>CM065589.1:247082289-249550328 GCA_033119425.1 Bufotes viridis
GAAGTATTGTATGCTGTGGGCTCAGCTCCACTATACAGTGAGGATGGCCTACTAGAAGACAGTCAGCAGCTACTGGCAAGCCAAGATGTGGAGGAGACATCCGCCGCTTCCTCCACTAGGCGGGCAAGTAGTGATGAGGAGAGTGGCGTGGGAGCTGGTGTTGTGAGTGTTCAGGCTCCTGACCCAGAGACGGTTGAGGAGGACATCAGTGACGTGCAGACAGTACTCAATGATGATGATGTAGCTGATCGCACTTGGGAGCAGGGTGACGAAGGGGCTTCATCATCATCGGGAGAAGATGGTGGCAGCTTGCCCGTGAGGCAGCCGCAGAGCCAGCAAGTCGCTAGCATGGCTGGGAGTCAGCAGGGTGGCAGCAGTGGGAGGTCGGGAGCCAAACGTGCCTGGGAAGTAGCGGTGCACGGGTTCGCGGAGGCAGTGGCTGTAGCAGTCAGTCAGTGTGGAGTGTTTTGGGGGGAAATGCCATACTCAGAGGAGGTGAACGTGGCCATTTGCCGAATCTGTGGGCAGCAGGTGAAGCGTGGCCAGGGTACCAATGTTGGCACCACGGCCCTGAAGCAACATAAAGTGGCCTGGAAAGAACCGTGGTTCCGATGTAGTGGTCCAGCCTGCCAAAGCAACCACTGCATCACCCAGTGGCACGCACCCGGTTTCAGGCAGCTCAGCTGAAGGGATCTGTCTGTCCTTCCCATCATCTGCTGGTCCTGATGCTCCTGCTCCTCCTACTCCTTGTCAGTCATTCCGTCAGCAATCGATCACCGAAGCGATTGCTAAGAGACAACAGTACACGTGCACTCATCCAACGTCGCAGAAGCTGAATGTGCTCCTGTCCAAGTTGCTGGTGCTGCAGTCTCTCCTTTTCGAAGAGGTGGACTCTGCACCTTTTAGAGAACTAATGGCTTGTGCCGAGCCGAGGTGGAGAGTGCCAAGCCGTCATTTCTTTGCCAAAAAGGCAGTACCAGCCCTGCACACACATGCAGAACAGAAGGTGGGCCAGTCCTTAAGCCTGAATGTGTTTGCCAAAGTGCACAGCAGCGCCGACGTGTGGAGCTGTAACTACGGTCAGGGACAATACATGTCCTTTACGGCCCACTAGGTGAATGTGGTTCCTGCACAGCCACACCAGCAACTTGGCCATGTGACGCCGCTTCCGCCTCCGTTGGTTCATCTACAATGTCCGACTCTGCCTCCTCATCCTTCACCGTGTCCTCAGCCTCCATGGCAGGGACAATTCACAGTGGCCCTCCAGTATACCACATGTGCAAAGCACGGCGGTGTCACACTATTCTGCACCTCATTTGCCTTGGTGAACAGAGTCACACAGGGCAGGAACTGCTCCGTGTGCTTCATCAAGAAATCGAATCCTGGCTTTCTCCGCGAAAACTGAAAATCAGAACCATGATGACTGACAAGGGGAAGAACATGGTGTTGGCGCTACGTCCTGCATCGCACGCGTGTTCAATCTCGCTGTCAATCGGTTCCTGAAGTCTTTCACCTATCTGCAAGACATCCTAAAAATGGCAAGGAAACTTTGCATGCACTTTAGCCACTCGTACACGGCAAAGCACACCCTCCTTGAGCTGCAGCGGCAGAACGGCATTACAACATAGGCTGATATGCAACTTTTCAACCTTTGGAATTCCACCCTCCATATGTTAGACCGACTATACGAACAGAGAAAGGCCATAAACGATTTCTTGATGATCCAATGATCCAAGCGGACATGTGTACTCTCCTTTGTAACTTTAATGTCAGCCAGTGGCAGTTCATGCGTGACACCTGCTGTTTGCTCAGGCCTTTTGTGGAGACCACGTTATTTGTCAGTCGCCAGAACTAAGAGATGAACGATGTCATTCCACTGCTTCATGTCCTGGAACAGATGCTGGTAATTCTGGCTGGTCAGGGGACTGGAGACGTGGTGCCTAGATCTCACGGCCATATGAGCCCTGTGGGGGCTAAACGGGAGGAGGAGGATATTGGAGCACAGGCAATGTGTAGCGAAATGGGTGGTCTTTCTACACAGGTGAGACGAGGAGCAGGAACAGCAGTCCCAGCCAGAGGAGCTACAGGGCGATGAGGAAGATGAGGCAGAGAACCCAGACACACTGTGGCAGTATGGAGTGGAGCCATTGTCCATCCTCTTGTAGGTCTGACCGGGTAGGCCCTCTGCGCTCAAGTTCCTCTGCCATGGCTGCTGTGGCACGGTGGGGAAGGGGGGGTAGGAGTAGTTCCAGCTCCATCAGCAGCAACTTGAGTCTAGAGTCACTAATGAGCAGCTTTTTTTACCCGCCTAGTGAAGAATCTACTCACCAGCAGCAGGTAGACCTGGAGCAGGACCTGAACCAGCAGGTGGTGGCATACTTGGACAGCATCCTGCCAACCCACATTGAAGATCCACTGGACTACTGGGCAGCCGAACGGGATTTGTGGCTGCAACTGGCAGAGTTTGCCCTGGAAAAGCTGTCCTGCCTGGCCAATAGTGTGGCATTCGAGTGGGTGCTTAGTGCGGTGGGTGCCATAGTTACCCCAATAATAACTCGTCTGTCCACCCAAAATGTGGAGAGACTGACCTTTGTCAAGATGAATCAGGCTTGGATCAGCCAGGATTTCCACCCACCAATGCCTGATGCATCAGATTAGATCATCCATGCTGCCTCACTCAAACCTTGACAAAAGAGACTGATTTCTTCAGGCTACCTGCCTCAGCTACTTCTCTGATGCTGCCACCCGCCTGATGCCACACATCTGATGGTAAGTCCTCCTTATTACACCCACCATCATCAGCGGGTACTGTTATTGCCACCCACCTCCCCAGTCTGTAACCTAGTCACTCTGTGGTCTCCTGATGCTGCTGCCACCTCACCACTATATCACCTTGCCACACTGAGGCCTCCTGATGCTGCTTTCACCTCCAGACTATGTCAACTTGCCACTCTGTGGTCTCCTGATTCTGCTGTCACCTCCACACTATATCAACTTGCCACTCTGTGGTCTCCTGATGCTGCTGACACCTCCCCACTTTGTCACTGGGTCACTCCGTAGTCTCCTGATGCTGCTGCCACCTCCACACTATGTCACCTTGCCACTTTGTGGTCTCTTCATGCTGCTGCCAACTCCACAGTATATCACTTTGACACTCTGTGGTCTCCTCATGCTGCTGCCACCTCCACACTGTCACCTTGCCACTCTGTGGTCTCCTCCTGATGCTGCTGCTGCCACCTCCACACTGTCATTGTGCTACTCTGTGGCCTCCTCATGCAGCTTCCACCTTACGACTATGTCATAGGACCAATCTGCGGACTTCTCATGCTGTTCCCACCCTCCCTACTTCATGACTGGGCCACTATTTAGCTTTTCGGCCTGGCTGACATCATTATTTATTTGACCCTTCTTCTGACCTGTCAGAAGCAAGGAAAAATGAAACACACAACAGATCCTGTCTGTGTAGCAGCTGTAAGGCCTGTATGGTCCAATCGGAATTGGCTTGTGATTTTGTAGCCATAAGCAGGAGTGGGTACAAAACACAGAAGACATGCAAATATTCCATTCAGGTGTCATCTCTGTTTTGGATCCACTCCTGTTTTTTTTTGGCAATACTGATGGATTACTGACCAAATGCTGACCGAGTGAGGGTGGATGCTCAACAGACAGGATCCATTTTTTGGGGGTTATTGTTCTGCCCTTCCTCTGACAGATCAGAGGAAGAGAAAAATAATCAGTGACGTCAACACAAACTTACTGCTGACACCCTCTCCACTCTGTCGGGGGGCTCTACTTGTATAAGCGTTTAATAGACATCTATGTTCCGTAGACATCTATGTAGAATCAGCTGTCGACGTTGTAAAAGGAGTGCACTTCTTCTTGGCGCTAACATCGACCTGTAAGGCTGAGTTCATACTTGAGTTATTTGGTAGTTTTGGCCTAGTGACTGTCCAAATAAGTGAAGTGTGCAGTGATTCTAATAGCGACGCCTGTCATCTGCATGTCATACGGACTCGCAGTATTATTTCACTACAAAAGCAGACTCCCAATCATTGTTAATGCAAGGCACAGTGTTCCACACTACTATAAAGGCTCTCTGCAGCCAGGAAAAAGCCGTTTTTTGATGACATTCGCCGCGATTAAATTTTTGGATCTAACTAAATTTTTTCAAAACAAATTAGGCGAATCAGCGAATCGAACTTTTGAAAAATTCGCTCAGTTCTAGAGCAAGCAACCAAAGGCCTATCTAACATGTTTCTAACAATCTTATTTTTCAGCAACTGAGGATGAGATGCATAACACTTTCTTGTTAACTGTTGTTGACTAAAACATTGCACAGTCAGCAACATTTCCTATAAACAGACCCATGACTTTATCCAGTGAGTCATGTTATGTTCTGCAGAGATGCCTCCAGGTAATTGATGATTTAACTGTCTATTTGATTAGATATTATTAATAATTACAATAATAATAATAATCTTTATTTATATAGCACCAACATATTCGGCTGTACTTTACAATTACATATTTGCCACCAAAGATTTCATTTGAAGTTTCATTAGCCAGGAAAAGTTTATATGAAATATTTATGCATGCACTAATAAATATATGCATTCAGTAAGTGTGTTATGTTTTATATTTGACTCAATCCCTATTTTCTAGTCATTGATTACAGTAAGTAATTAATATAAATATTTATTCTCTTGCCTTTTTTATCATTTCTCACAATAATAATTTAGTGATTGATTAGTAATGTAGCACCAAAGGAGCAATATATGACTTCACGACCAGTATTATAATGACATTTTACTTATGCTATTGTGTGCGCCAGCATCAGATGCTTGGGGGTTTGAAGTTGGTCCATTGTTTACAACAGCGGTTCATTTTGCCACTGCACTGTGCATCCTGGCATCGGTTACTTCAGATGTGAATTGTGCCAATGTGCCTGTATTCCTCCTTAGTTCTGTATTGTGAGGGTTAATCATTCCCTGGCTGTGTCTCTGGCATCTGTTCGACTAATTGGTTTGTTAAGTCTGCGTTTTGCGGTATTTTTCAGTTTTGTGTCAGTTTGGTATATGTCTCTTGCGAGCTGAGACCTGCCCTGGTTGTGCAATCTTGTCTTTCTTTCATGTCTTTCTTCCTTTGATCTGTATTTGGCCTGTGTTGGAGTTTATTAGTGTTGAGCGAAAAGTTCGAGCATAGTTCGTACCGAATTTTGGGGTGTAGGGAACACGGACCCGAACCCGAACATTTTCAAAAAAGTTCGGGTTCGGGTTCATTGTTCGGCGATTACTTCCCGCTTTCTGAAGGGCTGCACAGCAGCCAATCAGCTAGCGTTTTACTTCTTGCCCTAAGAGCCCATCACAGCCATGCCTACTAATGGCATGGCTGTGATTGGCCAAGTGCAGCATGTGACCCAGCCTCTATTTAAGCTGGAGTCACGTAGCGCCGCATGTCACACTGCTCTGATTAGTGTAGGGAGAGGACGCAGCTGCTGTGAGGGCGAGATTAGGTAGGAAAAAGTCAGCAAAAGCACCTAATGAAGTGATCGATCTACAGCTGTGAATGATTGAACTTCTGCTAGTTACTTGCTCACTGGTTTTTAGGCTGCACAGAGCTTTTTCTGTCACTTATTTTCTGGGGTGATTGGCAGCCATTTTGTGACTTGTGGTGCACCAGAACAAGCTGCCACCAAGTCCATCAATCCATCAATACTAGTTTTTTTTTTTTTGCTATATCCTACATCAGGGGCTTGGCTGTGCTAATTGTCACCCCTAGAAACTCAGGTTGGCAATTTCTATATTTTATTAAGGGGTTAAATACAATTGCCCAAATACCAATCCCCTAAATCTGGTGTTCCAGCTTTGGCTAGCCAAGTATAATACTGTCTGCTGTCTGGCAAAGGATAGATTTTCTGTGGTGAAAATCAATTGCCAAAATAGCAATACCATAAATCAGTGGTTTCAGCTGTGACTGGCGAAGTTTCATAGTGTCCTGCAAATTATATATTTTGTTCTGGGGTGAAATTCAATTGCCAAAATAGCAATACCATAAATCAGTGGTTTAAGCTGTGGCTGGCCAAGTTTCATAGTGTCCGCAAAAACATATATTTTGTTCTGGGGTGAAATTCAATTGCCAAAATAGCAATACCCTGAATCTGGTGTCCCAGCTGTTGCAGGCCAAGTGTTAATCTGTCCGTAAAAGGGTATATTTTGTTCTGGGGTGAAATTCAATTGCCAAAATAGCAATACCATAAATCAGTGGTTTCAGCTGTGGCTAGCAAAGTATAATAGTGTCCGCCAAAACATATATTTTGTTCTGGGGTGAAATTCAATTGCCAAAATAGCAATACCCTTAATCTGGTGTCCCAGCTGTTGAAGGCCAAGTGTTAATCTGTCCATAAAAGGATACCTTTCATCCAGGGCCTAAATACTAGCCCTAAAAGAGATATTCCCTTAAATCAGTGGTTACTGCTGTGCTTGGATAAGTGTAATACGCTACATAAATAAATAGGCAGATAGTGTTAGGTGCCTGTAAAAAAAGGCCTGAATTTAAAATCAATACATTGGGCCAAATATTTTTTTTTCTTATTGTGGTGCTTGGTGAACGGTAGCAATGAGGAAAACATCTAGTAGGGACGCGGACGCGGTCGTGGTGGTGTTAGTGTACCCTCTGGTGCTGGGAGAGGACGTGGCCATTCTGCCACAGCCACAAGTCCTAGTGAACCAACTACCTCAGGTTCCAGTACCCGCCAGAATTTACAGCGATATTTGGTGGGGCCCAATGCCGTTCTAAGGATGGTAAGGCCTGAGCAGGTACAGGCGCTAGTCAATTGGGTGGCCGACAGTGGATCCAGCACGTTCACAACATTATCTCCCACCCAGTCTTCTGCAGAAAGCGCACAGGTGGCGCCTGAAAACCAAGTCCATCAGTCTGTCACATCTCCCCCATGCATATCAAGGAAACTGTCTGAGCCTCAAGTTATGCAGCAGTCTCTTATGCTGTTTGAAGACTCTGCTGGCAGGGTTTCCCAAGGGAATCCACCTAGCCCTTCCCCAGTGGTGGAAGACATAGAATGCACTGATGCACAACCACTGATGTTTCCTGATGATGAGGACATGGGAATACCACCTCATCGGAGTCCGCACGTCTCTGATGATGACGAAACACAGGTGCCAACTGCTGAGTCTTTCTGCAGTGTGCAGACCGAACAGGAGGTCAGGGAGGAAGACTGTGTGGAAGACGATGCAGGGGACGATGAGGTCCTAGACCCCACATGGAATGAATGTCGTGCCACAGACTTTCATAGTTCAGAGGAAGAGGCAGTGGTGAGACCGAGCCAACAGCGTAGCAAAAGAGGGAGCAGGGGGCAAAAGCACACCAGCCTCTGCCAAGAGAGTTCGCCTGCTACTGGCCACCGCCACCAGGGACCGAGCACCCCAAAGGCAGCTTCAAGGGGTTCCCTGGCATGGCACTTCTTTAAACAATGTGCTGACGACAAGACCCGAGTGGTTTGCACGCTGTGCCATCAGATCCTGAAGCGAGGCATTAACGTTCTGAACCTTAGCACAACCTGCATGACCAGGCATCTACATGCAAAACATGAACTGCAGTGGAGTAAACACCTTAAAAACAAGGAACTCACTCAGGCTCCCCCTGCTCCCTCTTCTGCTGCTGCCTCGGCCTGTTCCTCCGCCTCGGGAGGAACGTTGGCACCTGCCGCCCACCAAACAGAGGATGTGCCACCGACACCACCACCTGCGTCACCAAGCATCTCCACCGTGTCACACGGCAGCGTTCAGCTCTCCATCCCACAAAACTTGGAGAGAAAGCGTAAATTCCCACCTAGCCACCCTCGAGCCTTGGGCCTGAATGCCAGCATTTCTAAACTACTGGCCTTTGAAATGCTGTCATTCAGGCTGGTGGACACAGACAGCTTCAAACAGCTGATGTCCATGGCTGTCCCACAGTATGTTGTTCCCACCGCCACTACTTCTCCAAGACAGCCGTGCCTTCCCTGCACAACCAAGTATCCGATAAAATCAAGTGTGCACTGCGCAACGCCATCTGTGGCAAGGTCCACCTAACCACAGATACGTGGACCAGTAAGCACGGCCCGGGACGCTATATCTCCCTAACTGCACACTGGGTAAATGTAGTGGCGGCTGGGCCCCAGGTGGAGAGTTCCTTGGCGCACGTACTTCCGCCGCCAACGATCGCAGGGCATCAGTCTTTGCCTCCTGTAGCCTCCTCCTCCTACTCGGCTTCCTCCTCCTCTGCTTCCACCAGCTCATCCAGTCAGCCACACACCTTCACCACCAACTTCAGCACAGCCCGGGGTAAACGTCAGCAGGCCATTCTGAAACTCATATGTTTGGGGGACAGGCCCCACACCGCGCAGGAGTTGTGGCGGGGTATTGAACAACAGACCGACGAGTGGTTTCTGCCGGTGGGCCTCAAGCCCGGCCTGGTGGTGTGCGATAATGGGCGAAATCTCGTCGCAGCTCTGGGACTAGCCGGTTTGACGCACATCCCTTGCCTGGCGCATGTGCTGAATTTGGTGGTGCAGAAGTTCATTCACAACTACCCCGACATGTCAGAACTGCATACAGTGCGGGCTGTCTGTGCGCGCTTCCGGCGTTTACATCCTGTCGCTGCTCGCCTGTCTGCGCTACAGCGGAACTTCGGCCTTCCCGCTCACCGCCTCACATGTGACGTGCCCACCAGGTGGAACTCCACCTTGCACATGCTGGAGAGACTGTGCGAGCAGCAGCAGGCCATAGTGGAGTCTCAGCTGCAGCACGCACACGTCAGTCGCACTGCGGAACAGCACCACTTCACCACCAATGATTGGGCCTCCATGCGAGACCTGTGTGCCCTGTTGCGCTGTTTCGAGTACTCCACCAACATGGCCAGTGGCGATGACACCGTTATCAGCGTTACAATACCACTTCTATGTCTCCTTGTGAAAACGCTTAGGGCGATGATGGAAGAGGAGGTGGCCCAGGAGGAGGAGGAGGATGAGGGGTCATTTTTAGCACTTTCAGGCCAGTCTGTTAGAAGTGGCTCACAGGGAGGCTTTTTGCAACAGCAGAGGCCAAGTACAAATGTGGCCAGCCAGGACCCACTACTGGAGGACGAGGAGGATGAGGAGGAGGTGGAGGAGGATGAGGATGAAGCAGGTTCACAGCGGGGTAGCACCCGACACAGCTTAGGCCCATCACTGGTGCGTGGCTGGGGGGATACGGAGGACGATGACGATACGCCTCCCACAGAGGACAGCTTGTCCTTACTTCTGGGGAGCCTGGCACACATGAGCGACTACATGCTGCAGTGCCTGCGCAACGACAGCAGAGTTGCCCACATTTTAACGTGTCTGAACTACCGGGTTGCCACCCTGCTGGATCCCCGGTACAAAGACAATGTGCCCACCTTACTTCCTGCACTGGAGCGTGATAGGAAGATGCGCGAGTACAAGCGCACACTGGTAGACGCGCTCCTGAGAGCATTCCCAAATGTCACAGGGGAACAGGTGGAAGCCCAAGGCGAAGGCAGAGGAGGAGCAAGAGGTCGCCAACGCAGCTGTGTCACGGCCAGCTCCTCTGAGGGCAGGGTTAGCATGGCAGAAATGTGGAAAAGTTTTGTCTCCACGCCACAGCTAACTGCACCACCACCTGATACGGAACGTGTTAGCAGGAGGCAGCATTTCACTAACATGGTTGAACAGTAAGTCTGCACACCCCTACACGTACTGACTGATGGTTCGGCCCCATTCAACTTCTGGGTCTCCAAATTGTCCGCATGGCCAGAGTTAGCATTTTATGCCTTGGAGGGGCTGGCCTGCCCGGCGGCCAGCATTTTGTCTGAACGTGTATTCAGCACGGCAGGGGGCGTCATTACTGACAAACGCAGCCGCCTGTCCACAGCCAACGTGGACAAGCTGATGTTCATAAAAATTAACCAGGTATGGATCCCACAGGACCTGTGCCTCCCTTGTGCAGAATAGACTATTGAATCCTCATTTTTCTAACTTTACCATGATCTTGCGTTGCAACCCAAAGTTGAATGAACCTCTCCTCTGTCTGGGTGCTGGGGCCGAAATAACTGAAAGTGGCCTTCTCCAGTGGTGGGTGATATGACGACGTATTCCTTGCTGTGGGACCTCTCTCCTCTGTCTGGGTGCTGGGCCGAAATAACTGAAAGTGGCCTTCTCCAGTGGTGGGTGATATGACGATGTATTCCTTGCTGTGGGACCTCTCTTCTCTGTCTGGGTGCTGGGCCGAAATAACTGAAAGTGGCCTTCTCCAGTGGTGGGTGATATGACGACGTATTCCTTGCTGTGGGACCTCTCTCCTCTGTCTGGGTGCTGGGCCGAAATAACTGAAAGTGGCCTTCTCCAGTGGTGGGTGATATGACGCATGATTCCTTGCTGTGGGACCTCTCTCCTCTGTCTGGGTGCTGGGGCCGAAATAACTGAAAGTGGCCTTCTCCAGTGGTGGGTGATAAGATGCATGATTCCTTGCTGTGTGACCTGTATCCTCTGTCTAGGTGCTGGGGCCGAAATAACTGAAAGTGGCCTTCTCCAGTGGTGGGTGATATGACGCATGATTCCTTGCTGTGGGACCTGTATCCTCGGTCTGGGTGCTTGGCCGAAATAACTGAAAGTGGCCTTCTCCAGTGGTGGGTGATATGACGCATGATTCCTTGCTGTGGGACCTCTCTCCAATTGATATTGGTTAATTTTTATTTATTTTATTTTATTTTAATTCATTTCCCTATCCACATTTGTTTGCAGGGGATTTACCTACATTTTTCTGCCTTTGGCAGCCCTCTAGCCCTTTCCTGGACTATTTTACAGCCTTTTTAGTGCCTGAAAGTTCGGGTCCCCATTGACTTCAATAGAGTTCGGGATAAAGTTCGGGTCGAGTTCGGATCCCGAACCCGAACATTTTCGGGAAGTTCGGCCGAACTTCCCGAACCCGAACTTCCAGGTGTTCGCTCATCTCTAGAGTTTATGTATCAAGTTTGTGTCTGAATTGTTCTGGTTATGTCCATGTGTGAATTCTGACATAGTGTCGTATGCATTTCCCTGTGCCGATTCTATGCATTCTCTGTACTTTGTTTACTTGACCTTGCCTTGGATTGTCTGTCCGTGTGTTGGCTTCTGTCTATATTTCTGTAAGTTTTTGCTTATGTATCTGCTATGTCTGAAAAGTGTACAACTTCCAAAAGCCCACTTAAGGAAGTCATTGTTCTCTTAGTTCCCAAAGTCTGAATAACTTCCTTAGGGTTTTGCCCAATGTCAAACCAGTGTACACATGTCCATAACAATAGGGCTCCACACAGGATTTGTATGTGGCTGTTATCATGGAGATGCATCATTCTAGTACACATGGATATGCACAGATGCTGTATACATTCTGTAGGAGTTGCAGAGTTGCTTAATTTTCATTTAATAAAATGATTGTACAAGTATACATCCAAACGTTTTACAGAAACTTTATAACTCGCTCATCTTTTTCCATTTCTGACTTTCATTTTAAAGGAGTTTTACTGGACCCAAAACTCACCTTAATTACACATAACTTGCCTGTTGAAGAAAGTTTGAGATATACGGTCCATACCAATGTATCGGAAATAGTTCTGGCTTTGTCCACAGCAGAAGTGACATCTCATCCACAGCCCAGGCCGAAAACTCGGTAAAGGATGCATGACTGACCCTAGACCGCGTGTTTTTACCGCTTGTGATGTGAACAGCTGTAATATTTGTGTCCACCGGAATAAAGTAGTTACGGCTTAAAACGAACATTGAAAGTGCTCGATTCTTCTTTCCTTTTGGTATATGCTACATACAAGGTCTTACCTTATAATCCATGCACAGGAGGAGCCCAACGGCTGGTCATTTGTAAAGCAGGTGAGCTGGATCCACTCTCTTTCGTATAAAGGATGCAATGTCAGAAGTAGCAGGATTTTCAGAGGAGGAGTTTTATGTGACCAGGTTCCTGAGCTGTCCATCTGCGAAACTTTGGGATGGTAGGTATATTACAAACTTTTTTCGACAAGAGAATTATGACTAATTATGGTGGACTTGCAGAACCCTGTGAGTTCCAAAAGACCACTTTAAGGCACAGTGCCCCTTCAGAGTATATTATTTAAGCACTGAGGTGGTGTTGGCACTGCTATTAAGGAATATTAAAGGGGCATTTCTATGTTAGACATTTATGGCATATCATTTACATTTATGTAAAAAGCATATACTGCTCAATATACATTTTTGAGGAGTGCCTCTCCACTTCTATGTAGGGTAAAAAAGTATGCTGATGTACTCCAACCTTTTGGAGGCCAAAAGGACAATATTTTGTCCTCTGCCAGGTGACTGTGGGCCAGTGGACATGATTGACATATACACCAGGATTTCTTCTGGTTTATATGCTGAATGTAGACTTCAGACACAGTGTGAGTAGAACTTTAACTGGAAACCGTGTTTGTTGACCCATGTGAGTGATCACAACCTCTGTACTAGATGAAAAAATGAAAAAATAATGTGCTTATAAATAATCACTGCATGGTATGGTTACTTGTACACTGTATGATAGTACACTGTATGTGGTGGCACCAACAGAAGGTATTGTTCAGGACACTGACCAAACTAAAGCCCATCCTGATGGCAAGTGGCAAGGAAGTCGGTTACAGATAGAGATGATCGAATTTCATGTTATGAAATTCCTTCACGCTTCTTTTGGTGATAAAAGCAGAATTGCATTATAAATTCCATTACCATGGACCATAACGCAATTCTATGAGGGAATGCATGACGGAATGGCTTTAGAGGCATTACGTTATTCGTTCCGTTATAATAGAAGTCTATGGCCTGCATAACGGATCCTTCCAGGTTGTGTGCAAGTGTTAAGGGTGTCTAAACAATGTCCCTCTCACAGCAGTAACTCTATAGCTTGGATCAGCAAATACCTTACTGGCTGACTCCAATACTCAGCCATGCAGATTCTAGACCTTCTTGAATCTTTCCTTTCTATTTCTCTCTTTCTAGAGTACTTTAGAACTGTGTGGTCTTTATCTCAAGTAAATAATCCTCAGAGAAGGTGATTCTCTAACTTTGGTCCAGTCCTGTGAGGAGTGGTGCACATTCAGCAGCTTCCTCTTCTACTAACTGAAGAACTGACTAGACTGATCTAGGGGCAGACCCAAATCCACACCTAACTCCTGTATGGCCTGGGTCAGAGTTGGCTAACTCTTTCACTTCCATACATAACCATACTGGGAATATACATGGCATAAAATGATATAATATTAAATAACAAAACCATTTTACCTGGTCTGGGGTACTGCACATTGGGTTGATTTGTCATTTGAAACAGAGTTCAAGTAACTTGCTGGGAATACAGTATTTAATGACGTATGCTGGTAGCTATTCAAATGTACCTTTACTTTCATAAAAATTCAACCACAGTGTTTCAATATGTGGTTTCAGGTCATTTAAGAGGAATTCCACAGAGATCATGAAACTCAGTACTGTGTGCTAAAATGCTACATTATCAGAATATTTCAGACTCTGAGAGGTTGCTATTGTTCCAGGGCTTGGACAGTGGATGATGCAGCTGTTTGCTCCCTTCTTTTTATTACAGCCTGCTGCAGAATGTTTGATTTGACGGAGCCAAAATACCACGCTGTTAATTAACTACTATGACCTCATTTTAACATGTTTTTGTCAAGGTGGAAAAAAGCAGCTTTAGTTTCATGCACCTATTGCCAAGATGAAGAAAAACTGATTTCCAGGGGGTAATAGTAGACATAGCAACACAAGCAGCCAAGCTGACACTTTAGCTTCATCTCTCCTCCAGATTGAAACCAGACTATGACCTTCTACATACCTCCATAGAGGCATTGTGCTAGACATATTTTAGCAAGCAGATTGTAAGAGCAGCCTGGAGGTTTAACCAGCATTGGAATCTTTGATATTTCAGCAAAAAAACAGAAAGGATCTAAATATGATCTGTTTTTATTTTGTTTCTGCTTTCCTTCGGGAATATCCAGCGAGCTGTTAGTGACATGCCGTTTTCTGTGTCTGGCAAGTTGACAGCTACAGCATAAAATAACTGAATCTACTGAAATATAAAAATAAATCTCCTAAAAAGCTGTAATGTTAGACTGAAACTTGTGTGTATAACTTCAAGGTGTGGGCTTTTCCTGCTGTTTATCTAGATGACAGTTAATAATGCTCCATGCAGTATATTCCATACTCTGGTTACAGTGATTTGCTGAGTTTTTACACAATGATCCAATGTTTGGGCATTGAACTAAGAAAATGAATTTTCCTTTAACAAGTTCCATCTCTTTATTCAGTGAGGTCCAGCTTAGATTGTCTATTTTACTGCTATGCCTTTTCATATAAAAGAATAAACCAGTTTAATACCTGTATTTAAAGTACTGTTAATTACTGCAATGTTTTATGATTGCAGTCGGTAGACCACCACTGGCATTCACCAGCTGAGAAATCATTTGCCTTTTGGCTACCCACAACATTTTATTAAAAGTTTTAATAGGCAAATGTTATGTTGTGTATTTAGCTTGTGCGCCAAATGCTCTCTGAAACCACACATGTATGTTGACATTCTATTATGCATGTAATAAAATGTTTATATGGTCATCACTTTGTATTTATATGATTATTTAGAGCTTTTCATGAACAGCATAATGTATGTTCCTTTGAGCCAGAGCAAAACAAAGCAAGATATTTAAATGGTTCATCTCATAAGGGAAACCACTGTCCTTATGCCCTGTAAGAGCTAGGTTGCGGGAATTTGTAAGCCAGAATGGAGAGATGCTCTGGCAGACCTGACCCATCCATGTAAAACTAATTTTTGAATTAGCCACCATTTCTACAGCTACATCTTACCCTGGCAATAACAGCTGATCAGACGACATTAGAGATGTCGGATTGATTTTCATGAGACAATGCCTTAAAGGGAGTCTGTTAGCAATGACCATGCAAAACTGCTCACAGCACGAGATAGAGCCTGGGGAAGAGAGTGAAAACATACCATTTGTGGAGCTTTTAGTATAAGAAGTACTGAAAATATGTTTTATGAGTTTTAGTTCTGCCAGATTCTATCCTGAAACTGCCCACGGTGGGAATTTATTGTGACATGCTTTCTTCACAGCCCTTCTCCTTTGCTCTGAATGATAGTTTTAAATGATATCGAAGCCAGGAACTAACCCCTTGATAGTGAAAACGGGGCCCTGGACGTTGCTCAAAAATAGAAGCAAAAATATAGAGAGGGAGCAACGACTAATACTAAAGCTTAACTTTTATTATTATAAATGTTAAAAAGGTAAAGCCCCACATACAAAAAACATGTAAGCGGGACTGTATATGTCCCAAAAGGAAACAAAGTACCGCTATGAAAACAATGGAGGCTGGTAACCCTAGGCAGTACTAACCAGGGGGCAAGACAGGCACACTGTGTGAGGGGAAAAGGGGGGTAAGCCCTAATGTAACCCTGCTTGGCCTGTAATGCCCTATGGTATATCACAAGGTCCAAAAAATCTCCGCAAGGAGTGGCCAAGTGCCGAAACCTCCCCCTATGATGCTGACCCTATATACAGGTATAAGGTGGAAAAAAATCCACCCCTAATAGATGACAGGACAAGGGGCATGGCATAAACCAAAAGACAAAAAACGGTGCAGCGCTCGAGTCCCAACGCATTTCATAGAGAGCGCACCCAAACTATCGACATGCCCTACAATCATCAGGGGACGCCGGGCCCAGGACAAACAAATAACCACAGGTAGTGATCTGTTAAAGTATCCATCAACGGGGGGAAGAGGCGGCGTATGGCAGTGACTTCGTGAAGGAGAGGGACCTATAGAGTAAAGGGACCCAATCAAGACACATGTAAATGGAAAAACCTACATCAATCTCTCATAGAGAAATGTGCCTAGAGAGAGTCCAGTGCAGATAAAAAAGGCATCACACTTACATTCAAAGCAGGTAGACTGAGGTGTATGACCTCCAGTCCCGTGTCCGCACAGCACCGTCAGTAAATGATCGCAGCGCTGTCCCTATGGTGAGGGGGCCCCCCACGCTATATAAAGGTGAACTATGTTGGGGGCGTGTCCCCCATCAAACATCGCGCCAATTGATGTCCAGGGGAAGTCTTTTGTTGGTGAGCCAGCTAATCAGGTGTACCGTATACGTGACATCATCAACTGCCGCACGACGGGTGTCATATATTTATGCACCTGTGAGTGCGGCCTAAGATATGTTGGCAAAACCCGCAGGGAACTGCGTAAATGGATTGGCGAACACACAGGAGATATTAGAAACAATAGGGATACTCCGGCGGCGCGTCACGTACAAACTTTTCAAGCTGGCTGTGCTTCGGCTATCTCCTTTATGGGCATTGAACGGATACGGAGGTCAAACCGTGGGGGGGACTGGGACAGAAGGATCCTCCAAAGAGAAACATGGTGGATCTTCAGACTCAACACCCCTAACCCCCAGGGTTTGAATGAACAACTCAATTTTAGTTAATTCCTATAACGTTGGAATTCCGATTGTACATCTTCATAATTAATCCCCCAGGGCGGGGCTTTTCCCCTACTCACTCACATTACCTCTATATTCCCCTCCGTTTTTTGTTTTCAGTCTATACACTAGGGATACCTACACTGTATACAGCTATGTCCCTTACTGTATATATACTGTCCTTACCGGTTGTTAAGTTACTTTGCCATTAAATGTTCCTTTCTTTATTCATGGACATGGATACACCAGGTTCCGTTTGAGTTATGTATTGGAGGGGAGTTGCAGCGGTTTTGTGTACTCTGTATCCGCTCCTCCTCTCACCACTGTGGGATGCTCGAGTGGTGTGTTACGTCACAAGTGCACACCCCTTGCGGGCTCGGCTACTGGTGTCTACCCCCGCCCTGCCACCTTCTTCCCTGTGACGCAGTGCCCTGTGACCCGGGACGCACTGCGCTCAGCGTATTTTTAGCCTAACTACTTCCGCCCTTACCCAGTGAGACGCCAGTGCCTGACGTCTGTTTTGAGTCTAATTCTGAGGCAATCACTGGCCAGCAGATTAAACCGACTTCTCGCCTTCTGAGACCTCTGCGACAATAGACAGATACTCTGACTGTCTATTAGGTTCAGGCACTTGAGGAAATCTTTGACAGGCTCAGTAGTTATCACGTCTCTCTCCTTCACAACTTTCACTGAAATACCACAACCACAACTGTCACAAAGGTCTTTTTTAAATAGACATGAAACACTATATAACTGTGGGGATTCTTACTCACATGCCCTTAAGAGGTTCCTTAACCAACCAATCATCCCACTATCAGCACGTCACAGAGAGCAATCACCACGGACACATAAGGCAGATCACAGGTTTTCCTACCCTATTCGGGCTGCAGTCCTGGGGTCCGTGGGGATGCTCTCCTTTGTCCGATCTCCTCCGGGGTGACCGGAAGGGGAAATTCCCTTGTGCCCCACGTTGGGCGCCAACATGTTGTGGTTCTGGTTCGGTTCCGACGCAAATATCAGTTACTTTGTGACAGCTGTTCCCAATCAATTAATAATGATAACACATGCATGGAGAGAAAATTACACAATACCAGTTGTTTATGACAATACTTCTCTATTTTATTGGGGAAGTTACTAAGCTTATATACCTTATGCCAGGGTGTTAGCTTAAAAAGAGTATATATGATAGGCTAATATGTCCAGTACCAGATGGACACATACTTTGTTCTGCGATTATTAGCTATATATGGTTATAAAGTTATAGGAGTGTTCAGGCTATGCGTTATTTTAATGCATACATGTCATGTAATTAAATGGAAGTGCAGGCAAGCATTATTGTTCAGAGAAGACTCCAAGACAACAGAAAAAGGGAAGTACAAGAAACAAGAAGATATGGAGAATAAGGACAAGAATACATTGTATAAATCATCAATCCATCACAATGAGGTATGGTGGCAGGCAATATGAGAGACAATAGCACTCTAGAGTAGTCCTCTTTCTTTTGATTGCCCTTCACAAACAGCACTAAGCTGGCACTTGTGGCTATAGGTGTCCACTTGTGAAATGCAGGCTTTTGAATGTGCCTGTCCTGAATTGTGGTGATGAATGTCTGAACTTCTTGTCCCCTCACCTGCAGAAAAGGCTATATAACTGCTGATCACTCTGCTGTCTGTAAATGCTTTAGCTTGCAGATCTCCTGGTACCCTGCAGTCTCCCTGGAGTAGACAAACTTGGGGAAAGTGCAGTCTCAAGGCCATGGAGCAGGAGCAGATGGATATGCTTCCTCACTCCATTCTTGCTTAGCTTACTCTCCCTAGAACTCTCTAGAGTTCACTCTCCTGGCAGGAAGAAGGACCAGCCCACTCCCACCAAGAGGGGAGCAATGGAATGGTAAGTTCAATTCCTTATGCCAACCATACCTTATCATTCTGAAGATTATGGAAGATACATAAAACAAATGTTATTAGGATATATAATAAATAAGATACTCTACCTGGGGTATTGTATTTCCTTTACTTTAGATTCACTCCTGAATTTGGCTAAAAAACACAGTACATCAAATACTATGGGGACATTTATCATTTGTGGTTGATTTTGTGTCAGTGTTCAGTCTCTTTTTGCTTTTAGTGTGCCAGCACCAAATTTATGAACTGCTGCACCTTAATAATACAGTATTTGTGGCATGAGTGCCACATGGTTTGAACTATATGTTTTAAAGTACACTAGGGGGTTGCCAGGATTTGGTTCCACCTTTTTTGTGACTTTTGCAAAAGTGGCACATAGTACATGAGGCATAATGCAGGTCTAATCTCCCTTTTACATCTAAATGAAACCTGCTGTTTTTAAAATACCTTTCATTTTTACATGGGTAATAGGCCAAGAAAAGCCCTAACGTGAATCATATACACAGACGAATACCGTGTCAGATACTCTCACAGACAAACAAAAAATATAATTTTTTCCACCAGGGATCCAGAAGGAGAGGATAAATGAAAAATAATGGTAGGGGTACATGGGTTAATTGGTATAGAAGAGATTAAGAATTTGTCCCTAATTCTAACCCTATGGCATACTCAGCCCAGGGACACCTCCTAAAGGTGGGGGTGCCCTGTCCCTGTACTTAGAGCTATTCTTCCCCTAAGTTACCCTATATCCAATACCATAGGCAAAACCAGGAAAGATAGTCACTAGGGATGCTCATTGAAGGATACTAAAGATATAGTAATGATGTATGAAAACACATAACCCTACGCATTTCTACCGCACCAGCTGCTCATCAGGGGGTAATAGTAAGATCGGGAAACATATATAGTAATAAGGGAAGAAAAAGATACTTATCTCCCATATATTGGTTAAGTCCAGATAGTAGTTTCCACATCAGAAGGAGATGTACCTGATGGTCACAATTTAGAATAAACATCACCTACAGTGTACTACTCGCGGTTATATAAACATATAGTAAAGGTATTTACTTACTGATGGGAACTTGGACAGAGCGTACGCCGAACTGATGAGAGAGCTAACACGGCTAGTGTTTGTCTAATTGCGCCTCTTATTTAAAGGCTGGCGCCCTAGACAATTACCCGATGTCATTTCCGGTAAAATGGATCATGTGACGATTGAAAAAACATCACTTCAGGGATTTGGAACACAAGAAATCGCCACTTCCGTTATTTGGAACGCAAAGTGACATCACTTCCGGTATTTGGAATGCATAGTGATGTCACATCCGGGATTTGGAGTGCATATGTTGCTGTTTTGGTGCGATCAAGGGTAGATACATGCCTTCCAAGATTTCAAGTGCACGTATTAGGCACATATATAAATACCAAATACAGGAACGGTCACTTTGAGTTCCACATACCGGAAGTGACGATTTAATGCGTTCCAAATCCCGGAAGTGACTTTTTTCGATCGTCACATGATCCATTTTACCGCAAAGGACACTGGGTAATTGTCTAGGGCGCCAGCCTTTAAATAAGAAGTGCAATTAGACAAACACTAGCCATGTTAGCTCTCTCATCAGTTCGGCATACACTCTGTCCATGTTCCCATCAGTAAGTAAATACCTTTACTATATGTTTATATAACCGCGAGTAGTACACTGTAGGTGATGTTTATTCTAAATTGTGACCATCAGGTACATCTCCTTCTGATGTGGAAACTACTATCTGGACTTAACCAATATATGGGAGCTAAGTATCTTTTTCTTCCTTTATTACTATATATGTTGCACGATCTTACTATTACCCCCTGATGAGCTGCTGGTGCGGTAGAAACGCGTCGGGCTATGTGTTGTCATACATCATTACTATATCTTTAGTATCCTTCCATGAGCATCCCTAGTGACTATCTTTCCTGGTTTTGCCTATGGTATTGGATATAGGGTAACTTAGGGGAGTAATAGATCTAGGTACGGGGACAGGGCACCCCCACCTTTAGGAGGTGTCCCTGGGCTGAGTATGCCATAGGGTTAGAATTAGGGACAGATTCTTAATCCCTTCTATATCAACTAACTCATGTACCCCTACCATTATTTTTCATTTATCCCCCCCTTCTGGTTCCCTGGTGGAAGAAATTCTATTTTTTATTTGTCTGTGAGAGTATCTGACACGGTATTCGTCTATGTATATGATTCACGTTAGGGCTTTTCTTGGCCTATATTACCCATGTAAAAATTAAAGGTATTTTTAATACAGCACGTTTAATTTAGATGTTTAATTACCTATGTGTGTAGCATTAATTATCATATGATATGATAGTTTTGTTACATCTTTTTTTCTAATCTAACTTTTACCTCTTAACCATAGACCATTATGAAAAGTGTCGAGGAACACCAAATGTCACAAATTTTGACCAAATATTGCATAAAATGGTGCAATGCGACTTTTGTAAGCCACAAAATTGACATACTGTATCTAATTTACTTTGGGCTGGTGACAGATATGCTTTAAGGAAAATGAATAATTACAGCATGGCAGTGGTCATAGGCTACACCCTTATTATTATAGCAACAATTGTCAGACTCATAACATTTTTTTCTCCATCACAATTTAAAATAAATTCTCTGAGGTGACAATGTAAAAGATTTTTTTTGTTTTCATTTCATTTTTCAAATTTTGGACAGTTGACCTTTCTCAGCAGGTAACAATATGCAAGAGTAACATGATCTTTAGGCACCCATATCAATACTGTTTTATATCTCATGCTGTATTTAGTTACACTAAGTAGCTTGGCTTTGTGAGATTACTATCATACACCATATTTATCCTCCTGTATTTGATACTCTGTACTGATATGAAACATTAGAAAACGACACTCATACTGAACAGACAGATGCTTGAGATAAAATTTATCAATGAAGATCAATGTGCTTATATCATCTTTCTTCTTGCATGATTTCAGTTATCTTCCTTTACAATGCTAATTATGTGTTTAATAACAGAAATCTCAGAATCTCTATACGGTAAATTGTATATAATATGTATTCTGTGTAAATTTACAAACATTTGTGCTTGGTATAAATTGAAGAATTGGGGATATCATTTTTAAGGTTGTTAGCTATTAGTTACGATTCAGTCTACAAAAATCTAATTCTTTACAAATTTCCCAAAAGCTTTCAGCATATCAAAACTTTTAGGATTCATCTTGCATGAATCACTTAAAATTGCGGCTTCCTTTTTACACATTAGAAGACAGAGAAGATCAAAAGGGATCACATGACCTGGGGGGGGGGCAGAAACATGAGGCTTGCCCATAATACTTTGCAGGCAGTCTTAACCACTCATGAGGGGCTATAGGTGTGAGTCACTGATGACTTGGTGGATGAGTTATAGACACCATATAACATCCCAAGCCGGAAATGCCTGTGTTTTATGGAGTCATTTATAAAAGAGATAGGACATCTGACAGGGAGAGATAGCAAAACAAAGAATATAGATAGTTTAGAGACACAAAAGATAATGGCAGAAAAAGAAGACCTGGTCTACCTAGTCTGTTCTTAAATTCTTTTTATCTCAGAATATCGCAGGCATGTTTAAATTCACTTCCACTACATATGATGGAAGCTTGTTCCAAGCCTTTAATGTCACTGAAAGTGGTTCACAATGAGAAGACAACAGATATAGTTACATTTACGGTAAATCGATAGAGAGATTTTAGAGAGCGATAGTAGTCAAACTCAGTCAGTGTCTTTGTGTTACTTGGGCTACTTTCACACTAGCGTTTTGGCTTTCTGTTTGTAAGATCCATTCAGGGCTCTCACAAGCGTTCCAAAACAGATCTCTTTTGCCCTAATGCTTTCTGAATAGAAAAGGATCCACTCAGAATGCATCAGTTTGCCTCCGTTCAGTCACCATTCCGCTCTGGAGGTGGCTACCAAAACGCTGCCTGCTACGTTTTGCTGTCCGCCTAACGAAGCAGAGCCAAAGTGATCCGTCTTGGCACACACTGTAAATCAATGGGGACGATATGTTTTCTCTGACACAATCTGGCACAATAGAAAATGTGAAAGATAATACAACCAGATCCATTCATGGCAGATGCATGCAGTTGTATTATTGTAACGGAAGCGTTTTTGCAGATCCATGACGGATCCGCAAAAAATGCTAGTGTGAAAGTAGTCTTAGGCAGGCATGGGCAGGCTAATGCCATACAATTCAATTTTCTTATTTATATGAAACTCTCAAATCTTCAGCACATTATTTACAATCACAAATTCTCTACGCTAATATATTAATCCTGGTGCTGATAATGTGACAATGCCTGCTGATACAAAGAGAAGTGATGTCACATCACTCATTGTTTTGCTTATTACCGAATAGTGTGCAGTGCCACCAAAAATTGTTCCGTCACATTTATACAGTGCTGTTATACTTGACTATGTCCAAGTAAAAAAAAATGTTAAATTTTTAATTGAAATGTATTTAATTAAAGTTAAATCAAATCCAGTTTTTGTGCATAGTTGAGTGGAAACATAGCCAAGCAATTCAGCTATGCAGAAAAAAGGCAGCAGGTACTCCGGATTAATGAGTCATAATTTGAAATACTGGGCTGTAACAGAAAGCATTTTGTTCACCAAAAACTGGAGTGTCTACAGGTAATGTGAAGCATGATGGAGATTCTTTTTGGCTCAGTTTAGGGCTGCATTTCAGCAAATAGATTTGGGGATTTGGTCAGGATTAATGGTGTCCTCAATGCTATACAGGCAGATGATTCTTCATCATGCAGTACCTTTAGGAAGGTGTCTAATTGGCTCCAAATTTATCCTATAGTCATTAACCTCTTAAAGGGAATCTGTCACCTGGCTATCCACCAATTTTTTTTTTCCTTTAGCCTAGGGCAATAAAGTACCTTATATCCATATGTGTTCTTCTTTTTGCCGTGTCTCTTGTATTTTCTGTTAAAAACCACTTTATCCATTATGTAAATTAGGCTTTAAGGAGCCCAGAGGGGCGTTTTTTCTCTTCCAAGGAGCCCAGGAACGCCCCCCTGATGTGCCCAGACTGCCTAAATTTGAATCTGAAGAACGCCTCCAGCAGCTGAAATCGTGTCCCAGAGACGAGGCTAACAGCTCCGTCCCCCGGCTACCTCCGCTCTCTGCCCGGAATACATCCCTGATCGTCTTCTCGCCGGCCGCTGGAAATCTCGCGCAGGTGCAGTGCTAGCGATTGCATGCGCCTGCGCGATCCGACGGCAACTGAGGGCAACAGCCTCAATAGTGTCACTGGGCATGCGCCGAGCCCAGTGACGTTTTCGGAGTGCTGTTGCCCTCAGTTGCCATCGGATCGCGCAGGCAATCGCCAGCACTGTGCCTGCGCGAGATTTCCAGAGGCCGGCGAAAAGACGATCAGGGATGTATTCCGGGCAGAGAGCGGAGATAGCCGGGGGGCTGTTAGCCTCGCCTCTGGGACGCGAATTCAGCTGCTGGAGGCATTCAAATTTAGGCGGTCTGGGCACATCAGGGAGGCGTTCCTGGGCTCCTTGGAAGAGAAAAAACGCCCCTCTGGGCTCCTTACAGCCTAATTTACATAGTGGATAAAGCGGGATTTTAACAGAAAATACAAGAGACATGGCAAAAAGAAGAACACATATGGATACAAGGTACTTTATTGCACTAGGCTATAGGGAAAAAAACTGTGGATAGCCAGGTGACAGTTTCCCTTTAAGGACTCATGACGTATCGGTACGTCATGGTGTCCTGGTATTTAAAGACTCATGACGTACCGGTACATCATGAGTATTTCCGATCACCGCCGCGCAGTGCGTCGGAGGAGCAAGGAGAGAAGAGCCTGCTGCCGATCGGGACCCGAGCACCCAGCCTTCACCCCCCCAGCACCCTCCTGTGCCCATCCATAGTGCCTTCTGGCACTTGCAGGTACCTTAGGGAAAGCCAAGGAAAGCTTTAGTTCAGGCAGGGAGAGTTAGGGAGAGTTTAGGGTTAAATTTTTTTTTTGTGTTGCATCACGCTTTTAGGGTGTCTGGGGTCCACAGCACAGCTGTGTGACCTTAGACCCCCCAGGGGTGCTGCAGCTTGCCCCCTTGCCCCCCCCCCACCCCCTTCACCTTTTTTTGGGGCGCAAGCGAGTTGGATTTTTTCTTTTAACTCTTTATACATTATTGGCGCTTTTTTATATTTTTTTTAGTTAGGAGCTGGTAGGCTCCTGCGAAGCGGGTGGTCTACCCCGGGCACGTTTCGCTCTCTACCTCCCACTGCTGCCACCCAGCTTACTCCCGGGCCACGCTACCGAGTTGCTAGCTCCGCCGCTGCCTCATGCGCAAGATGCCACCCTCTTCTCCCCAAGATGATGAAGCCCCTTCGTCACCTGGCTCCCAATTGCGATCAGCTACCTCATCATCGAGTAGTGTTTGCACGTCACTGATGCCCCCCACACACACACACACTCTTATACATTGCAAAAAATGCTTAATTTCCATACATCGTCTTAATGGCTGTATCACACAGCACTTGCACCCCAATAACAAGAACGGTTTGCTGGAATTAGAGGTATCATTTATTGCAAACCTGAAAGCAGCAGTATAATGGCAATTTGGATCCGCAGTCAATGTAGCAAGGTGTAATAGGATTGTTCCTATTACCCAGGCTGTACACTACCCTATTGGACCATGTTCTGCTTCAATACTGTAAAATAATTCATCCCTATCCTTTCCCTACACTTCTAATGCTCTTTCCCTGAACTTCTATTCAGCAAAATAAAAAAATGTAAGTCTTTCCTAGCACTTTCCCTAGCGCCTGCTGACGTCTCTTCCTGCACTAAGTGCACTGGAAAATGGCTGAATCCAAGATGGCTGAGGATATTTATAGGGCTGTGACATCAGAGGGCTGGCTGCTGATTAGCTGCATGCATGGCATTGTGTGTGATCCCTCATTCCCAGAGTTCCTTGTTCCATGTTCTAACATGTGCAGCAGCCATTTAGGAAAAAATTTCATTCGTTACTACGAAGCGTGAGGAAATTCGGATTCGGTGTGAATCAAATTTTTCCTGAAATTTGGATCGAATTCCACTTTGTCAAACTTCGATTCGCTCATCTCTAATCATAATTTCTCTCTGGTATTACATTAAGAGACAGAATGTTTGGAATAACCTCCCTGCTGAGTTCCTTCAAATACTGTGTGTAAGTGTACCTAGGAGAGTTGGGACTAGCTGATTTGAAGGCAAAGGGTAGTCACACCAAATATTGATATGATTTAGATTTCCTTTTTTGTTCATTCACTTTGCATTTTGGTAATAGGTAACAATAAACAATTAACACATTTATTTCTTACTTCATAGCATCTTTCTACACCTTCCCAAAAAGTTTTGCACACTAGTGTGTGCATGTATGCATATCTATATCTGTATATATCTATATATACAGTGTATATACAGTGATGAGCTAAAGGGTAACAATGTTTTGAACTTTTGACTCCATATCTCACCATTCACTATAGCTCTGAACATAAGTAGAGTTGAGCGAACGCGAACTGCATAGTTCGGGTTCGTACCGAATTTTAGGGTGTTCGGGACTCAGACCCGGACCCGAACATTTTCAAAAAAGTTCGGGTTCGGGTTCGTTGTTCGGCGATTTCTTCCGCTTTCTGAAGGGCTGCACAGCAGCCAATCAGCTAACATTTTAATTCTTGCCCTAAGAAGCCATCACAGCCATGCCTACTAATGGTTGGCCAAGTGCAGCATGTGACCCAGCCTCTATTTAAGCTGCAGTCACGTAGCGCCGCACGTCACTCTGCTCTGATTAGTGTAGGGATAGGACGCAGCTGCTGTGAGGGCGAGATTAGGCAGGGAAAACTCAGCAAAAACACCTAATGAAGTGATCGATCTACAGCTGTGAATCATTCAATTTCTGCTAGTTAATTGCTCACTGGTTTTTAGGCTGCACAGAGCGTTTTTCTGTCACTTTTTTCTGGGGTGATCGGTGGCTATTTTATGTCTTTTGGTGCAACAGCACAAGCTGCCACCAAGTCCATCAATCCATCAATACTAGGGTTTTTTTTTTTGCTATATCCTACATCAGGGGCTTGGCTGTGCTAATTGTCACCCCTAGAAACTCAGGTTGGCAATTTCTATATTTTATTAAGGGGTTAAATACAATTGCCAAAATAGCAATTCCCTTAAATCTGGTGTTCCAGCTGTGGCTAGCCAAGTGTAATACTGTCTGCTGTCTGGCAAAGGATAGATTTTTTCTGTGGTGAAATTCAATTGCCAAAATAGCAATCCCCTGAATCTGGTGTCCCAGCAGTGGCTGGACAAGTTTAATAGTGTCCGGCAAAGGATAGATAATTTTCTGGGGTGAAATTCAATTGCCAAAATAGCAATACCATAAATCAGTGGTTTCAGTTGTGGCTGGCCAAGTTTAATAGTGTCTGGCAAAGGATAGATAATTTTCTGTGGTGAAATTAAGTTGCTAAAATAGCAATACCGTAAATCTGGTGTCCCAGCAGTGGCTGACCAAGTCTAATAGTGTCCGGCAAAGGACAGATAATTTTCTGGGGTGAAATTCAATTGCCAAAATAGCAATCCCCTAAATCTGGTGTCCCAACAGTGGCTGGCCAAGTTTAATAGTGTCCGGCAAAGGATATATTTTGTTCCGGGGTGAAATTCAATTGCCAAAATAGCAATACCGTAAATCTGTGGTTTCAGCTGTGGCTAGCCAAGTTTAATAGTGTCCGGCAAAGGATATATTTTTTTTCTGGGGTGAAATTCAGTTGCAAAAATATAAATACCGTAAATCTGGTGTTCCAGCTGTGACTGAACAAGTTTCATAGTGTCCGTCAAAGGATATATTATTTTCTAGGATGAAATTCAGTTGCAAAAATATAAATACCGTAAATCTGGTGTTCCAGCTGTGACTGAACAAGTTTCATAGTGTTCGTCAAAGGATATATTATTTTCTGGGATGAAATTCAGTTGCAAAAATTGAAATACCGTAAATCTGGTGTTCCAGCTGTGACTGGACAAGTTTCATAGTGTCCATCAAAGGAAAGATAATTTTCTGGGGTGAAATTCAATTGCCAAAATAGCAATACCGTTAATCAGTGGTTCCAGCTGTGGCTGGCCAAGTTTAATACTGTCCGGCAAAGGATAGATTTTAAATTGTTGGGTAAAATATTACCATTTTTGCCAGGTACAAACCCCTGCACTGCATAACTGACAGGGAACTTACAATTGGCGGTTACATTCTTGCATGAAATAAAGCCTTTTTGGGCTGTAAAGCCAAAGGTAGTCGCCAATAACAGTTTTTTTATTTTTTATTTTTTTAAACAAATTAGTGTAGACCCAAAACATTGGGAAAATATAAAAAATAAAACAAAGTGTAAGTGTACGGTAGTATAACAGTGGTTGGGTGAGGCCGGTATACATGTGTATTCTGCATAAGGTACAAACAAGTCCTGTGGGATCCATGCCTGGTTCTTTTTAATAAAAGCTTGCCCACATTGTCTGCGGACAGGCGGCTGCGCTTGTCTGTGATAATGCCAGCAGCCATGCTAAACACACGTTCAGACAATACAGTGGCTGCAGGGTAGGCCAGCACCTCCAAGGCGTAAAGGGCAACCTCAGGACATGTGCCCAATTTGATGACCCAGAAGTTGAATGGGGCAGACCCAGTGGCGTAGCTAGAAATGATTGGGCACCACAGCAAATTTTTGAATGGGGCCCCCCTTCCCCAGTAATTTTTGCGCAAACCCCTTCCTTTCATGCCGCCATGCCTGTGGCTACTAAAGATCGCTCTCTCAGACCAGGCCCAGCAGCTGTTCCATTCGCTTTCTACACTGTCTATACTGCCAATGTATATAATTTTATTGTATAATACTGTTAGTCCTCCTCCTCCTCCTGGATGGGCCCTTTCTAGGTCACAGCCCCAAAGCAGTTTCTTCCCCTGCTTCCCCTGTAGCTATTCCCCTAGGCAGACCCATCAGTCAGTACGTGTACTGTTCCACCATGTTGCTGAAATGCTGCCTCCTGCTAAGATGTTCCAGATCTGCTGGTTGTGCAGGTTGTTGTGGCGTGATGACAAAGCTTTTCCACATTTTGCCCATGCTAACCCAGCCTTCTGAGGTGCTGATGGTGACCCAGCTGCATTGGCAAATTCTAACTCCTCCTCCTCTGCCTTCACCTTGTGCTTCCACTGAGTCCCCGATGTCAGGTGGGAATGCCATCAGCAGCGTGTCTACTAGCGGGCTCATCTTTCTATTACACTCCAGTGAGGGAATTAAGGATGGCACGTTGTCCTTGTAACGGGGATGCAGCAGGATGGCCACCCAGTAATCAGCAAAAGTTAGAATGTGGCAGTAACTGGGCGGTCGTTGCGCAGGCACTGCAGCATGTAGTCGCTCATGTCTGCCAGGCTGCCCAGAGGCAATGACAAGCTATCCTCTTTGAGGGAGGTATATCGTCTGTGTCCTCTGTATCCCCCAGCGTTCCTCCTACTCCTCTTCCTCATCCTCCAGAACTGTGCCCTGGCTGGACAATTGTGTTCCAGGCCTAAGTTGGTGCAGATACCCACCCTCCGAGCCACTTGTATTTGGTTGGCCTTAAGTTAAGGATAATGTGTATATAGTTTTGTTTCTTTATATGGTTAGTTTAGCTGCATTATAGTTATTTTAATATGTTTTTAACAAAATTTGTAAATAGTTTGTTAATGGTTTGAGTAAAAGGGGGGGGGGGGTGGGGGTGTTGTTTGTGTTCGATTAACTGAATTGATTTTCACTGTCTGGTGTTTAGGAATTTCTGCACCCCAAATTCAGCACATGTGGCAGGCAGGGGATGTGTGTCAAACCGGCTAGGCCCAGACCTGCTAGTATATTTCGCCCATTAGCGCACAACACCAGGCCGGGCTGGAGGCTCAGTGGCACTAACCAATGGTCGGTCTGTTGTTCCATGCCTGGCCACAGCTCCTGCGCGGTGCGGAGTTTGTCCCACAAACACACAAGTTTTAAAACAACCTGCTGTCATTTCCCCCTGGCTGTGCTGCTGTGGGTGGTGAAGGTGTTACACTGAGTGGATGAGGAGGAGGTAGAGGAGGAGGAAGCCGAGTAGGAGGAGGAGATGGAGGTAAGAGGATACAAAGAGAAATGCCCAGCAATCCTCGGGGGGCGGAAGGACATTCGCAAAAATGCTATCCGCCTTTGGGCCAGCTGCTACATTTACCCACTGTGTTGTTGGTTATGTGGACGTTGCCACAGATAGCGTTGAGCAGTGCACACTTGATTTTGTTCGCCACTTGGTTGTGCAGGGAAGGGATGGCTCGCCTGCAAAAGTAGCGGCGGCTGGGATACACATACTGTGGGACAGCCACCGCCATAAGGTTTATAAAACTGTCCACCAGACAGAATGACAGCATTTCAAAGGACCAGGAGGTTTGAAATAAGGCATTCAGAGCCATGGGTAGGGGGATACCTTTTTTTTCTATATTTTTTTCTCTCCAGTGTTTGGGAAATGGACAGCTGATAGCTGAACACTTCCATAGGATTTGGTGGAGATGCTTGGTGACAATGACAGATGTGGTGGTGTTGCTGCCACATTCTCTGTTTTCTGGCTGACAGGTGCCACTGTCACTCACTTGGGCTCAAGTTTAGAATGTTTATTTATTATGTTTCTGCATTTTTTTTTATTTTAAGTCATTTCCCCATTCAAATATGTTTGCAGGGCATTTACCTACATTTTGCTGCCTTTCCAGGGCTATTTTACAGCCATTTAAGTGCCCAAAAGTTCGGGACCCCATTGACTTCAATGGGGTTCGGGTTCGGGGTGAAGTTCGGGTCGAGTTCAGATCCCGAACCCGAACATTTTCGTGAAGTTCGGCCGAACTTCTCGAACCCGAACATCCAGGTTTTTGCTCAACTCTAAACATAAGACTAATATAATTTTGAGGACAACCATCTTGGCTATCTTATACATAAATTGGACTTGAAACTATTTAGCATATGATTAGCTATGCAGATTCTTATCATGTAACTGCAATGTTACTCTTTTGCTGCTAAAATTCAAATTTTTTATTTTTATTATTTTGTTAGTATTTTGTAAATCCATCTGGCTACATTGCATCCGCTGGGTCTTTTTGTACCACGGACCAGTGGATCAATATAATACCCCTAACACATAGAACATGTACACACAACAAATTCCTACAAAATTTACACTAAATTGCAGGATGGGAAGTATTGTATCCTCTGGGTCTTTTGTTCTACGGACCAGAGAGATAGATTAAATTTATTCCATCTGCCAACATAACATCAATACATACAAATACAATCACAGACAGATATCTGACATTTATTCAAAAATCCATACTCTGTGGCACGTAATCTATACCCTACTCCAACCACTGGTAGTTACTGTACCCTCTGGGCCTCTCACCCTACGGACCAGAAGGTTACATTAAATAACAAACCAGTCTGCTTAATTTAAAACCATGATTCACATCTACCATAATCAAAAAAAATGTCAGACACCGATACCACAACCAATTTAAACTCTCCCCTTAATATAAAATATCCTGTCCCTACAAATATAAAAAGTCTCTATCACCACCCTCAACCAAAGTGACTTTGAATCACCTCATCCACAGCCAAAAAAGCATATCCACGCAAACCCATCATTCTGAACCACATTTGCATAATTAGCTAATTTGAATATTCTATTGAATAATGAAGTAGTTAATTGAAACGCCCAGTATAAATCAATATGGAGTCCAACAATCCCCCGCTTACTGATGAAGGGAGAACAATCCCGAAATGCGTTTGGGCCCGTGGAGGATTGTCATCTTTACTGATCCATATTGCCCGCTTGCAACATAATCCAACATAGGAGCGCCCCACAGGAAAGAGTCCCCGCTGAATCGGACGAAGAACAAGCCGATCACGTGACCCAGTGACGTCCATAGCAGAGCGCGCCAACCGTGCGATACTCTCACCACAAGGGACGCCGTCCTCTTCCTACCCGGACCGCATCCCCGGCCGACCAAGAAGCAGACCCACAGGACGTGAGAAGAGAGGACAAGTGGACTCAAAGGCTGAAGAGCATCGCTTATTCTCCTGCACAGTATTTACAACATAGCTCATCTTGACCACAGAAAAAAGCTCCACATTGCTAGATTTTAATATCGATAACTAGCCTAAGTGAACAATTAACTTTTAAAGAACTTTTAACAATCTTATACTACAAGACAGAAGAATAACTTTTTAACCCCTTGGTTACCACTACTTATCAAAAAAAAATGTAAACCAAATTTTTTCCCTTCTTATTTAATTTTTTTATCCAAAAGGACTATTTGCACAAAGGACTATATTCTATTCAATTGCCATATGTTTTATGTACTTTCTCAATCACTATTTTTTTCTACTATCTTTTTGATATTATCTTTTGATTCAATCTCACACCACACCACCTCCCTACATCCCACCCCCCACAACCAAAGCACATCCACACACCCGACTCCACCCCAGTCCCTAAAAACTCAAATATTCAGCTTGTCACCATATTTTAATACTAATAAATAAACCAACTATTGTTCCCAGATAAGAGTGTGCCTGCTATCCTTTTTCACTACATTTTGTAAATCCACCTTTGGCTTTCAGCACGTCTCGAACAAAATCTAGTCCCAGGTCTTCTACACTTTCCCATTCACTTCGGTATGAATACAGCTTCTTCATCCAATCTACCCACAAGTGCTCAAGTGGGTTGAGGTCTGGGGACTGTGGGGGTCAATCCAGCAACTCTACTTCCTTGTCATTGAACCATTTCTTGGCCCATCTCGACGTATGCTTCGCGTCGTTGTTCTGCTGGAACACTATGTTGTCCTTTTTATACCCATAGAACTCAAGTGTACGAAGTAACTCATCTTGTAGGATACTCACATATAGCTCAGTATTGAGACCACAATCGATCCTGGTCAAGTATCCAATGCCTTTGGGTGTGAAACAACCCCATATCATCAGGCTTCCTCCACCAAACTTGACAGTTCCTTCAATTTCTCGATCCGTTAGCTCCCTTCTCCCTTGTTTCTTCCAGACCATTTTTTTTTAAATAATACCATGTTTGCTATTCCCTGGACTGCTTGTTAACAAAACAACCTACTGCCACTTCTGATACCGTGTATGTATAAACAACAACATGCACCTGCCCCCGAAAGGAATAATAAAGAGGCTACGTATTCTCATAGTATGTGTTGCTGACACTTTGACATTGTTTGGGGTTAAACATCTTTAAAGAAGTTGGAAACAATCATAGGAGAAGTCAGAGTGTCATAAATTAGTTTTAAGAGCAATTGGGACACTTTCGATTTGAACCAAATCAAATCTGACAACTGAATTGATCAAACTGGAACTGAAACGGATTTTAGGAAATTCACTTTTCTCTATTAGGTATATTTTACTTTGTTAAATGTGCTCCACATGGAAACTGCATTTTTTTGCACTAGGTGAAGAAATTTGAAACTACTGTTTGTCCTAGGAAAAGCCCAGACTGCCCCAAAGAAGAGACAGTGAACAGGATGCAAGCCATGCACAAGCATAGTCTTATAAAGTCAACCAGGTTGACAAGTATGGAACTACAGTTGCCAGAAACCACAATATGGTGTATCTTACAAAAATGTCTGCATTGTAAGCATACATATTACAAATTATCCAGAAGCTGAAACTGGACATCAAATCGAAACGTTATGACTTTTGCATTGACTTCCAGGGTTGATTGGAAGAGGATGATTTTGCTGACAGGCTGTTGTTTAACGATGGGGCTACCTTTCACCTCAGTGGAAAAGCCAATCAGTACAATTTTAGAATCTGGACGACAGAAAACCCACATGCCTTTATCGAAAACATGAGGGACTCACCCAAAGTAAATGTGTTCTGTGTAATGAGCATGTGCAAAGTTGATTCTTTTTTGCTGAGGATACTCTCTGGCCACTCCTACCTGGAAATGTTAAGGAAATGGCTTATGCCACAGGTAGATTGGCGGAAGATCTGCCAAACGTAGTTTATCAGCAGGATGGTGCTCCTCCTTATTTACAGTTGGATGTTTGCCAACAAATGAATAAAATTCTACTGGAACGCTGGATTGGCTGCAGCAGAATAAACAATTAATCAATGTTGCCCTGGTCTCCATGATCACCAGATCTAAAACTCTGCAACCTGACCTCTGCCTGATCTCCATACTGACCCTGTGCTGCCTGCTCTGTCCACGGACTGTTTATTGGATCACACGTACTCTGCCTGCCCTGACCTAGGCTTGTCCCTAATTACGATTTTCCCTGGCCACCACCACCATGACATACCACAACACCAACACCCCCTTACATCTGGGCTTTTTCAGTCTAATTCTAGGGTGGCACCCAGTTGAGTCTGGAGGTGCAAAGGAGAGGCAGTAGCATAGTTAGGAATAGAGCCAAGGAAATGGTCAAGATGCAACAAGAGTGTACTCAGGAGAAAGTCAACGGTCAGAACCAGGAGTAGAGGATCAGGTACTAGGAGAATAAACCAAATGGCAATAAGGAAGCAAAATGCATTTTTTGGGGCTCAGGTACAATGACCACATCAAGTTGAAGTTTAGTTTCAAATACAATGCAGAAACAAGAGTCAGTAACAAGGAAATGCCTCGTTCATCAGGCAAGGAAGTGAAAATGGTGATTTTTTTAAATAAGCCAACAGAGTGGACATCATCAGGAGGTAGAAAGGAAAAAGAGAGCTAGGAATCATAATGCCATGGCCAGCAGCAGAGGCAGTGAAGAGGTAAGTCGGGCTTCTTAACAATGTGATTCTAGTAGTGGCTGGAGTCGTGCCCTCCTTATTTTGTGTTGTAACTCCGACCATTGCAGTTTGTTTAAACTTAAGGAACCCTTCTCAGAAATAATATTTCTACTCACGAAGAAGTGATCAGTGCAACCAATAATCAGAACTGTATAACAACTATACTGAGATCTGAAACATCTGTGGTTGGTGACTGTGCCTCAAGTTATTCCCTCCTAAAATTTAATATAAGGGTGCTTTTTTTTTATGTGGAATGGCACAACACAGAGTCATAAAAACAGAGTCTTCAGATTTATTATTATATGGATAATGCAAGTAGTTACTAAAACGGACGTGTCAGGAGAGGAGACAGGTGCACTTTAAGACCTCTGCTGTTCCATTAGTATGCCCTAAATGAATGGCTGAGAAACATGACAATCCGTTTGAATGTGGAAAGAATATAAAATAATGTGTCATACATAATATGTAACCAAGTTTCTAGTTAATAAGGTGTTCTAGTTTTAGAAATCAAGTAATCATATACTAGATATTAACCACTTATTGGATCCAGCTTACACACAGAGGACTCCTTTGGTAATAACTTGTGTTTGCCCTTTGTAAGGACATAGGTGGCTGCTGACAGCCAGTGTATGCTTAGCCCCAGTCTGCATTCACGAACAGGATAAAACAAAATTGGTTCCCAGCAAATGCAATAAATTATGCAATGCGTTTTCATTTGCATGAATGTAGATTTATTTACAGTGAAGCATGAGTATAAAGCATATAGCTCAAGCAGTAAATTATACTGAATGGACATTTCATAAAATGAATGGCGATAAGCCACTTATAATCTTTTGGTAAATGGAGACTTCTAAAATATATCTTTCTGACAACTTATCTTTGATATATTAAATAAGCTAGGTGACACTCCATGAAACAATACAGACTTATTGCAAATGGCATAAACTGCGGTGAATATAAAAGTTTTCAGAATTCCCATCAGCCCAATAGCCCAATTTCTTGATACAGATACAATGTTAGAGAAAACTTTTTATGTTCTTCCTTTCACTTGTAAAACATATTAGTATCGAGGGTAGTAGGATCGCCACACCAGGTTTCTGGTTTTAGTCTAGTATAACTTTAAGTGTAACTTCAAAGATCCCCTGTTGGCATCATCAACCCTACCAGGCATAATGGCTGGTAGGGTTGATCATGCTGATTAAAACAATATTTTTCTTTGGTGTTTGCTTGTAATGCTGTAGAGAAAGCATTACTTGTATATTTATGCAAATTAGTTGGAGCACCAAGGGGCTGGTTGTAGTGCTAGGTGCACAGCTACGCCCCAGTGCTTAGTACATTTCCCCCTCCCATATATACTCGTTTTGCCCTGTCTTTTCACACCTGCGCTGTAGCTTACAAACTCAGCACCTGCGGCATAAATCTGCAGCTTGCCAAGCAGTGCAGATTCACAGTGCACAAGCGCCTATGATGTTATTCCACCCAGAAGTGGAGGAGCCGGCAGCTTCAGAAGCAGAGGAGGAAAGCTTCCAGGTGGAATGACATAATCGGTGCCAGCGCACTGTCAATCTGTGCTGCTCAGCAAGCAGCAGATTTGGAATTCAGGCGGCAAGTTTGTGAGCCACAGTGCAGGTGTGAAAAGGCTGGGGCAAGACAAGATGTCTTGGCTTGTCAATCAAATAGGAATGTGGGTGTACTGAACACCGGGGCATAACTGTAGCTGTGCCCCTAGCACTACAGCCAGCCCTTCGGTGCTCTAACTAATTTGCATAAATATAAAAGTAATAATTTCTCTGCAGCCATTCAAGCCTAAAGGTATCAGTTTAATCAGCATGATCAACCCAACCAGGCAGTATATCTGATTTAATAGGGTTGCTCGTGCTGGCAGAAGCTCTTTAACTCTGTGACTGTGAAAGGAAGTCTGGGATTTAGAACTCTGTATCAAAAAGCTTCAACCATTATAGCTAATTTATGAAATGAATCATCATCATCACAGCACTTTATAAGCTTGATAAGAAATAAGATGGCGTAACTCTTCTAAACATCTGGCATATATGTTTGTCATAATGCTGATAGGAATGTATTCAGGAGGTATTCACTCCATATGTGGTGGCACCAACTGACATCTGCCTGCTGCAGTCAGGATAAGAGATCTGATCCCAACTATTTAACCCCCTCCATGATGTTGCAGTCAATAATGACAACAGCATCTGAGTAGTTAGACGGATGGATGATGCAGAGTATAATAAGATAATGGTAAAAGCACAACGCTCTGCAATATTGAAGTATTGTTGAGTATTGCACTGGTTCAAGAACCCTAAGAGAATTTTTTTTAAAGTTTAATACACTTTTAAAAATGTATCACATCAAAAATATAAACAATAAAAATAAGCATTAATTAAAATCACTGCTAAGGTTGAGCGAATTATGTCCAGATTGCTTTATCTGAAACCAATTCTTAGAGATTCTGTCAGCTAGTTTAAGCCTATAGAGCTGAGGACATGCGCTGCTAGATCGCCACTAACACGTCCACAATATAGATTTCCCATAGCTGTGAGTGCTTTTATTTACCAAAAAAACGATTTTATATATTTGCAAATTAGGCTAGTAAGGAGCCTAAGGAGCTGTTACCAACGTTTCAGGAGTTGAAGCGTTGTAATCTCGCGCATACGCGAGTATGCCGCATGTCAGTCCCAGCATAGTGTTCCTTCCCTGTGCTGGCATCAGCCTCAGGGAATGAACTGTGCATGCGCTAGCTGCCATGCGCGAGATAACAGCGCTTCAACTATGTGACATCAGGGGAGTAAGGAGGAGATTCAGAGGATGTGGGGCGGTGCTGGGCTCCTGAAACGTTGGTAACAGCCCCTTGGGCTCATTACTAGTCTCATTTGCATATATATAAAATCGTTTTTTTGACTGAATAAAAGCACAGTTATGGGAAATGAATATTGTGGACGTGCTAGCGGCGATCTAGCAGCGCATGTCCTCAGCTCTATACTAGCTGACAGAATCCCTTTAAAAACTTTGTTAGGTATATGAACTCTGTCCTACTGTAAAATGTATGGCCTCTACGAAGGCAAATATAGCGAGACTTACTTTGTCTCGCCTCTATCACGTGTTAGCATTGTCGGACTGGGGTACTTAGGGCCCACCTGTGTAACTGATTCTGGGGGCCCACCTTAGGGCTCCTGCACACTAGCTTATTTTTTTTTCATGTCCGTACTGTTCACTACACTTCAATGGGGTTGCAAAAAAAAAGACTCTGTGTGCATTCCGTGTCTGTATGTCCGAATGGCCATTCTGAAAAATCATACATCATGTCCTATTATTCTTGTCATTACAGACAAGGATAGGACTGTTCTATTAGGGCTCTTGCAGATGAGGGGATCTCCTGCGTGTTATCCGCAGCGAGAATGAGAGCCAAGCTGTGCGGTGGACATCAGAGGCACCAAGCAGTAACTTTATCTCACAGTGATTTTGTAGTGAAAGGGTCACAGAGAGGCACGGAGCAGTATCTATCATGTTACTGCTTGGTGCCTCTGATGTCCACCGCGCAGCTTGGCTCTCATTCTCGCTGCGGATAACACGCAGGAGATCCACTCGTCTGCAAGAGCCCTTAGAGACCAGCTGTTCTGTTCCGCATAATGTGGAATGCACACACCCGGTATCCGTGTTTTGCAGATCAGCAATTTGTGGATTGCAAAACTTTTAACGTCGTGTTCATGAGCACTTATAGTGTATAACAGAAATATTAAAGATGAAGTATGATGGCAGACATTTACAGAAAAATGCACAAACATACATGTGGCAGAATTTACACATATATGGATATCCTGCACTTAAGTCAGTCAGAAACAAGACACATGCAGCGCACACCGATCACTTATTGGACAGATGCGGGACACAAGACACTTATACATGGGTCACATGCCAGTGATGCATATGTCACATACTGCACATACACCACTGATACATAGAACATATATAGCACACACCAAGACATTTATGCCTAACCCTATTAAGTGTAGCACACTTAAAGGGGTTAAAGGGGTTGTCTCACTTCAGCAATTGGCATTTATCATGTAGAGAAAGTTAATACAAGGCATTTACTACAATGTATTGTGATCGTCCCTATCGCCTCCTTTCCATCACATTATACACAGCACGTATCCATGGTTTTGACCACTCTATAATCCAGCAGCTGTGGCCATGCTTGCACACTATCGGTAAAGGTGTTGCCTATGCGCACTTATAGCCTTTCCCGTTAGTGTGTAAGCATGGCCACCACTGCTGGATTGTAGGGTGGTTGTAACCACGGATATGTGCTGTGTATAATGTGATGAAAAGGAGGCAATATGGACAATCACAATACATTAGTAACTGCCTTGTATTAACTGCATGATAAATGCCATTTACTGAAGTGAGACAAACCCTTTAACCCCTTTAAGCATAAATATCTGGCATGAAATTTACCAAATCTTAACCTTCTCATATTGTACATAATCTACAGTATATTTAAAAGGGTTGTCCTACCATAATGACCTATTGCCTATCTACAGGATAGGTGATAAATATCAGATTGCTGGGGGTCTGACTGCTGGAACACCCACTGATCATGAAAAAAGGGGCCCTGATACATTTAATTACATTATCACCAATCTATGTACACCAGAGGGTCTTAAGACCACGTTCCCTTGATCATGGGGTCCCAACAGTCAGACCCCCATCAATCAGACACTTATCACCTCTTGTGTAATAGCTGTTGGACCTTTTCACATTCCCTATCCTTAAAAGTTTTCTTTGGGTGTAAAAAAAATTAAATTAAATAAAAATTAAAAATCTGGCCCAAAATATGTGTCAAACTAAAATAGAAATGCTCACCTGTTAAAGGGCCTGTGTCCACTTTTCTAGTTATCCTCTATCCACAGGATCGGGGATAACTAAGTGATCCGTGGGGGTCTGAATGCTGGAGCCCCCACTGATCCCCCTTCTTGATTGAGTGGCAGGTCGAGCATATGCCCTGCCTCTCCATCCATTCTCTATGGGGTCGCTGGAGATGGCAGAGTACAGCACTGGCTATTTCCAGTGGTCCCAAAGAGAATAAATGGAGCAGCTGGGCGTATGTGTGGCCTGCCATACCAAAGAAAATGGGGAACAGGACCCGTTCCTGGGATCAGTGGGGGGGGGCGCAGAATCAGACCCCACTAATCATATAGGTATGCCCTATGGTGTGGAGAGGATAACTTGAAAACCTAGACAACCCCTTTAAATCCTTAACCACTCCACCACCAGTATCTCTTTACATGGCAGCAGTGATGCCTGTAAATACGGAATATCATCACTACCGCCACCTAAACCATATGTGTCAATACTGGAGAATGTGACGCACTGTGCAGAATTTTTCAGTCATAAGTCCAACCCCCTTTGCAGCTCATATTCATAACCTTTAACAAAGCCCAAGCAAAGGTGCTAGAAGAGCAACATGAGCAAAGGGCACAAACGGAGGGTCATAACCAGTGTCAGACTGGGGTACCAAGGGCCCACCAGTAAAATTTATTTTGGGGGCCCACCGTATGGATACAGTCAAATATAATAAATAATTTAACATGTTTTTTTGTATGAACATAGGCTGGTTGAGGTGCTGTACATTGAATATATGTATTTAGTGCAGTAAATCTAATGTTTTATGTGCCACTTGTGCAGGGGGTGGGAGACTAGGGGCCCACCTTGCTCAGGGGCCCACCGGGGGATTCCCCTGTACCCCTGTGGGCCAGTCCGAGCCTGGTCATAACTGAAACAGAGGCATTATCAAACAGGTTATCAAAATTAGGGTTATTCACTTTAGAAAAAAGACGACTGAGGGGAGATCTAATAACTATGTATAAATATATCAGGGGTCAGTACAAAGATCTCTCCCATGATCTATTTATCCCCAGGACTGTGACTGTGACGAGGGGACATCCTCTGCGTCTGGAGGAAAGAAGGTTTGTACACAAACATAGAAAAGGATTCTTTACTGTAAGAGCAGTGAGACTATGGAACTCTCTGCCTGAGTAGGTGGTGATGGTTAGTACAATAAAGGAATTCAAGAGGGGACTGGATTTATTTCTGGAGTGTAATAATATTACAGGCTACAGCTACTAGAGAGAGGTCGTTGATCCAGGGAGTTATTCTGATTGCCTGATTGGAGTCGGGAAGGAATTTTTTTCCCCTTAAGTGGGGAAAATTGGCTTCTGCCTCACAGGTTTTTTTTTTTGCCTTCCTCTGGATCAACTTGTAGGAAACAGGCCGAACTGGATGGACAAATGTCTTTTTTTCGGTCTTATATGCTATGTTAATATGTTACTATGTTATTAAGGTCACCTGAGGCAGGGTGGTAGTGTGGATTCTGGAGCGGGGGTAACTGGAGAAGAGGCAATATTACCGGTGAGAGTGGGGGCATCTGGAGCTGGGGCACTAAAGGTAGTTCACCTAAATCAGAGGCATTAGGGTCGCCTGAGGCAGGGTAATAGTGATCCTGGAGCAGAGGTATTAGGGGGCAACTGGAGAAGAGGCAATATTAGAGGTGCATTTAGAGTGGGGGCATTGGGGGGCATCTGGAGCTGGGGCACTTAAAGCAGAGGCATTGAGGGGACCTAGGACAGAGCCCCCCAATGCCACTCTGAACTCTCCAGAGAAAAGCACACGTACACAGATCAGAGTCTACTATAAACAAATCCCTTATTTCCCCCTTACAGTCTCCTGCAGCCCACTACTGCCACACGCCTAAGAAATCAGCCCAGCACCGCAATGGAGTCCTTCTCTCCAGCAACCACAGTTTTCTGACAGCAGGGAGGGCAGGAGGATGGCCAGACATGTTCACTCCTCCTTCATTGCCAGCAGCCCGGGAAGTTTAGAAGATACTGAGGGGCCTCCTGTACAATTTACACCAGAATGAGACTGCATCACTTTGCGATACTGCCACCTAGTGGCTACAATAATTATCTCTCCTGAGAAACAAGAGAAATAATTACTCCTCCATCCTACCTCCGGGCGCAGGAGACTGGGGGCCTACCGAGGAATCCCCCGCCTCCCCGGTGGGCCAGTCCAAGCCAGCGTGTCAGTTCATTTTTTCACATAAATGACTGTATCAAATCACTCAGCTCTGCGCCTCATTATCAAAGCCAAGTTCAGCTTTGTATTTTGATATAGTAATTTATGCTAATAAGCAAACTGATGTGATAGAAGTGAGAAGAAGTATCGCGATATTTGCTGAAACTTTGGAAAGGCCTCCACGGAAGCCATACATTTCACAGTAGGATGGAAACCATATTCTTAACGTAGTTTTTAAAAAGGGTTCGGATACAGCAATGATAATAATTTTCCAGTATGTTATATGGTGCCATTAAAAAAATATAAAGCATCCCACAAAAAACAAGCCCTCACATGGCTATGCTGATGTGGGGGTATAGCTGTGGCAGGAAGGGATTAAAGAAAAGGCATGAGTATTCATTGCATTCCAAAACAAGTGCTGAGATTCTGTGATGCTGTTGCTTGGATCGTAGGTAATTATGGATCGGTACATTAAAGTAAATAGACGCAGAAGGGCTTGCTAGATCTGCTTTGAAAACAATACTAATCAATGTGATGAGCTAGACAAGGATCCCTGGAAGATGAGAGATGTAGGAGAACGCTATGGCTTTCATCACCTGCATGCAAATCTCAACACATTTTATCTGCTATTCCCTCAAGTCATGTTTCGACTATAAACATGCAAATAAAGCCTTTTTACTCTGAAGCAGCCATTTGTTTCCACAGAAGACCTATTAATAGCCAGTACAAAGCGCAGGGGATGTGCAAATTCTGCTGCCCGAAAAGCTAACAAATGACGACCTCCTGCCTTTTTCATGCTCAGACTTCATTCAAATTGCAAATTTTCCTGACTACGAAGCAGGCCTGTAACAACACAGACTTTGTTTGTGCGTAGAAAGTGCGTTGCATGTAGCAAATAGTTTGGTGCATGGGAAGGTGTAAACAGACCAAACAAATGGCCTTGCTTATTTAAGCTGTTTCATGCAAACACCCGACCACTTTAACTGTTATGACAGGAACAGAGAGAGATTGCAAAAAAGAGGTGGGTTTCCAGCACCTGTCTGTAACCATAAGCAAATGTATGGCTTTAGTGGAAGACGGCCTGCTAAGGTTTCATTCAGGTCAGCCTGAGCTGTGTCTTCTTCTCTGTGTATCCTTCATTACACAGCCAATACCACATAGGACCTCTACTGCACCTCCGTACGCCTTTGATTTTAGCATGCAGAATTTTTTCAGTTTGACTCTATGTATTGCAGCTCAGCCCATGCTCTTGACTGGGACTGAGATGTACCTGATTGTTTACAGCCTATACAGCAGTACCAGGGGTCCCTGCAATTCTGTAGAATGGAGTCAGAGGTAATCCATGTGCTACTGCATATTGGTGGTGTATAGGCCAATATTAGGGAGTTGTGTCATAATGCTGGAAGGGGTATATTGTAGGGTATATCTCAGCCACCATAAATCTCCATCTGAGGCCACTTCAACCCATTTAGGACACAGCCATATTTCACCCTAAGGACCAGGCCATTTTTTTGCAAATCTGACCAGTGTCACTTTATGTGGTGATAACTTTAAAACGCTTTTACTTATCCAGGCCATTCTGCAACTGTTTTTTCGTCACACATTGTACTGTATAACAGTGGTAAAATTGAGTCAAAACATTTCATTTTTATAAAAAAAAATTACAAAATTTTGGAAAATTAGCACATTTCCAAGTTTTCATTTCTCTACTTCTCTAATACATAGTAATACCGCCAAAAATAGTTATTAATTTACATTCCACATATGTCTAGTTCATGTATGGATCATTTTGGGAATGCCATTTTATTTTTTGGGGATGTTACAAGGCTTAAAAGATTAGTGGCAAATCCCACTTTTTAAGGACCAGTTCAGGTCTGAAGTCACTTTGTGAGGCTTACATAACAGAAACCACCCAAAAATGACCCAATTCTAGAAACTACACCCCTCAAGGTATTCAAAACTGATTTTACAAACATCGTTAAGGTGTTCCACAAGAGTTTAGGTGTTCCACAAGAGTTAATGGCAAATGAAGAAAAAATTTCAGAATTTCGATTTTTTTTTTTTGTGCAAATTTTCCATTTTAATCAATTTTTTCAAGTAATAAAGCAAGGGTTAACAGCCAAACAAAACACAATATTTATTGCCCTGATTCTGTAGTTTGTGGAAACACCCCATACAGTTGTGTTCAAAAGTATTCAAACCCCACTGAAATTGAGTGTTTTGGCCAGTTTGACATTGATTTTGATCATTTCAGTCATCTTGTTTACAATTAAATAAAAGAGGCACTTGTAAGTCAGACAAATATAACATAACATTTATAATGAAATAACCACAAATGTCTTTTCTGTGCTCACATCATTATCAATTTTATTCAACCCCCAAGTGACATTCAATCTTAGTACTTAGTACAACATCCTTTTTCCAGTTATAACAGCTTTTAAACGTGAAGCATAGCTTGACACAAGTGTCTTGCAGCGATCTACGGGTATCTTCGCCCATTCTTCATGGGCAAAAGCCTCCAGTTCAGTCACATTCTTAGGCTTGCGCGCTGCAACTGCTTTCTTTAAGTCCCACCAGAGGTTCTCAATCGGATTTAAGTCTGGTGACTGCGATGGCCACTTCAAAATGTTCCAACCTTTAATCTGCAACCATGCTCTAGTGGACTTGGAGGTATGCTTGGGATCATTGTCCTGTTGAAAGGTCCAACGTCTCCCAAGCCTCAGGTTTGTGACGGACTGCATCACATTTTCATCCAATATCTCCTGGTACTGAAGAGAATTCATGGTACCTTGCACACGCTGAAGCTTCCCTGTACCTGTAGAAGCAAAACAGCCCCAAAGCATGATTGACCCCCCGACATGCTTCACAGTAGGCAAGGTGTTCTTTTCTTCATAGGCCTCCTCCAAACATAGCATTGATCCATGGGCCCAAACAGTTCTAATTTTGTTTCATCAGTCCACAGAACACTATCCCAAAACTTTTGTGGTTTGTCCACATGACTTTTGGCATACTGCAGTCGACTCTTCTTATTCTTTGGAGACAGCAAGGGGGTGTGCCTGGGAGTTCTGGCATGGAGGCCTTCATTACGCAGTGTGCACCTTATTGTCTGAGCTGAAACTTCAGTACCCGCATCTGACAAATCTTTTTTCAGTTCCTCAGCAGTCACACGGGGACTTTTCTCCACTTTGCGCTTCAGGTAACGCACAGCAGTCGAAGTCAGCATCTTCTTTCTGCCACGACCAGGTAGCGTTTCAACAGTGCCCTTTGCCTTGAATTTGCGACTGATGCTTCCTATGGTGTCTCTTGGTATGTTTAACATCTTTGCAATCTTCTTATAGCCATTGCCCTTCATGTGAAGAGAAATCACCTCTTCTCTTGTCTTCCTGGACCATTCTCTTGACTTCACCATGTTTCTATACACACCAGTAAATGTCTAGAAGGAGCTGAGTATCACAGTCATTTTACATCTGCCTAATTGGTGCTTATTATGCTTGATTGCTGCTCCTTGACATCCACAGGTGTTTTCAATACCTGATTGAAAACACTTGAATGAACCTCTGTTCTTAAGAGTGGTAGTCTTTAAGGCGTTGAATAATTGTGTCAATGAAGAAATCACAAAAAAAAAAATTTAATACTGTATTACAAAAACAATTGATGTCATTTTAGTTGCATTTGGTTCTTTAAAAAGTCCTTGTAAGATTTCATTCTGAACACAATTACAAATGTACACTAAATTCCCTAAAACCCTTTACAGCATTGGGGGTTGAATAATTTTGAACACAACTGTATGTGGTCGTAAACTACTGTATGGCCAAACGGCAGGGCGTAGAAGGAAGGGAACGCCATATGGTTTTTGGAAGGCAGATTTTACTGGACTGGTTTTTAGACACCATATCCCATTTGAAGCCCCCCTGATGCACGCCTACAGTAGAAACTCCAAAAAAGTGACCCCATTTTGGAAACTACGGGATAAGGTGGTAGTTTTGTACTAGAAACCGGAGTTTAAGAAAAGGAGCAAGAAACAGAGATTCATTAGATCATCCTTGTATACAGTTGGTTTGACTCTAGCTAGTCTTCCTACTGCTGTAAGGGACCACAGTAAGTAAGAATCTTGATATCACTGCTCTATATTGTATTTATTTATTTTTTTCCCTCTCTTTTCCTGTGTAATCCCCATTTAGTATGACTTCCATTATTGACAGCGCCGTCCAGTGCACATCTTGTATGATGTATGCAGTCCTGGAACAGCCGTTCGAGGGTGTATATGTTTGTTCAAAATGTGAGCAAATTACCCGTTTGGAATCGCACATCGAGTCTCTAAACAGGCGAGTTGCAACACTGAAAGCCACTGACAATTTGGAAAGAGTTTGCTGCTCACTGAGCAAGCACTCTATGGGGTAGATGTGGGGAGGGTGGTAGCGAAGAGGCTGAGGAGAGTGAGGTAGTTAGTTGGGTAACAGTAAGAAAGCGGGGTAGAGGGAAGAGTGCCAGGGAGGCTAGCCCTGATCTGACACACCCCAACAAGTTTGCACGGTTGGCAGATGAGGGGATGACAGTTCAGGGACGGCACCGCTGCAGCCAGACACTTCCTCTGCCAGTCAGGGGAATGTCAGCTCCAGTAAGCAGGGGACCAGGAGAGCAGGGCAGGCCAGACAGGTGCTGGTAGTGGGAGACTCAATTATTAGGGGTACAGATAGGGCAATCTGTCACAAAGATCGTGATCGCCGAACAGTGTGCTGTCTTCCTGGCGCTAGAGTTCGACACATCGCGGATCGGGTTGACAGATTACTGGGAGGGGCTGGAGAAGATCCAGCGGTCATGGTCCATATCGGAACCAATGACAAAGTTAGAGGAAGGTGGAGAGTCCTTAAAAATGATTTCAGGGATTTAGGTCAAAAGCTTAGGGCAAGGACCTCAAAAGTAGTATTTTCTGAAATACTGCCTGTACCACGAGCCACACAAGAAAGGCAGCGGGAGATTAGGGAGGTTAGCAAGTGGCTCAAGAACTGGTGTAGGAAGGAGGGGTTCGGATTCATGGAGAACTGGGCCGACTTCTCTGTTGGCTACAGGCTCTACCGTAGGGACGGGCTGCACCTTAATGGGGAAGGGGCAGCTGTGTTGGGGAGAAAGATGGCTAGAAGGTTGGAGGAGTGTTTAAACTAGGGACTGGGGGGGAGGGTAATTACGTTATAGGAGGGGAAGATAGTGCAGATAGAGACCAGGGGCGAGGTAGTGTGTCTGGGGGAGGAATGGAAGGGGGGACTAGAACAGCTCAGAATGAAAGATGTAGGGTAAAAAATACACATAAACCTGTCAAATGTATGTATACTAATGCTAGAAGCCTGACTAACAAGACTGGTGAACTGGAATTAGTGATGTGTGAGGAGGACTATGACATAGTGGGAATAACTGAGACATGGCTGGATGATAGCTATGACTGGGCAGTTAATATAAAAGGTTACAACAATCTGTTTAGAAAGGATCGTCAAAACCGGAGAGGTGGAGGGGTCTGCCTCTACGTGAAGTCGTGTCTAAATCCCGTAATTCGAGAATACATCTCTGACGGACATGAACATGTGGAGTCACTGTGGGTAGAAATACATGGAGCAAAAAACAATAATAAAATACTAATAGGAGTGTATTATAAACCACCTAATATACCAGAGTCCACAGAAAATCTATTACTAAACGAGATAGACGAGGCGGCAAATCATAATGAAGTCGTTATCATGGGGGACTTCAACTACCCAGATATAGACTGGGAAACTGAAAGCTGTACATCCCATAAAGGAAACAGGTTCTTGGCAATAGCCAAAGACAATTTCCTTTCCCAACTGGTTCAGGACCCCACTAGAGGGACGGCCATACTGGACTTAGTATTAACCAATAGACCTGATAGAACAACAGATGTGCAGGTTGGGGGACACCTGGGAAATAGTGACCATAAAGTTGACCCAGGAAGAAGTACAACAGCGACTTAAAAAGATTAAAATAGACAAATCGCCAGGACCGGATGGCATACACCCCCGAATCCTAAGGGAATTAAGTGATGTCATAGCCAGACCATTATTTCTGATATTTACGGACTCTATAATAACAGGGAATGTTCCACAGGATTGGCGCATAGCAAATGTGGTGCCAATATTCAAAAAGGGTCCAAAAACAGAGCCTGGAAATTATAGGCCGGTAAGTTTAATATCTATTGTTGGTAAACTGTTTGAAGGGTTTCTAAGAGATGCTATTTTGGAGTATCTCAATGAAAATAAGCAAATAACGCCATATCAGCATGGCTTCATGAGGGATCGGTCATGCCAAACAAAATCAGCTTCTATGAGGAGGTAAGTTCTAGACTTGACAGCGGCAAATCAATGGATGTCGTATATCTGGATTTCTCCAAAGCATTTGACACCGTACCTCATAAAAGGTTAGTATATAAAATGAGGATGCTCGGACTGGGAGAAAATGTCTGTATGTGGGTAAGTAACTGGCTGAGTGACAGAAAACAGAGGGTTGTTATTAACGGTAGATACTCAGATTGGGTCACTGTAACTAATGGGGTACCTCAGGGGTCAGTATTGGGCCCTATTCTCTTCAATATATTTATTAATGATCTTGTAGAAGGCCTGCGCAGTAAAATATCTATTTTTGCAGATGACACTAAACTGTGTAAAGTAATTAACACTGAAGAGGACAGTTTTCTGCTACAGAGGGATCTGGATAGATTGGAGGCTTGGGCAAAAAAATGGCAGATGAGGTTTAACACTGACAAATGTAAAGTTATGCACATGGGAAGGAATAATGCAAGTCACCCGTACATATTAAATGGTAAAACACTCGGTAACACTGACATGGAAAAGGATCTAGGAATTTTAATAAACAGCAAATTAAGCAGCAAAAACCAGTGTCAGGCAGCTACTGCCAAGGCCAATAAGATAATGGGTTGCATCAAAGGGGCATAGATGCCCGTGATGAGAACATAGTCCTACCACTTTACAAATCACTAGTCAGACCACACATGGAGTACTGTGTACAGTTCTGGGCTCCTGTGAACAAGACAGACATAGCAGAGCTGGAGAGGGTTCAGAGGAGGGCAACTAAAGTAATAACTGGAATGAGGGATCTACAGTACCCTGAAAGGTTATCAAAATTAGGGTTATTCACTTTAGAAAAAAAGACGACTGAGGGAGATCTAATAACTATGTATAAATATATCAGGGGTCAGTACAGAGATCTGTCCCATCATCTATTTATCCCCAGGACTGTGACTGTGACAAGGGGACATCCTCTGCGTCTGGAGGAAAGAAGGTTTGTACACAAACATAGAAAAGGATTCTTCACTGTAAGAGCAGTGAGACTATGGAACTCTCTGCCTGAGGAGGTGGTGATGGTGAGTACAATAAAGGAATTCAAGAGGGGACTGGATTTATTTCTGGAGTGTAATAATATTACAGGCTATAGCTACTAGAGAGGGGTCGTTGATCCAGGGAGTTATTCTGATTGCCTGATTGGAGTCGGGAAGGAATTTTTTTTCCCCTTAAGTGAGGAAAATTGGCTTCTGCCTCACAGGGGTTTTTTGCCTTCCTCTGGATCAACTTGTAGGAAACAGGCCGAACTGGATGGACAAATGTCTTTTTTCGGTCTTATATACTATGTTACTATTTTAGGGTATATATGATTTTTAGTTGCTCTATATTATACTTTTTTTGAGGAAAGGTAACAAAGAATAGAAATTCAGAAATTTCATCTCCATTTGCCAATAACTTGTGGAACACCTAACAGGTTAACAAGGTTTGTAAAATCAGTTTTGAATACCTTGAGGGGTGTACTTTCTTAGATGGAGTCACTTTTTTGGAGTTTTTACTCTAGGGGGCATCAGGGGGGCTTCAAATGGGACATGGTATCAAAAACCAGTTCATCAAAATCTGCCTTCCAAAAACCATATGGCGTTCTCATCCTTCTGCGCTCTGCCGTTTGGCCATATGGCAGTTTACGACCACGTATTGTGTGTTTCCACAAACTACAGAATCAGGGCAATAAATATTGAGTTTTATTTGGCTGTTAACCCTTGCTTTGTTACTGGAAAAATTGATTAAAATGGAAAATTTGCAGAAAAATAGCTGTTTTGGGACAGTTTATATTTTTTGTTATTTACATCGTTGAGCTGACAGGTTAGATTGTGTGCTATTTCTGTAGAGCAGGTTGTTACGGACGCGACAATACCAAATATGACTACTTTTTGAGGGGTTTTGTTTCAGTTTTTGTTTACATAATAAAGCAGTTTTGAAAAAAATCACATTCTGAAAGCCATCGTTTTATTTTTTATTTTTTGGGCGACTGTCTTATGTAGGGGCTCATTTTTTGCGGGATGAGATGTCGGTTTGATTGGCACTATCTTGGGGTGCATATGACATTTTGGTCGGTTGCTACTACACTTTTTGTGATGTAAGGTGACAAAAATGGCTTTTGACACAGTATTTATATTATTTTTTTTGATGTGTTCATCTGAGGGGTTAGGTCATGTGTTACTTTTATAGAGAAGGCTGTTATGGATGGGGCGATACCTAATATGTATAATATTTATTTAAGTTTTACACAATAATATCATTTTTGAAACAAAAAAATAAAATCATGTTTTCATGTCTCCATAGTCTGAGAACCATATTTTTTTTTTGGGGGGGGTGATTGTCCTATGTAGGGTATAATTTTTTGCGGGACGAGATGACTGTTTGATTGGCACTTTTTTGGGAGACATATAACTTTTTGATCGCTTGCTATTACACTTTTTGTGATGTGAGGTGAGAAAAAATGTTTTTTTACCCTGTTTTTATTAAAAATTTTTTACAGTATTTACCAGAGAGGTTATATCATGTGATATTTTTATAGAGCAGGTTTTTACGGATGTGGTGATACCTAATATGTATACTTTTTTTTCATTTATTTTACTTTAACACAATAACAGCATTTTAGAAAAGAAAAGCATGTTTTAGTGTCTCCATAGTCTGAGAGCCATATTTTTTTATTTTTTTGGGCGATTGTGCTATGTAGGGGCTCATTTTTTGCGGGATGAGATGGTGGTTTTATTGGTACTATTTTGGGAGGCATACGCCTTTTTGATCACTTGGTATTACACTTTTTGTGATTCAAGGTGACAAAAATGGCTTTTTTACACCATTTTTTTGTTTGTTTTTTTTACGATATTTGTGTGAGGGGTTGTGTGAGGTCATGTGATATTTTTATAGAGCAGATTTTTACGGACGCGGAGATACCTAATATGTGTAGTGTATTTGATTTTTTTTATTTTTATTCAGTGATATGTATTTTTTTAATCACTTTTTTGACATTTCTTTGACCCAGACCCACTTGGTTCTTGCAGATCCAGTGGATCTGGTGTCTATGTAATACAGTAAGTACACTATATAGTGTACTTACTGTATTTTTTACTTTAGAAAGTCTGAATAGGCTTTTGCCTCTAGCGTCTTCTGAAAGCGTCTTGCTCCCATGGCAACCATCACCCGCTGCCAGAACAGAGCAGCGGGTGATGGGAAGGGAGGGGAGATCCCTCCCTCTGCTATTCCATTCTGTCGGGGGGCTGCAAAGGCACAGCAGCCCCCCGATGGGAGAGGGAGGGAGCTCTCTCCCTGTTAACACCTTCCATATGGTGGTCCGTACGGACCGCGGTATGGAAGGGGTTAAATTGCTGACATCTGCAGCACAGATGTCAGCAGTTTATAGAAGGGGGTCAGCAATGTGCTGACCCCCTGCTATACCCACTAGACACCAGGGAAATCCTTTGAAACGAGGCGGGCGGTGTGGCAGGCGTGATCGCAATTGCGATCCCCCGCACCTGCCTCCTTTCAAAGGATTTCCCTGGTGTCTAGTGGGCATAGCAGGGGGTCAGCAAATTGCCTCCCACGCCGCCCACCCGTAGCACCGCCCGCAATTTCCCCCCAGAGGGACACTAATATGGTGGGGTGCAGGGGGGGGTTAAAATTTATAACTTTGGGTCACAGACCGCAGGGATCAGAGACTACAGAAAGCGCAGCAAACTACAGGTCTGAATTGACCTGCGGTTTGCTGCAATCGCAGATATGGGGGGTCACAGGACCCCCCTGGGCATTGTGCCAAGGTGCCTGCTAAATGATTTTAGCAGGCACCGGGTTCCGATCGCTGCCACGTGATGATCAGTGGTGATCGGATATTCGCAGGGTGTACATGTATGCCCTGCGTCCTTAAGAACCAGGACACAAGGGCGTACATGTACACCCTGCGTCCTAAAGAGGTTAAAAACCCTACTTGGTCTTTTACTGCCAATGCTCATTTAAAATCTCTTAAATTCACAATGCCTAGTTTGTCTTTAAATATATCAATAAAAATTATCTTAAAGAAAATCTTACAGAGCAGTCTTTGATGGTAAGATCCCCTTTTCTTTACTTTGAGAACTTTATTGCAGTGTCAGCAGTAGCAGACCAGCGATGGTCTTCAGTTGTAGTCAATGCTTGATAGTTGTCTGTGCAACAACATTCAGTGAGTGCATCAATCCAGTAAAAAGACATAGCCAGCAGTGCCGCTCACCTCAATGGATATCCTGAGACCTCCACAATGTCAAGGGTGCTCAGTGTACAATAGAAGATACTGCAATACATCCAGGTTAGAAAGAAACAGCACAGCAATTGCCTTAGGACAAAATCACCTTCATTATTAGCTCCACAGCAGGTACATATCACGGGTATAACACACGAACTGGCCAAACCACTGCATTACTACTATATTTGTGTTATTCTCCTGCCTATGAAGATTTTCCAGGAATATTACCTTTTAAGGGACGGTCCCTAGCCTGCATCACCTCCTAAAAGATTCATACTGTACTTAAAGGGAACCTGTCATCAACTTTATGCTGCCCATACTAACAGCAGCATAAAGAAGAGACAGGTGAGTTGATTTCAGCGGTCTGTCATTTAAAAGTTAAAAGTAAGTAGTTGCCAAAAACCAACATCACAATTGTAACGGATCGACGGGCACCCCGACTGGGTACCTCCGTTGAAAGATGCTCCTAGCGCTTCTTGGGGATTCCAATCGCTCTAGCCGACACCACAACCACCAAATCATTGAAGCATATGAATGCGGTAAACAGCCGAATAGGAAAAACCATACGAAGAGGTTTACACTCCTAGCAGTCAAACTGGAACAGCATACAATAAATCCCCCCCCAATAACGAGACGACACTTCGTTTTGAGGGTCAAGCAGGAACTCTCTATTGGATGGCAAAGCTTGGCCTTTTATGCCAGTCTTCCAGCCAGGGCTGCTCCCCCGTGGACCTGATTGAGGACAGGCACACAAAATACAGCGACCAATCAACATACAGCCAGATATATCCCAACCCCACATGCATTGTCCATTGTGCTTGCTGATTAGGTCACAGGTAATGTCCATTGTGGATGTTGATTAGGTCACAGGCAATGTCCATTGTGGATGCTGATTAGGTCACAGGCAATGTCCATTGTGGATGTTGATTAGGTCACAGGCAATGTCCATTGTGGATGTTGATTAGGTCACAGGCAATGTCCATTGTGGATGTTGATTAGGTCACAGGCAATGTCCATTGTGAATGTTGATTAGGTCACAGCAATGTCCATTGTGAATGCCAACGCAAGCATGCCTCTCCAATGACCAGGGATAAATGGCAGTTTGTCACAACAATCATTGCAGACTGGGCCTGGAAAAGAGTCCTGGCTACCTGAGAAGAGTCATGGTTATTTATAAATTCCTGCTCTTCTACCCAGTTTTCTACCTTTCTCTCTAGGAGAGAATTGCCAATCATCAGCAGGTGGGCAGGAAAAGCAGGAGATTATGAAAAACCATGACTCTTCTCAGGTAGATTTGACTCCTTTCAAGACTTGTGCTGCAATAATTATGATTACGATTCTTGGCAACCACTTACTTTTAGATCATGAGTGACACACTGCTGAAATTAGCTTTTCTGTCGCTATTTTATGCTGCCCTCAGTGAAGTCGGAATAAAGTTGATGACAGGTTCCCTTTAACTGCTTCCTCCTGCTCTGGCCCTGCTAACTGGCTCCCATTCCTCCATCTTCTAGTCCCCCAACTTGTGGACATGTCACTGCAGAAGCAACTCATTGGCTGTGGCAGTGCAGATGACAATGTCCATATCATGGCCAGAAGAAAACAAGCCAGAGATTGGAAGATACAGGAGCGGTTGCAAGCGCACGTGACCGAAGGGGCAGGCAACAGACTATGACTCTTTCAGGAAGTGATGCATGCTAATATTGACAGAAAACCCCTTAAAGGGAATTCCTCTGCTGCACATACAGAGTAGGAATAATTAAGATGCTTATTGTAATTTTCCAGAATTTAATTAAAAATTCTAATCAGAGAAATGTATACGCCAAACATAAACCGTGATAATGCAGTCAATTGTATTGTGCAGTATGCAAATAAAAAGCAGAAGCCTCATCGGGAAACCCACATTTGAGGGAAACCTGACATGAAAAATCATTGCTTCAGCTGAATATGAGGTTAGATTTGTGTTTTGCTTTGAAACATTATATATACAATCAACATTGCAGGTTTGCGGCAGGTGAATTTGACTGGAAGCTGCGGCCTCATTGCCAGGCTCATGTTCTGTCCTTCATTACTTCTGTGGAAATCTTTATTTGTTTATGGTTACAGAGTGTTTTGTGTGGTCAATTTGCATCTCCCAGTGGCATATTTACATCGTAAACTCTTTGTCAAACAAAAAGCATTGGAGTATATACCGTATATAAAGTATATAACATAATGTTTAAGAAGAGAAAGGCTTTAGCAGGATAAACAGATGTACAAAATCAAATGTGAACATCAGTGTTAGAGAAAATGAGATGATGGCAATATTACAAAAGTTCTATAATAAGTAATAGTTAATAGTTCTGAGTCCTGAGATTTATAAATGGAAAAAAAGGTCCTATTACGGTTTGTTTACATGTGGCATTTTTTATGTCTTTACAGAGTTTTTCTTATAAAAATGTCCATAAAAATGAATAACAAATATGAACATACTCATATTGTTTTCCCTTCCAATAGCATCAATTCTGTAATCCTAATGTTATTTTTCATGTACAAAAGTTTAAGGCAGTTGTGGGAAAAATCCTTCAAATTACAAATGCTCTCAAAATAGAAGTGTTAATAGTGTAGTTTAATAGTGTTAATAATTTAAATTTCAATGTATTCTGCAGCAGGACAAAGAACCCCCAAACATACAGCCAATGTTATTAGGAACTATCTTTAGTGTAAAGAAGAACATGGAGTACTGGACATGATCAATTTGCCAATACAATATCAACCCAATATCATCAAGCCTGTGTGGGATTACATGGAGAGACAGAAGGATCTGAACAAGCCTACTTCCATGAAAGATCTGTGGTTAGACCTCCAAGTTGTTTGGAACAACCTCTCTGCCAAGTTCCTTCAAAAACTTTTTGCAAGTGTACCTAGAAAACCTGATGCTATTTTGAAGGCAAAGGGTGGTCACATTAAATATAGATTAGATTTAGATTTATCTCTTGTTCATTCAGTTAGCATTTTGTTAATTGATATAAAGACACTATTAGCATTTCTATTTTTGAAAGGATTTTTACTTTACAGCATTTTCCCCACACCTGCCTACAACTTTTGCAAAGGATTGTCATAATCTGTCATGACCCCATTTTTCTTATTGAGTTTAGTGGGCAGGCCTGGACTGATAACTACCACACCTGGCAAATTCCCAGAGGGCCGTGCTGCCTGATAAAAGAATGGTCCACTAGTCAGATTCCATTTAAATTCTATAACTGAAAGACTGCCCATACCCAATGAAGCCCCAGAAGCAGTACCCCCAAGCAAATCACTGCTGATTGCCGAGTCACACTTTTACTTGTCTGCCTGCACCTGTACATGCTATTTGTTTAGAAATTTCATGTACAAACACAGGCTGACAATCAACTGTGAACCACATGTACAGGCAGCTACCACTGCAATCTCCTGATTTTGGCCATGCTCTATGTGTGTATAGCTAACACTGCAGAGTCTCTATACTCGACTGACTTTACTTCTCTCCAATTGCCTGCGCCTGACACCTCTTTTTAGCAACTTGCCCCTGCTTGTAAGTATCTGGGAACTGTGCAGAGAGCTGCTGATCTGGAAGTACATGATCAGCACAGAGTAACTTTTTCAACTAGAACTCACTGTATGATTGCAGCAGAGGAGTCATGGGAAAGTCACCAGTTCCAACTGATCTCTACCCTTCTCTTCCTGCACTGCTTTCTCTTAACCAAAAGATTTCTACAGTTTCTGTTTCCTGTTGCAAAACACTGCTTCCCCCAGCATGCCCATTAGCTCCATACTACTTGTTAAAGTGACAGGTAATAGTTCTTTGAAGTACCGTATTCTGTGTTATTAGTGCATTAGGCCTGCTGAGTTGCTGTAGCCAATTGACTGCTAGCCAGCGGTCCCAGGACACTGTTTTCAAAGAATCCTTCAGGAATGAATCCTTGAACTATAACAAATTCTGCACCAGAAGAGTCTTGGCAGTTTGATAATACAAAAATACAGGACCAGGATAGAGTCAAATATGGGAGCTACAAAACTTCTAGTGAAGTGCTACTAGTAGCTCTGAGTGCAGCCCCAGAAGGATGGTCCGGAGTCATCCTCTACACCTTTCCACACTTTCCCTACCCCTGCATCAAGTGTGGTCAGGTACAGGAGGACATTAATATGTTGTGTGTATGTATATATGGATGGCCGGTGTATCTTGAGCATGTTGTATGTGTGACAGTGTGGTGAGCATGTGTATGAGCACATCCATGAATGTGGTACATGCAGAAGTGTCCATGTATGTGGAAAGTGTGCACGTAAGTATTTCCATGTACATAGTCAAAGTGCATGTGGGTCCATCCATGCTTTTGGTGAGCGTGCATACGCAGGGGTCGGCAGGGCTTCCATCAGAAATTATGGGATCCCTTATACAGCTCAGGGCCTGGGCCCCCACCCCCGCCCTAGTGGCGGATCCAGAGCCTAGTCAGATCAGCGACACAAGTCAGGGACGGACTGAGAACCCTCATGGCCCCTGGGCAAAATAAATCAAGGGCCCCCTTTTAGGCCCCACCCATATCCCACCTCCATCTTTCTGGTCACACCACGATCATTACACCCCTGATCCCATTACTACAGTAATACAGCCCGACATACCTCTTACATCCAGTGACATCTCCTTTGATGTAGATGTTCTCTGTCCTCGCCTTCTGCTTTCAGACCTTCAGACCAGACAACCATTTTGTCGCCATTTTCCGTCTCTGCAGTTTGACAATAAAAAAAAATCTTAGTTTACTACTTTTCCATCATCCTCCCATCTTCTGGACAAATCATCCTACTACCCCCAATACTGTGCCCCTGTGGTCCCCAATACTATACTGCAGATTATACCCCTGATAATACTAGTACCACACAGAGCACCCCCATATAAAATTCCCCTTCTTTGTGGCCTCAGTAGAAGACCCCATAGTGCCCCATAATAATGTGCAAGTAACAAGTGCCAACCCCCCCCATGTGCCAGTAACAAGTGCCTCTCTTTCTCCCATGTGCCAGTATCAAGTGCCAACCCCCCCATGTGCCAGTATCAAGTGCCAATGCACCCCCCCATGGGCCAATATCAAGTGCCTCCTGCTCCCCTCATGTTCCCCCCAAACTGTAATTTAAACCAGGAGCCAATAGCCTTTAGCTATGCCATTGGAGCAAAACTAGAACATGGACACAGGAGCAGTATAATGTGCATCCTGCTCCCCCCCATCCCCCATGTGCGACTGTATTTAAAAAAAAAAAGAAAAAACAACACTCATACTTACCTCCACTGCAGACTGCGATGCAATGCAGGCCTCTTCCGGCCTGTGTCCCACGCTGTACTGCTCAGGCGACGCAATGACATCATCGAGCTGCCTGCACCGGCTTCTGATAGGCTGCCGGCACAAGGCCCGAAGCCTATCAGAGGAAGAGAGAAAGGAGACGCCTCTCCCTCCTTTGCCCTGCCGCAGCACAGCCATCTGTATTGATGTTCTGAGGACGGCAATACAGATGACTATGGAGATGAACGCTTCCACAATGGAAGCGTTCGTCTCCCTGTGATCTGCAGCCGCCACGGGCCCCCTCCCAGCAGAACCAGCGCAAGGCCACAAAAAAAAGGCTCAGGACCAGCCAGGCCCCCCATGGGGTCCGGGCCCCTTACTGGGGTACTGGCTGTACCCCCCTAATAGTGACCCTGGTGGTCGGCTTTGGGGTGGCCCCAGCACTATGCTTGGTCCCCCACACACAGTCGAGGTGTCACAACGCGTTGCTGCTCGCTGGAAGGGAAGGCGTTGTGCACCCCAATAGCAAATAAGTCCAGAGAGTCATGGTCTGCAGTAACCAGGGTGCTTCTTTACTGGAGGAATTCAGGTGCAAAGCATTACAGGCGAGGTTTAGGGCTGGCTTCTCCGGTCTCCTCCCTGGCAGTAGAAGGGTTTAATGCTGAGGAAAGGCCTGAGCTAGCTCTCCCTCTCTCTCTCAGAAGGCTGATACCCTGGCCAAAGGCTGGTGATCTTGGGTCTGTGGCAGAGTATCCCCATCTCAGCATCTTCTTCTGGTCACTGAAGCAGTCTTGGTCACTTACCAAAGATCCAAAAAGATGTCTCTAGGTAGGCCTATCATATCCAACACTACCTCAGCTACTAGTAATTTATCACATTTTCTTGACCTATATCTTCAAAAGTTTGTTACTGCACTCCCAAGTTAACCTAAAGACTCCACACCAGGATTCTTAAAGATTTTAAGTTACATAGTCAAATAGTTAATACAGTTGAAAAAAGACATGAGTCCATCAAGTTCAACCAAGGGATAGGTGGGGACGCGAATCCCAGAAGGAAGTGAGATTTCTACACATTTTCATAAGCATTAATGTCATTTCCTTTCAACAATTCATCTAAACCCTTTTTAAAGTGGAACCCCAACTAAATCCTAGTGATGATGTAAGCAGTGTAAGCAGCCTTGGGCCCACCAGTGGGATTGATTATGGGGGCCTACAGTACAGCTACCATAAATGGAAATGTTTTTGGTCTCATGCACTTGACCATGTGCATTTCAGTACACAATACAGTAGGCAAAACAGAATTATATTGCGCACTATTACACTATATCAAAGTTTTTTCATGAAGCAACGAACACATGGCTTTTAGTTGATAACTTGTTGGTTATTTACAGTCAGCAGAGTGGATGGTACTAAATGAACCATCCAATCCCTCAGCCAGGCTAAGGGACATCCAAAGTGAAGAAAATGTTTGCCAGCAACTGAAAAAGTTTATTGGAGTGAATATATCATAAGGATAGGGCTGCACGGTGACACTGGCCGCACAGCATGTGCGTGGTCATGAAAAGCTCAGTCATGAACAGTCTAACCTTTATTTTTATTTTTGTAAAGGAATGGGAAAGAAAGGAAATCTGCTTTTATATGGCATGCACTGTAATTTGATTTTTGTTAATTTTTTTGTGGAATAGAAAAAAATACATTTTTGTGTTTTACTTTATACAATGTCACCATGTACTGAAAATGCTATATAATATATATTAATAATTATTGCAATCTGCAACAAAAAACACATGCAGTTTTTGGTGCAAATTTGGTGTTTCCTGCACATGGTTACAGGTATATAAACATAACTGCATGTGTTTTGGGTGAGTTTGCTGCGGTTTTCTCACAAATTGCACTCTTGTATTGCAAAGGTTGAAATCTCCCCAAAAAATTGTACAAACAATTGACAAGCTGTGAATTTCAAAAACACACAGCAGGTCAATTTTGGCATTAAAGAAAAAAGCAAAGTGTACATGAGATCTCCTCTCTTTGCTGGTACTGTATTACGGTGTTGTCTGTCGGCATGAGAACCCATGTGGAAAAAACATGTAATCTGCATCATGTGCAGGCACTCTAAGGATCCATTCAGACGTCCGTAGTTCTGGGTCTGCATCCTTTCCGCAATTTTGCAGAACGGGCGCGGACCCATTTATTCCGTTTCACGACACTGCAAAAAAGATAGAGCATGTCCCATTCCTACCCACAATCACAGTCAAGAATAGGCATTTCAAAATGCAGAACGCACACAGCCGGTATTGTTTTTTTGCGGATCTGCAATTTGCGGACCACAAAACACTTATAAACGTCTGAATGGACCCTAAAGGTGCAGCATTTTGCAATATGGAAAACTACAACTTCCAGCGGGTCCTGAAGGTCTGCATTTGACAGGACATGCTGGGAGTTGCAATTTCCATTAAAATACCAATACCATACCAATGGATACCATAAATTTGATGTCTCTGGATAGTTCCAAATGAAGAGTGCCTGTCTACAACAATACATATAACTAAGTTTGACGGGGTAAGTCATAGAGCCAGAGCAACTTTATCCAGAACAGGAAAAGGGCTGAGCCGCTAAATTAACCAATTTTATATTACAAATCCACCCACATGGGGGGCGGAGCCTGACTGCGCATGGAGGAAGACGTGAGTGTAGAGCTCCTCCGTAGCAGTCCCTGCAAGCTAACAAACTGACCTTCTCCAGCTACAAAAATGGTCAAATACGGCCGAGACCAAAGAGCAGATGTGGTGGGCACACACCAGACCCAGAAAAATTCATCAGATATACACAGATTTCTGCAACATAAGACGCAAAGCTCCCAGCCCCGCTCACCCAAGATGGTGCCAGAGGATTTAGCAGCTGCTGACAGTGAAGAAGAAACTGGACAGGTTAGTGGCAGTGCCAGTGATCATGGAGAGATGGACCGCACAGCCTCCTCTAAGACTTTTTTCAAAACAGCCATAGCCCAAGCACTCTGTCCAGTTCTTTCTAATCTCTCCGAAATCAAATCAGACATTTAAGACATATGAGCGCGGGTTGAGACGCTTGAGAACACGTGCGTAACCATCATGGCGCACTCAGAAACTCTGGAAGCGCATGCTACAGACCAGTTGGCCCACTTAAACAGAGCCCTTACACTAATTTAAGACCAGGAGAACAGAAATAGAAGACGGAATATCCGTATAACTGCGGCACATGCTGTGGTCATTGAAAGGATCCACAGATCTCTCAAGCCACTACCCCCGCCATTGGAACCACTGAGGGATGTGATTTGTGGCATCTTGTCTTACGTGGACACAGAGAAGATCTTAAAAAAAAGCTGGAGAGAAAGCTCCTATACGGTATGCTGGCACTGAACTCGCCTTCTATCAAGATGCGACCCCTCCATTTTGGCAAAGAGGAGAATACTTAAGCCTCTGCTGGAAAAACTCAGACAGAGGAACACAGCTTACTCCTGGGTCTATCTTTTTGGTCTGTCAGTCTGTCATAATGGCCACATACACACACCAGAGGACCTCAACAAATCCTGGCACCTACTTGAATTGGATCCAATCAAGATTTCATCATGGATGCCAATCACCGCACCACCTGCTTTGCCAAAACTTCTGATGCAGGCTTCATGGTAACAGGCAAGCGTCCTCGCCCTGAAAAGAATCTCCCAGAGGATGCTTTTGACCCTGCCTGAACGGGACACTAACCAATTCACTAGGTATCACCTCTCACCATGGTTCCTTTACAACCATGGGCTCTGCTCCATAACCTCTCCTTGACTGTTAAGTTTCAGTTACGTTATTGCCTGTTGTATGATTCCGTGGATCAAGAAGTCAATATGGGAACTGTTAAAGGTTATTCCCCTGTAATTATTGGATAATTCCTTGATACTTGGATACTTGTTGATCTGGGAGTCATTGTTGAATTGCCAAAGGTCTGCATGCGCTCCCTTTTTGTCTATTCACCGCACCCCTTAACAGTCAGCTAAGGCCCCCCCCCCCCCGGCTTTGGCTTCTGCAAATAGTGTTGAGAATTGATCAGAGGTTGCTGGTATAATTGAATTGTGCATTACTCCATATCACACCCCCCCCACTTCTGATGCACGTGTAGCCTTCAGTGACGTATATTCGAGTTTTAATTACCCGCATTTCTTTGATATACTTACTGCTATGTTTTGTCACACCTACTTCTTGTGACAGACATATAGCATAAAAGAATAGCTGTCTATATTATAAGGAAACGGATTGCAAAGGTTACTATTATAATTGTATGGTACACTGTTTCACATCACCATTTCACCCCCCCCCCCCCCCCTCCCCCATCATCCCTCCCTTGCTCCTCCTGATTGAGAAAAGATGACCACTGACCAGACCATTATTGTTTATTCTGTTGAGAGGCGATACTTTCACACTTTTATCTTCTGGTCATACGATAGACTACTCACTCCACTAGTGCATCAGTGATATTGCATCCCATCGAAGAAGACGAAGAAATGAGGATTCTCTCTGACCTATCACCCCCCGCCCACTCCTCAACTCTCCTCCCTGGTTCAACCTGACATATTGCATGTTGGTCAACTGTTCAGACAGTTTCATGTTCGTTGTAATACTGATATGATATAGCTGGTGCTGTGCTGGGACACAGTTACTGCCATGGCAGATGTATCATTACCTTTGTCATTACCAGAATAATCTGTAACCTACTGTTATGTGCAGTCCTTGTTTTTCTCTGTACAAGTGATCATTATTATATTATGAATATATAATTAAAATCAAGAATTATAAAAAAAAAATAAAAAAAAATCCACTCACATATAGCAGTGCTCCCTCTCTTGTTGTGATGGACATTTGGAACTATGTAGAGAATAAACTTCAAAGAGTGGAGACATTTATATTTAAAGATCAAGGATTAGCTGAAATGGACAGACCAATCGATAAATCAATGTCTGAATCATTTAGAGAATTAGAAACTTTATTGCAAAAACAATTTAAACAAAGGTGGGAAATAAGATCATTAAAGCAATATTAAGACTATGGGAAGATACTGAAGGGTTTATTACTCTCTAAAACTCCAGTACAAGATTTGTGCAATACAGAGTTTAATAAGGAATGGGATTCTTTCTTTGTGAAACAATCAGCAGCATTGATACGGCTGATCATTAAAAGAAGAACCCAGATTCTGGATGAAGTAACGGAAAAAATAAATCAGATGAAACAAAGACATAGTAAACAAATTTCTACAAAATGAGGAACTCAACATATGGTAGGAGAGGATATGCAGGGGTTTAGACAGAACAGAACAGGAGATTATAAATAAAAAGATTAAGAAGTTTAGAAACAATGCAAGAACTGAACATAATGGGGAGTAACAAGAGAAACAATATACAAAACGGGATGATGATAGACAAATAAAGGAACAACAGAATAATAATGGACAAATAAGATACAATGTCCCTGTTACTAATAGATATGAAACACTTTCAAACCCTCATTTCTTAGACAGGAATCCTTCGCATTAATAGTCATGTATTTGACAAATACAGTAAGACACGAGTCACCAGAACAAACATATCTAAAGTCACCATTAACATTGCACAAATAAAATTAGAGACACAGATATATCAATCAGGAACAGAATCACAGATCACAACAACAACAGAGGACCCCACATTCACGAAACACATATCAACACCTATCACCGAATTACACACAAGAAACAACCCAGAAACAATATCACAGACAATATACACAGGATACAGGAAGAAGAAGACATGGAGAGGACAAAGAAATAAGAATCAATCACAAAAATCAGCTGTGTCAAATACAAATGAGAATGATATAGTGAATTTAAGTTCTATTACACTAATTGAAGCACAAGTGAGGTTATTAAATAAAGGATTGAAATTTGCACCTATGGCAAGATTGAACAAGTTTGACACATACAGTATGTAGGGGTGGAAAAATTTACTAGGAAACTATGTTTAAAGAAGTATCATTTAAAAAATCCCATAATACCCAAACCATACTAATATACTGCATTGAAACAAAAGTCTAAGGTGTATCTAAGACAAGAGATAGGATAAGAAATAGCGACCTTCCTAAAAAGTGTGGAAACAGATATAAGGAGAATGAGGGATACAACAATAAGAAGAAATTCAAGCGATAAAACAATTACAAAATCAAAAAAATATAGTTATTCGACCGGCGGATAAAGGGGATGCTATCATGATTCTTGAAGCAGACCAATATAATTTAGAATGCAAAAGGCAACTATCTGACGAAACTACATACAGACGATTAATGGAGGATCCTACTAGACTGTTTAATAAAGTACTTATGGAGTATTGTAGAAAGTGATTAGAGAAAAATATACTTCTGCAGCAGAAATACAAATTCATACTAGGAACGCAACAAAGGCTACCAGTGTTTTACTGTATTCCAAAAATACATAAAAATCTGAAGAATCCACCGGGCTGACCAATCATCTCAGGCATAGGATCTTTGACTTCCACTCTGTCCCAATATATTGATCGGATCTTACAATCTATAGTGAAAAATAGCTTTTCATATATAAAAGACACTACACAAGTCATACAGATGATTGAAAATTTAAAATATGAATCATACTGGATTTTGGGTACATTGGACGTCAACTCATTATATACCATAATAGATCATGAACAGGGAATTGCAGCAATGAGAACGCAACTAGAGATGAGTGGTCAACTCCATGGAGAACAGGTGGACTATATAGCCGAAAGAGTTCAGTTCATACTGAGACATAACTATTTTTATTTTTAGTCAGATTATTTTTTACAAACAAGGGGAACCCGCCATGGGCACCAGGTTTGCTCCCAGCTATGCCAATCTATTTATGGCACAGTGGGAACAACAAAATATTATGCCAAGGCTGGAAGCGGACCTGGTGCTCTGGAGTAGATATATTGATCATGTCATCTTCATATGGCAAAAAACAGAAACAGAACTTAGGACATTTTTGGAGGAAATAAATAACAATTCGAGTAATTTACGTTTTTCTTCAAACACAAGTAAATGTCAAATAGAATTCCTGGATCTATTGATTACAGTTCAAAATCATGAACTTACATGTAGCACGTATCATAAACCAGTAATAAAAAATAGCTACATATTGTATTCAAGTTGTCATTTGCCAAGATGACTGTTAAATGTACCCATGGGGCAGTTCCATCATATAAAACACAATTGTACAGATAATGAGAAATTTGAGGCAAAGGAAATGAGGAAACAATTTATGGCTAAAGAATACCCACTTGACCTCTTAAGGACACAGGGTGTCACAGGACACACGTGCTGGTGTTTAAAGATGGCGCCCGCTCCTGCTGGATGCGGGCGCCGTAGCTGCAGGTGGCCGCCTGCTTCTTCAAGAAGACACCCGTTTCTCATGTCCGGGACCGGCAGTAATGCCGATCGTGGACATTTAACCCCTCAGATGCCGTGGTCAATCCTGACCACGGCATCTGAGCGCACACAAACCGAAAGTTTCGGTTTGTGCTCCGGCTTCCCCGTGTGGCCATTGGAGGATCCGGAGCATGCCTGCAGCAGCCTGGGTCTCTATGAATGAAACCCAGGCTGCTCTGTAGTATTTCCTATGGAGCCATAGCCCGTAATAGGCTCCATAGGAAATATGCGATTTTCTCATATATTCTAATGCTATTGCATTGGAATGTATAAGAATAGCAATCTGATGATTGCTTGTTATAGTTCCCTATGGGAACTATAGGAAAGTGTAAAAAAAAAAGGAAAAAACTTAATAATAAAAAATTACCTAAAAATTCAAATCACCCCCCTTTTGCCAAAATGAAAAAAAGAAAAAAAAACACACATCATGGGTGTCGCAATGTGTGAAAACACCCAAAAATATAAAAAAAATATCCCTCACACGGTAAACAGAAAAACGGAAAAAAGTGTCCAAATGGCCGATTAGCCGTTTTTGGACGCTTCATTTCCTAAAAAAAAATTAAATAATAGGTGATTTAAAAAAGTCATACACACCTCAGAATGGTAAACAATCAGATTGTGCCACAAAAAATGAGCCCCCACATAGCTCTGCATACATAATTATAAAAATGTTATAGTGGTCATAATATGGCGACAAAAAAGTAAAACTGATTTTTTTTTCCACTTTTGATTTTTTTTTTCACTAACAAAATGCAAGAAAAACTTTACATATTAGGTATCGCCAGATTCGTACTAACCTGTAGAATAAAACTAACTAGTCAGTTTTATTGCATATAAAACATTGTAATTTAAAAACCTGTAAAACTGTGGTGAAATAGTTTTTTTTTTGCAATTTCACCGCATTTGGAATTTATTTCCCGCTTCCCACTACATCATATGCAATATTAAATAGTGGCATTAGAAAGTTCAACTTGTCCCACAAAAAACAAGCCCTCATATGGCTATGTGAACCAATAACTAAAAAAGTTATGGCTCTGGCAAGGCAGGGAGCACAAAACGAACACGCAAAAAAAAAAAAAAAACTCCGGTCCTTAAGGGGTTAATGTTATAGATACATCTTTATTGAAAGTGAGGAATATGGATAGGGAATCTTTTTTTGTAGCAGAAACGATAGATATAAGAAATGAACTACAAGAGATCGAGATTATGCGGATTATCTTACCCTTTTAACTCACAATACAAAAAAGTAGGGATGAGTATAAGACGACACTGGCATTATGTTTTGAAGGATAAAATAATCGGTCCCTTATTAACAACTACTTCTCAAATACCCCATACAAAGGCTCCAAAGGCACCATCAATCAAACTAAAAAAAGGTGAGAAAATTCTATACATAATTGGCTTAATATAAAAGGTTTTTTTTAATGTGAAAAATGTGGTAATTGTAAGAACACTACATTTCTGAAAAAAACAACTAAGGTTAGTTCAACACCAAATTCTTTTTTGACATGTAGCTCAACTAACGATATATACATGGTTGAGTGCCCTTGTAAAAAACAATATATAGGAAGAACTATAAGAACACTTAAAAAAGAGAATATCTGACCATGTAATGAACATCATAAATGGATTTGAAAAGCACTCTTTATCTAAACATTTTAAACAGTTTCACAACAAAAATCCAATGGGTTTAACCTTTGCGGCCTTTGGAAAAGTAGAAAAACATTGGAGAGGATGTCCCATTTAGAATCTAGAAGAATTTTTGACTTTGACACATTCTTACCTGGGGACTCAACGCAGAAATAGAACTCTTTGGTTTTCTGTTGAAAACGGATGGGTGCCCTTCACTGACGGGACATCGGAGTCAGGCTGATTTACCAGCACTCCGATCTCCCATCGGAGGGAGGCCTCCCTCCTAGTCCACCAGAACAGAAATATCTACAAAGAATAGGGAGATGTAAGGAAGATATTTATAAATATTATATAATATTTAAAAATTAGAAACAAAAAACAGAAGAAGAAAAATGTAATAATAAGTATACAATGTTGTGCTACCTTAACTAAAAAGGTCTGTTATCTCCACCACAGAGGTTATCCATGCAGTTTTAGTTTATTTTTATTCTTATTTTTATTTTTATAGTCATTTGTAGCAGTTTTAATATTTTTATGTTTGCATACATTATTTTGAAAAAATAAATGTGGACTTAGAAGAGAAGCAACTACTTTTAAAAAAAACGCATGTCTAGACAAAAAAACACATTGAAGAAGCATCAAAATCACAATGCGTTTTTTCTATGTTTTCAAAGTTATTAGATTCATATTACTAACTAACAAAGAAAGACTATGCTATCATTCTTTGGAGTAAAAGCCAATAGAATCTGTCTAAAATATATGGAGGAATATGTGGATAAAAAATGATGTAAAAAATAAGAAATCCAGTGGTTTTGGATGGGATTGGAAAGTAGGTATAAAAGTGGGAGGGACTCTAAAATAAATATGGCCACTGAAGAAGGAGTCAGCATAACTCCAAAACGAGTCTAGTATTATTGATATTACTTACGGAATCCAGGACCCACTTAAATAACTCACTAACCCATTGAGGAAAAATCTTGTTGCTGGAATAAATACAGATGAAGTGTGGAGAGCTTCACAGACACCTTGTGAGTTACCCCATGAAGATCTGGGCAGCTAAGACATAGCGCGCTGCACCACGTGGGATGCCGGGATCCAGCAACTGCAATCGTGATACAGGTACCACTGTCCGTATTGGAGACAGAGACTCTGAGGCTGACGTGAGTGTTATTGCTACCACGTGGGACGTCACGGTGGATAGCATTTAAAAATTCGCAAACAGTGAGTATACACTCCTGATTACTGCTGGATTTATATCGCTAAAAAGACATTATTATTAATATAAAGGTGAACTGGAAAACTAACACATTGAGAATATAGATAAACTATATATGAGCACGATAACACAAGATATCTTATGGAACAGATGATTTGTCTACATATTGCCGACATTGAACTATATATTTTGAACCATAGTATCAGTTAAATACGCAGTAGATTAGGACTATATATACTGTCCCGTATTGGTTGCCTATGTGCAGATGAGGAGAGATCAATCCGATCAACCCCATATACAGCTAATAGAGGGGCATTGGTATTTTAAGTGTGTGCTTATTTTTTATTTTTATTTGATTTGTATATTTTTAGATTCTCACATTTTAGCTATATTATGATACTAGTTATAATAAATAAATATATGGATGACATAAATCTGATGTCTCTAGATAGTTCCAAATGAAGAGTGCCTGTTCACAACAATACATATCACATTTTTTTATACAAATGTTCTATTGATAACCTGTTTTTTATTTGGAAATAAAAACAGCAACATGAGGAGCGATCGCCAACTCATTGCTCTTCCCCATGCTGTACAGTGGTTTGCCGGCGCAGATCATAATTAGACAGCATAATCTGCAGCTGGCAGTATTACACTTGACGGCAGTATTAAACTGCAAGATTATCAATAACAAGCATTTATACGAATGGGAGGTAGTGGTGCAGGGTTTCAAGGAGGCAGAGGCGGTAGCAGTCACTCAGTGTGGACTGTTGTTTTTTTTTGTTAAGCCACCGTAGGAGGTGAACGTGGCCATTTGTAGAATCTGTGGGCAGAATGCGAAGCATGGTCATGGTGCCAATGTTGGCACCACAGCACTGCGTCAACATATGCAGCGTCGCCATACAGTGGCCTGGGAGAACTGTGGCTCCGATGTGCTGGTCCAGCCTGCCACAGCAACTGCTGTGTCACCCAGTGGCATGCAACCGATTTCAGGCAGTCAAGGCTCCACCACTTCAGAAGGGAGCTGTCTGTCATTCCCATCTTCTGCTGGTCCAGATGCTCCTGCTCCTCCTCCTTCTTCTCATTTTCAGTCATTCTGTTAGCAATCGATCACTGAAGCGACTGCCAAGAGACAGCAGTATGCGTGAAATAATCCAACAGCGCAGAAGCTGAATGTGCTCGTGTCCAAGTTGTTGGTGCTACAGTCCCTCCCTTTTCCAAGTGGTGGACTCTACATCTTTCAGAGAACTCATGGCTTGTGCCGAGCCAAGGTCGAGAGTCCCAAGCCGTCATTTCTTTCCGAAAAAGGCAGTGCCAGCCCTGCACAAATATGTAGAACAGAAGGTGGGCCAGTCCTTGAGCCTGTCGGTGTCTGCCATGTGTGGAGGTGTAACTACAGTCAGGGACAATACATGTGCTTAACGGCCCACTGAGTAAATGTGGTTCCTGCACAGCCACACCAGCAACTTGGCCAGGCCACGCTGTTTCCGCATCCATGTTGTCACGTCGTTGATCCTGCAACAATGTCCACCTCTGCCTCCTCATCATCCACCATGTCCTTAGCCTCCACTGCAGGGACAAGTCACAGTGCCCCTCCAGCATACCACATGGGCAGGGCACAGCGGTGTCACGCTGTTCTGCACCTGGTTTGCCTTGGCGAATGGAGTCACACAGGGGAGGAACTGTTCCGTGTGATTCATCAATAAATCGAATCCTGGCTTTCTCCGTAACAACTGAAAATCGGAACCACGGTGACCGACAAAGTGAAGAACATGGTGTCGGTGCTGCGTCGAAAAGCTGAGGAAAGCTGAGTCATGTGACCTGCATGGCAAACCTGTTCAATTTGGTTGTCAAGCGGTTCCTGAAGTTTTCCACCCATCTGCAAGACATCCTAAAAACGGCCAGGAAACTTTGCATGCACTTCAGCCACTCGTACACAGCAAAGCACACCCTCTTTGAGCTGCAGCGGCAGAATGGCATCCCCCAACATAGGCTGATATGCAACGTTTTTACCCGTTGGAATTCCCCCTCCATATGTTGGACCGACTATACGAACAGAAAAAGGCAATTACCAATTTCTTGACGATCCAATCGGATAGCAGTACTCCCCTGTGTAACTTCGATGTCAGCCAGTGGCAGCTCATGCGTGACACCTGCCGTTTGCTCAGGCCCTTTGAGGACGCCACGTTATTTGTCAGTCACCAGGACTACAGAATAAACAATGTCATTCCACTGCTTCATGTCCTGGAACAGATGGTTGTAACAATGGCTGGTCAGGGGACAGGAGACGTGGTGCCTAGATCTCACGGCCACATGAGCCCTATGGGGGCTGAGGGGGAGGAGGACATTGGAGAACAGGCAATGGGTAGCGAAATGCGAAATGGGTGGTTTTTCTACTCAGCTGAACGGGGAGAGGAGGAGCAGAAACAGCCAGAGGAGCTACAGGGCAATGAGGAAGACGAGACAGAGGACCAAGACACACCGTGGCAGTATGCAGTGGAGATGGAGGAAGGGAGTGACCCTCCGAGTCACTTGCACAAATGGCCCGATGCATGCTCACTTGCTTGTGTAGTGACAGCCGAATTGTAACCATTCAGCCGAGGGATGACTTCTGGTTCTCCACCTTGTTGGACCCTCGCTACCGGTCCAAAATGGGGGCCTTTTTTACACCCACTGGGAGGGAGGACAAACTTAACTACTACAGAGACATCCTATATAGTCAGTTGGCCGCTGCCTATCTGCACAATCGTCCATCCTCTCAGGTCTGACCGGGGGAGGGGCCCTCTGAGCTCACGTTCCCCTGCCATGGCTGCTGGGGAGGGGTGGGGTGGCAGAAGCAGTACCAGCTCCATCAGAAGCAGCCTGAGTCTACAGTCACTGATGAGTGGCTTTATTCACCCGCATAGTGAAGAAACTACTCACCAGCAGCAGCAGGTAGACCTGGAGCATGACCTGAACCAGCAGGCGGTAGCATACTTGGACAGCACCCTGCCATCCCACATTAAAGATCCGCTGGACTACTGGGCAGCCAAACTGAATTTGTGGCCGCAACTAGCAGAGTTTGCCCTGAAAAAGCTGTCCTGCCCGGCCAGTAGTGTGGCATCAGAGCGGGTTTTTAGTGCGGCAGGGGCCATAGTTACCCCAAGAAGAACTCGCCTGTCCACCCAAGATGTGGAGAGACTGACCTTTGTCAAGATGAATCAGGCCTGGATCAGCCAAGATTTCCACTCACCAATGCCTGATGCATCTCTGATGCATCTGATTAGATCATCCATGCCGCGTCACCCAAACCTTGACAAAAGAGACCGGTTTCTTCTGGCTACCTGCCTCAGCTACTACTCTGATGCTGGCACATCTGATGTCAAGTTCTCCTTCTTTCACCCACCTTCATCAGTGGGTACTGGTATTGCCACCCACCTCCCCACTCTGTCAACGAGTCACCTTGACACTCTGGGGTCTCCTCCTGATGCTGATGCTGCTGCTGCCGCCACCTCCAGACTATGTCATTGTGCCACTTGGTGGCTTTCTCCCAATGCTGCTACTGGTGCTGCTGCCACCTCCAGACTCTGTCATGATGCCACTTGGTGGCCTCCTCATACTGCTGCTACCTGAAAACTCTGTCATTGTGTCACTCGGTGGCCTCCTCATACTGCTACCACCTCCACACTATGCCATTGCGCCACTCGGTGGCCTTCTCCTGATGCTGCTACTGCTGCTGCTGCCACCTCCAGACTCTGTCATTGTGCCACTTAATGGCTTCCTCATACTGCTGCTACCTCCATACTCTGTCATTGTGCCACTCGGTGGCTTTCTCCTGATGCTGTTACTGCTGCTGCCTCCAGACTCTGTCATTGTGCCACTCGGTGGCCTTCTCCTGATGCTGCTGATGCTGCCGCCATGTCCAGACTCTGGACTCTTCTCCTGATGCCGCACACCTCCAGACTCTGTCATTGTACCACTTGGTGGCCTCCTCATACTGCTGCCAACTCCAGAAACTGTCATTGTGCCACTCGGTGGCCTCCTCATACTGCTGCCACCTCCTCACTCTGTCATTGTGCCACTCGGTGTCCTTCTCATGATGCTGCTACTGCTGTTGCCGCCACCTTCAGACTCTGTCATTGTGAAGCTCTTTGGCCTCTTGATGCTGCCGCTACTTCCACACTGTCATTGGGCCACTCTGTGGTCTCCTCATGCTGCTTTCACCTTACCACTATGTCATATTGCCACTCTGTGGACTTCTCATGCTGTTTCCACTTCATGACTGGGCTATTTTGCCTTTTGGCCTGGCTGACATCATCATTTATTTGACCTTTCTTCTAATCTGTCAGATGGAAGATAAAATGAGATGCAAAATGGATCCTGTCTGTGCAGCAGCTGTAAGGCCTGTATGGTCCCATTAGAATTGGCTTATGATATAGTAGCCAAAAGCAGGAGTGGTTACTAAACACAGAAGACATGCAAATATTTTATTCACGTGTCATCTCTGTTTTAGATCCACTCCTGTTTTTTTTTGCGTTAGCAATACTAATGGATTATTGAGCAAATGCTGACCGAGTGAAGGCAGATGCTCCACAGACAGGATCCTTTTTTGGGGGTTATTGTTCTGACGGATCAGAGGAAGGGCAAATTAATCAGTGACGTCAACACAAAATTACTACTGACACCCTCTCCACTCTGTCGGGGGCTCTACTTGTATAAGCGTTTAATAGAACTGGTTCTGTAGACATCTATGTGGAATCAGCTGACGAGGGTGTAAAAGGAGTGCTCTTTGGCCTGCACGCGCATGGATTAGGACGCATAGTCCGGAGCTCCTCTCCTGCTTGGCTCTACACACGACCTTTCATACCCTTTCCAGCCACTACAGATGGGGAAAATCGGCAGAGATCGGAGCAGGGAGACACCCGGAACACCAAAAGCTGCTAGGAACCAGTCTGAGATGGAGCTGTTCATGAAAAAGAAGGACTTATTGGTGGGAGCTGCGGCCCTGGTTCCCAAGATGGTGCTGACACCGGAGTAGCATGACTCTGAGGTTGTTGAAGACTCAGGCGACGACAGCTCTGTGGGAGATAGGAGAAACCCGGAGCTGATCACCTGTGCTTTTCTGAAGCAGACAATTTCTTAGGCCATGCTCCCTATAATGAAGGAGCTGAAAGACATTAAAGCGGACATCCACCAACTTGGGGGTTGAGTAGACACTGTTGAAGAGCACCAAGCCACCTAACTTACTTTTATTTCCAAAGTCAGATCCAAGTTCTTGGAAACTCAGTGACAGCTTAACGCAGCATTTAATCAGATAGAGGACTTGGAAAATCGTAATCGCAGGATCAATCTGCATATAAAGAACATTCCTGAAGAGATCCTGCTGAAATCGCTTGAACAACGTCACCTACCAACCCAGCATAAACCTTAGACGCGGGACTAAACCGAAACAAACCCAAAAACACCAGGACCCACATCTTAATCAAACTCCATATTTTATTAAATCCATAATACTAAAAACATATACTTGTATAAATATAAATGATACAGTAATAGGGAGCGTACAACACCTCACAAATGTAACACTACTGATGATATAGGTATCCTCAGCACATACCATACGCACAGAAGAGTATTACAAGCCCAAAATGTCAATGTGAATTAAGATACTACAATAGTCAGGCATAAGCTAATACAAACAAAGTGCTAATTAGGAAAAATCCTGGAACTCACCAAGCAGTGCCACACACCCCGACGCGCGTTTCGTCGGGGTGTGTGGCTTTGCCGGGTGCGAAACGCGCGTCGGGGTGTGTGGCACTGCTTGGTGAGTTCCAGGATTTTTCCTAATTAGCACTTTGTTTGTATTAGCTTATGCCTGACTATTGTAGTATCTTAATTCACATTGACATTTTGGGCTTGTAATACTCTTCTGTGCGTATGGGATGTACTGAGGATACCTATATCATCAGTAGTGTTACATTTGTGAGGTGTTGTACGCTCCCTATTACTGTATCATTTATATTTATACAAGTATATGTTTTTAGTATTATGGATTTAATAAAATATGGAGTTTGATTAAGATGTGGGTCCTGGTGTTTTTGGGTTTGAAATCGCTTGAACAAGCAGCTTTGACTATTTTCTCCGCCATCCTGGGCCCAGAAAGAGCGGCACCTATCACTATTGAGCGCATTCATAGGGCGCTGCACCCCAAACCGGGTCCTAATGAGTCCCCAAGAGATGTAGTGTGCAAACTACTAAACTTTGCTGACACCGCAGCCATACTTAGATATGCCCGGGAAAAGGGGGAAGTGTTATTAGAGTCCACTCTGATGCAGATTTTCCAGGACCTCTCGCCAACTACGTTGGCCAAAAGACGCACAGTGAGACCTCTGCTGGAGCACTTAAGGGCCCACAACTTGCCATACCGGTGGGTCTACCCCTTCGGGATATCTATCTTTAAAAACAACAAAACGATTGTGATTCGAACACCGGAGGATCTGCAGTCTGCATGGACAAAGCTGGACATACCTTCAGTGCCAGTTCCTTCCTGGATGCAAATCCCCGCTGAAGACGGTCTTCCTTCTCTTCCGCAACCTCCAGACCCATGGACAGTTGCCGGTGAGAGGAAACAACAAGCGAGAGGGAAGAGGTCCCTCACAAGAGTCCCGGTTGGATGATAAGGAGGAACTATTACAGGTTGCTTATTGTTGTTTGGCAACAAGCTTCTTGGGGAGAAGTGGAATAACGTGAAGCAGTGACTTATGTTTCCTGGCTTGAGTTTACTGGATATGCACTGGACCTTAACTATTCTAAAAATGTTCCTTTTTTCATTCCTCTTTCCATTTGGTCAATGGTTCCATAGTTGCAATGGGTCACAAGCATCAAGAGGGGTCAGTATTGCTCTACAGAAGGGCTTGAACTTTGTCTGTTCTCATTTTGTTGAAGATGATCAGGGTAGATATGTCTTTCTGAAAGGAAAACTAGATGATAACCCAATTACCCTGGCAAATGTATATGCTCCTAACAAGGGTCAGTTAAAATGGCTTATTCATATAATTCGCCGAGTCTCTTTGCGGAAGGAATGGTGGTTCTAGGGGGCGAATATCACAATTAACCCTCTGCTGGACACTTCTACAGGTCGCTCTGCTGCTTCCTTGATAGCCCTCAGCACTGCAGAATGAAAGAGGCTTTAGACAGTATTCATGTGGTAGACCTTTGGAGAACTCTACACCCTAGTGATAAGGATTTTTTATTCTTCTCTCATGTTCACCATTCATATCATCGCATTGAATATCTGTTTGTTTCTCGGGCTATGCTTTTTACGGTGAGATCTGCTGATATTGAGGCAATAAAGATCTCAGATCATGCGCCCGTCCAACTGACAATCTCTCTCTCAAGCATTGGAAAGAAGCCGTAGTCGTGGAGACCCCACGAAACCTTGTTGGCAGATGATTCTGTCATAGCAGCCCTGGGTGAGAAACTGTCTGCCAATTTTAACACTAACACTACTCCTGATGTCCCGGTCCCCGTCATTTGGGAGGCTCACAAAGCCTATATCAGGGGGGAGCTTATCGCGCTCATTGCGGCTGTAAAGAAAAAGAAGGCAAGGGAGATTGACTCACTGCTCTCGCGAATCTCTGTACTGTAGAAAACGTATAAGCATTCTTTAACAGTGTCTTAGCTTGATGAGCTGACCCGCCTGAGGGGGCAACTTAGAGATTTATTGAGTGCTCCGTTTGTGAAGAGCTTACTACAGGGAGTGCAGAATTATTAGGCAAATGAGTATTTTGACCACATCATCCTCTTTATGCATGTTGTCTTACTCCAAGCTGTATAGGCTCGAAAGCCTACTACCAATTAAGCATATTAGGTGATGTGCATCTCTGTAATGAGAAGGGGTGTGGTCTAATGACATCAACACCCTATATCAGGTGTGCATAATTATTAGGCAACTTCCTTTCCTTTGGCAAAATGGGTCAAAAGAAGGACTTGACAGGCTCAGAAAAGTCAAAAATAGTGAGATATCTTGCAGAGGGATGCAGCACTCTTAAAATTACAAAGCTTCTGAAGCGTGATCATCGAACAATCAAGCGTTTCATTCAAAATAGTCAACAGGGTCGCAAGAAGCGTGTGGAAAAACCAAGGCGCAAAATAACTGCCCATGAACTGAGAAAAGTCAAGCGTGCAGCTGCCAAGATGCCACTTGCCACCAGTTTGGCCATATTTCAGAGCTGCAACATCACTGGAGTGCCCAAAAGCACAAGGTGTGCAATACTCAGAGACATGGCCAAGGTAAGAAAGGCTGAAAGACGACCACCACTGAACAAGACACACAAGCTGAAACGTCAAGACTGGGCCAAGAAATATCTCAAGACTGATTTTTCTAAGGTTTTATGGACTGATGAAATGAGAGTGAGTCTTGATGGGCCAGATGGATGGGCCCGTGGCTGGATTGGTAAAGGGCAGAGAGCTCCAGTCCGACTCAGACGCCAGCAAGGTGGAGGTGGAGTACTGGTTTGGGCTGGTATCATCAAAGATGAGCTTGTGGGGCCTTTTTCGGGTTGAGGATGGAGTCAAGCTCAACTCCCAGTCCTACTGCCAGTTTCTGGAAGACACCTTCTTCAAGCAGTGGTACAGGAAGAAGTCTGCATCCTTCAAGAAAAACATGATTTTCATGCAGGACAATGCTCCATCACACGCGTCCAAGTACTCCACAGCGTGGCTGGCAAGAAAGGGTATAAAAGAAGAAAATCTAATGACATGGCCTCCTTGTTCACCTGATCTGAACCCCATTGAGAACCTGTGGTCCATCATCAAATGTGAGATTTACAAGGAGGGAAAACAGTACACCTCTCTGAACAGTGTCTGGGAGGCTGTGGTTGCTGCTGCACGCAATGTTGATGGTGAACAGATCAAAACACTGACAGAATCCATGGATGGCAGGCTTTTGAGTGTCCTTGCAAAGAAAGGTGGCTATATTGGTCACTGATTTGTTTTTGTTTTGTTTTTGAATGTCAGAAATGTATATTTGTGAATGTTGAGATGTTATATTGGTTTCACTGGTAAAAATAAATAATTGAAATGGGTATATATTTGTTTTTTGTTAAGTTGCCTAATAATTATGCACAGTAATAGTCACCTGCACACACAGATATCCCCCTAAAATAGCTAAAACTAAAAACAAACTAAAAACTACTTCCAAAAATATTCAGCTTTGATATTAATGAGTTTTTTGGGTTCATTGAGAACATGGTTGTTGTTCAATAATAAAATTAATCCTCAAAAATACAACTTGCCTAATAATTCTGCACTCCCTTTATACTCCAAACAGAGGATATATGCACATGGGCACAAGGGGGGGAAGATGATGTCAGCTATGCTCAGGGGTCCCCTTGCATGTTCTCACATCATCTCTATAAGATCCGAAAAGAACGTCCTGTTGCATCAAACGGGAGTAATAGCAGATCAATTTGCTAAGTTTTACAGTCAGCTGTACAACTTGAATGCAGATGAATCCACAGACAGCAGGGAAAAGCGCCTAAAGGAGATCAGGTCCTACTTCCCCGCTTATTGTCACACGGCCAGGCCTTAATGGATGGTAGTAGCCTCCCTAGGCAGGCCTTAGAGGCCCACATTGCAGTGATACCTAAGGAAGGCAAAGGATTCTGAACACTGCAGCAGCTATCGCCCGATATCTCTGTTGAACTGCGATGTCAAGCTTTGGGCGAAAGTCCTAGCTAGGTGCCTAAAAAAAGTTCTTGCCTGTATAATCCATGAGGAGCAGACAGGTTTCGTACCGGCCAGAGAGGGTAAGGACAATGCTAATAGAGTACTGAATGCTATTAATTTTGCTAAAACTTCTGGTACATCAATGGTCCTTCTCGGCACAGATGCCGAGAAGGCCTTTGATAGAATAGATTGGTTATATATGAAAGAGGGCTTACTTAGGTTCGTTCTGCCCCCCCCCCCCCCTCCTTTCTTACAAGCGATATTTTCGGCTCCCTCGGCCAAAGTGAAGGTTAACAACACATTGTCATCCCCGTTTAGCATAAATAATGGCACACGACAAGGATGCCCTCTTTCACCTAGCCTCTTTGTACTATGTATGGAGCCATTGGTGCAGGCCATAGGTCAGCATCCTCAGATAAAGGGCTTACACTCCCCCTCTGGTGTGCATACCACGGCTGCTTATGCCGACGACCTGCTTCTGTTTATCACAAACCCAGCCCAAGCCTTCCCCCATATAGTCAGCCTTTTTCAGGACTTTGGGCAATTGTCCAATTTTTAAGTAAACTTTGGGAAGTCTGAAGTTCTCAATGTTTCTCTCGATAAGAGAGAGGCGATGCTGTTAGCTACCTCCACGCCATTCACTTGGAAGAGCTCTTTGATTACCTACCTGAGGTAGAAGATCTCTGACGACCTTTCCAAAATGTATGATCTTAACTACTCACCATTGCTTGCAGCAGTGTCCTCGCAACTTCCTCAAGATAAACTGCATTTCCTGTCCTGGTTCGGAAGGAAGCACTTCCTTACCACCTACATACTCCCCAGATTCTTGTACTTCATGCAGGTGGCCCCAATACACTTACCTGAATCCTTTTTTCATAAGGTCAGAAGGTTATTTACGAAATTTCAATGGAAAAGGGCCCACCCGAGATCAAACTATAAACTACTTTGTCTTTCGAAACAAAAAGGGGGAATAGGTCTTCCTGAAGTGAGGACATACTACATTGCTATTCAATTTCAACGCTGGCTAGATTTGAACAAATATTCTGGGAACTCCTTGTCTGCGTTATTGGAGAGGGACAGTATGGCGGATTCAGATCTGCATTCAATGTGGACAGGTGCGTGGCAACGTTCACAACAGGGCACCACCGACATACTTACTAAAGGACTTATACTAGCTTGGCAGGGGAAACGGTAACATGCCGCAATAGCCCCATTCCCTTCCCCATTCACACCGGCCTGTTACCTACCACATATGGTGGGAACCTTAAAGTCACCGCAGCATAGTAAGCATTTATAGGATCAATTGTGCCTCTGTCCGATTTCAGTTCTATTACATGCAGGGAAAATTCCGTCCTTTGAGTCGCTCTCACAGAAATTGACGGTAGCCCCTTTGCACTTTCTCCAGTACTCTCACTTTAAGGAAGTCTGCAGACGGTTTCTCGACCTAGGGCGCTCTGTTAGAACACCCACGAACTTCAAAAAAGCGTTATTCGCTAAGAGATCTCTCACAAAGGTGTTGTCCAAAATTAACAAACACATAGTCAGTCCGAAGATTTCTGGGACCCCTTTATACATTTCTGAATGAGAAGTGGAACTACACAACAAATTTAATAATATGGAAATCCAACAAATTCTTAACAGGTCGCATGGCTTCTCCTGCTGTATTTCCAGATGGTACAGAACCCCGGAATATTTATATACATGGGGTGTGATTGATGCGGTGTGTTGGAGATGCAAAGTAGAGACGGGCTCCATTTCACATATTTGGTGGTCGTGCAGTGAGATTAGACCCTTCTGGGAAGGGGTTGAAGAGACTATCAATAGGGTTCGAGATGAAGCTGTCACACTGATGTCATCCTTAGTCTTATTGTAGCAGGATGCTCCTACTTTTCAACCTAGCAGGGATGATCTAACCACTTACCTCATCCTTGTAGCTAAGATGCTGATATCGGGGCATTGGCTGAGTCCTCTACCCCCCTCCCAGGGGGAATGGTTGGACAGAGTTGACCAGATATGTAGACTAGAAGAACTTACGCCCTGGATGGAACATAGACATGAAAGCTTCATGGGTATCTGCTTCCCTTGGAAACTTTTCCGCGGATTATGATCACCATATGGGATTTAACTGTCTCGTCAAGGGTTGGGCTCATAACCGCTTATCTTAACATAGTACATAAAATGTTTTTTTCTGCTTTTCCATAGAGATATTTGGGATTTGTACAACAATATTTAAGGTTGCTCTAGCATCTCTATCTTTTGCTCGGAGTAGATCATACACACTTGAGAGATTCTCTTAGGTTATATGCTTGCTGGTGTTCTGCCGTCCTGAGCACGTCCACCCCCTCCACCTATTTGAATTACTTACCATGAATTGATGCCTTGTTTTTTGGATGTTGTATATTTCTACCAACTTACGGGACTTATGGACTTTCGTCATACGGGAGAGGTCGTCTTGTCAGGATATGGTCCTACACTTATGTTAATTTAAGCAAGAATTGTGAGCAAGATGCCATGAAGAAGGACTTATAGTTACAATATAGATGTGCACGACACCCCATGTTCTCTATCAGCGGTAGTGATATGTTGAAAATGTTGTATATTTGCTGTTGCTGCCTGCAAATGGCTTTTCTTCTTTCCAAAAAATGTTCTTTCTATAGCTCAATACCTGATTTCACTTAATAAAAAGAGATTTATAAAAAAAAAAAAAGAAAATGCTTCTTCTTGATGCTAACATCGACCTGAAAGGCAGAGTAAATACTTGAGTTTTTTGGTCAGTTTTGGCTCCGTGACTGCCCAAGTAAGTGAAGTGTGCAGTGATTCTAAGAGTGACGTCTGTCATCTGCATTACTGACTCACATTATAATTTCACTACCACAGCAGACTCCCTATGCGTGTTACTGCAAGGCACAGTGTTCTACACCCCTATATAGGCTCTCTGCAGCCCAGAAATTTCCGATTTTTAATGAGATTCTCCGTGAATAAATTCGGATCGAATCAAATCTTTCCGGAAAGTTAGGTGAACCGGCTGAATCGAATTTCGAAAAATTCGCTCATCTCTATTTGTACTGCTTTGTATTGTACTGTATTGTACTGCAATTAATCCAATTGCTTTTAACCTCACAGTCCAACATATGTATCTAATTATTACTTGCTCCTCCTCTTTGCCTCCACCCCTTCCCCACCCTGCTTCCCGCACTTTCTCCATTAACTGTACATACTTACCTGTATATGAAACTTGCTTTTGGTCTGATGAAGGGGCCGGTCTGGTTACCTAAAGAGAGATAAATTAATAAACATTCTTGTTCACTTATCTGACATCCTGGACTTAGTTGGTTGTGCCTCCACAGATCCCATTTCTTCTGCCCATTAACACAAGTAGTCTGGTAGAGTATCCTCCTCTAAGCACTAGGAGTTGAACTAGAACTTTCTAGTTGGAAGAGTGGAGTGGAGAAACTCAGCCCAAACAAATACAATGTTACACTTTCCATCGCTCATAGCCTTGCATTAGAGCTTCGATGATACTCAATGGCAACTACACAGCAGTTTTTCCCAGACAAAAACAGGTTTTCAGACATAACATAGCAGCACCTGGAATTGAAAAGGTCAGTCTGTGGTAAACAAGTCTGTCTTCTTCAACTCTTTTGGTAACTGTGGAAAACTCCTAGCTTCTCGTTATTAGCTAGAAAAAATAGCTCAGAATTCATTAACCCTTTCCACAGTGCTGTGCAAATACAGTGCAAATGAGCAGAATATATATGACAACATATATATAAAATGCAGTTACACAGTATTAAATAGTATACAATGTCAATGCAAGTGAACCCTTTAAAGTGAAATAAAATAAGGAGCTGATGACTTTACATAGGGGAAACAGGGACAAATGTCCACAAATGTTCAGACTTCAAACTTCCTCTAGTTCAGGGCACTACACATACAAGTGCATCCATGATTGTTGCAGTCATGTATATAGTCCTGTCCAAGTGGTTTATGCGTGTATGCATGAGTCGGTACATGAGTCCACCCTGTTCATGAGGACGGCTCTGCAGTGATGATGGAGACTATGGTGCTATAACTTGTATATAACCACAGTTATCAAACCCTTTTACAGGTAGCAATCTGTGCTTATGGACTCAAAATGTAAAAGTAACAAACTACTCTATACTCACCTTACAAAATCTTCTCCATTTACCTGCTGTTATTCCTCATTCTTCCATGCTTCTCAATGAGGCCTAGGTCACACTTGTGAACTATGATATATACTGTCGTATAGATAGATAGATAGATAGATAGATAGATAGATAGATAGAGAGATAAATAGATAGATAGATAGAAAAACATATTCAATAATCCTAAATATATGAACAATGTAGATCTTCATTAGTAATATTTTCAATGTGAGAGGCATTTTACGTGCCCAATTGTTCACAAAGTAGTTTTTTGTTGTTTGGCCCTTTAACCCCTGATTTAAAAGGATGCAGTCTGGATAAGCTGGGAGGTCTTGGCCTCTCGTCCCATCTCAGACATTCCTTGATTTGTACTATAGAGAACTGTGTGTGTGCTGCTGTTCTGCCTGTATCTGCAGTGCCAGACCTCCTGCTAATATAGTGGCACATGACCGTGACTTAGGGATGGAAGGCAGACTGCAGCCAGCTGTCAAGACCCTCCAAGAAGGATGTGGATAGCAAAGGAACGACAACCAGGTGGCAGGAAACAAGGAGTGATTATTGTATGAGTTAATACTATGTAATGCACAATCTATAGTTTTTCATCAGGAAGCAATAAAATGTCTACTCTAAATTGACTGTTTATGTAAAAATATTCTTTTATCAATCTAAGTTTGCTTTGGTTTTCAGTGTCTCCATCCAGCTCCCTGATGAAAGGTTAATGAAGTGAGAAAAACAGATCATTGCCATTAAGCTCCCAATCTGGCATCCAACCTATTTTAATTTGCCTAATCAAACACAACTCCTGGGCAGAGCACTTGGTACGCTTTAGAATATAGTACTTACCTTAAATAAACAGTTGCAAGAAACTTTTGACTTTTTTTGCTTTTGTGATATCATATCACTCTGCAGCAAGTTCAAGTTAGAAATGTCTGGGTTTACAATGCAGGCTTTCCAATGCAGTTTTTGGAGCCAAAACCAGTAGTGGATTAACCCCTTTCCTGTCTGCTGTTTTGAACAGCAGACACCTTGGGATAATGTCTGCGATCAGTGATAACACTGGTGGCAGACATTTAACCCCTTCAGAAGCCATGGTTAAATATGAGAGCAGAAACAGCTTCCCCACACGTACACATATTATTATGCCATTAGAAAGTATAGCTTGTTCTGCAAAACACAAGCCCTTAAATGGCTATATGAATGGAAAAATAAAAAAGTTATGGATCCGGGAAGGCAGGGAGTAAAAAACGCAAACTAGAGATATGCGAAATGGAAGGTAGAATCTGATTGGTTGCTATGGGCAACTAAGCCAGTTTTCCTTTACACCAGTTTTGATAAATACCCCATCCTTTATCTGAGATGACACTGGAGGCTGGGAAAAAGAGAAGAGAGAGTATACTGGGCCTTGCAGTGATGTGTGAAACTTCTTTTTATCTAGATGCTGTGATGCAGTAATGCCTTCACTAACACAGTTATAATTTGCATTACTGATGTGGAATGCATTTTCTGCAGTATTTATTATCTTGTGGCAATGTACAATGTGTTCAGTAACACAGCTATGATAATGGCGTTATGACTGCCAATTTTTATTGCGGTAATATTATTGTTGTTTTTTTTTCCAAAGAATAACATGTTCATTGATATTTACTTTGACATATCTGTCCCATTTTCTCTAAACTAGATAGATAGATAGATAGATAGATAGATATGCAGTGAGCCCCTGAGGAACTGGTGCAGAAGGTGGGAGTGGTAGTGGCCTTGGTAAAGTGTTGTGTCACGGTGTACTCCCTCAGGCCGTTGCTCCCTGGGGATCGGTGCAGTGGAAATGTAGTCTCTTTTACTAAGTGAAAATTGTAACAATTACATTGAAAGCAGCAACGTCCGGGTGCAATTTATCTGTTTAAGTATTGCACCCACCCAGTGGCGTAACTACCAGGGAAGCAGGGGAAGCGGCTGCTTCGGGGCCCGGGCTGACAAGGGGCCCCGCGCCTGGCAGCGTGTCAAGTTTCATGATTATTTAATACGTTTTTCAGGCCAAGTCCCTTCACAAACAGTGTGGCGCTGGCAACATTGGGAGTCCGCCCAGCCTGTCCCTTCTCCCACCCCCTCTCCCCCATGCATCTTACTGCGAGCCAGGCACAGTGCAAGAATCAAGCCGGTGTGTTCCTGTTCTAATTCGCCCTGCCCACCAAGTTCCAGGAGGGAGCGGCAGGCAGGAGAAACATGCCGCGGGCAAGAGGAGCACATTTTGGCGGCACAGTCAGCAACACATCAGTCACTTACTGGGCTTTTCAGGTCTGTGCCCGCTGCCTGTGTACCCCCCTTGCCCTTGTCAGCACAGCCGCTGACCCCTGTCTGTGCCTCTCCCACAGTGATCAAAGCTTCCTGGCTAGAGAAGAAACTGCTTGCCAGTTGCAGTTAGGGTCAGAGAAATCAATAAATATTAATGTAAAGAAGTGTTCCGGTAAAACCTTAGGTGCTATAGTGTCAGATTCTTATCTATACAGTACTGATAAAACAGGCACCGCAGCCTCTGAAGTTAATCCTTCCTGCTCCTCACTGCTTGTCCTTATGTGTCCCATTACTATGTTCTAGTGGTATCCTCCCTGACTCCTGTGTGACCCTTCTGTTCTGGGCTCCAAGATTCTCCACAACTGCAGTTCCCTTTCTCCTTGTCCTCTCCCTCATATAGTGTACCAGACTCACACTAGTCTGATAAATACCCCTGGCCCCTGTATGCACCTTCCTGGCCCTTGTCTGCCCCCTGGGCCCCTGTGTGCCCTGGCCTGTGCTCCCCAGCCTCTATCTGTCTTTCCCTGGCCCCTGCCTGTGCCCCTGGGCCCTGGACCTTATCTGTGTCCCCTCCCTGACCCTTGTCTGCTCCCCTGGCCCTTGTATGTGCTCCTGGCCCTTATCTGTGCCCCCCCCCGGCCTTTGTCTGCGCCCCTGTGTGCGTCACCCTGGCCCTTTCAGTGCAGCCCCTGGTCCTTATCTGCGTCTCCCTGGCCCTTGTCTGCACCCCCCCCCCCTTAGCCCTTGTTTGGGCCCCCAAGGCTGGAGTGGCAGCCTGGTCTGGTCTAGCCAAAGGAGTTGGGTTTACACAGGAGGAGGGAGTTGAGAAGCGCAGGGGGAGGGGGAGCCCATACAAAAATTTTGGGGCCCAGTCACTTCTAGCGACGCCCCTGCACCCACCCGTGAGTGCAGTGGCCATCAGCCACCGGGGTTTCTGCTGGCCCGGGGCTAATGTCTGCAACATTGCAGACATTTAACCCTTCAGATGCCATCGTCAAATGTGACCACTGCATCTGAGAGCTAAAAACCAGGCCATAACGCTTTCCCCTCAATGAGATCTGGGAAGGTGTTCCTTATTAGTAATAGGTCTAAGCCTGTACAAGGCTTCCAGGCCTATTGCTGGTATATTCCGATGAAGGCCTGCAAGAGGAAGCACTGCATTTTCTATTTAGTAATGGAATAAATTCTATTACTAAATACTGTAGAAATGGCTGATGACTGCATACTGTTTGGCCCTTGGGAGCCTGAAAAAAAAAGTTTTGCCATGTCCATATCCACCATATCCCAAATGGGAAATGGTGTAACGGGAAAAAAAATTTGCCATTTGTTTTGTTGCTTCACTTCACAAAAAATTTTATAAACAGTGATCAAAAAGTCATACACACCACAAAATGGTATTAGTAAAAACTACATATTCTCTGTCAAAAAATAAGCATAGACAAAAATAAAAAAGTTATAATGATCAGAATATTGAAATAAATAGAAAAAAACATGTATCTGTATAGCGCCACCTGCTGTACTATATGATGTCTGATTTTCATTTTTTACATTAATCATAGGATAACCCCTTTAATAAAACTACTCAACTTAATTTGGGAGCACAGCAGAATTTTGTCTTTTACTGTTTGGATGCGTGGTCACGTCCTCGGCTGCTGGCATACTATTAAACTTCTTTCAATTGTGCAGCTTATATTGTAAACTGTATTTGAACCATTGAACTGGCATTGCATTGCTCACTGTCGGACTCAGCAGTTAATATAGATCCTATTCAGGTCAGTCTACACCGGATGTTTTTCATACACGGATGCAGATATTGAGAAGATATTAGAGACTTGCAGGGATGATGCAGCATTTCTATCTGTACCCTCACTATTGGATTGAAAAAAGTGTATGTATGGGATACTAAATGGACTATTACATTGGAATTGCATCTTACTTAAGGCGAATACTTTAAAGGGGTTCTCCGGGCTTTTTCTATTGATGACCTATCCCCAATATCAGATCTGCAGGGGTCCGACACCCGGCACTCCTGCCAATCAGCTCTATGGGGAGACGGCCCACGTGCCGTCTCCCTTGCTCTCCTGTTCGCTGCTGTATGTCTATGGAACAGCAGCAGTGGACAGGAAGACAGAAGGGAGGCGGCACATGCTCTCTGTGCGCTCCGTCTCCTCATACAGCTGATCGGCGGGGGTGCCAGGTATCAGATCCCCGCCAATCTGATAAAATGATGACCTATCCTGAGGATAGGTCATTAATAGAAAAGGCCTGGACAACCCCTTTAAGGGAAATCATATACCTATAGGCATATTTTGGCAGAGGTATAAACAGATCTCAAATAAATATCCACAGGACTATATTTTACTGGAAATTAATTTCCTACATAAGGATTTTAACAAACATATTACAGAAAAGGCAAACTATGGAAGAGACTTTGAAAACCAGTCCATCTACGCAGGATTTTGATAAATATGTGAAGACATTCACTCCATTTTTGGATAAATACAGATCAGAAACAGAGGCTACTCAAAGGAGGAAATGGCATATGGATGCACTGGACTGGTCCACTGGCAGTGTTTAAAATTGAACTAATAATCAGTTTACTAATGCTTCTACTTTTAAATCTTATAAGAAAACCAAACATTTATAAACTTCTAATCATGCTAATGTAAATGTAAAATTTTCTTTTAGTGTCTCCAAAGGAATATACCACAAAGAGCCCACCTGACGCCATAGAAACCAGAAGCTAGAAGGTTCTCTTGAAGAAAGTTTCACATACCAGCAAATCATGGTAAATAGCATCTCACGTGTGCTTATAGATGTACAGAGTAGTGATGAGCGGCAGGGGCAATATTCGAATTCGCGATATTTTGCGAAAATTTGGTAGAATAATCGTCATGTATTCACGAATTCGCGGTTATTTTCTTGATTGCAAAAATCGCCAATGTAATATGTGCCTAATGCGCGCACAATACAGGTATGGGTCACTATAGCTTTATTCTTCTAGCAGCTAGAAGTTTCTTAAGACTGGAGAAAATGGTTGGCACGGCAGAACATTACAATAGCTTTATATGCAGATAGAGTGCTCTGATATATTCTCATTTGCGTAAATCGGCAATTAATGATGCGCATATTTTTGCGCAATACGGGCAACTTAACATTTTAGCAGGTCTGACTACATATTAGTGATTGGTGCACTAAGTATTGTTGTGAACTTGTGACATCACAGCACTATGTTTGTAGCATGTATGTATGGACAGCAGAACCCATCGCACTACCTAACACCCTGCACTGGAACCTATCAGCTACACTATATCACTATCTAACCTACACTGACTATCTCCCACTATCTGTATTATATATATATAAGCTAACTAACTAACTATCTTATGTAATGTGACACAGCAAAGCACAGAGCACAGCAATGACACTGCTGTCTCTCTCAGAACTGTAATAAACTGTAGAAAATGGCTGTGGGGAGTTTCTTATATAGTAAAGGGGTAGGCAACTTTCCTTTTGGTTGCAAGGGATGCTGATAAGCTCAGACAAAGACATTGCAGCCTTCTCATTGGCCCACAAGCAAAAAGGGAGGTTACTGATGAAAACAAAATGCAGAATATTCTAAAATACGAATATATCACTATATTCTAAATATTTGCGAATTCTCGAGGTTGCGATATTCGCAATTAAAATTCACGATTTAAATATTCGCGCCCAACACTAGTACAGAGTTGAATACTCGAAAATTAATATTAATTGGTTTCAAATAGAGACAGATATATACCAATTTGTTGATGACTGAAATTAAAAACTTCATTTGTGTATAAACCTGGTGTTATGAACACTGCCTGTAATTACAGCTTAGGAACTGGAATTTATTTCTTAAAACTGAATTCACACCACCTACAGTGGTAATTCTTTACTGTCTATCGGCCTTTTTTCTGACAATATTCTTAGAGATGTACTTGGATTCATGTATACGGGGTAATTTTGTATATAAATAAATGACTTTGCCACTTTAAATAAATAGACCCATAACCACAGCCTGACCATCAAGCCATCTGATAAAGGTGGCACAGTTGTAGTCATAGATACTGGTATGTATATAAGAGAGGAATAGAGGCAATTGTCAGAGGAAACTATATAAATGAAATTATCTCATGATCCTAGGTGGGACAGATTAGGTCCTTGCTTGAAGAACAATTCTCAACTGGTCGTATTGATTGAAAGCTAAAAGAATTACTTAAATTACATATCTTCACAATAATTTTATGCACCTATCTGGTAGGCCAATTGTATCAGGTAGGGGTTCCATATTGAGCAGTATGTCTATCATTTACATTGAGTATTGTGGCAACATGGAACAGGTGCAGCTTCATCTGTACAAGTAACTTTTTGAGGGTACTTTCCCACTTGCGTTGTGAGGATCCGGAAATCCATGTGCAAACGGAAAAACAGATGTGTCTAACAAATGCATTGAAACACCGGATCCGTCTCTCCAGTGTCATCCGGAAAAATGGATCCGGTATTTATTTATTTTTGCATTTTTAAAGGTCTGCGCATGTGTAGACCGGAAGTCCGGATCCGTTTTGCCGGAGCACTTGGTGCCGGATCCGGCATAAATGCATTTCAATTGAAAATAATGCCAAATCTGGCATTCCGGCAAGAGTTCCGGAATTTTGGACGGAGAAAATACCGCAGCATGCTGTGGTATTTTCTCCGGCAAAATACCGTAAGAGTGACTGAACTGAAGACATCCTGATGCATACTGAATGGATTGCTCTCTATTCAGAATGCATTAAGATAAAACTGATCAGTTCCTAGGATGGAACTCCATACCGGAAAACTTTAAAGCAAGTGTGAAAGTACCCTGAGTAAATTACTTTAGACATTGTAGAGGTCATTTATCAAACTGGTTTAAAGAAGAACTAACTTAGTTGCCCATATCAACCAATCAGATTCCACCTTTCATTTTACAAAAGAGCTGTCAAAAATGAAAAGTGGAATCTGATTGGTTGCTATGGGCAACTAAGCCAGTTCTACTTTAAACCAGTTTGATAAATGACCCCAACAATGTCCAAAGTAGCTAAAATAGCTTTCAAATGATCTTAATTTACTTAGGATACTTTCACACTTGCTTTAAAGTTTTCAGGTATTGAGTTCCGTCCTAGGGGCTCAATACCGGAAAAAAACTGATCAGTTTTTTCCAAATGCATTCTGAATGGAGAGCAATCCGTTCAGTATGCATCAGGATGTCTTCAGTTCAGTCACACTTACGGTATTTGGCCGGATAAATGATAAATGACCCAATGTAAGTCTATATACATCGACATGATGTGGGTCTTAGGACTGTACATACAGCATTAAGTTCTTCTATTTTTTTCTCCCGAATTTCAAGACTTTTTCTTTTCTTTTGTTATATTTATTTTTAACTTATAATTACTGCACTTCCTTTTTACAGATGATTTTTAATGCAAATTAAGTTGATTGCCATGGGGTCAAATGGCGCCCTGACATATGACAACATGATGGTTGCTTACATGGAAAAGGTGTCCATCTAAGTGTCCCACCACTTCTGGCATGATACATAGATGATATCTTTATTATCTGGATGGGTTCGTTTTTACGTTTCTAAATACCATTGATTTATTCAATTTACCTTGGAATTTGGGAAATATATCCTTTTTGAATCTTGATATTTCTGTGATTGGCAATGAATTAAAGACAAATGTATTCACCAAACAGATAAAAATACTGTTCTCAAGTATGATAGTGCACATCCTAGGTAAGCAGGGTAGTGACCACAGCACTCGTCCAATATGGCTTTTGGGGGTGCGCGTCTCTAGGTTGATCTCCCTTCCATCTGGGGTTTTTGGTATATATCCTTACTGAAGTATTCAAGACAGCACGCTAATGACATATTTGCTTATTTTATTAATTAATTTTATTTCAACACCAGTGGTATATGATCTACATGAAACGTTTCAGGCTCTTTTTGGGTGCCCTTCTTCAGGCAATAGTATAGTCGGACCAGTTGTAGGTCTACGGCATCCTCCATTTGGATTTATTATTTTTTTTTAACCCTTTTTTGGGGAGTGCTATTGTAGCATTTAGTGTGACCTAGTAATATATGGTGGCTATGCTTTAACTGCTTTTTTTCATGAGAAATCTATATTGATCTATCTGAAAGTTCTTCTGTAATATGTGCAGCTATATATGCTATACTTTAGGTCTGGACATTATATTTTAACTAGTGGATTCTGGAGGGCATATTTTTGGCATATTATAGCACTTACTATTTTCTGTATGCGCTACTCCGTTTGCCCACTGTGCCCCCGGTTTACTTTCCTGCTGGTATGTAAATTCATACCATCGGGACAGGGAGGAGGAGATGGCCCTGTTTCTCAATGGGTATCTTCTTCTCCCTGGCTGTGAGCAGATTCTGCACTGGATTCTGCAGAATCCATCCATATCGTTAACTTACTGAGTCAGTAAGTCAACGAATATGGATGGAATTATTTAGCAATGATAAGTTGAAACGGCAATGCGATTAAGCAGATATATAATAATCGCATTGCGTTTTCAACTTAATTCTCACATCCGACAGTACATTCTACTGGAGGAGGCGTTTCCATGGTGATCGGTAGCTCAAAGTTGTAATCGCAATGCGATTAAGCAAATACATAAGAATCGCATTGCGATTCCAACTTTTTAGTACTCAACTTTTAAAATCGTACACCACTTTAAGTTCCAAAGTTCCAATCGCGTTCGAATAGAACTTAAAGCTGTCTCTTAGTCAGTTTTAGTATTGGTGTGCTGTAATAGAAGTTACATTCGTACGCGAATATAACTTAGAGCAATACAGTCAACTTTACACTGTTAGTTTTATTATCGCGATAATACAACTATTCAAGAATCGTGTACGTGCGTCTGTACGTGTGTGCGTTACCTCGGACACTATTCTATTTTGCCAGCCACAGCTGAAACCACTGATTTATGGTATTGCTATTTTGGCAATTGAATTTAACCCCAGAAAATAATCTATCCTTTGCCAGACAGCAGACAGTATTATACTTGTCTAAGGCCTTATTCACACGTCCGTTGTGTTTATGGATCCGCAAATTGCGGATCCATAAACACACCCGGCTGGCAGCCCCATATAAATGTCTATTCTTGTCCGCAATTGCGGGCAAGAATAGGACATGCTCTACTTTTTTGCGGAGCTGCGGCCGTAAGATTGGCGGCGCGCTCCGCAAAAACTGATGCGGAGAGCACAGTGTGTGCTCTCCGCATCGTTCCGTGCCCCATTCACAGTCAATGGGTCCGCATGTATTCCGCAGAATTGCGGAATACATGCGGACGACATTGCGGACGTGTGAATAGGGCCTAACCAAAGCTGGAACACCAGATTTAGGGGATTGGTATTTGGGCAATTGTATTTAACCCCTTAATAAAATATAGAAATTTCTTTCCTGAGTTTCTAGGGGTGACAATTAGCACAGCCAAGCCCCTGATGTAGGATATAGCAAAAAAAAAAAAACTAGTATTGATGGACTTGGTGGCAGTCCATCTGGCGCACCACAAGTCACAAAATGGCCGCCGATCAACCCAGAAAATAAGTGACAGAAAAACGCTCTGTGCAGCCTAAAAACCAGCGAGCAAGTAACTAGCAGAAGTTCAATGATTCTCAGCTGTAAATTGATCCGTTCATTAGGTGCTGTTGCTGACTTTAACCTGCCTAATCTCGCCCTGACAGAAGCTGCGTCCTCTCCCTACACTCTCCCTATCAGAGCAGTGTGACGTGCGGCGCTACGTGACTCCAGCTTAAATAGAGGCTGGGTCACATGCTGCACTTGGCCAATCACAGCCATGCCATTAGTAGGCATGGCTGTGATGGGCTCTTAGGGCAAGAAGTAAAACGCTAGCTGATTGGCTGCTGTGCAGCCCTTCAGAAAGCGGGAAGTAATCGAACCCGAACCCGAACACAAACACAAACTTTTTTGAAAATGTCCGGGTTCGGGTCCGGGTCCCGGACACCCCAAAATTCGGTACGAACCCGAACTATTCTCGAACTGTTCGCTCAACACTAGACATGTTCTATCTTTTTTGCGAGGCTATGGAACGAAGTACAGATGCGGACAACACACAGTGTGCTGTCCACATAGCTTGCGGCACCATTGACATGAATGGGTCCGCATGCGTTGAGGACCCATAAATACTGTCGTGTGAATGTACCCTTACTCTGTCTTCAAATGTGCTGCTTATATTGTACAGATAGTAAGATAGATAGATGACAAACACACATACAAATACACATACAGAATTATGTCATAAAAATAACCATTTTGGACAAAGATGCTGATATAGTTTTCATGGTTTGTCTTTTATGCTTGTTACCTATTTTGCTCTATTCAATTTCAAGTCTGCCACAAGGTGGAGATATAATTTCACTTCATGAGTTCCTGGAAGTGAATGCACGGAGCATGTGGTGCCATTTGTGAGATGGGGTGGATTCAATGTTATATGAATTGTTTCATGCTTTAAGAATAAAAAATTGCACTTATGGCATGTCCTAGCAATATGTCATCAATGTCTTTAGTGAGAAACTTCCGTTAATGAACAACTTAAAGACAAATATTGATAACTGGTGTTTTTGTGTTTTTTTTTTTGGTCATTTTTTTATTTTATTTTATCAGTGAAAAGCTCTTGGCACAGATGTTGCATGTTGGGCAGTAGTAAAATAAAAAGAAAACACTTTTTATTGCATTTTCCAGACTTTTTTGGTCGTTTGTTTTTTTTCATACCACAGCATACTGGGTAGTTATTTCAGGTATTTTTCCATAGACTTCAGTACATTAAAAAATAACGCTGGAAAAACAATATATAAACGCCATCACAAAAAAATTATTTTAAAGAAATGGGTAATTTTCACAGTGTGTTTTTTTTACAAACCAAAGAAACATAAGGGAAGATTTATCAAAACTGATGTAAAGGAAAGCTGGCTTAGATATCAATTGTAACTAATGAGATTCCAACTTTCATTTTCTAAAGGAGCTCTGAAAAATAAAAAGTGAATTCTGATTGGTTGCCATAGGCAACTAAATCAGTGTTCCTTCATACCAGTTTTGATAAATCTCCCTATAGTGTGGTAGCACCCTAAGGATGGGTTCACCCGTAGGTATTTGTGGCAGATTGTATGGCATTTTTTAGCGAAACACAGTTCCAATCATTCACAGTGCAATTCTATCCGATCTATCAGATAGCAGTGTATGGATTTAAGCAAGGATAGGAGTTATAGCCCTTTTTCCTCTGTACCTTGTTAAAGTCTCTCTCAAAATAATCTATGGCAGGCAATAGTACTCTGGCAATGGTGGCTGTAGTGTCCACTGTGGGATACAGGGTTTTGAAGGCACATCTGACCAGGATGTGTTCAAGTGTGTCTTAACGGTGTCCCTCCACAGCAGTAAGGTCTTACTAGCTGTAGTCACAGATTACCTTACTGAATCTTAAAGTGGTTATCCCATAACTAATGTAAAAAATAAATAACAGACACCATATAGTACATGACAATACCTTTCTAACAAAGCCAGAACCAGCCCTGTACCTCAAATGGATCCGGGGATCTCCCCATTCATTGCTCTGATAGATTTACATAAAGCTGACAGCTCAATGGTGTCTTTTCTGCTGAAGCTCAGGAGGCGTGTCTCAGCTCTCCCTATCACAGCTCAGGGTGTGTGTCTCAGCTCTCCCTATCACAGCTCAGGAGGCGTGTCTCAGCTCTCCCTATCACAGCACAGGGGGAGTGTCTCAGCTCTCCCTATCACAGCTCAGGGGGCGTGTCTCAGCTCTCCCTATCACAGCTCAGGGGGCGTGTCTCAGCTCTCCCTATCACAGCTCAGAAGGCGTGTCTCAGCTCTCCCTATCACAGCTCAGGAGGCATGTCTCAGCACTCCCTATCACAGCTCAGGAGGCATGTCTCAGCTCTCCCTATCACAGCTCAGGAGGCGTGTCTCAGCTCTCCCTATCACAGCTCAGGAGGCATGTCTCAGCTCTCCCTATCACAGCTCAGACATCAGTTGAAGGATGAAACTGAGCATATGCGGCCATCTCAAAGAGCAGGACAAAGAAATAAGAAAAAAACAAAAAGCAGATACATTTTATACAGATACTAATACATTTTATTAAATAACTCAGTGGCTATGCTAAATTTTAATTACAACAGTATGCAGATCCAGGTGCAGGTTTGAAAACTGTAGGATATTTTTCATGGGACAACCCGTTTAAGCTTGGCCATGCAGATTCCAAGTTCTCTTTTTCTCTCCTTCTCTTTCTGTCTTTTGCTCTCTGTAGATCTTGCAGAGATTTGCTTACTTCCTCTCTGAAACTTCAGTCCAGACTCTCCTAAAGATTAGGGATGGGACAGCCCACTTCTAACCTCCTAGGAAGGAGGAGCCAGGGTTTTTAACCCTGGGTTTGCCATCCATACTATATTGGGTTTAATATACAATATGATATAACAATGCATTACATAACATTAAAGAACAAGCCTATTTGCAGATACTGTATTTTATGACGTATAAGACTCATTTTTAACACATGAAAATCTTCTCAAAAGTCGGGGTTCGTCTTATACGCCGGTATACTGCGTGCTGAAACTTAAGAGGACCTTTCACTGGTCCAACGATTGTTAGATAATATGTATGTGTAGAGCGTCGCCAAGGGATCTCCCTGCACTTACTATTATCCCTGGGCGCCGCTGTACGCATAAGGTATATATCATTATCCAACAATTGTTGGACCAGTGAAAGATCCTCTTTACTTCCAAGCCGGACCGGAGAAGCTGTCCTTCTCCAGCTTCAGGGACAGGCACCCTCTAGCTGAGCACCGTGCGTTGCATCCCGGCCAGTCACTCCTGAAGCAGCCCCCTCTCCCTGCTCTCAGTGGTTTTCTCATGCTCGGATCGTCTGTTTAATTTTTTAATTGGTGTGCGTTGGAAGAGGGGTAGTCTTATACGGCGAGTATAGCCCAAACCCCATATTTTAACAGGAAAAGTAAGTAGGGGGGGTCGTCTTATATGCCCAGTCGTCTTATACGCCAGAAAATGCGGTACCCCCTGCATTGGAGTACTGCACTTGCTACTTTAAACAAATGTGTGCAGTGCTTGTTGATGGGGTGCATCACATGGCCTGATGTGTTTACTGTTCACCAGAAACTGCTTTAAATTATAGCAAAAATGTGTTAGCTCATAAAATACATTTCCTCTTCTGGCAAATGGACTTCTTGAAAGATGTGACATATACACAGTTGAAAGCAAGGCATCATCACTCCAAAGTTGCTTCTGAGGTGAGTTTTATTTGTCATGTATTTTACAGCAGTGATGCGTTTTGGCACTAATTGTGCCTTTCATAAACTGGTGAATAAGTGACAAATAAAACTCACCTCAGCAGCCACTTTGGAGTGCTGATCCCTTGCTTTCTATCCCTTGCGTTCCTTGGGGAGACCGAGCACCCGCCAAACACAGTGCCGGCCGACTTGGATAGAATATACACAGTTGAGTCACACTATTATGACCACCAGCTAAGATACAGAGTATCCCACAGCTGCTGGAGGGTGCATGGGGGAAGATCCATAAAGCAAACTTGATGATCGAGGTGCTCCCACAGATGCTCAACTAGGTTCAAATGTAGGGAATTAGGGGGCCAGGGTATTACTCTTACTCTTGGTCATGGCCTTCCAACCAATGTCGGATATTTGTAGCCATGTGACACGTCGTATTGTCTTGCTGGAAGATCCCATTTGCCCCAGGGAAGACAATCAGCATGTATGGGTGTACGTGATCTGCAAAGATGGATTCATACCCAAATAATCGGTTGAGTAAATTCCACTTGCATGAGAGTTCCCAGAGAATGCCACAAAAACGTTTCCCAGACAATAACGTTGCCACCACCTGCCAGCATGTATTATTTCAGCAATGATTGCAAGGCGTTTGTTCCCAGATGTTTCTCGTCTAACATGCCAACATTCAACCGTTCCATTAAGCAGAAAACGTGACTCATTGGAGAGGGCCAATCAGCAGAGGTTGTATACCAAAACTGCCTTGAAAATTGAAGCCCTTTCTGCAACTTTGGAGCCCCATACGCAGTAGGGTTTGCTGAACTGTAGTTTTAAGTACATGTCTGATAGAACCCTGGTTAATTTTGTTAGTGAGCTGCTCTGCTATAGCATGTCAGTGGACCCTCACGCACCTTCGTAACCAACGTTCCCCTCTCACATCAATGGTACGTAATACTCTGCAGGTTCCACGTCGCTTATTCACAATGATGACATTTGTCCACTCACGTTACTCTTATACCCCAGCAGGATGAACTGTACAGTTTCAGAAATATTGCCATCCTTGGCCCGAAAGCCAATAATCATACATTTATGATTTACCCATAACAGCAATGAGGGATATGTGTGCAGCCTTTAGCACACCTGATATACCCACCAAACGAGATCTTGACATGAGACTTTCTTCATGAGCTAGGCACGGGACGGCCGACGCTGAAAGTAGGAAGTGGTCACAGTAATGTGGCTCGACTGTGTATATTAATAAGTCCGCGTCTCTTAATAAAGTTGTTCTTTTTTAGGACACTTTTGTTAGTTTAGCAAATTTTTCATAATGTTGGCATTGGTTCTCATGTGAAGGTTCAAATTTTAGACAGTACCACAGAGTGATGGTGATGCCTTGTATGTCATTAGAAGCAGACTTCTCTCTCTCTCTCTTTCTGCTGCATCAGGCTTCCCTGGTGCACACAACCTACGATGGAATGGGATGGGATATGATATAGGACGGAATAGGATATGGGCTGCGATAAAATATGGGATAGGATATGAGATGGTATGGCATTCTGCCACTAGTGTATGTGAGAGAAGTCTCTGATGGGTATGAGTGGCAATCTCATTATAATCATTTCCTTAGCTGCACCATTTGCATGTAGAATTCCAGTGAGGGAGATGCAGTGAACATGCCTTTAAGCAATGTATTGGATGTATCTTGAGAAATGATAATAGAGGTCAAAGGAAAATCCTCTGTCCAGCTGTGTGAAGCATGTCTGACAAACATGAAAAGACTAAAGGACACAGAAGAGGAGAAGTTACACGATAAATTAATTTATTATGAATTACAACCATAGATTTAAAATAAAATTAGAACAGTATAATGCTAAATATAACATAATAAATTATAATTGAAACTCGTAGTTGAGACAGCAAAATGGGATAGGACAAAATAGTATATAATGGGACAGGATGAGATGGGATAGAAAGATAGATCATAGAAAATAATAGGAATGAACTGGATGGAATGTAATAGAGTAGAATAGGATAGGAAAGGATGGCATGGGATAAGTGGGGATAGCATGAGATGGGTTGAGATATGATGACATATGATCCGATTGGATCATAAAGGATCGGATGGGATAGGATGCGATGGGAAGGAGTAAGATGGGTTGAGATATGATGACATATGATCCGATTGGATCATAAAGGATCGGATGGGATAGGATGCGATGGGAAGGAGTAAGATGGGATAGGATGAGTTGGTTCATATAAGATAGGATAGAATAGGATGGGATGGAATAGGATAGAAAAGGATGGGATTCAATGGGAAAGGATTAGAAGGGATAGAATGAAATAGGAATGGACAGGATGGGATAGGAGAATATAGAATAGGATCTGATAGAATAGGATAGTATAAGATGGGTCAGGATGGGATTTGATAAGATACATTAGGATGAGATAGGGTGGGATTGGATAGGAAAGGATCAGATAGGATGTGATAGGATTGGAAAGGAAAGAATGGGAAAGGATGTGAAAAAATGGGATAGGACAGGATGGGATGGTATTTCATAGGATGGGATAGAATAAAATGGGACATGATAGAAGGGATTGGACTGCATAGGATGGCATGGGATAGGATGTTATTGGAGAGGAGTACATAGTATGAATGCGACATGGACAAAATAGGATGATAAATTATAGAATGCAATAGAATGGGATAGAATGGGATGCAATGGGACAGTATTAGATAAGATAACATAGGATGGGAAGGGATGGCATGGAAAAGGATGGTATGAAATAACATACAATGAGATTTGATGTGATATGATGGGATAGGGTTGGATAGGATGTAGTAACATAGTAACATAGTACATAAGGCCGAAAAAAGACATCTGTCCATCCAGTTCGGCTTGTCATCCTGCTAGTTGATCCAGAGGAAGGCAAAAAAAAAAACTGTTAGGTAGAAGCCAATTTTCCTTCCCGACTCCAAATGGGCATTGCTCAGTCTAAAAGAGGCCGCTACCCGATATATATACACTACAAGAAAATTTAGACTTGCACATTCATGGTCACATGTGCATATTCATAAAGCGAGCATACAGAAAGCTAATAAAAGTATGGCAGCACAACATTTTCTTGTAGTATATATTGAGGGTAGTGGGCTCTTTTAGCCTGATCAACGCCCATCTGCCTGGGGCTTCTGAGCAGAGTATAAATGTAGCTGGTTCCTACACCGCCCTGAACATTGTAGACTTAGGTAAGTCCAAGAGAGGCAGTTCTGTTAGTCTTAGGTACCCATTTGCAGAAGCCACCTTGACGCCTGGTAGATGGGCTGGATACACGTTTGATCAAAAATGTGCGCAAAGAGCTTCAATTTTTTCATTTATAGTAGGTATAATACCACTTTAATTTAGAATGATCCCTATTTCTCAGTTCTATTGTTTGTATGTGAAATGTTGTGCTGCCATACTTGTATTAGCTTTTTGGGGATACACAACTGTAACTGTTGGGGACCCATAAGTAGAAAGTCCCATGGAGGAGAAGGAGGAGGAAGCGAATGAGGAGCTGCCACTGGAGGAGATGTTGAGGGTGAAGGAGCAGGAAGATTATGATGATGATACCAGTCACAAACAATTATCTCAGTGGGTGGTGGGGCTGGCAAGAACTGGCTACTCTGCCATTCTCTGCACACTGGCCAGAATGGCAAGCTCTATGCTTGCTTTCTTACATAGTGACAGGCATAGCATCAGGCTTGGACTGACCCATGGGGGAGCAGGTGAATCCACCATTGGGCCACAAGTCCTTCAGTACAGCATCTTAGCCAGCCTATATCCATATAAAAACAAGGTGGATTATTAACAGACTACTCAGTTTATTATTATAGACACATTGGATGGTTAAGATGACTTTTAGGTACAGAGGAAAGCCAGCCAGTATATCTTATTGCTCCCTGCCACTATGTGAGCTACAGAAGTCCCACACTGCATATCATGCACATCAAGCAGTCTGATGATTACTGAATAGCCATGTTTTTAGACCCTTGCTATCAAAGTAAGAATATTTTCGTTCTGCTGAAAAGCAAACCCAAATATGCTCTCTCTGTTCTTTCTTGCCCAGCCTCAAATGTCTTCTTAGAGAGAGTTTTTAGTGGGGGGGTGTGGTGACACTCAAATGGACCAAGTTGTCCTCTGCCAGTGTCTAAAATATCCACTTTTTTGAAAATGAACCAAGCATGTATCCAGGAAGATTTTCTGCACTGCTTTCATGGCTGAGGCATTGGAGAGTCGTGCGCATGCGTCATCTGTCCCCATAGAAATGCTGTGCAATCACAGCTTCCTGATGCCAGCTCCCGTGAAAGACATATTAACTTTATGATTTGAGCACAAGGTAAAAACTTTTATATTTATAAATTGAATTCTGATCTTAAGCCTGAGCATGTTCTATCACTGTTTTCACAAGCTATTATTTATGTTTTGAGGGGTAATGTAAGTTATTATTTTCAGCTGACTTTTGTGAAGTCATTGGGGTGATGTTTGTGGTGCACTCTGATGATGTCATCACTCTGTATATAAATGTGCACACAGTGCTGCATATGTATGCTTGAAAAAGGCTTTTCCAAGCAGAAATGTAGCACCTGGAATAAAGAAGATCACTTGTTTACTAGAGGAGTGAAGTCTCCATATTGTACTTTGTGGATTATCTATTTTCTTGGGGTATTGAACCTTATGCTCTTGGAAGCGTGGCCCTATTTCCTGTTCACCTGGAGTGCCGTCCACATTGGACTTTTTGCTCATGAATGGGATCAGATGAGATTGGATAAGATAGGATGTGATAGAATAGCTTAGATGAGATAGGATGGGATGGAAAGGACTGGGATAGGATAGCATATGATAGCATGAGGGGGTTGAATAGGATTGATAAGAATAAGGTATGATACTGATAATGGGATGAATGGGTCTCCCTCTACTGAACATTGTTCATCATTATCAATGTCTTTAGAGTCACTTAAAGGGAGTGTCATTTAGACCCTATTCATTGCAGTACTACATAAGTACTATAAGTAGTGCACAAAGGCAGCCCAGAAGGATATTTTTTTTAATCTTATCCTTACCTTCCACCCTCTTTCCCCTCCTGCATGTCCATAAAGTTTTACTGGATTACATTGCCACGACTACTGAGCCTGTTCAGGGGGTCCACTATGTGCAAACGCTCAGCATTCTTACTTATATAATCCACAGATGGGGAACTGTGGGGATATGGGTGCTGGGTTTGAAGAAATATGAGATTAAAAATGAATGATCCTTACTCCCTATCTGCACGATTGCTAAAGTAGTACTGCAGTTAATAGGAAGCTATCTAGGAAGAAGATTCCCTTTAAACTTTATAAAAACAATTCTATTTACTTAGAAACTATTTTTTGACACAATAATGCAAAAGGTTTGGACTCACCAGTGACTTCATCTCTGATTGGAGTTAATCAATTTCCCTTTTTTCCTTTTCTTATTTAGCAAACCAAGACCACCATAATCATTTTTTACAGCCATAACTCTTTTCTGTAATACAGAAAAAAATAATAATACCACACAGATAGCGACCCCAAAATAAGTGCCAGATACAGTGTCCTCAGACAATATTAAGTCTATACAGATAGTTTCCCAGATATGTGCCCTAGATAGTAACAGTCATTAATTTATGTGACAACAGTGACACACAGTAATATTGCCACACAGCAATACTGAACCCTTTGTGCCCCAAGCAAAAATATTTAGGGGCTATAACCCTTGTCCTATTCACCCTGATAGATCTCTGTCAGGGTAAATAGGACTTGACACTGACCCTGCTGCCCTGTGCTCTGTGCACACAGCAGCAGGGAGCTAACCATAGCAGCCAGGACATCAGTAGTGCCCTGGCTGCCATGGTAACCGATCAGAGCCCCAGCATTACACTGCTGGGGCTCCGATCACAACTGCCACTGCCACCAATGATCTGACACTGACCCTGCTGCCCTGTGCTCTGTGCACACAGCACCAGGGAGCTGACCATAGCAGCCAGGACATCAGTAGTGCCCTGGCTGCCATGGTAACCGATCGGAGCCCCAGCATTACACTGCTGGGGCTCCGATCACAACTGCCGCTGCCACCAATGATCGGGGGGGGCCCACTGTGCCACCAATGAGTGAATAGAAACGTAGCCTGCATGTGCCAGCCATATACCATACTGGGCCTCTGTGACTGCACTCTGCGATCCACCGCAATTAACCCCTCAGGTTCTGAGGGGTTAATTGCGGTGGATCGCAGCAGGCAGTCATAGAAGCCGGGTATGGGATATGGCTTGCACATACAGGCCTATAGGACCTTTCATTAGGTAGCAGCACATAGGGGGCACTTACTATTATATCTGTGCGGGGCTCCGTTCGCCTGCTTTGGCCCCCGTCACATGGTGGGAACACCAGGGAGGAGACATCAGCTTCTCTCCCTGGGCGTTTCTTCTCCCTGCCTGTGACGTTCTGCACTGCCCCGCTCTCATTGGTTGCAGTGGCCACAGTCCCTCCCCTCCTCCGCTCTCATTGGTGGCAGTGGCTACAGTCCCTCCCCTCCTCCTCTCTCATCGGTGGCTCTCAGTGGGGAGGGAGGGACTCCCTCCTTCTCCACTGTGCCGGCTCAGGAGAACATGGTATGCGCCGAGAGCGGCGCATACCATGTTCTACCACGATATGGCGATATAGACGAAATCAATATCGTGGCACAAATTCATATCGCATAACGTCTATATCGCCATACCGCCCCACCCCTAACTCACACCCTCTGTTACCCTTAAAGACCCAAAGACCACCTAAAACTTATACAAATCTCACATTGGACTCCATGGACTTGGCAGCTCACTGCCAAATTTGAAGTTCCATTCACTGACTTCAGGACCAGCATAGATCTGACCTTGTGACTGCAGGTACTTCAACAGTAACAAGACCTGCAAAGGAGAGGAAAGAGCATCTCTGGTCTCTTTCCTTCCCCTCTACCATGTGGCCTTTGGTAAGGAGGTTATAAAAAATAAATATAGCCCTGCACAATAGTGCAATGGTGGAACAGGGAGCCCTAAAGTTTTAAACTACCACTGCTTTGCAAACAATTGAAAATAGGGGCGCCACCAGGAGAACTAGTGCACATGCACTGTTTTCTCTACACTTACAGCAGCCATGACTGTGTAGTGCCTAATCCAAGGCCTAAAGAGGTGATGCATTATACCATACAGAGGCACAAAGGCATTAGTTTCACCTTTAATATCTCTGCCATAATGGAGACATATTTTACACTTGCATAGGTGACATCTGCTACGTATCAGTGAGATTTCACAGAGTACTGTATAACTATAAAGATAAAACCATTGTTGACTCTCTGAGCAATAAGGTAATATACATATGAAGGATTTTGGCAGCTAGATTTTGTAGGAGAGCACTAATAAACTGCAGTTTTCCAATGTTGCTTAACGGTTCGGTTTCTACATCTGGTTCACTCTTTGAATATATTTGATGTGTAGAATAAAATGTACTTAAATGGATTTCTTGTCCTCCTGTCCTCATCCAGCTCTCTGCAGAGTCAGGTGCCGGTTTCTGCCAGCATCCTGCGTAACAAGTAATGCCATAAGTTAACATTATTGCACTCCACAGGGTACCCAACAACTCACTCTGCCTTCTAGCCTAGGACCTATATCACCATAGCAACCCACCCAACTGTGCACATCAGAATCCAGCGCATTAACTCTGTCTCAACGAAGGCAATCTGTTCATTTCTAGCCGTTCTTCTTTTCTTCTCCAGACAGCATTTTCTAATTCATGCACTACTTGATCATCAATAGCAAACTTCTATCACATCTAGACAGGTCCATAAAAGAAAAGCAAGAGGCCAGTGAGATACTTTCCATGAACATTGTATAATGTTACCAGAAACTGAAGATGTTGAGATGGTTGAGGATATAGCAGATCATAAAAACGCTAACACAAAGAAAAGTACACTAACACTGTTCCTTGCCCGTGACCAATAAAAATCGAATTACCATGTTTATTGCACAGTTTCCCTCCTCTAGTAGGTCTAGAAAAATAATCGACCAGTGACAAGAATAGCATAGAGTTATAAATAGTTGACATTTATATTTATCATTGATCATATTGGTCAAATTATCTCTAACCATGGGAAAGCATCAGCAACTGTGACATAATAATTAAGGGTTTCTCCAAGAAATTCATGCACTTATTTTCTTTTACTTATAACAGACATACTATAATTGGTTTTAAGAAATTCAATGCAAATAAACATAATTCATGAAATATCCATTTAGTAGATAGTATTTCAGAACGGCAACGCTTTGGACGTTTTAGTCCATCCCAAACCTTTATTACACTGACACATGAAGTGTGTTGTTGGATCAGGACATTGGCGCTTATAACACCTAATTCCAATTGAAAATGGGCCTAAAATCAGGTTGGTACACACAACCCCCCTCCTAAGTGTAAAGAGTAACCTTTGTCCCTCATAGTAAAACTTAAAAGAGGCCCCATTCCATTGAAGAAGATGGCCCATCTGGGACATTGATAGCATATCAATATCATATCCCATCAATGTCAGATCCGTAGATGTGGGTCCCACCTTTGGGTCCCACTCCTAACTAGAAAACAGGGCCACTGAAGTGAAGGAAAATACACCATGCATACACAGCATGCTCTCCATTCATCACTGTGGGAGTTCCAAAAAAAGCCAAGCGAGTGGTTTTAGGAAGTCCCATAGCGGTGAACGGATAGTGCACCACACAAGAGCTGCCTTCTCTCCATTAACTGCTATGGGACTGTCGGAAATAGCGTAACTAGCACTTATCTATTTTTAGAACTCCCATAGCGGTGAATGGAAGGTGGCTAGGCATGCGCAGCTGCTCTTTGTTCACTTTGGGGGTCCCGTTCTGGATATAGGAGGTGGTCGTACATGTGGAACCCTCTTCTATCTAAAATTGGTGGTATATCCAAGTGCAGGGATCAGCAACCTCCAGCACTCCAGCTGTGGTGAACCTAAAATTCCCAACATGCACATATGCTTGGCTGTTTTTGGAACTCCTATAGAAGTGAATGGAGATGGGACTTGTAGTTTTACAACAGCTGGAGTGCGGGAGGTTGCTGACCCCTGTCCTAGTGACATACAATCAATGTCCCACATGTGAATACCCCATTATCAGAAGAGCTCATAATTATTTTAGCCTTCTCTCTCTGTGCTCTGTGATTCTCACTCCCCTTCCTTTATCCACAGTTATCATTAACCACACCTCACTTCTGACTGTAGATGAGTTTGCTTTATTAACTGGACCCCTATCGGCTACTTTAACTGCTACCCTGGAAGTTCCTCTTATGTTTAAGGATGAAATTATATAGACACATAACTCACAGAAAAAAGATGCACCACATGGATAAGCAACTGACAACACTGGCTAATCCCTCACTTGGATGTTAAAAGCTGAGAGATTCGCCAATATTTCCAATCAGGAACATATCGGAGCCCCTTCAAACACCACGTCACGGTATCTCAGCATGGCATGGGGTCCAACCACTAGGACTACCTATGGTGTGTGAACAAGGTCTGAAAAGATATTAAGCAGCCTACAGCCCCCTCCCACTCACCTGCATTGCAGGACCAACAATGCAATGGGGAACAAATGAGGCCGCAAGCTACACCTACAGCAGACCATATGACACCGGCTTCCAGGTGCCACAGAATGTTTACCAGCCATATTCAATGGCACATTCAATACATATAAAACAAGAATCACAGAAATAAACGTGGCCTAAATGGGTGGGACTGCTCCAAACCCCAAACACTGTGGCGTGTTTCTAACTGGGGGGGCAGTTCCTCCGCATGTGGTTTATATATTTTCATCCGCACATGTTTTATTTTGTGTAGGATGTTTGTGTGGTGCTTGTGGTTCGCGCCGGTATCCTCCATTGTATGCAATTTTTGCTGGGGATAGCCATTCGCTGCGAACCACATGCGGAGGAACTGCCCCCCCCCCCAGTTAGAAACACGCCACAGTGTTTGGGGTTTGGAGCAGTCCCACCCATTTAGGCCACGTTTATTTCTGTGATTCTTGTTTTATATGTATTGAATGTGCCATTGCATATGGCTGGTAAACATTCTGTTGCACCTATAAGCCGGTGTCACATGGTCTGCTGTAGGTGTAGCTTGCGGCCTCATTTGTTCCCCATTGCATTGTTGGTCCTGCAATGCAGGTGAGTGGGAGGGGGCTGTAGGCTGCTTAATACCTTTTCAGACCTTGTTCACACACCATAGGTAGTCTAGTGGTAGGACCCCATGCCATGCTGAGATACCGTGACGTGGTGTTTGAAGGGGCTCCGATATGTTCCTGATTGGAAATATTGGCGAATCTCTCAGCTTTTAACACCAGAGTGAGGCATTAGCCAGTTTTGTCAGTTGCTTATCCATGTGGTGCATCTTTTTTCTGTGAGTTATGTGTTTATATATTTTCATCCGCACATGTTTTATTTTGTGTAGGATGTTTGTGTGGTGCTTGTGGTTCGCGCCGGTATCCTCCATTGTATGCAATTTTTGCTGGGGATAGCCGTTCGCTGCGAACCACATGCGGAGGAACTGCCCCCCCAGTTAGAAACACGCCACAGTGTTTGGGGTTTGGAGCAGTCCCACCCATTTAGGCCACGTTTATTTCTGTGATTCATGAAATTATATAGTTATTAATTAAAAAAGGAAACTGATGACATAAACCTTTTTTTTGTCAGTTGTCGAAATGCAGTAGGCAATGCAAACAATAGACGTTGTTCTGGTTGTCATGGTTACAGCCAAGGACAGACACATACATATAACGTGTTGTGTTTATTTTAATTTTTATGAAAATAAACAGTCCACATGCTTACAAAACTGCACACATGTAATAACATATATGTATATAAAAGACTAGCTGGTAAAGACTAGTAACATAGTAACATAGTTTATAAGGCTGAAAAAATACATTTGTCCATCCAGTTCGGCCTGTTATCTTGTAAGTTGATCCAGAGGAAGGCAAAGAAAACCATGAGGTAGAAGCCAATTTTCCCCACTTTAGGGGAAAAAAATTCTCGACTCAACGACCCAGCTCTAGTAGCTATAACCTGTAATATTATTACACTCCAGAAATACACCCAGGCCCCTCTTGAATTCCTTTATTGTACTCACCATCACCACCTCCTCAGGCAGAGAGTTCCATAGTCTCATTGCTCTTACTGTAAAGAATCCTTTTCTATGTTTGTGTACAAACCTTCTTTCCTCCAGACCCAGAGGGTGTCTCCTCTACACAGTCACAGTGACCGTCCTGGGGATAAATAGATGATGGGAGAGATCGCTGTACTGACCCCTGATATATTTATACATAGTTATTAGATGTCCCCTCAGTCGTCTTTTTTCTAAAGTGAATAACTGTAATTTTGATAATCTTTCAGGGTACTGTAATCCCCCCATTCCAGTTTTTACTTTAGTTGCCCTCCTCTGAACCCTCTCCAGCTCTGCTATGTCTGCCTTGTTCATGGGAGCCCAGAACTGTACGCAGTACTTCATGTGTGGTCTGTGATTTGTAAAATGACAGGACTATGTTTTCATCACGGGCATCTATGCCCCTTTTGATGCAACCCATTATCTTATTGGACTTGGCAGCAGCTGCCTGACACTGGTTTTTACAGCGTAGTTTTCTGTTCAGTAAAATTCCTAGATCCTTTTCCATGTCAGTGTAACCCAGTGTTTTACCATTTAGTATGTACTGGTGACTTGCATTATTCCTTCCCATATGCATAACCTTACATTTAACCACATCAGCCCCCCTAGCTTAAACACCCTTAATGACCAGGCCACTTTTTACAATTCCGCACTACACTACTTTCACCGTTTATTGCTCGGTCATACAACTTACCACCCAAATGAATTTTACCTCCTTTTCTTCTCACTAATAGAGCTTTCATTTGGTGGTATTTCATTGCTGCTGACATTTTTACTTTTTTTGCTATTAATCAAAAATTACCGAAATTTTGCAAAAAATGACATTTTTCACTTTCTGTTGTAAAATTTTTCAAAAAAACTACATTTCTATATAAATTTTTCTCTAAATTTATTGTTCTACATGTCTTTGATAAAAAAAATCCAATAAGTGTATATTTATTGGTTTGGGTAAAAGTTATAGCGTTTACAAACTATGGTGCAAAAAAGTGAATTTCGGCATTTTGAAGCAGCTCTGACTTTCTGAGCACCTGTCATGTTTCTTCAGGAGCTAGAATGCCAGGATAGTATAAATACCCCCAAATGACACCATTTTAGAAAGAAGACACCCCAAAGTATTCGCGGAGGGGCTTGGTGAGTTCATGTATCATTTCATTTTTTTCACAAGTTAGCGGAAAATGACACTTTCTGAGAAAAAAAAAAAAAAAAAAGTTTCAATTTCTGATAACTTCTGGCAAAAAAAAAAATCTCAGACGGACTCACTATGCCCCTCAGTGAATACCTTGGGGTGTCTACTTTCGAAATGGGGTCATTTGTGGGGTGTGTTTACTGTTCTGGCATTTTGGGCGGGGCTAAATTGTGAGCCGCCATGTAAAACCTAAAGGTACTCGTTGGAATTTGGGCCCCTTTGCACCCAGGCTGCAAAAAGTGTCACTCATGTGGTATCGCCGTACTCAGGAGAAGTAGGGCAATGTGTTTTAGGGTGTATTTTTACATACACCCATGCTGGAGTGAGAGAAATATCGCTGTAAATTGTCAACTTTGTATAAAAATTTTTAAAAGTTGTCGTTTACAGAGATATTTTTCACACAAAGTATGGGTATATGTAAAAATACACCCTAAACACATTGCCCTACTTCTCCTAAGTACGGCGATACCACATGTGTGCCACTTTTGCAGCTTGAGTGCAAAGGCCCTAAAACTAATGAGTACCTTTTAGGATTTCACAGGGCATTTTTACGCATTTGGATTCCAGACTTCTTCTCACGCTTTAGGGGCCCCTAAAATGCCAGGACAGTATAAATACCCCACATGTGACCCCATTTTGGAAAGAAGACACCCCAAGGTATTCTGTGAGGGGTATGGTGAGTTCATGTAAAATTTTATTTTTGTCACAAGTTAGTGGAATATGAGACTTTGTAAAAACAAAATTAAAAAAACAAAAAAAACAATTTCCGCTGACTTGTGCCAAAAAATAAAAATTCTGTGGACTCACCATGCCCCTCACAGAATACCTAGGGTGTCTTCTTTCCAAAATGGGGTCACATGTGGGGTATTTATACTCACCTGGCATTTTAGGGGCCCCTAAAGTGTGAGAATCCAAATGCAAAAAAATGGCCTGTGAAATCCTAAAGGTACTCATTGGTTTAGGGCCCCTTTGCGCATCTTGGCTGCAAAAAATGTCACACATGTGGTATCGCCGTACTCAGGAGAAGTAGGGCAATCTGTTTTGGGGTGTATTTTTATATATACCCATACTGTGTGTAGAAATATCGCTGTAAACGACAACTTTTTAAATTTTTTTATTCAAAGTTGTCAATTTACAGAGATATTTCTCTCACCCAATATGGGTATATGTAAAATACACCCCAAAACACATCGCCCTACTTCTCCTGAGTACGGCGATACCACATGTGTGACACTTTTGCAGCCAAGATGCGCAAAGGGGCCCTAATTCCAATGAGTACCTTTTAGGAGGGCATTTTTACGCATTTTTCTTCTCACGCTTTAGGGCCCTTAAAATGCCAGGGCAGTATAAATACCCCACATGTGACCCCATTTTGGAAAGAAGACACCCCAAGGTAATCCGTGAGGGGCATGGTGAGTTCATAGAAGATTTTTTGGCACAAGTTAGTGGAAATTGATTTTTCATTGTTTTTCTCACAAAGTCTCCCTTTCCGCTAACTTTTGACAAAAAGTTTAATTTTTCATGGACTCATTATGCCCCTCAGCGAATACCTTGGGGTGTCTTCTTTCCAAAATGGGGTCACATGTGGGGTATTTATACTGCCCTGGCATTTTAGGGGCCCTAAAGCGTGAGAAGAAAAATGCGTAAAAATGCCCTCCTAAAGGTACTCATTGGTTTTAGGGCCCCTTGCGCATCTTGGCTGCAAAAGTGTCACTCATGTGGTATCGCCGTACTCAGAAGAAGTAGGGCGATGTGTTTCTCAGGTGTATTTTTACATATACCCATGCTGGGTGAGAGAAATATCTCTGTAAATTGACAACTTTGAATAAAAAAATTAAAAAGTTGTCGTTTACAGCGATATTTCTCACACCCAGCATGGGTATATGTAAAAATGCACCCCAAACCACATTGCCCTACTTCTCCTGAGTACGGCGATACCACATGAGTGACACTTTTTTGCAGCCAAGATGCGCAAAGGGGCCCTAAAACCAATGAGTACCTTTAGGATTTCACAGGCCATTTTTACGCATTTGGATTCTCACGCTTTAGGACCCCTAAAATGCCAGGGCAGTATAAATACCCACATGTGACCCCATTGTGGAAAGAAGACACCCCAAGGTATTCCGTGAGGGCATGGCGAGTTTACAGAAAAAAAATTTGGCACAAGTTAGCGGAAATGGTATTTTTATTTATTTTTTTTTTTTACAGTCTCACATTCCACTAACTTGTGACAAAAATAAAATTTTGCATGAACTCACCATACCCCTTACGGAATACCTTGGGGTGTCTTCTTTCTAAAATGGGGTCACTTGTGAGGTTTTTGTACTGCCCTGGCATTTTAGGGGTCTCCGTAATCATTACACGTATGGCCAGAATTAGGAGTTTTTGCGATTCTCCTTATATTGACCATACGGGTAATGAGAATTTTTTCCGTTCAGCCTCTGCGCTGAAAGAAAAAAATGAACGTCACAGATTTTTCCATTCACATTGATCAATGTGGATGAAAAAATCTCTAAAAAATGTGCAAAAAAAGAGGGAAAAGCTATAAAGCTGCGATCGCTAAGGGACCCTAAGGCCTCATTCAGCGTCCGCAATTCTGTTCCGCAAAATTTTGCGGAACAGAATTGTGGATACATTCAATTCTATGGGGACAGACTTTGTCCCGCTCGGATCCATAATTGCGGATCCGTAGTGGAGATCCGCAAAAGTATAGAACATGTCCTATTCTTGTCCGCAATTGCGGATAAGAAAAGGCATTTTCTATATAGTTCTGGCAATGTGCGGATCCGCAAAATGCGGAAAGCACATTGCTGGTGTCCGTGTTTTGCGGATCCAGCGGATTTGCGGATCCGCAAAAACACATGCGGACATCTGAATGAGCCTTACAGGGGTGATCAGTGACAGGGGGTGACAGGGGGTGATCAGGGGGTGACATGGGAGATCAGGGGTTAATCAGTGACAGTGGGGGTGGTGGGTGGGTGGGGGCGGTGGGGGGTTGTGTGGTGATTGGTGCACTTTGATATTTTTCTCTGGTGGTCCCAAGCAAGGGACCACCAGAGAAGCGAGCAGCAAGCAGATCAGACGCTGTTCACAGAACAACGTCTGATCTGCGATTTTTCTGCCATATACAGCCTGCCAGCGCACGATCGGCGCTGGCAGGCTGTAGTATAACTACATGCGAGCGCGCCGATGGCGCGCATTGCGCATGTGCGGGCGCGTGCTCGCGTCATCTCGCGTCTCGCGAGATGACGCGCCGATGCGTCGGATCAGAAGAGCCCGGCCGCCGCGAGAACGCGATCCTGCGTGCGGCGGTCCGGGAGTGGTTAAACCTCATTTGCCACTTCTCTGCCCAAGCCTCCAAATTATCCAGATCCATCTGTCGTAGTGTACTGTCCTCTCCCATATTGATTACTTTACACAGTGTAGTGTCATCTGCAAACATTTATATTTTACTGTGTAAGCCTTCTACAAGATCATTAATAAATATATTGAAGAGAATAGGGCCCAATACTGACCCCTGAGGTACTCCACTAGTGACAGTGACCCAATCTGAGTGTGTACCATTAATAACCACCCTCTGTCTCCTATCACTGAGCCAGTTACTTACCCACATACAGACATTCTCCCCCAGTCCAAGCATTCTCATTTTATATACTAACCTTTTATGTGGTACAGTGTCAAATGCTTTAGAGAAGTCCTGATATACAACATCCATTAATTCTAGAACTTACCTTCTCATATAAACTGATTAACTTAGTTTGACATGACCGATCCCTCATGAAGCCATGCTGATATGGCATTATTTGCTTATTTTCATTGAGGTACTCCAAGATAGCATCTCTTAGAAAACCTTCAAACAGTTTACCCACAACAGATGTTAAACTTACCAGCCTATAGTTTCCGGACTCTGTTTTTGGACCCTTTTTGAATATTGGCACCACATTTGCAATGCGCCAATCCTGTGGAACACTCCCTGTCAGTATAGAGTCCTTAAAGGGGTTGTCCGGGTCCAGAGCTGAACCCGGACACACCTCCATTTTCACCCCGGCAGCCCCCCTGACTTGAGCATCAGAGCAGTTCATGTTCCGATGCTCTCCTTTACCCTGCGCTAGATTGTGCAGGGCAAGGGCATTTTTGTTCCATAATAACACACTGCCGGGCGGAAACTTCCGCTCGGCAGTGTGTTCGGTGACGTCACCGGCTCTTATGGGTGTGCTTTAGCGCTTCCTTGACGTATTACTGGCTAGGACAGCGCTAAAGCCCACCCATCAGTGCCTGTGACATCACCAAGCTTCCTGGCAGCCCCATGGAGAACCCGGTAAGTCACCGGAACTCCTGAAAATGTATTTGCCCTGCGTGATTTAGCGCAGGGCAAAGGAGAGCATCAGAGCATGAACTGCTCCAATGCTCCTGTAAGGGGGGCTGCCTGGGTGAAAATGGAGGTATGTCCAGTTTCAGATCTGAACCCGGATAACCCCTTTAAATATCAGAACTAAGGGTCTGGCTATGACGTTACTTAATTCTCTTAGGATATGGGGTGTATTCCATTTGGTCCCGGCGATTTGTCTATTTTAATCTTTTTAGGACGCCAATGTACTTCTTCCTGGGTCAGAAAGGACATTTTTAACTGGGAATTTACTTTTACATTCTGCATTTTAGAGTTTATTTTCTTCAGTGAATACAGTGGAGAAAATAATATTTAATAGCTTTGCTTTCTCCTCATCCCACTCTGCAACTCCCCCCTCCTCACGATGTAAAGGGCAGACACCTTCAGATTCATACTTTTTACCATTTATATAATTGAAGAACATTTTAGAGTTGGTTTTACTCTCTTTGGCAATTAATCTCTTAGTCTCTAGTTTGGCTACTTTTATTTGTCTTTTACATATTCTATTTTTTTTCCTTATAGTTGCTTTCTCGCTACCCTCCTGTTTTTTAAATGCTTTCTTTTTATCATTTATTGCTTTCTTTACACTTCTATTTGTCCACATAGTTTTTTTCTTGTTCCTTAACCTTTTATTCCCATAAGGTATGTACCTTTCACAATTAAATTTTAGGATGCTTTTAAAAAAAATACAATTTAGTGGCTGTATTTTTATTTTTGAGGACTTTTTCCCAGTTAGTTAGGTCTATGGCCTCTCTTGGCTAAATGTTGCTGTTTTGAAGTTTGGTATTTTTGTTCCTCCCTAAAGAAACACACTTTTGAATGACAATTGGAAAGTTATTACTTTATGGTCACTATTTCCTAGATGTCCCCCAACCTGCATATCTGTTGTTCTGTCAGGTCTATTGGTTAATACTACATCCAGTGTGACCGTCCCTCTAGTAGGGTCCTGAACTAGTTGGGAAAGGTAATTGTCTTTGGTTATTGCCAAGAACCTGTTTCCTTTATGAGATCTACATGTTTCAGTTTTTCCAGTCTATATCTGGGTAGTTGAAGTCCCCCATCATAAAGACCTCATTATGATTTGTTGTCTCGTCTTTTTCGTTTAGAAGTAGATTTTCTGTAGACTCTGGTATATTAGGTGGCTTCACTGGCTTATAATAAACTCCTATTAGTATTTTATTATTGTATTTTCCTCCACGTATTTCTACCCACAGTGACTCCACATGTTCATGTCCCTCACTTATATCTTCCCGGACTGAAGGAGAAATAGTCAAACTGTCAAGAAAAAGATGTTGATCACACATCCACATGCTACGAATTTATAGATATGAACAGGAGGCATTTTGCATACATTTTGATCAAAATGCCTAGGCCCCCTCACCACTTCAAGGTGTTCTCTTTTGAGTGAAACCCTCCACTAACTTGGCACAGCATAACCTAGTAACCAGCAGGTGGTGAGACCCAGCAGCCCAACAGCTCCCTGCTGTCAGGTGACCCCTCTATCTATCTACAGTCTCTATCTATCTTACATATCTGTCTATCTTATCTAATAGTGTAGGGTCCCAATTAAAGAAGCCACCTTGTTGTTAGTGGCCCAGACAATGTACGGTATGCATTGCAGTAATGCAATTCAGAATAGTCCCTGTTTTCAATGTTTGTATACATGTATGGTTTTACACATGGAGCAGTATGCTGCTACATATAGCATTTGCTTTTTAAGTTATCTAGCTATGTCTGTCGCACTAGCTGTCTCTCTATCCATGTATCTATCCACACACAGTAGTGCAGTATAATGCTTAGGCTACACAGAGATTTTTTTTTACCGTGCTTCTACATTAGACAGTAAAAAAATAAATCAGTAACACAACACAGTCTTGGTGTAGCCTTAGCCTAAGCCATAGTTGATGAGAATATTCAGGAGTAAAGATAATTACTTTGCTGCCCTCTGCAGGACAATGTTATGTTCATATCTATTTTGTTTAATTTTATTACTAATGTTAAAGATCACTGAATATTATAAAACTTACTAGCCCAATTTAATTCCAGAAGTGTCACATAAATTGGCAGACCGCAATACTGAGAATTACTGGAGGTCAGTCTCATTATGTTCCACAATATTTCTAAGCTGGAGATAGGAAAGGGCAAGATTAAAGGGGTCATCCCACAATGGGCATTTATCACCTATCTTCTGGATAGCTATTAAGTGTCTGATCTCTGAGGGCCCCACGATCACTAGAGCATGGGTCCTGAGACCTCCATTCCATCTCCCTGCCTAGCCGCAATGAGGAAATTGAATTGAGCCATGATCACACATGCGCCCTGCCACTCCATTCAATGTCTATGGCGCGAATGGAAAAAGTCTAGGACAGAACTTTTGTTCAACCCCATGAGAAATATCCATAGATGACACTTGTATCTTGACTTCTGCTCACTTAACATTGAATGAACCCCTCTATTCTATTAAAACTCCCATCCGATGTGGTCATACAATGAGGAGAAACACTTGGTTGGGGATCCTCATTCTTGTGATCAGACATTTCTCACTGGACCTTTGAATAAGTGATACTTGTCCAACCTCTTTAACAGTCCAGGTTGTTATCACTTGCACAGGGGCCCTACAGACGTAGGACAATAGCACAATAGCACCGACATGGGATTAATAGCACAATTTCTATTTTTGCAGATTACACCAAGCTGTGTAGTACTGTGCAGTCTAAAAAAGATATTCATAAACTGCAAGCTGACTTGGACACTCTGAGTGTTTGAGCACCCACTTGAAATTCAGTGTGGTTAAATGTAAAGTTATGCATCTGAGTACAAATAATTTATTTGTAGAGAAGGATTTGGTGTCCTTGTAGATCATAGACTAAATAACAGCATACAATGTCAATCAGCTGCTTTTAAAGCTAGCAGCATATTGTCATGTATTAAATAAGGCCTGGACTCGTGGCACAGGGATGTAATATTGCCACTTTACAAAGCTTTGGTACGTCCTCATTTGAAATATGCAGTTGAGTTCTGGGCGCCAATTCACAGAAAGAATACCTTGGAGCTGGAAAAAGTACAAATAAGAGCTACTAAACTGATAAGGGGCAAATATATAAATACCCCATACAAAAATATGGTGAAAAGGTTTTCCATATAAAATCCTCTTAAAAGACATTGCCTCCGTCTGGAGAAGGAAAAGTTCAGTCTGCAGAGGCTACAAGGCTTCTTCACTGTGAGAACTGTGAATGTGTGGAACAGTTTACCTTGGAGGTGGTCACATCATGAACAGTGGATGGTTTAAAAGAAAAAGGCTTACATGATTTTCTAAAATTAAATAACATTAATTTAATGTGTAGAGGCCTGGTTCTCACTCCACTTCCCTAATTCCCATTCCCACCCATCCCGTGGTTGAACTTGATGGACTTATGTCTTTTTTCAACCATACTAGCTATGTCACTATGGAACTCTGTGCCTAATTAGGCCGTTTATTGATACTATAACCCATACATTTACCAGCATCCAGATCGCAAAATCAAATTACATGCGCAAAACAGTCGCACAACACAAAAATCAATCAAGTTCAATTTTACACTGTCCCTATCCTAGCCACACCCGACCATTAGCATAAAATATGTAGCCCACTTCTTTAGTAATACCTATTATATGCTACAGGAATAACAATAATAAATGTTACTAAAGAGGAATATCTGATATACAGTTTATATCTCTGAAAAGTGGAAAAGATTTCAGAATGATGGTCAGAAAAGACACTCACGCCACTTTATGCCAGTTTTTCAGATCCATATTATGGATTCAACAGTTGGACCTTGTAGAACTCAGCAGAACCAGAATTGCTTTAATTTAATTTCTGATGATCATTTTCTGATTTTGCAGAAGGTTCAGGTATTTTGTCTATAAATAATGGAATAAAGTATCTTAAGAGTGACCGTCATAAAGCAGCCTTAGTTAATGCATTACATTAGGTTTTGTATTTATAAGTTTTAATTAGGATTAAAGATAAATCTGGAATGAAAATAATTGACATTGCTAACCACTCCCACCTTCCCAACCACTTTTCAAAAGTGGTGAGAGTTCCGTAAAATGGCAAAAAGTCGCACATTTCTGTGCAAAAAGGTACTAAAATTTGCAAGTGCACCTTGTTCCAAGCAGAAAATAATTTCTTGCTGCCTCATCCGCACCTGTTTACTAGGTAGACAATGTTTCTAGTTCAGGAGTTTTTAATTGTTTATTCTTCCTATATAGGAGGGTATAGGGTATAGCAAAAGCTCTTTACATTTTTTTCCAGATTTTTGTATGATAGTCTAGTCTATTAACATTGCATTATTGTAGGACCTGTGGTTCTACTGTCTTTCGTTGCTGCTAGCATAGTAGTTATGTTTGTTGTGAAAGTTTCCCCTTTAGTTTTGATTTTCCCTTTTTATCTTGATGGGTTATACATAAGAGAAAGGTTAGTTCTGTGTCTTTATTTCTGCTCAATGAGTGGTCATTTACCACTCTCTGATTCAGTCCCATCACAATCTTCTGTCGGTTTCATTATCCATCTCCTTCCATCCATTGCTATCATGATTTGGTTCCTGTCATCTACCGGTGAGTTATTACTGTGAATTTTTTGCCTGCCAGAGTGATACGTGTTTCATACATTTTTCTTGGGACCGCCTGGTTGTTCAGCAATTCTGCCCTATTGTAAGTCCTGGGGGTGTCTGAGTACTATGAAACACTGCTAGTACTTGGTAAAGGTGACTGCCTAGTCCCCTGTGAAGCGGAGAGCAGGGGCTCAGCTCTTATATGCCTTCTCTAATGGCCTTCTCTAATAGCCCAGATAGCCGAAGCACCAAGAGGTTTAACCTCTTAGATGCCATGGTCAATAGCGACTGTGGCAACTAAATGGTTTAGAGAGAGGGGACTCTCTGTTTCCCATGGCATCCCATGAATTCCAATGTATTCGCTTGGGGACTAATGAGGGCCCAAGGCCTGCCTGCAGTATATCTGCATCAGGCTTCGTCTCTCTGGCACAGCTGCTGATGATAATATAATAGTCTGTATAATAGTCTGTACTGCATAAGCAGTAAAGAGTATTAGAGAAGCGATCAAAAGATCGCCTCTTAAAGTCCCCTTGTGGGAGTAGTAAGTTTAAAAAAAAAATAAAGAGGGTCATTTATTAAGACCAGTGTTTTAGACGCTGGTCTTAATAAAGCCCCTGCTCTGGTGGTGGATCGCTGAAGTTATGTAGAGGCGCCAGCGCATCCAGCACCGCTTCTAAATGTAAGCCAGCTTCCTAGCTGGCTTACATTTAGACTATTCTCTACACCTAAAACAGGCCCTACCAGCCCGTCCCCTTTCCCGTCCACTCCACTTCCACTTTTTAAGACCTGGTGTGAGCGGGAGAAGTCGCAGATTGTGGCGCAATCTGCACCTGAAATACGCCTAATATAGGCAGACTAATAAATGAACCCCAAAGGTTTTTAATTTTTAATTAAAAAATCTCCAAGTTAAAAAACATGGTTTTACATTAAAAAATTTAAATCCCCACCACATATTTAGTATCACCACGTTTGTAACGACCCACACTACAAAATTATCATATAATTTAATTTGCCACCAAAAAAACTGAATAAAAGGCAAGCAAAAAGTATTATGTACCCCAAAATAATAGCGTGAAAACTACAAGTCATCCCACCAGTGGCATGCCAGAGGGGGGATGCCAGCTATGAGTGAAGAAAGTGCCACAGCACATGGCAACAGGCTGACAACAGGACTCCTTCTCCCTGACAGCCGTGCTATGCGCTGCTTGTAATCCTCTCTCGTGATGCCTCTTCTCCGTATCCAGCTCCAGCCCAGTCCTGTGCTCACCCCTCAGCTATCTAGCAGCGAGCAAAGGACTGGAGAGTGGACGATGGGGCTACAAGTCTTACATTCTTTCTAGGGAACCAGCTCTTAATCTAGAGCAATCAGATGCCGCATGACCTTCTGTGATGTCACAGCCACACGATCAAAGTCTTTCAGCCATGCGCTACACAAGAAGAGGAGTACTAAACTATGGGTGAATAGACTATGTGTCATATGATGTGTGAATAGGGTTTCATCTATGTATTTGGTGTGTGTGAATAGGTTGTCATGTGTATAAGGTGTGGTGTGTGTGTGTGAATTGTGTGTCATCTATACAGTGTGGAGTATGTGTGTATATAGAGGGGGCATTACTACTGTGAAGGGGCATAACTACTTTTAAGGGGGCACAGAGAGGGTATGACTGTGAGAAGGAGCACTGTATGGGAATAACTACCATGAGGGGTCACAATGTGGGCATAACTACTGTGAAGGGGAACAGAGGACATAACTACTGTGAAGGGCGCAATGAGGGCATAACTACTGTAAGGGGGCACAATGTGTGCATAACTACTGTGAAGGGGCGCAATCAGGGCATAAATGCATAACTACTGTGAGGGGGGCACAATGATGGCATAACTACAGTGAGGGGCCACAATGTGGGCATAACTACTGTAAGGGGGCACAATGTGGGCATAACTACTGTGAAGGGGTGCAATGAAGGCATAACTACTGTAAGGGGGCACAATGAGGGCATTACTACTGTGAAGGGTGTTATCTACACAGTGTGGACTATGTGTGTGTGTGTAAATAGGGTGGGCATAACTACCCTAGGGGCATAACTACTCTTAAATGATTCGTCATGCTGGCCATAGACTTCTATTATGATGGCATGCATAACGGAATGCTCTAAAGGCATTCCGTTATGCATTCTGTCATTGAATTGTGTTATGTTCTTTGGTAACGGAATCCATAACGCAATGCAGCGTGAACCCGAACTTTAAAAACTGAAGTTTGCTCATCCCTAGTTTTAGGTCTTTGGATGTGGTGATGCAAAAATCTGTGTTTTATTGTGTAAAAAAACTAAAAAATTATTTATTAGGTATCACTGTAATCGTACTGGAGCAGAGAATAAATAATAAATAATGTTATTTATGCAGAAAAATAAATGCCCCAAAATTAAAGTAAAAACTCGGCGGCATTGCTGTTTCCCCCCCAAAAAAAAAAATTAGTTAATAAAAGTTAATCAGTACCTCAGGATGGCATCAATATACACTACAACTTGTCCTGCTAAAAATAAGCCCTCATACGACTACATCAATGTAAGAATAAAAAAGATAAAGCTCTTGGAATGCACCAATGAAAAAAATGAAAAATATTGATTTGTCCCTAAGACCCAAAACAGGCTGGTCACTAAGGAGTTAATATCCTCCTTGCTCGATCCATGAGTTTTGGTGGGTCGCCTTCTCTTGTCAGGTTTGTAGTTGTGCCATATTCTTTCCATTTTGTTATAATGGATTTACTGGTGCTTCATGAGGAGTTCAAACTTTAAGATATTTTTCATAACTCAACCCTGATCTATACTTCTCCACCACTTTTTCTCTGACCTGTTTGGAGAGCCTTGTGGTCTTCTTATTGCTTGCTTAGCAGCGTTGCAGACTTAGGGGACTTTTAGCACAGGTGTATTTTTACTGATATTGTCATAAACTTACCTGTCCAAGTTTCAGCAGCGCGATCCTCAGCCTCGGCACGGCATCTTTAGCAACAGGATGCAATGCTCTGTTTTTCCCTGCAGCTGGCATGTGCTCGAGGAGATCATCAGTGGGTTGATTGCTCAGCTGCTGTACTCCAGTGTCCAGTGTACTCCAGCTAGTGTTCTATTTAAACCCCTTCGTGGCCATACACCAGTGCCAGTGATAATTTTGTTTGGGCTTACTAGCAAGGTTCCTGGTTCTTGTTCATGTGCTGATTTGGATTCCTTGTGTTTTTGATCTCGGCTGGTCCTTTGACCACCCTCGTGATTAGTACTGTGCATCCCATCTGGTTCTGACCTCAGTCCATTTTAGACCACTCTCTGTCTCTCGTTTTTGTATTGCATTGTCCTCCTGGTTCTGACCCATTTTCACATGACTCTGCCTTTGTGTCATTTGTCTCTAGATGTTTGTCTGTAACTGGACCTTAGTAGCATATGGACTGTCGACCAGTTGCGGTCTTGCTACTAGGGGCTAGCACTGCAAGTAGGTATGCAAAGTGGGCTGGGTTTTAGGTTAGAGCTCACTGTCCCTACCTACAGACACTACAGATATTATGTGACAGATCATGCACACAGGGGGATTGTATTCAAGTAATTATTTGACTTTGGAAGTTAATTGGTTGGGCTGGACCTTATTAGGGGTATCCTAGCAAAAGGGGTCAATATATATGCACTCACAACTTCAGTTTTTGATTATTTATTTTTTAAACAAGATTTTTTCTTTTAACTGTAATAATTTTGACTATTTCATCAGGTCCGTTACATAAAATCTAAATTAAAATCAATTTGAACCCCATGTTGTAATGTAACATGGGGAAAAACATCTAAGACAGTATATTATATATACCGCATTCTTCACTCTATAAGACATACTGTACTTTTTTGCCCAAAAGTGGGGGGAAAATGGCAGTTCGTCTTATAAAACAAATACTGATGAGCGCTTCCATTATAGATACCTTTCCATTAGTATGCAGGACGCACAGAGAGCAGTGAGTGTAGGGCTGCTAGCGCTGGCTGTACTCACTGCTCCATGATCTTTTTCCAGGCATGGTGCTGCACTGTGTCCTGACTCTGTATCGCATCAAGATGTAGTGCACGTAGGCATGCAGTATGACATGGCACTGTTCGGCATCAGGTCACAGTGCACCACAGGCCCATGACCAGGGAATGGTGAGTGCACAAAGAGCCTGCTGCATCTGCAGAGTGGCCACACTGTCTGGAGCAGGAGAGGTAAGTTCATTTATTTATGTCTGATGAGGATTGGGGGTCTGATCTGAGGTCTAATATAAATTGGGGGTCTGATCTGAGGCCTGATAAAGAGTGGGGGTCTGATAAAGAATAAGGGGGTATGAATTGAGGTTTTATTAAGATTATGGGTTTGATTTGCAGGTCTAATGAAGAATGGGGCTGATCTGAGCTCTGATGAAAAATATTTATTTTCTGATTATTCATCTCGGCGACCTAGGCGACCAAAAAGTCTGGTACTTATATTGTGAGCCACATATTCATAATGACACAATAATACCACTGGATATCTTAGAATCCATTAGCTATGATCACAGAATCACCTTCATGCAGATGATGATCTGTATGATAGCCTTTATTATATTCAATCAAGGATTTTTGCAGCTAAAAGGGGAAGCCACTGAAAGAGTTAAGTAACATGTTCAAATAACTCAAGCAGGAGATTTGAAGCTTCTTTGCTGAGAATACATCAAAGCAAAAAGTGACATGCGGTGCCCTAGAGCTCTCTGCTGCATACTTTTAGGTTTTGGAAATTTCATTTTCTAGCTTATAGTGATTACATGAGGAAAGATAAAATGCCTGCTTTGAGCTTCATTTTGGAAGGCGATGTAATAAGACTTTTGGCTTCCTACTGCTAAGGATCAGGATGCTAGCTGATTGCACACATGACCAGATTCAAATACAGGTATAGCTCTTGTATTGGGCTTATATGCATTAAAATCAACATATTTTGTGTTCAGTAAAAGTATCTATAAGGTAGAAAAAATTCTCATTACATCCCAGCTATAATGGCTGTAGGGTAATTTAAGTAGGGAAATTAATACATTTCTACATATTACACAGCACACAAAGCTTTTAATGCTCAGTCATAGACCAAACTGTGCAAAATAATTACAGTATATACTGGATATTTCCCTCTGAGCACTAAAACCACGCACATGACTTTGCACTCTGGGGCTGCTTTGACATTATCCCTCTTGGAGTCTTGTCTCATATTCCATTCCTGATGTCCCCGTCTCTTACACTTTCCTTCCTACTGTCTGCTCATGTCTTGTCTGATTTTGGGATTTTCTTTTGTCTTTGTTCTCCACAGTCTATTCAGCAGACAATATAGACTCCTGTCCTTTTGTATTTGCTGTGATATTGTATCTGTATTTTTAAGGGAAGCTTTTTGTTTGAAGATACTTTTTGAATACTAGAAAACTACAAAAAAGACACGGTGTACAATAATTTATAAATGGGTGGGTTTGATATGCAACAGTCTAGAAAGGATGGGTACTGCAACTCAAATGTGCGCAAAATTAGCACTTAGCTTACACTTAAAGAGGTTGTCCAAGTTATTAACAACTTTGCCCCATGCCAGTATGAAGGAAAGCTGAATAGTATACTCACCTGTTTCTCCCATGCTATTCTCAGCACCAGACATCCAGTCCTCCTCCCTTTCATCACAGGAGTGGTGGAGAACAGTGGAGGAGCAAGTGAGTATAGGATTATATTTTTATACTTTGCTGTCATGAGGCAAAGTTTTAAAAATCTCAGACAACCTCTTTAGGAGGTGTTAAATGAGTTATCCCACAATTAAATATTTTACTCTAAGACGACGCCTAGCAACTTTTCAATAAGAAAGATTTAAAAATGCTCCTTTGTCTAGATATTGCCATTACATACTTCTTAGGGTCCATTCACACGTCTGTAAGGCCCCTTTTACACGGGTGTCACGCGTGACGCCCGGATAATATGCAGGTGCGTTGCGGGAAAATGCGCGATTTTTCCACGCGAGTGCAAAGCGTTTTAATGCGATCAAGTGGATAAGGTGAGTTAATTTTTTTTATTTTTAACCCCCACATTTTACTAAGCATTCTATAGTGAGAATGCTATTATTTTCCCTTATAACTATGTTATAAGGGAAAATAATAAAGATCGGGTCCCCATCCCGATCGTCTCTTAGCAACCTTGCTGGAAAATCCCACTGCATCCGCACTTGATTGCAGATGCTTGTGATTTTCACGCAGCCCCATTAACTTCTATGGGGCCTACGTTGCGTGAAAAACGCACAATATAGAGCATGCTAGTGATGCGTGAAAATCACTGCTCATGTGCATAGCCCCATAGAAATGAATGGGTCCGGATTCAGTGCGGGTGCAATGCGTTCACGTCACGCTTTGCACCCGCGCAGAAAACTCACCTGTGTGAAAGGGGCCTAAGTGTTTTGCAGACTGCAAATTGTGGATCCGCAAAACACGGATACCAGCCGTGTGCGTTCCACATTTTGCGGACCACACATGGCCGGCCCTATAATAGAAATGTCTTGTCTTGTTTATGGACAAGAATAGAACATGCTCTATCTTTTTTGCGGGGCCGCAGAAATACAGATGCGAACTGCGGACTAAACACGGTGTGCTGAGGGGGGAGGATTAATGGGGAGGGTGTAGACTGAAGCTTGAAGAATTTAGCATTCAGGTTAATTAATGATTATAAGAATACTTACTTGGAATGTTTGGGGTCTTGGGGAGAAGATAAAAAGGAAGGCAGTTTTGATACGTGGGCTACACAGGTTTATCACTCCACGTATACTAGCCACTCTAGAGGAGTTACAGTACTAATTCATAAGCAGATACATTTATGCTTGGCATCCTCTATTGATAAGCAGGGGAGATATGTTTTTCTTCATGGTAGGCTTGATGGGAAGTTATGTATTTTGGCGTTTAATTATATCCCCCCTCCCTTCTCGATGCAAGTATTGAATTGCTTGATGGCCTTTGGGGATCAGTGGCCTGATTGTTCGGTTATAGTCAATGGGGATCCAGAGGTTGACAGGATTTCTATAGGAGGGAATGGGTACTCCCCGGCCCAGGGGGCCCCGCTGGCTTGGTTTTGCCAGGAGGTGAGCCTTGTGGATGTCTGTGAATATCTATTCAATGGCAAAAGAGCTTATTCCTGTGTTAGTAAATGGGGAAGCTCGGTGTCTAGAATTGATCTGGCCCTGATAAATAAAGGTTATCTGAATTGTATTAATCGGATGAAATATGAGGCCAGATAGGTTTTAGATCATGTTCCTTTTTTTATAGAGCTATGTATGGTCAGTAATGATCTTAGAGTAAAACCCCCATTTAGATCCTCATTGGCTACTAATAATTGATAATCATAATCGGATAGAAAGTGAGATTATCTCTTTTTGGGATAGGAATTATGACTCGGCAAAATCTTATTATGTCTGGGATGCGTTTAAAGCATTTATGAGAGGGATCTTTATTAGTACAATAGCAAATTTGAGTAAACGTTATGCTATGAAGGAGAAAGAGCTAGAGGAAGCAACCTCTGCCAGAATGGCTAGATATGCGAAGGTAAAAAATGGGGAAGGTAGGGAGGTTATGCAGAGAACAAGTCAAGCCTTTTCTGACTTTCTTCTGGATAAAGCTCAACAGAGGTTATTCTTTAGAGGACATAAATATTTCTCCGAGGCAGGGGGCCCTGGGAAGATGCTGGCTAGGGTAATAGCTAGCCAGGATCCAAAGAAAGAGATTCGCAATATTCGTGTGCCAGATGGTACTATTGTTGAAGATCAGCATGGAATAATAGAAATATTTATAAAGTATTTCTGTGAATTATATAAATCAGAGAGTGTCCTCTCAGAGGCTGTGATTGACTCATATTTGGATTCCATTCCCCTTCCAGTTCTTACTGGCGCTCAAAAAAGAATGTCTAGAGATGGACTTATGTCTTCAAGAGATAGAGGATAGAATCAAGGCCTGTTCAGGTAATTCCTCTCCTGGACTGGATGGACTCCCATATGAGTTTTATCACAAATATAAGGAGGATGTCCTTCCTCAGCTGTGGAGAACATTCTCTGACTCAATAGAAGAGGGAGCCCTTCCAGAAACAATGACAGAGGCTGTGATTACAGTAATATTAAAAAAGGGTAAAGATCCTAGTGATCTGGGGTCGTATAGACCTATCTCTCTCCTTAATACAGATGTTAAGCTCTTTTCCAAAATTTTAGCTACCAGGCTATCTAAGGTTATGATATCATTTATACATCCAGACCAAAATGGCTTTATTCCTAATAAAGTGACTCATTACAATTTACACCGTCTTTTTTCTAACCTACGGGTGTCTGGAGGGGCCTCGCGATTCATCTTGTCCATAGATGCGTCTAAGGCTTTTGATAGAGTTGAATGGGGTTTCTCATGAAGAGTGCTCTACAGCATGGGCTTCGGACAGAAGTTTATTAATATGATTAAACTTCTTTATAGATCTCCTGTCGCAAGACTTAATATAAATGGTCATCTTACAAGATGTTTTCCTATGACTAGAAGCACTCGCCAGGGATGTCCACTCTCTCCCCTTTTATTTGACATCTATGTAGAGCCCCTTGCTGCTAGTGTTAGATAAGACCATAGGATATGCAGATGATATTTTCTTTTATGTTCAACAGACACAACTCACTTTATTAAATATTATTCAAAGGGTAAACTCTTTTGGGTGAAGTCTCGGGTCTGGCTGTATATTGGGATAAAACCTCACTTATGCCATTAGATAGTATGTCTACTCCCTAATGAGAGCCATTTGAACATTTTGAACATTTCTGAATCCTTTGAGTATCTGGGTATTGTAATCTCCCCTAGGGTGGAAGACTATATTCTGCTTAATTTGACTCCATTGATAAATAAGTTAAGATCAAAAGTAACAATATGGCTTTGTTTGCTTTTGTCGAAAGCTGATAGAATATCTCTAGTCAAGATGGTGATTCTTCCCCAGGTACTTTATGTCTTTAGGAACTCTCCAGTATGGATTGGGGATAGGTTCTTTAAATTAATTGAAAGAATTAATAATAATTTCCTTTGGGGGAGGAAACGTGTAAGACTTAAATTAGGGTACTTTCACACTAGCGTTTTGGATTCCGTTTGTGAGATCCGTTTCAGGGCTCTCACAAACGGTCCAAAACGGATCAGTTCAGCCCTAATGCATTCTGAATAGATAAGGATCCGTTCAGAATGCATCAGTTAGCCTCCGTTCCGCCTCTATTCCGTTTTGGAGGCGGACACCAAAACGCAGCATGCAGCATTTTGGTGCCCGTCTGAAGAGGCGGAGCCTAACGGATCCGTTTTTAATTACAATGTAAGTCAATGGGGACAGATCCGTTGTCAATGACACAATATTGAAAACGGATCCGTTCCCCATTGACTTTCAATGTAATGCAAACGGATCCGTTCTGAACAGATACAAACGTTTGCATTATAGGTACGGATCCGTCTGTGCAAATAAACAGACTGATCCGCACCAACGCAAGTGTGAAAGTACCCTTAGATCATTGGTATAAGCCATTGGAGAGGTGAGGGCTCAATCTCCCCTGCTTCAGGGGCTATTTTTTTGCCGCATAGTTTAGTTTTTTCTGCGAGTGGAAGGACAGTCCTCTCTGCAGGTATTTAGTGGATAGCTCACCATATGATAATTTTTTTACTTTATTGGAGTCTGGCCAACTGACCGACTCCGGTAAGGGATTTAGATTCGCCAGGAATTTGTTTATCAAGTCGTGGTACTCTATTAGACACTGGTTTGAAGTGAAGGGTTCACTGGGATGTACTCCTTTGTGGTACAATCACCATTTGCAAACTTTAGATGAATTGGGTAGGGATCAGTATTTGTCAAAAAAATAATATTTTGTATATTACACAAGTAGTAGGGGATATTGTTTCATTTACAGAATTATCACAAAGAGAACAGTTACAGAAACTATCATGGTTTTAGGATCGGCACTTTTGAGTAATAAAAAAAAAATAGACTTGAAATACACACTGCTACACAATTTATTGATTGGATAGAAAATCTGGGCCAAAAGATGAGGATCTCTTGACTGTATAAAAATTTAATTTTGGCACGATTTGGAGATACATGTTCCCCGGTCAGAATGCTTGGCAAAATGATTGCCCAATGATTTATCTAGATCAACGAGAGAATGTAACTCTGGAATTAAAATTGGTTTCAAATTATTTTAATCACGTTTTTGTACAATTTAATATTTTACATAGAGTCTACGTTACACCTTCTTGGCTTAATAAATGTGGTGTGAGGAATAATTCCAACTGCCCTAGGTGTGATGCTCCTGAGGCGGATTACTTGCATATGTCAAAATCAAAAAGCGGTAACAAGGCGGCTTCACCCCTGAATCGATTTCTGGAGATGGTGCTCACCTGTCGGTGCACCCAAACAGAGTAGAAAAACAGGAAGTAAAATCAATTAGAATCAGGGGCACTCAATCTGGGAACCGGTTGAGCCAAATAACATTTATTAAAACAAATAAAAATAACAACACTGGTAAAATATAAGAGTAATCATAGGTGACCAACGCTGCAAAGGACTAACTCCTATATAAACCACCGATGCAACAATGCACCAGACTAATGTCCCGGGTAATGAACCCTATCTAATGTCTCTGGTGGTGGAGATAGCAGAGTCCATAAAGGATAGTTGCTGGTATACTGTCCTCCGGTCTAAGTCCGCATTATGAGATGCCCAAATCGATAAAAATAGAATACAGTGGAACCACAAGTGACCATAAGTATAATAAAACAGCCTCTCACCACATTCACCGTCTGGCGTGGGGTACTTCGGCGTCTCTTCCCGGTTCACCTGCGGTCTCTTGCCAGGTGCGCGTCCTGGGAGTGGCGTACACACGCCAACGCGGCGTCCCACGTGGTGTCGGAGTGTACACGTGATGTCTCACGTGACTCCTGATGCACAGGTTCTTGAGCGTGTAAAGCGGTATATTCCCAAGGACCCTCTAACTGTATCTCTTTCATTCTCATTCTCATTTGATGAAAGAGATACAGCAAGGCAATAGAGGAGTGCATATGGGATGAGAACCATAACATAAGAAATTGGAGCACCACAGCACTATATGGAAAATTGCTGCATCTACATGTGAAAGATTGGCCAAAGGATGTTCAAAGTAAAGCCGGGTAAGATTGAGATCCGTAAGTTAGAGTCCCGCGTTGGTGTGTGTACGCCACTCCCAGGACGCGCACCCGGCAAGAGACTGTAGGTGAACCGGGAAGAGACGCCAAAGTACCCCATGCCAGACAGTGAATGTGGTGAGAGGCTGTTTTATTATACTTATGGTCACTTGCGGTTCCACTGTATTCTATTTTTATCGATTTGAGCATCTCTCAATGCGGACTTAGACCGGAAGACGGTATACCAGCAACTATCCTTTATGGACTCTGCTATCTTTACCACCAGAGACATTCGATAGGGTTCATTACCCGGGACATTAGTCTGGTGCATTGTTGCATCAGTGGTTTATATAGGAGTTAGTCCTTTGCAGCGTTGGTCACCTATGATTACTCTTATATTTTACCAGTGTTGTTGTTTTTATTTGTTTTATTAAATGTTATTTGGCTTAACGGGTTCCCAGATTGAGTTCCCCTGATTCTAATGGATTACTTGCATATGTTTTGGTCCTGTGCAGAGCTGAAACAATACTGGGGTGCTATTTATAAATATATTGAGGGAAAATTGAAAGTGCGTATTCATTTCACTGCTGAATTTTGGGTACTGGGGGACCTTGCCAGGTTGCCAGTCAGCAATATAAAAAAATCTATTGATTAAGAGAATGTTTTTGTCGAGACTTCTGATAGCACGATCCTAGTTTTCGCGAAATATCCCGACTCTGAGTATATGGTTAAATTTGGGGGGAGGGAGGGAGGTAAATATGTTCTATAGAAATGTCTGTGAATATTTGAATCTTAATAATAAAATTTGTAAATTGAAAAAAAAAACATCATGTGCTATCTGTATCTTTTGCGACCCCATTGAAATGAATGGGTCTGCACCCATTCCACAAAATTGCAAAACGGATGCAGACCCAGAACTACGGACGTGTGAATGGACCATTATGGTACACTCTGAAGTTCTTTTAACCTCTTAGTGATCTCCCATATGCCTTTTTATGGTGGTCACGAAGGAGCCTTAGGCTAGTTGCCTTCTCTTTACGTCTCCTGTGCAGAGGTCAGCGGAGTCTCGGCTCTCACGCTAAACTCCTTGGATGCTGCTGTCAGTATCGACCACAACATCTAAACATTTAGCGGGAGGAAGCTCCCATTATCTTCCATTAGCACCCACGAATGAGATTTCAGGGTGCCAATGACTTTGCATGGCAGCCTGGGGCCTAAGGAAGGCCCCAGGCCTGCCTGCAGTGTCTACCCCCTCACCAAGCTGTGGAACGCAATGAAAGACACAGTAAATGATGTCTGAGTGACACTGACATACATAGCTATGGGTAAACGAACGTTTGACAGCGTTAAAATACAGTGTGTTTAAAAACACACCATGCCGGCACCTGAGTTCTGCTTTTTCATATTCCATAGCTTCCAAACATTGCCCCTTATCGGAAGCAGATACTGTTTAAACATACACGATGTTATGGTATAAAAAAATAAATAAAAAGTGGCTTGGGTGACCAAGCATCCAAAAATTATGCTTTGACAGGTTTGGAATGTCTGCTCATATGACATGCACAAGTGTTGACTGTCAGAAGAAAAATTGGCTCATTGCGAACAAGCCTAAAAAAATTCTCCCTTCTAATTAGGAGCAGCAGCTGACAGTGTGGATGTGGAAAGGGTACGGTATGGATATAGTGGCATGCGGCCACAAAAGTGGCAGCAGGAGCAGTATAGCATTGCTGTCTATGGGTAGTAGTGGCACTAGTAGTAGTAGTATTAGGAGTGATAGTGTTGGCAGATGCTTCACGTTAATGGTGATGGCAGTAGGGCATTAGCAGCGAGGAGCAGCAGTTGCTGGTACATGTTGGCAAGCAGGCATGAGCATGATGGAGGCAACAGTAGCCTTACAGAAGATGATTGTCGTCAGGTTGCAGCAGTGGCATGATGGAGGTGTCAGCAGCAGCCATACAGAACATGATGGTTGGAAAGTGGCATAAGTTGCATGGTGAAGGCCACAGCAGCAGCTGTACAGAACATGATGGTAGGCAGACAGACAGCAACAGTAGCAAGATGGGGCACCGCCAAGCAAGGTCTAGTCAACGGAAGCAGCCTAAGGAATGAGAAAATGTGGGTATTGATGCAGTAATCACGTACATATTCTGCTTAATTAAATTTACCCCCCCCCACCCAAAAAAACAACAACTACATTTCAACCGTATGGAAACTGAATACATGTAAACGGACAATTGAGGTATTAGTGGCATTATGCAGGCCGCAGCATGCAGCCGTATAGAACGTGATGGGAAGCAGACAGACAGCAACAGTAACAAGATGGTGAACACCCAGCAAGGTGAGGTCTATTTATTGAAATCAGCCTGAGGAGTGAGAAAATGTGGGTAAAAATTTTTTAATTGCAACCATGTGGAAACTAATTATACATAAATGTACGATTGAGACTTGATGCTCAATTTCACCTTAATACACACAATGTCTACCATGGGTATGGGTATTGCTGCCATAATCACGTATATATGCTGCTTAATTAAATTAAACCCCATAGAAAAAAAGATTTCTATGAAAATGAAGGGGGGGAGGGATTAAAGTATTTGCTTGCAGGTAGCTGCTTTTAAGGTCTGCAGTATAGCACCTGCCATTATGATAGCAGGCACAGCCAGCAACAGCTTCTGTCTTCTTTCCATGTTTGAATAAAAATCCAGTAGGCACTCGATCTTGCGTTCACATTGCAGCGGGAAGGAGCAAGCCCCACGTGGAATCTGTGAAGAAATCCCAGCAACCGTATTTTGCTTCAAAATATATTGTTTCATTCTTAATCACTGAATAATTAAAGAATAAAACAATATACTTTGAAGCAACATACGGTTGCCGGGATTTCTTCACAGATTCTTTCCATGTTTGTCAGCTGCCCTGCTTGTCCCTATTCTACCCAAAATACACGATTCTTCTTTGGAATCCAAGCCTTTCCCTTCACTCTCTCTGACAATAAACTTTATTGATTTCTGACTGTCCCTGATTGATTTCTGACTCTCCTTGACTCCCAAAGATCGTTTTCCTGGCAGACACTGTAAGACCCAACCACCCTCATTCACAGCCCAGCACAGAATGGTATTCTACTTATTCTGCTAGGGCACCTCCCTACCTGCTGAAGCACTGGTGGGCTCATCCAGGCTGTCTGTCATCCTTGGAGTCAACCAGGGCAAATCCTCCCCTCCATTTCCTCTCAGGGTCATTCAAGAACCCTTTTTATTCCTCCCTAGTTTTCCCGCCAACATGAGCACTAAAATGGCGCTACACAAATCTTACCTGGAAATATTCAAGTTAGTCTGCCATCCGAAAAATAAGCCGATTCGGTCTGAACTGGTTTGCTCATTCCTGGTCTGTGTCTATAGCACTGACAGTATTAAAGTTAGGTCTCCCTGTGCAACTAATAAATGGTTAAAAAAGTTTTTTAAAGTTTTATTAAATTATCATGTAATATATCCTATACGGTGAATGCTGTAATAAATGTTGCTAATTTTGCTTATTCACAACAACAAAAAATGTAAGGAAAGAGATCAAAAAGTGTATATCAAAATGATACTAATAAAAAAGTACAAGTCATTCTGCAAAAAATAAAGCCCTCACACAGCTCCATAGAAAGAAAGATGCAGCAATGGAAGAATATTTTCTTTTCTTTTTTTGAAAGTGGAAAGTGGGAAGTAGTAAAACGTAAAAATATATATAGGGATTTGTTATCATGGTAATCTCACTGAGCAAGATAGTAAAGTTATTATGGTATTTATGACGCAAAATGAATGCCGCTAAATTTATAATGTATTGCTGTTTTTTCAAATCCCCCCACCAGAAAGCATTAATAAAAGTTAATGTGTGGGCAGAACGGTGGCTCAGTGGTTACCACTGGTGCCTTGCAACGCTGGGGTCCTAGGTTTGAATATGACCAAGGACACCATCTGCATGGAGTTTCTATGTTCTCCTCGTGTATGCATGGGGTTCCTCCCACACTCCATACTGATAGGGACCTTAGATTGTGAGCTCCACTGGGGACAGTGAAGATGATGTCTGTAAAGCTATGCGGAATATAGTAGCACTATATAAGTACATAAAATAAATAAATAAGTTGTGTGTACCCAAAACTGGTACCATTACAAAATACAACATCCTGGAAAAAACAAACCTTGATTTGGTTACATATATAGAAAAATAAAAAGTTATAGATCTTAGTATGTGGAGATGAAAAAAATAATTTATTCACTAAGGCCCAAAACAGGCTGGCCACTAAGGGGTTAATCTCTTTCAGAACATCCTTCAAATGTGTCTAAAGCTGGTGATTAGAAGCATCTTTTAGTGCACTAATTCATACTGATTGGGTTGGACAATAGCGGAAATAACTCTATCACTCATGTGCAAGAGGAACCACACAGCGGGACTGATCTACTGAGCATGTGTGGCCACCAGCAATGTGCATATTAGGTTGACCTTTTGCGAGGGAATTGAAAGAATACCAGGGGAAACCATTATATATATATATATATATATATATATATATATATATATATATAGAAGAAAAATGACGGCACTAGTCAAAATTGGAGGAAAAATGCTGGGTGCACGTTCCAAGGTATAGGTTTCTTACCCCAAAATACTGTAGAAAAAGCGAACAGCACTCCGATAAAAAGTGGAAAAAAAGGAACTCCTTTATTCACCTGAACAGTGCTACGTTTCGGCTCCTACAAATAGAGCCTTTCTCAAGGCTCTATTTTCTGCTTTTTGTAGGAGCCGAAACGTAGCACTGTTCAGGTGAATAAAGGAGTTCCTTTTTTCCACTTTTTATCGGAGTGCTGTTCGCTTTTTCTACAGTATATATATATATACATATATATATATTTGTGGTATGGTCTGACATAAGAGACGAAGGGGAGAGTGAGAAGGCCAGCCTAGCCTCCCCCATGACCTATCTGGCTGGGGTGTGCCTGGAGCCAGGAGCGGGGTAAGGCCTGGATAAGTGGGCCACCCAATAGAGTTGGAGTAATAAAAAAGGGGGGCAAAGGGAGGGTGTGGCGCGTGAAGGCCGCCCTCCCAAGGAGTGATTGCCCGGGGTTATATAGCAGCAGCCCCTCCCACAAATGCAGGCTGTAACCAGCCTTTAAACTTGTGGTATGGTCTGACATAAGAGACGAAGGGGAGAGTGAGAAAGCCAGCCTAGCCTCCCCCATGACCTATCTGGCTGGGGTGTGCCTGGAGCCAGGAGCGGGGTAAGGCCTGGATAAGTGGGCAAAAGGACTTCACGACCTGTTAGGTGCGAGGGTCTTAATGTTGCGAATCACAGTAATTCATGGAGCTACGGGTTGGAACACCTTGGAGCCTAGACCTGGGGATCGCGGATGTACCTGAATGAACCTGATGTCTTCCTTCATCGCAGCCCGCGAATGGCACGTACTGGCACATGGAGGCTGGAGAGGCCGCTCCTAAGCGGAAGGAATGACTGGTGGTGGAGACAGGATTGTGCCCTGACCCTGCTGCTGATGGGTGGTTATGCGAAATGGACTGAGGGGAAGTGAAGGCCTATCCCGCGGTAGCAGCGGCGGTCGTCTGAAGCATATACTGGAGCCCTTGGAGAGAACCCTGAACGCCTCACTAGGCACCTACTGAATGACGGGAGGACTTGACCCCCGCGAGAACCTTCCTGACGGCTTAGAAGGCGGAAGGAGCGGGGAAGGTGAACGCCACGCCGGAAAAAGGTGCCACTTGAGAAGGGTAGAGCATAAACGCGTGATGCAGAGAATTCCCTGGCCTGAGAAAGCCATCAGATCCTGAATGCATGTCAGTGTTGCTGAAAATGCTAGTTGGGCACCCAAAAGGAGCACCATCTAGGGCCAGGGACAGCTCCTACACGGATCGCTCGACATGGGCTGCCTACGCCCCGCGCTGGTCCATGTACGAGGCGGGAGGTGCAAGACTGGAAGCGTGCGGAAGTAGAAATTCATGAGTCCTACCCGAACCGACTGACCTGGGACCTGGAAATGATACTTACCATAGAAGGCAGGATACCCAACAGTGGAGTGACTGTATGTCACAACTGATTCTTAACCTACCTGGAAACTTGGTATGAACAAGAATGAAGGAAGGAAATGATCTGTAGGAACCTATGCGTTTGGCCTACCGTGTAATACAACTGGCAGCCAGAAAAATGTACCGAGACCTGAAAGCACGAAGAAACAAGAACAGGATGGAGCCTGAAGAATCAAGCGGACAAATAGATGCTTGAATGAGCGTACCAGGAAAGTGAGGTAAGGTGATTGGGGTTGTGTAAAACGGAAGCTGCCCGAGGGCGTGCCTAAACGCGAAGACCAGTGATAAACGGGTGAGGATACAGGATAGTCTGGGATTGGAATGATGCCGAATGGGCTGGCAGGCACGTGTCCTGATTGATGCGGGACATGAGACAAAATTGGTGACCAAGATGACCTGAATGATCCAGGCTACTTGGCAGAATGAGACACGGCCAGGGTGTTTCAGGAACAAGCGTCACCCTGCGCGAGGATGACCCGAGTGGAACGGGCAATTGTACAGGACTAATGGGTGACCTAAGCGAATCGGGAACCAGCGTGACGCGGCATGTAGAATAACCTGAGCGATTCAGGCGATCATGCATGGATGATTACCAGTCAATAATACGTGAACGATGCATGACCTGAGTGATTCAGGACCCAACTTACACCACATGAAGCCGCGAGCCGGACCTGGAGGACACCGCAGAAGACCGTGCAACCACCTGGACGGAATTCGAACATATTGTGGACCCGAACCAGGATGACCACTCTCGCTAACATTGAACCTGAACTGGAAATGAAAAGAGATAAACAGCCGAAGCATAGGGGATTCAATTTTGCCTAAATTGCGAGACTGCACCGAGTGAGAAAACCAGATCGTGTGAGAATTGAAGTTGCCAACGAGTACCCGGTCGCCTGAAGAGGAGTGCCCCAGGACCGGTATTGACCGCGTGACGACAACAGAAAACTGAGAGGTTTGGGAATGACCCCAGATGGGCTGAAGGACGGATGGTTTATTGGTGGGGTGAAAAAATAAGCCGAGCGATTCGGGAAGCGACAATAAACTATGTGAAACAGGGCCTGATCTAGGCAACTAGGAGTGAGAGAAATGTGGCCTGAGCAATTCGGGCAACTAACCGCGAATTATACAAGGCCTGAGCGACTCAGGCAACTATGCAAGAATCATACATTATACATGGCCTGAGCGATCCGGTCCATGAAATGTGTGAAACACGACCTGAGCGATTCGGCGTCCATACAGAATGAGCCATAACTTAAACGATTCAGGCAACTATACATACAAATACCTGACTTGAGCGATTCAGACGACTGAATATGTATGATACATGACCTGAGCGATTCAGGCAGCTTATGCAGAATGAAACGTGACCCGAGCGGTTCGGGCAAATATGCATGCATGATACACAACCTGAGCGATTCAGGCAACAGTACATGAATGATAGGTGGCCTGCTGCGCTTACCGGCAGCGCCGCATGCCGTGCCTAGCTAGGCTGTCAGCCTGAACTGGAGCGCTGCCGCTGCCTTGAGAAACTCCAGGCGGCTGTATAGTGCCCAGGCTGCCCACGAGGAGGCAGACCGGGGGCAGAAGGAGGGAGGAAGCCCCGGGCGTGACCGGAGCTTGCAGGCCGGTAGGATTGCCGCCCCCTGGCCGGGGAAGCTGCAAGGCCGGGGAGCAGGAGAACTGCGTCTTACCGCGGAAGTGACGTACGCTGCGAGGATGGTGACGTATCGGAAGCGACGATGACCCAACAGGAGGAAGCGCGCGTGAAGGCCGCCCTCCCCAAGGAGTGATTGCCCGGGGTTATATAGCAGCAGCCCCTCCCACAAATGCAGGCTGCAACCAGCCTTTAAACATATATATATATAGATATATATACAGTTGTGTTCAAAATTATTCAACCCCCAATGCTGTAAAGGTTTTAGGGAATTTAGTGTACATTTTTAAGGACTTTTTAAAGAACCAAATGCAACTAAAATGAAATCAATTCTTTTTGTAATACAGTATTAAATGTTTTTTTGTGATTTCTTCATTGACACAATTATTCAACCCCTTAAAGACTACCACTCTTAAGAACAGAGGTTCATTCAAGTGTTTTCGATCAGGTATTAAAAACACCTGTGGATGTCAAGGAGCAGCAATCAAGCATAATAAGCACCAATTAGGCAGATGTAAAATGACTGTGATACTCAGCTCCTTCTAGACATTTACTGGTGTGTTTAGAAACATGGTGAAGTCAAGAGAATGGTCCAGGAAGACAAGAGAAGAGGTGATTTCTCTTCACATGAAGGGCAATGGCTATAAGAAGATTGCAAAGATGTTAAACATACCAAGAGACACCATAGGAAGCATCATTCCCAAATTCAAGGCAAAGGGCACTGTTTAAACGCTACCTGGTCATGGCAGAAAGAAGATGCTGACTTCGACTGCTGTGCGCTACCTGAAGCGCAAAGTGGAGAAAAGTCCCCGTGTGACTGCTGAGGAACTGCGGGTACTGAAGTTTCAGCTCAGACAATAAGGCGCACACTGCGTAATGAAGGCCTCCATGCCAGAACTCCCAGGCGCACCCCCTTGCTGTCTCCAAAGAATAAGAAGAGTCGACTGCAGTATGCCAAAAGTCATGTAGACAAACCGCAAAAGTTTTGGGATAGTGTTCTGTGGACTGATGAAACAAAATTAGAACTGTTTGGACCCATGGATCAACGCTATGTTTGGAGGGGGAAGAACAAGGCCTATGAAGAAAAGAACACCTTGCCTACTGTGAAGCATGGTGGGGGGTCAATCATGCTTTGGGGCTGTTTTGCTTCTACAGGTACAGGGAAGCTTCAGCGTGTGCAAGGTACCATGAATTCTCTTCAGTACCAGGAAATATTGGATGTAAATGTGATGCAGTCCGTCACAAACCTGAGGATTGGGAGACACTGGACCTTTCAACAGGACAATGATCCCAAGCATACCTCCAAGTCCACTAGAGCATGGTTGCAGATTAAAGGCTGGAACATTTTGAAGTGGCCATCGCAGTCACCAGACTAAAATCCGATTGAGAACCTCTGGTGACTGAACTGGAGGCTTTTGCCAATGAAGAATGGGCGAAGATACCCGTAGATCGCTGCAAGACACTTGTGTCAAGCTATGTTTCACGTTTAAAAGCTGTTATAACTGGAAAAGGATGTTGTACTAAGTACTAAGATTGAATGTCACTTGGGGGTTGAAAAAACTGATAATGATGTGAGCACAGAAAAGACATTTGTGGTTATTTCATTATAAATGTTATGTTATATTTGTCTGACTTACAAGTGCCTCTTTGATTTAATTGTAAACAAGATGACTGAAATGATCAAAATCAATGTCAAACTGGCCAAAACACTCAATTTCAGTGGGGGTTGAATAATTTTGAACACAACTGTATATATATATATATACTGGTATCTTCTGTCATGTGTAGGAAAGAGAATTTGGTCAGCACATACCCAAAGATGCCAGGATTTTATGAAAAGGCCGGAGAAAACCTTTAAATTACAATAAGCTTAACTAAAATGTGCACATCTGAATGGATAATGGACATAAGAGAACACCAAAGAGGATAGAGAACAGAACAGAGGGCATTAAACTTCATTATATTGTATTTGACATTGCTAGTAAATATATGGAGCAACCAATTTTACACATCAGACCCCAGACTGTATTCAGAGCTGATCCTTCAGATCATGCCATGAGTGCTGAAGATATAAGCAATGTCAACACTGTGATGTGTGATGGATCAGTAAGCTGCAGAGTGACAGCATGGTGAATAATCTCTGGAAAAACAATGGGTGATCCAAAATGAGACATAAAAAGACAGTAGCAGATGGATCTAGCACAGGCAAATTTGTGAAATTTCGCATTTAGAGTAGTGATGATCGAGCATCAAAGTATTCGGGTGCTCGACCCGAACACATTGCTATATTCGTTTGCTCAGCCTGAAGAGGGGAGGGTGCCTGGTCCATTGGAAAAGGTCAGAAAGTGACAGAAACACCACCAAAATGGATCGGGAACAGCATGGGGATGTCTGGAGTCTGGATGCATCTTGGACTCCCAGGTCGCTGCTGGGAACCATGTTGTCCGAGCTGCATGCCACTTTTACAGACTGACAAAAATATGCACAAACCCCCCCCCCCCCCCAAAAAAAAAAAAAAAAAACAATTTAGCAGGAAAAATTGTTAGGAAACCTTCTTTCCTGTATATTCAATTGTATATAAAGTGCAAGTGCTGCAAAAAAAGTACAAGCAAGAGACACTCTGAAACAGCCTATATATCACATAAAGTAGGGCCTCATTTACATTGTGGTACAATTGTTCAGCTAGTGGGACTCCTACACTCATAAAGCCTATGCACTAAGTAAAAGGGCTGCCAAAAATTACAAGGAGCGGCACTGCAATACACCCTTTGTTACACATAAAGGAGGGCATCATACACACCCTTGAAAAATTATCATTGATGGCCTGCTGGTGACCTTCCAAAACATTAGGAGCAAGGTCCTGCTGTTGACCCTCTAAAACATTAGGGGCGAGGGCCTGCTGCTAAGCATTGCAAAAAATGATGGGCGAGTGCCTGCTGCCTAGCTGACCATTGAAAAAATGATGGGTAAGTGCATGCTGCTGAGCTGACCCTGTAAAATATTGTACGTGAGGGCCTGCAGGTGAGCTGACCCTCTAAAATATTGTAGGTGAGGGCCTGCAGGTGAGCTGACCCTCTCAAATATTGTAGGTGAGGGCCTGCAAGTGAGTTGACCTTGTAAAATATTATAGGTGAGGGCCTGCAGGTGAGCTGACCCTCTCAAATATTGTAGGTGAGGGCCTGCAGGTGAGCTGACCCTCTCAAATATTGTAGGTGAGGGCCTGCAGGTGATCTGACCCTCCCTGAAGAGGGACATGAGGAGATCTTGTGCACTGATTCCCAAACTCTTCAGCATCCACAGTCAGAAGAAGATGACGGTGGGGAATGGCAATTAGTGTTTCAGGAGGTGGATGATGCGGATGAGACACAGTTGTCAATAAGTGAGAGTCTTGCTAGGTCAACAACATAAGTCAGGAGTATCACCCAAGTGAGGAACAGTGGCGGATCCAGGGAGGCAGCGGGGCATTGCCCCCGATATTGTGGCAGCACCGGCGGCAGTGACAGGAGATGAACGCTTCCACTGTGGAAGCGTTCATCTCCATAGCGATCTGTGTCGCCGTCCTCTGGACAGCGATACAGATCGCTGTGCAGTGCGGCAGGGGAGGGAGAGGCGTCTCCCTCCCTGCTCCTCTGATAGGCTGCCGGCCTCGTGCCGACAGCCTATCAGAAGCGGTTCAGGCGGCGCGATGGCGTCATCGCGCCGCCTGAGCAGAGGACAGAAACGGGACACAGGCCGGAAGAGGCCTGCATCCAGCGCTGCAAGGAGGTAAGTAGGGAGGGAGGGGAAAAGAAAACCTGCACAATATTGGGGGAGGGAAAAGAAAACCTGCACAATATTGGGGGAGGGGAAAAAATCTGCACAATATTGGGGGAAGGGGAAAGAAGCCTGCACAAAATTGGGGGAAGGGGAAAAGAAGCCTGCACAATATTGGGAGGGAAGGGGAAAGATGCCTGCACAATATTGGGGGAGGGGGAGGAGCCTGCACATGATTTGGGGGGCTGGGGAAAGGAGCCTGCAAATAATTTTGGGGAAGGGGGATGGGTGGGGAAAGGAGCCTGCACATGATTGTGTGGGGGGGACATGATGGGGGAGAGAGGAGACTGGCACTTTTCACTAGCACATGATCGGGGGGCACTATGGGGACATTACTGATGTATTTTATATGGGGGTAGTAGGATAATTTGTCCAGAATATGGGAGGATGATGGAAAAGTAGTAACTGAGATTTATTTTGTTGTCAAACTGCAGAGACGAAACCTGTCGGTCTGGTCTGAAGGTCTGAAAGGAGAAGATGAGGAAAGAGAACATCTACATCACAGGAGACGTCACTGGATGGAAGAGGTAAGTGGGGCTGTACTTCTGTAGTGATGGGAGCTGGGGCGTATCAATCGCCCAAAGTGCGCCTCCCGAGACCAGGCTCTGGATCCGCCAGTGGTGAGGAAGTGGAAGAGGGGGTAGTGGACGATGACATCACTGACCCAACCTGGGAAGGTGGCAAGCCAAGCAAGGACAGCAGTACAGAGGGGGATCCACAGCACCGCAACAGGCTGGAAGAGGCTGTCGGATGGCAAAAGGAAGAAGTCGCGCCACACCAAATAGGCCCGCGTACAGATGTCCTTAACCCAGGCCTTTGAATGTAAGCACAAATACCTAGCCACTCACCCACATGCCATAGCACTAAATGCACACCTTTAAAAATTGCTGGCCCTAGAACTGTTGCCATTTAGGCCTATGGACAATAAGGCTTTCCTCAGCCTCATGGCGGCGGACGTACCTTGTTACTCAGTTCCCAGCCGCCACTATTTTTCTCGGTGCGCTGTCCCCGCATTACACCAGCAATTGTGTCCCGTAACATCACCCTTGCCCTGACCAATGCAGTTATTGGGAAGGTCCACTTAAAGTTCTTTTGGCCAGGGACGCTAAATTTCCGTGATGGCACACTGGGTGAACCTTGTGGAGACCAGCAGCTAGTCGTATCCTGGGATGGCACAGGTGCTACCAACGCCAAGGATTGCGAGCCCCCATTCCATCAGGATTTTCACCACCACCTACATTAGTGGCTGCAACCCCCTCCCATTCTCCTACTCCTACTCCATTTCCACCTCTGAATTCTCATCTTGTAGCACCAGTCAGCCTTCAGCCGGTAGCTGGAAGCAGTGTGGCACGGCAGTGGGGAAGCGGCAACAGGCCGTGCTGAAACTCATTTGTTTAGGTGACAAACAGGGACAGGGACCAGACTGAGTTTGGCTCTCACCACTCAACCTACAACCAGGGCACAGTTGGTTGTTGTGTCTGATAATGGCTGTAATCTTGATGGCAGCTTTGGAGCTTGGCAAGCTCACACACACATGGCAATCATACAGCATTTATGTCCCATGCACAGATAAGCATCCCAAACTTATACATTAATATAACTAAAAACACACGAGAGTGTAGGTAAACCAAACTCATAAATAACAAAATAAACCACAACATATTTTAAAACCATAAACCATAATAACGATAATAATACCAACAATAATACAACCACAAACCATAATAATAATAGAACAGAATGTCATTGCGGATAAATTTACAGCTGACAACGCTGGCGGCAGAGTACGTAGTTCTTTGTGCAACCAGGAGGGGAGATCAGGGGAACACACAGCAGTTCCAACAGAGGCAGGACGACACTCTCCACACTCTCTACAAACTGCCACTCTACACCTCAGAGGTGCTGGCCTGCCCTGCCACCAGCGTTTTGTCAGAGCGGGTATTTAGTGTTGCTGGGGCATAACAACTGATAAGCACATACATCTGTCAACTGAAAATGCCGACAGGTCGACTCTTATAAAAATGAACAAGGCCTGGATTGCCCCTGACTTCTCTACTCCTTTTCCCCTCCATCATATCAACATGCTTTTTAGGCTGCCCTCGCTCATAATGTTTTAGAGGGTCAGCTCACCTGCAGGCCCTCACATATAATGCTTTAGAGGGTCAGCTCACCTGATTCCCTCACATATAATGTTTAACAGGGTCAGCTCACCTGCAGGCCATCACATATAATGTTTTACAGGGTCAGGCACTCACATATAATGTTTAAAGGGTCAGCTCACCTGCAGGCCCTCACATATAATGTTTTAAAGGGTCAGATCACCTGCAGGCCCTCACATATAATGTTTTAGAGGGTCAGCTCACCTGCAGGCCCTCACATATAATGTTTTAGAGGGTCAGCTCACCTGCAGGCCCTCACATATAATGTTTTAGAGGGTCAGCTCACCTGCAGGCCCTCACATATAATGTTTAACAGGGTCAGCTCACCTGCAGGCCCTGAAAAATAATGTTTTTTAGGGTCAGCTCACCTGCAGGCCCTCACAAATAATGTTTTATAGGGTCAGCTGCCCTGAAGGCACTCGCAAATGATGTTTTAGAGGATCAGCTAACCTGAATGCACTCGCAAGTGATGTTTTAGAGGGTCAGCTGACCGGAAGGCCCTTCCAAATAATGTTTGAGGGTTAGCGCACCTGGAGGCCCTCAGCTACATTCTTTTACTCAGTTTAATTTCTCCCAGGGCCACGTCCTCTGAGATGTAGCCCTGATAATGTCACAGACTAGCATACACCGTCTACGGATAAAGTACAGTATATGTCAGTGATTTGTAATAAACGCACACACAGTAGATGTGGAACAAATTATTTAAATTTGCGCTACAGACACTGTTTTCGGATGTAGTATAGTATATGTCACAGAAAGCCACACACTATGGACACTAGATAAGTCCCAGATTATTAAAATTTGTGCTACAGACACTGTTTTCGGATGTTGTACAGTATTTGACACAGAAAGCCACACGCTATGGACACTAGATTAGGCCCAAATTATTTAAATTTGCGCTACAGACACTATTTTTGGATGTAGTACAGTATTTGTCCCAGAAAGCCCCACACTATGAACACTAGATTAGGCCCAAATTATTTAAATTTACGCTAAAGAAACAGTTTTCGGATGGAGTACTGTATATGTCACGGATGTGAATTAAACGCACACATTATAGACAACAAATGTCGCGCTGATTATTTAAATTTACGCAAAATGATTAATCCGAGCACGTGTCATCGGGTGCTATATAACCTCCGATGACGCGTTTCGGCCAGCCAATCACTGTAATGCCAGTAGCTAACATGGCTACGGCATTACAGTGAAGGGCATTACTTACCTGCAAGTTTATTGGCTGCTTAGCATGCGCCAAACGTGCGGGGAGGAGACTCAAGCATTGCACTCAAGCACATGTGGCATTTGGCCGAGAACCGCCATGTGCCGAGCATAGCGGTGCTCGAGCCGAAATGGTATTTATCTCAGCATGCTCGCTCATCACTAATGTAGAGGTCTCAAAAAGAAGTTATATGTTTCAGCAAAAGTTAGAAAAAGGAAAAATATCACCAATCACATTGCATATATATTGCATATTTGATGTCAACTAAGCACCTCCGCACTCATATACAGTATATAAGGCACACATACATGAACATCAATTGATAAGCACCATTACTGTCTTTACATGCAGCCATTTTTCAGATGAAAAACTAAATTACATGTCACCATAATACCAGAGAAGTCAAATCTAGAATATGGCAGTGTTACCCATAATACACAGACAAAAAGATCTGTCACTTTTACATTAGGGAAGGTAAAGCGATTTCAGACTGCTTATAGATGATGTGCAATGCAATGAACATGTCTGAGACAAGTGACAGCACTAAAGAAGAATTGTAGATACTTTACCAGCCCATACAACAAGCTTCTTTGAGGGAGAAATGGCATTAGGGTTTCCCCAGGAGTGGAAATACTTTTCAGAGGTCCTCTATGGTAATAAAGTTTGAAATCGTCTGTAGCAGAATCATGATTTTAGCTTCAGACATATAATTTTACATGTTTTTTTTTCCCTCCATTTATGTCTAAAGTTAACCCCTTCACGCCAACAATACACCTATTTACGTCTGGATGGCCAAATAACGTCATGGGCTTCTAGGAGTCTGATGGAGGAGAGGAGAATGCTGGTAGAAAATGATCTGTGTTCTCCCAGTATACTTCTTTATAGAGATCACTGCCAATAGTCATCTAATGGCCAGTATCCATTAGATCATTATTATCTGTGATCTGCAGGATTTTGACATTTCAGTTGTGTTTTTTTGGGTCAATGATTTTTTTTTAAATTCCAAAACGCTGTGGGGGTGACATTTTTTCCCACATTTACTCTGGGTTTTGTCGCATCGTTGTTTGTCTTTTGACCTACCTGAAAAAAATCAAGTAGAAATGTGTGTTGTGTTTCAACAGCATTTTGCATGGCGTTTATTATTACCAATTAATGTTTTCATACTGCTCTACACGGGAAGTAATATTACAGGGGGGGAGGGGGGGACTTGCTTTCCTGCACAAAAAATGCAAGGCATGACACCATTAAAATTTACTAGTACTCACACACCTTCTTCACCCAAAAATGCCACAAAAACTATGGGTGGCAGCAGCTTTCTACATAAAAATTTATTTTGTACAGTGGCTTGGCAACCATTTACAGATCCCATATGCCACCTAAAGCAGGAGGAGCACTACTAAAACATGACGTTGTTGGGGCAAAGTGCATATACTTAGCTTATTATACCGGGCTGGTTAAACTTAAAATACAAAAAGAATATTACATATTACCCCTTTTTTTCCTGTTTCCCCTTTTCTGCTACATAAAACATCAAAAAAATTAAAATATGTCAGTTCTGTCTTAGTACAGTCTCAGTCTCAGTAGTTTGCCAATTGCAGTGACCTGCAGTGAAAGAGGGATTAGCCATCATGAAGACTATAACCACCTTTATTGCCGACACCACTCTCATTCCCTCCAACTCCAGCCACCGCACCTACATAGCTCTGGTCCAACGCAGTGCAAAAATTATTCACCCTTAGAATATTTCATACCAAAAGGTGACATTTTGCTCTGGACATTTAAAGACATTAAAAGGCCTTGGTCTTGAAAGGGTTACATTTCAAATGCTGCTGTTTGTTTTAGCTTATATGAAAATTACACAATAAGACCTCATGCACATGACCATATCCATTTTGCGGTCCACAAATCCCGGATCCACAAAATACGGATCCCAGCCGTGTGCATGCAACCATTTTTTTCAAACTGATCTATAAATGTCTTTTCCTTGTCTGCAAAACGGTCTAGAATAGGACATGTTTTGCGGGCCGCTGAACAGACAAACGGATGATGACAGCATATGGTGTGCTGTACGCATCCTTTGCAGCCCCATTGAAATGAATGGGCCCGCATCTGATTTGCACAAAATGCAGACATACAGTCATGTGCATGAGGCCTTAGGGTATGCCTGAATAAAAGACAAAAACAAAAAAAAGCCACCATAAAAAAAATGCAGGCCGCATGGAAAAAAATGCAAGTGGTTTTTATGGGGTTTTTTAGTGTTGGAAAAACACCAGACCAAATTGATGTGTATAGAGGGGGAACTAATACTGAAGATCAGCTAGAGAATCATATTGTTAAGCACTGATCTTGTAGTTTTTGACACATATAATGATAATGATGTCACCTTATTATACTCACACTAATGATTTTCATTGCTTGTTTTATCATGTATTTCATTAGGGCCAATGCTTTGTTATGGATCAGGAAGGGAGAGCACAGAGGTGAAAGCATAATGATAAATCACAAACCCATTATTCTGCTGCACAGCTGAATAAGGTTCCAGAGGGGCATTGAAGTATGTCACAAAAGAATAAACCTGACACACAGGAATAAAAATGAAAGCTTTCAGAAAAAATAGGGTAGTGACTCGAGGCAGATATTTCACAATCACTGGGGTCACATTTTTAGATGTCCTTTTTAGAAATAGGTCTGTTAATTGTCAGCCAGCATCTCACATATGTCAGACAGAGATGAAATAAAGTAAAATACATTAAATCAGAAAGTAGCTTCCATAATTTACACAACTAAAATTTCATAAAATAACATACATATTTTTACATATTTTCTTTCATAGCATGTATGGTATGTCCTACACTTCATGCATAGCCCTGTGTCCATATTTTGGTCTGAAAACAATTAATCCGTAAAATACAGTTCCCCTTTGCATTCCGTATTTTATTCACTCCCATCTATAGAAATGGCTATTCTCATCTGCAATCTAGACAAGAATAGGACATATTCTGTAATTTGTGGAAGAGTCACATGGATCATAAAAAAAAAAAATGTGGATGTGTGCATGGCCCCATAGAAATGAATGGGTTAGTGTGCTATCCTAAAAAAAAAAATATGATTGTGTGCATGCGGCTTTATAAATTGTCAGGAGTAGAGACAGTAAGTCCATTTCTTATTAACTTCTTAGAAATGTATATGATAGTTTAGGTTTGCTTGTTGTATAATATTAGATAATTGTATTGAATGTAACTCCTGAACATACACCTCTTCACAAAGAATAGGAGATTTCTAAAAATAAAGCTGGGAAGGGAATCAGTAGATTTACAATTCACATTCCCCACAGCATCTCAGTCAACCCAGCAGCAGACACAGACTGTGTTATAACAGTGCATGTCTGCTGCAGCCTAGGAAGATATAGGCTCTTGGAATTTGTATGGAATGCTGAGGAATTAAAGAAAGGTCACTTTCCTATCACTCCTGCTGGTGGAAAAGTTGGTTCTAATACGACGGATATACAAGACCAATCTTCTTGACATGTCTGTTTCAGCAGATACTTGCATTCCACATGAAGTAACTATGCTGGAGAATATTTTGAACAAAAAACGAACAATGACCCTGAGTGTCTTTAGCCCGTACGTATTCACTCAAATAGTGTGGCATATAAATAGGCACCCAATATGCAAGTCAAAGGAAGAAGCTCGCAAATGAAGTGAAAAAAAAGGAAAAACTAGAGCTTATAGACTTCCAAATATGAAAAAGTATAAACTTTATTATCACAGTACATAATAGTTACATATACATTTAAAAGGGGGTAAGGAGCAAGAAACACCATCCCAGTTGCAGGTTACTGACTCAAATGTCCGGAGTCAAGGACAGTGCATGAATCATAATATATTAGAATTACTGTGCAAAATAGCAAAAATACATTATATCAGTGTTTAATGCATATGGTGAGTACGGTATCCTCCATTGTATGCAATTTTTGCTGGGGATAGCCGTTCGCTGCGAACCACATGCGGAGGAACTGCCCCCCCCCCCCCAGTTAGAAACACGCCACAGTGTTTGGGGTTTGGAGCAGTCCCACCCATTTAGGCCACGTTTATTTCTGTGATTCTTGTTTTATATGTATTGAATGTGCCATTGAATATGGCTGGTAAACATTCTGTTGCACCTGGAAGCCGGTGTCACATGGTCTGTTGTAGGTGTAGCTTGCGGCCTCATTTGTTCCCCATTGCATTGTTGGTCCTGCAATGCAGGTGAGTGGGTGGGGGCTGTAGGCTGCTTAATACCTTTTCAGACCTTGTTCACACACCATAGGTAGTCTAGTGGTAGGACCCCATGCCATGCTGAGATACCGTGACGTGGCGCTTGAAGGGGTTCCGATATGTTCCTGATTGGAAATATTGGCGAATCTCTCAGCTTTTAACATCAGAGTGAGGGATTAGCCAGTGTTGTCAGTTGCTTATCCATGTTTTATATGGTGAGTACCAAAAAAGGCAATGATCAAAGGGAGCAAAAAAAATTGCAAAGACTGCCCAAGAGTACAAATACAGAGTGTAGCGGGGCCCTTATTAATCTAGTATGCCCCAGTATCGGCAGTACGCTCCTACTAAAACATGTAAAAGCATAGTCAAACTCGAACAGAGCTAATACAAGGTACGGTGCACCAATACAGTGGTGCAGATAACTCACCAAAACAAATGCAAAGGACCTGCGAACCTGCGATGGCGTTACCCCGTCGCGCGTTTCAGCGTGCCTTCGTCTGGGGGTAACGCCATCACTGTGGGGATCGATATTTAAACCACCTCTAGCCAATCAGAGGACAGCCAATCGAGGATTTACCTCACCTGGACATCCGAGGTCGCACCGAACGCGGCGGCCGGAGCTCCATGATCCCGCCCACAAGCGTCATGCCATGACGCGGAGTCACGTGACAATATCCCATGACGCGTCCAGTTGGCATGGAGACGCCCGGAGGAGGGACACAGGGCACGGCCCCGCGATCCAGCGCGCACCATGTACACAATACAATGCAGGTCATATTAAAAGGAAAAACACATATAGCGAATTGATTACTCGCTGTTAGTACAGTGCTTATCAAGTTATTGGTTAGAGCATAGTGTGTTCCAATATTAAATATACATGAAATATATAAAAATAATAAAATAGAATTACATGGTGAGTGTGAATGCAAATCTTGGTGCATGATCATATTAGTGGCATTAACTATCTAAAATAAGTGATAAAAACACAGTATGTACATGTTGAATATATAGTGAGTTGTGTACTAAAATTCTTAGTATACAGCCGTATTATTAGCAATCACTATTAGAATATATGTGCATAATAATGAAGACAAAAAATACAACAAAAATGTGTTGCACATATGACGTGATAATCAGTATTAAAGGGATTCTGTCACCATGTTACAGCATATATAGATGCGGACATGCACGGCTAGATCGCCGCTAGCATGTCCGCACTATATGTGTGCCATAGCGCTGCGCTTCTTTATTGACTGTAAAAAATGACTTTATTAATATGTAAATTAGGGAGTCAAGGTGCCCAGGGGGGCGGTACGAACCTTTTCTGTGCCCAGCCACGCCCCCTGTTAAGGAGCCCAGCACCGCCTCCGTTGTTTCTCATTCTCATCCGTGCTGACAGTTAGAGCGCTGTAAGTCTCACCTTGACTCCCTAATTTACATATTAATAAAATCTTTTTTTACAGTCAATAAAGAAGCGCAGCGCTATGGCACACATATAGTGCGGACATGCTAGCGGCGATCTAGCCGTGCATGTCCGCATCTATATATGCTGTAACATGGTGACAGAATGCCTTTAAACACTAAAACATGTGGCTTAGCAATTGGTGAAACCAAAGAAAATAACATATTGTAGACAGAAATATATCAATTATATATGTAGTATGAAAAATATAAAAAAGAATATTTGGAGAATATTTTGCTGGAATTAGGCAGGGTGCCCTTCCTCTGTTAGGGTACGGCCACAGGGTCAGTTTTCTGCATGGGGTTTAGGAAGCCAAATGTAAACCTACAAAACCTCATGCAAGGAAACATATATATATGACATGGCAGTACCTGACCTCATTAAAACACAAAACAAACTCACATGTCTCATGAAAAAATATCAAATTTTATTATGTCACAAATTTTAATATCAAATTTTATTATATCTTGAAATGTTACGTTATTTCATATAATAGTTTTTTTTGTTTTTTTTTTGTTATATGTGGTCACAGTACTATTAAATTTTCACTTTAGTCAATACCTTTGCACATAGCATTTTTGCCTTAATTAATTCATCTTTATATTGATATTTGTACACATACATATGGGGCACAAATAATTTGTATATATCTTATGTATCGTTTTATTGATACAATGTAATTTACACGGTTTTTTGACACATTTTTGATGCATTTTTCACCTTGACTTTTGGTGTTTTAGTTTTATTTAATGAGAGAGGAGTAGGGTACACGATTATGAATTTTATAAAAAAAAAAAATAAAAAGAAGAAGAAAGAAAGAAAAAAGGAGAAAAAGGGAAGGGAAGGAAGGAGAGAAAGAAAGGGGAAGGGAAAAAAAAAAGAAGGGAAAAAAAAAAAAAGGTTTTTTTTAATTTTTATTTTTTACTTTATATGATCATGAAGGTTTTGGTTTTCATTTTTAATTATGTTTGAATATTACTTGTATATTTATTAATTAGCATCATTTGTATAATTGTCATGGGATTATTTATGGGTCGGATTTTTTTGGTATATAATGAACTGATTATTTAATTAGGATGTTTTTTGATTTGTTAATTATGGTGATTTATATTGGAGTGGAGATATGATGAAGCATAGTATTTTGGATTATCTATTTTATTGCAGTCCATCAAGATATACATGTGGTCCCTGGACGCATTGATCATTATTATTGTTAATATTATTATTAATTTTGAGTACTTTCGATTTTTTGGAAATTGTGATTCTTTCCTCTTCTCTCTCCCCCTTTATATATTTATATTATTTATGTTATTTATATTATTATAATCAATTATACTATGCGGTAGTTATTGCAATTAATCATGGTATGCATAATTCCGAAATGGATTCAAAACGTTGATCGCTTTCCCAGTTTCTATGATTATTTTTTGTGATTTTTAATTTTTTTTTGATCCTGGGGGCACGATCAACTGTATTATACCTTTTGCATATATCCTAGATCAATTAGGCTATTTGACACTCTTTGAAGGATATCGGATTTATGTGAGTGTCAGATCATGTGACTAGCCATCGCGGCTCACGTGACGGGCAGTGACGCGACCGAGTTCATGCGCTGGCCGGCTTCCTCCGGATGTGCTCGCAATGATCATCATGCTGCGCTGACATGCGCAGATGATTGATCGAGACGCGCTGAAGAATGAAGTCGGCCATCATGGCTGGGTTGCGCCGAGGTATCTGATCCCGTCATGTGTCTGCGATTGACCATTAGTAATATCAGCAGGTGACTATTAGCATTATGGGTATTGCTTTGATTGGCTATTCACCTCCCACCCATGGCATATATACCCCGGTTTTTTGCTTTTATCTTCACCTCCTGATGAAGCCTGGACGGTGAAACACGTGTAGGGGTGTTTTCAGTGCAGTTTGAGCGGTTGGTGTTCGGGTGCAATATGGGTATGTGTTATCCTCATTCTTACCAGCACTATTGATATGTATTGTTTATTGCATTTTTTTCACATGCCATATCTTTCAGTGTAGGGATCCACTTATTTGGGTCTACCTTCCAGTTATATGGACTGGCGGTGGGCTCAGATAGTGGGTTAGGGGATATGCATGTATTAGCCATATTTGGGGGGATACAGTTTTGTATATGTCAGTGATTTTTTACCCCTGTGTCCTATACCCTATACTTTTTTGGTTTATTTGTATCCTTGCATGCATTAGTCCCTTGGGAGATATATATATATATGTACATCCTTCCTAATTTGAGTCCTATTTGGATTTCAAGGACCTATACTGGTTGTATATTGCCCCACACCATTGCTCTACTGTTATATCTCATTTGTATCAGGGTGTCCTGTATTCCATTCTGTCTTTCTCTATAGATCCTATAATAATTTTTTATATATTAAATTAAATTGTGACATAATAAAATTTGATATTTTTTCATGAGACATGGGAGTTTGTTTTGTGTTTGTTTAGGAAGCCAAAACCAGGAGTGCATTCAAAAAAGTGTCCTTTATACTTTCTCTCCTTTTATGATCCACTGTTGATTTTGGCCAAAACTGCACGCAGAAACCTGACCATGTGGTCGCATCCTAATTCATCCAATAAATGAATATATCCCTGCTTACAGGAGCTCACCCAGAAATGTAACGTGTGCTTGTGTGGAAAGTAGTATCAGTGAGATGCCGGCTTATTCCTCCCTAATCTAACGTCCTGTAGTGTCTCCGTGTTTCTCGGTCTTAGCAGCCGGGAGCCACAGTCTGTTTTCTCTTCCTCATGTATAATAAGATGTACAGGCAGAAGAGGAGAGAAGCTGGTGCAGAGCGCTGACGTCCGTCTTACTCACCGCTATCAGGCTCTCATGCTCTCGCTCTACACAGGGATTACAAGTATTTGCTAAAACAGACATGTCAGAAGCAGCGCCAGGTCCTCTTTGACTGTTTTAATAGGGTCACTGTCATTTCATTGGGACATAGTTCTAATAAAAGGTGCTCCGGCATTGTTATTTTATGGGGAATAAAAGCATGTACTAAACCAGACATGTCAGGGAATATAACAGCTCCACTACAAGCAGTTCTAGCAGTATAGATCAACCAAATAAAGTGACCCTATACACATCATAGGACAGTTCTTTTGGGACAAATCTGTATGCAGTAACTTATATTTGCATTATATCCATATGTATCTAATCTATATAAAATTTGTGGCATAATTGTTTGTAGTGATAAAATAGCTACATTAACATAGATAATATTTTAGCCAAGAACAGTGGTGGCAAACCTATGGCTATGGGTACCAGAGGCGGCACTAAGACCCCTCTCTGTGGGCACCTGCACGCTGGAAAAATTCTATGGTGTACCAATATGCCTTAGCTCTAGAATATAGCTCCTACAGTCCATATTAGACAATAGCAATGTTCCCCGACTGGATACAAAGGCTGTTAGAATATCTATGTACTGTATGTCTAGGCAGTGATTTGATGCAGTTGTTTAGTTGCTAAGGATATGGCCACACAAGGCAGATTTTCCACACAGCCAATTTTGCCATGCATTTCATCCTATGCATTGCAAAGTGTGAAATCTATGGTACAATCTGCAGCACAAATTGACATGCTGTGAATTTAAAATATGCACCACAGGTACATTTATGCTGCATATTTGCTTTGCAGCATATGGATGAGATTTCTTAAAATCAAAACGGGCAAGAATAGGACATGTTCTTTTTTTTTTTTTTTTTGCATGCCGTGGCTGCGGAACCGAGCAATGGATGCATTTTATGCGGTTTAGATGCGTACCAAATAAAATGCTATGGATTCGCCACACACAAATCCACAGTGGCAAAGCCATAGCATATCTGTTCCATGTAACATACCTTAAGGAGGACCTATCTGGTCTTCTCATATGTACTGTAAAAACTCCCAATAATAATTCTGGAGCATTTTCTTGAGTTGTGCTGTTCCTCTGTTAATAGTTCTAGAAAAGTATGAATACATTGATACAATGCATTTGGAAAGTCTTCAGACACTTTCACTTTCTTCACATTGTGCTAAAATTAGAAAAAAATCTAATTTTCCCCCATCAATCTGCATTTATTACCACATTATACCAAAGTGAAAACAGAATTTTCAAAGTAAAGTTTTGCAGATTTATTAAAAAGGAAAAAGGAAAACGTTGAATGGACAAGTATTTAGATCCTTTGCTACACCACTTGAAATTTAGCTCCTATTTCTTCTTCATCTTAGTGATGTTTCTGCATCTTGAACGGAACCCACCTGTGGTAAAAATCAGTTGATTAGGAAACACACACCCATGTCTATATAAGTTCTCACAGCTGACAATGCATATCAGAGCCGAAGCCAAACCATGAGGAAGAAAGAACTGCCTATTGAGCCCAGACACAGGATTACGTCCAGACACAGGATTTTCACAGATCTGGAGAAGGGTACAAAAAATGTCTGCTGCACAGAAACTTTCCAAAAGCACAATGACCTCCAAATTCCTAAAAGGAAGAAGTTTGGAATAACCAGGATTCTTCCTAGAGCTGGCTGTCCCACCAAAATAAGTCATCGGGGGAGAAGGGCCTTGGTAAGAGAGGTGGCCAAGAACCCAATGGTCTCTCTGGCTGAGCACCAAAGATCCTGTGTGCACATGGCAGAAACTTCTAGAAGGTTAGCCATCACTGTGCACTCCAGCAATCTGGCTTTATGGAGAGTGGCCAGAAAGAAGCCTCTCCTCAGTAGAATACACATGAAAGCTCTGTGAGAAACAAGATTCTTTGGTCTAATGAAACCAAGACTTTTTCGCTTGAATTATAAGTGTCATGTCTGGAGGAAACTAGGCACTTGTCATGGGCTGTCCAATAACATCACTACAGTGAAGCATAGTGGAGGCATCATCATATTGTGGTGGTGTTTTCAGCGACTGGGACAGGGAGACTGCTTAGGGTTGAGGGAAAGCTGAATGGAGAAAAGTACAAAGAAATTCTTAATGAAAACCTGATTCACAGTGTTCAGGACCTCAGACTGGGCCGAAGGTTTACCATCCAACAAGATAATGGCCCCAAGCAAACAGCCAAGACAACACAGGGATGGCTTAGGGACAACTTTGTGAAAGTTCTTGAGCGGCCCAACCAGAGCCCTGACTTGAACCCAATCAAACACCTCTGAGAGTTCTTCTCTTAGCTGTTAGATGCCCCCCCCCCCATTTACCAGTCTATTTATTTCTATTGGTTTTAATGATTTTGAGGCAAAATACTTTGCTTTTTAGGTTAGACAATTATTTTGGAAAACAATAGGAGTAACAGAATAAGCATAGTAGTGAGACTAATAAGACATGGAATTAGCAGCAGTAAAATACAATCCTGTTTCCCCTTAACGCCTTCAGAACTTGTGATGTATATGTATGGTTAAGGATGGCATCCACCAGGTGCCTGTAGTTATACATAGCAGACTCCCAAAGGCAGAGTATGTGTCATGGACATTTAACCCCTCATACGCCATGGTTGATTGCAATACTCTCCTGAATACCGAAAAGTTCTCCTGCGTCCAAATCTTGGGTGCCATTCAGTTGCCATGCCATCCTCGGGCCTTCATAAGGCTCTGAGATATGCCATGGCAAAGTGTGGCCGGGCTTGATAACAGCGGACTCAATCTCCTGAAGGCTGCAATGTTAAATCATTGTTGTCTATGGATGAAACGGTCAGATGATCTAGTGTTAAAGTCCCTAGGGGACCTAAAGTGAGTGTAAAAAAAGAAAAAACTGAAAAAAGTTTTAAAAAATATTTAAAAAACATAAAAATTCAAATCATCCCCTTTCCACAACTAAAAGATGAAAACAAAAAAAATGTAAAATAAAGATCATTAGAATCGCAGCGTCCAAAAACACCTGAACAATTAATATATAAAAGTATTTCTCTTGTATAGTAAATGGCGTAACAGAAAACAAAGAGAAACAAAATAGCCAATTTGCCATTTTTTGATTGCTTCACCTCCCCCCAAATAATTATCAAAAAGTCAAACAAACTCCAAAATGGTATCAATAAAAATTTTAAATAATTTTTTTTTTCTTAAAGTATTAAACTACATGGAAAACTACAACTACAAAACTACAAAAATGTGGTATTGCTCTAATCGTTCTGACCCAGAGATGTTTAACAGGTCAGTTTTATCGCATAGGAAACGCCGTAAAAACGAAAACCATAAAACTATGGTTTATTATTAAACTATTTATTTCCAGCTTCCCACTACATTAAATGACTATTAAATGGTGCTATTTGACAAAAAATAAGCCCCTGTACAGTTATGTGAACAGAAAAATAAAAGAAGTTATAGCTCTGGGAAGGCAAGGCGTAAAACAACTTGGCTGGATCCTTAAGGGGTTAAATAAAGCAGTGTATTTTTCTCTTACTTTCCATGAGTGTCTCTGAAGTTTTGACACAGATGTTTTCTTCAAGACTTGTTGCTAGGCAACACCAGGTACAGTCTGACATATTTTATGCTTTGAAAAGCTAAGAATATACGGTACACATGCTTACTCTTACACTATGTAAAGAAAAATCAGCAATGGGGCGAGGTTATTCAGGGCCAAAGCCAACACATGAGGGAGGTCAGCAAAATAACAGCATCTCTAAGGAGTCACTGTCACAAGGCTCAGGCAATTTACATCTAGCAGTAGGGGAGAGGGGGCTCTCTCAGTTTACGCTTCATGTATCACCTCAATTCCCTCAAAGATTGTAAGCTCTTATGTCCACTGTGTTTCTACATGTTCCCTCTGATTTATAAAGCGCTGCGGAATATGTTGGTGTTAGATAAAGATTATTATTCTTATTAGTTCTCTGTAGCCCTGGGGCGTGCCTACCTAATTGTATTATATTTTGCCAAAGAATAAAACATTGCAGAGAGTTATAAAAGGGTAATGTAAAACTTAACAACTTCCCACAATGTCATGTGACCATACTTATCTGGTTCCCATCGCTGTTTTCCTTCCCAATCAATCCATGGCCGTTTATGCAGCTCCCTTGCATCGTCGAGGAGGTCACATGACCACTGCAGCCTATAGTCGGCCACAGTGGTAGCGGTGACCTGTTACACTTGTGTCAGGTGTTACATCACATGTGACCCAAGGAGAGCAGGTCACCAGTACGAATGGCTGCAACGGTCACATGACCCTCCCCATCAACGGATGTTGTTATCCGCATGGAAGGAAGATGCGGAAATGGATGTGGAGTGATCGAGAAGGAAGTATGGTCAGCACCATGGGTTGTTAAGTGCTGGATAACCTCTTTAATATTGCACATATTAGCAAGTATATTAAAGGGGTTGTTCCATGATACTTTTTTTACACTTTTTAAACTGAATACATTTGCAACTGCATGTAATTAAACATTTTGCATAGCCACTGAGCTATTCAATAAAATGTATCTGTATAACGCTGTTTGTACTTTTTCTCATTTCTCTGTCCTGAAAAGGAGCTACATGCTCTCTTCCATCCTTCAACTGCCACCAGCTGCAGTGGAAAGGACATACCCCCTGAGAAAGTGCACACTCTCTAGGCTGCCAGCTTGATATAAATCTAGCATAGCAATGAATGGTTAAATCTCTAATTTAGGCACATCCTCTGGTGGTGCAGGGGGATATCAAGACATGTCTCTGCTTTTTTTATCATTTTAAATGATAACACTGTGAATGCCTATAGCCACCACTAGGGGGAGCTAAGTACATATAAACGTATACAGCTTCAACAGATCTCAATAGAAGCTGTATAAATCTCTGTGTGGTGAACTCCCCCTAGTGACATCCTCAAAAACACCATTTGACTGTGTCAGGAAGCAGTAAAACCAGCTCAGTGGTCGATCCTCTTCTACCACAGGCCCCATAGCAGTAGTGTGGTCTGACAAGGGAAAAGCACCAGCCAATGTGCGCTCTCGTGGTCTTGGCCACCAGAAAGCTCTCAATGGTAACCCCCCAACACACACACACAGACTGTTTTCCATACTTACCTACCACACAGATTGGCCTCACCTTTCACACAGATGGTCCCCATGCCCCCACTCTCAAACAGATTGCTCCCCATGGCCTCCCTCCCTCTCACACAGACTGCTCTCTATCCCCCCATGTACACAGACTGCTCACCATCCTCCTTCTCTCATCCAGACTGCTCTGTATGCCACCTCACACAGACTGCCCCCTATGGATCTTCTCTCACAAAGACTGTTTCTCATGTTCTCCCTCCTGTACTGTGACTAATTTTTAAGCCACACTTACTGATACAGAATTATCCCCATGCCCCCTACCCTTTTAAAACAGACTGCTCCCCTTGCCCCCTCTGTTAACCAAACACCTCTCCATGTCCCACTCTCTCACATAGACTTCTATCTTTGCCCTTCTTTCGCATCTAGCAGAATATTCTGATTATAAATTGATATGTGCATCTATACGAAATTAATATGAGATTAATTTGGCCACTGAAGTAGCAGCCCAGTACAGACAGACCTATGAGAATTACAATATTAGCTTCTTCCATTGAATGAGTAACAGTTTTAATTTTTAGGGTAAAAGTATATTTTTAGATTTAGCGATTGAGTATGAGACTTTTTAGTGCCCTGCTGCAAATAACCATGAACAAAAAATGAAATACTATCTTTTCCATATATTACCAGCCACACCAGTAGAACTTCATTGAGAATTCAATTTAAAGGTTTGTGCCCATTAAGATCAACATTTTCTCAGTATTTATTTTTGTTCCTAGTTTTTTTCTATCTGCCTTCATAATACTTGCAGTCTAATGTTGTATTTTATGGACATCTCTGAGTCCAGCACACACAAAAATTGTGTAAATCATGGGAGAGTTGGAAGAGCATAAAATCTTCAGCTATGAATATTTCATTGTAGTGTACTTTATATTCCTTTCTCTTGCAAATTTCACAAATATTGTTACCTTATTTATGTCTTTGGTCATGTTGATATATCGGAGCACAGCTAAAATATAAATTCACATTTCCTCTATAAGGAATTATTTGCTTTAAAATATTAACTAATGGATTTTAAAAGCACATATAGGCCATCTTTATTATCATTTTCTTTAGTATTACATGTTTTTGAAATATAATAAAAAGTTGCAAGGTCTATCAGAACGCATAGAATACCATATTTATTTACTATGTACAAAGCAGAACAATATAGTCTCATACTAAACGTATTAAATTAATGTCCAGGCATGCACCACAGTTAATGTTAAAGAGGACCTTTTATGGGTCCAGACTATATTAAATAAGTGAGGGGTTGTGTAGGACATAGTGCAGGCATGTAAAGTCACTTACTAGTTTATTTGTGCGGCGCTGTGCCCCCCTTTTACTTTTCCCACCTGGTATGTAAATGAATATCACCGGTACAGGGAGGAGGAGACTGCCCTGTTTCTCAATGGGCGTCTCCTTCTCCTGTGACGCTCTCTGCTGTGATTGGACCGCACTACAGCCAGAGAGAAAAAAAAGCTCACCTTCTCCCAGCTATATAGATGTATTGATAGATGCACGGTGTAACAGATATTTCTGTATATGTATATATATATATATATATATATATATATATATATATATATATATAATATGTACACCACTATGCAAATGTTGCAAAGTAAGAATTCTTTCAAAAACAGAAATGTTAATATTTTACATTTATTCTGCAGCAGGCCCACAACCCCAGACACACACCCAATGTCATTAAGAACTATCTTCAGTGTAAAGAAGAATAAGCAGAATAAGCAGTCCATCATTCTTTCTGAGATTACATGAAGAGACAGAAGGCTTTGAGCAAGCCTACACCCACAAAAGATCGGTGCTTAGTTTTCCATGATGTGTGGAACAACCTCCCTGCGGAGTTCCATCAAATTGTACAATTTTTTGCCCATGTCCAATCTTCTGGGTACAATTGTGTGCAATTGTACCCAGAAGAACTCATGCTGTTTTGAAGACAGCAAGGGTGGTCACACCAAATATTGATTAGATTTGGATTTTTCATTTGTTCATTCACTTTGCATTTAGTCGTTTGATAAAAGTATATCAAATATATATATATGTGTCTGTGTGTATATATATATATATAATATAATAGATAGATGTACTACAGGTGTTGTATTATTGTGCAATTGTCATGAAACACCAGCATATTTGTGCCCTGCCCCTTCACAAAACTGCTACTTATGGACCCAGCTCACGTACCTGCTAAATTGCAAACGGCCTGAAAAGACAATTAAAAATATTCTTTATTATTTCTTGCTAAAACCTTTAATATTTATTAGTCTAACGGACCATAGAAGGCTAGGCAAAGAGGAAAAGAAGAGCAGAGGTTGCCATGACTATGTAAGAACAAGATGCTGGCAAATAAACTGTGTCCTGGCAGTACATGCGCTCGTCCTCTTAAAAAAATCTAAGACCCACTCAGTGCTGCCTGGTAACATATAACATACAGTATGTAAAGGGACTTAGCCATGTCTGGAACACTCTTATAACCCATTTTTATTCATTCAGGAATTAGGAGCAGGCAAATAAAGGTCTATTCACACAGTATTTGCAGCTTACTTGGTGTATGCATGTATGTTTAGTATTTGGTGAGTTTAGTATTTCTGGAATTCTGGGGCCCCTAAGCAATATCTGGGGTCTCTTTCTCACCACTAAGCTCCTCCCCATAGCAGTGATAAGCACCATCTCACCACTAATATTGTGAGCCCTTATGTGCCCCCTCACACAGTATAATGTCCCCTTATATGTCTCTCATACAGTATGATGTTCCCTTATGTGCCTCCAACACAGAAAAATGCCCCTTCATGTGCCCCTAACACAATATGGTGCTCCTTATGTGGCCCCCAACACCATACTGTGCCCCTCATGCTTCCACTACACAGAACAATGCCCCCTTATGCGTCCCCAACACAATATGGTACCTCCTTTTGTGCCCCTAACATACTATGCTGTTCCTTTAGTATCTCCAAAATTAATACTCACTTAGCCACATTCTCATGATGAATGGAACAGATCTCTCACTGCCGATCTGCTCCCATCTGTCTAGCAACTAGGGGCAGCAGGCACGATGATGTCAATTCATTATGCCTGACAGCACCACCAGTCCCAGGGTGAATGGTGGACCAGGGAACTGTGCTCCCTGTTTTACCATTGTATTCATGCCTTGAGGATGCACATGTGCCATGTGCCGGCCGTAGGAAGAAGAGGAGTGGGGCACGGAGAGGATGGCAATAATGGCTGAGGCAATGAGGACGGTTGTAGTTCTCACAGTGGCTGATCCTACTCCAATTCTCTCTCATGCTGCCTGGGCAGTGAATGGAAGGATTTTAACTCTTCTTTCCCTCAGGACACACCGTGAACTAGTGGGGTTTCCTGCTTGTGGTGGCTGTGGTGCCAATGATGTCAGAATGAGCAGTTGGGTGCAAAGCAGGAATACAGGAGGAAAATAATATTGATCGGGTATTTAAGAATTGTCGCGAGTGCCCGAAGCAATAAATTCAGACCATGGGCAGTAAAGTCCAAAACCTTGACTCAGTCCAAGTACAGGCTGCATGGTCCTCAACCATCTTTTTTTCTCAAAGGTAGTAGATGGTTGGCCACTGCTTCTCTGCTAACTAAGTTGCATCTGCAGCAAAGACCACTTTCCGCAGCAGTATCAAAATTGGGCCTCCGTTAACAAAGAGTTGCCTTTTCCAATGAGTCACATTTCTACCTTATTGAACACATGGGTGTTGGTGTGTCAGGTGAAAAAAATCAGAGCACAAAATTTCTGCAACAATTGTTGGAAGAACATAAGCTGGTGGTGACAGTTTTATGGTCTGGGGAATGTTTTCATGGCAGTCTCTTGGCCAACTCATCCATGTGAAAGGAACTCTCAACTGATTTGAAGTGCATCACCAAGACTTCTAAGTACTATATTTATAATAAAATAACCACAAATGTCTTTTCTGTGCTCACATCATTATCAGTTTTATTCAACCCCCAAGTGACATTCAATCTTAGTACTTAGTACAACATCCTTTTCCAGTTATAACAGCTTTTAAACGTGAAGCATAGCTTGACACAAGTGTCTTGCAGCGATCTACGGGTATCTTCGCCCATTCTTCATGGGCAAAAGCCTCCAGTTCAGTCACATTCTTAGGCTTGCGCGCTGCAACTGCTTTCTTTAAGTCCCACCAGAGGTTCTCAATCGGATTTAAGTCTGGTGACTGCGATGGCCACTTCAAAATGTCCCAGCCTTTAATCTGCAACTATGCTCTAGCAGACTTGGAGGTATGCTTGGGATCATTGTCCTGTTGAAAGGTCCAACGTCTCCCAAGCCTCAGGTTTGTGACGGACTGCATCACATTTTCATCCAATATCTCCTGGTACTGAAGAGAATTCATGGTACCTTGCACACGCTGAAGCTTCCCTGTACCTGTAGAAGCAAAACAGCCCCAAAGCATGATTGACCCCCGCCATGCTTCACAGTAGGCAAGGTGTTCTTTTCTTCATAGGCCTTGTTCTTCCTCCTCCAAACATAGCGTTGATCCATGGGCCCAAACAGTTCTAATTTTGTTTCATCAGTCCACAGAACACTATCCCAAAACTTTTGTGGTTTGTCCACATGACTTTTGGCATACTGCAGTCGACTCTTCTTATTCTTTGGAGACGGCAAGGGGGTGCGCCTGGGAGTTCTGGCATGGAGGCCTTCATTACGCAGTGTGCGCCTTATTGTCTGAGCTGAAACTTCAGTACCCACATCTGACAAATCTTTTTTCAGTTCCTCAGCAGTCACACGGGGACTTTTCGACACTTTGCGCTTCAGGTAGCGCACAGCAGTCGAAGTCAGCATCTTCTTTCTGCCACGACCAGGTAGCGTTTCAACAGTGCCCTTTGCCTTGAATTTGCGAATGATGCTTCTGTGAAGAGAAATCACCTCTTCTCTTGTTTTCCTGGACCATTCTCTTGACTTCACCATGTTTGTAAACACACCAGTAAATGTCTAGAAGGAGCTGAGTATCACAGTCATTTTACATCTGCCTAATTGGTGCTTATTATGCTTGATTGCTGCTCCTTGACATCCAGAGGTGTTTTCAATACCTGATCGAAAACACTTGAATGAACCTCTGTTCTTAAGAGTGGTAGTCTTTAAGGGGTTAAATAGTTGTGTCAATGAAGAAATCACAAAAAAAAAAAATGTAATACTGTATTACAAAAACAATTGATGTCATTTTAGTTGCATTTGGTTCTTTAAAGTCCTTGTAAGATTTCATTCTGAACACAATTACAAATGTACACTAAATTCCCTAAAACCCCTTACAGCATTGGGGGTTGAATAATTTTGAAAACAACTGTATATATATAAACACAGTGTGTGTGTGTATGTATATATATATATATACATACCCCAAAAATGAAACAGCACCTCCTAGAGGTAAGTTTTTAATGCAGGTGCAAGCTACACGGACAACTATACAGCAAACCAAAGGAATATCAGCACACTGCTGAATGCACTAAGAATGGGTGAACAGGTGAATGTGTGAATAGGGTCAAATACATGACTACCATACTTATTATAACATGGCATATGGCATAGCGCATATAATTGATCAAAAATATGTTGGGCCCGTCTACCAATCAGCAAGGTGGCTTCTAATCAGACGGGGACCTACGCTAACACGAAGTGTCCAACTCCACTATGATGTTGTGATAGTACTGATTAAAAGCACCACGCAGGTGGCCGGGTAAGCGGGAGTGCTAAGTTCCATTGAGGATGCCAATTCCTCATCTATATATACATACCCAAAAAATGAAACAGCACCTCCTAGAGGTATTTTTTTTATTTTTTATTGAGTCAGTCCCATATATATATACTGTGTGTATATATATATATGTGTATATATATATATATATATATATATATATATATATATTCATGAATAATAGATGAGTAGTACTTCAGAAAAAAAAGTCCAGATTGCTATTTTTATTTTTATTTTGCCCCTGTACCCCTGAAGCTGATTTGAAATACACAGTCAGGACTGCTGTGCGCATGCATGGCAGTCCTTACAATATATTACAGTTCAGTTTTGTACTGATCCAGACTCTTTATCTGCATTACCAATCATTTAATACAGCAAATAATAGTCCAAAAATGTGGTGACACATTCTGTCATGCTCTAGTGACGAAGGGAAACCCCACACTGAACATAGGAGGGAAAAGGAAATAAGGCCTGGAAACTAGGGAAGGAAGATGGACACCTCCTAGTGAAAACCCTAACCAAAGCCCTGACTGGCTACCAGTATGAACAGACCCCAGAGGTAGGTGAGGTCATACACAGGAATATCTAAAGTCCTATCTAACCCTAAAGGACCCTGGTACTAATTACAGGAATGAGACAACCTGTTAACACTTAACTTCCAAGAAGCTATGGCAGCAGCAGGAACTCAGCCAAGATCCAAACACCAGCTATCCACAGGTCCAACTGAAGCTATAAACCATACAGCATTGTGGGAGAAACAACTATAAATAGGGAAAGTTAAATGATCACAATAGCAACACCTGGAGGTTAAGGGTGTGGCCAGTACTAGAAACAACACAGACACCTATTGATCCACAAGGTAAACATGTCAAATCAAACCTCATGTTGCCAGTCTGAAAGATCTCCTGCCACTCATTGTTGCGGGGACGTCCATATGTCTCAGTACACCCATGACACAATCCCTTTAAAGGGAATTTGTCATCAGAAAATGACCTATTCTTTAAATCACATTTTTGTGTTTAACATACATTTAAATAATGTTAATGGTTATTTTTTAGTTTTCCAAGTCAATATTTATATTTAAACAAAATCCTGCAGTTTTCGCACTGGCCACTAAGACTAATATTGGGCACCACCTCTTGGTCTGTACAGTTCACTTTACTGCAGTTATCTGCTTATCTGTCATTTTAATCCTGCTTGTAATGATATCACCTCTGTGTATAGATAAGACCATATCCACCATTCGCAATAGGTGATTGTCAAAGCATATCTATTCTTTGCTTGTATAATGACCTGTACACAGCACACAGAGCATGTCTAGAAAACTTTTCCATAGTTGTCAACGAGGTGCTCTCCAGACCATTGTGTAAAGCAATTTTCTTTTTTCTTATTTTCATATATATTGATAACCTATCATCAGGATACATGATCAATATGAGATTGGTGGGGGTCTGGCACTCCCGCTAATCAGTTGCTTGAAGAGGAGGTGGCGCTCCATGCAAGCGCTGCTTCCTTGTCATTACACTACGCCTCATCTCATCTGTAATCGCAGCATGGTGTCATTACAATCACTCACTCCGTTTAAGTGACCGGAACGAGTACTTGTCATTACACTGCACTTCCGAGACGAAGTGTGGTGTAATGAACAGGAAGGAGCGCTAGCATGGAGCCCCGCCTCCTCTTCCTACAGATGATTGCCAGGGTCCTGTGCGTTGGAACCCAGCTGATCTGATATTGATGACCTATCCTGATGAAAAATAAAAATGTTACTGATGTTTGTAGCAATGCGAAATATAATTTATTTTCAATAAAAAATCATTTTACTCTGAAAAATTTGTAAAGCATTAAAAAAAAACCTATATAAATGTGGTATCGCCATAACCGTATCGACCCACAGCATAAAGTTTTCATATAATAATATATACCGCACGGAGAACCCCATGAAAAATAACAAAATGTAAATTAAAACCACTGACAGAATTGCAATTTTTTCCCTTCACCTCCCAAAAAATGGCATAAAAAGTGATCAAAAAAGTGATATGTACCCAAAATCGTACAAAAAAAAACTACAGCTCACACAGTTCAGTCAACCAAAAAATAAAAAAGTTATGGCCCCAGAAATTTAGTCAAAGTCCCTAGTTGAGTCAAAGAAAATAATGCACGATAGTAATAGATGCAAACATAACATATGGACTAAGCCTCACGCTAATGATAAAATCTGAGACTCTTAGCCAATACATTTTCATCAAAACACATCTGTGCCCACCTACTCAGCGCCAAGGTGGTCTCAGTTCAGGCAGGTCCTACGCTAAACCTAATTATGCCGTTATGCATTTATGTTCAGGAGCGCAGACTCTGCACATATAGTGTGTTGCACCTAGTTACCTCTATGTGCATGAGCAACCAATGAGAGGAGGAGCAAACACACCTATATGTACCACCTTAATCAAGGTCGCCTCTTAGATAGGTGGGGCAAAAGTGCAAATGAATGCTACTCCCAGAGTAGGAGAGCATTCACACCTGAAGGTGCCACACCTTCAAGACAAATTAAACAAATCACAGAAAAAAGATACAAAACATCCTGCACAATATGATAGTAAATATGCGGATGTGCATGGCTACATTTATAGTCACAGAAAATAATAATGCACTATAGTAATAGATACAAACATAACATATGGACTAAGCCTTCATTCTAATGATAAAATCTGAGACTCTTAGCCAATATATTTTGATCAAAACACATCTGTGCCCGACCTACCCAGCGCCAAGGTGGTCTCAGTTCAGGCAGGTCCTACGCAAAACCTACCTATGCCATTATGCATTTATGTTCAGTCCCTGGTTAACACTGCCAAGGTAACACCAGTTGGCAGCAGGGACCCCCTGATACATGGACCCCCCACAATTGTGTGTTCTGCGGTTCATTTAAGTCCCTCTCAGCATATCTTCCAAATGTGTCCACTGCTGGAAGAAGCTGCTCCTAATGTACTTATTGTTATTGGCTGGCATGAAAGATAACAAGAATCGCTCTGCAGTGGGTCTAAACGACAGGACTTGTTTGAGAGCAGCATTGGGCACCTTAGGTGCATTTTCAAAAAGGGAAGAATAAGAACAGCAGTGGGCTCCATAACAAGCATGTAACAGCAATATCTAGACACAGCAGCATTTTTTATTATTCTAAGTAAAAAGTGTCAACTTTCGTACAATTTAATAGAGTAAATATTTATTGGTGGTGGGTCATGGGCAGTGGTGCACACACAGGGGATCAAATGGACTGATTTTTTTTTTTTTTTAACTAGGCAGTTATACATGACACAAATCAGATCCAATACATAATTTGAGCACCCTCATAGCTTTTGACCTCACAATCCTGTCTTCTTAGCCCACCACCACATTTGGTCCTGATGCCAGTCAGTGACAGAACATAGTGGGGGAGATTTATCAAAACTGGTGCAAAGGAAAACTGACTTAGTTGCCCATAACAACCAATCAGATTCTATCTTTCATTTTTCAGAGCTCCTTTGGAAAATTAAAGGCTCAATCTGATTGGTTACTATGGGCAACTAGGCCAGTTTTCATTTGCACCAGTTTTGATAAATATCCCCCAGCGTGTGACTGCTCTACAATCAATAATAATGATGAAATCCTGCCTAGGAAATGTCATCATGGTGAGCAGCCTGACAGCAACACTCACCAATAGTGTAGTATACCCAAGTGCCAGAGTGTAGTGTAGTAAGGCCCCACCCCCTCCCCCTCTAAGCGGCTCTGCAACTTTGCACACTTTTGGCATTCTATCAATCAGCTTCATGAGGTAGCCACCTCGGCAATTTTCGGCGCCCCCATAGAAATGAACGGAGGGCGGCTGCGTATGTGCAATGAACCCTCCACCACTTTTGGGGCTTTGTTTAGGAGATAGGTGCAGGTCCCAGCGGTGGGACTCGCACTTATCAGACAATGGGGGCATATCCTAGCGATATGCTCCCATTGTCTCAGATGAGACAACCTCTTTAATTGCACATTGGTTTCTTTATGTCTTCAATATGAATCTACAAGATAGAAATAAAAAATTAAGAAAAACCATGGGATGAAAAGCTGGGTCCAAACATTTGACTGGTACTGTATGTAGTTTTTTTTCTTTGCAAACACACATAGATCCAGACACTGTAACATGTAAAACTGCATCAATCCACATGATTCCTGGGCATTCCTGAGTTCTGCAATATGGAATACTGGTAAACCATCTTACATCACATATACCTTTCCTAGGTGACATGTGTTCAAGATTTTGAAATCTTACCTGATTTGACAAATTCCCCATATTTGTGTCTTGTTTTGGTATCACAAGCTCCACAACTTTGGAGACTGTTTTTTTATTTATTTTTTCTTGCGTTGTTTCACCTACTGTATGTATATAAAAGTCCAGAATATATATTTCAATGCATAGACCAAAAAATGGAAATCACAGCTAAATTTCTTTATTTTCCAGGAGAAATAACAGAGGAGCAGCACAGATTATGTAATATGTAATGTGCGGGGAATGTTAGACACACTTCGCAGGTCCTTTTGATGATGTAGAAAAAAGGCAAATGGAGGCTTATAATTTGTTTTGACAAAAAAATAAACGTTCGGAAAAAGTACAATTTTGTCTGGACATAAGTATTCAGACCCTTCATTACGACACTTGAAATTTGTCTCTGGGGGCCTCCCATTTCTCTTGATCATCTTTGAGATGTTTCTACACCCCGATTGGAGTCAACCTGTAGTAAATTCAATTTATCGGACATGATTTGTAATGACACTCCTCTGTCTGTAAAAGGTCTCACAGTTGACAATGCATATTAGAGCAAAAACCAAGCCATGAAGGAGGAAAGAAGTGCCTGTAGATATCAGAGACATGATTTTGTGGATGCACAGATCTGGAGAACGGTACAAAAACCTCTCTGCCGTAATGAAAGTTCCCAACATCACAGTGGCCTCCATAATTCTTAAATAGAAGACATCTGGAACAACCAGGACTCTTCAAAGAGCTGGTCGCCCCACCAAACTACCGTATATACTCGAGTATAAGCCGACCCGAGTATAAGCCGACCCCCCTAATTTTACCCAAAAAAACCTGGGAAAAGTAGTGACTCGAGTATAAGCCGAGGTGGAAATGGATGTCACTGTTATGGGGGATCTGTGGATGACGCACTGTTATGGGGGGGATCTGTGAATGACGCACTGTTATGGGGGGATCTGTGGATGACGCACTGTTATGGGGGGATCTGTGGATGACACTGTTATGGGATGGGGGCTGTGGATGGCACTTATGGGATGAGGGGATGTGGATGACACTGTTATGGGAAGGGGGATGTGGATGGCACTTATGGGATGAGGGGATGTGGATGACACTGTTATGGGAAGGGGGATGTGGATGGCACTTATGGGATGAGGGGATGTGGATGACACTGTTATGGGATGGGGATGTGGATGGCACTTATGGGATGGGGATGTGGATGGCACTTATGGGATGGGGGCTGTGGATGGCATCCACAGATCCCCATCCTATAACAGATCCCCCATAACAGTGCCATCCACATCCCCTCATCCCATAACAGTGCCATCCACATCCCCTCATAACCGCTCATGTATAGTTTTTAAATTTGATTATACTATACACTTATTACAATTCTTGCCCCACTGTACCTCATTACATGCGGCAGGCGGGCAGTGAATCCTTCAGGCCGGGCGGGAGAGCGGCGCAGTGTGACTGACGTCACGTGCCTGCGCCGCCTGCTTCATTCATAAAGCAGGCCGGGCAGGCACGTGACATCAGCAAGTCACGCTGTCTCGTCCGCCCGGCCTGAAGTATTCACTGAACGCCTGCCGCATGTAATGAGGTACAGTGGGGGCAAGAATTGTAATAACTGTACAGTATAATCAAATTTAAAAAGTATACATGAGCGGTGGGGCCGGAGCGCAGTGAGCGCATCGGCCCTGCCGCAAATGCCCGCCCCCAGCTCCTCCCCCCGCTCCTCCTCCCACTCCGCTCTTCACAGTTTTAATTTATGACTCGAGTATAAGCCGAGTTCGGGTTTTTCGGCACAAATTTTGTGCCGAAAAACTCGGCTTATACTCGAGTATATACGGTAAGTAGTCAGGGGGAAAGGGCATTGGTAAGAGAGAACCCAATAGTCACTCTGACTGAGCTCAAAAGATCCTGTGTGCAGAAGGGAGAATCTTCCAGAAGGTCAACCACCCCTGCAGTATTCCACCAATCTGGGCTTTATGGCAGAGAGGCCAGAAAGAAGCCTTTCCTCAGTTAAACAAACATGAAAGTTTGAAAGAAAAAAAAGCAGTAAAAGTATTCTCAGACTGTGAGAAACATTCTTTGGTCTGTGAGAAAGATTATTTGGTCTGATGAAACCAAGATTGAACTTTCTGGCCTCAATTCTAAGCATCATGTTTAAGGGAAACAAGGCACTGCTCATTACATGCCCAATACCATCCCTACAGTGAAGCATAGCGGTGGCAGCATCATTCTGTGGTGCTGTATTTCAGTGCCTAGGACAGGGAGACTGGTCAGGGTTGAGGGAAAGTTGAAGCTGAATACAGAGATATTCTTAATTAGAGTTGAGTGAACACCTGGAAGTTCGGGTACGACGGGTTCACTAAAAAGTTTGGGTTCGGGATCCGAACTCAACCTGAACTGGACCCCGAACCCTATTGAAGTCAATGGGGACCCGAACTTTTGGGCACTAAAATGTCTGTAAAAAAGTCCTAGAAAGGGCTGCAAAAGGCAGCAAAATGTGGGTAAGTGCCCTGCAAACAAAAGTGGATAGGGAAATGACTTAAAATAAATCAAAATGAAATCAAAATCTTGATCTAGGAGGAGGAAATGGATGTGGAGTAGGAGGTTGAGGAGGCGTCAGGTGAGAATGTTATCAGCAGCGCGTCTACCAGCTTGCGTTTGTAGTTATGCATTAACAGATGTTTTTACCAAATTTGGTTCCTTGTCAGCAATGCACAGCAAGAGGTTTTCAGCGGCAAAACTGGGTTCATATTACCCACCAATGGAACAAACGATTTTTAAAAATGTAGGCCCCTGGCACCCAGGCAGGAGGGGTTAATTCACGGCAAAACGGGGTTCATGTCACCCACCAATGGAACAGACGATTTTTAAAAATGTAGGCCCCTGGCACCCAGGCAGAGGAGGCGTTTATTCAAGGCAAAACAGGGTTAATGTCACCCACCAATGGAACATGCAATTTTTCGAAATTTAGGTCCCTGTCACCTATGCAGAGGAGGGGTTTATTCACGGCAAAACAGGTTTCATGTCACCGACCAATGGAAAAGTGTAGTGTACGGGAGCTGTAATGCCCGTCACTACAGAAGGGTCACTTGTGTGCGGTTGTTCCCCTCAGTTATGAGGAGATTGGTGTAAAACATCTTCATGTAATGCAATGCTGTGTATTTCCCTGTTACTGTGATATTTGCCATGTGCAGGCCTGCTAGGGGTGTCATTCCAGCTCTAAGACGCTAGAGGGAGCTAGGGAGCCCTAGTTTATATATAGGCCCAGTCAGGGAAGGAAAAGGCAGTTAAGCCCAGGCCATGCACCTGTGAAAGTCTAGCTCAGGCCTTGAGCCTGTGAGCAGTCTAATCTAGCATGTGCCTGTGAAGGCAAGGCCCAGGCCTTGTATCCGCTGAAGTCAGCCCAGGCCCTATAGCCTGAGGGGGTCCAGCCTAGGAAGATTCATTCCCTAGGAGGAGCAGTCCAGACCCTAGAACTAGTGGAGAAGTGTTGCCTCCTTAGTCAAGCTGCAAGCAGGACAAGTATCCCTGGAGAGAGAGAACAGTTGCCTGAAGTGTATTGTTACATCAAGAGTAAGCCGTTTGACCTAGCCCGATCTTAGGAGGCCTGTCTTGAAGATAGCCTTTTGGGACTGTGATTACTAACTTGAACCACTTCTGTGACTGTATTGTAACGTGTGGAACATTCTGGAACTGTACTTATTGACTGTTCATCTATTTTCAACTACGTTCAGTAATGTTATCCTGTTATTCGAGTACAAGGATTCCTCAATTATTCCACCTGTCACTACACGGTGTGCCACCGTTCAATTGGCACTGGCGTCACGACATTCATCACCTGCCTGTTCCAGTGCTGACCCGATTGAAGACGACAGTCAGTCCCAGGTTAGTGGGTTGCCCTGCACTACAAAGCCCAGCATACCTAAAGCTACACTACTGACCCCCTGGGACACTGCAAAAGGCAAATATTTTGAAATGTAGACCCCTGGCACCAAGGCAGAGGAGGGGTTAATTCACGGCAAAACGGGGTTAATGTCACCCACCAATGGAACAGACGATTTTTAGAAATTTAGGTCCCTGTCACCTATGCAGAGCAGGGGTTTATTCACGGCAAAACGGCATTCATGTCACCCACCAATTGAACAGGCGATTTTTAGAAATGTAGGCCCCTGGCACCCAGGCAGAGGAGGGGTTAATTCACGGCAAAATGGGGTTCATGTAACCCACCAATGGAAAAGACAATTTTTAAAAATGTAGGCCCCTGGCACCCAGGCAGAGGAGGGGTTTATTCAGGGCAAAAATTGCAATATTGCACCCAACTATTTTTTTTTTTAATAGTATTTATTTATGCAGTTTTTTTGGAATCAAAACAAAACATTGTACAAGACCAATACGACAATCCACACAAACTCCTCTCAGTACATTAAGAGAATAAGAGCAGTATACAAATCCCTAGAATCAGCAAGACATAATATCTCCTATTCCGATAATCAAAAGTTATTATCCGAAACAAATAAGACTGAGACAACACACATACACACATCCACCCACCCTGCAGTCCCAGGAACGCCCTCCCCCCCCCCCCAAAATCCAGGAGTCATCAAGTAGTACCATGTGCCTGGAGCCAAAGCCCCCAAATAAGATCAAACTGACCTGGAACCCCTCTGGCAGCGTACGTCAATTTATAGAACTGGAGGTCTGCATTAACCAATTGAACCCATGATTCCACGGAAGGAATCTTGGGAGGTTTCCAATGTAAAAGGATCGTTTTCCGCCCATAGAACATGAGAAGACATAAAAGCTTCCTACCATATTTAGATGGATCAGCTTCACGCACCAATCCCAGCAAACACACTGATGGCGACAGTATCCCAGGGAGCCCCAGTTTGGACACAATAAATTCACATATTCCCTTCCAGAAGCGTTGCAGTATTGGACACTCCCAAATCATGTGGAAAAACGTGCCCCTCTCCCCCCCACATCTGGTACACAAATTATCCGGGAGTCTACGCATGTGATATAAACGCACAGGGGTAAGGTAAACCCTATGTATCCATTTCAACTGAATCACCTGATCCCGAGCACTTATTACTGATGATTTCCACCCCGCCGACAATTCCTCTAAGTGTGCCGCTTCCAGTTCCGGAATATCAGCCCTCCAGCGCTCAAACGAGCGATAGAGTGGCGATTCCTGCAATGTTAAAATCTCCACGTAAAACGAGGAAATGGGCTTGTATAACTGAACCCTTCTAGCCACAGACTCCAGCGGGCCACACTGTAGAGCAAGAGTCAGAGATTTAAATTGAATTACGCACGCATGGCGCAACTGGAGATATCTGTAGAAACACGTATTAGGCAGGTTCAATTGCTGCCGTAGAGCACTGAAATCACTAAAAACCCCATCCACATACAGCTGGGTCAGATATTTGAGGCCAGCTTTGGCCCAAAATTCAAAATCCGACAGATGAAGCAGCTCCTTCAGACGGCTATTCTTCCACAAAGGCATGTACGGAGACCAGGTGTCACCCCCGTCATTCTCCACGTGCGTCACCACCCATCGTTTCCACACCGAAACTACCACCGCCATAGCCTTAGTATAATGCAGAACCAAGTCTCCACCCCCTATACACCAGATTGGCCAAAGACTCGAAGGATCCCGCCAGGGCAGCCTCCAACACTACAGCTGGATTATTCGCATCCGCTCTTATCCACCATGCAGCATACACCAACTGCGCAGCAGCATAGTATACACGGAAATCCGGGAGTCTCAGGCCACCCCGTGCACACAGGGCTTTCAATGTCTGCCTTGCCAATCTAGGTGGTCGGCCCCCACAAAAAGGGAGATATCAATCTATCCAAATGGTCAAAGTGAAACTGCGGCAGTGCAATAGGGGCCGACCTGTACAAATACAAAAGCTTAGGCAACAATGACATCTTCACCAAGTTTACCCTGCCCATCAGAGTGAGAGGAAGATGGGTCCAAACATCAAGTTTCCGCGATACCTGCTGGACAGCGGGCACAATATTCAATTGATAAAATCGGTTTGTATCCCTATGAATCCTCACACCTAGATAGACAAATTGGTCCACTACCTTCAAACTAGATAATGGAGAAATCCCCATCCCCGCTTCGTCATCAACCAAGCACAAGCTGGACTTACTCCAATTCACTCTAAGACCAGAGAACTTTCCAAACCCGTCAATAATCTCTAAAAGGGCCTCCAGGGACGGGCCCGTATCCGCTAAATACACCAACAGGTCATCCGCATAGAGTGATATCTTTTCCTCTATCCCTGCAATGGTCCACCCCTCTATTAACTGGGAAGCGTTCACTAATCTCGTCAAGGGTTCCATGACCAGGGCAAACAACATCGGGGATAAGGGGCACCCCTGTCTAGTCCCCCTATGGAGGTCAAAGGGTTCCGACAAATATCCATTCACCCGCACCCGTGCCCTCGGGGCCTGATATAGCAACATGACCCATTTAATAAAGGAGGACGGAAACCCCAAATATTCCAGCGTCTGCCATATAAAATTCCATTCAACCGAATCAAACGCTTTCTCGTTGTCCAAAGAAGCAATTGCCCGAGACCCCGCATTATCATGAGTAACCTGTAAGTTGGTAAAAAGTCTCCTAAGGTTAATGTCCGTGGTCTTCCCAGGCATAAACCCGGACTGATCCGGATCAATCACAGATAAAATAACTTCCCTCAGTCTCCTCGCCAGAAGCTTTGCCAATACCTTCGCGTCCACATTAAGTAGGGAGATCGGCCTGTACGAGCTGCAGCACTCCGGAGGACGCCCCAGTTTATGTAGGACCACAATAGTAGCCTCCATCATGGAGTCAGGTAACTTATTGCGTTCAAAGGCGTGAGTGAAAAGCTTATGCAATCTCTCACTTTGTTGCTTTATATCCGCCTTATACCATTCCACCGGGAACCCATCAGGCCCAGGCGATCTCCCCACCGACATGCTCTCAATTGCGGCCCGGACTTCAACAACATCCAGAGGCGTGTTCAAATAAGCCTTATCCGTCGAGGAGAGAGGGGTAACCGAGATAGTCCTCAAATAATCCCTGATATCTATGGCACTAAAGACCGACTTACTATCGTAAAGAACAGCATAATACTTAGCAAATTGGGAGCAAACATCCTCCGGACGAGAAAAGGACACGCCCCCACCATCAGAGATACAAGTCACTACCGTCTGCGGGGTCTCCGTTTCGCCAGAAAAGCTAAAGTCCTCCCATTCTTGTCCCCGTCAGAAAAAATTACCTGCTTCTGACACAACATTTTCTTTTGCGTATATTCAACTAAATGGAGACGGAGATTACGCTGTGCCTCCTCCCATCTAGTGCGATTATCCTCAGTAGGATCCTGAGAGAAAGCCACTTCAGTTGATGTCACCTCGTTCTCCAACTTATTCCTAGTAGTAACCAGCTCCTTCCTATGAGTCGCAATCGCCTGCACAATGACCCCCTCTGAACCGCCTTAAAAGCATCCCACTCCGTCAACGGATCGGAGGACCCTCCATTAATCTCCCAATACTCCTTTGCCCCTTCGGTGGCGGCCCAAGCAACCGGGAGGACCTCTAACCAACGTGGGTTAAGGCGCCATAGTTTAAAGGGAAGCCCAACCGGGATCCTCAGGGTCACCAACAGAGGGGCATGGTCAGAGATGCCCCTGGGTAGATATTCGGCCTTATACAACCATGACAATAGATCTCTGTCAGCGAATACCAAATCAATCCTAGACAACGAATCAAAAGACGCAGAGTGGCAGGAATATTGCCGGACCCCGGGTGTAAGTGCCTCCAGACCTCAGTGAGAGCATGCCCTTCCGCCCACCGAAACAACGCATTACTATGCGAAGCAGGGGGTGTAGTCTATCAAGCAAAGGATCCAAAACGGAATTAAAGTCACCCATAATGAGCAAGGGAGCAACAGGAAAGGTCGCAATCTTACCCATAAGGTCGTCCAAAAACCGCCCTTGGAATGGAGGAGGGACATACACCCCAGCCACTATGTAGTCTCTGCCCCTAATGGACGCGTGCAGAATTACATACCGCCCCAACGGATCAGTCTGAATCGAATGAAGCTGGAAAGGGATAGACCTGGCCACCAGTACCGACACTCCCGTGCCCGGTTACTATATACCGCATGGTAGGACCAACCAATCCAGGGCCTCTTCAACGCCAGAGTTTTCTGTCCCATCAGGTGTGTCTCCTGTAACAACAGTACATCTGGAGAGAATTTCTTCAGAAAGTTAAAAACAAGAGAGCGTTTAACTTTATCATTGAGCCCCTAACGTTCCAAGAAATAAATGTACAATTAGCCATCATTTCACAAACCCGACCACAGAGGTTGGAGGACTTCCGGGACCACAAGGCCAACCACACTCACATACACACCACCAGACGGAACGCACACACATGAAACACATAAAGAACAGGTGTAAGAACCTGACAATAAAACCCACTAAGAACAGTCCCCCACCCTGCCCAGACCACCCAACCTATCTGAGCCCAAAACCCCGAACTAACTATAATTAGCAGTCACGTAGCAAAATCAGGAACGCGGAACAGTTCCAAAACAGCACCTTCAATGCAACGGCGCCGAGGTAACAGGAAGGGACTTAAAGCCCCAACTCCAGACCAGCTAAACTAGGATAACAAAACGGCATCCGTGGAAACAATAACAACGGGACCCCACACGTATGGAACAGTTATCATCCCAGACCGTCCAGCCATGCAGACGCATCCTCCGCAGTAGTGAAGAATCGGGTAGTTTCGCCATCCTGAACCCGAAGTCTCGCCGGATAGAGCATCGCATAACGGATCCCTTTGCCTCGTAGACGAGCTCTCACAGCTGTAAATTGGCGCCTCAACCTCTGAACCTCAGAAGAGAAATCCGGGTAGAAGGACAATCTAGAATTCTCATACTTAATTTCCTGCAAGCGGCGAGCCGCCGACAAGATAGCATCACGGTCCCGATAGTTAAGAACTTTCAGGATAAAAGGACGCGGAGGCGCCCTGGTGGTGGAGATTTAGTAGGGATTCTGTGAGCACGTTCCACCACAAACATTGAGGACAATTGTACAGGGTCAAGACACTTCTGGATGAGTTGTTCTGCAAAAATTTCCGGTGTAGACCCTTCAGCCCTCTCAGGGATCCCCATAATGCGAATATTATTCCTTCTGTTGCGGTTTTCCGCATCGTCCACCTTCGCCTGCAACGATCTAACCTGTTGCTGCAGGGACCGCACCATATTGCCCCCGACTGGGCCACATCCTCCACTTCCCTAGCCGTCTCTCCACTTCGGTGGTTCTTTCTCGGATTTTATCTATATCATGCCTGAGGCAGGTAATATCCGACTGCAGATGATCAATTTTAATTGTGAGGGTAGATTGGCAGTTTGTAATGGCCGCCATTATTTTACTCAAGTCAACCTGATCCACCTCAGGATTGTCTCCAACCCCTTATCTTCAGTTTGACTCATCGCATCAGCAAACACTTTAACCAATTGTGGGCTGCCAGCACCACCCGTTTTTCGGCCCATGTAGAGAAATAATCAGAGGAACCCCCGACACAGGGCAGAGCCGGAGCCAGACCACCCAAACAATGCAGAGGAGAGGAGTAAAAGATGGGTGCCAATATTCCAGGCACCTCCCCGCGCTGGGCTAAAGGAGGGCCAATAAATATATTATGGGACCCCGGACCCAGCAGAAAGTACCTTTAAGGATGCACAATGTCCACCACAGGTGCAGTCCACAGCCGAGGGCAGTCAGGATCAAATCCCTCTCTCTCCACAGATCTCAGAAGGGAGGCCGGGACAGCAAGGGCCAGGAGAAGATCAAAGCAGGGAGCCGCGCCCCGGACACGTGCGCACAGGCTGCCGGGCAGGGAGGTACCCCACCCCGACTCCACCGCAGAGCACCGGAGGACCAGCACCGGAGGGCAGACCCCACAGGACCACCGCAGGGAACACAAGGAAGACCCCTATGCAGGTAAGTGGATCACCGCACCGCCCTTTACCGCTCCGCCGTTACAGGCCGCCCTGCTGCAAGATGGCGTCCGCTCACCGCTGCGGACCAGGAGCTAGGCCGCACCACCACCGGAGAAGAAGGAGGACGATCCGGGAGCCCAGGACAGCACAGGAGGAGGCCGATGACCGCAGGACCCCACCACTCGCCAGCAAGAAGAGGACCAGCCACGGATGCCCAGGATAAATGCAGGATGAAGCCGGAGCTGCAGGAGACCGCGTCCTCACGCCATGAAGGTTAGGCCACGCCCCCCGCACCCAACTATTTAAAAGAAGATTTTTCAAATTTTCGGTCCCTGTCACCTATGCAGAGCAGGGGTTTGTACCGAGCAAAACCGGTAATATTTCACCCAAGAATTTAAAAGAAGATTTTCAGCATTTTCAGTCACTGCCACCTATGCAGAGCAGGGGTTTGTACCCGGCAAAAATGGTAATTTAGCACCCAACAATTTAAAAGAAGATTTTTCAAATTTTCGGTCCCTGTCACCTATGCAATGCAGGGTTACTTGACAGATCAACTATCTTATTGTCCCCGACACATATGCAGCGCAGGCCGCAAAGGTAAATACTGGCCCTAAAAAATATGATTTTTCCACCACCCATGAATAACATGGATTTCAGTGGTATATTTTGGGGTGTAGGACCTCATTGCTCTCAACATGATCTTCCACCCAGTCTTTACCCCTGCCTTCTTTGTCGGTCTGCACACCGCAGAAAGCCGCAGCAGTTTGACCTGTGTTTCGTCATCATCAGAGACATGCTGTGGTGGTCTTCCCATGTCCTCATCCTCAAACCTAAGTGGTTGGGCATCCGTGCACTCAATCTCTTCCACTTCAGGGGCAGGGCTATGGTTATGGCCCTGGTAAACCCTGCCAGAAGTCATCAAAAGGCATAAGAAACTGCTGCATGACTTGGGGCTCAGATTGCTTGACTGATTTGAAAGGGGCCGAGGTGAAAGACTGATGGGCATGGGTTGCAGGTGCCAACTCTGAGCTTTCAGCAGTGGGAGACAATATTAAGGTACTGAAGGCACTGTCAGCCACCCAATCTACTAGCGTCTGTACTTGTTCTGGCCTCACCATTCATAGAGTGGCATTCAGGCCTACCAAATAACGCTGCAGGTTCTGTCGTCTACTCACACCTGAAGAAGTTGTTTCACTTGGACCTGTAGTTGGCGCTGAATGGCCATGTCCTCTCCCAGCAACAGGAGCTCCACCAACACCACCATGCCCACATGCCTTATATGATGTTCTCCTCATTATGGTTTATCTCCGGTGTCAATTTAACTGCCAATAGTCAACAATTAGTTCACTAACAGTAAGGCAGTGCCCGTGTCCACGGGCGTAGGAAGCGGGGGGGACGGGGGGGGGGGGTCGGATCCCCCCCAGGAAATAATGCGGGGGGGACAGGTATGCAAAAATCCCCCCCAGCGGCAGCAGGGCAATGTGTGCAGCGGTGGCGGGGCACAGGGAGATGAACGCTTCCATTGTGGAAACGTTCATCTCCATAGTCATCTGTATCGCCGTTCTTAGGACAGCAATACAGATGGCTGTGCTGCGGAGCAGGAGAGGAAGAGGCGTCTACCTTCCCTGCTCCTCTGATAGGCTGCCGGCACTAGGCCTGCAGCCCATCAGATGTTGGTACAGGCGGCGCGATGACGTCATCGCGCCATCTGTGAGCCGTACAGCGCGGGACACAGGCCGGAAGAGGCCTGCATCGCATCGCTGTGACGGATGGAGGTAAGTATAAGTGTCTTGTTTTGTGTGTTTGTGTGTGTGTGGTTTTTTTTTTAAACCGGACCCACTGGCTCATAAGGGGGGGGGGGAGATTTTGGCACTTGGGGGGCGGAGAGATATGTGGGTGTGGCTTGAGGGTGGGCGGGGACACAGGGGCCCCATAACTGCTGTACCCCCAGATTTTTGGGGCTTCCTACGCCCATGTCATAAACAGAATACATTTCTTTAGGTCACACAACTGTGTAACGGAGCAGTTCAATACAATTACTTCACTATCACCAAAAATTTTCAAACCAACAATGAAAAAGCAGAAGTTAACGGTTTAATTTGACTGTCAGAAATGCAGCGTACATCACTAATGTCCTATCTACCACAAAACCTGTGTGTTTCCAACCAACTATGTAAATGTGGAGTTCAAAAGGTTACTTAAAATTACTGAAATACAGGGTAGGCCTCAGATCTACTATGTAGCACAAAACCAGTGTTTATTGCAACAAACTACAGAAATGCAGTATGTCACTGCTAGATTTTAAAATATGTTTTTGTGCGTTGTATGCTAAACTGCTCTGTGGAACAACAATACGGGTTTATTTCCCCCAAATACAGGAATGCAGTATGTCAATGCTAAATTTTAAAATAGTTTTTTCAGCGTTCTATGCAAAAGTGCTCCGTGGAACAACAATATGGGTTTATTTCCCTCAAAATACACAAATGCTGTATGTCACTGCTAAATTTTAAAATAGGTTTTTCAGCGTTGTATGCAAACGTGCTCTGTGGCACAAAAGTACGGGTTTATTAACGCAACTACAGAAATGCAGTATGTCACCCTAAAAATTATAGAACAGGTTTTTCAGCGTTGTATGCAAAAGTGCTCTGTGGCATAACAGTACGGGTTTATTAACCCAACTACAGAAATGCAGTTTTTCACCGCAACATTTTAAAATAGGTTTTTCAGCAGTGTATGCAAACGTGATCTGTGGTACAACAGTACGGGTTTATTACAGCAACTACAGAAATGCACTATGTCACCCCAAAATTATAAAGTAGGTAATGTAGGGGGAATTTTTCCTCCACTGAGCTACCAAAAAATAATTAGACTGATGTCCCTGGCAGGTCACATACAGTTCCAAGAACACTGCAGTTGCTAAAATGGCAGCCGACCCCCACCTCAGTAACAGATGGATTAAAAATTATTTTGCAGTATTACTGGGCTCAGGGCTGGGTACAAATATGTAGCATAGCACCATCAATAATTGCTGTAGTTTGAACAGTTAACACCATCAAGTTCAACACATTTCTTCACTAATCTGTCCCTCACAGAAGCGGCAGCATCCTATCCCTACACTGAGAAGAGCAGAGTTACGTGCGGCGCTACGTGATTCCAGCTTATATAGAGGCTGGGTCACATGCTGCACTTAGCCAATCACAGTGTAACGGTCCTTGGCTCACCTGAGTCAGAGGACAGCCGGCTGGTGGTTGGAGTCCAGTGGCAAAGACCCACAGAAGCAGGAGGCAGGTAGCGTGGTCGATCAGTCCAGGTCAGCAGTAGAGATGGCAGCGAGGTAACAGCAGGAGTAGACAGAGGCGTGGTCGGTGGAAGGCAAAGGGTCAATGCAGGCGGCAGTTCAGCGAGGTCAAACGGTCCGGGTCGGCAACAAAGGTAAACAGCAGTAGTCGTGGAGGAGCAGAGAGGAAGCTTGCTACAGGCTTGGAGGCACAATAACCAGCAGAGGTCTGGTGCTAGAGGCTGGGCTTATAAAGGGGAAGTAACAGGTGCACGGAATCAAGACTGATGAACAAGAGTAGGCTGGAGCAAGATAGATCAAAGAGTTCAGCAGGAGGAAAAGTCCAGAAGGGCTGGTAGTCTAGTGGCTAGAGCTACCGCCTGGGACATGACTGGTCACAGGTTGTTCGATTCCCGACAGTACTCCCCCCCTTCCAAGGTGACCTCCGGGCACCATGGGGGCAGGCTTACCGGGGTGCTGTTGGTGAAACTCTTTTACCAGTCTGGGGGCGTGGACATTTTCTTCAGGCTCCCAGGAGTTATCCTCGGGAGGGTAGCCCTCCCACCCAATTAGATATTGCAATTTTCCTCGGTGGATCCTGGAGTCGAGGATCTTCTCGACAACGAACTCTTCCTCACCTTGTACCCCCACGGGTGGTGGAGGGGGCGAGTGGCGGCCAGTGAAGGTATTCTCCACGTATGGCTTGAGGAGGGAGCAATGGAAGACAGGGTGCACCCTAATGGAATCCGGAAGGTCAAGCCGGAACGTGACCTCATTGATTTGTGCGGTGACCTGGAACGGACCCATGTATTTTGGGGCTAACTTTTTGGAGGGGACCTTCAGTCTGAGGTTCCTGGTGGACAGCCATACCTTGTCTCCTACATGGAAGCCCGGGTGGGTTTGCGGCGCCTGTCTGCTCCCTGTTTAAAGCGCCTCTGGGCGAGCTGGAGGTTGTCTATTATGTCCTTTTGTGCCTCCTGTAGGGTTGTTAGGCGCTCGGCCACTGCTGGGAGGGTGGAGGCGACGGGCAGGTGGGGAATGAACACGGGGTGCGAGCCTGTGTTAGCAAAGAAAGGGCTGTGCTTGGTTGAGCTGTGCTCAGCATTGTTGTAGGCGAACTCGGCTGTGGGAAGATGGTCAAGCCAGTCATCCTGCAGGTGGGAGCTGAAACAGCGTAGGTACTGCTCTAAGGTCTGGTTAGTTCTCTCCGTCTGCCCGTTTGACTGAGGGTGGAAAGCGGAGGAAAGGTTCACTTTAACTTTGAGGTAAATTGTACGCCTCGGTCTGAGACCACGTCGTCCGGAATCCCATGCAGCCTGAAGACTTCTTTGAGGACAAGATCAGCCGTCTGTTTGGCCGTGGGTAGGCCATTGTAGGGGATGAAATGGGCCATTTTGGTGAGGCGGTCGACCACGACCAGGATGGTGTTCATCCCTTTTGAAGGAGGAAGGTCTACCACAAAGTCCATGGAGATCGAGCCCCAGGGGCGGGAGGGAATTGGGAGGGGTTGTAAAAGACCCACGGGAGAGGAACGAGGAGTCTTATTGCGGGCACAGACCGTGCACGAGGAGATGTACTTCTTGGTGTCCTCCTTGTATGTTGGCCACCAGAAGGAGCGGGAGAGAAGCTCCTGGGTCTTTCTTGTGCCCAGATGGCCAGCCAGCTTGGAGTCATGGTTAAGTTTGAGCACTTCGAGTTGTGCGATTTCTGGTACATAAAGTTGTAGGTCCTGATGAAACCAATGACCATTTTTAAACGTGAGGCTAACATTCCTTGTGGGGTGGGTGAGGAAGGGGTCATTTTCGTATCCTTCTTTGATTGTGACCAGGAGTTCTTTAGAGTAGGTGGCCCCCACAACACTTTTCTCGGATAGGATGTTGTCTTGGCCCTTATTACTCTGTGAGGGCTCTGAAAACATTCTGGAGAGGGCGTCAGCCTTGCCGTTTTTTGATCCGGGGCGATATGTGATGAGAAAGTTGAAGCGGGAAAAGAATATGCTCCATCTGGACTGTCTGGCTGTGAGTCTCTTAGCGCTGCGGATGAACTCGAGGTTTTTGTGGTCGGTTAGTACGATTATGGGGTTGGCAGCTCCTTCCAGCAGGTGTCTCCACTCGGAGAAGGCTTCCTTGATCGCCAGTAGTTCTTTGTTCCCGATGTCGTAGTTCTTCTCGGAAGGGGACATCTGGCGAGAGAAATATGCGCACGGGTGTAGTAGCATCTTCTCCCCTGTCCGTCTTGACAGAACTGCCCCTACCGCGGAGTCAGATGCATCCACTTCGATAGTAAAAGGCAACTCGGGGTTCGGGTGGAATAGGATTGGAGCAGAAGTGAAGAGGAGTTTCAACTTCGTGAAGGCCTTCTGGGCCTCGGGTGTCCAGGAGAAGGGGACTGCCTTTTTGGTGAGTTGGGTGATCGGTGCGATGACCTTGGAGAAGTCCCGGATAAACTTCCGATAGAAGTTGGCGAAGCCAATAAATCTTTGTACCTCCTTCACGTTTCTTGGAATGGGCCAGTCCAACACGGCTTGGACCTTCCCTGGGTCCATACTTAGGCCCTCTGGGGAGATGATGTACCCGAGGAACTGAGTGGTGGTTCGCTCAAACTCACATTTCTCGAGTTTGATATAAAGAGAGTTCTGGCGGAGTCTCTGCAATACCCTGCGGACATGTTCGCGGTGCTGTTCGAGGTCTTCTGAGAAGATCAAGATGTCGTCCAGGTAAACGACTACAAACAGATCCAGCATGTCCCTGAGGACATCATTAATGAAGTGCTGGAAGGTGGCGGGAGCATTACAAAGTCCGAAAGGCATGACCAGGTACTCGAAGTGACCATAACGTGTCCGGAAGGCGGTCTTCCATTCGTCCCCAGGGCGGATTCGGACAAGGTTGTAGGCCCCTCGAAGGTCAAGTTTGGTAAAGATTTTCGCTTCCCGGAGTCTCTCGAGGAGTTCAGAAATCAGCGGGAGCGGGTACCGGTTCTTAACGGTTATGTTGTTTAGCTTACTGTAGTCAATGCAGGGACACAAGGATGAGTCTTTTTTCTCCACAAAGAAAAAGGGGGCTCCTGCTGGGGAGGTAGAGGGCCGGATGAACCCTTTCTTTAGGTCCTCGTCCAGGTATTTTTTCAGAGCCTTGAGTTCAGGCTCTGAGAGGGAATAGATACTGCCAAAGGGTATTTCGGCCCCGGGCAACAGTTCTATTGGGCAGTCGTAGGGTCGGTGTGGCGGCAGCTTGTCTGCGTTTTTCTTGTCGCAGACATCTTAGAACTCACGATATTGAGGGGGTAGTAGATTCCTGACGGATACTTCAGAGATAGTCGTGTCTTCGGATGGAAGGATGGGTTTGTGGGAGCAATTGAGCGAACAAAACTCGGACGGAAACCGTAAGCAGCGGGTTTCCCAATCCACCGAGGGGTTGTGGGTGGCCAACCATGGAATGCCCAGGATCACCGGGAACTTTGGGGAAGTGATCAGAGAGAAGTGGATCTTTTCACAGTGATTGGGTTCTATGAGGAGCTGTAGTTCAATGGTCTCGTGAGTAGCCGGCCTTGAGGAGAGCGGGGATCCGTCGACGGTTTCCAGGTCAACGGGAGCTGCCTTGACTGTCAATGGAATGTTCTGTTCACGAGCGAAGGTTAGATCCATGAAGTTGCCTCCTGCCCCGGAGTCTAACATTGCTGAACAGGAGAGTTGTTGCCCCTCAATGTCGAAGAGGAAGGGGATGATGAAATGGGATCCATGAGCTGCCGTGTTGTTATTTTCAGGGGCTGCTGGTGGGGCTGGAGTCAGTGGTTGCTCCTTTAGCTCCGTGACGGCAATAGTCTTTCGGATCTTATTGGGACATTTAATGGCAAAATGACCCGGCTCCCCACAGTATAGGCAGAGGTTTTTGGCCAGCCGTCTCTCCTTCTCAGCTGTGGATAGAGACCTGCGTAGTGCGTCGACCTGCATAGGTTCAGTTGCTGGCTGGAGGTCACATTGGGCGGTAGAGGAGAAGGAGTAAGTGGGCCTGTGGTCCAAGGACCAGAGTCGTTCTTTCTTTCTCTCAGACAGTCTTTGGTCTATCCGGATGCATAACTGAATGAAGTCATCCAGACTGTCCGGGGCCTCAACTCTGGCGAGTTCATCTTTTATTAATTCTGACAGGCCTCGCCGGAACTGGCTCCTCTGTGCAGCTGGGTTCCAGGTGGTGTCCGTGACCCAGCAGCGAAATTCGGCGGTGTATTCAGCAACGGAGCGTCTCCCTTGCCGTAAACTATGTAGTCGCGCCTCAGCTGTTGCACAGCGGTTGGGGTCATCGAAGACTTGGCTCATGGTGGCAATAAAATTGTTTAGGTCGTCCAGGAGCTGACTGTTAGTCTCCACGTATGGTGATGCCCATGCTAGTGCTTCATCCATCAGGAGATTAACCATGAATAGCACCTTCTTTCTCTCGGTAATGAAGGGGCCCGGGTACATCTGAAAATAGATGCGGCATTGGTTTAGAAACCCCCGATACTGGCGTCTGTTGCCGCCGAATTTTGATGGGAGTGGCATGCGAGTATCTGCGGCCGTGCTGCGGAGGTCCAGGAGTTGCCTCTGAAGTTCAATAATCTCCCTCTGTTGGCTTCGGACAACGCCTTGGAGCTGGGCAAATTCCTCCTGGTACGTAGTACCGAATTCCTGCAGTTCGGTAACCTGCTTGCGCAGAGTGGCCATTGCGGACTCCATGGTAGGGCTGGTTATTCTGTAACGGTCCTTGGCTCACCTGAGTCAGAGGACAGCCGGCTGGTGGTTGGAGTCCAGTGGCAAAGACCCACAGAAGCAGGAGGCAGGTAGCGTGGTCGATCAGTCCAGGTCGGCAGTAGAGATGGCAGCGAGGTAACAGCAGGAGTAGACAGAGGCGTGGTCGGTGGAAGGCAAAGGGTCAATGCAGGCGGCAGTTCAGCGAGGTCAAACGGTCCGGGTCGGCAACAAAGGTAAACAGCAGTAGTCGTGGAGGAGCAGAGAGGAAGCTTGCTACAGGCTTGGAGGCACAATAACCAGCAGAGGTCTGGTGCTAGAGGCTGGGCTTATAAAGGGGAAGTAACAGGTGCACGGAATCAAGACTGATGAACAAGAGTAGGCTGGAGCAAGATAGATCAAAGAGTTCAGCAGGAGGAAAAGTCCAGAAGGGCTGGTAGTCTAGTGGCTAGAGCTACCGCCTGGGACATGACTGGTCACAGGTTGTTCGATTCCCGACACACAGCCATGCCAATAGTAGGCATGGCTGTGATGGCTTCTTAGGGCAAAGTAGAGAAATGCTTGTTGGTTGGCTGCCCTGCAGCCTTTCAGAAAGCTGAAAGAAATCGGCAAACAAAGAACCCGAACCCGAACTTTTACGGAAATGTTCGGGTGCGAAAAACAGTAATGTTCGGTCCAAACGCGAACTTTACAGTTCAGGTTCGCTCAACCATATTCTTAATCAAAAACCTGATGCAGAGTGTTCTGGACCCCAGACTGGAATGAAGGTTTACCTTCTAACAAGACAATGACCCTAAGCACACACCCACAACAACACAAGCCCTGACATAAGCTCCATCGAATAATCTCTGGAGAGACCAGAAAATGCCTGTCAACTGATGCTCTCAATCCAACCTGACAGAGCTTGAGAGGATCTGCAGAAAGGAATAGCAGAAAATCCTCAAATCCAGGTATGCAAACCTTGTGGTATTATATCCAAGAAGGGTGCTCCAACTAAGTACTGAGTAAAGGGTCTGGATGCTTATGCAATGCAATATTTAATTTTTGGTTTTAAAAAAATAAGTAAAGGTTTCAAACATTCTGATGGGTCATTTATTAACCTCAAATACGTCTATATTAGGCATATTTGTCGTAGATTACGCCGGTGACTTCTCCCCACTAAAGCCGGGTCTAAAAAAAGTAGGCGTGGCATGGGTGGGGACGGGCCTTTCTAAATGCACTGTAGGTCTGACTTTTGGGGGGGCTTGTTTTGACATGAAGAAAGTAAAATTAGTTAATAAAATACATTACAAAAAGTTATTTTGGGGCATTTATAAACTACTTCCATGTGTCATAACTTCTGTATCTTCATGTCTTTATCATCACTGCAGTTTTGTAGCGAGAGCTGTAATGTGAAACCTCAAGGCCTTATAGAAAATCAATAACATCACCTACCGTGACCTATTTACAACCTCGTGTCGGGATCAGATTTGATAATGGATATATACACAGAATTTGTATATACTAACAGAGTTTGCTTTATAGTGTTTTTGAAAAATAAAAGTTATGCTTACACAAAATCTGCAGCAAAAAGGTGTTTCTGCGTGTTTTTGTAAAACCACTATGTCTTTTGGGCAAAGTGCACATTAATACATCCTTAAAACAGGACCACTCCTGACATGCCTGTTTTAATAGCTTCATGCATTCCCCATGTAATAACAATTTGGGAGCATCTATTCTTATGATTCTGTGTTGTGCTATTCCTGCTAGAAGTTATGAATGAATTGCCAGTTGCTTACAGTAAAGGTACATATGGGGATGTGTCCTTGCACAGTCTGACACCACCACTGATTGGACAGAGTCAGACACACCCACTACTGGTGCAGCAGTACCTTTACTGTGGACTGCTATTAATGTGTTTGTAAACTTCTAGCAGGAATAATACAGAAATGTCACAACATAATCATAAGAATAGATGCTCTAGAATTGGTATTACATGAGGAATGCATGTGTTGTTACTAAAACTGAAATGTCAGGAGAGAGCACAGGTCCTCTTTAACAATAGTACTAATGTTTATCATTCTGCCTCATTGACTTGCAAAAATCACTATTGTTGGCCGGGTTGGTAAATTTTACATTTACAGTAGTCATTACTGCCTAGCACATGGCTCCTTAGTGAGTAAGTCAGTGTGCATGGTGGCTGGTACTTTCTAGCTGTTTGGATCCTTAAAGGAAACCCATCACGTTGAACATGATGTCTGCAGTGCAGGCAGCATGTTATAGAGCAAGAGAAGCTGGGCAGATTAATATATAACTTATGGGTAAAGATTCAGTATAACCTGTAATTTACTCATATATATTCATGCTAATTCTGGTCTTTGAAGTCAAGAAGGCGGTCCTATTAGTAAGATAGCTGTCAATCACTGATAGGATCACCTTCTTGACTTTAAAGCCCAGAATGAGCAGGAAGTTTAAATGAATAAATTACAAATTATACTGAATCAGGATGTGTTATGATGTTTCTGTAGCTGCCATACAAGTGAATTGGAGCTATGGAAAACAGTGCAGCACAGTGAGCTATGCTATTCAGTCAAGGAAAGAGTGTAGGTTGCTTCGCTATGCTGTTAAAGTAACTCCCATTCACTGGTATGAAAGCTACTGAAACAACATGGTGCAGTCTGTATCTAGGCCAGATGGTGTTGGGGAGGCCCAGATATAAAGAAAACTGTGGGTTCTTCATTTATTATCATGATTCTGCAGTTTACAGAAACACCCCATATATCAGGGGTGCACAACCTTTTATGGTCTAGGGGCCGCATTGTCACATCTCACTATTTCAAGCGCTCATTTGCATCAGCCTATTACACAGGCTAATGCAAAGTGACTGGGGAGGAATGATCACAACCACAGTCATTCCTCCCTCATTCACTTCTATCGATCGGTAGCAAATTCCTGATTACACTGTAAAATGAGCTGACAATAATTGTACATCTTTCATCCTGATAAAATATGCAAATCCGCCGACAAACAAGTGATACCTTGTTTATCAGCTGATCAGCGGCCCGATTATACCGCCAGTGTGCGGCTTTGGGCAGAAACACAGCTGATCGTACAATCAGCTGTGTTTTTGCCCAGCAGGACGGGGGCTGCAAACCATGGCTCTGGGGGCCGCAGGTTGTACACCCCTGCCATATATGGTCGTATACCGCTGTATGGGCACATGGCAGGGCTCAGAAGGCAAGGAGCACCATATGATTTATGGAGAGCAGATTTTGCTGGAATAGTTTTAGGGCACTACGTTGCATTTGAAGAGACCCTGAGGTACCCCTCTAAAAGTGACCACATTTTGTAAACTACACCACCCAAGGAATTTTAAGGGGTGTAGCGAGCACTTTGACCCAAAAGGCATTTCATAGAATTTATAACCCCCACAATTTGCTACCCATTTTCTACTGAATACAGTAACACCCCAATTGTGGTAGTAAACTGTTATTTGGGGATACGCCAGGGCTCAGAAGGAGTGGCATCTGGATTTTCTAACATGGAATTTTCTGTCATGGTTTTTAAGAGCGATAATAACTTTTTAATTTTTTTGTTGACTGAGCTGCATGAGGGCTTATTTTTCCGGGACAAGCTGTAGTTTTTATTGGCACCATTTTGGGGTACATTTGGCTTTATGGTAGCTTTTTATATAATTTTTTGGGTGGCGAACTCACAAAAAAGCAGTTTTTCTTACACCATTCACTTGATAGGGTAGATCATGTGTTATCTTTGTAGATCCAGTGGTTATGGACGCAACGATACTAAATATGTCTATTTATGTCTATTTTTTATTGTTACTCTTTACACAATAAGACCATTTTTAGAAAAATGTTTTTCTGTTGAAATTTTCTTAGAGCCATATTTTTACATTTTTCTGTCTATTGTCTTGTGTGGGGGCTAATTTTTTGTGGGATGAGGTGACGTTTTAATTGCTACCATTTTGGAGTACATATGACTTTTTGATCGATTATTATTATTTTATTTGGGAGGTGAGGTAACTAAAAAAGCTGATTTTGGCTAATTTTTTTTTTACTGCGCTCACCTGATGGAGTAGATCATGTGATATTTTTATAGAGCAGGCTGTCACGAACGCGGTCATATGAAATATGTCTATTTTATTTTATGTTTTTCTATTTTTAACATTTTTTAAATGACTTAATTGGGGATTTTTTTTTTTTTACATGTGAAACTTAATTTTTATTTTTATAAAACAATTTATTTTAATTTTTTTATTTCACACTTTGTGTCCCCTATAAGGTCATACAAGACCTCTGGGGGACATTTAACTTCACTTTTTTTTTTTCACTATTGATCTCTCCTGTAACTGGGGCTGACATAGTAGCTCCAGTTACAGGGGAAATACACCCCCCAGAAAGGGTGTACAGCATTATACAGCATTGTACAGCCTCAGTGCAGAGCTGATCGAGGTCTATGGCAGGGCTGATCGAGGTCTATGGAAGACCTGACAGCTCCTGCACTCGCCTGACCCCGGCGGTTACATCATCACCTGGCCGAAACAGAAAGCGGCACATCGCTTCCTCAACTGTATACACAGCGCTCCTTCAGCGCTGTGCATACAGTGATCTAGAAGGCAGGGACACCCAGTAACAGTCAATGCCTTCTCTCTGGAATGCCCTGCTGTCACTGACAGCGGGCCCCTGGCACAGCAGCTACACGATTAGCATGCAGCTGCACACTCTATAAGGACGTTCCAGAAAGTCCATTCAGAGATAAACCCCACCGCCCAGGATGAATATAGTGAATGGGCGGTCAGGAAGTGGATAATATGGTTGTCTAGTCTTTAAAACACATTTTGAAATACCCCTTTAAGGAATCTTAAGTTAACAGAGGGGTTTCCTGCTCAACATCATTTTAGCCAAAGCAGAGAGCAGCTAGAAATAGTGACCTTCACTCTGAAAACCTGGTACATTTGCACCTTACATTTGTGGGTCATAGAGGTGGGGAGGTCCAAGAAGATCCCTATACCCTAAAAGGGGGATGAAGACAAAACCTTTAATCTTTAGTACACAAAAGCAAAGTTACAACCATACCATAGATTTGCCTGCCAAATGTTAATGGATTTTTGTGAGGTCTCTAGTCAGGAGCAGAATTGAGCTGGCATGTTTCAGCGATACAATCCTGGCTTTACAATTCATAAGAGCTATGTCTGTTTCCATAAATTACCAATGCAGAACGGGATTTTTTTCTCATTTTCAGAAAGGTTTTCAGTGCTCGAAAACCTTTTGACAAGTGTACTGTGAGCAATGGAGATAGAAGCTTTTCAGAGTGACAGAGGGGATTGGTAGGAAATGGAGTACAGGTCAATTATATAAGGAATTTGACATTTCAAGCTAAAAAAAGCTTAAAGCTTTTTTTGCAACTGCCAATTTAGATGCCTACTTACATCACCCCTGTCAATAGGTGATTTGGAAAACTCTAGAAGATGAGTTACTGCAGTACATTTTAAAGAAAAGTGTGGGACTTCGAACATTTTTATATCTTCTTTTTACCCTTATTCACAATAAAAAAATATTTTTTAAATTGACATAAGCAATACATAATGGATGAAGAAATGATGCATGAATATTTACATAGATAAGAGACAGATCAGTATTAAAGATTAGAAAATTTATTGAAATTAGTCCGAATTGATTCTACCTTAAAAGTGCTCTAATTAACCTGAAAACTGGTATATGACACTCTGAGGTCTCCTTGGATTTTTTTCTTGTGTCTCTTTCTTTTTTCAAATTTTTGCGCTCCCCTCTTTAAAGGTGGGAATTTGCCACCTTCAAAACACCCAAACTAAAGGAAGAGGTGTATTGTATATAGTGTTGAGTCCAAGTATGTAATTTTTATCTTCATACTCCCTTGTATTCCAATGCTGTGCTCCCACAAACCAGCAGTAAAATGTATTGAGAGGACTCCTCTTCGAGTCCTCTCCAGTAGGCGCATGAGCACGGCAGTCCACTCAATGCATTTTATGACTGGTTAATGGGACCACAGCATTAAAATGCAAGGGAGTACGAGGATGATAACTACATAATCGGATTCGGCTTCACTTTCACTATACTCTGCTTACTCTAGTTTAGGGGTTGTTTCGGAGCTAACAGAATTCCTTTAAGCTCGTTAACGCAATGACAGTAGTAGTAAATAATGTCAGAGTGACACTGACATATATAGCTATGGGTAAACACAGGTTTGATGGTGTTAAGAAACGGGCTGTTTTTAAACAATTCCCACCTTTCAAAACGTATATGTAATAAACCTATTGAACACATTAAATAGTATAAAACATTAAGAATCGGTACATTGATATATAAATAAAATTCTAAGATTGGCTATACCATATCCTTTCTCCATGGGCTTGGAAATAATCCAGTGGAGATGTTCCAATTATTGGATGTGTGCTGGTATATTGGAGACTCAATGGTACAGCTGATCAAAAACTTTACAATGAGGATCCTCCAGGCAGCAAATTCTATGGAGAGTCTTTCACATATATCGCCCCATCTCCATTATGCAAAAATTGCTATACTGGCTTCAAATATAAAAACTTTTCCAAGCTGAGTTCAAATAGTCTCTGATATCGAATCTGTAAGGGCTTAGATGGTAATTACCACAATTCAGACCATAAATGGACAGTTAGTACTGACGTAAAAGTTCTACAATTGCTGGGAAATTGTTACTGGCACACCAAGTCTCAAGTTATGTCTCTATTTGTATCCTCTTGTTTCCCCTCGTACTTCTCGCATATTCGCTAGCAGCGCTATAATAGTTGTTTTTCCCACATCCGTGGGCTTACCTCCGCCTGTACCACCGTGCAGTATCTCCTGTCACCGGTCTCTCCTCCACTTGCACGCCGGCGTCCCGGCTAATGTGCTATTGGTGTCCCTCGTGCGCTCGGTGTCTGAAAGCGTCACGTGACAATTTTGTACAGATCCTAGTTTCCGATGGGTATTGGCGGGATGGGATATTTGAATACTTAAATACTTTATTACAGTGCACTGTTTCTTCGTATTATAGTGTGTCACACTAGTTATACGCCAAACGCATTTCGGGGACTGCCTTCCCCTTCCTCAGTGGCATCAGCCCAATTTAGTCAATTGATATGTTTTATACCTGGTGTTGCTAATTCTCAAATGATGGACCGGATCTTGATCATCTCCAAACTCTGGTCTGGAGTTTATATCAATTAATGTCTATTTTTGTTCCTGCGATTTATTCATGGTTTTGGTGCGTCTTTTTCGATAAAGTTGCGTTTTTTGCTCCACATTTGCATCTTAACCACCTCAGCCCCCCTAGCTTAAACACCCTTAATGACCAGGCCACTTTTTACAATTCCGCACTACACTACTTTCACCGTTTATTGCTCCGTCATGCAACTTACCACCCAAATTAATTTTACCTCATTTTCTTCTCACTAATAGAGCTTTCATTTGGTGGTATTTCATTACTGCTGACATTTTTAATTTTTTTTGCTATTAATCAAAAATGACCGAAATTTTTGCAAAAAAATTACATTTTTCACTTTCTGTTGTAAAATTTAAAAAAAAAACTACATTTCTATATAAATTTTTTGCAAAATCTATTGTTCTACATGTCTTTGATAAAAAAAAATCCAATAAGTGTATATTTATTGGTTTGGGTAAAAGTTATAGCGTTTACAAACTATGGTGCAAAAAAGTGAATTTCCGCATTTTGAAGCAGCTCTGACTTTCTGAGCACCTGTCATGTTTCTTCAAGTGCTAGAATGCCAGGATAGTATAAATACCCCCCAAGTGACACCATTTTAGAAAGAAGAGACCCCAAAGGATTCGCGGAGGGGCATGGTGAGTTCATGTATCATTTCATTTTTTTTCACAAGTTAGCGGAAAATGACACTTTCTGAGGAAAAAAAATAAAATAATAAAGTTTCCATTTCTGCTAACTTCTGGCAAAAAAAATAAAAATCTCTGATGGACTCACTATGCCCCTCAGTGAATACCTTGGGGTGTCTACTTTCCAAAATGGGGTCATTTGTGGGGTGTGTTTACTGTTCTGGCATTTTGGGCGGGGCTAAATTGAGAGCAGCCATTTTTACGCATTTGGATTCCAGACTTCTTGTCACGCTTTAGGGGCCCCTAAAATGTCAGGACAGTATAAATACCCCACATGTGACCCCATTTTAGAAAGAAGACACCCCAAGGTATTCCGTGAGGGGTATAATGAGTTCATGTAAAATTTTATTTTTTGTCACAAGTTAGTGGAATATGAGACTTTGTAAAAAACAAAAATAAAAAAAAAAAAATATATCAATTTCCGCTAACTTGTGCCAAAAAAAAATAAATTCTGTGAACTCGACATGCCCCTCACGGAATACCTTGGGGTGTCTTCTTTTCAAAATGGGGTCACTTGTGGTGTATTTATACTGCCCTTGCATTTTAGGGGCCCTAAAGCGTGAGAATCCAAATGCGTAAAAATGCCCTGTGAAATCCTAAAGGTACTCATTGGTTTTAGGGCCCCTTTGCGCATCTTGGTTGCAAAAAAGTGTCACTCATGTGGTATTGCCGTACTCAGGAGAAGTAGAGCAATGTGTTTTCATGGCCCGCCCCTCTCTCTGCTCATACCATATGTCCCTGGCATTGCGACTGCCGTCAAGCTCCGCCCCCACTGGCTACGTCACTGGTAGCCGATAACCCCGCCCACTCCTTCCCTACAGCTTCACTAACATCCACCGAGCCGGCTTCTGCACTCTTCCTGTTTAACTAAGCACATCAGCCTCAAGTGTTTCACTCGGCATGCACTCAGTTAAACAGGAAGAGCGCAGGAGCCGGCTCGGTGGATGTTAGTGAAGCTGGAGGGAAGGAGTGGGCGGGGTTATCGGCTACTAGTGATGTAGCCAGTGGGGGCGGAGCTTGACGGCAGTCGCAATGCCAGGGACATATGGTATGAGCAGAGAGAGGGGTGGGCCTGGGCTCTGTCGGGGGGAGGCGGGTCTGGGCACTGGATGGAGGGCGTTCCTGGGCACTTTTTGAATGAAAATAACACCCCTCTGGGCACCTTCAGGTGTCATTAGCATAAAGATAAAAGAGGATTTTTATGAAGATAGAAAGCCAAGTCCAAGTCTAAAGAACACCTATGGAAAGAAGGTAGGAAGAGCTATAAGAACCTATGTTTGGCTTAATATTGATTTTCCAGGTGACAGAATCCCTTTAATGTTTTATTTAGGCACGTGGTTCGGTTCACTAATGTCTATGCATATCCCATCAGGTCTGGCTCACATTTTAATTACTTATCGTCTCTGTAATGTCATCCAGCTCAGTCTTGGCTTCGGGGGCCCGATGACCGCTTCAGCCTCATGGCTCCGCAGGGCCTATGACCGTTCTTCACATTATTCATTAGGGGTACAATATGGTTGTAAGCTGGTTAGTATCCTAGGTTTACTGTCGGAGGGGGTCATGGTTATGCAAATACCCAAGTCATACTGGTGCTGCATAAGTGGTTTATTATTAAAAAAATATATATAAAAAATTTAAAAAAAAATAATTATATAAAAAAAAAATATATATATATATATATCCAAAATAGAAGATGGCACCATCCGTTGTGTAAGTGCGGGGTAAAGGCTCATTGTGAGCTGAAACGTTGCCTTGTACCAACATGTGTGAATAAAGTTTTTTATCTTCACGCTACTTTTGGGAGTGCATTCCATTTTTTGGTCATATATATATATATATATATATATATTTAAAACAAAAAAAATTAAATTTAAATTTAAAAAAAATAAAAATAAAATAAAGCCTTTAGTCTCGCAATCATGGCTACGCCATTAGAGTCTCTGATGCATGGCTTCGCCATTAGTGTCTCCGACGCATGGCTTCGCCATTAGTGTCTCTCACGCATGGCCCCACCATTAGTGTCTCTCAAGCATGGCCCCGCCATTAGTGTCTCTCGCGCATGGACCCGCCATTAGGGTCTCTCACGCATGGCCCCGCCATTAGTGTCTCTCACGCATGGCCCCGCCATTAGTGTCTCTCACGCATGGCCCCGCTATTAGTGTCTCTCACGCTTGGCTCCGCCATTAGTCTCTCACACGACTCCACCATAAGTCTCTCTCGCTTGGCTCCGTCATTAGTCTCTCACGCATGGCTTCTCAGTTATATTTTACACACACAACTCCGCCATTCGAGGTCGGCTGTGTGGTCCCACCACAGTAGGTTCCATTTTTTTTTCTGCCTTCAGGCCCGCTCGCATGGCTCGGTCAGCTGTGACTCACAATACAATTTTTCTTGTGGAGGCTCGCATGCATGGCTTTTGCCATTAGAGCCTCACTCACATTATTGTTGTAGGTCGTTGGGTCTTCATTGTTTTCTTAAGCAGTCATCCCAAGCCTTCCTTTTCGGACATCACCTTCTCCCAGGTTCGCATTTTCTCCCACTTACCCTCTCTAGGTTCTTGCTTCCCTTGCTCCCCACTGTTACTTTTCTCTTGCCCGTCCTTGCATTATAGACCCATTCTCCCAGGAAGCTGACCCTGTGGTCTCATTTTTCACGTTTCTCAACTTCCACCTCTCCAGGGGTTGCTCAGAAAAAAAACTAAAAACTTGCCATCAGTTTCGTCCACAGGGAGTCCTGTCACCACTACAGGCGATTTACGAAGTCTGTCACGTCTACAGACTAATAAGTCCTGTCTCACCACTACAGGCGATTTACGGAGTCTGTCATGTCTACAGACTAATAAGTCCTGTCTCACCACTACAGGCGATTTACGAAGTCTGTCACATCTACAGACTAATAAGTCCTGTCACGACTACAGGCGATTTACAAAGTCTGTCATGTTTACTGACACGATGAGTCTTAGCACGACTACAGGCGCAGCATACGTAGTCTATCATGACCTTAAGCTTTTCCTGTCATAGTGGCAGGCATTGTGTGTACATTATGTCTTCATTACAGACATACTTACTTCATCTTCAAACTCGGGCTGAGGGTGTTGGTGTCTCACCTAGTTCCTGGGTGCTGGTCCATCTTCCAGTAGTAGGTACAATAATAAGGCACAATATACGTAGTCTGTCACGTTTACAGACACAACAAGTCCTATCACTACTACAGGCGCAGCATACATAGTTTATCACGACCTTAAGCTTATTTCCTGTCACAACTGCTAATATGGTGGGTACGTTTTCTGTCCTCATTACAGGCAACATTAGCTCGTTAATTGGAACAGCCATGTATTTGTGCTTATGGTTCCGCAGGCCTGGTGAGTCTACACATTACACTTAATCCATTACTAGAGTTAGACGGCATACGCCATCTTCTAACTTTTTTGGTCCTTTATTAAAAATAATAATAATAATTAAAGCGGTCACCTGGGGAATAAGTATAGGTGAAGTATTTTGCTACCATTAACAGTTGGTGTTCGAGCAGGTCCCTTGGTGAATGGTTGGACTTCAATTAGGCCCTTCCATTAGATTCACCATTGTTGTTTCAGTCTGCAGCTCTCAGGATTCAGACCGTCTCGTAATATGTTCATATGTTGGTCAACATAGGAGTAAATCGTTTCTGATTACCAACCACTCTTTCAAAAGCATCAACATTAGCTACCTCCAAGAACGACGTGCCGGTGCATGTGACAAAGAGGTAAGGTACATAGAAGTCTCTTTGATATGTACAATATATTCCGCACCTTCATCGTGTAGTGTCTTTGCGTTCAAAGTGGGTGTCGTAATGGTATGTATATGTTTTGCTGTAAACTAAGGTCTGCTCTTTTTGCCCCTTTAGGCTGCCCTAGCGCAGCAGTTTTGGCACAATTCTACTGCTTGTTGTAGATAGGGTTAGATAGGTTAGGTACACCTTTCTGATAGCCGATCCGACCACAAGTATTAAGCAAATACCTTTGCTGTATTTGTGGGAGGGGAGGCTGATTACAAGGCTAGTTATATGCACCTGTGGGCCCAGGCTGGCTGGTTACTAAGCTATTTATAGGCACCTGTGGGCCCAGGCTGACGCCGATTCAGCTGATTTCTAACCAACCCACCCACCTAAACCATCTTACAGTCACTTCATATTAGGGTGGCCCCCTTTAGGCTGCCCTACCGCAGCAGTTATGGCACAATTCTACTGCTTGTTGTAGATAGGGTTAGATAGGTTAGGTACACCTTTCTGATAGCCGATCCGACCACAAATTTGTCATTAATCCAATTAGTTCCAAATTGATTCACTCATTTCTAATCAGTATATGGTGCACACTACCATGTAGTGCACAATCAGTAAATATTGTATAAGCTATAAAACAGTAAGTTTGGAACTAGCGTTGAGCAATTAACTAAATTGGTTCAGGCTCACGAACACTACAGGAGCTTTGCACTGACAGTTGGTCACCCGCTGTAATGGCTGGTTTTAGAGATCACTCCATCCCAAGCCTTTTAAGTCCCCAAATGCCATGGTCAATAGCAAATGCAGGATCTAAGCAGACCTCCCCTGCAATCACAAGGTGCTAATGCATTTCCATGGCATCCAAAGGGAGTAACACAGGCCCCCAGGCCTGCCATGACTATATGCCTAGTAGACACAGCCTAATAGACAGCTTGTGAGTCAGTGATAGGCTATAATGTATTGGTAGGTATACCAATGAACTGTGATGTCCCCTAGTGGGAGAAAAAAAATAATGCTTTTTATGTTTAATGAGGCAAAAAAAGTAAAAAATAAATAAACAAAACCAGTTTCCCATATGGGTGACATCACACACAACTTTTTGTGACAGTTTTATGCCAGTATTTAATGCAGTTTTAGCCAAAGCCAGAAGTACGTTGGAAGGAAATGGGAAAACAGGAGGATATATACTTTTCCTCCTACTGGAGCCAATTCTGGTTTTGACTTAAAAGACTACATCAAAAAACGGCCACAAAAAGCTGTGTGACCCCATCCTAAATGCTGGTTTATTTTGTAAAAAAAAAAACACACACACACACATATATAGAATTATATCGTCACAAGCTGTATGATAAAGAAGATGTTTTATTTAAACTGCCTGGTGAACAAAAATAAAGGAAAAACTTTTTTTTCACCCCACCCCCCTCAAAAAAATAAATTATTTAACTCTTATGTATCCCAAAATGGTACCAATGAAATGAACAGCCTGTTCTGCAAAAACACAAGCTCCCGTAGAGCTACATCAATGGAAAAATTAATAAGTTATGGCTCTTGCAGTGACATACTGTAACTCTTTTTTACATTGTGAACTATGAAAGGATAATGCAAAAAAAAAGAAAAACATGGCCACACCGCTTTTTTCCAATACTGCCCTAAAAAACAAATACAAATTAATCAATAAGTTATATGTACCTCAAATTGGTGTCACTAAAAAATAAAAAATTTTCTTGCAATAAACAAGCTCTGATATGTCTACATCGACAGAAAATCAAAAAAGTTATGGCTCTTGGAATACCGTAATAAAAATAAATGTATTTGTTGAGCATGACGTGCTATTATTGTGCAAAAGTGAAAAAACATAGTCAAAATTAAAAACAAATACATATTTTGTTGTAATCATACTGACCCATAGAATAAAAGAAACAATTTAGTTATGCCACACAGTGAACGAACATTTAAAACACAAAATAAACGGCAGATTTTTGTTAACACTCCTCCTCCTTGAAATGGTTAATAAAAGTAAGTCAGTGAGTTATATGAAACCCAGAATAGTGCTACTGAAAATATAAAACTTATCCTGCAAAAACAAGTTAATATCCGCCCATGTCAGTTAAAACATAGGAAAATGATGGCTATATAAATGCGACAATAAAAAAATGAAAAATAATCATGTGGCCTTAACACTAAACTAGTACTTTAGGGTGGAGGTCCCCAACCTATTTGTTGTGAGCCGCACTGATGGTCAGGAGCCACAGACAGTTCAAAAATAGAGGAGAGACATTTTGAATTTAGAGTAACAAAGACATAAAGTTACAAAGATTTACTGATAAATATTTCACTACCATACAAATTGGCACTGTTTACAAGTAAATCTTTGAACGTTCTGCAAAAATGTAAAATTTCCAGTACATATGGTAATTAGTGATGAGCAAAGCGGGCTTCGAATGCTACATCCAAAGTCACTTTGGATTAATACTGTACGGAGATCCCTCTTGTACTGATCAAAGATAGAGCGGTAAAAGAATTGTCTGAGAATTAAATATTGACAACCTATTGTCAGGATAGGTCATCAATACCTGATTGGTTGATAGGTGGTGGTCTGACTCCCAGTTCTACTGTCGATCAGCTGTTGGAAGGGTCCACAGCTCTGGGGTGAGCACTGTGGCCACTTCCTTGGCCGGTGATATCACCTCCATTAGTCACATGGCCTCTGTGCAGTTCCCTTCAAGTGAATGGGGCTGAGCACGATACCATCCACAGCTACTATACAATGTACAGAGCTGTGCTTGGTGCATTATGAAAAGGAGTGCCTGATCCTGTCCAGCAGGGATGCAAGGAGTTGACCCCACTGAGGGGAGTGACTATAGCCATAGCACCTGCCATGGGGTCTAGTCAGGTGCAAGAACATTGTACCTTTTTGTGGGAAATAGCAACATAGTGTTTTTTGCTGTAATTTGGTTTTTCGGGTATATGGTGCTATTATACCTTTAGCTATTGCTATTTATGCTGCTATTTTAATTTTCCTCTACTAGGTAGTGGAGGCACAAATTATTTTTCTATATGGTACTATGAATTATAGTTATGCCCCTTACCCCACTGATCTGATATTCAGAACTTATCCTTAGGAGAGGACATCAATATTTAATTCCAATAAAACTCCCTTTAACTTAGGTGGCCATGTTAAATGTATTCATACAGTAATGCAGGCTACAGTGAGCTGTTATCTGTGTCAGATGTTTGTTTCATGTACAGTTAGATGGAGATAGTTAATTGATGCTCAATGAATAGAAAGATACTAAACATTAAAGTGTTTGACCCTTTTTCTCCTTGTTCAATATTTAATCACTGTTCTGTCGGAGAATAGCTTGGCTAAAAACACTGTGAATGCCCAAGAGTTCAGCCCAATGCTATACTTATCCAGACATACCTAGCAATGAAATATCCTACCATAATCCACAAGAGCATTGGCATGATAATTAAGTGATGGGGATTTTAGAGGTGAGCTTCATCCAGAATACATGTATTTTAATAAATCTCCATGGAACCTCTGACTTCAATTAATTCCCTAAATGCCTAAAGAGTATAAGAGTGTACCGAGGGGAATCCTCAAACTACATCTGTATTTATCACAGAGTAAGTTTAATCACCATCTGTGTAAGTACAAAATTATAGAATTGCATGTGGCATACAAGGAAACAAAAACATCAGCGTAAAACTACATTCACACGACAATGAAAAAAATTGCCATGAAAAACAGACACTGTCCGTTTTTCATGACCATTTTCCAATAATTTTTTCAGCCATTTTCTGTCTGTCTGTCCATTTTTAATGGCCATTTTGCATCCATTTCTAGCAACTGTTAAAAAGGGTCATTAAGACTGTATTAATTCAATTGGTTTTTGTTCTTTAAATCCCAACCCCTATGGACATCAAATCCCCCCATAGTGCCACCAGTATGACTAATATCCAATTAGTAGTCCTCGGTATTATGAATGCCCCCCTTAGTGGACCTCAGTATTATGAATGCCCCCATTAATGGCTTTCAATATTTTTAATGCTCCAATTAGTGGCTCCCAGTATTCTTCCCTTTGGCCTGCATTCTGATCGTGTAAAAACTTGTTTTTATTTAAATTTAACGCCAAAAGACCAAGCATACCAATTTTTACGGCTTTTAGATGGGTGCACTCCCACTGATTTCAATGAGGTCCGTCTGGCCGTCAAAACGGCAAAAAATAGGACTTTTTCTATTTTTTGATGGCCAATATTCACTGGCTGTTAAGAAAACGGTCATGTCAATAGCCCTACTGACTTAAAACGGACATCTTTGACAAATGTAGATATGTGAATGTATTCTAAAGGGGTATTCAAACACAGATCCATAACGGGGGTCTTCTGACCCAAATCCGAACTCATGGCCAGCACTGAAGTGAATGGGGCGTGTGATTTACATGCTCAGGCATTTCTCCATTTTTGTCCTCAATAGTTTTAATGGGAGGAAGGGTGCAGGGACTAATTCTCGAGATGGCGTATTATTTGGATATGCCAAAAATGTCCGAGGTGGGAGATAATTTTCAATTACATCCTTTTAATTTACTGCAAAGAAAATGTAACCCTTTAAAAATCTGTCTACATTGGGCATTAAAGGGGTTTCCACCTTTATGACCCTATTTAAATTTGGTCGGTCCTGTGCTGTCGCTAAACAAAAAAACAAATGTACTCACCTGCTCCCCGCCACTTCGTTCCAGCCCAAAGGGCCCATTCTGTACTACTTCTGGTCCTCAGCCTGTAAACTGTAAACCTCAGCCATGACCCAGCAATGTAAAATGGGTTATAAAGTTATATAACTATTTTAGGAGCCAGCCTTTTTGTTTTTTCCTTGTTGCCTTATTCAAGAGCAATAACTTTTTTATTTTTGTCAATGTTGCTGTATGAGGTCTTTTTTTTGTGGGATGTTATATTTTTAATAGCACAATTTTGGGTTGCATATATGCATTGTTTTTTTTTCTTTTTTGCTGTTTACCCAATGTTAAAAATAAACTTGATTTTATTATATGGGTTGGTACGAATAGGGAGATATCAAATGTGTATTTAAAAATTATTTTTTAGGATTTAGTACTTTAACAGAGAATAAGAAAACACCATTTTTGTGTTGCTGTTTTCCTAGACCCATAAGATCATGAGAGCTTGCTATTTTGCGGGATGAGTTGTAATTTTTATTTATTACTTTCAGTATAATAAGTTATCCTTATTCTATGACTCATTATGATAGTGAAAGTAACTTTTTTCTTTTTCCTAAAATATTTTCTAATGACAAAAAAAATTTTTGCTATCTTTTAGGAGACTTTTTAAATTTACATATAAAAAAAACTTTTTTGGCCCAATAGTGATACATAGTATTCAAAAGCATTATTAGGCTGGGTTCAGACTTGCGCGTATTTGATACGCGCGTAAAACGTGCGTTTCTGTCGCACGTATTACATCGCGCTTTTGCAAATAGGAAACGGGCATCGTATGCGCGTTCGTGTGATTGACTACTGTGGCGTCAATCACAATACGCGCGACAACACATCCCAAAGAAGCTCAAGAACTTTTTTGAGCGTAGGGCGTTTTTCAGCGCGTTCAAACGCGCTGTAAAAGGCTCAAGTGAAAACCAGGGCCATAGGGAAGCATTGGTTTTCATGTGTTGAGCGTCTTACAGCGCGTTTGAATGCACTGTAAAACGCGCAAGTCTGAACCCAGCATTAATGTCAGTATTAAACAGGTAATCTCTTACACCATGTCTGTGGTAGATACAACAAGAATACTTTTGCAAGATTACTGTTTGTTGATTTCAGCTCAGCATTCAATACAGTCATTCCCTCCAAGTTGATCACTAAACTTGTAGATCTTGGAATCAGCAACCCTATCTGTAACTGGATCATGGACTTTTTGACCAACAGACCCCAGCATGTTAGTCAGGAAATAACTGTTCCACCGCCATCACACTCAAAACTGGCACTCCACAGGGCTGTGTGCTGAGCCCGTTTCTCTACTCTCTTTTCACCTATGACTGCAGACCTAGGTATAGATCCAATTCCAGCATCAAGTTTGCAGATGACACCACGGTGATTGGTCTCATCACTGACAACTATGAGTCTGACTATAAGGAAGAGGTAAAGCACCTAGCTGTGTGGTGCGCTGACAATAACCTGCTCCTGAATACCAGCAAAACAAAAGAGCTCATTGTGGACGGAGAAGACAGACACCCATGACCCCATCCACATAAATGACACGGCTGTTGAAAGGGTTTCCAGCTTTAAGTTCCTAGGGACCTACATCTCTGAGAATTTGTCCTGGTCAACCAACATCTCCAGCCTTGTGAAGAAGGCACATGAGTGCCCCTTTTTTTTAGGACACTGAAGAAAAACCACCTGTCTGCTGACATATTGGGTAATTTCTATTGCTGTGCGATAGAGAGCATCTTGACCAACTGTGTTACAGTCTGGTATGGGAATCGCTCTGTTGCTGACCGCAAGGCACTGCAGCGGGTGGTGAAAACTGCACAACGCATCATAGGGACTCCACTTCCTGCTATTGAGGATGTTCACAAGAAGAGATGTCTACGTCGGGCACGCATCATTCTTAGGAACTCCTCTCATCCTGCCAATAAACTCTTTCATATCCTTCCCTCTAGAGGTGGTACAGGACCCTTCAGACTAAAACCAGCAGGTTAAGGAACACTTTATTCCTCACAGCTGTCAATCTACTGAACTCAGTCCCACGCTGAACCTTTTCATCCACACTCACTTAATCCTCTACACTCCTCCTCCTCCCCTCAATTCTTCCCAATGACCATGATCATGACTGTCATTAATTCTCAACATTCACGGTATGTTCACATTGGTTACTGCTATAGGGACACTGTCATAGCATAGGTCTCTGTTATAGTACAAACCTACACTGTTCAGTATTATAGTCTGTTCATAGCGCTACTCTTCCACTTCTGGAACTATATTCATAACATTCTGCAGATCTGTTTACTATACATCTGTAAATTTGTATATACATAGCACATCTGTATACTTGTTCATAGTACATCTGTATATTTTCCGTCTGTATAGCAATATAGAAACAGTTCATCTGTATATATGTATACATCAGCACATCTGTATATCTGTATACATTAGTATATCTGTATATTTGTCCATAGTACATCTGTATATTTGCTCTCTATATAGCAATATAAACACCTGTATAATTAATTTATCTGCACTTATTCTGTACATAACTATATCTACTTTCTACACTATTCTTATCTGTATATAACTTGTTTTTTATTGCACTTGCTGTTCTTTGCACTTCTGATTGGATGCAAACTGTATTTTGTCACCCTGTATTATACATGGGTAATGGCAATAAAGTTGAATCAAATCAAATCCAGCCATCCTGGCACTGATCACGGTAACACAGTAACATGTTAACAATAAGAAGACATAGCCATTTTCTTAAAATAATTCCAGCTGAAAAGTTAGTTTGAAATGTAATACACTGATGACCAAAAGGGTAACAATGTTTTGAACTTTTGACTTTCAGGCTCCATATCTCACCATCCACTACAGTTTCGAACGTGAGACTACCATCATTTTATAGACAATCATCTTGGCTTTCTCATATATAAGTGTACTTTCACACTAGCATTAGAGGAATCCAGGAATGCAGTTCCGTTGCCGGAACTGCCTGCCGGATCTGGAAATCCATGTGCAAACGGATACCATTTGATTCCGGATCCGTTTGACAAATGCATTGAAATACCGGATCCGCCTCTGGTATTTATCTTTTTTACATTTTTTTTGTAATGGTACACAATGGGGGCAATTTTTTGTGCTGGCACACAACGGGGGCATTTTTCTTTGTACTAGCACACATTTTGGGGACATTATTTTGTACTGGCACACATTATAAGGGACATTTATATGTTTTTTTTTCTGCAGTAAAGTATTGCGGAGCACAGCGGGCACAGTACTAGGGGTGACTGGATGGGATGTTCAGAAGGTGGGGAGGATGATGGAAAAGTAGGAAACTAACATGTCTGCAGAGATAAGACACAACTAAAAGAAATCATCATGGTGGTCTGGTCTGAAAAGAGAAGAGGAGGAAAGAGAATATCTACATCAGAGGAAAAGTCACTGCAAGTAAGAGGTATGGGGGCGCTGAATTACCCTGTATGTTCTGTAGTGCTGTATATAATATCAGGAGGGAAGAGGTTAGGTTGAGAATTTGGCATGGGGGGGGGCGCTGTTTAAATTTTCACCACAGGCAGCAGAAAGGCTAGGTGCACCTCTGATTTAAAGTGCAAAAAACAATAGCAGAACTGCTTATTTTCCTATTACTGTCCTGTCGCTAAAAAATACAATTCATTCCTCAATAAACAAGCCCCCATATGAATAAATTGACAGAAAAATAAAAAAAAAATTGAAGATCGAGATTAAAATCTATAATCATCCTCAAAGGGAATCTGTCACCAGTTTTCTGCTGTCCTTACTTTTAAATTCTAAGAGCTGCCATCAGGTGCCCCCTCAGTGCCATCTGCTGCCGCCTCAGTGCCATCATCTTCTCCCTCAGTTCCATTAGCTGTTCCCCAGTGCCATCAGCTGTCTCCTAGCGCCATCAGCTGCCCCCCTAGTGCCATCAGTTGCCCCCCAAGTGCCATCAGCTGCCTCCCTAGTGCCATCAGCTGCCCCCCCCAGTGCCATCAGCTGCCCCCCTAGTGCCATCAGCTGCCCCCCTAGTGCCATCAGCTGCTCCCCTAGTGCCATCAGTTGCCCCCCCTGTGCCATCAACTGCCCCCCCAGTGCCATCAGCTGCCCCCCTAGTGCCATCAGCTGCCCCCTAGTGCCATCAGCTTCCCCCCAGTGCCACCAGCTTCCCCCCAGTGCCATCAGCTGCCCCTTCAGTTTCATCAGCTTCCCCCACAGTGCGTTAAGCTGACCCCCAGTGCCATCAGCTGCCCCCTAGTCCTACCAGCTGCCCCCCAGTGCCACCAGCTGCCCCCCAGTACCACAAGCTTGCCCCCCAGTGCCACCATCTCCCCCTCCTAGCCATGTCCCAGAGTGACCTGAAGATGTGTCAGGATACAGTGCAGCAAGGTACAGGCTGGGGGGTGACCACGGAGTGGTGAGTAATAGCAAGAGCTTCACTCCTGCTCCGTGGTCACATGACACAAATGAATCCTCAATGCAAAAAATTTGCAACGAGGATTTTTTCGTGTCGAATCACTCGATTCAATCAAGTAATCGTTTCAGCCCTAGCTGCAGCGTATGCCAATGGGTCTTCATATTCATGAGCTCACAGCTTTCCCCACCCTCTTGCCTCTGACTGACAGGTTTTTTTCCCATATGAATCAGCACCAGGTGTGCAGGAAAAGCCAGGAGCTCATGACTATGGGGACTTCTTCGGCATGGGCTCGAGCTGTTTTTTAAATTTAGTATAATCTTTATTAGAAATAAGACATATACAATTCTTCAGTAAATAAATTTCTGTTTATTTTAATTTTAATTATCCTCTTCCTAAACCCATCCTTTCCCAACACATTCTCTCTAGACAGTTTACGAATAAAATTAAATAAAAACTCTCTCCGTATCCTAAAGTTTCCAAAATGGGGTCAATTTTCGGGAGTTTCTACTCTAGGAGTGGATCAGGGGGTCTTCAAATGTGACATGGCAGATTAAAATTATCCCAGTGAAATCTGTTTGGCTGTTAACCCTTGCTTTGTTACTGAAAAAAATGGATTAAAATAGAAAATCTGCCAAAAAAGGGAAATTCTGAAATGTTATCTCCTTTTTCCATTAATCCTTGTGGAACACCTAAAGGGTTAACAAAGTTTGTAATTTCTAAAATGTTTTTTTTGGGTGGTTTCTATTATGTAAGCCTAACAAAGTGACTTCAGACCTGAACTGGTCCTTTAAAAAGTGGGTTTTGGAAATTTTCTTAAAAATGTCAGGATATGCTTCTAAACTAAGCTTTCTAACATCCCCAAAAAATAAAATGGCATTCAAAAAATGATCCAAAACATGAAGTAGACATGTGGGTAATGTAAAGTAATAACTATTTTTGGAGTTAAAGTAGAGATCTATTATTAAAGTAGAGAAATAGAAATTTGGAAATTTTTCAAAATTTTTGGTAAATTTGGTATTTTTAAAAAAATGAAAATGAAATTTTTTGACTCAATTTTACCACTGTTATGAAGTACAATATGTGACGAGAAAATAATTTCAGAATGGCCTGGATAAGTAAAAGCGTTTTAAAGATATCACCACATAAAGTGACACGTCAGATTTGCTAAACATGGCCTGGTCCTTAAGGTAAAAAATAGCAGGTTCCTTAAGTTGTTAATTTATGCTTACCTCTCCACCCAAAAATAAAGTTTATTAACTTGTGATTCTCAACTGTCCAGTATATATTATTTTTAATATCCTTAATTAGTGCCTGTAACTGTGAGTATCTAAATGTCACAAACCAGCGGGTATGAACCCGCTGTGCCACATGTCCTACCTCCTCTAAGGGCGTCTGGGAAGGGGGTTGAGCCACTTATATATGTGCAGGAGGGCTAGGATTGTTTGGTGAGGTAACATGATCCAACCTATAAAACACAGCAAGTCACATGTGCCGACCCTTAAGGAAATGCTGCAGGAAACAAGCAGCAAACACTGGCAGCAGATCACCGCTGAAGATAGCGCACGGGACACCAGTAACCCCCCCCCCCCCCCTTCTTGAGTCCATGACGAGACAGAAACCTTTTTATTAAGTTCGGCGCATGAATGTTCTCTTCTGGTTCCCAAGACCTCTCCTCAGGACCAAAGCCCTTCCAGTCCACAAGATAGTAGGTCTTCTTGCCACGCTTCTTGATGTCCAGAATATCTCGTCAGAATGTTCAGATACTGGAGTTACCGGAGTAGAAGGAGCCGTCGAGAAGCGATTAAGAACTACTGGTTTTAGCAAGGACACGTGGAAGGCGTTAGGAATACGCAGAGAGAGAGGCAGACGTAACTTATATGTCACTTCGTTGATCCTCCTCAATACTTCAAAGGGTCCAAGGAACCTAGGAGGAAACTTGAAACTAGGAACCTTTAAGCACATGTTTTTAGAGGAGAGCCATACCTCATCTCCAGACAAGAACTGAGGCGGTTTTCTTGTTCTCTTGTCTGCATTCGTTTTTTAATGAGAGTCACTGCTCTGTTGATGCAGTCCTTGGTGTGGCGCCAAATCTTCAAAAAATCCCTAAAAAAGGAATCTGCAGCTGGTACCCCAGAAGATGTTGTAACAGGGAGAGGAGTACAAGTTGTCCATAAATGACAAAGAATGGAGAGGACTTAATAGACTCACTAGAGTGGTTGTTATAGGATAATTCAGCCCAAGGTAGCAATTGTACCCAGTCGTTGTGTTGGACTGAAACAAAATGCCATAGATAGTTCTCTACTATTTGATTGACCTGCTCTACTTGCCCGTTGGTCTGGGGATGATAACCGGAAGAGAAGTCCAGGTCAATTTCGAGCTGCCGGCAAAGTGCTCTCCAGAGCTTAGAGGTAAACTGGATTCCGCGATTGGAAACAATATGCCAAGGTAGACCATGCAAGCGGAATATGTGTCTCACGAACAGTTTAGCAAGTTCAGCAGCCGAAGGCAGTCCAGCCAAAGGAACAAAGTGCGCCATCTTGGAGAACCGGTCCACGACCACCCAGATAGCTGTACATCCGGCAGAAGAGGGCAGATCTGTAACAAAGTCCATGGCAATGTGTTGCCATGGGGCATCAGGAACAGGAAGAGGTAACAACAGCCCAGGTGGTTTAGTCCTGGAGACTTTATTCTGAGCACAGAGGGTGCAGGCAGACACATAATCACGCACATCCTTAGACAGTGTAGGCCACCAGTAGTGGCGAGACAAAAGTTCTGTCATCCTGCGGATACCAGGGTGAACAGCCAGTTTGGAGTTGTGTCCCCTAGCTAGAATACGTTTTCTCTTGGCAGAATGTCTTCCTGGGAGGGATGTCTTTTACCAGGACAGGAGCCACTGTGATCAAGCAAGGAGGATCTACAATGTACTGGGGCTCCTCCTGCTGGTTGGAGAAGTCAAATGACTGAGACAGAGCATCCGCCTTGATGTTCTTCTTGGCAAGGTGAAAGTAAAGCTCAAAATCAAAACGGGAGAAGAAGAGTGCCCATCTGGCTTGGCTAGGGTTCAGACGCTGGGCCGTCTGCAGATATGTAAGGTTCTTGTGGTCGGTGAAGATTATCACTGGATTCTGGGCCCCCTCCAATAGAGAACGCCACTCCTCCAAGGCAAGTTTTATAGCCAAAAGCTCTCTGTCTCCTATACAGTAATTCCTCTCAGCAGGGGAGAAGATCTTGGAGAAAAATCCACATGTAAACATCTTGCCCTTGGAACCTTTCTGTAGTAAAACAGCACCGGCTTCTATAGAGGAGGCGTCTACTTCTAAAAAGAATTGGCAGGAGACCTTTTTAATTGGGTGAAGGCAGCCTCTACCTCAGGAGTCCAGACTCTGGCATTCACCCCTTTCTTAGTAAAAGTGGAGATCGGAGATGTAAGAGATAAAAAATTCGGGATGAACTGACGATAGGAATTAGCAAATCCAAGGAAGGGCTGTATAGCACGAAGACCCTGTGGGCGGGGCCAGTGCATTACTGCTTCCAATTTTTCAGGATCCATCTGCAACCTGGCATCCAAGATGATGTATCTGAGGAACGGTACGGTAGATTTTTCAAAGATGCATTTCTCGAGTTTGGCATAAAGTCGATTCTCTCTCAACTGCTTTAAAATTAAATGTACATGCTGCCGGTGAGTGGTCAAATCTGGAGAATAGATCAGTATATTGTCCAGGTACACTATCACGCAGACATAGAGAAGGTCCCGGAATATATAGTTTACCAACTCCTGGAATACTGCGGGAGCATTGCCCTTGACCGAAGGGCATGATGAGATACTCGTAGTGTCCAAGTGTTGAAAGCAGTCGCCTTTTCGAATGTGGATAAGGTTGTATACGCTGCGCAGGTCGAATTTTGTGAAGACCTTAGCTCCGCGGATCCTGTCAAAAAGTTTGGAAATTAGCGGAAGAGGGTATTGATTCTTGACTGTGACCTTATTCAGACCTTGATAGTCGATACAGGGCAATAAGGATCTATCTTTTTTCTGCACAAAGAAGAACCCGGCACTGGCTGGTGAAGTAGATTTCCGGATAAACCCCCTGAGATTCTCCTTGATGTAATCAGACATCGCTTGGGTCTCAGAAAGTGAGAGCGGGTAAACTCGACCATGAGGAGGAGTGGCACCAGGCAGAATGTCAATCGGACAATCATAAGGACGATGAGGAGGCAGGGTCTCGGCCTCTTTCTTACTGAAGACATCCGCAAAACTGGCATACTGCTGCGGAAGTCCAGGCAGGTCTACAGGTACAGTAGACGAGGAAGGAGTTTGGACCTCTGATAAGCAGGTGGACTGGCAGGATAATCCCCAATGAAGAATCTGACCGAAAGCGCTAGTCCAGAACTGGAGTGTGTTGACGCAGCCAGGGAAGACCAAGGATAACCAGATTCACGGATGCTGGCAGCACATAGAAGGAGATCATCTCTGAATGCAAAACCCCTATTTGCAACTTAAAGAGCTTCTGTCACCCCCAAAATGCATTTTTCATCAGCTGACATTAGCTATTTGCTAATGTCAGCTGATCTCAAACATACTTTTCTTACATTCCCCTGTGATTTCGTTCTTTTAAAATTCTTACTTTTATTATATGCAAATATCTTCACTACCAGCAAGTTGGGCGGTAACTTGCTGATAGCCGCCTCATCCTCCAGTTGCTGACACGCCCCCTCTCCTCTTAATAGACAGGGCCAGCGAGCACTCTCCTGCCGCTGGCCCTGTCTTCTCATTAAGTCCCGCGCCGTAACTTTCTTCAATCGGCGCAGGCGTACTGAGTGAAGGACGCCAGCTCCGTCCTCAGTGCGCCTGCACCAATTACGTCATGGGTGTACTGTGATGTAATTGGCGCAGGCGCACTGAGGACGGAGCTGGCGTCCTTCACTCAGTATGCCTGTGCCGACTGAAGAAAGTTACGGCGCAGGCGCGGGACTTAATGAGAAGACAGGGCCAGCGGCAGGAGAGCGCTCGCTGGCCCTGTCTATCAAGAGGAGAGGGGGCGTGTCGGCAACTGGAGGATGCGGCAGCTACCAGCAAGGTACCGCCAAACTTGCTGGTAGTGAAGATATTTGCATATAAAAAAAGTCAGAATTTTAAAAGAATAAAATCACAGGGGAATGTAAGAAAAGTATGTTAGAGATCAGCTGACATTAGCAAATAGCTAATGTCAGCTGATGAAAAATGCATTTTGGGGGTGACACAAGCCCTTTAAGGGGCATAGTAACAGAAAGCACAGGTTCGGAAAGTGGCAGTCCATTTACGGAAGCCACTGACAGGCCTTTCTAGATGGATGGTAGGAAGCCGGTACTGATGGACCAGAGCTTGCTGAATGAAGTTACCGGCTGACCCAGAGTCCAAGAATACAGGCATAGACAGTGTGACTCCCTTGTGAGTTTAGGTTTTAGCACGAACGTACCATCTGTGTGCATGCATTTTGCAACCACTGAGCACCGATCAGTAGTGTTTATTACTGATTGCATCTGCTCAGTTTGCACTGCGTTTTTTTTTTGTTGCAGAAAAGACTATTTTTGTGCAGCAAAGACTTTTTTTGTGCAGAAGATATTTATTTATGCAGAAAAGACTTTTTTGCAGAAGAGACTTTCTTTTTGCAGTAAATACTTTTATTTTTTATATCTTTTCCTCTCAATTTAATTTAAAATGTATTATAAGCCCCTTTACTACAGTACATACACACCCCTCACACTAAAGAAAGGTTTACACATTTGACATGTTACACCCCAATAAAATAAAAATCCTTGCCTCCGATACTGAGTCTGCCAGTGAGGGAGAAATTTAATGGTAACCCAAAAAAATTTATACGCCCAGCAATTTCTTTCCCAGCACCCTACATCGCGATATGCTAGACCCCAAGGTTGGACCCCAGTAAATGCAGCAGAGATGATGACCTTTTGGGGGCTCTTGCTGCATATGGGCGTAGCAAAAAAAACTAAGATTAATCAGTATTGGAGTGCGGATGTCTTGTACCACACTCTAATTTACAGTAATATTATGGCCCGTAATCGATTCCAATCAATACTGAAGTTTTTGCATTACAACTATAATGCACTGTGCCCACCCCAGAATGACCCCGTATTTGACCGTCTGTAGGTCATAGGAGTTAGTGGGAAGATAGTGTGGGACTTACTGCACCCACTGCTGGATAAGGGTTACCATCTATACGTGGATAATTACTACACAAGTTAACCACTGTTCCGGTGACTAAGTTCCAGAGGTACTGTGTTGTGCGGCACACTACCCAAAAATCAGAGAGGCCTCCCTAGATCCCTGGTAGAGTAACCACTAAGAAAAGGAGACAGCCGTGCTCTCCTCAATGAGAACATGTCGGTGGTTAAGTACAAGGACAAGGGGGATATCCTTGTACTGACCACTATTCACAGTAACACCAGCTCTCCTGCCGCTGTACGTGGTACCACTACCACTGTCCCCAAACTAGACTGCATTCTGGACTACATCAGGCAGATGGGTGGGGTTGATCTTTCAGATCAAGTTCTGAAGCCCTACAGTGCAACACGAAAAACAAAAGTGTGGTACAAAAAGCTGGCCGTGCACCTCGTACAGATGGCGCTATACAATGCATACGTACTATTTAGATGTAGAGGCCAGACAAGAACATTCCTACAATTTCAAGAGGTGGTGATAAAAGCACTAATTCTTCCAAACCAAGCAATAGAGGGCCCCAGTACTTCTGCAAGTTACAGTGCCCGAGTTGTAACAGGGCAACATTTCCCTGTTGAAGTCCCTCAAACAGCGAGGAAGAGAAGGATCCAAAAAAGATGCAGGGTGTGTTCCAAAAGGGGGATAAGGAAAGTCACCATTTACCATTTTGTGAAACATGCCCAAAAAAAAACCTGGCCTGTGCATGAAAAATTGTTTCAGAATCGACCATTCATCCATGGAGCATTAATTTAATTTCATCCTCGATGTACTCTGTAGTTTTACCACCTTATATCTCAGATATTTGCATAACTTCATATTCATTTCTGTGAAACACCTGTTAGGTCAAAAGTGCCCTTTCCACCCCTTAAAATATTTGTACGGGGGTGATCTTTCCGAAATAGGGTCATTTCTTGGGGTTTTTCATTTCTGGGGACGTCAGAAAATTTATTTAATGTGACATGGCAGCTAAAATACATATGTCTGCCAATTTTTTGCACTTTGCTTCTAAAGACCTGCTGTGCACCAATACAACAGGCTACAAGCACATATGGGGTGTTTGCAAAAAGGGGAGAAAATGGGGAACATATGCTCGGGTGCATTTTCTCCTTTAACCCCTTGTGAAAGTTAAAAATTGGAGTCTGTAATTTTTCATTTTTACAAATGTGTGCTTTGAAATGCTTTCTCTAGTATTTCTGCCTTCTGTGAGACACCCGTTTGCTGAAAAGTACCTTTTCTACCACCTAAAATGTTCTTACAGGGGTGCTATTACCGAAATGGGGTCACTTTTTGGGGTTTTTCATTTTTGGGGACCTCAGGAAATTTATTTAATGCGACATGGCACCTAAAATACATGTCTGTTTATTCAGGCCTGCAAAAAACATTTTTTCTACTTTGCCTCTAGAGCCCTGTTGTGCGCCAATACAACAGGCTATAAGCACATATGGGGTGTTTGCAAAATAGGGAGAAAATGGGGAACATATACTGGGGTGCATTTTCCCTTTACCCCTTTGTGAAAGTTAAAAATTGGGGTCTGCTAGTGATTTTTCATTTTTACAAAAGTGTGCTTTGAAATGCTTTTTCTAGTATTTCTGCTTTCTGTGAGTCATCTGTTTGCTGAAAAGTACCTTTTCTACCGCTTAAAATGTTTGTACGGGGGTGCTCTTTCCAAAATGGGGTCACTTCTTGGGGTTTTTTATTTCTGGGGACCTCAGGAATTTATTGAATGCGACATGGCACCTAAAATGAATGTCTGCCAATTCAGGTCTGCAAAATCCATATTTAGCTGTTTGACTCTAGAGCCCTGCTGTGCGCCCATACATATTTTTTTGAGCACATATGGGGTGCTGGCGTATTCGGGAGGAAATGGGGAACAAAATGTAGGGTGCATTTTGTCCTTTTACCCCTTGTGAAAGTGAAAAATGTGGGTGTAAAGCAACTTTTTCTGGAAAAAATTGTAATTTTTCATTTTCACAGCCAAGCGTTTCCTAATTCTGTAAAATGCCTGATGGGTCAAAGTGCTTACTACACATTTTGAAATAATACTTTAGGGGTTTAGTTTCCAGAATGGGGTCACTTTTTGGAGGTTTCCACTGTAGGGCCACCTCAGGGTGTCTTTAAAAGCCATATGGTGCTCCTTCCACTCTAACCCTCAGTTCACACTTTAGCGTTTTTACACGCGTTCGAACGCGCATAAAAACGCACCACTGTACAGTACCCATGCATTCCTATGGGCCTGGTTCACACTTGCGCGTTTTTATGCGCGTTCGAACGTGCGTAAAAACGGCCGACGCAAAAGCAAGTATGTTTGCGTTTTTTGGCCCGTTTAACGCGCGTCCCCATAAACAGAGTTTAATAGGGACGCTCGTTAAACGCGCGATTCCTATTTTGTGCAGCGCGATTTAATTCGCGCGTTAAAACGCGCGAATTAAAAGCGCTGCACGAACGCCCAGGTCTGAACCCAGTGTAAAGCCTGCTGTGCGGGAATACATCAGTTTTTGAGCACACATGGGGTGTTTCTGTAAACTCCAGATTAAGGCCTCATGCACACGACCGTTGTTTGATTCCGTGTCCGTTGCTCCGTTTTTCGTGATTTTCTGCGGACCCATTGGTTTTCAATGGGTCCGTGGAAACCTCGGCAAATGCACCGTTTGTCCTCCGCGTCCGTGGTCCATGATTCCAGTCCGTCAAAAAAATATAACCTGTCCTATTCTTGTCCGTTAAAAACGGTTCACGGACCCATTCAAGTCAATGGGTCCGTGAAAAAATGCGGATGGCCATCCGTGTGTCATCCGCGTTCCGTGTCCATTTTTTTTGCGGATCCCTTGGCAGGCACTTGGGTAAAATTGTCAGCCTGTCTTTTGGTAAAATCTTTTGGGTCCGCTAAAAAAACGGAAGACACACGGAAACACAACGGAAGGCAAAAACAGACACGGATCACTGAACAACGGAACCCCTTTTTGCGGACAGCATAAAAAAACGGTCGTGTGCATGAGGCCTAAGGAAAAGAAAAAATAGATTAAGATTTAAAATCTTCTAAAAAAAGAGTGAAATTTTCAAATTTTATTCCCAATTTCATTTAATTCTCGTGGGGCACCTAAAGGGTTAACAAAGTTTGTAAAATCAGTTTTAAATAGCTTGAGGGGTTTAGTTTCTAAAATGGGATGATATGTAAGCCCCAGAAAGTGACTTCATATCTGACCTGGTCCTGAAAAAATTGGGTTTTGGAAATGTTCTTAAAAATTTAAAGATTTGCTTTTAAACTAGTAAGCCTTCTAACGTCCCCAAAAAATAAAATGTAATTTCTTAAAATGATCCAAACATAATGTAGACATATGGGGGATCTAAGATAATAACTATATTTGGAGTTATTACTATTAATCATAAAAAACGAGAACTTGATATTTGCTAATTTTTCCAAATTTCTGGTAAATTTGGTATTTTTTATAAATAGAAATTTTTGAATAATTTTTTACCACTGTCATGAAGTACAATATGTGACGAGAAAACAATCTCAGAATGGCCTAGATAAGTAAAAGCGTTTTAAAGTTACCACATAAAGTGACACGTCAGATTTGCAAAATTCGGCCTGCGATTTAAGGTGAAAAGTGGCTCGGTGGTGAAGGGGTTAAATTGTGAATTAGACAAATATAGATTTCTTTACTTTTGTGGAAACATTTTTATTTTTTTTTGCAATTCAGAAAAAATGACTTATGGTTTGTCTGGAGGCAGCTAAATTAATCAGTGTGGAGGGATGTCCTGCATCTTTGTGAACCCCTGTTAGTATGACTTTTGGAGGACTTGGAACTTCAAATAAGATTAGAAGTTTGTGTTAGGCTACGTTCACACGACGACATTTGTCGCGCGACAATAAGAGGGCACAACTTCACTGCAACATTTGTCGCGCGACATTTTGTCACACTATTGACTATTTATAATGGGAGTCTATGGTGTCGCATTGCGACATGCTGCGACGCGACAGTCGCAGAAAAACCCATCTTGAATGGATTTTTTGCGACTGTCAAGATATCTTTTTGTTTATCATTGAGGATGCTTCAGTTCACAGTGCAAAGACACCTTTTTCTGCATCTTACCAGTGGGAAATCATGGTGTTCTAATTTTGCTGAACCAGCACTAGAGATGAGCAAATTTCTTGAAATTAATTTCGGGTCTGAACCATTCCAAAAATTTGATTTGTGTCCAAATTGATTCTACCTGAATTAAAAGTGCTTCAATTGGCATATAAATTAAGGTCTTCATTGACTCATTATTTCTTTTCTCTTGTCTTTATTTATTTATTTTTTTCAAAAAATTTTCTCCACCCCCCCCCCCTTTAACACAATGACAGCAATAGCTAATAATGTCAGAGTAAGGCCCCATTCACACGTCCGCAAATGGGTCCGCATCCCTTCCGCAATTCTGCGGAACGGGTACCGACTCATTCATTCTCAATGGGGCCGAACGTGAAGCGGAGAGCACACTATGTGCTCTCCGCTTCCGCATTTGCGGAGCGCGGCCCCGAACTTCCAGTCCGCAAAAGATAGAACATGTCCTATTCTTCTCCGCAGCTGCCATGGTAACCATTCAGAAAACGCTAAACGTCGGATCCGGCGATGCGCCGAAACGACGTTTAGCTTAAGGCCGGATCCGGATTAATGCTTTTCAATGGGCATTGAACCCATTCATGGTAAGTATACTGCTCCCCCGCTCCCCTTTACCATGGCAACCAGGACTTTAGCGTCCTGGCTGACATGGTAACCATTCAGAAAAAGCTAAACGTCGGATCCGGCGATGCGCCGAAACGCTTAAGGCCGGATCCGGATTAATGTTTTTCAATTGGCATTGAACCCATTCATCGGACCCATTCATTCTCAATGGGGCCGAACGTGAAGCGGAGAGCACACTATGTGCTCTCCGTTTCCGCATTTGCGGAGCGCGGACCCGAACTTCCGGTCCGCAAAAGATAGAACATGTCCTATTCTTCTCCGCAGCTTGCGGTCAAGAATAGGCATTTCGATAGGGGGTGCCGGGCGGGTGTGTTGCGGATCCACAACACACCACGGACGTGTGAATGGACCCTTACACTGACATATGAACCTATAGGTAAATGTATGCCGTGTTAACAAACAGCCTGTTTAAAAACACACCTGTAATCGACAGTGGGTGTGGAACCAACCAGGCAGCTACAGTCAGACATGTCGGGGCAAAGCACAAAAGAATCAGGCAACACTCATAGTCGGAAAACAGGCCAAGGTCTGAGCAAGCAGGGCTCATGCATATCCGTGAAACTAATCCAAGGTCAGAGCAGGTAGAGTTGTTGTATATCCGAGAAACTAAGCCAAGGTCAGGGCAGGCAGAAGGTATCCGAGTTGGTAAACAGGCAAGATTATGGCTCACAGACAGTCCGAACAGCACACCTTTAACTGGTTAACTAGAACACTAGGAACCTAAAGTCATGGGCCTTCCCACTGGGAAAGGTGCCCGAAATACAAATTGATGGCCAGCCATTGGCTGGAGGTAACTAGGGTGTGCACGTTGGCCCTTTAAGAGCTGGAGAGTATGCGATGTTCAGATCTAGAAACTGGCTGGAAAAACAGTGGACCAGATTTATCATTACACTTCCATCTTACTCCAATTTCACATAAGGGTACTTTCACACTAGCGTTTTGGATTCCGTTTGTGAGGTCCGCTTCAGGGCTCTCACAAACGGTCCAAAACGGATCAGTTAAGCCCCAATGCATTCTGAATGGATAAGGATCCGTTCAGAATGCATCAGTTAGGCTCCGTTCCGCCTCTATTCCGTTTTGGAGGCGAACACCAAAACACAGCATGCAGCATTTTGGTGTCCGTCTGAAGAGGCGGAGCCTAACGGATCCGTTTTTTTTTTCAATGTAAGTCAATGGGGACGGATCCGTTGTCAGTGACACAATATGGTGCATTTGAAAACGGATCCGTTCCCCATTGACTTTCAATGTAAGTCAAAACGGATCCGTTTTGGACTTTGTCATTTTTCTTTAAAGCTAATGCAAACGGATCCATTCTGAACGGATACAAACGTTTGCATTAGAGGTGCGGATCCGTCTGTACAAATAAACAGACGGATCCGCACCAACGCTAGTGTGAAAGTACCCTTAGTCCAAAGTCACTTTTGGTCAGATTTATTAATGGTCCTTTAATACTGTGATAAATGTGGTTTGATGGCAGCAGTTCATCCTTCAGTAAATGCCTTTACAAAAGTCGCATATATTTACAAAAAAGTCGCATGTTCTATTAAAATGTCGCATAAGATAAGCATGGTCCTCACTGGAGTGAAATTGGGACTTTTTTGCGACTTTTTAAAAAAGTCCCAATGATAAATCTGGAGTGAAACTCATTAACATGGCTAACCACGCCCATTCTTACAAAACTGGAGTGAGTGGTGTACACATGTAAAAAAATTTGCAAAATTATGCGCAAATGAGTGTGAAGAGTCGCAAATGCCCTATTTTGGGACTTTTTGATGCCAGAATTCTGGAGTCAAGGTATGATAAATCATGGCCAGTGTTTTGTCCTCAACAAACATTCCAAAAATGATACCTTAACGGAGGCAGATGCCATTTACTGATTAGGTAACTTCTGAAGGCAATTGGTCGCAATGGATTTTATTTAGGTGTATCAGGGGTGTGAATACAAATACACGCCACAGTTTTGAGATTTTTATTTATTAACATTTTTGAAAAGCATGTATCATTTTCTTTTCACTTCACAGATACTTGTTACTTTGTGTTGGTCTAACACATAAAATCCCAATAAAATACATTTAAGGCTTCTTTCACACTTGCGTTCTGAGGATCCGGCAGGCACTTCCGTCCCGCCGGATCCGTCAGAACGCAAGTCGCCTGAAAGCATTAGAAGACTGATCAGGATCCTGATCAGTCTTCGAAATGCTTTCAGGTTACTATGGTAGCCAGGACACTATTAAAGTCCTGGTTGCCATAGTAGTAGTGGGGAGCGGGGGAGCGGTATACTTACAGTCCGTGCGGCTCCAGAATGACGTCAGAGCGCCCCATGTGCATGGATCACGTGATCCATGCGTGTAGGGCGCCCTGACGTCACTCTGGAGCGCCCCGGGAGCCGCACGGATGGTAAGTATACTGCTCCCCCGCTCCCCACTACACTTTACCATGGCAACCAGGACTTTAGCGTCCTGGCTGCCATGGTAACCATTCAGAAAAAGCTAAACGTCGGATCCGGCGATGCGCCGAAACGACGTTTAGCTTAAGGCCTGATCCGGATTAATGCTTTTCAATGGGCATTAATTCCGGATCCGGCCTTGCGGCAAGTGTTCCGGATTTTTGGACGGAGCAAAAAGCGCAGAATGCTGCGGTATTTGCTGCGTCCAAAAAACGTTCCGGTCCTGAACTGAAGACATCTTGATGCATCCTGAACGGATTTCTCTCCATTCAGAATGCATGGGGATGATCCTGATCAGGATTTTTCCGGCATAGAGCGCCGAGGACGGAACTCTATGCCGGAAAAGAAAAAACGCCAGTGTGAAAGAACCCTAAGTTTGTGGGTGTAACGTGAAAAAAAATGGAAAAGTTCAAGGAATATGAATACTTTTTCAAGGCACTGTATGTTCCCACAACAGACTTCAGTGTATCAGAGTACCTATAGCTCTATATTGTTAAATAGAACTTTGCATGTCGAATGCCTCCAAAACGATCCTCCATTCTGTTCCTGGTAAGTTGACAAAAAGGCAGTTCCCAATCCACCAATGGAGGTTTCTTTAGTCAGTTAGAAGTAAGGCTGATCTAGTGCGGAACGAGCCCTGGGCGGCGGCACCACTCCTTAATTGAAAGCCAGCACTTAAAGGACAGGTGATGTCACACTTGGCCACAGATAGCCTCTAGGACCATAAAACTCGTTTTGTAAGATAGAAAATGTTGCTTTAGGGATGAAGTCCCACTGTTACCTGTCTTTTATAGAGTCGCCACTATTCCATCTTCCATCGGAATGAGTAACTGCGATCTCCTAGTTACGCCCTTCGTACCCGCACTCAAAATCCGAACAGTTCCACTTCATTATTCAAACAAAAGGGAACCAGGGTATTCAAATTAAAAATCCATTTAGTTTTCTCTCAGGACATAGCTTTGATATAATCCCCTTCTCTCTAACTGGATTTCACCTGTACAAAGCCACATATCTTAGTATTCTTACAGTTGCCCTGATGTATTTCAGCATAGTGTCGAGATAAAGGATGACCTACATATGTTCTTTTTATATTATATACATGTTCTCTAATTCCTAACCCTTTCGCAACCTCCACCGTACATGTAGTCGGCACTTTATAGATGGCGTCTGCTTGTGTGTTCAGCGGGTGCCAGAGCCACTGGGTTTTTGCTGTTTCAAACATCAGAGACCCATGGCAGATGTATACAATAAGCCCTCAAATGCCGTGTTTAAATGTGACCACAGAATCTGAGCGGTCTTAAAGGGGGAGGTGCGCACTGAAATCAGAGAACCTGTTACATTAGTGTATTAGCCGGAAGCCTCAAGCTGGCTTCAACCGCTATTACTACCAGGTGGCAGCACTGTATTGGTATATTGTAAATTAAGTGTTCAATGATGGCTATAAAGCCATAACAGAACACAATGGGCAATCTAATGATTCCCAGTTGTAGTCACCCAGGGGGACTTAAAAAAAATAAAATAAAAAAGTTTTAAAAATATATAAAAAAATAAAAGTACATAACCAATAAATAAATACACATCATGGACATCGCCGTGTGCAAAACTATTAAAATATAACAATATCAATCCCATATGGCGAATGATGTAATGGGAAAAAAATTAAAATGGTCAATTCGCCATTTTTGTCACTTCAACTCCCCAAAAACATTTTATAAAAAATTATCAAAAAGTCACACACACACTTTAAAATGGTATCAATGAAAAGTACAGATCACCCTACAAAAAAGTAGCCCTCCCACAGCTCTGTACACATAACTGCAAAAAAGTAATAAGTGTTCACAATATAATGGTGAAAAAAATTGATTTCAAGTTTTTTTTTTTCAATATTAAAACGCAAGAAAAAGTACAGAAATGTGGTATTGTTGTAATCGTACTGACCTGGAGAATGAAGGTAACTGGTCAATTTTACCGCTTATAAAACGATGTAAAAAAAAACCATACAACTGTGGCAAAAGTCAGGTATCAAGTCCGCGCTAATGGATTCACCATAAACACGGGCTCCAAACGCGCTGTTCTCTTATTCAGGTCACTCGTAATTTCACTCCGAACACCAACTGAAACTCTCCATATCCAGAATCCCTTTGAAAAACGGGAAACAGAATACCCCAAGTAAAAGGTTAAAAACAACTTTATTCTACTTACAGGTTTACACCTTGTAGTTAGCGTGACAGACAAACAGCACAAGCCCGACCCGAGTTTCGCCACGTTGGCTTCGTCAGGGGCTAATCAGTGACTGGCACCTGAGGTCCTTTTATTACCTCCTTGCGTTCTGCTCAATTTCCGGCTATCTTGCTTCCTTAGGTCACGAGCCAAAGGCGCATCACACCAGAATTATATCGGGATCGTTAGCACGTTGTTCTGTTTTAGTATCTTGCATTGTGTATTGGTATGCTCCTCTCTTCTCCTCCCCCCTCTGTTTCTGCTTCTAGTTGGTTCAGTCTAGCCACTTCCTGTTTACCCTGTCATGCATTGCTGTTTTGTGTGCTCTAATTCTGAGGAGATTCTGAGGAAAATCTGAGGTGAATCTGTGTATCTCATGTTCTTATCAAGGAGAATATTAGTGGCATAATTCTTTTACCATCTGGATTCCCTGCATATCTTGTAATACAATCTCCGGATTAAAAGACTACTTGATTAACTCCTGGGTGTCTGATGCGTAAACTGTAAGTGGAGGATGTCTGATTCAACAAGTCACCTCACAGATGTGTGATTTGTATAAGGCTGACATTTCGAAACGCCACACACGTGTTTATGGTGGATCCATTAGCGTGGACCTGATACCTGACTTTTGAATACTGGGACTTTGAAGGAGAAAGGACCTACTCCGTATTTCAGGACTGCTGCATTGTCCGTAATTCACACTGTTCTAAGTTTCGTTTTAATTCTATACAACTGTGGCAGAATTGCATTTTTTTCCAATTCCAAAATTAGTAATTTTTTCCCGATGTAAATGGTGCCATTAGAAAGGACAACTTCACCTACAAAAAATAAGCCCTCATAAGGCTATGTGAATGGAAAAATAAAAACGTTATGACTCTGGGAAGGCAGGTAATGAAAAACGAAAACGGAAAATTGCAAGGTCCTCTGACAGTTAAACAAGGGTCTTTTGGTGCGTCCTGTGTATATCTTCTTACGTGGGTATGTGATGCCGTATATGACCCCTTGAGTGTGACATGTAATATATTGTTTTATAACAAGTGAAGTCCCCTCCTATACTACTAATTTCACTGACCTTTCCTTTTGCTCCCAATTCTCTACAACGCAAGATTTTTGTGCATGGAAAAAAAATCATTTTTTAATTTCTGTCTGGATTGTTTTCCTACTTTTCTTTTGTGTACAGTATTCATTTAGAGGCTATCATATTACCCACATTGTGAGCCTTTGTGAACACAAATCATGGACAAGCTGGAGTGTAATTTCCTATGATTTTATCTTGTTTTTTCAGTTTTTTTCAAAAAGCATATTTGGCTGTTGTATTGTACTTAGGGATGAGCGAATCGACTTCGGATGAAACATCTGAAGTCGATTAGCATATAATATGTTTTTTAATACTGTAAGGAGCAGGAGCTCCGTACAGTATTAAAATGTATTGACTCCGATGAGCCAAAGTTATTGCTCTGTACTGTAAAAAACCATTTCCCGAACTCAGGTTCGGTTCCAAGATACCACTTAACGAAGCAATAACTTCGGCTCAATAGAGCCAATACCTTCTAATTAGGGATGAGCGAATCGACTTCGGATGAAACATCCAAAGTCGATTCGCATAAAACTTTGCTTTAATACTATACGGACCTAGTGCTCCATACAGTATTAAAATGTATTGGCTCCGATAAGCCGGTTATTACTTCGCGAAGTCTCGCAAGACTTTGCATAATAACTTCAGAAATTGGTCTATACTGTAAAAAAACATTTCCCGAACTCGGGTTTGGTTCCTGGAACCGAACCCGAGTTCGGGAAATAGTTTTTTACAGTATAAAAGCATCCTATGCTTTCCCTGATTCACATAGCCTTACAGTATAAAAGCATCCTATGCTTTCCCTGATTCACATAGCCTTACAGTATAAAAGCATCCTATGCTTTCCCTGATTCACATAGCCTTACAATATAAAAGCATCCTATGCTTTCCCTGATAGAACTCAGACTTTTCTATTGAGTCAATCTAACTGATGAAATATGTCCCTAAACTGTCCCTACAACACCATGTTCTCAGATCACAAGCTAAGAATAGCTTCTGGGAAAGCCCAGAGACTTAAGGAGCTACCAAAATCCTGTGCCCCGATTGGCTCACAGGCTGTCAGCCTTTGAGACAATCAGGGAAAGCCCTCCTCCCTCTCAGGGTCATGTGATCTTCTATCTTCATTCTCCCTGCCATAAAACTTTGGATTTGTTTAGCAGCAGAAATTTAGTGAAATTCATAACAAATCTGATTATTTTAGAATCAATTCACTCATCTCTAATCATCACCTATATAACATCAGATGTGTAGGTAGGCTTTCCAGCACTCGGGGCAAGGATTCAGTAAGGCGCAGCACCTTCACAATAGTTAGGCCCGCATTGTGCTCCCTCACCGTAATAATGCCTACACTCTGCCCCGTTACAGTACTTATGCCCACATTCTTCTCCTTTATAGGATCCGAACTAGGAAAAAAACAGAACAGATGGATTTAATACATAAGTGAGGCAAACGGTCCTGAATGGACACCCCTGGCCCTGACTATAATGGGGTCTGTTCAGTTGCAGAAACTGCCATTGGTCAGGCTGGCGGTAGCATCTGTTAAAGAGGGCCTGTCACCACAAAGTACAGTGCAATCTGACAGCAACATGTTATAGACCAGAAGAAGATACGCCGATTGATATAGAGTTTTGTGGGAAAACATTCAGTAAAACCTATGATTTTTACATTTACAGCTTTGCTTTTCCAATGCCTGTGAAGTGCTATAAGTACAGTACAGTGACTGACAGATATCTTACTATGTACACTTATAGACACAATGCTGTCATTCACTGATAACACCTCCCCCGTGTACAAATATCAGTGACTGACAGTTATCTATGTATACACACTTACACAGAGAATGCTATCAATCACTGATAACACCTCCCCCGTGTACAGCTATCAGTGACTGACAGCTATCTATGTATACACACTTACACAGAGAATTCTATCAATCACTGATAACACCTCCCCCGTGTACAACTATCAGTGACTGACAGCTATCTATGTATACACACTTACACAGAGAATTCTATCAATCACTGATAACACCTCCCCCGTGTACAGCTATTAGTGACTGACAGCTATATATATATACACACTTACACAGAGAATGCTATCAATCACTGATAACACCTCCCCCGTGTACAAATATCAGTGACTGACAGCTATCTATGTATACACACACAGAGAATGCTATCAATCACTGATAACACCTCCCCTGTGTACAGATATCAGTGACTGACAGCTATCTATGTATAGACACATACACATAGAATGCTACCAATCACTGATAACACCTCCCTCGTGTACAGCTATCAGTGACTGACAGGTATCTATGTATACACACTTACACAGGGAATACTATCAATCACTGATAACACCTCCCCTGTATACAGTTATCAGTGACTGACAGCTATCTATGTATACACACTTACACATAGAATGCTATTAGTCACTGATAACACCTCCCCTGTATACAACTATCAGTGACTTACAGTTATCTATGCATGCACACTTACACAGAGAATACTATCAATCACTGATAACACCTCCCCTGTGTACAGATATCAGTGACTGACAGCTATCTCTGTATATACATACTTACACAGAGAATGCTATCAATTACTGATAACACCTTCCCCGTGTACAAATATCAGTGACTGACAGTTATCTATGTATACACACTTACACAGAGAATGCTATCAATCACTGATAACACCTCCCCCGTTTATAACTATCAGTGACTGACAGCTATCTATGTATATACACTTACACAGAGAATGCTATCAATCACTGATAACACCTCCCCTGTGTATAACTATCAGTGACTAACTGCTATCTATGTATACACACTTACACAGAGAATGCTATCAATCACTGATAACACCTCCCCTGTGTACAGATATCAGTGACTGACAGCTATCTATATATACACACTTACACAGAGAATACTATCAATCACTGATAACACCCCCGCCATGTACAGCTATCAGTGAGTGGCAGCTATCTATGTATACACACTTACACAGAGAATGCTATCAATCACTGATAACACCTCCGCCGTGTACAAATATCAGTGACTGACAGCTATCTATGTATACACAGTTACACAGAGAATGCTATCAATCACTGATAATACCTCCCCGTGTACAGATATCAGTGACTGATAGCTATCTATGTATACACACTTACACGCAGAATGCTATCAATCACTGATAACACCTCCGCCATGTACAACTATCAGTGACTGACAGCTATCTATGTATAAACACTTACACAGAGAATACTATCAATCACTGATAATACCTCCGCCATGTACAACTATCAGTGAGTGGCAGCTATCCATGTATACACACTTACACAGAGAATTCTATCAATCACTGATAACATCTCCGCCATGTACAGCTATCAGTGACTGACAGCTATCTATTAGGGGTCGACCGATATCGATTTTTTAGAGCCGATACCGATACCGATATTCTGTGAACTTTCAGGCCGATAGCCGATATTTGGCCACCAATGTTTTTTAAACTGTGGACAGGGGGGGCTGAGGGCGCACTGGCCACCAATGATAATAAGGTTTAAGATATTACAAACGCAGGCATTAGTAGCACATTGCCCATACCCTGCCTCTGATAGAGCGGTGCGGCACCTGAGGGGTTAATTGCCGCGGATCGCAGCGCTCTATCAGAGGCAGGGTCTGGGCAATGTGCTCAATGCCTGCGTTTGTAATATCTTAAACCTTATTATCATTGGTGGCCAGTGCGCCCTCAGCCCCGCCTCCTCTTCTCTCATTGGTGGCCAGTGCGCCCGCAGCCCCTCCTCCTCTTCTCTCCATTGGCAGCGCAGCACAGGGGGAGGGAGGGACTGCCTCCTTCTCCCCTGTGCTGCTGAGGGAACATGGCCGCGCTGAGAGCAGCGCGCTCATGTTCTGTGATAGCACAGTTATCGGTATATCGGCCTGGTTAGGGGCCGATACCGATAACTGTGCAAATCATGAATATTGGCCGATAATATCGGCCAAACCGATAATCGGTCGACCCCTACTATCTATGTATACACAATTACACAGAAAATGCTATCAATCACTGATAACACCTCACCCGTGTACAAATATCAGTGACTGACAGTTATCTATGTATACACACACTTACACAGAGAATGCTATCAATCACTGATAACACCTCCCCCCGTGTACAAATATCAGTGACTGACAGCTATCTATATATACACACTTACATATAGAATGCTATCAATCACTGATAACACCTCCCCTGTGTACAGATATCAGTGACTGACAGCTATCTATGTATATACACTTACACAGAGAATGCTATCAATCACTGATAACACCTCCCCCATGTACAACTACCAGTGACTGACGCTATCTATATATACATACTTACATATAGAATGCTATCAATCACTGATAACACCTCCCCCATGTACAACTACCAGTGACTGACAGCTATCTATGTATACACACTTACACAGAGAATGCTATCAATCACTGATAACACCTCTCTGTGTACAACTATCAGTGACTGACAGCTATCTATTTATACACAATTACCCAGAGAATGCTATCAATCACTGATAACACCTCCCCTGTGTACAGATATCAGTGACTGATAGCTATCTATGTATACACACTTACACAGAGAATGCTATCAATCACTGATAACACCTCCCCTGTGTACAGATATCAGTGACTGACAGCTATCTCTGTATACACACTTACACAGAGAATGCTATCAATCACTGATAACACCTCCCCTGTGTACAGATATCAGTGACTGACAGCTATCTATGTATACACACTTACACAGAGAATGTTATCAATCACTAATAACACCTCCCCTGTGTACAGATATCAGTGACTGACAGCTATCTATGTATACACACTTACACAGAGAATGTTATCAATCACTAATAACACCTCCCCTGTGTATAGCTATCAGTGACTTACAGCTATCTATGTATACACACTTACACAGATAATTTTATCAATCACTGATAACACCTCCCCTGTGTACAACTATCAGTGACTGACAACTATCTCTGTATACATACTTACACAGAAATTGCTATCACTGATAACACCTCCCCATGTACAACTATTAGTGACTGACAGCTATCTATGTATACACACTTACACAGAGAATGCTATCAATCACTGATAACACCTCCCCTGTGTACAGATATCAGTGACTGACAGCTATCTATGTATTCACACTTACACAAAGAATGCTATCAATCACTGATAACACCTCCCCTGTGTACAGATATCAGTGACTGACAGCTATCTATGTATACACACTTACACAGAGAATGCTATGAATCACTGATAACACCTCCCCTGTGTATAGCTATCAGTGACTGACAGCTATCTATGTATACACACTTACACAGGGAATGCTATTAATCACTGATAACACCCCCCTGTGTATAGCTATCAGTGACTGACAGCTATCTATGTATACACACTTACATAGAGAATGCTATCAATCACTGATAACACCTCCCTGTGTACAACTATCAGTGACTGACAGCTATCTCTGTATACACACTTACACAGAGAATGCTATCAATCACTGATAACACCTCCCCTGTGTACAGATATCAGTGACTGACAGCTATCTATGTATATACACTTACACAGAGAATGCTATGAATCACTGATAACACCTCCCCCGTGTACAACTATCAGTGACAGACAGCTATCTCTGTATACACACTAGGCCTGCACAATATATCGCGAAAGCAATCGTAATCGCAATTAATCGCCATATCGCAATCGCAATTTGCTGACCCAAAAGTGCTGCAATTATATTACCGTATTTTTCGCTTTATAAGACTTTTTTCCCTCAAAAAGTGTGTGTGGGGGGGGAATGGCAGTGCGTCTTATAAAGCGATGGTTGACTTTCTACGTGACACTGACACTGTATCTCCGGCTGCTATGCTGCACAGCGCGGGGACGGAGGAGGGGCTGGTGGAAAGTCGTTATTTTATCTGTTCTGTGCAGCACTATTAAGAAAATGGCAAGTTTTGTATTTTGTACTTTTGCAGTAATGTAAATATGTAAAACACTGCGCATTTCAGTTCTTGAGTTCAGCATAACTACAGTTCACATTATCACTCATCTGTGTGCGCTTTTACTTTGAAAATCCAAGCAGATAGACCTCTAGCACAATTCCATTAAAATATTGCATCGCATATCGTTATCGCAATTTTTAGGGCCCTAATCGTAATGGCACAAAATTCCCATATCGTGCAGCCCTAATACACACTTACACAGAGAATGCTATTAATCACTGATAACACCTCCCCTGTGTATAGCTATCAGTGACTGACAGCTATCTCTGTATACACACTTACACAGAGAATGCTATAAATCACTGATAACACCTCCCTGTGTACAACTATCAGTGACTGACAGCTATCTCTGTATACACACTTACACAGAGAATGCTATCAATCACTGATAACACCTCCCCTGTGTACAGATATCAGTGACTGACAGCTATATATATATACACACTTACACAGAGAATGCTATCAATCACTGATAACACCTCCCCTGTGTACAGATATCAGTGACTGACAGCTATCTATGTATATACACTTACACAGAGAATGCTATGAATCACTGATAACACCTCCCCCGTGTACAACTATCAGTGACAGACAGCTATCTCTGTATACACACTTACACAGAGAATGCTATCAATCACTGATAACACCTCCCCTGTGTATAACTATCAGTGACTGACAGCTATCTATGTATACACACTTACACAGGGAATGCTATCAATTACTGATAACACCTCCCCCGTGTACAACTATCAGTGACTGACAGCTATCTATGTATACACACTTACACAGAGAATGCTATTAATCACTGATAACACCTCCCCGGTGTACAGCTATCAGTGACTGACAGCTATCTATGTATACACACTTACACAGAGAATGCTATCAATCACTGATAACACCTCCCCTGTGTACAACTATCAGTGACTGACAGCTATCTATGTATACACACTTACACAGAGAATGCTATGAATCACTGATAACACCTCCCCATGTACAGTTATCAGTGACTGACAGCTATCTATGTATACACACTTACACAGAGAATGCTATGAATCACTGATAACACCTCCCCATGTACAGCTATCAGTGACTGACAGCTATCTATGTATACATACTTACACAGAGAATGCTATCACTGATAACATCAAGGTGCCAGAGTCTGGAGGAAGACTGGGGAGAGGGAAATGCCTGAAGTCCAGTGTCAAGTACCCACAGTCAGTGATGGTCTGGGGTGCCATGTCAGCTGCTGGTGTTGGTCCACTGTGTTTTATCAATGCAGGGTCAATGCAGCTAGCTATCAGCAGATTTTGGAACACTTCATGCTTCCATCTGCTGAAAAGCTTTATGGAGATAAAGATTTCATTTTTCAGCACGACCTGGCACCTGCTCACAGTGCCAAAACCACTGGTAAATGGTTTACTGACCATGGTATTACTGTGCTCAATTGGCCTGCCAACTCTCCTGACCTGAACCCCATAGAGAATCTGTGGGATATTGGGAAGAGAAAGTTGAGAGACACAAGACCCAACACTCTGGATGAGCTTAAGGCCGCTATCGACGCAGCCTGGGCCTCCATAACACCTCAGCAGTGCCACAGGCTGATGGCCTCCATGCCACGCCACATTGAAGCAGTCATTTCTGCAAAAGGATTCCCGACCAAGTATTGAGTGCATAACTTAATTATTTAAAGGTTGACTTTTTTTGTATTAAAAACACTTTTCTTTTATTGGTCGGATGAAATATGCTAATTGTTTGAGATAGGAATTTGGGTTTTCATGAGCTGTATGCCAAAATCATCAATATTAAAACAATAAAAGGCTTGAACTACTTCAGTTGTGTTTAATGAATCTAAAATATATGAAAGTCTAATGTTTATCAGTACATTACAGAAAATAATGAACTTTATCACAATATGCTAATTTTTTGAGAAGGACCTGTAGATTCCATGTTTCTGCAGCAGATCGCCGATTACACAGGACATATGCTGCCCAGAAATGATGATTTTTTTGATGTTTACATCAACAATGTTTTCACCCGATGACGGTATGATTGGCAGCTCATTTAGGCTACTTTCACACTATCTCAATACAGGAATTAAACGGATCTGTTTTGATTTTGCACATAAGGATGCATCCGTTCCGTTAGAATGCGGCTGTGTGAAATCAGAATGGAAAAAAACGGATCTGTCACTAAATACATTTAAAGTCAATGGGTGACAGATCCCTTTTTTAGGCTCCTGAACGGATCTCTTTCCCTTCACAATGCATGAGGACTAAACTGAGACTTTTTTTTGGTATTCAGATCCTCAGCTGGATTTCAATACTGGAAAACAACAACACAAGTGTGAAAGTTACACTGGGCAATTATTGGGAATGAGAGACTGCACAAATGTTCATTCCCGAGAATCTGCCAATGTAAATGAGCCTTTAGACCAGGGGAGCACAACATGCGGCCCCCAGAGCCATGGTTTGTGGCCCCCGTCTTGCTGGGCAGAAACTCTGCCTGGAGTTGCACAATTGAAGGGTTACAGCTCCTGCCCCTGCACTGTAGCAGGACAGGTCCCTGTCTGTCAGAGACAGCGGGGGAGTCGAGGAGAAGGCAGAAGCAGTGTATCAGCGCTTCTGCCTTCTCCTCACACAGGTGAGCGGCGCAGTTTAGACCGGGCGATCACGTGATCACCGGATGCCAGGGGCAGAGGACTGCAGACCCTCACAAGCTCTGCCCTGTACAAAGCCCCCCTCAGCAGGCTGGTTTTCCATATAACTGGGGCTCCTTTAGATGCTCCAGTAACAGTGGAAATAGTGCAAAGAAAGTCTGTTTCCCCAAAGGTCTTTTATGGACCTTTTGGGGACAAATTATGTAGCAAATATATATATTAAAAGTAAAAAAAAACATTGAAAACACAATTAAAAAATACAAATAAGGCCTCTTTCACACTAGCGTTTTAGCTTTCCGTCCTAGAGATCCGTCCTCGGGTCTCTAGGACGGAAAGCTACTGATCAGGATTATCCTAATGCATTCTGAATGGAGAGAAATCCGTTCAGGATGCATCAGGATGTCTTCCGTTCAGTATGTCAACGTTTTTTGGACGTTGACAAAAGCGCAGCATGCTGCGGATTTGTCTCCGTCCAAAAATCCGGAAGACATGCCACAACGCCGGATCCGGAATTAATGCCCATTGAAGGGCATTAGTCCGGATCCGGCCTTTAGCTAACGTCGTTTCCGCGCATCGCCGGACCCGACGTTTAGCTTTGTCAATGGTTACTATGGCAGCCAGGACGCTAAAGTCCTGGTTGCCATAGTAAAGTAGAGGGAGCGAAATACTTACATTCCGTGCGGCTCCCGGGACGCTCAAGGATAACGTCAGGGCGCCCAGTGCATAGATCACGTGATCGCATGGATCACGTGATCCATGCGCGCGGGGCGCTCTGACGTCATTCAGGAGCGCCCCGGGAGCCGCACGGAATGTAAGTATGCCGCTCCCCACTGCTACTATGGCAACCAGGACGCTAGTAGCGTCCTGGCTGCCATAGTAACACTGAAAGCATTTTGAAGACTGATCAGTCTTCAAATGCTTTCAGTTCACTTGCGTTGTGCCGACAGAAGTGCACACCGGATCTTCACAACGCAAGTGTGAAAGAGGCCTAAAAGGGGAAAAAAGTGCAAAATAAAAAAAAACAGTCAGTGTCCCCCAGAGGTCTTAGACATACAGTGCATAGAGTGCTGTCCGCATCTTTTGCGGTCCCGTTGAAGTCAATGGTTCCACATCCAAACCACATAAAAAAATATGGCTCAGATATGAACTAAAACAATGGCCGTGTGCGTGAGCCTTCAGGGAAAATGCTTACCGGTTATTGCAGAGCACATATAACTGGGTGCAGGAGGGGGTAATAACCAGTAATAACCAGTGAGCGTCGTCCTCTGCAGTGTAAAGCGCTCTTTTGTGAATAGTAAGCAGGAAGGAAACGTCGTCACTTAAAGGGAGTCTGTCAGCACATATACCCCTTTTTAACAGTTCCCATAGGGCTGTAGCCGTAACACAGATGATAAAAAAGGTACCTTTATATGCTTTAGTGGACCTTTAAAACGGAAAATCCCCTCTCAGCCAGACCCCGCGCCTGTGCGATGACTTCGTTGGCCGGGGCATGCGCACTGCGATGCCCATTACTGACACGGCATCGCAGCGGGTCATGCGCATGCGCCGGTTAATGCTCCGGGTAACGCCAGCAATGGGCATCGCAGTGCGCATGCCCCGGCCAACTAAGTAATCGCGCAGGCGTGGGATCTGGCTAAGAGGGAGAGCAAACAGATGGGCGGGCAGAGGAGGAGGCTGGGCGGGGATAAGAGCCGAAGAGGCAGAGCTGCCTGGGCGCCACCGCGGTGGACGCCGCCCCTGGGCACTTGCAGGCCCTCATTTACATAATCATCAAAGTTAGTTTTTGGCCGTTTTAAAGGTCCACTAAAGCACAAAAAGGTACCGTTTTTATCATCTGTGTTATGGCTACAGCGCTATGGGAACTGTTAAAAAGGGGTGTATGTGCTGACAGACTACCTTTAAAGGAGTTTCCTAGATAAAATGATTTTTAACAAGTCCTGCAGCATAGTCCCTGACACACAAGAGTCCTACTTTCCTGTTCCGTGCTGCTCTCGCTGTCTCCATCTTCTGGTCCCAGAGCATCTCTCCAGCAAATGACTGACTTTAGTGGTGACACGCTGCTTGTGGCCACATCACCACTGAGGCCAGGCATTGGCTGCAGAGGTACAAGTGACTATGCCCATAGCCCGCCAGATGTAAACAGCGCCGAAACCAGAAGATGGAAGCAGCGGGAGTGGCGGGGAGCAGGAAAGTATGAATCTTCTGTTTCAGGCCCGTGCTGCAGGAACGTATAAAAAATAATTATTTCCCAGGAAATCTCTAAGCCCCTGTTACACGGCACGATATTCAGGACAATTACTGGGAACAAGTGTTCATAGGAACGCTCCTTCCTGATACCTGGCGGTATAACCGTGCCGCTGATCAGCTGATAAACAAGCGATCACTCGTTTGTCGGCTGATTTTCATGTTTTAGGGCTCTTTCACACTTGCGTTCTGAGGATCCGGCAGGCACTTCCGTCCCGCCGGATACGTCAGAACGCAAGGCGCCTGAAAGCATTTGAAGACTTCGTAATGCTTTCAGGTTACCATGGCAGCCAGTACGTTACTGAAGTCCTGGCTGCCATGGTACTCCGCAGCAGTGTACTTACCTGCACTGCGGCCGCTCCTTCATGACGTCACAGGTCCCCGCGGCGCATAGATCAATGCGCCGCCCAGACCTGTGACGTCATTAAGGAGCGCCCGGAGGCCGCAGCGCAGGTAAGTACACTGCTGCAGAGTACCTGCCATGGCAGCCAGGACTTCAGTAGCATCCTGGCTGCCATGGTAACCGATCGGAGCCCAAGCTTACACTGGGCCCCCGATCGGAACTGCTGCTGCGCATGCGCAGAGCTAAACTTCGGATCCAGTGATGCGCCAAAACGACGTTTAACTTAATTTCGGATCCGGATTAATGCACTTCAATGGGCATTAATTCCGGATCCGGCGTTACGGCATGTCTTCCGGATTTTTGGATGAAGACAAATCCGCAGCATGCTACGGTTTTGTCAATGTCCAAAAAACGTTCACATACTGAACGGAAGACATCCTGATGCATCCTGAACGGATTTCTCTCCATTCAGAATGCATGGGGATAATCCTGATCAGTATCTTTCTGTCCTAGAGCCACGAGGACGGAACTCTAGGACAGAAAGCAAAAACTCAGATGTGAAAGGGGCCTTATCAGGATGAAAGGCCCCCAGACCAAAAAAGGTTGTGCACCCCTGGGAGAAAGTGTTGGGCCATGCACCACATTTCTCACCCTGCCTGAGGCTCCGTGATACAGCTGGTGCTGCTAGGCTGTCTACATTTCAGGTATTCGGGAGAGGGAAGGATTTCCTAAATCTCCACAGAATGGAAAGTAATAGCCCTTGCTGTAGGGCTGGGCACCGGAGAGGCAGCAGGTCCCATCAGGCAGGTAAGTGGCTTTGTCAGGAGCGCTGTGGAAAGTATGGAGGAGGTGTGGTGCTGGCACCCTGTGTACGGGGGAAGTGGCAGGCTGAGGAAAACTCCAGACAGCAGGATTAAAAATAAAACCAAGAAGGACTTGGGAGGAGGAGGAGGAGTTGGCAGAAGGATTGAGCAGGAGGGGAAGAGGCCATGATCCGGATAATGATCTCATGGCCCGGCTGCCATGGAGAGTTACAGCCCCTGCGAATGACGGCGCGTCTGCGGCGGTGACAGGCACATACGGGCTGCTCAAACGGTGGTACTGACCAGTAACAAGAGGGGCGCCCGAGCCCTCCCTCCTCCTCATCCTCCTGTGAGGGGGACAGGGACACATCTCCCCGGGAGAAGGGCAGGAGACCGCAGCCGCTAATCCCACCGTCCTTCAGGAGGAGCCGGGTCCGTGCGTGTGGCGTCCTCCGACCTCAGCCGGCTTCTTCTCCATTCACCGCCAGCCTGCTGCGGTGCATTGCGGTTAACCCTTGGTGAGGCGGCTTCGGGGTGACTGGCTGGTAACAGGGCGCATTGCTTGGAAGTTTGCGTGTAATTCCTCGTTACCTGTGGTTTGTGTGTGTGCGCGGCGGTGAGGGATGGAGGGCGGGCGGATGATGGGTGCTGTGGTCCTGGGTGCTGAAGGCTCGCACATTGTCCCTGCACTACGCATTTTGCTGGCAGTGAAGTTTTCAGGGAGGAGACAATGAAGTTGGCAGATTGTTTCATTATTCTCATTATTCACCTCACTGTAAGCTGGGAGCCGGCCATAGAGTTGTGTGCAGGAGCGGCTGGAGCAGAGCTGTCACCCACAGGACCGCTGCAGCCCCTCACCAGACACCAGAGCCATCTAATCCATCTGTCTGCCCATCTCACCTATCCATCTAATCTATCTATCCATCTAATCTATCTATCCAATCTATCTATTCATCTAATCTATCTACCCATCTAATCTAGCTGTCTGCCCATCTATCCATCTATCTATCTATCTATCTATCTATCTATCTATCTATCTATCTATTTTATCTGTCCTTCTAATCTATCTATCTAACCTATCCAACTATCTAATATCTGTCCATCTAATCTATCTGTCCGTCTATCTATCTACCCATTTTACCTATCCATCTAATCTATCTATCTATCTTACCTATCCATCTAATCTATCTATCTATCTATCTATCTGTCTGTCTGTCTATCTATCTATCTATCTATCCTTCTAATCTATCTATCTATCTATCCAACTATCTAATATCTGTCAATCTAATCTATCTATCTGTCCGTCTATCTATCTATCTATCATGTATCTATCTATCTATCTATCTATCTATCTATCTATCTATCCATCTTATCTATCTATTTACCTATCTATCCATCTAATCTATCTATTTACCTATATATCCATCTATCTATCCATCTAATCTATATATCTATCTAATCTATCCATCTAATCTATCTATCCAACTAATCTATCTAATATCTATCCATCTCATCTCTCTATTTATCTAATCTATCCATCTGATCGATCTATCCATCTAATCTATATATGCAATATCTATCCATCTAATCTATATATGCAATATCTATCCATCTAATCTATATATGCAATATCTATCCATCTGATCTCTCTATTTATCTAAGGGCTCTTTCACACTGGCGTTTTTCTTTTCCGGCATAAAGTTCCGTCGTCGGCGCTCTATGCCGGAAAAATCCTGATCAGTTTTATCCCCATGCATTCTGAATGGAGAGAAATCCGTTCAGGATGCATCAGGATGTCTTCAGTTCAGGACCGGAACGTTTTTTGGCCGGAGAAAATACCGCAGCATGCTGTGCTTTTTGCTCCGGCCAAAAATCCTGAACACTTGCCGCAAGGCCGGATCCGGAATTAATGCCCATTGAAAGGTACTAATCCGGATCCGGCCTTAAGCTAAACGTCGTTTCGGCGCATCGCCGGATCCGACGTTTAGCTTTTTCTGAATGGTTACCATGGCAGCCAGGACGCTAAAGTCCTGGTTGCCATGGTAAAGTATAGTGGGGAGCGGGGGAGCAGTATACTTACAGTCCGTGCAGCTCCCGGGGCGCTCCAGAGTGACGTCAGGGCGCCCCACACGCATGGATCACGTGATCGCATGGATCACGTGATCCATGCGCATGGGGCGCTCTGACGTCATTCTGGAGCGCCCCGGGAGCCGCACGGACTGTAAGTATACCGCTCCCCCGCTCCCCACTACTACTATGGCAACCAGGACTTTAATAGCGTCCTGGCTGCCTTAGTAACCTAAAGCAATTGGAAGACTGATCAGGATCCTGATCAGTCTTTTAATGCTTTCAGGGACTTGCGTTCTGACGGATCTGGCGGGACGGAAGTGCATGCCGGATCCTCAGAACGCAAGTGTGAAAGAGGCCTAATCGCTCTATTTATCTAATCTATCTAATGTTTTTATCTAATTTATCCATTTAGCATTTTGCGGATCGCACATGGCCGGCACTATAATAGAAATGCCTATTCTTGTCCATGGCTGTGGACAAGAATAGGACATGCTTTATCTTTTTTTGCGGGGCCGCGGAATGGAAAATGCGGATGCGGACAGCACATGGTGAAATGAATGGGTCCGCACCTGTTCCGGAAAATTGCTACAGTTCTGTCGCAGGAGCTGTCATCCTTCCCTGTGCGGCGCTCCAGGAAGAGACATAGCTGATCGCAGGATCAGCTGTGTTTCTGTCCAGCAGGACGGGGGCCGCATGCGGCCCACAGGTTGTGCACCCCTGTATTAGACAGAATAGGCAGGGTTATCATCTGCAGTTTTGTCTCTGCCGGAACAGACTGCCGGAGTTTACCATATCTGGCACACTGTAATAGGATCAGGCCACTTACCGGCGAATGTGCCGGCTTTCGGCCCGACAAAAAATGCTGCAGTTGCAGTGGGTTCACATCTGCGTCCTTAATTCCGGCAGCCTGTTTCATCGAGGGACCATCACTGTAACTGCCGGCGTGTGTGGGTGGAGCCTGCATCCTGGGAATCTGCATAAGCTCCGCCCCCACAGTGCTGCAGAGCGATCTGTTCTTGTAGGTAGCGGGACAAGGTAAGTAGTTACTGTGTTTTTTTTTGTTTTGTTTTTAACACAGAGGGGGCACAATGGTCATTGCTAATTTGAAGGGGGCACAATTGGCATTTCTACTCTGGAGGGGTACAATGGGCATTGCTAATGTGAAGGGGGCACAATGGGCATTTCTACTATGAAGGGGGAACAATGGGCATTTCTACTCTGGAGGGGGCACAGAGGCCTTTGCTAATGTGAAGGGGACACACTGGGCATTTTTACTATGGCGGGGGCACAGTGCACAAAGGGCATTACTACTTTGAAGGGGGCACAGAGGGCATTATTACTGTGAAGGGGGCACAATGGGCATTACTAGCACAGAGGGCATTACTACTATTAAGGGGGCAAAATGGTGATTTCTACTATGGAGGGGACAAAAAGGGCATTATTACTGTGAAGAAGGCACAATGGGCATTATTACTATTAAGGGGGCACAATGGGCATTATTACTATTAAGGGGGCACAATGGGCATTATTACTGTGAAGGGGGACAGTGGACATAACTACTATTAAGGGACAATATTACTGTGAAGGAGGCCCAATGGGGATTATTACTGTGAGGGGGGCACAAAGAGGGCATTACAACTGTGAGAGGAGCACAATGAGGGCATAACTACTATGAAGGGGGCACAATGAAGGGATAAGTACTTTAAGGGGGCACAAGCTGGGCATAACGACTGTTAGAGGGCACAATGTGGGCATAACTACTGTTAGGGGGCACACATCTATACAAAACTACTGTAAAGGTTGTACGTGAGGGCAATACTACTGTGAGGGGGGTATGATTTTTTTTAAGTATTGGGGAGGAGGGGGCAGATAAAGGACCCGCCCAGGTGCCAAACAACCTAGGCACACCACTACCGCTGATCAGCTGATAAACAAGCGATCACTCGTTTGTTGGCTGATTTGCATGTTTTATCAGGATGACAGATGTACAATTATCATCAGCACATCTCACCGTGTAATTAGGAATGTGCTGCCGATAATCGATAGAACTGAATGAGGGAGCAGTGACTGTGGTAGCGATCATTCCCCCCATTCACTTTGCATCGGTGCTGGTCAACTTATTTATTTACCTTTCTTGTGGCCTCTTGAAATAGAGCAATGTGACAATGTGGCCCCGAGACCAAAAGAGGTTGTGCACCCCTGATGTAATATCTATCCATCTGATCTATCTGACAATCTAATCTATCTATCTATCTATCTATCTTTCTCATATCTATCTATTATCTATATATAATCTATCTATCTCCTATCTATCTAATATATCAATTTGTCCATCTAATTTATCTAATATCTATCTATCTCACTTATATACATCTAATCTATCCAATGTCTGTGTATCTATCTATCTATCTATCTATCTATCTATCTATCTATCTAATCATATCAATTTGTCCAGCTAATCTATCTAATATCTATCCATCTATCTATCTATCTCACTTATATACATCTAATCTATCCAATGTCTTTGTATCTATCTATCTATCTATCTAATCATATCAATTTGTCCAGCTAATCTATCTAATATCTATCCATCTATCTATCTATCTCACTTATATACATCTAATCTATCCAATGTCTTTGTATCTATCTATCTAATCATATCAATTTGTCCAGCTAATCTATCTAATATCTATCCATCTATCTATCTATCTCACTTATATACATCTAATCTATCCAATGTCTATCTATCTATCTATCTCCTATCTATCTATCTATCTATCTATCTATCTATCTATCTCAGTGCTGGGGTCCACGGTAGGTTCTGGATATAACAAGTATCTCATGATGGCTGTCCCATTTTCATATTTTGCTCTTGTGTCTATTTGTTCTGTAGTTGTAAAATGGATTTTCTCAAGAGGATTATATAGGATTATGCTAGTGTTGTGGGACTACCTTTCTCTATGTGTGCACTGAACCCTTAGGCCCAATGCACACGACCGTATGTGTCTTGCGGTCTGCAAAAAAATGGATGACGTTCTGTATGGCATCCGTTTTTCTTGCGGATCCGTTATTTTTGCGGATCCATTGTAATAATGCCTATCCTTGTCCGCAAACTATAAAAAATAGGACATTCTCTAGGCTCTATTTTTTTGCGGAACGGAAAAACGGACATACGGAAACAAAACGCACACGGAGTACCTTCCGTTTTTTTTGCGGACCCATTAAAATGAATGGTTCCGCATATGGTCCGCAAAAAAATGGAATGGATACGGAAAGAAAATACGTTCGTGTGCATGAGGGGTTTTCCGAGATTTTGTTACTGAAGACCTATCCTCTGGATAGGTCATCAGTATCTAATCAGTGGGGGTCCGTCACCCGGGACCCCTGCCGATCAGCTGTTTAAAAAAGCAGCAGCACTTCTGTGAGTGCCACCGCCTTCTCTCTGCTTTTCCTAGGCCAGTGATGACTTGTTCATCAGTCACATGACCTAGGAGCAGCTCAGCCCCATTCAAGTGAATGAGGCTGAGCTGCAATTCCAAGCATAGCCACTATACAATGTACAGAGCACCGCTGCCTTCTCAAAACAGCTGATCGGCAAGGGTCCCAGGTTTCGGACCCCCACCGATCAGATACTGATGATCTATCCAGAGGATAGGTCATCAGTAAAAAAAATCTTGGAAGACGCATTTAACTCTTCATCACCATCACGCCATATATTTTACTTACTATTTTCTGGATATATTTGCTGTCTGCAGTCTGTTGTTCCCTGGCATCAGCCATTTCAGGCTGGGCTATGGCGGACTGTGGTGGTTGATTGGTTGTACAGAAAATGTCTGTCCCTGACCTCTGTGTTATCTCACTGAATGATATTAGCAGCCCAGGTTATATCACATGGCTATAAGGCCATATTCAGACAGCTGATTTTCCAAATGTTTTTTGTGTGTATTCCACACCAGAATCCTCTCTCAATCCATTTCCCATTGCTCTTAATGAGAAATCCGCGCTGTAGTTCATACAGAGTTTTTTTTCCCACATCTGTATTGATGTCCGCATTGTAGAAAAAGAGAAGCTTGTTAATTCTTGGTTCGGATCTCACCATGGAAATCAGTGTGAGGCCCAAAAACCACATTACAAATCAAATCTCACTCCAAAAACTGCTTCAAAGAGAAAACCGCATTAGAAAAACGGTGTGGAAAATTTATAGAATGTTGATGCAGATTCCGCACCTAAATTTTCAGCGTGCTAATATACAGGCGTGGGTACGGCCACGTTTACTGGAGATTTTAACTAGTGATCAGTAGCGTAACTAGAAATAACTGGGCCTCACAGCAAATTTTTGAATGCACTGACTGCACTGCGTGTGGATGTGCCCTTATGTGGCCACATTTTAATATCTATGAGTTTAGATCACCACAGAGCCCTTTGGTAGTCTGAATTTGGTTTAGTGGAACTACAAGAGTCCAGGTCTTGCAGTCACATTAAAGCTGTCTGAAACCAACAGTGTCCCATCCGGACCCCGGGTCGCTCTCCAGACCTCACAGCATGATAAGGTTCAATGATGCTGCGAGTTCGAGTCAGTTGACCTGCGGCAGGCTGTGACATTCATACTATGCTGGTCTGAAACTGGCCTTAGTGACGGTCCACATGGTATAAGGTATGTCATTCAGAAGAACTTTGTTAAAAAAAAATGTGATGTGTGCGCTGTGGTACTTGACATCACATTCTTGCTGAAATATTACGATCCATGAACAGTAGATTTTACTTGACAGTCTGAAGACACTATCATGGGGGAAAACACTGGTCGGATTTTCACCTTTTAGATTCTTTTTTTTTTTTTCCTGTAAAGATAAGTGGCACCAGAGGAACCTGCCAACCATGTCAGTCCTGCCACTGCTGAAATAAAGTGCAGATTCAGCAGAGCCATGAAGGAGGGGGCAGAGTGATAGCGGTCTGTGCCAGCTCATAGGTGGTATGGGACAAGATGGCAGTGGGGGTGTCTGGTGGATGCAGGCTGGTAGCCACGTACATGCAGCTATAGCAGTGATGTCCCCCGGTGTACGGTGTATTACAGTGGTTCTGCCATTCTGCTAACTGGTCAAGTATGTCAGCATGACCTTACAGTGTCTAACAATTGTTGGACCAGTGAGAGGTCCTCTTTACTTCTAAGCCGGACCGGAGAAGCTGTCCTTCTCCAGCTTCAGGGACAGGCGCCCTCTAGCTGAGCCACCGTGCGCTGCATCCCGGCCAGTCGCTCCTGAAGCAGCCCCCTCTCCCTGCTCTCAGTGGTTTTCTCATGCTCAGATCGTATGTTTCATTTTTATTTGGTGTGCGTTGAAAGAGGGGTATTCTTATATGGCGAGTATAGCCCAAACCCCATATTTTAACAGGAAAAGTAGGGGGTCGTCTTATATGCCCAGTCGTACTATATGCCGGAAAATACGGCACTTTCATTTAGTTTAGTAGCCCATACTTAGTCATTTTTCTGTACTTATGTACTTACACGTTGTGTACTGTATATATCTGTCCTACAAGTTATCCCCTATTCACTGAAGGTGGAGGCCAGAGCCCTAGGATCCCAAGAGTGGGAGTCCTGTATTGCAGCGCCAGGTCGATCACGCACCATTTATTCTCTGTGGGACCCCCAGAGAGCAGAATACAGCCCTCGGCTCTCACCTGCAGTTCCATAGAGAATGAATGGAGCGACAGGGCATATGCTTGGCCCTCCTGCTCCATCCATAGGGATACACGAGTCCCTGTTCTTGGTGAGAAACCTATCAGTATTTTAAACTATAAGTGTGGTATACAATACAGGCCCATTCAGGCCTTTCTCGGAAAGGTTAAGTTTAAAAATCGGAAAGTTGAATTTTTTGTAAGAAGCGGTACAACATGGCGGGTGCACTGTTCAATGCCACATTCAAATCTGCATGTTCTGCTAGAAGCTTCTGCCGCAGATTCTGTAAAAAACACGGAACACAATAATGCAGCACGCTGTGCTATTTTGTCCAGTAAAATGATGGACCCCATTAAAGACAATGGGTCCATCAGGCGCTGTTAGTGTCCATCGTAGACTAGATCCAATACCACTGTTATTTTCATTGTTCTGCGCTCATTATGGAACAGACTGGAAATAACAACTAGAACCTAAACCTGGGCAACGTATTGCAGAAGGAGACGCCCTCTACACGTGTTTGCCCCATGGAACCTCCCGGTACGTGCTTGTATGGTAACTGGAATGCAAATAGAGTTGACATGGTGTATTAACAGAAGCCAGGATAGTTCCAGGTTGAGTGCCCAGTGCTCTCCATATACTTATAATGGTTATGATGGTAAGAATAGCATTGCATGGTGCTGTATCCTTACCATCAAAAGTGACAGAACTGCTGACGGTGGCTCTAGTGCTTTCCTTTTTGGCAGCACTTAACTTTTCGGCAGAAGGAGACAGAGGCTTCTGTAAACCGTACAGTTTCAGGTGCCAGCAGCTGATCATGGGGGTGTGGGGTGTCAGACCCCTACTAATCTAGTATTGACCTAGCAACACATCTAGGTATTGAATAGAGACACTTTTTCTTCGCACACCACTACTGCAGCAGAAAACAATGCAGTAAAACTGTTATATATGCTGGAGCACGTTTATCACAGTGTGGCGGATGTACTACTGGATGTTCATAGAGAAATGTAAGAAATGCAAGTGATAGGGAATGCTGTGGTTTAAGAAAACTGCAGCATGAGCATGCCATTAATCCATTTAGGGGGTTGTACGTTTTCCTATATTGATGACCTATCCTCGGGATAGGTGATCAATATCAGATCGGTGTGGCCAGACTCGCAGCACCCCGCTGATCAAGTGCTCCTTCCCATTCAAATGAATATGACGGAGGAGCTGTAATTACACTTCTTACTGATAGACAGTGAAGAGAGAATGCCATGCTTGGGTGCTCCAAACAGCTGATCATAGGGGGTGCTGGGAGTTGGACCTTCACAGATCTGATCAAGTTTGAAGATTTTTTTTTTTTTATTGTGAAACAAACAACAAATAGGAAAAAATAACAGAAAAAGTCATTGTGCATAACTATTCACCCCCCTAAAGTCAGTACTTTGTAGAGCGGCAATCACAGCTCCAAGTCACTTTGGATAAGTCTCTATGAGCTTGCCACATCTTACCACTGGGATTTTTGCCCATTCTTCCTTGCAAAACTGCTCCAGCTCCTTCAAGTTGGATGGTTTGTGCTTGTGAACAGCAATCTTTAAGTCTTACCACAGATTTTCTATTGGATTCAGATCTGGGCTTTGACAAGGCCTTTAGTAACATAGCATATAAGGCTGAAAAAAAACATCTCTCCATCCAGTTCAGCCTGTTTCCTGCAAGTTGATCCAGAGGAAGGCAAAAAAAATCTGATGAGGTAGAAGCCAATTTTTCCTACTTTAGGGAAAAAAATTCCTTCCCGACTCCAATCAGGCAATCAGAATAACTCCCTCGATCAACGACCCCTCTCTAGTAGCTATAACCTGTAATATTATTACACTCCAGAAATACATCCAGGCCCCTCTTGAATTCCTTTATTGTACTCACCATCACCACCTCCTCAGGCAGAGAGTTCCATAGTCTCACTGCTCTTACCGTGAAGAATCCTCTTCTATGTTGGTGTACAAACTTTTTTTCCTCCAGACGCAGAAAGACATTTACATGTTTCCCCTTAAATAGGGTTAAGCGAACTTTTAATTTCGGCGTCTAAAGTTCGGGTAATCTTAGAATCCCATTTTGGATTCCGCTACCACAGACCATAACGGAATTTGGAATCCATAAGGGGATGCTTCGATGAACCCGAACGCCAAACTTAATTAAACAAGTTTGCACAACCGTCCTTCATGCTCTACTTCCTTCTTTCCCTCCAGACAGAGCACAGGAGCTCCGCCCCTCATGTCACATGATCATTATACCAGGCCCTTTACCACCTCCTATCCAATCCAGTACTGAGCCCCGCCCCCTGCACTGATCACACGACGGGGAAGTCACCCCAGGTCCTTAGTGTTGAACTTGTTTTTTAAGTTCGGCATCCAAGGTTCATCGAAGAATCCCCTTATGGATTCCAAATTCCGTTATGGTCCGTGGTAGCGGAATCCATAACGGGATTCTAAGATAACCCCAAGCCAAACTTTGGATGCCGAACTTAAAATACAAGTTCACTCAACCCTACCCTTAAACCATTTAAGTGTTGCTTTAGCAGTGTGTTTGGGGCCATTATCCTGCTCGAAGGTTAACCTCGGTCCTAGCCTCAACTCATGCACAGAGTGGTACAGGTTTTCTTAAGAATATCCCAGTATTTAGCACCACCCATCTTTACCTTAGCTCTGACGAGTTTCCCAGTCCTTGCTGCTGAAAAACATCCCCACAGCATGATGCTGCCACCACCATGTTTCACTGTGGGGATGGTGTTCTTTGGGTGATGTGATGTGTTGGGTTTGCCCCAGAGCACCTTTCTCCATACATTTTGGGAGTCTCCCACAGGCCTTTTCGCGAACTCACCTTTTTGTTTTTAGCTGAAAGTAATGGCTTTCTTCTGGCCACTCTGCCATAAAGCCCAACTCTATGGAGCTTACGGCTTATTGTCATCCTGTGTACAGATACTCCAGTCTCTGCTGTGGAACTCTGCAGCTCCTCCAGGGTTATCTTAGGTCTCTGTGCTGCCTCTCGGATTAATGCCCTCCTTGCCCAGTCCGTGAGTTTTGGTGGATGGCCGTCTCTTGGCAGGTTTGCTGTTGTGTCATGTTCTTTCCATATGGTTATGATAGATTTGATGGTGCTCCTGGGGATCATCAAAGATTTAGATATTTTTTTTAAACCTAACCCTGACTTGTACTTCTCAACAACATTGTCCCTTACTTGTTTGGAGAGTTCCTTGGTCTTCATGGCAGTGTTTGGTTAGTGATGCCTCTTGCTTAGGTGTTGCAGCCTCTGGAGCCTTTCAAAAAAAAGGTGCGTATATGTAATGACAGATCATGTGACACTAAGATTGCACACAGGTGGACATCATTTACTAATTATGTGACTTCTGAAGGTAATTGGTTGCGCCAGAGTGTTTTATGGGCTTCCTAACAAGGGGGGTGAATACATACGCACATGCCAATTTTCTGTTTTCTATTACTAAACAATAGTTTTATTTATATATTTTTCTAATTTGACTTCGCCAATTTAGACTATTGATCCATCACATAAAATTCAGATTAACAAAAATTGAACTTAAAGCTGTAATGTAACAAAATACGAAAAAAGTCAGGGGGGGGGGGTGAATACTTTTGCAGGGAATCCCCCATTCTGCCAGACCTGCAAACGGAAGATGACTTATTTGCTTCCTGGCGCCATCTCCCCGCTCCTTCTCCTGCAGACCTGTAAAGCTTCACTTAGCTCCCGTGATGTCAACATCCGGTCTGACATCACTGCAGCAAATAACAGGCTGTGGAGGCGTCTGGATCCCCTTGTGACCATTTGTCATGACGCAAGAGGAGCTGGACACCGTGGCGGCCTGTGATTGGCTGCGTCGATGTCTAACTGGATGTTGATATCGCCAGAGCCTGGCGGGGCATCGCAAGCCTGCAGGAGAAGGAGCCGAGAGCTGGCGTCGGGAAGCAGGCAAGTCATCTTCTTCCTTAAGAACATTGTTGTATTTTTGCAGTTCTACTGACATAGCTGTATAAGAATTGATTTTTGTGGGGCAAGCTGTATTTTTAGTGTTAGCATTTTACATTTCACACAGATTAGCTTTTAACTATTCATTTTTTTGTTGGCGAATGAAAGAAATTACCACTTGGTAATAATGTTTACTTTGGGTTAGTGATTTTACATTTTTTTGATCAAATACATTATGTGTAGATTAAGCAGGGCTTAATATGTGCTTTTTGGTTGTAGACTTGGGAGTCCTTGTTAGGACCATTTTCCATACCAACCCATGGTGATGGGGACCACTAATAGGCTGACAAAGAGAACCCCTTCCCTTCATTTATTTCATTAGGAGCTGTGGTTGATATTGAAGGTGACATCTAAGGAGTTAAATGAGCAGGTTGGGTGTTATTTCCAATCCCGAAAGTTACAGCTGAATGTAATTTACAGCCGACTCCCAGAGCTCCTGTGCCTGCACCATCTCTGCTGTATAGCACCGTGAGGAAACTGCCTTCTGCCTGTAGCAGTTAAATATCTCAGCAACCAAAACATAGTAAAAATGCTGTGTGTGAACATACCACAGCTTTACGTAGTCAAGCCTTTGGTCCGTGCTGAGAAACACAGAATGCCGCATTCTTGCCCGAGACTCGTTTAGAGTTCACATCAGTGTAAACAGAAAATAGCAGGAGTGCTGGATTTGACACATAATTAATGCAAACGGAGCCAAACAGACCCCCATTGACCGTGGGAAGATTACGCTGTTAGAAATCGGGATGCAGTGAATGCAGCTGAAAGTGAAAGTAAAAGCATGTTTACCGCATTTTTCCCCAACTTGATTTCTAACAGTGATATCTCCTGCTGATGTTGTGCTAATGCTGTAATTTTGGTCTTTTATGACCAGCTTTCAAACAAGACAAGTCCCATGTCTGTAGCAGTTACCAGTCAGGAGATATGAGCAGCAAAGACAGCCTCCTCCCGCCCCTTCTGCCAGAGAGTGCTTCTCCCACAGCCTGAGCTGAGCTCAGGGTATACTGTTAGGTGGTTAAACAGATAGTTTCCAGTCCTTGCCAACAGTATCAGACTGTTTAGGGATACATTGTATTGACAAAATAAATGGTAACACAAAGTTGTCTAGGGGTCACTGAGTTTTAGTACATCTTTCCATACATCAGAGAGACATGTCAAAAGGTTTGATTGGTGGCCGTCTGAGCACTGAAACCCCACTGATCATGTTCTCTCCTTGCTACAGGAGACAGGCTCAATGTAAGTCTGTTTCCCGTTTTGATTCTATCCTTTGTACAGAAGACAATATGAGCGCTCTCCTTTCTCCTAGCGATTATTGGCCATCTCAGCAGTCAGGCTGCGTTCACACTTCAGTTATTCCCATCGGTTATTGTGAACTAAAACCAGGTGCAGGTCAAAAACAAGTGCAAACCTTACCATTATACCTGATTTCTGAGTAGGCTTCATTACTGGTTTTGGCGCACAATACCTGATAGAAATAATTGACCAGATAACTTGTGTGTGAATTAGGCCTATGACATATCAGCAGTTATACCAAAACTCTGACCCTTTAAGCCTGGGCTACAATGAGACTTTTTTATAAACTTACTGTAGAATACAAAGTTTTCATATAAGAGACAGATAAGGAGAAGTGGCAGCTTCTTTATAAATCCAGTGACTCGTAGGCGATGTCTCCTCTGATTGTAAGTTTTCTTCTCCATCAAACCCAGACCTATGTGACGACTTCTCCCGATGAAATAGAGACCTGAGACGTCTTTGAGCCTTTCTTTATACTGCAGCCATTACCAGCCATTATAGCAACTCAAACACCAAGATCGATACAGACTCCTGTATTATTTCCTATATTATTTCTGACCCCAGCCTTTATAGCAACACAAATGCAGACACCAGACCAGACCACTCATTTATTCAGAGCCCAGACCAGCCCCCTAAATTATTGCAGACCCTAGAATAAATTTACTGTTAAAGGGGTATTCCGGTAAAGTAACTTAATTTATGAAAAACTGCATTAAGGGTGCAAGCTGTGACCCAACCAGAACCCAAACATTATATATATATATATATATATATATATATTAGGGTTGTTTCGGGTATCGAACTTTCGATACCCAATCGATACTTTTCTCTGGTATCGCACTCGATACCAGGAAAAGTATTTTATCGATACTGGGCTGCACTACTGCACAGCCCAGTATAAGAGAGCATGGCTGCGCCGCTCTCAGCGCGGCCATGTTCTCCTCGGCAGCACAGGGAGAAGGAGGCAGTCTCTCCCTCCCCCTGTGCTGCCGCTGCAACCAATAGAGGGAGAGGGGCGGAGCGGGGCGGGAGGAGGGCGGAGCTGGGGGCGGGAGCACTGGCCAGCAATGCCGAGTAGTTTCTTATATAAATGCAGGCAGAAGACACAGGCTGCCGGTACCTGCCTGTGACCCAGCACTGCAATCAGAGGCAATTAACCCCTCAGGTGCGGCACCTGAGGGGTTAATAGCCTCTGATCGCAGCGCTCGGTCACAGGCAGGTACCGGCAGCCTGTGCCTTCTGCCTGCATTTATATATGAACGTAATTAGGCTGGCCAGTGCTCCGCCCTCCCTAGTATTAAAACATTGGTGGGCAGTGTGCCCCCCCCCCTTCCTAGTATTAAAACATTGGTGGGCAGTGTGCCCCCCCCCCCCAGTGTTAAAACATTGGTGGGCAGTGGGCCCCCCCCCTGCCCCCCAGTAATAAAATCATTGGTGGCAGTGGCCACAGGGGCCCCTCACCTCCTCCTCATTGGTGGCAGTGATCGGAGCCCCAGCACTGTAATGCTGGGGCTCCGATCGGTTACCATGGTAACCAGGACGCTTCTGAAGCCCTGGCTGCCTTGGTCTGCTCCCTGCTGCTGTGTGCACAGTGCACAGAGCAGCAGGGAGAGGGTTAAGTCCTATTCACCCTGATAGAGCTCTATTAGGGTGAATAGGATGAGAATATCCCAGGTTCTAGCCCCTAAGGGGGAAAATAGTTAATAAATAAACTGTAAAAAAAAAAAAAAAAAGTTAAAGTACACCAAAATATTAATTATAAATCACCCCCTTTCCCAATTTTACATATGTAATATTTTATTTATGTATTGTTTATATATTTTATATCGCCGCGTCTCAAAAGTCCAAACCATTAAAAAATCCACTTTTATGCGGTGAACGCCGTAAAAGAAAAAAAAAGAAAAAGAAAAAATGCACGATTCGCCATTTTCTTTTAGTCGTCTTGTCCCCAAAAAAAAGTAGGATAGGACTGTTGTATTATGAGCCGGCGGTTTCATAAAATGTGGAATGCACGCGGATTTTTTTGGCGTTTTTATTTTTTTCGCGTGGTATCGAATGGTATCGAGTATCGCAATACTTTTTTATGGTATCGATACCGAATCAAAATTTTGGTACCGAAACAACTCTAATATTTATATATATATATATATATATATATATATATATATATATATATATAACCAGAGCATCAATTTACCTTGCAATCTATTTGACTAGCTCCTGTGTGAGCCTGCAACACACTGAGAGTATCATGGCACCTGATCTTCCCTCACAAAACATCATAGACTACAATCCCCACAATCCCTAGCTTTCCTGCTGAGAGTGTTGATGTTTATTGATTGGCTGCCTGATATACAGTCCAGTCACGCCCCCTCTACTCAGTAATCAACAGCATACTAACACGCCCTTTGTTTCACATGACATTTAGCTGTAGAATTGATAGTAGCACACTGAGCATGCTCGACCTAACAAAGGCTTAGAACTACAGGTCGAGGTAGCGCTAAAGATCGCAGATCGGAAACCTCCCTTCTCGGCACAGTTACGGTTTTAAACTGCCACTCTGCAATCTTCAGTGCTACCTGCCATGTGTATACGCCAAAATCCCTCTGGGAAAATGAACATGGGACCAGCACAGAAGCCTTCAGCTGCCAAGTGCACATGTAACAGGTCAGTTTCATAGGTAGAAATCTGCTGACAGATGCCCTTCAGCCCCTGTGGCCAATAGCGACCATGGCATCTGAGCAGTTAGTCAGTGGGAGAGGGCTCCATCTGACTGAAATCGTGAGGGTCAACTGGTAAGGGTGCTTTCACACTAGCCTTTTTACTTTCCGTCCTAGATTTCCGTCCTCAGGGCTCTAGGACGGAAAGATACTGATCAGGATTATCCCAATGCATTCTGAATGGAGAGAAATCCGTTCAGGATGCATCAGGATGTCTTCAGTTCAGTCTTTTTGACTTTTCAGGACGGAGATAAAACCGCAGCATGCTGCGGTTTTATCTCCGTCCTGAAAAGCCTGAACACATGACTGAACGCCTGATCAGGCCTTAAGTCCCATTGACTTACATTGGGGCCGGATCCGGCATTAAAAAAAGACTGAAAGACGGATCCGTCCTTCAGGTGTGCGCATGCGCAGACCTTTAAAACAGTAAAAAAAATACAAGACTGATACGTCTCTCCGCATGGCAAACGGAGAGACGGATCTGCACTTGCAATGCATTTGTAGACGGATCCGCAATCCGGATCCGTCTACAAATGCTTTCAGTTGTCATGCGTTGTGACGGATCCGGCGGGACAGAAGTGCACGCCGGATCCACACAACGCAAGTGTGAAAGGGGCCTAACTATGGCACTCCGGGGGCTTACGTCCCTGAGCTGCCATTGTAGTCTGTATTAGGGCTTAGTAGGACCGCAGAATCCCCATTGACTCCAATTGTCCAAATTACTAAAACATGAGCTTACTTATCCCACATGGTGACCATTTAGAAAGGAGTCAAAATTCCTAACACCTCTGACAAAAATGGAATAAAAAGTGCTAAAGTCACATGTACCCCCCAAAAAACTACAGCTTGTCCTCCAATAAACAAGTCCAAGACAAATACTAAAAAAGAGTGTTATTATGGGTATCAGAATATGACACAAAGCAAATTTTTTGAAAGTGTTTTTATTTTCTCAAAAGTAGTAAAGCATAAGTCTATTACCCTGGGAACACACCTGAGCGTTTTTCAGCGCGTTCAAACGCGCTGAAAAACGCACAACAAGTGAAAACCCATGTATTCCAATGGACATGGTTCACACTTGAGCGTTTTACAGCGCGTTTGAACGCGCTGAAAAACGCTAACGCTTGTGCATGAGCTTCTTTGGGGCGTTTGCCCAAGCGTTTGCACCCATTGAAAAGCATGGGAACGCGCATATAAGAAAATATATGCGCGTTTTTGAAGCGGAAAACGCGCATATGAACACGCGTTTTTGTAGTAAAAACCAGCAGAAAGGCAGAATCTCCACCCACCTTTGCTGGGTGGGGATTCTTTTTTTCTGCAAACTGTAAGCTGTCAATCAAAAAACGCCCCGAATACGCGCGTTGCAAAAATACAAAAACGCCTAAAAAAACGTGCGTTTTCCGCGGAAAAAACGCTCAAAAAAACGCCTGAACCAAAAACGCCTAGGTGTGTTCCCAGCCTAAATCTTGTATTGGTATCATACCGAGCTACAGAATGAGGCCTCATGCGGCTCAGATACGTTCCTGAGCATGAGCCCTAAAGGTTACACGTCACTTTCAGCACACAGTAAAAGACATAAAATGGTGGTGGAACTGCTTCTCTTTTTAAGTTTCACCCCACAAAGATATTTTTTCTAACAAATCAAATGGTAAATTAAAAAATGGCACCATTAAAAAATACAACTTGTCCCGCAAAAAACAAGCCCTCTTACTGCTATGTGAATGGAAAAGTAAAGTTCAGGCTAACGGAAGATGAGAGAAAAATACAAAAACTTTTTACAGCTCCAGGTGGTTAAACATTAACATGACCCCTTTGGGCTTCAAGCACACAACCATATTTTTGGTCTGTGTCCGATCCACATTTTTTGCGGATAGCATGTGTGCCCATTCATTTCTATGGCATGCATCTGAGCCGTTCTGCGAATTGTAGAACATGTCCTAGTCCATTTTGCAGACAAGTATGGGCATTTCTATAACAGGGACTGAGGAAAGTGCAGGAGGCTGGTATCCGTATTTTGTGGATTGCAAAATGGCAATGCCCATGTGCATGAGGCCGGGTTTTCACGTAAGAACCAACGTAAGAAATTTCTGGACAGTCCGTAAAAATGGGCAGCTTTTTTCCTGTGTCCGTGAAAAAAAAATAGACGCGTTCGTGATTTTTTTGAGGCTGGCGATACATGACTAGATTATTTTAGTGGTAATTATCATCATTTTACAGCTCACAGTAAATGCTGGTAATGAGTTCTTATCAGTATACTGGCAGTGGCGGATCCAGAGCCTGGTATCGGGAGGGGCACTTCCGGTGATCGTTACGCCCCTGCTCCCATCACTACAGAAATGCAGGGTGATACAGCGCCCCATACCTCTTACATCCAGTGACTTCTCCTTTGATGTAGATGTTCTCTTTCCTCATCTTCTCCTTTCGGACCTTCAGACCAGACCACCATCTTTCGTCTCTGCAGTTTGAAAAATAAATAAATCGTACTTTACTACTTTCCATCATCCTCCCATCTTCTGGACAAATCATCCTACAAGCCCCCTAATACTGTGTAGCTGTGCTCCCCAATACTATACTGCAAAAACAGATAAACCCCTCTGATAATACTAGGACCACACAGAACCCCCCATATAAAACACCCCTTCTTTGTGGCCTCAGTAGATGCCTGCATAGAGCCCCCCAATAATGTGCCAGTAAGAAGTGCCCCCATAGATGCCCCCCAATAATGTGCCAGTAGGAAGTGCCCCATAGATACCCCCAATAATGTGCCAGTAAGAGGTCCCCCCATAGATGCCCCCCAATAATGTGCCAGTAAAAGGTACGCCCATAGATGCCTCCCAATCATGTGCCAGTAACAAGTGCCTCTCCATGTCCCCCCCATCATGTGCCAGTAACAAGTGCCTCTCCATGCTCCCCCATCATGTGCCAGTAACAAGTGCCCCCCCCATCATGTGCCAGTAACAAGTGCCTCCCCCCCATCATGTGCCAGTAACAAGTGCCTCTCTCCTCTCCCCCATCATGTGCCAATAACAAGTGCCTCTCTCCTCTCCCCCATGTGCCAGTAACAATTGCCTCTCCTCCCTCATCATGTGCCAGTAACAATTGCCTCTCCTCCCTCATCATGTGCCAGTAACACTTGCCTCTCCTCCCTCATCATGTGCCAGTAACAATTGCCTCTCTTCGCTCATCATGTGCCAGTAACAATTGCCTCTCCTCCCTCATCATGTGCAAGCAACAAGTGCCTCCCCCCCATGTGCCAGTAACAAGTTCCTCCCACCCATCATGTGCCAGTAACAAGAGCCTCCCACCCATAAAAAGAAAAAAAACACTTATACTTACCTCCATGGCAGCGATGCAGGCCTCTTCCAGCCTGTGTCCTGTGCTATATGGCTCAGGCGGCGCCTATCAAAGGAACAGGGAAGGGAGACACCTCTCCCTCCCCTGCACAGCAATCTGTATCGCTAATTTCCTTAATGGAAGCACTCATCTCCCTGTGCCCTGTGGCCGCCACCATTGCTCACATTCGCTGCCACAATTTCCCCTTTGCCCCCCCCCCCTGGATCCGCCAGTGTATACTGAGCTTATAGACATCTATTACTTATATTCTTTATCATTCATTATAGTTTTCCAATTTTTCTGTAAAAAATGTTGGCTGTCTGTGATTTTGGGACCAATTTTGGTTGGCAACCCTGGTAACAGCTGAGGTTTGTGTGGCACACTACCAACCCTATGCCACTACATAACACAGCCTAAGGCTAGTTTCACACTAGCGGCAGGACGGATTCATAAAATTTTTTCTTTGCAGCCCCATTGAAGAGAATGGTCCCGCATACAGGCCATAAAACTAACGGCCAAAAAATGAGCCCTTAGGCTACTTTCACACTAGCGGCAGGACCGATCCGACGGGCTATTCACCCGACTGAACAGCCTGTTGGATCCGTCCTGCCGCTAGTGAACGTGTGCCCCCGGACTACCGCTCCGGCCACACTGACTATAATAGGGGCGGGGCAGAGTTCCGGCGAGAAGCTGCCGGAATAAATGTCGGACATGTCGTGCCTCTGCTGGAACTCCGCCCCCATCATAGTCAATGGGGCCGGAGTGGTAGTCCGGCAGCACACGTTCACTAGCGGCAGGACGGATCCGACAGGTTGTTCAGTCGGGTGAACAACCTGTGGGATCAGTCCTGCCGCTAGTGTGAAAGTAGCCTAAGGGGTCATTTTTGGGCCGTTATTTTTATGGCCCGTATGCGGGACCATTCTCTTCAATGGGGCTGCAAAAAGAAAAAAAAACACGGAAACGACTCCGGACCGTGTCCATTCCTCCCCCCCAAAAAATAGAACCTAACCTATTATTGTCCGCATTACGCACAAGGATAAGGGCTGTTCTGTCCAGCAAAATACGGAATGCACGCGGCCGCAAAATAACAACGGTCGTGTGCATGAGCCCTAATACCACCAAACCATACAGGAATGACCCAGCCATAACATTAAAACCATGCTGAGGGCAGGAATAATAATGTGTGTTCTGCTGGCAGACGTGAAGGAACTTGGGAGGCAGCCATGAAGTTGTGCCCTCTGTGGGCTTCTCCCCCGTCTATGGCAGGCCGTGTACACGGTGCCCTACTCCGCCAGTTCCTCTACCACTCATCCCTCACAAAGTGTAACTCCGGAGCGGTGTGAAGCGAGCGCGCATTACCGCCGCGTGAGAGCCGTGCGCGGCGCTGTACCTGGTGCGCACTGGGGGGCAGGCAGGCCTACGTGCACACTGCCTGAATTTGTCAAGCGGAGCCGAATCAGGAAGTCAGAGGGAAAACACTCAGACATGTTTGATCACGATGACATGACGGAGGGGAGGAGGAACAGGAACAGGCCCTGAAGCTTTTACCTCCACACAACATATACACCCACACAGCGCTCCGCTTCCACCCGGCTCTGACGGCCAGGTAAGCAGTCCGCCTCCTTCCTTCGCCCTGTACGCGTGTTCCTAACGGTGGCCGAGCCTGAATCTAGTCCCGGTCAGGGGAGCGATCGATCGGGCGGACAAACTTTCCTGAGAGATCGCGGGGGGAGGGAATAAACATGGCTCCCCTGGTTCCCTTCCCAAATGTTCTGTCTTCCCCGCAGCCCGGTGGAGGCCGATAGCCCCGGCTCCCGCCGCCCGGTGCTGCGCCTCACGTAATGGCTGCTCCAAGTGCCTTCTCAGACTTTCTGGTGCTTTCTACAAAGTAGAAATGACGGCGGCCGGGAAGACATTGCGGGCGTCGCTCCTGGCGTGTGCTCGTACCGGGCCCCGCCGTCCTGAAGTGTGAGGGGGAGAAGCACAACTTCCCAGTCACATGGCTGCTTGTTGTCAGGCCGCAGGAGGCTCCATCACACACGGCAAAGTCAAGTTGCCTTCCATGTTGGCGCCTCATGAGTCAGTGGGTGCCCTGGTGTGAGCTCAAGAGCTTGCACTTAGCTCTTTATCCTTCAGACTTCCATGTTAACAGGAAATATGTTCATAGTGTAGACATGAGGGGGTCTTCGGTGTGGCGGTTACGCCAATTCAGCAAATGGCATCTATCGTGTAGAGAAAGTTAAGGGGCATCTGTCAGCAGAGTTGTACCTATGACACTGGCTGACCTGTTACATGTGAGGTGGCAGCTGAAGGCATCTGTGTTAGTGCCATGTTCATATGTGCCCGTATTAACGAGAAAAAGGAGGTTTTCAATATATGCGAATGAATGAGAGGCTCTGCTCTCTCTGCAGCTGCTGCGCTCAGAACTTTGACAGGGTCAGGCAGTGTAAGGATGCTTTCACACTTGCGTTGTGAGGATCCAGCAATCTATGCAAATGGACAGCATTTGTAGACCGATGCGGATCCGTCTCACAAATGCATTGCAATAACGGATTCGTCTCTCCGGTTGTCATGTTAAAAAAACGGATCCCTTATTTAGTTTTTGACATTTTTAAAGCACAAGAACGGATCTGTCAATGCGGTATTTTTAATGCCGGATTTAAATGTAAATTAACGCCAGATCCAGGTGTCCCGGAATTTTGGACAGAGATAATACCGCAGCGTGCTGAGGTACTTTCTCCGTCCAAAACGCCGTACAGTGACTGAACGGAAGACATCCTGATGCATACTGGACGGATTTCTCTCCATTCAGAACGCATTAGGATAAAACTGGTCAGTTTTTTCCCCGGTATTGAGCCCCGACGACGGAACTCAATGCCGGAAAAGACGCAAGTGTGAAAGTACCCTAAACATAATCACACCTGGTCCTGTCAATCAAAGTGGAGAGGGCTCTGCAGTTACAGAGAGAGCAGAGCCTATAGGTGTAAGGAGTCTCTAGGTGTAATGGTGACGACCCCATTGCTCCTATAGGCTCATTTGCATATATTAAAACCTAATTTTTCTCAGCAATGCGGTCACGTATGAACATGGGACCAACACAGATGCCTTCAGCTGCGAAGTTCACATCTAACAGGTCAGTTTCCTAGGTATAAATCTGCTGACAGATGCCCTTTAAAGTGGACATGTCTGTGTTTAGAACCCATACATATCCCCATTTTCACCTAGGCAGACCCTTTGAGTGGAGCATTGGGCTGCATAGTGCAGGGCAAGGGCTTTGCTTACCTTTTTACAGTGCTAGGTTGGAGGCTTCTGCCTAGCAGTGATCCTGGTGACGTCACTGGCACTAATGGGTGGGCTTTAGCAGCGACCTGGGAAATCCTTGGATCTAATGAAAAAGCTCTTGCCCTCTGAATAGGTTATCAGTATCTGATTGGTGGGGGTCAGCCACCCGGGATGTCCGCTGATCAGCTGATTGAGAAGGCACCAGTGCTTGTAGTAGTGCCGCGGTCTTCTCTCAGCTTTTCCTAGGCCAGTGATGGCAAGTACATTGGGCACATGACCTAGGAGCAGCTCAGCCCCATAGAAGTGAATGGGGCTGAGTGCGGTACCAAGAACAGCCGCTATACAATGTACGGTGCTGTGCTTGGTGAGCAGGCCGCAGCTTTTCTGTGAATGTAAAGCTGCTTGACAAACCCGTAAAACAGTAAACGGTCTATAGCTTTGTGACTGGCAGCACATAACTGCGCACCACACTCTTGTGCCAGGCTATCCCGCTGAACGTCCTTCCAATATGATGGGTAACAGAGGGTCCATCGGAGGGAGAACAACACATCATGGGAAAGATTATAATATATATATATATATATATATATATATATATATATATATATATAGTGAGAGTGAAGTTTAATTTATGGTTTTAGGCCTCATTCACACAATCGTATTTTTGGTTTATGCCTGATCCGTGTGTTTTGTGGATTGCAAACACATCTCTTGATTTCTATGGCATTTCAGAAAATGAGGACAGCACATGGATGTCGTGCAGCCATGCCACAAATCATAGAATATGTACTATTCTTGTATGTGTTTTATGACAACTAGTTCCGCGAAAAATGCAGGATGCACACAACCTAATTTGGGGATTGCAAAACGGACACCGTCATTAGTGTTGAGTGAATCAAAACTTTGTTTTCGATGCAGTACAGAGACCCGTCTCCGTACAGCATTAAAAACGATGGGCTCCGGCGAGGTGGTATTCGTTATCACCGAAGTCTCACAAGACAAGGTGAATAACTTTGCATTCGATTTTTAAACTTAAACTGTTTTAAAAGAATCCGAAGTTGGCTTCGGTACCGAAACCGAATTTGGATCCAAATTGTGAAATGGTTTTCAAGTTCTAAATTCAAAGTCCGAAGTGATTCACCGAACTCTCACGAGACTTTTATATCTAATGCTATTTCCCCCTCAGTATTCTAGCAGTGTAATGTGTTACACCCTCAGTTGCATCCATACATTTTGAACCTTTTTGTTATGGGAACCCAGTCATAGGACCTCAAGTCTTACCCTAAGTTCACACCTGAGCGTTTTACAGCGCGTTCAAACGCGCTGTAAAACGCTCAACACATGAAAACCAATGCTTTCCTATGGCCCTAGTTCTCACTTGAGCGTTTTACAGCGCGTTTGAACGCGCTGTAAAACGCCCGACGCATAAACAAGTACTTGAGCTTTTTTTGGGGCGTTTGTCGCGTGTTTTGTGATTGACACCACAGTAGTCAATCACAAGAACGTGAGTACGAACGCGCGTTTTCTATTTGCAAAAACGCGCTGAAATAGGCGCGTAAAACGCGTGTTTTTAGAACGCTCAGGTCTGAACCCAGGGTTAGGCTACTTTCACATCAGCGGTTTTGTTGGATCCATCATGGCTCAGCAAAAACGCTTCCGTTCTGATAATACAACCGCCTGGGTCCGTCATGAACGGATCCGGTTGTATTATGTCTTCTATAGCCATGGCGAATCAGTCTTAAACACCACTGAAAGTCAATGAGGGACGGATCCTTTTTCTATTGTCAGAGAAAACTGATCCGTCCCCATTGACTTACATTGTGTGCCAGGAGGGATCTGTCTTGTTCCGCACCACATCGCACAAGCAACGTTATTCTGTCCGCCATGGGGACACAACCAAACGGAACGGAATATCTGGTGCATTCTGTTTCGTTCAGTTTTGTCCCCATTGACAATGAATAGGGACATAACAGAAGCGTTTTCCCCCGCTATTGAGATCCTATGACGGATTTCAATAGCAGAGAGGGAAAGCACAGGTGTGAAAGTAGCCTATCCAACATCCCAGAGCTTGCTATAGTGTGTAAACAGGAAGTCAGTCTCTCCAGTGTGGCTGACTTCCTGTGAACTGTATGTTAATATTATCGCCAATCAAATCCCTCCTGGCAGGTTTCAAGCCTCTCCCTTCTCCACCCTCTCTATCTCTCATATAATTATTCACAAAAAGTTAGGGATATTTGGCTTTCGGGTGAAATTTATGGAAAACGTAAAAAGTTCATGCTACAGTTGTATTATATCATGAAAGTAGGGAATTTAAGTAGAAGCATGCAATGGTGATCTCCTCATCTCAAACAATTTACTGAAACAAAAGCCAACAACCGTGGTGGGTATACGGCTAGGGCTATAAGATGACTTGTTGCACGACACATAGGGCACAACTACGCTGCAATATATGTCGCACAACAAAGTTTCGCATGGTATCGAGTATCGCAATACTTTTTTATGGTATCGATACCGAATCCAAATTTTGGTATCGAAACAACCCTAGTTCATACTGAAATTTCATCCACAAGCCAAATATCCCTAATATGTATTTTTATGTGTGTGTGTGTGTGTGTATATATATATATATATATATATATATATATATACACACACTGATTAGCTGCAGTTATATCAATCTCCTTACTCACACAGCCTGCCTGTACTATCAGTGTATGCTGACTTTCCAGTGCAGTTCTATGAGATGTAGTATCACACTGGTCTCCCTGCCTCACATGCTCAAGCTGTATCACATAGGAAAACATGGACCCCCTGCAGTGGGAGGGGACAGCAGCTCTGTCACTAATCTGTCATGGGTGCCCTCAGAGGACACAGAGTGGTAGGTGAAGGAGGGGTGAATGAATTAAAGGACAAGAATAGAACATGTATCTTTTTTGCAGGGCTGTGACACGGACATATGGATGAGAACAGCACATGGTGCTTTTTTTTTTTCCTGGCGCCGTTGAAATGAATGGGTCTGCATCCAATTAGTAAAAAATGAGGACCAGATGTGGACCAAAAAACGGTTATGTGTATAAGGTCTTACCTTTAGAAATGGCGTCTGTCCAGGTCTATTTCCATGCTTGTGAATATATTGTCAAGTGAATAGGACCAAGGAAGAATTCTAGAAGTGCTGTACATCAGGGGTTTCAGGCCTGTCCTTGATGGTTGGTCTGTGAAGGTTGTCCTCTTAGATGACAATGCCATATATTAAAGGGTAACTGTCATGTGTTCATAAAAACAATTTTAGCATATGTTACTGCTGCAGCAGCATTATGCATAAAGCAATCCTTAGTTTCTTCATATACCACTGTTTTCCTTGAGTTTTTCCCTTAGTTACGGCTGTTTAAACATTTACAATATGAGGACCTTCTCAAGATGGCTCCTCTGCCAGTTCTCTGAGGCGAAAACTGCTTTCCCTCACTTCCCATACACATTTGCTGTAGCCAGCAGCTCCCTGCCAGCCAATCAGATTGGATTACTCAGAGACACGCCTCCTCACTCTGAAGCCTAATGCAGGCATGCAGTGTGAAGGACCGCCCCTCCATCTTCCTGTCTTCTTAGCCAGAGACAAGTCATAGCAACTGTCTTTTAAGGGAGCAGTGCAAAGGGACAGGGGGACATTAATGAAAGCTGTTATTATAAGGTAATTACAGAATCACTGACAGACTAACTCAGGTATACATGCCTAGCTCTAATAAACTAGCAAATAAAAGAATATGACAGTTACCCTTTAAGACGACAAATCACCAGTCCATTTCTGCTGTGGCCTGGTCTGGGCTTTTTACTGATGGTATGAAGGCTTTTCAGCTCAACGTAGCAGATCAGCTTTTCAAGAGATTTGTCACAAACAGCTGCTGATTGGTAGAAGACAGTAAGGCCTTCTTCACAGGACACTGAAAAGTGGCTGTGTGATGGTATTTTATTTAGTTTTTAAAACTGCCGTAGCACAGCCCTTTTCAGAACAATGACAGACTATGGGTTTATTCAAATGACTGTTCTTTCAATGGTCCATGAATGCTGGCCGTCAAAGAAAATAGGACATGTCTTATTTTGTCTATTTTCACGGTCCGACAGCATGCATATATGTCAAGGGGGCCATTTTTAATAGCCACTTGTCAGAAAGGCTGTGAGAAATGGTCGGTATCACTGTTGTGTGAATGAAGCCTAACAGTCTTTTTACATGGATTGATTAAGCCTCCCGTGTCTGTGCTCAAATCCGTTAGCAAGTGGTCAGTAATGCATCCGTGTTGGGTCAGTTTGTCTGTTTTTTGCTGTCCGTGTTTCACTGACACTGAACAGCTGAAATCTTTTTCAAAGCATCTCTTCTTAATGATCTGTGAAGCACGGATGCAACACGTTTGGCATCCGTAGTTTTCGCGGACCCGTAGACTTTAATGGACATGATGGATCTGTGAACATGGACAAAATAGAGCATGCATCCATGCTAAAAAAAACACTGACCCACGGATCGTGCTAAAACACTGATGACTGAATACACACATTAAAATGAATGGGGACGTGCTCTCTGTGGAGAACACGTACAGCACACGTCCGTGGAACACTGACGTGTGAATGAGGCTTTATCGGGCCAGTTGTTGGGGGATAAGCATTTTAGGCCTCTTTCACACTAGCGTTTTAGCTTTCCGTCCTAGAGATCCGTCCTCGGGTCTCTAGGACGGAAAGCTACTGATCAGGATTATCCCCATGCATCCTGAATGGAGAGAAATCCGTTCAGGATGCATCAGGATGTCTTCAGTTCAGTATGTCAATGTTTTTTGGACGTTGACAAAAGCGCAGCATGCTGCGGATTTGTCTCCGTCCAAAAATCCGGAAGACATGCCGCAACGCCGGATCCGGAATTAATGCCCATTGAAGTGTATTAATCCGGATCCGGCCTTAAGCTAAACGTCGTTTCGGCGCATCGCCGGATCCGACGTTTAGCTTTTTGTCAATGGTTACTATGGCAGCCAGGACACTAAAGTCCTGGTTGCCATAGTAAAGAGTAGGGGGAGCGGGGGAGTAGTATACCTACCATCCGTGCGGCTCCCGGGACGCTCCAGGATGACGTCAGGGCGCCCCAGTGCATAGATCACGTGATCGCATGGATCATGTGATCCATGCGCGCGGGGCGCTCTGACGTCATTCAGGAGCGCCCCGGGAGCCGCACGGACTGTAAGTATGCCGCTCCCCACTGCTACTATGGCAACCAGGACGCTAGTAGCGTCCTGGCTGCCATAGTAACACTGAAAGCATTTTGAAGACTGATCAGTCTTCAAATGCTTTCAGTTCACTTGGGGTAAGACCACATGGCGCTTGTGACATCGCTGTGTGGTGTCCCGCATGGTCAGCTGGAGGCTCGAATTAAACTAAGGAGAGCGGTCTGTATTGTTAATGGCCAACAATAACCAGGTAAAAGGAATTTAAAGGGAGTCTGTCACGTCTTCGTCACCAATATAAGGGCTCATGAACACAGCCGCATTTGTTCCGCTTCCTATCCACGTTTTTGTGCGTATTGGACGTATTCATCTCTCTCAATGGGGCTTCCAAAGATGTGGAGAGCACACCTGTATGCTGTCAACATATATAAGTCCGTTCCGCGGCCCTGCGGAAAAAAAACTCGGCTGGTATCCGTGTTTTGTGGATCCACAATTAGCAGACCCCTAAACAGGCTGTGGTTGTGTGCATGGGTGGGTTCACATCATGTTTTTGCCATCTGTATACATTTTGGGATGTTTGGCATCAGTCTGAGGCATATACTTTTTATGGTGAACTGGTGCCACTGTACGGCATTAGTCTGAGGCATCCTTTAACCTCTTCAGTACCGAGACACTTTTCACCTTAAATCCCTGGCCGTTTTTTGCAAATCTGACGTGTCACTTTATGTGGTAATAACTTTGGAACGCTTTACTTATCCAAGCCATTCTGGGATTGTTTTCTTGTGACACATTGTACTTCATGATAGTGGTAAATTTGAGTCGATATATTTCATCTTTATTTATAAAATAATCCAAAATTTGGAAAAATTCACAATTTTCTAAATTTGAATTCTTCTACTTTTAAAACAGATAACTATTTTATGAGGAATTACTATCAATCAACATTCCCCATATGTCTGCTCTATGTTGAATTTTGTAAATGTCATTTTATTTTTTTAGGACGTTAGAATTTTTCAAATTTTCAACAATTTCCAAACCATTTTATTTTAAGCTCCAATTCAGTTATAAAGTCATCTTGAGGGGCTTACGTAATGAAAACCACCCATAAATGACCCCATTTTAGAAACTACAACCCTCAAATTATTCAAAACTGATGTTACAAACTTTGTTAACCCTTAAGGGTGTTCCACAAGAATGAAAGGAAAATGGAGGTGAAATTTCAAAAATGTTACTTTTTAGGTAGATTTTTTTAATGTTAATCAATTTTTTCTTGCAACGCTGCAAGGGTTAACAGCAAAATAAACCTCAATATGTATTACTCTGATTCTGCAGTTTACAGAAATACCTGATATGTGGTGGCAAAGTGCCCTATGGGCACGTGGCAGTGGTCAGAAGGAAAGGAGTGCCATATGGTTTTTGGAGGCAGATTTTGCTAGAATGGTTTTTAGGCACCATTTTGTATTTGAAGAGACCCTGACATACCCCTACAGTAGAAACACTCAAGTGACCCCATTTTGGAAACTACACCCCTTAAAGAATATTATAAGGTTGGTACTGAGCACTTTGACACCCTAAGCGTTTTACAGAATTTGGAAACACTTGGCTGTGAAAATGTAAAGTTTCATTTCTTCTAAGAAAATGTTGCTTCAGACCCAAATTTTTCATTTTCTCCTGAATACACCCCATATGTGGTGGTAAACTGCTGTGGGGGCTCATGGCAGGACTCAGAACGGAAGGAGTGCCATATTGCTTTTGCAGCGCAGATTTTGATGGATTGGTTTATGGGCACCATTGGTTTTTATTTTTTAACCAGCTGTAGACCGCCTAACGCACGGATGCGTCCAGGCGGCGGCTGGTTTACTCCTCCTGGACGCATCCGTGTGTCATCTCGCGAGCACGCTCGTTCACAGCAGCGCACAGCTCGGCAGTGATACTACAGCCTGCCAGCGATGATCAACTTTTTAATTTCTTTTATACAAAGTTGACAGTTTACAGAGATATTTCTCTCACCCAACATGGGTATATGTAAAAATACACCCCAAAACACATTGCCCTACTTCTCCTGAGTACGGCGATACCACATGAGTGACACTTTTTTGCAGCCTGGGTGCACAAAGGGGCCCAAATTCCAACGAGTAGCTTTAGGCTTTACAGGGCTGCTCACAATTTAGCCCCGCCCAAAATGCCAGAACAGTTAACACACCCCACAAATGACCCCATTTCGGAAAGTAGACACCCCAAGGTATTTACTGAGGGGCATAGCGAGTCAGTGGGAGATTTTTTTATGTTTTTTGCCAGAAGTTAGCAGAAATGGAAACTTTATTTATTTTTCCTCAGAAAGTGTCATTTTCCGCTAACTTGTGAAAAAAAATGAAATGATACATGAACTCACCATGCCCCTCCGCGAATACTTTGGGGTGTCTTCTTTATAAAATGGTGTCATTTGGGGGGTATTTCTACTATCCTGGCATTCTAGCACCTGAAGAAACATGACAGGTGCTCAGAAAGTCAGAGCTGCTTCAAAATGCCGAAATTCACTTTTTTGCACCATAGTTTGTAAACGCTATAACTTTTACCCAAACCAATAAATATACACTTATTGGATTCTTTTTTTATCAGAGACATGTAGAACAATAAATTTAGATTAAAATGTATACAGAAATCTATTTAAAAAAAAATAATAATTACAACAGAAAGTGAAAAATGTCATTTTTTTGCAAAAATTTCGGATATTTTTGATTAATAGCAAAAAAAGTAAAAATGTCAGCAGCAATGAAATGCCACCAAATGAAAGCTCTATTAGTGAGAAGAAAAGGAGGTAAAATTCATTTGGGTGGTAAGTTGTATGACGGAGCAATAAACGGTGAAAGTAGTGTAGTGCGGAATTGTAAAAAGTGGCCTGGTCATTAAGGGTGTTTAAGCTAGGGGGGCTGAAGTGGTTATGTGATTGTCTTATATGGGGGCTCATTTTTTGCAGGATGAGGTGATGTTTCCATTGGTACCATTTTGAGGTACATAAACCTTTTTGATCGCTTGGTATTACACTTTTTGTGGGGCAAAGTGAAAAAAATGGCTTTAGCATAGTGTTTTTATTATTATTGAAACAGAATTCAACTGAGGGGGCATATAATGTGATATTTTTATAGAGCGGGTTGTTATGGACGCGGCGATGCCATATCATTTTTATTTTTGTTTGTTTTACACAGTGTGTTGCCATTTTCTGAGAGCCATAGTTTTTATTATTTGGCCGAATGTCTTAAGTAGGGTCTCATTTTTTGCGGGATGAGATGACTTGGTACCATTTTGGGCTAAATATGCCTTTTTGATTGCTTGGTATTACATCCTTTGTGATGCAAGGTGACTAGAAAATGGCTGTATTGGGACTGTTTTTATTTAAAAAAATTACCGCGTTCACGTGACAGGGTGGGTCATATTGTGATACTTTGATAGAGCCGGACGATATGGATGCGGCGATACCTAAAATGTCTACTTTTCTCCTTTTCCCTTTTTTTACAAATTTTTTTAACTTTATTTTGGGAAAAGGACATTTTTATTTTTTTACTTGACACTTTTAATTTTTTTGTTAAACTTTTTTTTTATTTTTATTCTTTTTTCAGTTTATTTTTTGTCCCACCCTGGGACTTCAACTTTTGGAGGTCTGATCCTCTTTACAAGGGGCTGTACGTGTATTCCTGCCTGTGAGATCCAGGGCACCTGATGGACACCCCGCACCCTGCAGGATACCGTACGTGCCGCGGTCAGCGTTGACCGCGGCAGTGCAGGAGTTAATGCGTCGGCATCGGTGTTTTCTCCGATGTCGGTGCATACAGCAGGGGTCTGGCTATCAGTGACTACTGGACCCCTGCAGCTGATTGGGCGGGCGCCGATCAGAGCTTGTGACCCTGGTATCCTCCGGGTTAATGTATACAGTTTTTGTGTACATTAGATGGATGGCAAAAACGTGATGTAAACCTAGCCTAAAACTGCTTTTCCTGGACATGGAATACAGATGCAAAGTGCACACAGGTATGTCTGGAAGGCATTTGCCATCTTCTGTTGGGCAGCACTATTAGTTATATTGGTGAATATGACGTGGCAGACTCTCTTGGGCACATCCACATGTGCCTGAAAATACCCTCTCCATTGCACTAGAATAATGTCTGATTAACCACATAAATTTTTTTGCTGTGGTTTTTGTGGCTTTTTTTCCCCCCAAATGACTGTGTGGCATTTTTTTCCACTATGAAAGAGATATAAAATGCCAGAGCTTCAGCTGCGTTTTGAAAAGAAATAGGAAACACAAAAAAGCCAACAAATTAACAAAACTGCTGGTAGCCAATAAGCATTGGGACTGGGTGCCAGCTGTGTGATGCAGCTGGCACCCACCACCTACAATTATATGCATTGGTGGCGCAGTGTTAACAGCCCCCCCACCCCCACCCCACATCAGTTTTATATTCATTGGTGGCCAGCGGCATCTTCACAGCCCCTCCTCTTAATCCTTCTCGTTGGTGGCCTGTGGCGGTGTGCTGCTGAGGAGAACATGGTGTGCGCTGAGGGCAGGGCGTGCCATGTTCTCTAAGAGATACTAGGCTGCGCAGTAACACAGCCTAGTATCGTAAAATAGAAAATCCCGGTATTGTATCGAAAGTTCGATACCCGGTGCAACCCTATTTCACGTTAAAAGGGGAAATGTCAGGATTACACCTGTACTTTCAGGCTGCGCTGCCACGACACTGTCCACATGCAGCAGCCAATGGGCACTTTTACAGGTCAGTATGTAGTGAGTACTTTGTATCTGTATTTGTAAGCCAAAACCAGCAGTGGGTCATAGTAACCGTTTATGGGTCCATTCACACGTCCGCAATTCAGAACGGAATTGCGGACCCATTAATTTTAATGGGGACAGATGATGTCCCGCCCGGGTCCGCAATTGTGGATCCGCACTTCCGGGTCCGAAATCGCGCTCACGAAAAAAAACAGAACATGTCCTATTCTTGTCCGCAATTGCGGACAAGAAACGGCATTTTCTATGTAGTGCCGGTGATGTGCGGTCCGCAAATTGCGGAACGCACATCGCTGATGTCCGTGTTTTGCGGATCCGCAAAACACACACGGACGTATGAATGGACCCTTTAACGCTGAAAAAAGACAGCCGTCCATTTCTTTCTGCCTGTTATCCTGAAAAGTTTATCCAGAGGAAGCCAAAAAAAAATCGTGAGGTAGAAGCCAATGGATAGGTCATCAATATGAAAAGCCTGGTCGGCGGCCTGCACTTTACCCACAGAGCAGTGTCTGACTGCCAGGTACTGTTCGTCGGAGGCCATGTTCAGCGGCAGCCCAGCCTGAGATTCTTCTGCATCACATTAGCAGGTTGACACCAGTGAGAAGGGCCTCTGAGCTTACATTACGAGGTTTTCTGCCTGTTTTGGGGTTTCATACAGACACCATCTGAATTTCTGTGAATAATACATGTATATTAGGATATCTCTATCCATCTCTCATACCTGTCTGTGCTTGCTCATGCCTGCTACGGGATATAGATATTTAGAATCCGGCAACTATCCCACTTTCACTATAAGAGTATTTTCACTCAGAAGGTAAAGAGCTTATTTATTTAAAAGGAGCCGGTCCCTCGGTTTGGGGCCACTCGACCACCTGCATGCCATTCTGGAGCTGGGGTTTAGGGTCCCAAAACTTCCCATAGCAAAACGAATCTGTCCCCACAAAGAATATAAAATGGCAAATCCAACTTGTCTGTAGAAGAGTCCAGTCTAGACCCTTCTCCAGTGATATTGGGCTCACCTCTCTTCACTGGTCGGGTGCCCACTTACCAGTGCATGCCTGACGAAGAGGCGGCTTGAGAGGAGTCCTGGACTCTTTTCAGCTCAGTTTTCAGATGGGTTTGGGAGCTACAGGACCGCATGCTGGTGGTTTATTGGCCCCAAACTAGGTGGCGGGTTCCCTTCAGCAGAGATTGGTGCAGCAAAGTTTGGCAGTTATGTTCTTGTAGTGATGCCAGGTTTTTTTCTGTGTCATTCTGTCCGTTGTTTTACAAGGTGCACATATTGGTTATTCACTTTTCCAAAATGAGTAATAAAACTGTATAATAGGATGAAAATGTACATCAAGTACAAATTTGTTGAGAAACTAGTTATGCACATTCATACACCAGGCTGGGACAAATCCCCCTCGGGCCTAGGAGTCTTTCCCCAAGAACCACACTACTGTATTCTTATTAATACCCTGTATTAGGACATAGCCATTCATTCTTTACCATGACCTCTGCACTGATGCAAATGCAGATATCAGTCTGTGACTTTTCAGCAACAAATCCTTAGATTCTGCATTCTGCCAATAAGCAAATCTACACCCTATGAGTGCATTGTACCCCTCCCCTAAATGATGGCGCCCGAAGAGTGCTCCCTGCAGTGCCAGCCTTGTGTGGCTGATTCTCGGCATATTTACCTGGTGGTGGCCAGATAATGGGGCAGGCATTGGGTAGCGTCAGGCAGTGCCAGATCCTGAGAGCTCTAGCAGGCTGTTCCCTGTGTGAAACTAGCCTTACCTGGGCAATCTGAGCATCCTGGTCAGGCTGTAACACATGGCAGATTTGTTGAAGAAGTACATCTGAATGGGGTCTGTAAAAATGCATGCGCAGGCAGCGGGAACAGCGCTCTTCAAACATCTCAAAGGTTTGTGAAACTGATCTGTCATACCTAAACCTAGCCTTATGGGGCGACGGGGAACGCTGTTGTCTGAACAAGGCTTTAGCCAATAGCTATATGAGGCTTGTCTTCACTCCCACAAACCCAGAATCATAGCGGATTCTGCTCAAGTCTGCCATTTTCATTGGATGGGTTCTGCCATTTCATTGGCTTGGTCAATGATCATTTAGCCACAAATCAACTATCGGTGTGTTATCTGATTACATGAGATTTTAGTTATTTTTCTAACTGTAGCTAGTTACGCTGTTATGGTTGAATGAATTTTATTTGTTAAGGGGATGTATTTTAGGCTACTTTCACACTTGCGCTTTCCCTTTCCACTATTGAGATCCGTCATAGGATCTCAATAGCGGGGGGAAAACGCTTCAGTTTTGTACCCATTCATTGTCAATGGGGACAAAACTGAACGAAACCGAATGCACCAGAATGCATTCCGTACCGTTTGGTTGTGCTCCCATCGCGGACAGAATAACTGCTTGCAGCGTTTTTCTGTCTGCGATGTGGTGCGGATCAAGATGGATCCGTCCTGACACACAATTTAAGTCAATGGGGACGGATCTGTTTTCTCTGACACAATAGAAAACGGATCCGTCCCCCATTGAATTTCAGTGGTGGTCATGATGGATCTGTCTTTGCTATAGAAGACATAATACAACCGGATAAAAAACGCTAGTGTGAAAATAGCCTTAACTGTCATTTTCTGTTTTTCTGTCAGGTTTTTATTATAAACATTAAAAGGTTCTTGTTGATAATTTATTTAAAAAACTAAATATATATATATATATATATATATTACCTCCAATTCAGGTAAGGGTACTTTCACACTGATAATACAACCGTTACTGATAATACAACCGTCTGCATCTGTTAAGAACGGATCCGGTTATATTATCTTTATTATAGCAATGATGGATCCGTTATAAACACCAATGAATGTCAATCGGGGATGCATTCCATTTTATATTGTGTCTGAAAAAACGGACCCGTCTCCATTGACTTGCATTATGGTCATGCCATTTTGCTCCGCATCCCATGATGAAAGAAAACCGTACATGCTGCAGTTTGCCCTCCGGTATGAGGACAGAACAGAATGCATTTTGGAGCACTCCGTTCTGTTCAGTTGCGTTTTGTCCCATTGACAATGAATGGGGACAAAACTGAAGTGTTTTTCTCCAGTATCGAGATCCTATGATGGATCTCAATACCGGAAAATGTAAACGCCATTGTGAAAGTAGCCTAAATTTCCAGAATCCTATCCGTGTTTTGAGGTTAGACATGGCACTGATGTTCAGATTCTCCTTTTATGTACTATATATTTCTATTTTGACCCATTAAATTGGCATCGGCATCCAAATGCAAAAATAATTCCTAAATGGTTTAGATGTCGGACAGAATTTCTCTGCCTGCATGCTTAATAAATAGCTCTCAAGTGGCACGTGAAAGGTTAGCATAGCGTTGTGTTTTTTTTTTTTTGAAAACTATTTTCATTCAATGTCTGTCTTATTTGGCATTTTCTGTTTTGGTTTTAGGCACGGAACATCCGATGTCTACTCCGACAGATCAGGGGGCAATGCCTCACCCGGGACCTTCCCCAGGTCCTGGTCCTTCCCCGGGGCCAATTTTAGGACCTAGCCCAGGACCAGGGCCTTCCCCAGGATCCGTACACAGCATGATGGGTCCAAGTCCAGGCCCGCCCAGCGTCTCCCATCCGCTTTCTAACATGGGCCCGTCAGATTATCCACCGGAGAACATTCACCAGATGCATAAGGTAAAACATTGCTATAATGTTATAGATAAGTTTTACATCTCTTGAAAGGTTGTCACTGCTCATGAAGTGTATAGAAAGCCCGTGTTCTCCAAGCATGTATATTATAGCCAGCTTTACCTATGCCAGAAAACTGGTAGCCAATGTTGCCATATTGTGTGTGTTGGCTTCTATTTAAAGGTGCAGCCAACCATATAGTGTGTAATTCTCCCCGATGGCAAATGTCAGGGGAGATAAGGATCAGGCAAGTTGGATTTCAACATGCCCAGTCCTTTTTTTTTTTCCCTGAGAAAAGCTGCTGCCAGAGAACCCATAATTGCTCAGCTTACGCTGGGTTCATACCTGAGCGTTTTACAGTGCGTTCCTACGCGCTGTAAAACGCTCAACAGGCGAAAATCCTGGTTTCCCTATGGGCATGGTTCTCACCTGAGCGTTTTACAGCGCGTACGAACGCGCTGTAAAACACCCTACGCCCAAAGAAGTACAGGAGCTTCTTTGGGACGTATTGTCGCGCGTATTGTGTTTGACGCCAGAGTGGTCAATCACACAAACGCGTGTACGATGCGCGTTTTCTATTTCCACAAACGCGCTGTAATACGTGCGACAAAAACGCGCGTGAAACACGCGTATCAAGTACGCTCAAGTGTGAACCCAGCGTTACAGTAGCAGGCATGTGTATGAGACAATGGGGAGGGACAGCTATCCTATGTATATGGTTGGTCTTGCACTTATAAGCCCTGTGTTGTCCTCTTCTAAATGGAAGATTCTGCATTAAATGATGTATTAAAGCCTTTTTTTTTATAACTGGAAACACTTAAAAGGGGTTGTGCAAGAACGGGGAGAGTTTTGACACCCCCACACACTTGACAGGACCTTTAAAGGTAAGCTTACTTACCTGCTTTCTGGCACTGGCTCACCGGTCCTTGCCCTATAGGCCTGCGATACTCCGCTGGGCTCCCTCGCTGATAATATCAGATTTGACATGGCTGCAGCCAATCACTAGCCGCAGCGGTGACCCGCTCCCCTTACATCATTACAAATTGTCACATGACGCAAGAAAGGTGATGATAGCGTATCCTGGCAGTATCCCTTATAATCTGGGAAGACCCTTTTAACTGCAAAATTCTGCTTACTTGAAAGTAATAGGATTTGTTGAATGAAAATGAATAAATACCTTTTTTCCAGCAGCCCTTGGAGAGCATGCATGATAAAGGAGTTCCTGATGAAATGCACTGTGCTACTATGAAAAGCTCAAATATGAGGCCACCTCTTGCTGGGATGGGTCCTCCGCAGAGTCCTATGGATCAACACAGTCAAGGTACTTGCTGCTTTCCTCTCCATAACCAAGTAAATAATTGTAATTTATTAATGCGAGACTTGTTTATGTGTACACTTTAAATCGACCTGTCCTTGGCATTTTCAAAGTGGCCTCAGATAGAGAATTATGGTGGTTGAGATGAGTAAACATAGCAGCAAATAAACCTAATACAGAGCAGCCTGCCAGCCATACTTTAGCATTAGTAGTGCAGTGTATTTTATGTGACCAAAGGATCACACATTCAGTTCCCCTTGTGAGACCTGAAATGTAAAAAATAAATAAAATCAAAATAGAAACGATCACGAGAGGATCCCACTGAATACAACACAGATGTCAGCTGCATAAGGCTTCTTTCACTCCTGCGGCTCGGTGTTTGTGCCAGCAAGTCCGTCAGACAATGCCCGGAATCAGCCAGACAAAAAACACTTTGTGCGGCAGTATTTGTCCAGCTGAATCCTGGCATATTGCTGGGCAGTGGCCGGATCTCCGCCGGACCCCATTATAGTCAATTCAGGGAGCTCCAGTAATCTGTTCTCTGCCAGAACAGCCTGCAGGAACTCCTGCTGGCAGTGTGAAAGTAGTTTAATACAGCCGGCTCCCGTCCACAATGACTGCTATCGCAGATTAATCTGATCCTGCTCATTTAAACCTTCAGAAACCTTCATTTGTGGCTAAAAATCATATTTTCAGTTGGCCTTTATTTAAAAATATTGAGCCATTCTGTCACAAAGGGTTAACTGTTTTTCTAGCTGCGTGACTAGATGGTTGGGTTAAAGGAGTTGTCTCACTTTAGCAAGTGGCATGTATCATGCAGAGAAAGTTTTGAATATATAATTTTTTGGGGAGGTAAAGCGTAGCAAAAATGTTAAATTGGCCATATAGATTTTTTTTTCTGTTGCACTGTTCACTGTGTAACGTGGTAATACCAATGATCTTTGTTTTCCATGGTTGGTTTTTATTCAATGGGGTGACTTGAAATTTTTATTTTTTTTTATTTACAGTAGGCAGATTTTATGCTAAAAATTGGGTTTCCACAGGATGGGGATAATGTAAAATGTTTGCATGTGTGGCTCAATTTAGTTGACACTGCTGGTCAATGTTGTGGTCTTGAGAAAAGGCCTTATTACTGTATTTTTCACTTTATAAGACTCACCCCAGGTTTTAGAGAAGAAAAATAAGAAAAAAATATTTTTCTTCAGACCTCATATCAGATCCTCAGGATCAAACCCCCATAAATATCAGGACCCCGTATGCCCTGCATGTCGGACCCCATCAGACCTTATAGCAGCCCTTTATTTCAGACTTCAGATCAGCCCCCAATTTGAGACCCCCATCAGACCTCAAATCAGCCCTCAATGTTAGACCCCCCAGAGTTCCTTGCCAGAACCATTAGACCTCAGATCAGAATAAAATAAACTCCTCTTACCGGAGTTCCGGTGCCTTCTCAAACAGCTCATCGACGGGGGTCACGGATAGGTCATCAGTATAAAAGTCCTGGAAAACCCTTTTAAGGGTGCTTTCACAGTTGCGTTTTTACTTTCCGGCGTAGAGATCAGTCGTCGGGTCTCTACGCCGGAAAGAAACTGATCAGGATTGTCCTAATACATTCTGAATGGAGAGAAATCCGTTCAGGATGCATCAGGATGTCTTCAGTTCAGTATGTGAATGTTTTTTGGACGTTGACAAAACCGTAGCATCCTGCGGATTTGTCTCCGTCCAAAAATCTGGAAGACATGCCATAACGCCGGATGCGGAATTGACGCCCATTGAAGTGCATTAATCAGGATCAGACGTTTAGCTCTGCGCATGCGCAGCAGCAGTTCCGATCGGGGCCCCGGGGTAAGCTGGGGCTCTGATCGGTTACCATGGCAACCAGGACGCTACTGAAGTCCTGGCTGCCATGGTAAGTACTCCGGGCGCTCCTTCATGATGTCACAGGTCCGGGCGGCACATTGATCTATGCACTGCGGGGACCTGTGACGTCATGAAGGAGCGCCCGGCGGCTGCAGCGCAGGTAAGTACACTGCTGCGGAGTACCATGGCAGCCAGGACTTCAGTAACGTCCTGGCTGCCATGGTAACCTGAAAGCATTTCGAAGACTGATCAGGATGTCAGTGCCTGCCGGATCCTCAGAACGCAAGTTTGAAAGCACCCTAAAAGAGTAGGGTAGACCACCTGTTGCAATAAAATTGTAAATTTGCTTCCTTGTTATAGAAGCTGATGACATGTATGCATTTATTTATACATCATTGTGTTTTTCTTTAGGGTACATGTCTCCTCATCCATCACCTTTGGGAGCTCCTGAACATGTATCTAGCCCAATGTCTGGTGGAGGGCCAACGCCACCACAGATGCCTCCAACACAGCCTGGACTCATGATGCCCGGAGAGCAACAAGTTATTAGTCAGCCTGGTCGTGGTCCCTCGGCTTTCAGCCAGGTTCAACTTCACCAGTTGCGTGCTCAGATTTTGGCTTACAAGATGTTGGCAAGAGGGCAGCCGTTGTCGGAAAATCTGCAACTTGCTGTACAAGGAAAGAGGACCTTACCTGCAATTCAGCAGCAGCAACAGCAACCACCACAAGCACAACAGCCACCACCACAGCAGGCTCCTTCTAATTACATTCGACCGCCAGGTGAGGTTTTTTGCAAGGTAATATGAAGGCGTCTACAGGGTAAATGTACATTCATATGTTAGTGGGTGCCAGACGTACAGGGGCATGTCCTATGCATTGTTCTTCAACCTGTAGTGTTGCAAAAACAGAGTGTACCCGCTATTGAGCTTACTTAGGGCATTTATTCAGTATACTAAATTCTGCTTTCCGTGAGCTAAAATAAAAACGCCTAAATCTCTTTCCCATGCTCCCAAATTCAAAACAGGAACTTTGATGTACAGCCTATATTACAAAATATATGTTTTTATTGTTAGATTTTTTGGCAGCAAGTTGATAATTTGCAGAGCAGAATTGTACAGTTCTCACTTTTGTTCCTCCTCCAAAGGTATGGCAATGCACCCAATGAGTGTCACTCCTTCTGGTGCAGGACCTGCACCTGGAATGCCTGGACATGCTTCTACAATGGCTTTAAAGCCCTGGGGAGAAGGTAAGACTGAGTGGCCCTATATGTACAATATATTAGCTACTTTAAAGGAGTTGTCAGCCTTGTAAAATAGGATCTGCTGACAGATTAGGAGAAGCTAAGCAGATTGAGTTTTAGTTTCAGTAAAACTTGTAATTTACATATTTAAAATTCTACTCTTTTTCACTTCAGCTGTACATGGGGAGGTATTATCAGTGATTGATGGCATTCTCTGTGTAAGGGCTCTCTCACAAGAGCGGATGCCGTGCGGGTAATGCACTGCGTGAAAGAGAGTCAAGCCCCGTTCCGGAGAGCAGAGACACTGAGCATTAACATGATTGATAATGCTCAATGCTCTTTGCCTCTCTGACCCTTTTTACTACAAAATCACAGTGAGACAAAATTGTCACTATGATTTTGTAGTAAAAAGGTCACAGAGAGGCAAAGAGCATTATCAATCATGTTAATGCTCAGTGTCCGGAACGGGGCTTAGCTCTCTTTCACACAGCAGATTCCACACACGGGATCCGCTCGTGTGAAACAGCCCTAAGTGTGTATACATAGCTATCTGTCAGTCACTGATAGTTGTATACAGGGGAGGTGTTATCAGTGATAGCATTCTCTGTGTAAGTATGTATACATAGCTATCTGTCAGTCACTGATAGTTGTACACAGGGCAGGTGTTATTAGTGATTGATAGCATTCTATGTGTAAGTGTGTATACATAGATAGCTGTCAGTCACTGATAGTTGTACACAGGGGAGGTATTATTAGTGATTGATAGCATTCTCTGTGTAAGTGTGTATATATAGATAGCTGTCAGTCACTAATAGTTGTACACAGGAGAGGTGTTATCAGTGATTGATAGCATTCCCTGTGTAAGTGTGTATACAGAGATAGCTGTCAGTCACTGATAGTTGTACACAGGGGAGGTATTATTAGTGATTGATAGCATTCTCTGTGTAAGTGTGTATATATAGATAGCTGTCAGTCACTAATAGTTGTACACAGGAGAGGTGTTATCAGTGATTGATAGCATTCTCTGTGTAAGTATGTATAAAGAGATAGTTGTCAGTCACTAATAGTTGTACACGGGAGAGGTGTTATCAGTGATTGATAGCATTCTATGTGTAAGTGTGTATACATAGCTATCTGTCAGTCACTGATAGTTGTATACAGGGGAGGTGTTATCAGTGATTGATAGCATTCTCTGTGTAAGTGTGTATACGTAGATAGCTGTCAGTCACTGATAGTTGTACACGGGGAGGTGTTATCAGCGATAGCAATTTCTGTGTAAGTATGTATACAGAGATAGTTGTCAGTCACTGATAGTTATACACAGGGGAGGTGATATCAGTGATTGATAGCATTCTCTGTGTAAGTGTGTATACATAGATAGCCGTCAGTCACTGATAGTTGTATACAGGGGAGGTGTTATCAGTGATTGATAGCATTCTTTATGTAAGTGTGTATACATAGATAGCGTCAGTCACTGATGGCTGTACACAGGGGAGGTGTTATCAGTGATTGATAGCATTCTCTGTGTAAGTGTGTATACATAGCTGTCAGTCATTGGTCGTTGTACACAGGGGAGGTGTTGTCAGTGATTGATAGCATTCTCTGTGTAAGTGTGTATACATAGCTATCTGTCAGTCACTGATAGTTGTATACAGAGGAGGTGTTATCAGTGATTGATGACATTCTCTGTGTAAGTATGTATACATAGATAGCTGTCAGTCACTGATATCTGTATACAGAGGAGGTGTTATCAGTGATTGATAGCATTCTCTGTGTAAGTGTGTATACATAGATAGCTGTCAGTCACTGAGAGTTGTACACGGGGGAGGTGTTATCAGTGATTGATAGCATTCTCTGTGTAAGTGTGTATACATAGATAGCAGTCAGTCATTCCAAGGGGTCCGCAAAAAATGTGGACAGCACACCGTGTGCTGTCCGCATCAGTATTTCCGTTTCGTAGCCCTGCAAATAAAATAGAACATGTCCTGTTCTTGTCCGTTTTAGGCATTGTTACAATGGATCCGCAAAAAAAAACCGGATGGCATATGGATGTCATCCATTTTTTATTTTTTTTTGCGGATCTGCAATTTGCAGACCGCAAAACACATACGTTCGTGTGCATGTAACCTAAGTGTGTGTATACAGAGATGGATGTCACTGATAGATGTACACAGAGGCGGTGTTATTAGTGATTTATAACATTCTCTCTGTAAGTAGCGGTCATTGGTAGCTGTACATGGGGATGGTCTTGGGTATCGAAATAGCAGATATATAAATTACTAGCTTTACAGAATCTTTTCCCATAAAACTAGCTATCAATCTGCTTAGCTCTTCCTGCTCTATAACATGCTGCCAGCAAATTGCACTGTATTTTGTAGTTATGGATTCTCATTAAAGGGGGTCTCCTAGCTTCAGATACCGATAACCTGTCCTCGGACGGCCACTATCCCATGTACGAAGCTGTTCTCTGTACACTGTGTAGTTTCAACCGCCTGGTCTGCCCTAAACAGCTGATTGGTGGAGGTGCCAAGTAGGCCTGCACAATATATCGCGAAAGCAATCGCAATTAATCGCCATATCGCAATCGCAATTTGCTGACCCAAAAATGCTTCAATTATATTACAGTACATTTTGCTTTATAAGACACACTTTTTCCCCCCCAAAAGTGTGGGGGAATGGCAGTGCATCTTATAAAGCAATGGTTGACTTTCTACGTGACACTGACACTGTATCTCCAGCCGCTATGCTGCACAGCGCGGCCAGCGATACATCAGTTACAGTGCGGGGAGGGAGGAGGGGCTGGAGGAAAGTCTGTTTTTTTAATAAACACATGTTCTTATATCTATTTTATTTATCTGTTCTGTGCAGGGATATTAGGAAAATGGCAAGTTTTGTATTTTGTACTTTTGCAGTAATGCAAATATGTATTTTATTTTGAAAAACACTGCATTTCAGTCCTTGAGTTCAGCATAACTACATTTCACATTATCAGTCATCTGTGTGTGCTTTTACCTTGAAAATCCAAGCAGATAGACCTCTAGCACAATTCCCTTAAAATATCGCATCGCATATCGTTATCGCAATTTTTAGGGCCCTAATCGCAATCGCACAAAATTCCCATATCGTGCAGCCCTAGTGCCAAGTGTCGAACACCTACATATCTGGAAACAGGATATAGTAGATTTAGAGGCCACGCAACTTAGTTACACTTGGAGATCCCTGGTTGTTAGTGCCAGAGACCAACTTATACAATTTAGTTGGCTACATAGGGTGTACTATACGCCCAATTGATTGTTTCAGATGCGTAAATTACTTGTACATGATGTGGGCGGTTTCTTCCATATGGTGTGGCAGTGCCCAATCATTCAGAGCTTCTGGGTGGAGGTTCATGCCTATATAAACACTAAAACTGGCTTTCTAGACGTTTGCACACCGATGACGAGTCTTATAGGGCTAGTTAATGATGTTATTCCCATTAAATACGGTAGACCATTGTACAGATTATTTTTGTACTATGCAATGAGCACTATTCTTCTTAATCGGAAGACCCCCAAAATTCCCACCAAACATTGGATACGATCAGTCAACTCCGATTTAGAACTGTATAAACTTGTCTATGAGCGTAGGGGGATCCCTGATCGTTTCCTCAAAATCTGGGCTCCTCGGATCAACGCTCGTACCGTGATACCTTGAACGGGTCGCGTACTCTTTTCAGGTCCAGTTGAGGTCGAATTTTTGATGTATGTATGACTGGATGTGGTTGGGGTATTTTTGTATTTCATACCTAGAACTCTGCTGTTGCCTCCTTGGAAAGGTGTCATATGTGGGTTTTTTTATCATGTAACATGACAGTGTCTAGTGGAGTTCACTGAATTACTCCCAAAGGTGTGCTGTCTGTTAATTGTTATATCTTGGAGTTGTGTACTCTTTAAAACTTAAAGGGATTCTGTCACCAGGTTTGACCCCTGTCAGCTTAACATATGCTGACGCTCAGGTTCTCATCAGGATTCCTAATTTGGGCTTATCAAAGCGATCAGTAGCTTTATTTTGGCAAAAAACTGGTTTTACTAACCTGTCAATCAAAGAAATAAGGTGCCCAAGGGGAGGTCCAGGGATGCAGGGTGCCCGGCCGCACCCATCGCTGTTCGTGCCCAGCGCCGTCTCCTTCTCTTTTGTGCCGCCTCTCCCTCCCTCCCCCTCCTCCTGCTGTAAGATCTGGCGTGTGCGAACAAGGCGCATGCGCACTTCACTTGAAGAAGCCGATCCAAGAAGTCCGCGCGTGCGCATCAGGCTGGATCGGCGTGCGCGGACTTCCTGGATCGGCTTCTTCAAGCAAGATGCGCATGCGCCCTGTGCGCACGCGCCAGATCTTACAGCAGGAGGAGGGGGAGGGAGAGGCGGCACAAACGAGTAGGAGGCTGCACAGGAGAGTAGGAGGCATCGCTGGGCACGAACAGCGATGGGTGCGGCCGGGCACCCTGCATCCCTGGACCTCCCCTTGGGCACCTTATTTCTTTGATTGACAGGTTAGTAAAACCATTTTTTTGCCAAAATAAATCTACTGATCGCATTGATGAGCCCACATTAGGAATCCTGATGAGACCCTGAGCGTCAGCATATTTTTAGCTGACAGGGGTCAAACCTGGTGACAGAATCCCTTTAATAAAAAGACACTATTAAAAAAAAAAAAAAAAAAAAAAAAAAAGAGCGCCCACATATCTGACATTGGTGACCTGTTCTGAGAATAGGTTCCTTGCTTCCTTAGCCAGCCTCCACCTCTCCTTGACTGACAGGATTGTGCAGGAACCTCACCCTGTTAATCAAGATGGAGAGGAAGGGACAGGCAAAGGAAGCCAGCGGTGCAGAGGCACACGGTGACTCGGGACCACCCTTTCTGCACTTGACTGCTCATTTGCATATGGATTAAAAGTACTTTTTCTCCAGAATGAAGCAACAGATTACATTCAGCTGAGCCAACTCTAAAAGGCCTTGTGCCTGGTTTAAGATTAACGTTCCTGGTGACAGACTCCCTTTGATAGCAGAGCTGTCTGAATGAAGTGGCCTTGAAGCTGCTTCATGTCCTATGGTGTTCATCCCCCACAACCAGTTTTACAGCTGCAGATTATAGTCGGGGGATGTGCTGGCAAGAATTTAGATATCGAGCAGCTCTTAGTATTTAGTTTCAAGAAAATATTAAAGCAAATGGCTGAACTCACAATAGTATTTTCAGGCATTTCTGTAAATTCTATAGTGTATAGCCTCTAAGATTGTATAGGGCTCTGCTCACATTTCCATAGGAGGCTTCATTAGGAACCTTCATCAGAAATGTCAGCATATTTCATGGGGAAAAAATAGTGCAGCACGCAGTGGGGAAAACTTATTCAGTCTTCGTGTGTTTCTTGTCATTTACTCATATTCTTATTATCATCAGGTCAAACTTCTGATCTCAATGTCCCAAGTACCCCACAGAAACTTTCTGTGCCACCGCCAAGTGGCAGACCATCGCCAGCACCACCTGCAGCTCCACCTTCTGTTGCTTTGCCTGGTCCATCGGTTCCACAGCCGACACCTGGACAGCCAGCTCCAATTGTTCAACTCCAGCAAAAGCAGAACCGGATAAGTCCAATCCAGAAGCCCCAGGGCTTAGATCCTGTTGAAATTCTGCAAGAAAGAGAATACAGGTACAAAATAAGTCACAAAACAGAAAAGGGGCCCACTATAGATCTTATTTATCTTCATTGTTTATTGGAACACTTATGGATCTAGCGTTATGTAGGTGGCGGCTATGCAGACGGAAAACTTACTAGAAGCATTAGCGTCACATCCGTCATAGATTTCGGTTTTTTTACTGCATGCAGGACTTTTTCTCCTGTCAAAAATAATTGATCCTTGACAGAAGTGAGACAAATTGATCATGACTGATGCTCAGAAAAGATCCGTTTTTTTTTCCCTGATGGATCAGAAGAACGGCAAGCTAAACGGTGATGTGAACTCAAGATTGTTAAAAAGTTTCATATCAAGGCTTGTGCTATTGATGAAACTGCTAAAAAATGTAATCTGACATCAGGGTCCTAGGTTCAAATCCGACCAAGGAAATCATCTGCATGGAGTCTGTATGTTCTCCCTGTCTTAAGTGGCTTTCCTTTGGGTAATTTAGTTTCTTCCCACACTCAAAAAATATATAAATAGGCAATAATTGGCTTTCTATGAAATTGGCCTTAGAGTGTATTGGGGTCAAGCACCTAGACCAGGGATGGGCAAACTGCAGCCCTCCAGCTGTTGCAAAACTACAACTCCCAGCATGCAAAGACTGCTTACAGGTATCAGCCCACAGCAGGGCATGGTGGGAATTGTAGTTTTACAACAGCTGGAGAGCCGCAGTTTGGCCATCCTTGCCCTAGACTGTAGCCACTGACTTCCCAAGGAGTGGGATCAGCCACCCAACCGTCCGTACGTTTTGAGTCCTGTGAGAAAAGCGCCTTACAAATGCTTGTCATCTATCCCCCTGTGAATTCATGCATGTATTTTTGCTCATTTATTATTTTACTCATTTAACATGCACTGTCTGCGTTTATTTTATTTTTCTGCATTTTTTTAAAATAAAAAATGGCCAAAATTAATTCCACTGCCTTTACTAGCACTAGGCTTTTGACTAACAGAGAATTCGAGGTTGACTCAAATGTGTGGGAGTGGGCCATGGAAAAGTTAGATAATAAGCATCAGTTGCTTCCCTGTGGTGTGAGACGTGTGTCACAGTCTTTTGTGTTGGCGGGAGGTCTAGCGATGGGACCGGCCCCCTGGGGCTAATTATGTGTAATGATCTTTAAGGGGCAGGAGTCCACAGTACATCAACATGCTAATAATTGCTTTGACCAGCTCCCCTGCACAGTCTGCACACGGGAATCCATTTACTTGTACAAACGGAGCTATCCCTTGATGTGCCGTACCGCCGCCTAAGGGAATATTTCTTCGATCTTTTACTATTATTGCATTTAATCTAAAGGAGAGAAAACATCCTCTCCTTGTAGAAGGAAGAAGGAAAGAAGCTGGCGTTGTCTATAAAGATTACAATGGGCAGCCCCTGCTGTGCTGTTTGCCCTGATGCTGTAGTGTTTTCTCGCGCAGCCAGAAAAACGCAAACTACCGTTAATAGGCATACAATGAATGAAAGCACAAATGATAACCATCGCTTAGGTTGGCTACCCATAGGTGATCCGAAGATTTCTTCTTTGTATTGCAGTATTTCTCTCCAGGTCCCTGTTTTTTGTGTGAAAGCTTTGCCTTTTCTCCTATGGCTCCCTAGCATGGTATGCTAGCATTTGTGTCAGCAGATGGCAAGTCTGCAGTCTGTATCTCGCAGAATGTATATGCATACAGTTGTCATTAGGCTGGAGCCGTAATTACGAGCATCATAGTCTCTGCAGTATCCAGGGCCAAATCTACTCTTACTGCAGTGCAAAGGAGGGGAAGACCAAGTCCCCTGCCTTACTCTCAGATCTGTGAGATTTAAATATAGAACATATCTTTCAACCTTTTACTAAAGGTCATAGGCTCTTATTTTCTCCTAATGGCATATAAATGGTTGCGTTAGTCCTCCAGTCAGCTTGACACCTTAGATTTGTGCCATTACTGTTTAACTCCTTCCTATACACACCGTAGTACTATCTGGTGCCATCTCATCCATGTGAGCCATATTACAGCACAGTGATGGCTCAGGCTAAGGAACTGTGCGCGCCTGATTTCTTGTAGTTTCCAGGTGTACGACACATTTGACACCCTGCTCTAAGGCCCAGGATCATAGATAACTCCAATCCCAGCCGTTCAACCAATTAGATGCAGCAACAGCGAAGTGGTCAGAGAAGGGGGGGGGACCTCCCTCTCACTTCATAACCCTTAAAAGCCGGACCTCCCTCTCGCTTCATAACACTTAAAAGTGGGACCTCCCTCTCGCTTCATAACACTTAAAAGCCGGACCTCCCTCTCGCTTCATAACACTTAAAAGCCGGACCTCCCTCTTGCTTCATAACACTTAAAAGCCGGACCTCCCTCTCGCTTCATAACACTTAAAAGCGGGACCTCCCTCTCGCTTCATAACACTTAAAAGCCGGACCTCCCTCTCGCTTCATAACACTTAAAAGCCGGACCTCCCTCTTGCTTCATAACACTTAAAAGCCGGACCTCCCTCTCGCTTCATAACACTTAAAAGCGGGACCTCCTCTCGCTTCATAACACTTAAAAGCCGGACCTCCTCTCGCTTCATAACACTTAAAAGCCGGACCTCCCTCTTGCTTCATAACACTTAAAAGCCGGACCTCCCTCTCGCTTCATAACACTTAAAAGCGGGACCTCCCTCTCGCTTCATAACACTTAAAAGCGGGACCTCCCTCTCGCTTCATAACACTTAAAAGCGGGACCTCCCTCTCGCTTCATAACACTTAAAAGCCGGACCTCCCTCTTGCTTCATAACACTTAAAAGCCGGACCTCCCTCTCGCTTCATAACACTTAAAAGCGGGACCTCCCTCTCGCTTCATAACACTTAAAAGCGGGACCTCCCTCTCGCTTCATAACACTTAAAAGCCGGACCTCCCTCTCGCTTTATAACACTTAAAAGCCGGACCTCCCTCTCGCTTCATAACACTTAAAAGCCCAACGCAAAGTATTGCCATTTTATCTAAAGAAAGATCAGAAATTGATATGATCATGTAAAATTCTAAAAAGTGAGAAAAGTTCTCAAATTTTTTTATTTTTTTTATACATAATTATCAGCTCATCTGTAACGACCTGTGCAATAAAGCGATCACTTTTTCATCTTGTGTGGTGAACGCTGCCAAAAATTACTCTTGTTTAATCTGCTTTATTTTAATTTGGGGGGTTCTGGTAGTGAAAATGCCTAAATCGCTTTTTTTTTTTTTTTTTTTTTGTGTGTCATTTCCCTTCCCATCTATGTTTTTGTATTTTTATTTTCTTTACGTATGAAAACATCAAACTATATACATTCTGTATCGGACCTACAAAGTAAAGATCATTGTTAGCACATCGTGAACGCATTGAAAACAAAACCCTGTAAAACTATGGCGCAGTTGTGCGTTTTTCAAATCCACCTCGTTAATAGTTTTCCAGCTTCCCAATGCATGACTTGGAATATTAAATGGTGCCATTAGGAAGTATAACGTGTCCCTCAAAAGCAAGCTCTCATACGGCTATATGAACAGAAAAGTAATAAATACCGGTAGTTTGGCTTCTTGGAAAGCAGGGAGGAAAAAACCAATAAAATGAAATTTGTTACAGCACCAAGGGGTTAGCTAAACAGGCTGAATGAGGTGAACTGCTCCTCCAGAAGAGTATTATTTCCTAGCTTATTTGAATGGATATGCTGTGCAGTATTGCCTTACTGTAAGTAAGTGCAGCGACATGACCAGAATACGCCATGTCCCTCACAAAACATCGGTGTGACTCCAGTTTGCTGGCTCAGGACGGACGCTCTACAGTCCCGTGTGATCGTCCCTTTACCCTTTGTTCTATAAATACACTGCCAAAGAAAGATTGTCTCCAAAGGAGATTTCAGGCTTTAAAACACCCCAAACTGCAAAGATGTAATTCTGCAACACGGCATGAGACTCATTTTCTCTCCTCCAGAGTACCAAAAAGTGAATTAGAATTAGGTCAGACAGGTTTCTCATAGAGATTGAACTGTAAATCAAGCGGGGTTACTGTTCAGCAAGGAACAGACTGGTATTACAGACTGGGGATATTTTTCAAGTCCAGAGAAGAGGTTTATGGATCCTTCAGGAGATATGAATATATTGTAAGAAGAATCATCGGGTGCAATAGTATACAGTAAATGTGATGGATTTCTATGTATACATTCAGTAATCAAGTATACTTTAATTATTCATATGGCATGCCAGGGCAAATTAGCAGTAAATACGGTTATAATCGCTGACTACAAACTGCTGCGTTTGCAGCTCTTTACTTTGGGGATTGGGGTTTCTGCCTACTAGCACAAATAATGCAATTTATTACGTTACTATTCCTTATCTATTTGTTCATTAGCAAATGAATTAGCTTAGACTGGGAAAAATTATCCGAGCATCCTCTGCTCTTTCTGTAACTGCAGTAGAGGTGAGCGGAGAGCTGCACCCGTGTGGGCACAACTACATTCATTCCGAATCTAACTGCCCCCCCCACCTTATTGGTATAAGATAAGCCCGCCAGGAGGCAGTGTAAGGAAGAGAGAGGTTTCAAACATGTCTGTAGTTTAGTGCAGCTTTTACCTGTCTAGTCTACCAACATCAGGGGAGAATTCATAAATCTGCCCTCTTTATTTCTCTTCTACAAACTCCTGTCTGATTTAATTAATAAAACAATGTCACATAATACATTCCTTCACCATATAAGCCATGTAAAATATACCATGAGCTTACCGATGTAGTAACATACAACCATACAATCAAAATGCAAGCAGTGCATATCTAGCCCAAACCAGGTGAGGATCAGTTCTCCCTGGCCATAATCGCTGTTACGGATCAGTGGGTGTGAACCTGGTTTGATATAGGGCTAACCCTAAGGGTGTTATTTTGGCGATTCCCCCCAATATTCACCCTTTAACCCTGGTACAGGGATCTGTACTTTGTTGCGGGTTAGCAACCAGACCGCTACCTCCTGGGGAAGTCCCAGTGTAGTTGCCAGCTGGCCCACTGGAGCCAGGGAAACTGGTACAAGCCCCAAGAGGCTCTAGGCACAGAAAACGCACCAGAACCGAAGGTACAGTCTGAATAGTCACTGATACTGATGTGATTTTTGGCAGAACGTGACCGTAGGAAACTTGGCTGGATTGCTGAGACGCATGGAAAGTGCACCACAATCACAGAAGCAGCCACTGTAAGCTGTGAATTACATGGTCAACGTTCAGAAAATGGTTAAGTAGCCATATAAAAACCGAGCTGTAATACGGCCATGGCCATGAGCCCTTAGGCAAGTTTATAGTTCATATTGTGTCCCCTTGTGCTCCATTGTTAATATTGTTTTTTCTGGACTATAATATTGGGTAGAAATGAAAACAACTGATGTGCTGACTGCATTATTTTCCTGTATTAAAAAATGTGACTTTTTGTGTGTTCAGACTTCAGGCTCGTATTGCCCATCGGATCCAGGAACTGGAAAACTTACCGGGCTCTCTGCCACCTGATCTGAGAACAAAAGCTACAGTGGAGTTAAAAGCCCTCAGACTTCTAAACTTCCAGCGACAGGTGACGGCATTATTTCATTTTCAGACACTTCTATCAGAAAGGGGTTGTGTCCCTTACTAATGTATTGTGATTGTCCATACTGCCTCCTTTGCTGGTTGGATTCATTTTCCCATCACATCATACACTGCTTGTTTCCATGGTTACAGACCACCCTGTAATCCAGCAGTGATTGTCGTGCCTGCACACTGTGGGGAAAAAGGTGCTGGACTATGTGCGCTCCCACGGTTCCTGCCACCAGACCAGCTGGTGCTATTTCCTATAGTGTGCAAGCACGACCACCACTAATGGATTGCAGGGTGGTCGTAACCATGGAAACGAGCAGTGTATAACTTCATCATGCCCTTTGCTGAAGTGAGATGACCACTTTAACTTTTTCATTCATCCTAGAAAACAAGTTTTCTTAGAATGTTTGGCTGTTTTTCCCTTTTCATTTCGGCATTGCTGTACCACTGAAAACAAACTACTAAATATTGTCCTTCTGTAGTAGTCAACACAAATAAGACCTCCTATATAGCTCGGGTTTACTGCTACCATGATGGGCAGATGTTATCTGCTGCTATGTAATCCTCATGATAATAATAGGTGTAGAATTGGGATGACGGCACTATTGTTCTCATGGCAGACCTAGATGTACATTCCCACAGAAGAGAATTGCATTGTTAAAGGGAAAAAAATCTGAAAATGACCTATTATTTAAATCATGTTTTCATGTTTAACATATTTTTAAAGAAGTTTTGGCTGTTTTTAATTTTCCATATTAATATCTATATTTAAACAAAAACCATAGAATCCTGCAGTTGTTGCATTGGCCACTAAGAATAAGAAGAAGAATATTCACAATAGGTGCTTGTCAGAGCTTATCTATTCTTTTCTTGTACAATGACCTATGCACAGGGTACAGATCATGCCTAGAAGAATCTCCCATAGAAGTCAATAGGATCCCCTCCTGACCATTGTGTCTATGGACCATCGGGCCGCCGTAAAGCAGTTTTCTTAATGCTCAGGCAAGATGGCCGCCCCCATAATCCTGTTCAGAAATAGAATTAAAAAAATCTACAATCAGAAAATAAAAACAGATTAGAAAAAAAAGGAGATGTGTTTGTACCTGGCTTTAACTGACAGTAAAAAAAAAAAAGGTGACACAATTCCTACTACAATTAGTGTAATATGTGACTAATTCTGTCACTCATCCCCCTTCCCTTTCTGGTCTCAGTTAATGGTCTGCCTGAAAATCTTAAGTTACACTGCGTGCCATACTAAAAGCTCAAAGAAAGAGGAAGTGAAAGGAAATCTGGTGTCCTACCTGAAGGACCATTTACACAGGCCGAGAATCGGACAGAAAATCGCTCACAAGCGTTCATGGGAACATTTAGTAAGAAGTTGTCTGGAAGTGTAGAGGTGCTGCAGATTACCCGATGAATGAGTGAAACGCTTGGTCATTGGGTAATCACATCTTTCATACGGACACCTAAATCGTCAGATCGTGACGTCTCACAGCCTCTGCTGCTGGCAAATGATGATTCTGTTTGGGGATGAGTGTTGGAGATACTGTGGAGGAGATCGCTGCATGTAATTGCGACAATCTCCTCCTAAATTGTCCTGTGTAAAAGGACCTTAAGGGCAGTATAAATTAGTGACAGATTACTGATTCCCTTAGCAAAATTCTTGGTCTCTTCCTTTAACTGACCCAACCGTTTTGCTAAAATCTTGTACTGAACAGCTCCGGCGCATGCCGATGGGTCCCGAATATTCCTAAGCTTCTGACTTTCTCCACCACTGCTGTTAAATCAGTTGGAAAAAACAACTGTCAATTGGTGACAGAGGCTGGAGAAAGCTGGAAGCTCATGAATGGAGCTGTTAGAACCTAGCAGCATAAAAATGACAGATTCCCTTTAAAAAGTTTCTATCATCAGATACGTGACAATAAAACCATCAAAATTGATGTTGCGTGCACTGAATGAGCTCCTGCGAAACTTCAGGGCCAGGCGTGAGTATGTCTTCACTGCCTGGCCCAGTCAATGGAGGGTGTGGGGCATGAAGGGCAGTGAGGTGCAACTGCACCACCTTTGTTGCTTCGAGGGGCTTATTTGCATATCCTAAAACATCAGTTTTCTCAGGAATGCAGGCACCTAGGAAGATAGGACCAAGACATTTTAGTTGAGTGTTTTATTGTGAAATATCAAAACCCCGTTTAAAGTATTTGCAGTGTTGATTTCCATTCTGTTTTTTGTTGTCTAGCTGAGACAGGAGGTTGTGGCGTGCATGCGTCGGGATACCACACTTGAGACAGCCCTTAACTCCAAGGCTTACAAGAGAAATAAGAGACAAACTCTCCGCGAAGCCCGGATGACTGAGAAACTTGAAAAGCAACAGAAAATTGAACAAGAGCGGAAACGGAGACAGAAGCACCAGGTATGCCAAAGTTTACTTTGGTTTGAAATTTTAAGTGTTGCTTGATAGTAAGGCATAGTGTTTTTTCATCTGTAATTGCAACTAACGGTGTCCACGCTGGTGCCGGTGACAGCCAGAGGAAGTTTGACAAGTGAAGTAGTCAAGGGAACAGAATATTGCTGCGCCATATCAAGCATATATAGCACGGACAACCAGTATCTGGAAAAGATGCTTGATATATGCACATTTGTGATTGCATATGTTTTTATATAGAACATCCTTGGCTGAGCAGAAAACATTGGACATGTTGAAATCCAACATGCCCTATTCTTCATTTCCCTAACATCTGCTATCAGGACTAGTCAGGGGGCCTCTTTTATATTATATTATATTATTCAGCCTATTTTTATTTTATGTGTATGGCTATCTTTAGACCCATGCACAGACAAGCAGATTTTCCTAAGTTTTTAATTTTGCACTCTACACAAGCAGAATACACAATCTTATTGATTCCTTCCTTAAGCTTATATTCTAATATCAAATGTATTCTACTCTCATGAACAATGACAAATAGTCTGTAGTCTTTTATCATTTGTATTTAACAGCAGTGTCCAAAGCAAGACTTCTATGTAGCACTTCCCCAGCAATGCTGTAAGATTCCTGGCCAGTCTCTCATCTTCCCGGCTTGACATAAACTTGAATCACGTACTATGTAGATGAGAGGAGAACTGACCAAAAGAGCGCATCACGCACATCACCTACCAACCATGATCAGGATTTTTACTTTTACCGGCTTACTGCCTTTTTTGAGCCACCCCTGGTATATAATGTTTAAAAGGGTTTTCAGAGACTTTAATCCCTCACTAAGGGGCCCTTTAGGCTGGGCCGCCGCTTTTTTTACGGCAGCCCGGTCTAAGCGCTGCACTGGTCTCCCGGGGAGCGGGGACCCGGCTCTCACATGAAAGCCACGGCCCTGCTCTAACAGCCTGGATCGGCACTCCTGTTTAACACTTTACATGCCGCAGGCAATGGCCCCACCGCATGTAAAGTGCTGACAGAGGGAGCAGACTCCCTTTGTCTCCCATCGGCACCCCGCAAATGCGATCGTGGGGTGCCGATGTGTATGAAGGCTGGCAGGGGTCTGATGTAGGCCCCAGACCAGCCTTCAGTAATTTACAGCAGGCTGCACCTCTCTGGCGCAGCCTGCTGGTCAATGTTAGAATAGCATTGCCATTAAAATGCAATGCACTATAGCAGTAATGGTGAACCTTTTAGAGACCGAGTGCCCAAACTGCAAACCAAAGCCCACTTATTTATTGCCAAGTGCCCACACGGCAATTTACCCTGAATACCAATAAAGCATATCTTCCATGTACTTTATCACTTAGTTATAATAGCCTGCCTACATTCAGTGTGCTGTTCATAGTGTGCCCTGAGCTGATGAATGGCAGGAAAAGTCTAAGGCATATTGGTACACCATAGACTTTTTTCAGGATGCAGGTGCCCACAGAGAGGGCTCCGAGTGCCGCCTTTGGCACCTGTACCATAGGTTTGCCACCACTGCACTATAGGGATAGTGCATTGCATTTTAAAAGCAATCAAAATACTGTCTGTTATAGTCCCCTTGCGGGACTATTAACTGGTAAAAAAAGGGGAAAAAAACACATTTATTAAATAGAAAAAATTCCATTAAAAATATTACGCTATTTTCCATTGAAAATATGCTTTTCAATTAAAAAAAACTGCAAAAAAGAAATCTCCCCTATATGTTTCATACTGCCGTGTCCGTAACAACCCGGACTACATAGCGGCTGTATGCTTGGTAACAAATTCATCCCCATTCAATTCTATGATGCTGAGCTGCACCTAGGCCATATGACCGATTAACATATCGTCACTCGGTTTAGAGGTAGTTTAGAGAAGGCCGCTGCGCCACTACCTTCTTGAACTGTTGATCGGTGGGGTCCTGGGTGTCAGACCCCCACGGATCAAATACAGATCACCAATCCAGAGTCCATTATTAGTCTGGGAAAAACCCTTTCAGAAGGCAAGCTTTTCATTTAGTCATTTTCAGCTCTGCGCTGATACACATGGAGACCGCGCAGCTTTCTAATGTGGCACCACTGACAGTCCCTGTGTCCACGTGTGGTGTTTCCTGTGGAATATAATAGTGGACATTTCTGGAAGCAAAGCATCTAGGGTAGAATAGTCATCCGGTTGGACAGTGCCACCATTTTATTCTATCAGATAAAAAATTGAAGCCTTGATTCAATGCTATATTATAGCGCCACTCAACTAGAAGGTTGTACACAGCCGCATTATACGGTATACGGTGCATTATAGGGTAGTTGTCAGCATAAGTTCCAGTTATTATGTTTATCAAGATTTGTATTCTCTGGATCCAGTGGTAACCTTACCTCTTCCTCTCCTTCTCACCTACAGGAGTATCTCAACAGTATATTGCAACATGCTAAAGACTTCAAAGAATATCACAGGTCTGTCACCGGCAAAATCCAGAAACTCTCAAAGGCTGTTGCTACATGGCATGCCAACACTGAACGAGAACAAAAGAAAGAAACTGAACGAATTGAGAAAGAAAGAATGAGAAGATTGATGGTAGGTAAACTGCAGAAAGACCACCATCTAGCTGTGGTACATGTGAGATTATAGTATATACTGGTTCTAGTCTTTTACCACAGGATGCAGGAAAATCATGTACACATGCAGAATGTTTTCTGTTGGGAAAACACCATAAAAGTATAAAAATCTCCGAAACTTGTTTTTCCTAGAACCAGTTCTAGAAACTTTAATTTTCTTCTTAAGAAAAAAATAAAAGGAAAAACTAAATGTACGGAATACAATTACTAATGTATTTATATTGGTATTCGTACAGCCTCCAGCTTTTATGTTGGAGTTAATGTTTTCTTTGTTTTTAAGGTTATTATTTTTTAAGGTTATTGACTGGCAAGATAAGAATGTTGAAAAATGTGTTGTTTTTTATGATGCTTGCATTAGGCTTCGTTCACATCACTATTGAGCCTTTCTGTTCTCCTTCTCCGTTTAGGAGCAGGAGAACAGAAAGGACGGATTTGGCACATAACTGAGCCAAACGGAGCCCTTAGGACCCCATAGACTATAATGGGGTCCGTTATGTGTCCGCTCAGAAGATGATTTTGCAGCGAAGACAAAAGTTGTGCATGCAGGACCTTTGTCTCCGCTTCAAAATCATCTTCTGAGCGGAAAACTAACGGACCCCATCATAGTCTATGGGGACTTTAGGCTCAGTTAGGGCTCTGTCATGTGCCTTCTCCGTCCTTTGCGTTCTCCCGTTCCTGAACGGAAAGGCTGACCGGTGATGTGAACGAAGCCTAATCCTTTAGATTTCAAGCTGCAGAGTGAAGCATTACATTTCCTCATAAAGCTTTTTGATACTGTCTAGATCTTTTGTCAGTGCTGGGTTGCAGGACATTCTCTAAAACACAAAGTATGGTTTCCTTTTTCCAGGCGTTACAGTGATGTAAAAAGTATTTGCCCCCTTACAGATACTGCCTATTATTGCACACATGTCTGGACAACATCAAAGTTAGCATGTCTACAGTTACTATCATCGTGCATTGCATTCTTAGTATTGCACATTCCTGGTTATTCCAGGAATTAAAAAAGACACAAACCTGTAACCCTATACTAATATAGATAAAGTATACAATGTGTAAGTTAATGAAACATTAATAAAAAAAAAAAAAAAAAAAAAAAAACCATTTATACATGGGTCACTATATGTGATGCCTGCTGTTTCTCAGCTTTTCAAAAGCAGGCGGGGATTCTGCCGCACACTATTATTGTATTCCCCATGTAATAACAATTCTGGAGCATCTATTCTTATGACTCTGTCATGTGCCATTTCTGTATTATTCCTGCTAAAACTTATGCATAAATTGCTAGCAGTCTGCAGTAAGGGGACAGGGGGGTGTTAACCGGCTGGGGGTTGTCTATCCATTGTCAGACTGTGCAGGGACACACCCCCAACTGATTAACAACCCTCTGTACCCTTACTGCAGACTACTAACGCTTCATTGTAGTAGAAATATTACAGTGATGGCACAACATAGAGCCATAAGAATAGGGGCTACATAATTATTACATGGGGAATGCATGGAGCTATTAATACAGACCTGTCAGGAGCGGTGACGGGTCCTCTTTAAAGCTGGATTTACACGGGTCGCCTTCCTTCCCGACAGTCAGCTGCTCACTCAGTGAAGGAGCCCCATGTATTTACACGCAGCGATCTCCTTCACAGTATGAGGATGAGGGATCGCTATAGTGATCACTGTTTAGACCAGGCATGCTCAACCCGCGGCCCTACAACTCCCACAATGCCCTGCTGTAGGCTCATACCTGTAGGCTGTTTGGGCATGCTGGGAGTTGTAGTTTTGCAACAGCTGGAGGGCGAGCATGCCTGGTTGAGACCACATAATCTGCTGTCCAGAAATGATGATTGGTGGTGAATGACAGGATCACCTGATGAACGAGCCTTTCGCTCATTCATCGGGTGATCGGCGGCACATTTACATGGCTAGATTGTAATGGCCAGATTCCCAGGCCGTGTAAATGCACCTTAAGTTTACACCTTCTATAGGATTAGTAGATTTGCACTTGCTCAGGTAAATCATCGAACATTCTTTTGCTGATTTGTTCAGATATATACAATTTAGGCAGGAGTGACAGGACACGAGCAGTTCGATCACGTTGTTTAGTATTGACGCTGAGTAGCTATTATGTATTTATTTTAAAATAGATTTACCAAATTTACCTTATTTTATCATGTATATAGAGCTAACTTAACCAGTATATGAAAACGTTTCAAACGGGTGTTTGTTGTGCTCTTTTTAACAGGCAGAAGATGAGGAAGGCTACCGTAAGCTTATTGACCAGAAAAAGGATCGCCGTCTGGCCTACCTCCTCCAACAGACCGACGAGTATGTGGCTAATCTTACCAGTTTGGTTTGGGAGCATAAACAAGCTCAGGCTGCCAAGGAGAAAAAGAAGAAGAGAAGGAAGAAGGTAGGGAGATATTTAGTCTTGAAGGTTTGATGTATTCTGCTCTTATCACTAGAAACAGTGACCAGTGACAGACCAACATTGTCTGGCAAGATGCTGACGTCATTTGAAATCTTTGTATGATGGTCTCTTACGTAACGGTGTATGGTGTCGTTGACTGTTAGGCTGGGTTCACATCACTTTTTGTCTTTAACGTATATATGTTAAACTGATGCTATCCAGTGGCTTCTGTCACCATAGAGTTCCATTGTAAAAAAAAAAATAAGTATACGTTCCTTGACTCTGTAGGTTGGAAAAACGTAGTGTACTACGCGTTTGCATGCTTCTTTTTTCTAATGTATACATTAAACGTAGGCAGTATTGTAACTAGAAATGACTGGGCCCAACAGTAAATTTTTGAATGGGGCCCCCTCCCTCAGTAATTTTTTTACAACCACTTCCTTTCATGCCGCCCCTTTCCTGTGGCTAGTAAAAATCGCTCTCTCAGACCAGGCCCGGCAGCTGTTCCATCCGTTTTCTACACTGTCTATACTGCCACTGTATATAATTTCATTGTGTAATAATGTTGAGGGGCCCTGACAAAATCTTTTAGTACTTCTCCTCCTCTTGGATGGGCCCCTTCTGGGTCAGGGCCCCAAAGCAGCCGCTTCCTCTGCTTCCCCTATAGTTACGCCCCTGAACGTAGGGCTCAGCCTAACATGTACGTTTATTCTGGGAAGGAATGCTTCACAGTGAAATACTGTTTGCTCTGCGCATGGTGTCCTTGAACATGTGTGACCAGTTTGACTATGGCAACCAATATGGACTAAAATGTGTATGGCTACACTGGTATAATGAGTGTTCACAGACAATTGATCACCGGTTTTTCAGCCTACAGTTGCCCATACACTTAGTTGTTGGCCAAACAAGCCCATTTGGCCAATAGCGAATTACTCTTGGCTTCTCCATACACATGCATGATCAACTGAATGGAGGTGACTTATCTTCCAAGAGAACAAAAGGATTGGACAAGTAAATTGAGCGTGCCCGACACTTTTTTCATACAATGTTATCTGTTGGGGATAGGAGAGTCAGCTGGCCGTGCTGAAATCACTGGGTTTGGCTAACTTTTCTCTTGTGTCTGTGTTCTTTTATGTTTTAGTAGCAGTTTATTTACATGGTTGTAAGAAAATGTGGGATTTACAGTAGAGAGAACTGCGGATATTGTTTTAGCTGAGCAGATTGATATGTAGTTTTGGGAAGTGGGAAAATAAAAACATGACTCCTAAGCATACAGATAGCTGATGGTCAGCAAGTAGAACCGCCCACATGACTCCTAAGCATACAGATAGCTGACGGTCAGTAAGTAGGACCGCCCACATGACTCCTAAGCATGCAGGTAGCTGATGGTCAGTAAGTAGGACCGCCCACATGACTCCTAAGCATACAGATAGCTGATGGTCAGTAAGTAGGACCGCCCTCATGACTCCTGAACATACAGATGGCTGATAGTCCGTAAGTAGGACTGCCCTCATGACTCCTGAACATACAGATAGCCGATGGTCCGTAAGTAGGACCGCCCGCATAACTCCTAAGCATACAGATAGCTGATGGTCAGCAATTAGGACTGCCAACATGACTCCTAAGCATGCAGGTAGCTGATGGTCAGTAAGTAGGACCGCCCACATGACTCCTAAGCATGCAGGTAGCTGATGGTCAGTAGGTAGGACCGCCCACATGACTCCTAAGCATACGGATGGCTGATGGTCAGTAAGTAGGACCGCCCACATGACTCCTAAGCATACAGATAGCTGATGGTCAGTAAGTCGGACCGCCCACATGACTCCTAAGCATAGGAAGGGCAGAGCATTAAATAAATAAGACACATTTTACCGAGTCTTTTCCCTGCCTGCAGTTTGCGTTTTCATGGACACAGATTTCCTTTTAATCTCGATGTAAGTTACAGCATAGGGCAGATTAAAAAAAGGACATATTACTCCGGCAGAGTTCCACTCAGTCTGGCTGCATTTCCTGTTGTCACATTTTCCAATCTGGCCATTGCGACCATTTTCTCGCGCAGAGTGGAAGAGAATTGCAGCCTCCGGTTGTCGCTGTAACTTCGGCTTCATTATTACCGTATATGTGTTTTTTACGATGCATGTGACGAGTTATTGCACAGATGGCGGACTGTGAAGTCTAGCAAGGCTTACTAAAATAGCAGCAGCGGCAAGCTGTTAATGCTACATATGTACACGTGCAGAGCTATTCATCACTACGTTTCTATCTAATAACCAGCATAGGTTGTGCTTTGTATACGTTTTTTTCCCCCCATAAAATTAACTTACTTTAAGTCAGTTTAATTTTTTTCTTTTTTTCAATTGCTTTTGATGCTTAAGAGCTAAAGTGCATTCCAGACCATTCCTACAAATGTTCCATTAGTAGCATTTAGATGTCTGTATCCATGCAACCGAAGCTACAATTTTTTCTTGCCCTTGCCATTTTCCCTGTTTTTCTGTATTTCATTTGAAATTGCACTATATTACCTTATTTTTTTCCCCTTTATTTAATATAACGTTCGGGGTGGTGTCTCTGCATGTGCCCTGCTTTCCTTTTAAAAAACGCATTCTTTTCCCCCTTCAAAGTGCACATATTGTTTGTAACGATTAAGCGATATATATAAAGTCAAAACGGAACGCCCCCCCTTTTGTTCACATAATCGTAGTTAAAAGGAACCTGTCACCATGTACTCTGCAGGCACCATGTTGTAGAGAAGAAGCTGAGCAGATTGATATGTAGTTTAATGGGAAAAGATTCAGTATAAGGCCTCATGCACACGACCATTTTTTTATGCTGTCCGCAAAAAGGGGTTCCATTGTTCAGTGATCCGTGTCCGTTTTTGCCTTCCATTGTGTTTCCGTGTCTTCCGTTTTTTTTTAGCGGACATGACCCAAAAGATTTTACCAAAAGACAGGCTGACAATTTTTGCCAAGTGCCTGCCAAGTGATCCGCAAAAAAAAACGGACGCGAAACGCGGATGACACACGGATGGCCATCCGCATTTTTTCACGGTCCCATTGACTTGAATGGGTCCGTGAACCGTTTTTCACGGACAAGAATAGGACAGGTTATATTTTTTTGATGGACTGGAATCACGGACCACGGACGCGGAGGACAAACTGTGCATTTTCAGAGTTTTCCACGGACCCGTTGAAAACCAATGGGTCCGCAGAAAATCACGAAAAACGGAGCAACGGACACGGAATCAACCAACGGTCGTGTGCATGAGGCCTAAGGCTAGTTTCACAGTAGTGGCAGGATGGATCCGACAGCTGTTCAGCCTGTTGGATCCGTCCTGCCGCTATTTTGCCGTGTCGCCGGACTGGTGCTCCGTCCCCTTTGACTATAATGGGGGCGGGGGCGCAGTTCCAGGCCAGCACGGCAGTGCACGGAGAGAGGCAGCCGGACTAAATGTTGGACATGTCGTAGTTTTAGTCTGGCGTCCTCTCTCTGTGCACTGCCGTGCTGAGCCGGAACTCCTCCCCCCACCCCAATTATAGTCTATGTGGACTTGGCGGCACGACGAAATAGCGGCAGAACGTGAACAGCCTGTCGGATCCGTCCTGCCGCTAGTGTGAAACTAGCCTAACTTGTATTTCATTCATTTATAGTCCTGCTCATTCTGGGATTAGGAGTCCAGGAGGCGGTCCTATCAGTGATTGACAGCCTTCACTCTGACTGTGTATACAGAGACAGCTGTAGCTCCTCAAGCACCTTTATCTCCCAGTGAACATTGCAGTCCGCTCTAGTCTCTTACGTATGGTATATAATTCCCTTCCCACAATTTCCCTCTCTGAGAGATTGCTGTATATTTCTGTAAATTTAGAAGTATGGATGAATAAATGAACGGTGCCATCTGTTTCGCTATGAGCTCACCATGGCTACTTTCACACATGCAGTAAAGCTATCCTGCGGGTTATTTCGGTTGAGAAATAGCCTGCCATTGTTTACCGTATCTGACATAGCCGGATAAGGCCATGCACTGCCGGAGCTCATTGACTGTAATGAAATCTGGAGCAGATTAGGCCAGCCAAAAATGGTGCATACACATGCCGGAAAGTGGCCGTATCCTCTTCGGATTTCATTACAGTCAATGGGCTCCAGTGGTGCATGGCTGGATACGGTGAACTTCGGCAGACTGTTCCTCTACCAGAACATACTGCCAGATAGCTTTATTGCTTGAGTGAAACTAGCCCATGCCGGCGGAGCAATGACTGGGAAATGACTGAGCGTGTTGGTCTCCTTCTGAATGCAGGAGAAGGTGGACAAGCAGGGGAATGTAATGTAAACAAAAAAAAAACTAGCTTTTTATTGCATGTATATTGCAAAAATACTTTATTTGAAATTCCATTGCATAGTAATACTTTTAATGGGATAACCCTTTTAAATGATGTTTTGTTTTTTGTATTTTTTTTTTATACAGAAGATGGAAGAAATTGCAGAAGGAATGGGATCTGGTCTTGGGCCTGATGGAGAGGTAGTGTGCCAAAGTTAAATTATTTCCTGTGATGTATAAATCTGTATTATGGAGTCCATGGTCGTACTATTTCAGTTCCTCCATTTGGAAAGGTCACAGTTGTTGTTTGATCGTTTATGATTATTATTATTATATATATATATATATTTTTTGGTAAACTCTTTTTGTTAAAGATTCAGACTTTTTTTTATTTTTTTTAATCTTTAGGATGCACTTTTTAAGTTTTTGCATAATAACTGGCTGAGATTGGGGAAGGTGTTCTGTTGAAGTAATAAGCCAAAGCCTGTACTAAGGTTTTTACTGGTATATTCCAATTCAAGCCCGCGGGTGGCAGCACTGCAACATACCGATCTTTGTATATTGTAATGGATAAATTCCATTACTCTACACAAATTGCAAATCTAATGATTGCATGTTGGGAGTTTTAAAAAGAAGTTTTTAAAAATATAAAAAAAAATATAAAAATACAAATCACTGCCCTTCCCCAAAATGAAAATAAACAATGAAAAAAAAAAAAAAACATAGGCACCAGAAAAGCCTGTACCATTAAAATATGTAGAAAAAAATTCCCAGCTCTTCAACTCCCAAAGAAAATTGAATACTACAAATTATCCCACAAAAAAAATGATCCCTTACACAGCTCCATAGACTAAACAAAAGAAGTTATGGGCGTCAGAATGTGTTGATGAAAAGAAAATTATTATTTTTTTCAGTGTTAAAACACAAGAAATACTATAAAAAACGGTATCTCCGTAACTGTACTGACACAGAGAATGAAGGGACCAAGTGAGTTTTACCACATAGGGATAAAACTGTGGCGGAATTGCATTTTTTTCCCTCCAATTCCACTACATTTGTAATGTTTTTTTTTTTATTTTTTTCCCAGCTTCCCACTACATTATATGCAATGTTAAATGGTGGCATTAGGCTGGTTTCACACGAACGAGTGTCACACTCTGGACTCGCAGCATGAGTGTCAGACAGCTCACGGCCTGAACTTCCAGCACTGCCGGGGTCGTATAGCATTATATTGATTTATGATGCTATGTGACCCTTACAGGTCTGGAATGTATTAGATAACACTGGCATAATGCTGTTAGTGCTATCCAATACATTCCAGAACTGTAAGGGTTACATAGCATCAAAAATCAATATACTGCTATGCGGCTCCGGCAGTGCCGAAAGTTCAGAACGGGAGCTGTCTGATACTTGAGTCTGGAACGTGACACTCGCTCATGTGAAATAGCCTTAGAAAGTACAACTTGTCCCTCAAAAAACAAGCCCTCATATGTCTATGTAAACAGAAAAGTAAAAAGGTTATGACCCTGGGAAGGCAGGGAGTAAAAAATTTAAAATGCAAAAAATGGAAAATTGCCGTGTCAGGAAGGGGTTAATGCATTTTTCCATTGCATTACACACTGCTTGTTTTCAGGGGTTATGGCCACCGCTGTAGTGCAGATATGAGATGGCCAGGACAGGAGCTACTATGCCTGTGTGCGCTTCCATAGCCCCGGCTACCAGAGAATTCAGCGCCTTTTCCTTTAGTGTGTAAGCACGGCCACCACTGCTGGATTACAAGGTGGTCGTAACCATGGAAACGAGCAGTGTATAAAGTGATGGAAAATAAATCCAGCCAGCAAAGGAAACAATATGGATAATAACAATAAATTAGTAAGTGCCTTGTATTAACTTCCTCTACATGATAAATGCCACTTACTGAAGTGAGACAACCCCTTTATCAACCCCACTGAAACTCCCTGCCCCAAAATCCCAATTTATTCTTCTTAGGATATTCTCTCTTATCTGTATAGGAAACTCATGTTGCTCTCACATATTCTAAATTTTCTCTCCTGTATATATTATTTACTTTGTGGTACTGTCATCTACCTGTGACTATTATTGTCTTCTCTTCTGTATGTATGTCCAAATATACTACCGTTTAGAGGAGAAGCACAAAGCCTGGTTAAAGGGGTTGTCTCGTCATTCTTTATAGTGTGCAGCTTACCTACCTAGTAAATCGTGTGTAGGGCCTAATTCAGACAAGCAGTGCGAGTGTAGAACGGTACGCCCCCGGACTGAACACTGACCCATTATAGTCAGCTGGCCATTTCACATGTGCAATTTTCCCCTTAAAAATACGTTTGTGTTTAGCGGCTGGAACGCAGGCGAGTTTGACATTGCTGCCGTTAAAGGGGCTTTAACCTAAAGAACTGCTTTCATTGAGAAGTATTGCATTGTTTGTGTTCTGTCTCCTTCTTTCAGCTAATAGATGAAAGCAGTCAGATGAGCGACCTACCTATAAAGGTTATTCATACTGAGACAGGGAAAGTGCTGCTTGCTCCAGAAGCACCTAAAGCCAGTCAGCTTGAGACTTGGCTGGAGATGAACCCGGGGTGAGTAGTTGTGTTTAAATATTTTCCCATTTTTCACTTTCATTAAGTCGTCTTCTCGCGTCCTAGAATAGCATTTTAGTAATATTTATCTGTCTTCTAATGTTGGCGTGAACTATTCTATTGGTTACTTTCATTACTTCATTTATGGAAATGTTGTGTTTTTATTTTCTTTGTTTTACCCCTCAAGATATGAAGTAGCTCCGAGATCTGACAGCGAGGGAAGTAGTTCGGAGTATGAAGAGGAGGTATGCATGTTGTGTTTTTATATTTTCATTATTTGATCTTTCCAGTTGTAGTAAGTTAGAACGTGAATACAGTCTACCACGTTAATTGTCAGAATGACTTATAAAGGGCCCTTTACCCGGGCCGAGAATCCCAAAGATAATCGCTAACGAGCGTTCATAGGAATGCTCATTAGCGATTATCTGGCCATGTAAATGTATCGCCCACCGATTACCCGATGAACCAGCAGAACGCACAAAATGTATCTTCTGCAGGGAAACAACGAGTCAGTATGGGGCAAGCATCGCTCCTCCCCATACTATGGAGGAGATCGCTGCATGTAAATTGTAGGAAGGAACTCTTTCTTTCTGACAATCTACTGCTCTGTGATCCAATGTAAAAGGACCTTTTAAGATTTTTCATTAGTTAGTTCATGCATGTCGTATGTGCAGTTGTATCTCACTTCAAGAGGTTGTCTCGTATTATGCTCATTATCCTCGCAGTGGCCATCCATAGAGTACACGGATGCACAAAAAGTGCTGTCTGCTTTTTTTTTTGGCCCCTTTGAAATTAATGGGTCCACATCCAATTAGCAAAAAATGCAGATCGAATCCAGACCAAAAATACAGTTGTGTGAATGGGGTCTTAGTTGGTCATGAGATGGATCAGAGCTATCATGAGGGCCACAGCATTTCACGTAGAAAATACAATAAAGGTCAGCCACATCTCAAAATGGCATCTTATTTTAGCAGCTGTTTGTCCCCCCCCCCCCCCCCCCTCAAATAGTTAATTCAGTAAGCAAAAGGATCAGGTTTCTTGCTATTTTTTGCTTATTTCTAGGATGATGATGATGAATGTAGCAGACTGGACTCAGATGAAAAGAGACGTTTGGGTCTGAATGCAGAGGACATTGTGGAGAACAGTGCCAAGCAGATAATTGAGTATGTCTTCCTTCTGTTTTTCTTGAGTTTACTTTGTTTATCAAACTATAAGGCCCCTTTTCACACGGGCGAGAATTCCGCGCGGGTTCAGTGCGTGACGTGAAAGCATTGCACCCGCACTGAATCCGGACCCATTCACTTCAGTGGGGCTGTGCACATGAGCGGTCATTTTCATGCAACGCAGACCCCATAGAAATGAATGGGGCTGTGTGAAAATCTTGCTTGCATCTGCAAGCAAGTGTGGCTGCAATGCGATTTTCACGCATGGTTGCTAAGGATATGATGTAAGTAAATTGTTTAAAGTCAATTTACTATATTATTTTCCCTTATAACATGGTTATAAAGGAAAATAACATCATTCTTAATACAGAATGCTTACCTAAATGTGGCTTAAGGGGTTAAAAAATAAAAAAAAATTAACTCTCCTCATCCAGTTGATCGCGCAGCCGGGCATGGTCTTCTTTCTCCCTCTTTTAGGACCTGCAAAAGGACTTTTGATCACGTCATTGCGCTCAGTGGTGAACGCGATTACGTCATCAAAGGTACTCAAAGAAGAAGACAATGCTCGGCTGCACGATCAATTGGATGAGGCGAGTTAATTTTTTTTAATATTTTTTAACCACGTAAGCCACATTTAAGTAAGCATTCTGTAATAAGAATGCCATTATTTTCCTTTATAACCATGTTATAAGGGAAAATAATAAAATCTGCACAACACCGAACCCAAACCCGAACTTCATTGAAGAAGTTTGGGTCTAGGTACCACATTCAGTTTTTTCTCACGCGCGTGCAAAACTCGCGTGGAAAAAGCTGAACATCGGAACGCAATCGCAGTCAAAACGGACTGAAATTGCGTCTCTACTCCTGCGTGTTTCCTGCAATGCGCCTGCATCGCATCCGGCCCTCACCCGTGACGTTCGTCTGAAAGAGGCCTAAGTAATCTAAGTTAAACATTGGATTAGAGAATTAAATAATAGTATTTCTCCAATCCTACATTTATCAGGAACTCATACAGTGGTAAGTTCACACAGTTGCCCTGCAGGTGCAGTTAGCAGATTATAGGTAGGCACATATCACTGTAGTGTGATGTGCATTTTTAAATCTGGCAGTGGAACAGTCTGCCCGAGTTGACTGTATTCAGCATAGTTGGGGATCCGTCGTTTCTTCGGCATAAATGCCAGCTTTTGCTTGGACAAAACGTGTTTGATGGGAGGGGACACCTATATGTTCCACTCCCTGGACCTTTACCATCAGCAGAGTGTTTTTAATCAGGGAACGCTAACTTTAAGGCACAGATGCACCTTTTTATGTAGTTTTTTTCCCCTGTTTTTCTTATGATATATTTTACTACTTGAATTGCCTGGCTAGAAAGTTATTGGGTTGCCTATATGTGTGGAGGCCATAATAAAGTATTATTTTTGAACAAGATATTTATTTAGGTTCAATATGGCATCCAGAACATTCTAATAATGCTAGGGAATAAACCATCTCGTTAAGTTTGCTTCCATGTTATTTAAGATCTTTTTTTTTTTTTTTTTTTTTATCACTTATGACGACATTTAGTTTTAACGGTTTGTAAAGGTAGAAATGCTTCTTGGAACTTTTTTATTTTTTATTTTGCAGAAAGCCTCCTGACACATTTGATTGCAGTTTTATATTCCAGTAAATGTGAGATGATTTTTTTATTTTTTTTTAATCACCAGTCAAATCTAACATATTGTTCATTGGTACTTCAGGACTGCAAAGCAAGATGTTGATGATGAGTATAGTTTGCAGGCTGATGCCCGCCAATCTCAGTCATATTATGGAGTGGCTCATGCAATCACAGAAAGGGTGGAGAAGCAATCATCCCTTCTCGTCAATGGTTCCCTTAAGCATTACCAGGTACGGTATATTCTGTATGCTCTGCCAGCATTCATGCCTATTTCTTTCTAACTTTTATGTAGTTTATGTAAGACAAGTTTGCTAAATGTGGCAGCAGAAATAAAGATGTAAGGGAATTGGCTCTGATTCATAATCTGCAGAATAAGACTGACCTGCAGTACTAGGCTCTGTATGTTTAGACTCGCCGTATTATAAGAAAATAACTAAAGGAAAGCATTGGAGGTTTAACTTTAAAAGGTTATTCCCATCTGGGCAATTGTGGCATAGCCACTGGATATGCCACAACCGCACCCATCTTGAGAACAGGGGTCTCCCGACCCTACTTTTGCAGCTGCTCTGAATGGAGAGGTGGCGATTCTCCATTCACTTAGCTACAAAAATAGCATTTTTACTCCAGAGGTGGAACACCCTCCTATCAGACATTCATACCATGTCCTGTGGATACGCCATAAATCTCCAGATGCGAAAAACCCTTTAACTATTGCTTCTGCAGAATGTTCTAGATTTGTCTGGACAGTATTACATAAATGATCACTAGAAAATGACCCATTGTATAAATGTCTTTAAAGTTATATTTTCCATTATTATCTATATTAAAGATAGAATAATCCTGAAATAATGCAGTTTTCACACTGAGCCTCGCAGTAGACTCATACTACTGTAATAGAAATTCATTTTAGCAGTCAGACAAAATTACAGTTAAATGCAGCACATCCTTTAGTGGTGGTTCACACTCAAAGTGTTTTGATTTTTCTGTGGCATCGTGTTTTTTTTTTTTTTGCATCAGTTTCCCAAAATGCTGCAGCCAGTGTTAGTTCAAAGACGAAACCTGACACTGGCCCCTTAAACAGCATTTTGTTTTTTGATTTGATCTGCCAATTTTCTTTTTTAGTTCATACAATAAAAACCAATATTTCGGTTGGAATAATTTGGAAAACCTGCTCTTTGGTGTTGAGATGTTGCGGTTTACTACTTGTCATGGTGCCTCCTGGTGGTGGTTGTTTTTCTTCTCGGATTGTCCACAATACTTGTTCAGATTTAGATGAAGCCACTTTGGCTACATGCACGCTGTCAGTTTTTCATGGGCATTTTGCATCAATGTGTGTATCCATTTTCTGTCCCTGTGTCCGTTTTTAATGTCCGTTTTGCATCTCTTTTTCATGTCCGTTAAAAACGGATATTAAAAACTGATGAATTTGACAGTTTTTTCTAGACTCACCCATCTGAGAACACCCACAGGATGGTAGGTCGCCAGCTAAAATAATGTCCCCCTCCATAGTGTAGAAATGTATTTATTTCTCGCTCGTATCATTGGGGGCACACAGGACCGTGGGTATAGCTGCTGCTGCCACTTAGGAGGCGACACTAGGCTAAAAAGTGTTAGCTCCTCCCACCGGTAATATCACCTCCAGCCTGGAGAGAGCCTATCAGTTTTTAGCTTAGTGTCTTGGGAGGCAGACCTCCCTGCTCTGCAGGGTCAATTCTGCTATTTTTAATTTTGTGTCCTTTTCAGGCTGGGGGAACAGGGCCGCCTGTCCTCTCTGTTCTCTCGGGGACCATGGTCTGGGTCGGCTTCCCTCCCAGTCCTGCTCCCCCAAGAAGAAAAAGAGGATGAGGGCAGCCTTGCTCCCCTGCTTACCGCCAGTCAAGGGGTCACCTGGATAAGGCCCTCCCTCCTTGCCAGCTTCCTACCACTTTGGTGTCAGCAGCTGAGGAGGTGACCCTGCTGGACCCGTCAAGGGAGGGTGAATAAAAAAAGGAAGGAAGATGGGGTGAGTAGGCCGGATTGGGTAATTATTCCTGTGTTCCCCCTATCCCCCACACCCCTTCTACCCTCCCTGGGGCCCAAATGTCCTCCTCCCTTGGGCTTTCTGGCGGCCGCCTGCCCCTCTAATTTAGGCCCCTGTCCCTATTTGGGCCTACTCCGGTCGGTGGCCTTCCCAGTCGCCGCGCGCCTCGGCCCCTTTTTCCTTCCACCCCTGGCTGGTCTCCGGTGTGTACCCTTTCTCCTGGGCAGCCCCCGCTCCTCCCGTGCTGCCTTTGGTTTTCGACCAACTAATTTAGCCCCCAGCTTCAATTGCTCCCTACCCCGGTTTGTGACATTCCCGGCCCCCACGTGCCTCGGGCCCTTTTCTTCTCCTCTGGTGGAGTCTCCGGCGTGCGCCCTCTCTCCCGCGCGGGCCTTGGGAGAAGCCAGCATTCCTCTCCCTCTTCACCTCGGACGGCAGGAAGGTTCACTGGGGGACATCAGGACCTGGTTCCACCTGCAGCTTTTCTGGTTGGACAACCGTATATCCCTCCAGCCCTGGAACCAGCTCTTAGAGCCATGTCCGAACCCACATCTGATGCCCGCCACCAGCAGCACTGCATCCCAGCAGGTGGATTACTTTCCATGGCATGATCCTCAATACGGCCGCGACAACAGTCTGCCTCCCCTTGGACAAGCGGTTATCCCTTCAGCGGTCGGTTCGGCTTCTCCTCCAGTGCAGACGTCCTTCGATCCGGTTTTGCATGCGAGTTTTGGGAATGATGCTCTCTCTTGCTTCAAGGAGCTTTCGTTTGCGCAATTTCACACTCGTCCTCTCCATCGAGCGATCTTGTCATCCTGGGACAAGACACTGAGTTCCTTGGACCATACCATCGCCCTTCCTCCACGGGTGCAGTCGGAAATCAGCTGGTGGCTTTCTACTCTAACCTTGGTCTCCAGCAAATCTCTTTTCCTGGTCTTATGGTCAGTCATCGCCACCGATGCCAGCCTCCTCGGATGGGGCGGAATCTTCCCACCTCGGACAGTCCAAGGCAAATGGTCTCTGTTGAAATCCATACTGCCCATCGACATCCTGGAACTTCGGGCCATTCATTTGTCCCTGCTTCATTGCACTCTTAACCACCAGGGGTGAACCCGCAGTCGGGCGGTGATGGCAGAGCCAGCCAAAATTGGGCAGAGGATCATGTACCAGCGCTATCGGCAGTCTACATTCCAGGAGTGGAGAATTGGAAGGCGGACTTCCTCAGTCGGAAAAGACTGTGGACCCGGGCGTGTGGTCTCTGCACCCAGAGGTGTTCGACTCATCTGACTCCGTTGGGGCCGTCCGGATGTGGATCTGATGGCATCCAGGATCAACCACAAGCTTTCCACCTTAATCTCCTGGACAAGAGATCCCAGGGCATGCGCAGTAGACACACTGGTGGTCCCCATGGGACGGCTTTTCTCCTGTTTGTCTCCTCCCCCCCCTCCCTTTTCTACCCCGCAGGATCAAGAGTGAGGGCATCCAGACGATTCTCATCGCCCCGGACTGGCCACGCCGAGCCTGGTACACCAATCTCATCCTTCTTCTAGGAGACGCTCTGTGGCCGCTTCTGCTCAGCGACGACCTCCCTCAGGGACCTGTCTTCCACCAGCATTTAGAATCGCTACGTTTGACAGTGTGGCTATTGAAACCTCAATTATGAAGCGTCGGGTTTTTCCGATTGAGTCATTCGCACCATGATTAAAGCCAGGAAGCCGACGTCGTTCAAGATATAACACAGGACTTGGAAGTCTTTCCTGCGCTTCTGTGCGGACTGTTTCCTCCCTTCGCTCCGCTTCTCCCTTCCCACAATCCTCTCCTCTTTGCAAATGGGGCTGGATTTGGGTCTTGGTCTTAGTTCTCTAAAGGGTCAGGTGTCGGCACTTGCAATATTTTTCCAGGGACCTCTGGCACAAAAGGCCCTGGATAAGACCTTTCTCTAAGGGGTGTCTCACACTGTCCCTCCTCATCCACCCCCCCCCCCCCTCCCCCCTTTACGGTCTTGGGATTTGAACCTTGCGATTGGTTCTCTCCAATCAGCACCCTTCGAGCCTCTTGACACGGTTTCTCACCACATTTTCCTGGAAAGTGGCCTTTCTGGTGGTGGTCGCGTCCATCAGGCGTGTGCTCCTGTAGGGAGCCCTTTCTTATTCTGTATCAAGATAAGGCGGTGCTTCGCCCTGTGCCTTCCTTTCTTCTGAAGGTAGTCTCCGCCTTCCATGTCAACGAGGACATCGTTCTTCCCTCATTTTGTCCCTCGCCTTTGCATCTTAGGGAACGGGCCCTCCAGCAGCTGGACGTGGTTCGTGCCCTGCAAATGTATTTATCTGCTTCAGTCGTTTCCAAATGAAAAGATTGCCAGGTGGATCCGCTTGGCCATTACCGTGGAGTATCGCTCTCGGGGCAAGGCTCCGCCGCTCCATATCACGGCTCACTCGACCAGGGTGGTGGGCGCTTCTTGGGGCCGTTTCCACCAGGCTCCCGCTTTACAGCTGTGTAAGGCTGCAACCTGGTCTTCCTTGCACACGTTTACCAAGTTCTACCAGGTGCATACCTTTGCGTCGGCAGATGCTGCTCTGGGTCACAAGGTCTTGCGGGCTGCGGTATGTTGGACTCCCACGACTGTGTCTTCCATGGGTGTGTGGTTACTTCCCTCCCCGTGGACTGCTTTGGAACGTCCCACGGTCCTGTGTCTCCCAATGATACGAGCGAGAAAACTAGATTTTTGTGGACTCCCCTGTTAAATCTTTCTCGCTGAGTTCATTGGGGGACACGGCTCCCATCAGTTGTTTCTAATTTTGCCACAGGTGACGGCAGTTGATTAACTGGTAGTTTACTTAGTTTTGGGTTCGGACCCACTGGTTATTGTTATGTTTCATTTCTGATATCTTTTCCTCCTACTGCTTGTGCACAAACTGATATGCATGCTGGAGGGGATATAGCCGGCAGGAGGAGCTAACACTATTTAGCCTAGTGCCGCCTTCTAGCGGCAGCAGCAGCTATTCCCACGGTCCTGTGTCCCCCAATGAACTCGGCGAGAAAGATTTTACAGGTCCACAAAAAAAAATTTTTTATTTTTTTTAACTTCCCCTAGCTATAATAATGGCCCCCACCTAAAATAACGTCCCCCATAGTGTAGCCATTTTATTTTACTGCCCCCAGCTTTAATAATGCCCCCAATGTAGGCCCCTTGCTTGAATAATTTCACCCATTGTATAAATAATGCCCCCATAGCGGCCCCCAGCAGTTTTTAAGTTGATATGACAAAAACACCTCACCTCGTCCACTTGATCTTGCTGCTTCAGGCTCTTCTCTCTTCATTGAACAGTATCGGCCGAAGGACCTGCTTTAGGCTCTTCTCTCTTCATTTAACAGTATCTGCCGAAGAACCTGCGATGTGTGCGATTACTTTACCGTGCTCTCCCATGTGGCATCAAGCATATCGCAGGTCCTGCTCAATGAAGGGAGCAGAGACTGCTGCAGTGCGATCAAGTGGATGAGGTGAGGGTTTTTTAACCCCTAAATGGTCATATTATTAAAGTTTACCCATTTTTAACGGCGGCTAGATGGGTGCACTTCTGTCTAAGCCATTGATTTTAATGGGATCCATCTGGCCGTGGAAACGGACAAAGCCGTCATACGACAATTTTCACTGTCATGTGCATGAGGCCTTATAGTGTTCTGATTCTTATTGACTGCCCTGTACAATAGTAGGAATTGCTCTACTGCACTTATACAAGATGATCTGGGTGGTTGATGTTCTTGAAAGAGAATCAAAAGTGCCCCAGGAGGCATCATAACAAGTAGGTAACTGCACGAGACACAGGAGCATGTTCAATTTAAAAACAAGAAAATGCTAAATTTACCGGTGGGAGAACCCCCTTTAAATAGCGCTTGTGCTTTTTTTTTTTTTTTCAACTTTTGCAGTGGTGTTCAGGTTTTCTGCACTCGTGTGCCATTCTGGGGAGATGTGCCTTTGTGCGATTTTTATTCGTGTCGCTTTTGCTTTGCAATTTCAGATCCAGGGCTTGGAATGGATGGTTTCTCTCTATAACAACAATTTAAATGGAATTCTTGCTGATGAAATGGGGCTTGGAAAGACAATTCAGACTATTGCACTCATAACCTATCTGATGGAGCACAAAAGACTTAATGGCCCCTATCTCATTATTGTTCCACTCTCGTAAGTAGAACATTTCTTTCTCTCACCAGATTTTTTCATCCCAGCGTTCTTTAGATAGGTTTAAGGCCATTAGCATGTAATGGGGCAAGTTGAATTTATCAAAATCTTTCAAGATTGAATGCAGAATTCTTTTAAACACACATGCAAACCTGATTTTAAATATCATGTAAAGATTTTGAACCTGTATGTTTCTCACATTTCTTATGTGCTAGTGTAGCCATTTTATTTTACTGCCCCCAGCTTTAATAATGCCCCCAATGTAGGCCCCTTGCTTGAATAATTTCACCCATTGTATAAATAATGCCCCATAGCGGCCCCCAGCAGTTTTTAAGTTGATATGACAAAAACACCTCACCTCGTCCACTTGATCTTGCTGCTTCAGGCTCTTCTCTCTTCATTGAACAGTATCGGCCGAAGGACCTGCTTTAGGCTCTTCTCTCTTCATTTAACAGTATCTGCCGAAGAACCTGCGATGTGTGCGATTACTTTACCGTGCTCTCCCATGTGGCATCAAGCATATCGCAGGTCCTGCTCAATGAAGGGAGCAGAGACTGCTGCAGTGCGATCAAGTGGATGAGGTGAGGGTTTTTTAACCCCTAAATGGTCATATTATTAAAGTTTACCCATTTTTAACGGCGGCTAGATGGGTGCACTTCTGTCTAAGCCATTGATTTTAATGGGATCCATCTGGCCGTGGAAACGGACAAAGCCGTCACACGACAATTTTTCACTGTCATGTGCATGAGGCCTTATAGTGTTCTGATTCTTATTGACTGCCCTGTACAATAGTAGGAATTGCTCTACTGCACTTATACAAGATGATCTGGGTGGTTGATGTTCTTGAAAGAGAATCAAAAGTGCCCCAGGAGGCATCATAACAAGTAGGTAACTGCACGAGACACAGGAGCATGTTCAATTTAAAAACAAGAAAATGCTAAATTTACCGGTGGGAGAACCCCCTTTAAATAGCGCTTGTGCTTTTTTTTTTTTTTTTTCAACTTTTGCAGTGGTGTTCAGGTTTTCTGCACTCGTGTGCCATTCTGGGGAGATGTGCCTTTGTGCGATTTTTATTCGTGTCGTTTTGCTTTGCAATTTCAGATCCAGGGCTTGGAATGGATGGTTTCTCTCTATAACAACAATTTAAATGGAATTCTTGCTGATGAAATGGGGCTTGGAAAGACAATTCAGACTATTGCACTCATAACCTATCTGATGGAGCACAAAAGACTTAATGGCCCCTATCTCATTATTGTTCCACTCTCGTAAGTAGAACATTTCTTTCTCTCACCAGATTTTTTTTCATCCCAGCGTTCTTTAGATAGGTTTAAGGCCATTAGCATGTAATGGGGCAAGTTGAATTTATCAAAATCTTTCAAGATTGAATGCAGAATTCTTTTAAACACACATGCAAACCTGATTTTAAATATCATGTAAAAGATTTTGAACCTGTATGTTTCTCACATTTCTTATGTGCAGGCTAGTTGGTTAGTTTTTTATTTTTTTTATTCGTTTTATTGAACAAATGAGATGCACATACAGCATTTGAACAACGCACAAAGCAATATCATACACTATACAAGTACCATGGTGGGTCAAGTGTAACAGTACAACATATATGAAGGGTACGGGTGTTCATCGACACAGCAAAGCAGACAAGCAATCACAGGTTATAAATTTATCCAACATGATCATGAATACCAGACATCAAAGTGCGTGAGTTGAACAGTGTTCGGAAAGAGGAGCACCACACACCCCACACCTTTTGGAATCTGTCAGACTCTGTTCTTATAAACTATATTTGCATACGGAACAACCCCGTTAACCAGTTGTTTCCATTGAGACAGTGACGGGTGGCGATCTCCCATCCACCTAAGTGCTATAGCCTTCCGCGCTAAGAAGAGCGTTTCCCTGAGGAAAATCTTAACATAGTGCGAATAGTCAGTATCGTTGATCATCCCAAATAGACAAACCATAGGTACTAAAGGAACAACTGATTGGAGTAGCTCTGACAGAAAAGTGGTGGTTTCCTTCCAACAGTCCTGAATGTAAGGACACGCCCATATAAGATGCCAAAAGTTGGCTTCCACCGCACCATACCGGTGACATCTGGAGTGGTCCCTCCTACCCATTTTATACAAGCGTAACGGGGAATAGGTAGCTTTGGTGTACAATACTAAGCTGAATAAATTTATTATTAACAGCTGGTGAGACTAAGGTGGGCAACTCCAGTATGTCCGCGGTGTCCTCCTCTGTAAGATCAGTTATAGTGGGTCGTGACTTGGAGAGAGCTGGAACAGGAATCGACCTGAATTTAGTTCCTAGCAAGTGAGTATACAGTGCTGATATAAACCCACGTGGTCCCTAAGATCGGATAACCCCTATCATGGGGAAATTGGAGATGGTCACCGAGGCATTGCAGAATTGGATTTGCAGAGCATGTCTCAGTTGCAAATACTTGTAGAACGAGTGCTTGGGTAGGTCGTGTTCTCCTTTCATATCCTCAAAGGTGAGAAGAACATAATCAGTATACACTGCCCCTAAAGTGCGCACACCATGGTCCTTCCAGAACTGAGGTTCAGGGAGTACTAACAGCTGCGGAAACATAAGATTGTCCCACAGGGGGGTCCCATCGATAGAATCTTTAAAGTCATGCAATGCCTCACATGCCTTCCATACCTGGACCGCTAACCTGTGGATGGTCAATAAAGATCTCGGGAATAATGTCAGCTGCTCCAGTACCGGCCATAATGTGGGAAGTCTTAAATAAGTAGCCAAGTGGAGTTCGGGTCCAGTAGGCGGACTGTCAGAAGAAGTCCATGACTTAAGGAACCGTAACTGCCCGGCTAGGTAATACATGTATAAATCAGGTAATGACATTCCACCTTGGCACCTTGGTCTACTCAGATTGTCAGATGAAAGTTTTGGTCTAGCAGTGCCCCACACAAACGCTGAGATCATAGATTTAAACTTCTGGAAAACAGCTTTGGGAATGATACATGGCGCATGTTCCATTATATACAGGCATTTAGGGAGCACAATCAGTTTTATCAAGTTAACACGCCCAGCAACTGACAACGGTAGGGAACCCCACACCCTGAATTTGTCTTTGCAATATTCTAGGAGAGGTTGGACATTAAGAGTATGAAACGAGGTTGTGTCTTTAGTAATGACAATACCGAGATACTTAAAACTGGGGACTATCTGCAGGTCACCCCTATGAGTAGCAGAATCTGCGTCATACAGAGGGCATAGCGCTGATTTGGAGCAGTTGATGCGGAGGCCTGAATAGTAACCAAAGATTTCTATTAAAGTGATAGCTCTAGGGAGCGTATCATCCATATAGGACATAAACAGCACCATGTCATCCGCGTACAGTCCTATCCTTTCTTCACGGTCTCCTAATTTAACTCCCTGGAACTCCGTATCATTCCTTATACGGAGAGCCAATGGCTCTATAGCCAAAGCAAACAGGAGCGGGTAGAGGGGACATCCCTGCCTAGTTCCCCGGCCCCAGCAAAAATCTTGAGAAAGGGTCCCATTAACCAATAGATTGGCCTTGGGATGTTTATACAGGATAGATATCCATTTAATAAAATTAGGGCCAAAGCCAAAGCACCTGAGAGTAGATAGCAGGTAAGGCTGTGTCCAAGGACGCCAATGCCTACTCTGCTTCCCACCGCAGGCCAATCTGGGTCACCACCTGAACCCTCCTAATATTATCCGTAGTAGACCTACCAGGGATAAATCCAGACTGGTCCGGGTGAATCAGACCAGCTATATATTTACTCAGACGTTGTGCCAGTATTTTGGCCAGGATCTTATAATCTAAGTTTAAAAAAGATATCTGCCTATGAGACCCGCAATCCGCAGGGTCTTTACCCGGTTTGAGAAGGACTACAATGGTGGCGTCATATAATGAGGGAGGAAGGCAACCATTAGTAAAGGAGTGCAGGTACATTTTGTGTAAAGAAGGGGTTAGGGACTCCGCATACCTAGCGTATACTTCCAGTGGTGGTCCATCAGGACTGGGGGACTTTCCATTCGCCAGAGATTTAATAGCCTCTACTATTTCACTTTCTAATATTTCTGAAATTGAATATCGCTAAGATAGTTCAGGACCTCTCCTTCAGTGTATTCTACTCTAGCTTCATTTAGTTCCTGATAGAATTCCCGAAACCTCCCAGTGATGTCATCCGGTTCAGTTATCACTGAGCCATCCGCCGCCGTGATGCGTAGGATAGCTGGTGAGGACTGGTTCTGCTTCACAATATGTGCTAATAGTTTGCTGGATTGGTTACCCAACTCAAAGTACGACTGTTTTGTAAAAAACAGTTTGCGCTGGGCCTTCTCCTTCAAGATGGTTAAATATTGACGCCCTTCATCAGCCACATTTCTTTGTTCCCATCCGTTGGGTTCTCAATATACACTTTTTCTAGCCTAGAGCATTCCAATGCTGCTTCCTCCTCCTGTCTAGCCAAGGCCCTTTTAATAAAGGAGATAGAAGACCGTAGGCAGCCCCTTAGGTACGCCTTCAGGGTTTCCCATACTAAGGAGTGATCCTCATAAGCCGTATGATCGGCAAGGAAAACTGTCAATTGGTCAGGAATGCGGTCTGAAGGCGCAAACAAGGTCAGCCAAAAGGGGTGAATTTGTGTAGGTTTGCGGTGTGCAGTTCCCGCCGTCCCGATCCGTAGCAATAAATAGGAATGATCAGAGACATGTCGCTGTTCATAATAAAGCTGGTATCAAACCGAGTACATGGCTAGATTCCCTAACATGTAATCATTGCGGGATAGCGTATTGTGGCTGGTGGAATGGCAAGAATACCTCCTCTCCCTCGGGTGCTTCACACGCCACAGGTCCAACCACCCCACCTCCTCTAGCAAACTAGCCAATGGAGAGCGAGATGTTTCTGATCCGCCTACCTGACCCGCAGGAGCAAACCTATCCAGAGTGACGCTTAGTCATGTTAAAATCTCCCATACAGAGTACCGAGGCTTGAGGATATGCTGTTGCAAAACCAGCAGCTTGTGTCAGTACCTGTAAGGTGGCTAGGGGCGGTACATACACTCCCAGTATGACATAGAGGACACAGTTGATATATGCTGCTATAAACACATAACGCCCACTAGGGTCAACCTGCACCTTATCAACCTCCCATCTAACCGACTTATGCACTAGAATAGATACACCCCTAGTTAAGTTAGTGTGGCAGGAGTGCCTCACCCATTGGACCCACGGTTTCTGAAGTCTACGCGCGGTATCCAGGGTCAAGTGCGTCTCCTGAAGACACAAAACATGCGGGTTAAGTTTCCGTATCGCTGAGAAGACCATGGTGCGCTTCCTATTACTACCCAAGCCCCTTATATTCCAAGACAGTATACGTATTTCCGTCATGTTAACATAGTGGTGAATGAATAGCAGTGTCTATACCTCCTAATATCACGACCTACCCAGGCATACATCTTCAAAGTTCCCACGAAGTGACCCAAGTACTGCCAAGATGTGCATTGCAAATACAGTGGTTCAATAGAACTAAACACCATCAACTGAACAAACATAAAAGAACTGGGTGAGATTCTTGCTGGAATCCTCGTTGGTCAGCAATCCACTGAACCTGGGAGAGCTGCTTAACCCCTTTGGGACACATGACGTACCGGTACGGCATGTTTCCCGAGTCCTTAAGGACACATGACGTACCGGTACGTCATGAGTTGTTCCGATCACTGCTGCTCAGCTGGCAGTGATCGGAACAAGGTACCTGCTGAAATCATTCAGCAGGTACCTTGTTACAATGCCCAGGGGGGTCCTGTGACCCCCCCCCCATATGGGCGATCGCTGCAAACCGCAGGTCAATTCAGACCTGCGGTTTGCAGCGCTATGCGATCTCTGAACGCGGGGATCAGAGAGTTAATGCCCCCTAAGTCTTGATTTTTAACCCCTCTGCACCCCCGCCGCCATAATATGATTGGGGGCTGCAGGGGGGGTTAAAAATCAAGACTTAGGGGGTGGTTGCGGGAGGCGGGCGGTGCGGCGGGCGGGATCGCGATTGCGATCCCCCGTCCGCCTCCTCTGTAATGTATCCCTGGTGTCTAGTGGGTCTATGAGTGTCAGCACATTGCTGACACTCTGATAGAAACGGCTGGCATCTGTGCTTGATCAGATGCCAGCCGCTTAACCCTTCCGTACCGCGGTCCATACGGACCGCGGTATGGAAGGGTTAACAGGGAGGGAGCTCCCTCCCTCTCCCATCGGGGGGCTGCTGTGCCTTTGCAGCCCCCAACAGTATGGGATAACAGAGGGAGGGAGCTCCACTCCCTCCCCATCACCCCCTGCTCAGTTATGGCAGCGGGTGATGGTTGCCATGGAGACAGGACGCTTTCAGAAGCGTCCTGTCTCCATGGTGCTGAAAGTCTGAATAGACCTGCTAAAGGTCTATTCAGACTTTGTAAAGTACAAAATACAGCACAGTGCACTATATAGTGTACTGTACTGTACTGTATTATACAGACACCAGATCCACTGGATCTTTCAGAACCGAGTGGGTCTGGGTCAAAAAAAAAATGTAAAAAAGTGAAAAAAATGTTGAAATGAAAAAAACACATATCACTGAATAAAAAAAAAAAAATACACTACACATATTAGGTATCGCCGCGTCCGTAAAAACCTGCTCTATAAAAATATCACATGACTGAACTCCTCAGGTGAACGCCATAAAAAAAACACCCCCAAAAAATGGTGTAAATAAGCCATTTTTTGGCACCTTACATCACTAAAAGTGTAATACAAAGCGATCAAAAAGGCGTTTGCCTCCCAAAATAGTACCAATCAAACCGCCATCTCATCCCGCAAAAAACGAGCCCCTCACCTAAAACAATTTTTTTGTTTCAAAAATGCTTTTAGTGTTAAATGTAAAAAAAAAAATTAAAAAGTAGACATATTGGGTATCTTCACGTCCGTAAGAATCTGCTCTATAAAAATATCACATGACCTAACCCCTCAAGTAAACACTGTAAAAAAAAATTAATAAAAACTTTGTCAAAAGCCATTTTTTGCCACCTTACATCACAAAAGTGTAATAGCAAGCGATCAAAAGTCATATGACCCCCCAAATAGTGCCAATCTAACCGTCACCTCATCCTGCAAAAATGATACCCAACCTGAGCCTAAAAACTGAAAAATATATGGCTCTCAGACTATGGAGATACTAAAACATGTTTTTTTTTCATTTAAAAAGGATATTATTGTGTAAAACCAAAACAAATAAAAAAAGGTATACATATTAAGTATCGCCGCGTCCGTAAGGACCTGCTCTATAAAAATATAACATGACCTAACCCCTCAGATGAACGCCGTAAACATAAAAAATAAAAACGTTGTCAAACAAGCCATTTTTTTGTCACCTTACATCACAAAAAGTGTAATAGTAAGCGATCAAAAAGTCATATGCACCCCAAGATAGTACCATTCGAACCGCCATCTCATCCCGCAAAAAATGAGCCCCTACATAGGACAATCGCCCAAAAAAAAAAAATATGGCTCTCAGACTATGGAGACACTAAAACATGATTTTTTTTGTTTTAAAAAATATTATTGTGTAAAACTTATATAAATAAATAAAAGTATACATATTATGTATCGCGCGTCCGTCACAACCTGATCTATAAAAATAACACATGACCTAACCCCTCAGCTGAACACAGCAAAAAAAAAAAAATACGGTGTCAAAAGCCATTTTTGTCACCTTACATCACAAAAGTGTAATAGCAAGCGACCAAAATGTCATATGCACCCCAAGATAGTGCCAATCAAACCGCCATCTCATCCCGCAAAAAAATGAGTCCCTACATAAGACAGTCGCCCAAAAAAATAAAATAAAACTATGGCTTTCAGAATGTGGAGACACTGAAAATTTTTTTTTTTCAAAAATGCTTTATTATGTAAAACTGAAACAAAAACCCCAAAAAGTAGTCATATTTGGTATTGTCGCGTCTGTAACAACCTGCTCTATAAAAATATCACATGACTGAACTCCTCAGGTGAACGCCATAAAAAACACCCCAAAAATGGTGTAAATAAGCCATTTTTGGCACCTTACATCACTAAAAGTGTAATACAAAGCGATCAAAAGGCGTTTGCCTCCCAAAATAGTACCAATCAAACCGCCATCTCATCCCGCAAAAATCGCAGCCCCTACCTAAAACAATTTTTTTGTTTCAAAAATGCTTTTAGTGTTAAATGTAAAAAAAAATTAAAAAGTAGACATATTGGGTATCTTCACGTCCGTAAGAATCTGCTCTATAAAAATATCACATGACCTAACCCCTCAAGTAAACACTGTAAAAAAAATTAATAAAAACTTTGTCAAAAGCCATTTTTGCCACCTTACATCACAAAAGTGTAATAGCAAGCGATCAAAAAGTCATATGACCCCCCAAATAGTGCCAATCTAACCGTCACCTCATCCTGCAAAAATGATACCCAACCTGAGACATTGCCTAAAAACTGAAAAATATATGGCTCTCAGACTATGGAGATACTAAAACATGTTTTTTTTCATTTAAAAGGATATTATTGTGTAAAACCAAAATAAATAAAAAAGGTATACATATTAAGTATCGCCGCGTCCGTAAGGACCTGCTCTATAAAAATATAACATGACCTAACCCCTCAGATGAACGCCGTAAACATAAAAATAAAAACGTTGTCAAACAAGCCATTTTTTGTCACCTTACATCACAAAAAGTGTAATAGTAAGCGATCAAAAAGTCATATGCACCCCAAGATAGTACCATTCGAACCGCCATCTCATCCCGCAAAAATGAGCCCCTACATAGGACAATCGCCCAAAAAAAAAAAATATGGCTCTCAAACTATGGAGACACTAAAACATGATTTTTTTGTTTTAAAAATGATATTATTGTGTAAAACTTATATAAATAAATAAAAAGTATACATATTATGTATCGCCGCGTCCGTCACAACCTGATCTATAAAAATAACACATGACCTAACCCCTCAGCTGAACACAGCAAAAAAAAAAAAAAAATACGGTGTCAAAAGCCATTTTTGTCACCTTACATCACAAAAAGTGTAATAGCAAGCGACCAAAATGTCATATGCACCCCAAGATAGTGCCAATCAAACCGCCATCTCATCCCGCAAAAAATGAGTCCCTACATAAGACAGTCGCCCAAAAAAATAAAATAAAACTATGGCTTTCAGAATGTGGAGACACTGAAAATTTTTTTTTTTTCAAAAATGCTTTATTATGTAAAACTGAAACAAAAAACCCCAAAAAGTAGTCATATTTGGTATTGTCGCGTCTGTAACAACCTGCTCTATAGAAATAGCACACAATCTTACCTGTCAGTTCAACTATGTAAATAACAAAAAATAAAAACGGTCCCAAAACAGCTATTTTTTGGCAAATTTTCCATTTAATCCATTTTTCCAGTAACAAAGCAAGGGTTAACAGCCAAACAAAACTCAATATTTATTGCCCTGATTCTCTTGTTTGCACAAACACCCCATATGTGGTCGTAAACTACTGTATGGCCAAACGGCAGGGTACAGAAGGAAGAGAACGCCATATGGTTTTTGGAAGGCAGATTTTGCTGGACTGGTTTTCTGACACTATGTCCCATTTGAAGCCCCCCTGATGCACCCCTACAGTAGAAACTCCAAAAAAGTGACCCCATTTTGGAAACTACGGGATAAGGTGTCAGTTTTGTTGGTACTATTCTAGGGTAAACATGATTTTTGGTTGCTCTATATTACACTTTTTTTGAGACAAGGTAACAAAAAATAGAAATTCGGAAATTTCATCTCCATTTGCCAATAACTCTTGTGGAACACCTAAAGGGTTAACAAAGTTTGTAAAACTGGTTTTGAATACCTTGAGGGGTGTAGTTTCTTAGATGGAGTCACTTTATGGAGTTTCTACTCTAGGGGTGCATCGGGGGCTTCAAATGGGACATGGTGTCAAAAATCCAGTCCAGCAAAATCTGCCTTCCAAAACCATATGGCGCTCCTTTCCTTCTGCGCCCTGCAGTTTAGTCATACAGCAGTTTACGACCACATATAGGGTGTTCGTGCAAACTGCAGAATCGGGGAATAAATATTAAGTTTTGTTTGGCTATTAACCCTTGCTTTGTTACTGGAAAAAATGGATTAAAATGGAAAATTTTACAAAAATTGAAATTCTGAAATTTTATCTCCATTTGCCATTAACTCTTGTGGAAAACCTAAAGGGTTAATGACGTTTGTAAAATCAGTTTTAAATACCTTGAGGGGTGTAGTTTCTAGAATGGGGTCATTTTTGGGTGGTTTTATTATGTAAGCCTCACAAAGTGACTTCAGACCTGAACTGGTCCCTAAAAAGTGGGTTTTTGAAAATTTCAGAAAAATTTCAAGATTTGCTTCTAAACTTCTAAGCCTTGTAACGTCCCCAAAAAATAAAATGGCATTCCCAAAATGATCGATACATGAAGTAGACATATGGGGAATGTAAATCAATAACTTTTTTTGGCAGTATTACTATGTATTATAGAAATAGAGAAATTGAAACTTGGAAAATTGCAAATTTTTCAAAATTTTTGGTAAATTTGGTATTTTTTTATAAATAAAAATGAAATTTTTCGACTTCATTTTACCACTGTCATGAAATACAATATGTGACGAAAAAACAATCTCAGAATGGACTAGATAAGAAAAAGCGTTTAAAAGTTATTACCACATAAAGTGACACTGGTCAGATTTGCAAAAAATGGCCTGGTCCTTAAGGTGAAATAGGGCCGTGTCCTTAAGGGGTTAAATACCGTGGCTAACAACAACACTGGGTGTGCGTTTGGTATACTTTACCAGTTGCACGTGACAATGGAAAAGATACAGAGCCGGCGGCCTCATGCCTCAACCTCGAGCAATATCGACTCGCATATCGGACAGGGCAGGCCGTTGAATAGAACAAAAGAGGAAACTGTATGCCTCGGTCCCCATGCAAGGACCACAAAACTATGCAGTGGGTAGCGTTAACTATATCCTGTCCGATATGCAGTCGGTAAATGCGCATATGTGTTGGTGTCAGAAATACAAAATGAAGTAAACGCAAGAAACATATGGAGGGGGGAGAAAAGAAAAGATAAAGGGGAGAGGCTAGAAGGGAAAGGAGAACGACAGGCAGCAGAGATATATTAGGACAGGTAAAAGTCCAGTATCGATAAATCTGTAGTCCCGCAATGGTGAGACAGCTGCATTATATCAAAAACCTGCAGTCCTAAAGGAAGGAACCAGGCAGTAGTCCTCACAAAGTCGACGGTTCATCTCGGGCTTCTTGGAATTGAAGAATCTGCTGACCTCTCCATCTGCAACTCGCACCCTAGCTGGGTAAGCCGAGGTCCCGTAGACTCTACTTCACAACCACGAAGGTTGCCCTCTTTTTCTGGAGCTCGGCTGGGAAATCAGGAAAAAGCATAATCGTAGAGTTGTCATAGCGCAGCTCCTGTTTGCGCCGCGCCATCCGTAGAATTAAATCTCTGTCAGTAGAATTTAGGAGCCGAGCTAATAGCGGTCTCGGGGTGTCCCAGGTGGCAAAGGTTTGGCAGGAACGCGGTGCGCCCTCTCAATAATGAAGGCACTGGAAAACGCTGTATCCGGGAAAGTTTTGCGAAGCCACGTGGTGACAAATGCGCATGGATCAGCGCCCTCCACCTTCTCCGGCATTCCAATTATCCCAGGTTGTTCCGGCGCGTGCGATTTTCATAATCATCGCATTTCTGTTGCCAGAAGTCCACTTTCCTCTCCTGTTCGCGCAGCTGATCTGGAACAGGGGCCATACGATCTTCCATATTGGACACTGGTTTCAGTCTCTGCGATTCTTTCTCGCATGTTCTGCATGTCATGGCGCAGAAGACTGATGTCCATTTTGACCTCCTCCAGCTTGCCTACCATCGAGGTCTTGCAAGTTGCAATGGCATGTAATAGCTGGTTGGTGACTTGTTTAAGCGATGGTTCAGGCTCAGAGCCAACATCCTGCTGTACGCTAGGAGAGTCGCCCAGGGTGGTAGGCGGTGCGGCCTGCAGGCTCGCGTTGGTGCCATCTTGGTTTTCTGTGCAGGCAAATTCTCTGAGCCTTTCAGCCGCTGATGAGGACTTGTTTCTCGACATATTCGCTTTTCGGGATCTCCCCGGTCTCCTGCGCTCTCTCTCTCTCTCTCTCTCCTGAGGTAATGCTTGCGCTGGTTAAAGTTCAGGATTAATGAGAAGTTGAGGTTCACAGCCCGGAGCTCCGCTATGTGCGTCCTTTCATACCGTCTTCCGGCCACGCCCCTAGTCGGTTAGTTTACCCGAGTATTTAGATCCTTAATTTGATTGCTCAGATATTTTTTAGATTAAATATTTTACAGATATTTTATTTTAATCCTGATTATTTTGGCAAAATAAAAAGCAAAACCAAACTAATCTGTCACATTGGTGCATATATGTCTAAACGAAGCTGGCAAATAGGTTGCTGGCAGTGCAAGGTCCAGCCGCCACCAATCGTTCCTATTGCCCTGCCGTAAAATAGCCAAGCGGCGCACTTGGCTATTTTCGGAATCCACATAGAAATTAATAGGAGTGCACCGTGCTTGCGCGGCCACCTCTTTCCATTCACTTCTACGGGGCCGACAGAAATAGCTAAGTGCTTGGCTATTTTCGCTGCCCCATAGAAATGAATGGAGGGCAGGCGCACATGCGCCCTCCTTCACTTTGGCGGCTCGGTTTATGAGCTAGATGCAGGTCCCAGCTCTATGCCACCATTGTCTGAGATGGGACGACACCTTTAATATAACTTTATAGTGCTTGGAGCTCTTTTTTTCTGGCATGTATGAACATGCATTTCAAGGAGACATTGCTGTATTGAGATCAAATAACAATAATAAAGTTGATCTAAGCTCCTCCTTCTGATGGTTGTCTGCCCGTGTCAGAATGAAAGCGGACGTGGAGCTTCCCGGAGTGCAAGAAGGGCTCAAAAATCAGGCTAAAATGAAAATACATTAGTAAGCTTAATTTACAGTTGATAAATGGCTAAAGAGCTTTTTTTTGTGTTGCTGGATAACCCCTGTAATTATCTTTTATGTTCCGTGTTACTTTATGTTGTTTCTTGTTTAGGACATTATCGAACTGGCAGTATGAGTTTGATAAATGGGCTCCTTCTGTGGTGAAGATCGCTTACAAGGTTTGTATTCTGCAAAGTTAGAACTTTGTAGATTGGAAAGCTTATTGTTTGCATACATTTTTTTTTCTATATTTTCCTTCTTCCCTCAAGACCCTACAAAATGTTTTCATGCTTGCTTCAGCACAGCAGATAAGAGTCATTACTGTCAGAATGATTAGAGTTTCAGAAGTGACCATCAGCACTATAAGGCTACCTGCACACATTGCGATCATGGGCGTTTTTTCAGTGCAGATTCTTGTGGGGAAAACCACAATATAGTACAATATATCTGTGCGGAAATTGACCTGCTCTATATATATATATATATATATATATATATATATATATATATATATATATTATTTTTATGAATTAATTTATTTTTTGCTGGATTTCACCTGTTTCAGTGCAAGGGTGAGATCTGTGGAAAATCCGCACCAAAAAATGCAATTAACACACACACATTTTCTGTTAAAACCCGAACCTATGTGCATTTAGCCTAATGCCCCTTGCAGACAAGCATGAGTGCATTAGGTCTGGATGCGTTGTGGATCGTTCAGTGGAACTGAAGTACATTCAGTTTTGTTTGCGATCGCGTTCAGTTCAGTTTAGTTTTTATCACGCGGGTGCAATGCGATTTAATGCGTTTTGCACGCAGTTGATAAAAACTGAATGTTTACAAACAACATCTCTTAGCAACCATCCGTGAAAAAAGCCATGCATCCGCACTTGCTTGCGGATGCAATGCGATTTTCACTCAGCCCCAATTACTTCTATGGGACCAGCGTTGTGTGAAAATCGTAGAATATAGAACATGCTGCGATTTTCACGCAACGCACAAGTGATGTGTGTAAATCACCGCTCATGTATACAGACCCATTGAAATGAATGGGTCCAGATTCCATGCGGGCGCAACGCTTTCGCATCACGCATTGCACCCACGTGAAATACTCGCTTAATGTGAAAGGGTATCTTCAACACGCATCAGGTTTTGTTGCAGAAATTTTTCTGCAACTAAAAATCCATTCCTTTCACCTATACAGAATTTGCAGCAATTCATGTTAATGGAACCGATTTTCATTTGCAGAAAATTTTCTACAACACAATCTGCCACGTGTGAAAAGCACACCAAAAGTCGGCTGAGAAAATGGCAGCTGTTTAACCCATTCTGCACTGTGATGGGAAGCAGGCCCTCCTTTGTCATCTCACCTTCAGCCAGTTTTGACAGTTTTATACTGCCACCCTGGGACTAACAAAGGCTGGGATTTCTTTGATATACACCAGCAGTATTGTAATGTGGGACAACCTAATATAACTAGTGACACTGACATTTGGAGTAGTTGCTGACATAGGATTACTACATTCATTATCTAACCTCTAAGAAAAATGTGAACTGGGATCTGCTCAGTCTTAAAGGGGTGTTCCGTTACATTAAGTTATCCTTTATCCACAGGATAGGGGATAACTATCAGATCGGTGAGAGTCCTACGATCGGGATTCCACCGATCACAAGAACGTGGGCTCTGTACCACCTGCAGCCCCCTGAAATGATCAGAATGGACGGATGGGCATGCTTACTGTACTCTGTTTTCTCTGGAGCTCCCATAGGAATGAATGGAGCGGCCACACGCATGCCCTACCAGGTTTTATGTTCATTTCAAGGGTATGGAGGGGGTACTGTTCCCCCGGTTGTGTGATCAGTGGGGGTCCCAGTAGTAGAACACTCACCTGTCCAATAGTTCTCACTTATTCTGTGGATAGCAGATAACTTAATATAACTGGAATACCCCTTTAAGTATGTTACATCAAGGAAAATTGTACTGTGGACTAATCATAGGCTGTTGGATAAAATGGAGCATAAACCATTAAATAAACGCCTTAAAGGGAATCTGTCACCCCTATTTTGGACTATAGTACTGCATATAAGGAGTCCAGATCACTATTTTTTATTTTCCTTTTCCCCCCGGTTCCCCTGCTGTCAGCACTCAGAGCTGCACTCAAATACACAGTCCTGACTGCTGTGGTAACATAATGGAGACGACTCATGGGCATATACAGCAGTCCTGACAATGTATTTCAGTGCAGCGGGGAAAGGGGGGGCAGCAGGAAAATAAAATAAAAAGTAGTGATTTGGACTCCATATCTGCAATACTACTCATGTATTACTGCAGATAATGGTCCAAAATGAAGGTCACATAGTCCTTTTAACATACACATAATGCGCATAAGATACAATCAGCGGTACACTGGTCCCACAACTCAGGAGTGATATACTGGTATAGCGACATTAAAGGGGTCATCCAAGATAATTAAAAATCTCAGATGAGCCCTTTCAAGTTAGACATCACAAAGAGAAATATTGTAGGATATTAAAGATGACGGAAAGAATAGGATTGCACTGACCTTTTAGATCTGACTTGGTTCCCCCATCCTCCCTAGACATCATTCTCTCAGCCATTAGAGGAAGGATTTAAGTCCTTGCTCGAGTTCAGATTTAACTTGTCCAGAGTTCCCCTGCGGTCATCGCTGGCATACAATGGAGTATATTGAAATACTGACATGACCTGGCCTCTTCTCAGTCCGATGTTTGGCAATTAAAGGTTTCCATTTGTCAAAAAAAGATCTTTGGCTGTTGTTCTTTATGGTTTCCATTTCAATCCTCTGTAGACCTAGTTTTATTTCTCAAGTTTGGATATTGTGGGCATAGTCGGAGCATTGCTAGTGCAGAAATGGAGATCTCAAGGGTACTAATGTGATCATGTCTAGTGATGTGGAAACCCATGTAGGACCAGCTTTCCTAAGATGAAGAGATGAGTGAAAAAGCAGCATGAATGGGTCCCTGGGCAGAGAAACTTCCATGATGTAGCAGTATAGCCTTTATCGCAATGTTCGGTTCCCTTGGGGCATGTCATATTTTAATGTTCATGTAAAATTAACGGAGGTCCTTGGTAGATGTGTTTGCATTGTTACCTCCCCTGGTACTTTTGGAGAACTTAAAGTTCTCTGAATATTTTTGTCCAACCACACTGGCACGGTTTGATTTACTCCGTAGTAATAGGAAACCTCCTTGAAATGAATGATATAGACAAGAGTCTACTATCAGAAACCTTTTGACAAATCAAGATGTTAAAGGAGTTATAAATGGTGTTGAATCATGCCAATGTCTTGTCATTTTAGGGAACTCCTGCAATGAGACGCTCTCTGGTCCCACAACTCAGGAGTGGAAAATTCAATGTCCTCTTGACAACCTATGAGTACATTATTAAAGACAAGCACATCCTTGCAAAGGTAATATTCATTCCTCTCTATTTTGAGTTGTCATAGTTGTGTAGGAGCCAAGCAGCCATTAAAATCTTTTTCTGTTTTTAGAAGTTGGCTCTGCCTTCATAAAAACTTTTGTCACGTTTGGAATGTATTATTACTAATGTTTTTGGTTTTTATATCTAATGCCATGAAAAACAATGGTAAGAACAGGCAAAATATTTGAAAGCAATCATAATACACTAATTTAGCAATAAAGTGTGTGGTAGCAAAAAAGGTCTTGGGTCCAGAAGCCCATGTGAATCAATCAGTAACTGGACTTTTTATTAGGTCATGCAGCTGGGCAAGTGCATTCCGTGTCCTCTCTAGGCTACTTTCACACCAGGAAACCACGTTGTCTACACAGACTTTAGTCTCCATGGTAACAGACTACGGCCAAGCTCTGTGTAGTCTGATTCTACAGTTACACTCCCATCCATCTCCTTCCATACATACATTTTGTAGGTCTGCAAGAAGTAGGTATGGGTAGAAGAGTATGAATGATATTGCCATATAGACACTCAAGACAATTGCATAGGCCCTGTGGGCACAAAGTTGCTTCAATCATTACTGGAAACTAGAGCTTTTTGTGCTCCCTGACTATTCTTTTTAGAAGGTGTTACAAATTGCACATTCCTCCTTTGGATTTTTTTTCTACGCCTGGATTGTGTTCTAATCTCTTTAATGCATGAATAAGAGTCGATGAGGACTTACTCAGGCATTCAAATGATTTCATTTGAAGTATTTGGCAAAAACTCGGTCTGGCAAAACAATTGCATCCTGGGAAGGTGCTTTGGATAGCTGTCCAAATTTTTAATTCGTGAAGCATTATGCAAGCTGCTGATAAAATATATTTATTGTATGTATTCTGTTCTTGTAACACAGTTGCTACATTCTGTCTTGATAATTGCACTCAAGATACATTGCATTGCCCCTTGAGTGACTTGACGGACAGTCACGTTGCCTTATTTGAATGGCCAAATCTCATCCTGTCCAGCTGCTTCCAGCTCTATCTGACTGGGTTTTCTGACCCAGATACTGCTATCTTTTTTATTTTTTTTACTTCTGCAGGTTAGAGTTTAAGATGGTGAAAACTCTTCCAGTAGGCGTAAGTGGTAACAATCTTAGGGTCCATTCACACGTCCGCAATTCCATTCCGCATTTTGCGGAACGGAATTGCGGACCCATTAGTTTCAATGGGGACAGACGATGTCCCAGCCGGGTCCGCAATTGCGGATCCGCACTTCCGGGTCCGCAATTGCGTTCCCGAAAAAAATAGAACATGTCCTATTCTTGTCCGCAATTGCGGACAAGAAAAGGCATTTTCTATGAGAGTGCCGGCGATGTGCGGTCCGCAAATTGCGGAACGCACATTGCCGATGTCCGTGTTTTGCGGATCCGCGGATCCGTGGATCCGCAAAACACAACGGACGTGTGAATGGACCCTTATACTGTGAGCTCTTTGCTTAAATGTGTTCCTTGTATTCAGATACGATGGAAGTACATGATTGTGGATGAAGGCCATAGGATGAAGAATCACCACTGCAAGTTAACACAAGTCCTGAACACCCATTATGTGGCTCCAAGACGTATTCTTCTAACTGGCACACCACTCCAGAACAAACTGCCTGAGCTTTGGGCCCTCTTGAATTTCCTTTTGCCCACCATCTTTAAAAGCTGCAGTACCTTTGAACAGTGGTTCAATGCTCCTTTTGCCATGACAGGAGAGCGGGTAATGTACTTTAATGGTCTGGACAAATTACATGGGATATATAGGGGTGCGGAGTCCCAGAAAATTAGAGTTTTACTAGATTCTGGTTCAACTTTACGTAAAATGTAGAGATTTTGCGGAGATTATTAACATATGCCAAAAACCTTTATTAATTAGACTCTCTACTGTAGAGACATTCTTTTATTTTCCAAGCTCTGATAGCTGGAACTTCTGGTGGCTCTGGGTCCTCCATTCCTACAGGAGAAGTGGGCTTGGGTTTTTTTTTTTTTTTTTTACTGTACTGAATAGGAGTGACCAAGTGCTTTGTGTGGTTTATGCCTTGGGTTCAGTCTCATTATTAATATATTTTTGGTCATGCTGCTAGGTCGATTTGAATGAAGAAGAAACTATATTGATCATCCGCCGTCTACATAAAGTGTTACGCCCCTTCTTGTTGAGACGGTTGAAAAAAGAAGTGGAGTCGCAGTTACCAGAGAAGGTAACAGTAATAACTTTAAGGGGCATTCCGGTAAAGTAACTTGATTTTTGAAAAACTGCATTAAGGCCGCAACTGTGACCCAACCAGAACCCAAACCTATATATATATGACCAGAGCATCAATATACCTTGCAATCCATTTGCCTAGCTCCTGTGTGAGCCTGCAACACACTGAGAGTATCATGGCGCCTGATCTTCCCTCACAAAACCTCAAAGACTACAATCCCTAGCTTTCCTGCTGAGAGTGTTGATGTTTATTGATTGGCTGCCTGATATACAGTCCAGTCACGCCCCCTCTACTCAGTAATCACCAGCACACTAACACGCCCTTTGTTTCACATGACATTTAGCTAGAGAAATGATAGTAACACACTGAGCATGCTCGACCTAACAAAGGCTTAGAACTACAGGTCGATGTTATGGTAATTTATGAGGAAACACAGTGGGTAGCAGAGGAAGAAAACTACTTTTATAACTACTGAATGGTAATACCTAATATAATGTAAATTTCACAAATTTACTATATGTGAAATTTACATTATATTAGGTAATTATTGATGACTAGACATTATGCCCGTTACAATAACGGGTGCTAGAAGATAAGTGTTGACACTGTTATGGGGGGATCTGTGGATGACACTGTTATGGGGGGATCTGTGGATGACACTGTTATTGGGGGGAATCTGTGGATGGCACTGTTATGGGGGGATCTGTAGATGACATTGTTATGGGGGGATCTGTAGATGACACTGTTATGGGGGGATCTGTAGATGACACGGTTATGGGGGGGATCTGTGGATGGGACACGGTTATGGGGGGGATCTGTGGATGGGTCACGCTTATGGGGGGGGGGGAATCTGTGGATGGCACTGTTATGGTGGGGGGGGATCTGTGGCTGACACTGTTATGGGGGTCTGTGGCTGACACTGTTTTGGGGGTCTGTGGCTGACACTGTTATGGGGGATCTGTGGATCCACAGATCCCCCCATAACAGTGTCGCTGTTTAGTGTGAATGTTATGGCACCGGGCCCCGGTCAGTGTAGTAATACTATAAATACCTGTAATAATAATGACGATCTTCACTAACTACATGGTGAGACAGGAGGCCGGGCGGGCGGCCAGGCACTGGCAGTGTAACTCACTAAGTGACGCCCCTGCTCCGCCCACTTCATGAATGAAGCGGCACACGCACGGACACCACTCACATAGGGATTTTATTAGTATAGATGAATTAGCCTAAAACATAAGTTATATTTATGGTAAGCGTAATACCCCTTTAATATTATTTGTTCGGTCATTATCTTTCTACAGACCAGATATATGAAGCATTAAGATCTTGTGGGCACAGCCAATGTCTCCATGAGGTTGAGGTGGGAGCCTGACTGTAGTATACAGCCGGCCTCCCTACTCAACTACAAGATTGGAACTAGCTCAGATCCTAGCTGTTTATTACCTTGGCATGGTCCAATAGGTTGCCTGTCAGTGTAATGTTATAATGCTCTGGAATACTTTGTATTTCAATGTACTATACAGCGGATCAAAGGATCACTGATTCAAGTCCCCTAAGTCTGGCAAAGACAACACTTCACTACCTTTGTCAGCCCCATAGAAGTGAATGGAGCACTATTGACGCATGTTCACCAATCGCATAGGGGACTCTGGGACCTGTTCTGGTTTGGTGGGGTTCTGACAGCTGGGATCAGGCCTTTTTTATCTATGCTGTTCATAGGTGACATATGTTAATTGGATAACCGCCTTAACCGCTTCAGGACCGCCGTACGCAGGATTGCGTCCTGCGGGCGGTCCTGTTCTTCTGATCGGACGCGCCGGGGCGTCATCTCGCGAGACGCGAGACTTCCTGTGAACGCGGGCGCGCGCGCGTTCACAGCGTCTGGCGTCTGAAGAGTTGTACTACAGCCTGCCAGCGATGATCAATCGCTGGCAGGCTGTAGATGCGATATAAATCGCATCAAACAGCTATATCAGACGCTGTTTTATGAACAGCGTCTGATATAGCTGCTACCTGGTCCTCTGGTGGTCCCATTTTCTGGGATCGACCACCAGAGGACCAGGTAACACAGTAAAGTTGCACCAAACACTACACTAACCCCCCACCCCCTCACCTATTAACCCCTTGATCACCCCATCTAGACCCCTGATCACCCCCTGTCATTGATCACACCCCTTGTAAGGCTCCATTCAGACGTCCATATGTGTTTTGCGGATCCGTGGATTCACAGATCCGTGGATTCACGGATCCGCGGATCCGATCTGCGGATCCGATCCGCAGATCCTCAAAACACGGACACCGGCAATGTGCTTTCCGCATTTTGCAGATCCGCACATTGCCAGAACTATATAGAAAATGCTTTTCTTGTCCGCAATTGCGGACAAGAATAGGACATGTTCTATATTTTTGCGGAACGGAAGTGCAGACTCGGAAGCGCGGATCCGTAATTCCGGATCCGAGCTGCGTACTCATAGAAATGAATGGGTCCGCAATTCCGTTCCGCAAACAGAATTGCGGACGTGTGAATGGGGCATAAGGGTCCCCTATCACCACCAGTTAGTTAGCTACTTGTTAGGTAGCTAGCGCCCAGCCCACCGCACCGCAGTCACTGATTTTGGCAGAGATTTATTCATCCACATTGATCGATGCGAATGAAGAAATCTGTGCCGTTTTTTTTTTTTTTTTTTCAGCGCAGAGGCTGAACGGAAAAAAAAAATCTCATTACCCGTATGCTCAATATACGGAGAATCGCAGAAACTCCTAATGCTGGCCATACGTGTAATGATTGCGGAGACCCTCAAATGCCAGAGCAGTACAAAAACCCCACATGTGACCCCATTTTAGAAAGAAGACACCCCAAGGTATTCCGTGAGGGGTATGGTGAGTTCATGCAAAATTTTATTTTTGTCACAAGTTAGTGGAATATGAGACTGTAAAAAAAAAAAAAAAAAACAATTTCCGCTAACTTGTGCCAAATTTTTTTTCTGTGAACTCGCCATGCCCCTCACGGAATACCTTGGGGTGTCTTCTTTCCACAATGGGGTCACATGTGGGGTATTTATACTGCCCTGGCATTTTAGGGGTGCTAAAGAGTGAGAATCCAAATGCGTAAAAATGGCCTGTAAAATCCTAAAGGTACTCATTGGTTTTAGGGCCCCTTTGCGCATCTTGGCTGCAAAAAAGTGTCACTCATGTGGTATCGCCGTACTCAGGAGAAGTAGGGCAATGTGTTTTGGGGTGTATTTTTACATATACTCATACTGGGTGTGAGAAATATCGCTGTAAACGACAACTTTTTACATTTTTTTATTCAAAGTTGTCAATATACAGAGATATTTCTCTCACCCAGCATGGGTATATGTAAAAATACACCCCAAAACACATCGCCCTACTTCTCCTGAGTACGGTGATACCACATGAGTGACACTTTTTTGCAGCCAAGATGCGCAAAGGGGCCCAAATTCCAACGAGTACCTTTTAGGAGGGTATTTTTACGCATTTTTCTTCTCACGCTTTAGGGCCCCTAAAATGCCAGGGCAGTATAAATACCCCACATGTCACCCCATTTTGGAAAGAAAACACCCCAAGGTATTCGCTGAGGGGCATAATGAGTTCATGAAAAATTTAACTTTTTGTCAAAAGTTAGCGGAAAGGGAGACTTTGTGAGAAAAAACAATAAAAAATCAATTTCCACTAACTTGTGCCAAAAAAAAAAATATTCTATGAACTCGCCATGCCCCTCATGGAATACCTTGGGGTGTCTTCTTTCCAAAATGGGGTCACATGTGGGGTATTTATACTGCCCTGGCATTTAGGGCCCTAAAGCGTGAGAAGAAAATGCGTAAAAATGCCCTCCTAAAAGGTACTCATTGGAATTTAGGCCTTTGCGCATCTTGGCTGCAAAAAAGTGTCACACATATGGTATCGCCGTACTCAGGAGAAGTAGGGCAATGTGTTTTGGGGTGTATTTTTACATATACCCATGCTGGGTGAGAGAAATATCTCTGTAAACTGACAACTTTGAATAAAAAATGTAAAAGTTGTCGCTTACAGCGATATTTCTCACACGCAGCATGGGTATATGTAAAAATACACCCCAAAACACATTGCCCTACTTCTCCTGAGTACGGCGATACCACATGAGTGACACTTTTTGCAGCCAAGATGCGCAAAGGGGCCCTAAAACCAATGAGTACCTTTAGGATTTCACAGGGCATTTTTATGCATTTGGATTCTCACACTTTAGGGGCCCCTAAAATGCCAGGTGAGTATAAATACCCCACATGTGACCCCATTTTGGAAAGAAGACACCCCAAGGTATTCCGTGAGGGGCATGGTGAGTCCACAGAATTTTTATTTTTTGCCACAAGTCAGCGGAAATAGTTTTTTTATTTTTTTTTATTTTGTTTTTTACAAAGTCTCATATTCCACTAACTTGTGACAAAAATAAAATTTTACATGAACTCACCATACCCTCACAGAATACCTTGGGGTGTCTTCTTTCCAAAATGGGGTCACATGTGGGGTATTTATACTGTCCTGGCATTTTAGGGGCCCCTAAAGCGTGAGAAGAAGTCTGGAATCCAAATGCGTAAAAATGCCCTGTGAAATCCTAAAGGTACTCATTGGTTTAGGGCCTTTGCGCACCAGGCTGCAAAAGTGGCACACATGGGTATCGCCGTACTCAGGAGAAGTAGGGCAATGTGTTTTGGGGTGTATTTTTATATATACCTATACTGTGTGTGAAAATATCTCTGTAAACGACAACTTTTAAAAATTTTTATACAAAGTTGTCAGTTTACAGAGATATTTCTCTCACCCAACATGGGTATATGTAAAAATACACCCTAAAACACATTGCCCTACTTCTCCTGAGTACGGCGATACCACATGTGTGACACTTTTTGAAGCCTGGGTGCGCAAAGGGCCCAAATTCCAACGAGTACCTTTAGATTTTACATGGCGGCTCACAATTTAGCCCCGCCCAAAATGCCAGAACAGTAAACACACCCCACAAATGACCCTTTTCGGAAAGTAGACACCCTGAGGTATTCACTGAGGGGCATAGTGAGTCCGTCTGAGATTTCTTTTTTTTTTGCCAGAAGTTAGCAGAAATTGAAACTTTTTTATTTATTTATTTTTCTCAGAAAGTGTCATTTTCCGCTAACTTGTGAAAAAAAATGAAATGATACATGAACTCACCATGCCCCCCCGCGAATACTTTGGGGTGTCTTCTTTCTAAAATGGTGTGATTTGGGGGGTATTTATACCATCCTGACATTCTAGCACCTGAAGAAACATGACAGGCGCTCAGAAAGTCAGAGCTGCTTCAAAATGCCGAAATTCACTTTTTTGCACCATAGTTTGTAAACGCTATAACTTTTACCCAAACCAATAAATATACACTTATTGGACTATTTTTTTATCAAAGACATGTAGAACAATAAATTTAGAGAAAAATTTATATAGAAATGTAGTTTTTTTTTTTTAAATTTACAACAGAAAGTGAAAAATGTCATTTTTTTGTAAAAATTTCGGTAATTTTTGATTAATAGCAAAAAAAGTAAAAATGTCAGCAGCAATGAAATACCACCAAATGAAAGCTCTATTAGTGAGAAGAAAAGGAGGTAAAATTCATTTGGGTGGTAAGTTGCATGACGGAGCAATAAACGGGTAAAGTAGTGTAGTGCGGAATTGTAAAAAGTGGCCTGGTCTTTAAGGGTGTTTAAGCTAGGGGGGCTGAAGTGGTTAAAAGGGTTGTGTCACTTCAGCAAATGGCATTTATCATGTAAAGGCTTTCTAATGTATTGTTATTATCTATATTGCCTCCTTTGCTGTCTGGATTCATTTTTCCATCACAATATACACTGCTCGTTTCCATGGTTACGACCACTGTACAATCCAGCAATGGTGGTCGTGCTCGCACACTATAGGAAACGGCGACAGCCTTTGTGTACCCCCACGGTCCTGGCCACCAGAGAGGCTGTCGCCTTTTCCAATAGTGTACAAGCACGACCACCGCTGATGGGGTGGTCGTCTGGAAACAAGCAGTGTATAATGTGATGGAAAAATTTATTCAGCCAGCAAAGGAGGCAATATGGATAATAACAATACATTAGGAAGTGGCTTGTATTAACTTCCTCTACATGATAAATGCCAATTGCTGAAGTGAGACAACCCCTTTAACAGTGACCTCATGCTCCCCTCCTTTTTCTGTGTGAAGACTTGAGTTAGGTATGAAGAAAGTCTGCTGACAAATCTTGCACCGTGTTGGTATTAGGGATGAGCCAATCAACTTCTGATGAAACTTCCAAAGTTTAGTCGCATAAAATTTTGTTCGAATACTGTACGGAGCTAGAGCTAGAATGTATTGGCTCTGATGAGCCGAAGTTATTGCTTCGCGAAGTCTCGCGAGACTTCGCACAATAACTTCATAAATCTCTTTGTACTGTAAAAAAAAAAAAACATTTCCCAAACTCTGGTTCGTTTCCAAGTGCTCCATACAGTATTAGAACGAACCTTTACGAGAATCGCCTTCGGATATTTCATCCGAAGTCTATTCGCGCATCCCTAATTGGAATGTGAATATGTCCCCGTTTTGGCATATCTGAATAGAAAATCAAGATCTGCCATCATGCAGTGAACATTCTGCTGTTCTGCGACCCTGTATTGGAGTTCTTGTTTGCAGACTTTTGCTCCGTGTTTCTTTCAGGTTGAATATGTAATTAAATGCGATATGTCAGCCCTCCAGAAGATTCTATATCGCCATATGCAAGGAAAAGGTATTCTCCTTACCGATGGTTCAGAAAAAGACAAAAAGGTATGTACCTTAGCGCTGTAAATGTGAGTGGGATAAATATGGTGCGACGTTCATATTCCAGAAGTGTACATTCTACACAGTAGTCATTATTCAACATATATTTCATAATATGCTCACTAATGGTCTGGGTTCAGATGTATACGGGTTTGTGGAATTGCATTCATTATGGCGTAATCTCTTAAGCACAGTCTTCTTTGGTACTTAGGGCTCTGTATTTTTCTCCCATTTTTTTTTTTTTTTTTTTTTTAAATCTCTGCATTTCAAAAGCCACAACCATATTGTTTTATACAAGGCAAGTTGTAATTTTTGATGGTACCTTTTTTGGGTACAACAGGTAATGTACCCTAAAGTTATAACTTTTAAAATAATTTGGGGGCAACAGTGTGAAAAAACATGGTCTCTGAATGGTAATAATGGCATTTTAGCTTTATTCTGTCAATACCCAATTGACTTGATTTTTATGTTTTAACAATCTAAAAAATAATGAGTGGCTCATTTTTTCCAGGACAAGCTCTAGTTTTTGTTGATACCACTTTGGGATGTATGGAACCTTTTGACCTTTTTTTCTTTCATTAGTGATTACATTTATATTGTTGCTGTTATTAATATCGTTTTGTCTATTATCTTATAGGGAAAAGGTGGCGCCAAGACTCTAATGAATACCATCATGCAGCTGCGAAAGATCTGTAACCACCCTTTCATATTCCAACACATTGAGGCAAGTCTGATGCTCTGCTGATGACCTAAAACTATGAATCATCAACACATCCTTTCAGTAGTAAATGCGGTGATCTCAGGACACAATACTTGCAACATACAATGGTCTTTCCTGGACCATCATAAGTAGGGAATCGACTTCGGATGAAACATCCCAAGTCGATTCGCATAAAACTTCATTTCAAAACTGTACGGAGCGAGCACTCCATACGGTATTAGAATGTATTGGGTCCTATAAGTGGTACCTTGGAACCGACCCAAAGTTCGGGAAATTTTTATTTTTACAGTATAAATCATTTTCTGAAGTTATTATGCGAAGTCTCGTGAGACTTCGCAAAGTAATAACTTCGGCTCATCGGAGCCAATACATTCTAATACACACAATGCACCGTTCCAACCAATAAACATGACCACTTCTCTGGTAAAACCCCTGTATTGGCTGTATAGTAGCCCCTCTCTGTGGTACTGTGCGGTACTACGCATCCTGTACTGCCCCCTGTCTGTGACAGGATGAGCTGCTCCTTTGAAGAACAGGTGAGGGTGGCTCCATTTTATTTTTCTGGTAAACTGTGCTATACAGACCCTGGAAAAATTCCTGTCATCATAGAAAGTGATTTAGAACTTCCGGCATCTATTTCTGACTGGTATATTTAAAGAGGACCTTTCATTACTTCTAAAGATATTAACTAACGATGCTCACATTTAGAGTGGAGCCCAGTAATCTCCCTGCACTTACTATTATCCATGGGCGCCGCTCCGTTCTCCCGGTATAGGCTACGGTATCTTCGGGGACTCGGTTATAGTAGGCGGCGCCTGCCCTTCATCTCCTTCTCCCAGGCTGTAGCGCTGGCCAGTCGCAGCGCAGAGCTCATAGCCTGGGAGAAAAAAACCTCCCAGGCTATGAGCTCTGCGCTGCGATTGGCCAGCGCTACAGCCTGGGAGAAGGAGATGAAGGGCAGGCTCCGCCCACTATAACCAAGTCCCCGCCTACTATAATTTTGTGAGCACAGAGACCGGAGCCTATACCGGGAGAAGGGAGCGGCACCCAGGGATAATAGTAAGTGCAGGGAGATCCCTGGGCGCCGCTCTACATGTCAGCATCGTTAGTTAATATCTTTAGAAGTGATGAAAGGTCTTCTTTAAGCTTGCCTTATCTGTCTTAGTTTTCTGCTTATTTTTCTTAAATGTTCATTTCTCGCTTATATCATTGGGGGACACAGACCATGGGTATAGCTGCTTGCTGCCACTAGGAGGCGACACTAGGCTGAAAACTGTTGGCTCCTCCTCCGCCAGCTATACCCCCTCCGGCCAGGAGAGAGCTCTCAGTTTTTAGCTTAGTGTCGTAGGAGGCAGACCCCCTGCTCTGCAGGGTGGCTGTTATTTTTTTTTTTTTTTTTTTACTTTATTTTTTTCCTTTTAGGTTGGGGGTCCAGGGCTATTGAGAGCTCTGCATCCCTGGGGGGGGCCGACTGGTGACGCTTATTCCGCCGCTCTGCCCCCCACAAGAAGACAAAGTGGACCAGGAGGGCTTGACCTTCCTGCTCCCCCCAGCGATAGAACCACCTGTCCCTGCCCTGCAACCCAGTCCCTGTCACTTGTGCCAGGGACTGAAGAGGTGGTGCTGCTGGTCTAGGTAAAGGGTGAAGAACACAGATGAAGACAGGTGAGTATGTTTTCTGTGTTGTGGTGTCACCCTAGGATTCCCCTTCCCCTCTGGACACAGTGTACTGCACCACCGGCATAGGGACTGCGGGGGTTAATTTTTCTGAGGCACTTGGACACGTCCAGGTCCTCTCTCCCAGGCACGTTCTGCCTCATCTATGTGCTCTCTTCTCCTCCCCCTTACCCCTTCTCCCCTAAGGTCCGCATGTGGGAGCGTTCTCCCATGGGCCCTCGGTTCACTGACCGGGTCCCCTACCTTCCCTGGATCTGGCATCGCTGCAGCGTGAGCCGGGGGCGGGGCTTCACGCCGGAGGGGCGGAGCCTAATTTTTCCCGCCGGGCGGCTGGAGGGCGGAGCCTAATTTTCCCGCGGCGCTTCCTCCCTTGCCTGCCTGGCCGTGCAGTTTTCTGGCTCCTGAGAGGCATAGCCATGTTGCAGCCTGCTCCTCCTCTCCAGACTGGTGAACCAGCTCAAGGGGATCCCCTCAACCTGCTGCTCCTGACTCTGGGGACACGTCCAGCAAGGGTTGCTCCTGCTCCACTCTGGTAGGACCAGTGCTTCTCCCCTCCCCGGTGCCCCCTCTGGCCCCACTCCTCTGGCCCCACTCACCTGTCATGTCGGACCCAGTGGATCCCGCACCCCAGGTCCCTGGTAGGGCTACCCATTATGCCTGCACTTCCTGTAACGTGAAGTTCCCTAGGGGTCAGGCAGACCCCCTCTGTGCCTCATGCCAGGCCACCCAGGGCGTGCCGCCTCAGTCGCAGTCCACTGACGTGCACCCGCCTGCTGGAAGTATGGAACCGGAATGGGCGAAATCCCTGTCCCGGGCGGTGACTGACCTATCCAAGATCTCCCAATCCACCCTTTCCTTAATGGGTCGCTTGGTAGAGACGTCGTCACCTGCGCAGCCTGATCTCTCTCAGGGCGCACCATCCAGGAGCAGACACCCCAGCAAGCGTCCCAGGCAGGAACGTCTCTCGTCCTCGGACGGGTCGCCTTCGCCCCTCCCCCGGTTCGCTGTCCAAGGCGTCCTCGTCTGTTGGGGAACATGTGTCTGAAGGGGAACTCGCAGAGTCGGATGCGGATCTGGATCCAGACCGCTCGTCTCAGATGGCAGCCTTAGTGGACAGTCTTGTCTCGGCGATCCGGGACACCTTCCAACTTCAGGAGGAGGGCTCCTCCTCCAGTCACCAGGGAGTTTCTTTCCTGCGAGCCAAGCAGGCCCCCAAATCGTTCCCGGTCCACGACGACTTTTCTGTTCTCACCACTAAAGCATGGGAACAACCAGGGTCAAAATTTTTGATCCCCAAGCGGCTGGATCTCCTTTACCCTTTTCCCCGGAATGGGTGGGTAAGTGGTCCTCCCCTCCAAAGGTAGACCCGCCGGTGGCTCGCCTGGCCAAGAATACCACGATTCCGGTCGCGGACGGCTCCTCTTTGCAGGACCCGGCGGACCGGCCGGGTGGAATCACTTGCGAAGTCGGTCTTTTCAGCCTCCGGTTCGGCGCTCCGCCCCATTTTCGCCTCAGCATGGGTAGCCAAGGTGGTTTCCGAATGGGCCCTGCGCTTGCGTCAGGACTTAGACTCGGATCTTTCTCGCGACGATCTCCAGGCTCTGGCGATCCAGATATCCCAGGCGGGAATTATCTTTGCGAGGCGGCTCTGGGCGCGGGCTCCATGGTCGCACGTTCCTCCGCCCTCGCCGTTTCCATTCGGCGGGAACTCTGGCTGAAGGCCTGGCAGGCCGACTCTTCTTCCAAGCGCTCCCTTCTGTCTCTACCTTTTGCTGGTTCTCGTCTTTTTGGACCCAAACTAGACGAGATTATTTCTGAGGCCACGGGCGGCAAAAGCACCCATCTTCCGCAACCCAAACCCAAGAGTTCATCTCGTCCGCGTCCTTTCGCGCAACGCCAGTCCTTTCGCCGCTTTACGGGTACCCGCCCGGCGGCTCCCTCGACCGCACGACAGTCCACCCAGGAGCAGAGACGGAAGCCTTCGTTTAGGCCGCAGCCCGCCTGGCGCCCCGGGCGCAGCCCCAGCGCTCTTCCTCTAACAAGCAGTCCCGGCATGAAGGTGCGCCCCCACCTTCCTGGGTGGGGGTCGGCTCCTTCGTTTTCAGGAGGTTTGGCAGGCCCATGTGTCGGATGCCTGGGCGCTCGAGGTGGTCACTTCGGGCTACAAGTTGGAGTTCAAATCCATGCCTCCAAACCGTTTTTTTCAGTCCCGTCCTCCCAGGGAGCCATCTCGGTCGGAGGCCTTCTTCCAGGCGGTTCGCGATCTGCTGGTCCGGGAGTTATCTCCCGGTTCCGGCTCAGGAGCGTTTTCCGGTTTTACTCCAACTTATTCATCGTCCCCAAGAAGGAGGGAGCGGTCCGCTCAGTGTTGGACCTCAAAATGGTGAACCGATACCTTCGAGTGAGCTGTTTTCGCATGGAGTCCCTTCGCTCCGTGATTGCTTCCTTGGAGCAAGGGGAATGGCTGGCTTCCTTGGATATCCAGGACGCCTACCTACACGTCCCCATTGCGATCGCCCACCAGAGGTTTTTGCGCTTCGCGGTCCACTCGGATCACTACCAGTTCGTTGCACTGCCGTTCGGTCTGGCGACGGCGCCGAGGGTGTTTACCAAGGTGCTCGCTCCGCTGATGGGTCTTCTTCGCTCCAGGGGCATCGTCTTGATCCCGTACTTGGACGACATTCTCATCAAGGCGTCGTCGTTCCGGCAGTGCGGGGAGAGTCTGCAGATCACCTTGGACACTCTCGCCCGCTCGGGTGGATTGTGAACTTTCGGAAGTCCTCCCTGATCCCATCCACTCGGATTCGGTTCCTCGGAATGATCCTGGACTCGGGGTCAGCCGGGTGTGCCTTCCAGCGGACAAAGTGAAGGTCCTTCGCGGTGCGGTGCTCCGGTTGATTCGGCAGCGCGCAGTCTCCATCCGGACTTATATGCGGGTGTTGGGTCTCATGGTGGCCTCGTTCGAGGCGGTACCATTTGCCCAGTTCCACACCCGCTCCTTTCAGCGAGTGATCCTCTCGACTTGGGACGGGTCTCAGGGGTCCCTGGATCGTCGGTTCTCTCTTCCCCAGGAGGTTCGGTCGGACCTCCATTGGTGGCTTTCCCGACTCACCTGGAGGTGGGGAAGTCCTTCCTGCCGGTCAGGTGGACGGTCATTACGACCGACGCCAGTCTGCAGGGTTGGGGAGGAGTCTTCGGCACTCGGACATCCCAGGGCGTCTGGTCTCCGTCGGAGTCCAGACTCTCCATCAATGTATTGGAGCTTCGGGCGATTTTCCTTTCTCTGCGCCATTGGTCTCCCCTCCTGCTGGGCCTTCATGTCCGGGTCCAGTCGGACAACGCCACGGCTGTGGCGTATGTCAGCCATCAAGGGGGACTCGCAGCTCGTCTGTCATGTCCGAGCGGCAAGAATCCTCCGGTGGGCGGAGACCCACGTTCAGGCTCTGTCGGCGGTCCACATTCCCGGAGTTGCCAATTGGACCGCAGATTTTCTGAGCCGGACGACGATAGATTCCGGGGAATGGTCTCTCCATCCGGAAGTCTTCGACGACCTCTGTCGTCGCTGGGGACGGCCGGATGTGGATCTGATGGCCTCCAGCCTCAATCACAAGCTCCCGTTCTACTTCGCCCGCGCAAGGGATCCCGCAGCCTGCGGGGTGGGCGCTCTCGTGGCCCCGTGGGACGGATTCACGTTCCTCTACGTCTTTCCTCCGTTGTCCCTACTGCCTCGGCTTCTCCGCAGGATCAAGTGGGAGGGCGTTCAGACCCTTCTAAATCGCTCCAGACTGGCCGCGCCGAGCATGGTACTCGGATCTTGTCCTTCTGCTGGGGGACACTCCGTTTCCGCTTCCTCTCAGACCCGATCTTCTGTCGCAAGGGCCAGTCTTCCACCCGAGTTTAATTACTCTACGTTTGACGGCGTGGCTCTTAAAACCTTCCTTCTAAAGCAGCGGGGTTTTTCCGATGCGGTGGTTCGTACGCTTATTCGGGCCAGGAAGCCCGCTTCTTCCAGGATCTATTATCGAACCTGGAAGTCCTTCCTTCGATTCTGTGAAGAGCGGGACCTGTCTCCCAGATCCTTCTCCCTGCCGGTCGTTCTGGCCTTTCTCCAGTCCGGACTGGAACTGGGCATGGCGCTCAGCTCCTTGAAGGGCCAGGTGTCGGCCCTTTCTATTTTCTTTCAGCGGTCCTTGGCTGGTATGGGTCCAGTGAAGACCTTCCTTCAGGGCGTCGCACACACCTCTCCGCCCTACCGCCCCCACTACATCCGTGGGACCTCAACTTGGTGTTGGGGGTTCTGCAAGCTTCTCCATTCGAACCCCTGCGGGAGATTTCTCTCCGTCTGCTGTCTTGGAAGGTGGTCTTTCTGGTGGCTATCACCTCAATACGCAGAGTTTCAGAGCTTGCAGCTCTGTCATGCCGTGAGCCGTTCCTGGTCTTTCATCAGGACAAGGTGGTCCTCCGGCCGATCCCTTCCTTCTTGCCCAAGGTGGTGTCGGCTTTTCACCTTAATGAGGACATTGTCCTGCCGTCCTTTTGTCCGGGGCCCTCTCATCCGAGAGAGGTGTCATTACACCGGTTGGATGTGGTGCGGGCTCTGCGGATTTACCTTTCGGCCGTGGCTCCCTTTCGGCGCACGGACGCCTTGTTCGTCCTTCCGGAGGGTGCTAGGAAGGGATTGGCGGCTTCAAAGGTGACGATCTCACGGTGGATTCGCTCCACGATTTTAGAATGTTACCGCGTTCGGGACAAGACGCCCCTCCTGGGATCACGGCCCACTCTACCAGGGCACTTGGGTCCTCCTGGGCTTTCTTCCACCAGGCGTCGGCGGCTCAATTGTGTAAGGCCGCGACTTGGTCCTCCCTCCACACTTTTACAAAGTTCTACAGGGTTCACGCCCTCGCTTCTGCGGACGCCGCTCTGGGCCGCCGGGTATTGCAGGCCGCGGTGTGAAGGCTGGCACAGGGTTCCCTGCCGTCTTCATTCTGTTTTGTGTTCCCTCCCCAGGGACTGCTTTGGGACGTCCCATGGTCTGTGTCCCCCAATGATATAAGCGAGAAAACGAGATTTTGTGAAACTCACCTGTAAAATCTGTTTCTCGCTTGATTCATTGGGGGACACAGCACCCACCCAGTTTTGTTCCTAGTGTTGGGAGCCGCCAGGTTTCCTAGGGGCTCGTTCTGTTTGGGTCCGTTGACCGTGTGCGTTGGTTTGGTTGTAATATCCTTCTACTTCTCCTACTGCTTTTGCACAAACTGAGAGCTCTCTCCTGGCCGGAGGGGGTATAGCTGGCGGAGGAGGAGCCAACAGTTTTCAGCCTAGTGTCGCCTCCTAGTGGCAGCAAGCAGCTATACCCATGGTCTGTGTCCCCCAATGAATCAAGCGAGAAACAGATTTTACAGGTGAGTTTCCCAAAATCTCGTTTTTCTGTTATTTTGGAACCAATTTCTAGTTTTCTATAGAGTTATGAACTTGTTACAATAGTTTCAACCTATAATGGTCGTCCAGGAATTAAATGAATATTTTAACTTGAGAGACTACTGTAAGTGTATTTTACAAATCTTCTGAAAGTATTATTTAAGACAGCTAGAATGTATGTAATGGTATATAATTGCTGGCTCCCTTAGTGAAGAGAGTTGACCCTCTACTACTCCGTAAAATAGGAATCCATAGTTGGCTTTGTTACTGTCTGGTACTTCGGTACCAAGGCTGACTTCAGATTCCTATTTTAAAATGTTTTTTAATACGCAGATAGGAATACCGAAGTCATTCACTGAAGTCTTGCGCAATTTCTGCCGAGACAAAGTTTTGCTGCACGGAGCCCATACATTTTAATTCTGTACGGAACAGCATTAAAAATTTAGCTTTTTAACAAATAGACTTTGGCTCTATGATCCAAAGCTTGATTGGCAAAAGCCTGGTTGGGGAAGATGTACTAGGGCGGCATTACAAACGCCAGTCTTAGTATAAAATCCGATGGTTAAGAGTGCGCCAAGTTTATTAAGAGGCACAGGCTGCAGGAGGCCACACCCCTCCCAAGCCCCACCCACTACCCAATACATTTAGGCAGGGTGTTGAATCTTCTTAAAGACTGGCGATATGGTTCTGCTTGGTGGATACCTCTTTGCACACCAGTCACTTACAAAAAGTAGTGAGAGATGTTATAGGTTGAAAATTATGGTACAGAATATCATTTTTTTGTTTTATAGGAATCCTTTGCTGAACATCTGGGATACGCTAATGGAATCATCAACGGGTAACTTATTCATAAATGTAATCTTACAGTAAAGATACATCATTTAATAGTGGTTATCAAGCAGGGAAAATTTTATGGACAAGGGATCCAGGTGATGAATGAAGCAATTCTCACCTCACTGTTCATGTTCCTATGTTTACTGGTACCCCCGGGCCCTGCTTTCCTCATCACACAGGAAATGCCCGCTGAGCTGATCACCGGCTGACCCACGTCATTTCTTTGGCCGGAGATGGATTGACTGAGCAGGCATATCCTGTGTGTTCAGACAGGACTAGCAGGAACCTAGTAAGGGCTCATGCACCCGACCGTATGTATTTTGTGGTCCGCAAAACACGGATCTGCAAAAAAAAAAAAGGGACGTCTGAGTTACATTTGTTTTTTGTTTTTTTTTGACGATCCATTGTAACAATGCCTCTCCTTGTCCGCAAAATGGACAAGAATAGAACGTTATTTATTTTTTTTTTTGTTGTTGGAACGTACATACGGACACAGGATGCACAAGGGGTCATTTCCGTTTTTTTCAAGCCCCATTGAAATACGAACCTGTAAAAAAACGGACGAAAACTGAAGAATATGTTCGGCTGCATGAGCACCAAGTGTCAGAACTGGAGCGACATTGTTGAGGGGAATATGCTTTTTATTTTTCTAACTCTCTCTGAGTCTTTTGCCAATCTTTTTGCAACAAACCATATAATAATGACTCTCGGGCACCATATATAGATATGATATAGTAATAATTATTGATATTCTTTTGTCAGGCCTGATCTCTACAGAACTTCAGGGAAGTTTGAGTTACTTGATCGAATACTACCAAAGCTTCGAGCCACAAATCACAGGGTTTTGCTGTTCTGTCAGATGACTTCACTCATGACTATCATGGAAGACTACTTTGCTTTTCGAAACTTCCTTTACCTTCGACTTGATGGTTTGTATCTGTTGCTTGTTAAGTTTATCATATGAACAATGACACCTTTACAGCTGTCTACTGCTGCCCCCCCATTTAATGGTAAATTGCTCATATAAAAGATATTCTCACTGGAACAGGTGGCATGTTATGGGGCAGGAGGAACTGAGTAGATAGATGGATAGATAAATAGTTTTGTGAATAAAGATTTAGTGGAACTTATTCATTTAAAGGGGTATTTAAAAAAAAAAATTCAAGTTTTTTCACTGCTTGTTAAGACTAACATTTTTTGCATTGATACGTATTAAAAGTTGCCTACTAACCTCCACCTGTCGCTAGCACTGTACAGCAGACAAGACTACCCTGCCCCCTAACCAGGCCAGCTATGCCTGTGCATTCAGGCAGCCTTGGGCTCTGACTGCTGACATCATGCACCAGGAGCATATCATTTGACCGTAGCGCTGGCTCAGTAGACACCTTTTCTTAAATATCAATTCAGAAGTCTCAAGGGGGGTGAACATGAAGTATAAAAAAAAAAATCTTGGAATACCACTTTAAATCTTTCCTTTTTCTATGCTTAGGAGTTCAGTGGGTGGTCCTATCAGCGATTGACAGCCTTCCTCATACCAGTGTGCATACGGAGATGGCTGATTAGGACCACCCACTGGAATCCTAAACCCAGAATAATCAGGAATGGAAATAAATAAATAAAATAAGTTACACTGAATCTTTTCCCACAAATCTACTCTATTTTTTGGACTATAACTGCAAGATGCTCCCAGGTTTAGGGCGCATTCACACCACCATAGTGTTTTGCAGGCCGCAAATTGCGGATCTGCAAAACACGGATTCCTGGTACGTGTGCGTTCCACACATGGTCGCCACTATCATAGAAAATGACTACTCTTGCCCGCAATTGTGGACAAGAATAGGGTATGTAAATGAGCCCTTAGACAACTGAAAATGGGTAAAAAATATTTTCTACTTATTAACCCCTTCACGTATTATCAAGTACATGTGCTTGACAATGTGTGAAGGCTTGTATGGAGCAGCAATAGCAGTTACGGCATCTGAGAGAGTAAGGCAGGGGGATGCGGCTCCCTCTGCCTTCTGATTGAAGCCCCTGCAGTGAAATCACGGGCCTCCAATTGGTTACCTTGACAGCCTGGGGCCTGCTGAGGCTTCCCAGGGCTGTCACAGTAATCTGCCAGCAGATAGAACAGCAGAATCCAATTCACCCTAACCCTGGGAACACACCTGAGCGTTTTTCAGCACGTTCATACGCGCTGAAAAACGCTCAACATGTGAAAAGCCATGCATCCCTATGTGCATGGTTCACATGTCGGCGTTTTACAGCGCGGACGACCGCGCTGTAAAACCCCCTACGCGATCGCACCGGCTGCCGTGACTATCGTGCGGCAGCACGCGCTATGCAGCCCATATTCTATTATGGGAGCGCGCATATGACGCGCGCTTCCATAAAACAGCCACTTCGCGGCAGAAGCGCGCGTCATAGGCGCGCTCTGGGAACACGCGAAGTGTGTTCCCAGGGTAATAGATCTCTAAAGATCCCAGGTTCTAGCTCCCTAAGGCCTCATATGCAGACACTGGCTGTGTGCTCCCCGCATCATGGATGCAGACCCATTCACTTAAAGGGGTCCTCAATCCGGAGCTGCGGAACGGAGGCACAGAACACCACGGAAGCACTAAAGAGTGCTTCCGTGGTGTTCCTGTCCGTGCCTCCACACTGCAAAAAAAATGTTCTATTTTATTGCGGTGCAGACAGATCACAGACCCATTCAAGTTGAATAGGTCTCGATCCGTCCCGGCTGCCGCGCGGATGTTGCCCGTGCATTGGGGGCCGCAAATTGCAGTCCCCAATGCACGGAATATCCGCACAACGGACGTGCCAGTTTATCAGCCTCATTAACCCCTGGTGGTCTGCATTGTGGGAATGATTTCATTTCAGATTGCTACAATAAAAAACTGCATCCTAACTGCATGTCAGAACTGCACTGTGTGCGAGCACCCTAAGGAGGTTAAATGGCCAGCATAGACTTCTCTTATGATGGAATTCCGTGGTGCATGGTCTGTGGTAACGGAATCCATTACGGAATTCTTAGATAACCCAAACGCAGAACTTGCAAATCGCAAGTTCGCTCAACACTAGTTTCCTGTCATTATGCCGCCCCCCCCCCCCCCCCATGCTTGTTCTTGTGCTTATTTTATATATTTTTTGCTCTTTGTGAGCATGACATATAAATACACACACAGCTATACATCTATAAACATTGCACACACACAAAGCTCTGCAGTACACATATACACACACAGCTCCATTAGATGGTATATAGTCAATTGGGCACCTGTTACAAATTTTGCTTTGGGGCAAAATCAGTGCTACAGATCATCATAATACACTCCTCAGCTGCTGCAGGAAGATAATACACACCTCAGCTGCTTCAGAACATCATAATACACTCCTCAGCTGCTGCAGGAAGATAATACACACCTCAGCTGCTTCAGAACATCATAATACACACCTCAGCTGCTGCAGGAAGGTAATACACACCTCAGCTGCTGCAGAACATCATAATACACTCCTCAGCTGCTGCAGGAAGATAATACACACCTTAGCTGCTGCAGAACATCATAATACACTCCTCAGCTGCTGCAGGAAGATAATACACACCTTAGCTGCTGCAGAACATCATAATACACACCTCAGCTGCTGCAGAACATCATAATACACTCCTCAGCTGCTGCAGGAAGGTAATACACACCTCAGCTGCTGCAGAACATCATAATACACTCCTCAGCTGCTGCAGGAAGATAATACACACCTTAGCTGCTGCAGAACATCATAATACACACCTCAGCTGCTGCAGGAAGGTAATACACACCTCAGCTGCTGCAGAACATCATAATACACTCCTCAGCTGCTGCAGGAAGATAATACACACCTTAGCTGCTGCAGAACATCATAATACACACCTCAGCTGCTGCAGAACCTTATAATACACACCTCAGCTGCTGCAGTACATCATAATACACTCCTCAGCTGCTGCAGGAAGATAATACACACCTTAGCTGCTGCAGAACATCATAATACACACCTCAGCTGCTGCAGGAAGATAATACACACCTCAGCTGCTGCAGGAAGATAATACACACCTCAGCTGCTGCAGGAAGATAATACACACCTCAGCTGCTGCAGAACATAATACACACCTCAGCTGCTGCAGGGAGATAATACACACCTCAGCTGCTGCAGGAAGATAATACACACCTCAGCTGCTGCAGGAAGATAATACACACCTCAGCTGCTGCAGAACATCATAATACACACCTCAGCTGCTGCAGAACATCATAATACACACCTCAGCTGCTGCAGAACATCATAATACACACCTCAGCTGCTGCAGAACATAATACACACCTCAGCTGCTGCAGAACATAATACACACCTCAGCTGCTGCAGAACATAATACACACCTCAGCTGCTGCAGAACATAATACACACCTCAGCTGCTGCAGAACATAATACACACCTCAGCTGCTGCAGAACATAATACACACCTCAGCTGCTGCAGAACATAATACACACCTCAGCTGCTGCAGAACATAATACACACCTCAGCTGCTGCAGAACATCATAATACACACCTCAGCTGCTGCAGAACATCATAATACACACCTCAGCTGCTGCAGGAAGATATTACACACCTCAGCTGCTGCAGAACATCATAATACACACCCCTGCTGCTGCAGGAAGATATTACACACCTCAGCTGCTGCAGAACTGCTGAAGAATATGATAATCTGATGCTACAGAACACATAAGGCTTTGATCACATTTGTGTTAGAGGCCTCCATCACAGATTAGGTCATAAATGCTGGACGATATTTTGCTGCCTGCCAGGCTCCATGATGGAAACCCATCAGATCTAATCATAGTCATTGGAGGAACACCACTACCTCTCTTGCACTGGATGAGCGCTCTGCTGGATCATTAAGGAAGCAGCCAGGGATGTATGGCACTGCTGGACCACCCTGACTGCAGACTATAAGATTTTTTTTTTTCTTGCTGAAAAGTGCCTCTTATTTTCCAAAAACTACTGTGTATATCAGTCTGCTATATATGTATGTATATATTAAATAGGTAAAGCTTTTTTATGTTATCCTGTTGGGGCTTTGAGGTCTAGGGTTGTCACTGAAATGTAATTATACTATAGAATGCTTTTTTTCCCGCCAAAGGCACAACAAAGTCAGAAGATCGTGCTGCATTGCTAAAGAAGTTCAATGAAGAAGGCTCCCAGTACTTTATTTTCTTACTGAGCACCAGAGCTGGAGGCTTGGGGTTGAACCTCCAGGCTGCAGATACTGTCGTTATTTTTGACAGCGACTGGAATCCTCATCAGGTTTGGAAACTTTAATTATTGTTGAAATTTTGAAAGATTTTACATTTTTTAAAACAAAATCGCCAAGACATTTATCTTTAAATGCATATTAGATTTACTAAAACCAGAAATATTGGGGGTCATTTGTGTAAAACGCCGTTACACCAGTGCTGCCAGAGGATGCTCCTAGTTTATGAAGAGGCGCACACCTCCTCTGTCAGTCCATGTGCCTAGATTGAAATCTTCTTCAGTTCCTGAATGGAGTAGTTTTCAATCCTCATTTACACCAGGTTCGTGGTGTAAATGTTAGTGAATTTTCTGGGACTAAAGGCCTGATCCCTGGCACTGCGTAATGTTGTGTGCACCTAAATTTAGGCACACAGGAGTTTAAAAAGTCGCAAGTCTTGTGAATTCTTTACACGCCAGAAACAGGTGCATGGAGCCTTAGTAAATGACCCCCATTGAATCTGGAATTGCTCAAATATGCCAATAATGCCTGACCAGTGAGGTTCCTTCCACTGTGACCCCACCACACAGTGCCAGTTCTCCTCCTCTCTGGTTTTTGCCCTTCTAGATATCAGTGAGGGCAAGTTGGCCTTTGATCAGACATTTACGGCATATCTTGGTTTATTACAATTAATTTCTCTAGGGAGACAACTCCTTTTAAATAGGGTTGGTCCTCCCTGCTATAACAATATTCATTCTTGAGAGAGCGCTTTCTGCTACATTTGTCTGTCATGTGTTTGGCAGTGGCTTTCTCCTCTCTCCCCATTAACAACACATACTTTCTTGGCCGTAACAAGCCCGTATGCATATGGGGGACTTGGAAGAGAGTGCTGTCGCTTGAATGGGCTATTAGACCAATAGCTATTGAAGCTGTATGGACACCTGAAGGAGCCCAGTCCAGGCACTACGGTGTGGGGCTCTACACGTTTTTAAGTAAGGAATCCGTCAAGCCAAAGCTAAATTTAAAGTGTATGTTAATAAAGTGACATATCTTTCCTCGCAAAATATGAATAAGACATTAAGGTGGACACCTAGTCTCATAACATGACTTACTTCTTAACATTAGATGTGTACAGGGAGTGCATGGAGAGGGTTACAGTAACCAAGCTCGCTTCATATGCGGTGTGTGCTGGCTGGGTTTTACAGCTGACATCTGCTTATAATGGTGGAGAGTTGAGAGAGGCCCTAGGAGGCTGACATTAGGCATAGAAAGGTGTTGGCTCCTCCTCCGGTGGCCATAACATACTAGGATAATCAGTTGTAGCCTAGTGTCTGTTGGCGGTAGACACTGTCTGCTGCATTTTTTGGCAATTTTTTTTTTGTATTTGTCACTTTTGTTTTTTTCCTTTACTTGTGAGAATATTTCCATTATACCTTACCTCGATCCACTTCTGATTTTGGCTCACAAATCAATTAAATGTGAAATAGTCCTGACTGTCCAGTCTATGCAAGCGGTCAGGGTATCTTGGATGGTTGAACATCAGGTCTCCACCTGATCCCTTCTGCATATGTTAGTCTAGTGTGCAATGGACTACAGGCAGCCAATGATGTTTACTGAGACAAATGAGATTTTGTACTTGCTGTAAAATCCACTTCTGGTTGGATTATTTGGGGGAAACAAGATCCTGCCCTCTTTTGGTTTCCTGTTCCCTGACATTGTTTTGTGGTTCTTGGGTCCTCAGGTTGTTCTTTGTTTTCTCTTCATCTCCTACTGCTGTTGGCACAAACTGATTATTAGTGTCTGTGAAGATGGTATAGCTCACCGAGATGGGGCCAGCATAGTAATAAAACATGTGATGTGTCTGTAATCAAACTGACCCTCAGAATGAAGTTGGCATGTTTATCACAAGTGAAGCTGCTAAAATGAAACCCAAAAAATGAGAGACTTGCTGTTGCTTTTTACTCTGTTACTCTGACCTGCTAAAAAGGTACATGATGTAATCTGGAGTGAAGGTAATCTTACCAGTGGCTGTATTTGTGAGTTATAACCTCCCTTCTGATCCTCAGCTGTGTCATGTGACCAGACATTAGACTCTCCAAATAACCCAGCATCTTCTGTGTGGACAGGAAGTCAATTTCTCTGTGTCCCTATGGGAGCCTCAATGTCCGTCTCATAGGAATGAATAGAGACGTAACTGACTTCCTGTCCTGTGTCAGTTGGAGATCAGAGAGTTGGTCACATGACATCACTTTCTTAACAGGTCAGAGAATAAACATTTTGCCAAGAGTTCTACTTTAATGAGGTAAAAAGTCTAACTGTGTATGTTGGTTTACAGGACCTTCAGGCACAGGACAGAGCACACAGAATTGGTCAACAGAATGAGGTGCGCGTGTTGCGTCTGTGCACGGTTAACAGTGTGGAGGAGAAGATTCTTGCAGCAGCTAAATACAAGCTGAATGTTGATCAGAAAGTCATTCAAGCGGGCATGTTTGATCAGAAATCTTCAGGCCATGAAAGAAGGGCATTTCTGCAAGCCATTCTGGAACATGAAGAGCAGAATGAGGTACTTTTTTTCTTTTTTTTTATTAAAAACTTTATACCACTTTATCATAGTTGGGAAACAGAAGTGATTAGGTTTCATAGAAGCCTTTTGAACCTTATGTTGTGTTGCATTTATAATCCAGATAGCAAACTTTTGCTCTCTCATGGGATGATTTTTTCTTTTTTTTTTTTTTTTTCTTTAGTGTCTTAAAGCATTTTCTCAACACAAAATAGCCTTAGGCTATAAAGATTCTGTTTTTGGCCAGGTGTATATAAAATATAACCTTTATTATACTTTTATTAAAATAGCCTTACGAGCCTCAAAAGTTAAAAGGTACAAGAAGCTTTATAATGCTACCTTTTTTGTATTTATTTGCAAAGAGCGCCTGCAGGTCAGTCCCTGTATCGGTATTATTTGTCTTGCGAACTTTAAAATGCAGTAATATTCGCACTTTAAAGTTCGCCAGACTAATAATACCGATACAGGGACTGACCTGCAGGCGCTCTTTGCAAATAAATACAAAAAAGGTAGCATTATAAAGCTTCTTGTACCTTTTAATTTTTGAGGCCCGTAAGGCTATTTTAATAAAAGTATAATAAAGGTTATATTTTATATACACCTGGCCAAAAACAGAATCCTTATAGCCAATGGCTATTTTGTGTTAAGTTAGAATGTAAAATATTCTGGGCCAACATTTAGATTCGCTATTGTTAATATTATAGTTTTCTATTACTGCTTTTGGTTACAAGCAAACATGTTGCCTAGCAAGAAGTATTATATTCATTCATCTGTATGCCAGTCAATAACTAACTTCTACCACATTGTAGAAGGACCTCAGGTCCCCATCTGTGGTTGCATATACATCAGTACTTGTACTCTTTGTCAGAAGATTTTTTTTGTTTTTTTAATAAATAACTCCATATTCACAGAAAGTGCTTTTTTTTTTTTGGCTGTTGCGTTTCAGTAGTACTATGCCATTGAAAATTCTTCCGTAACAGTCAACACAAACAATAAGACCTCCTGTATAGGTAGGCAATTTATGTCAGTTTACTGCTGCTGTGAGAGAAAGATGTTATCTAAAAAGGTAATTCTCATTCTAATAATGCTGTGATGGCTAACCTCTGGCACTCCAGCTGTGGTAACTAAAACTCTCAAGATGCACACTTGCCTGGCTGTTCTCAGGACTCCATCGAAATGAATGGAGCATGCTGGAGTGTGGAAGGTTAGTCATCGCTGTAATAGTGGGTGTAGAATTGAGATAAGTGTTCTTTAGATCAGTCTACATAACGATGTCCACAGAAGAGCGCTGTACTCATTAGTGCAGGGGTCAGCAACCTCTGGCACCCAAGCTGTTAGGAAATTAACCCCATAAGGACCCATGTACGTCATATCTGGCCGAGACTTAAGAACCAGTGACATACATGTACTGCATAGTGATCGGGCAGAAGCTGCGCCCGCCTGATCAGCGGCACGGACTCGGCAGTCACTGACAGCCGGGTCCCTGCTGCATACGCCGGCATCGGTGAAAACACCGATGCCGGCCCATTAACTGTTTCACTACCGCAGTCAGCGCTGACCACGGCACATGCGGTATCCGCACTGCTGTGATGGGGACCCGATGGTACGGAAGGCAGCCACGATGCCTTCCGTGACAGCCTGTGAGATCCAGCCCCCTGGATCTCACAAGCAAGCAGGCTGAAGTGTATTACAGTGTGTAATACACTTACAGCCAATGCATTACAATACAAAAGTATTGTAATGCATTGTAAAAGGGATCCGACCCACAAAAGTCCCACAGTGGGACAAAAAATAAAGTGAAAAAATAAAGTTTTACAAAAAAATTAAGTTTCAAGTAGAAAAACAAGTAGTAAAATATATTTTTTTTAAATAGGGAAGAAAAGTAGACGTATTGGGTATCGCTGCGTCCGTATCGACCGGCTCTTTAAAAATATCACATGACCTAACCCCTCAGGTGAACACCGTAAAAAAAAAAGCTGTGCTAAAAAAACTTTTTTTTGTCACCTTACATCACTAAAAGTGCAACAGCAAGCGATCAAAAAGGAGTGTGACCCCCAAATCAGTACCAATCTAACCGGCACCTCATCCCGCAAAAAATTAGCCCCTCCCTAAGAAAATCGCTCTCAGACTATGGAGACACTAAAATAAAATAAAGTATACATATTAGGTATTGCCACGTCCATAACAACTTGCTCTATAAAAATATCACATGACCTAACCCTTCAGGTGAACGCCGTAAAAAAACAAAATAATAAAATGTTACATCACAAAAAGTGTAATAGCATGTGATCAAAAAGCCATATGCACCCCCAAAATAGTACCAATCTAACCATCCGCTCGTCCCGTAAAAATGGTACCCTACCTAAGACAATCACCCAAAAAAAAAAAAAAAACCTGTGGCTTTCAGACTATGGAGACACTAAAACATGTTTTTTTTTTTTTTTTTTTTTTTTCAAAAATATTATTGTGTAAAACTTAAATTTAAAAAAAGGATTCATATTATGTATCGCCACGTCCGTAAGAACCTGTTGTATAAAAATATCACATGAACTAACCCCTCAGGTGAACACCGTAAAAAAAAAACGGTGTAAAAAAAGCTATTTTTTGTCACCTTACATCACATAAAGTGTAATACAAAGCAATCAAAAAGTCATATGCACTCTCAAATAGTACCAATCAAACCGTCATCTCATGCCGAAGAAAATGAGCCCCTACATAAGACAGTTGTCCAAAAAATAAACTATGGCTTTAAGAATATGGAGACACTAAAATTATTATTTTTTTTAAAATGCTTTATCATGTAAAACTGAAACTAACAACCAAAAAAACAAGTCATATTTGGTATTGTCGCGTCCGTAATAACCTGCTCTATAAAAATACCACATGATCTAACTTGTCAGATGAACATTGTAAATAATAAAAAATAAAAACTGTGCCAAAACATCTATTTTTGTTACCTTGCCTCACAAAAACTGTAATCATATGTACCCTAAAATAGTACAAATAAAACTGCCACCTTAGTTTCCAAAATGGGGTCATTTTTTGGTGTTTCTACTCTAGGGGTGCATCAGGGGGCCTTCAAATGTGACATGGCAATTTTAAATTATCCCAGTGAAATCTGCCCTCCAAAAACCATATGGTGCTCCTTTCCTTCTGCGCCCTGCTGTGTACCCGTACAGCAGTTTACGACCACATATGGGATGTTTCTGTAAACTACAGAGTCAGGGTAGGAGGAGGAGTGTTAGATGTGTGCTTTTAGGCAGGCTTAGGGCAAAGCAAGCAAACTATCAAGAGTGTGTATATGCTGAGCACGAGCTTGGCCGCTGTATAGAGTGAGCTTGGATGAGATCTAGATCATTTAGTGTGCATGAGGTGACTGTTGTTGATTAATTCAGTGCACCTTCTTAGATAAGTGTCCCTGTGAGTGTGATAGGTGACAGTATATGGAGTAGCAGGTAGTGCGGATAGTCATACCCTGCTCAATACTTGTGTGCCAGTATTGAGAGTGTGAGGAGCAGCAGCTCCATCAAATAGCGCACACAGTGACACGGAGAGCTATTACACAAAAATGCTGCCAGTGCAAGTGCCCAAGTGCATTTAGAATTTGGCAAACAGTGAAAATTTAGAGCGTACGCTGAGTAGTTGCACAAGGCACTACATGTAATGGGCTAAACACTTGTTCATCATATAGTGTTAAAACAGTCATAGCACAAATATTGTGTGATATATAACAACACAATCACTCACTTGCGGCATATACTACATGAACAGTTCCCGAATAAGGCTCCGTAATTCACACTGTTGCATCGCAGCTGAAAAAATCCCAATTATAGCCTGATAGTTTTAAATTGCATTAGTATAGGTTGTGGTTTTAATGATAGAAATAAAGTATGCAGTTTTATAATGTATAGGTACAGGGATTTTCCAGCCTATTGACTGGCATTGTTTTTTTTTTTAGTTTCTAAAATGGGGCCATTTATGGTTGGTTTCTATTCTGTAAGCCTCACAAAGTGACTTCAGACCTGAACTGGTCCTTAAAGTGGGCTTTGGAAATTTTCTGAAGATTTTAAGATTTACTCTTAAGCCTTCTAACGTCCCCAAAAAAAAATGTTATTTACAAAATTATCCAAACATGAAGTAGACATATGGGAAATGTAAAGTAATAACTATTTTAGGAGGTATCACTATCTTTTAAAAGCGAAATAGAGAAATGGAAATTTTGAAAATTGCAAATTTTTCTAACTTTTTGGTAAATTTGGTATTTTTTTTTATAAATAAAAATGAAATATTTTGACTAAAATTTACCACTGTCATGAAGTACAATATGTGACGAGAAAATAATTTCAGAATGGCCTGGATAAGTAAAGGCATTTTAAAGTTATCACCACATAAAGTGACATGTCAGATTTGCTAAAAATGGCCTGGTCCTTAAGGTCCCGAAGGGGTTTAACCTCTCAGCATGCACACTTGCTCGTCTGTTCTAGGAACTCCCATAGAAGTGACCAGAGCATGCAGGGAATTGTAGTTTCACACCATCTAGTGCCAGAGGTATGCGAGCCCTGCATTAGTGTAATGCAGCGTTTCTCAAATAGTGGGGCGCGCCCCCCATGGGGGGCGTGAGGCTCCGTAATGGGGGGCTCCAGGTGACAGGAGATGAACGCTTACACTGTGGAAGCGTTCATCTCCATAGTGATCTGTATCGCCGTCCTCTGGACAGCGATACAGATCGCCGTGCTGCGGAGAGGGAGAGGCGTCTCCCTCCCCTGCTCCTCTGATAGGCTGCCGACACAAGGCCCGCAGCCTATCAGAGCGGTTCAGGCGGCGCGATGACGTCATCGCGCCGCCTGAGCAGAGTGCACAGCGGGACACAGGCCGGAAGAGGTCTGCATCCAGCGCTTCCAGGGAGTTAAGTATTGGGTAGGTGGGGGAGGGGGAGAGAGAGCCTGCACATGATTTGGGGGAGGGGGAAGCCTGGACCCTGCACATGATTTGGGGGAGGGGGTTAATGTAGCCTGCACATGATTGGGGAGGGGGTTAATGTAGCCTGCACATGATTGGGGAGGGGGTTAATGGAGCCTGCATATGATTGGGGGGGTTAATGGGGCCTGCACATGATTTGGGGGAGGGTTAATGGAGCCTGCACATGATTTGGGGGAGGGGGTTAATGGAGCCTGCACATGATTTGGGGGGTTAATGGAGCCTGCACATGATTTTGGGGGAGGGGGTTAATGGAGCCTGCACATGATTTGGGGGGTTAATGGAGCCTGCACATGATTTGGTGGGGAGGGGGTTAATGGAGCCTGCACATGATTTGGGGGGTTAATGGAGCCTGCACAGGATTTGGGGGAGGGGGTTAATGTAGCCTGCACATGATTGGGGAGGGGGTTAATGGAGCCTGCATATGATTGGGGGGTTAATGGAGCCTGCACATGATTTGGGGGGGGGAGGAGGGGGTTAATGGAGCCTGCACATGTTTTGGGAGGGGGGCGTTAACGGAGCCTGCACATGATTTGGGGGGGGAGGGGGGTTAATGGCCCTCACCTGTGGGGAGATTGGTGTACTTATAACAATGTTATAGAGAAATGATACTATTTACAGTCGCGCGGGGGGCGCAAAATGTTTTCTTCTTCCTAGGGGGGGGGGGGCATGACAGAAAATAATTGAGAAGCACTGGTGTAATGTGGGGTGTTCTCATTGAGTCAGTCATCTCCCCTCCCTTTCTGGCCACCGATGTACCATCACGGCCTGACGAGAGTTGCGCAAGGACAGGAAGTGACTTCAAAGAATTTTATCCAGAAAACTGTCCATCTTTTTATATGAAAATATTACATGCAGTAGTGACATATAGGTTGTTCACATGTGATAAAATTAGTTTTGATAGAATTGACCCTTTAATTTAGATCATTTCCTGGCTGGGTTACTAGTTGGGGGGGGCGGGGTCCTAGTGCGTCTTATGGGATGGATACAGGCAAATAAGTATATAATGTGCGGCACATTGCTTGTGCACGGTACATCGCAGGCTGCGCTGCATAGAAACAGGAGCCTGCAATGGATCAGACATTTGTGTTACCTGAAGAGGGAGAGCCCGGTGGCCGCAGCAGCGTGTGCTGGGTGGTAGGGAAAGGTCTGTTGCGGCGGGCGCTGGGTGGTAGGGTCAGGTGGTTCGTCTGGTGCAGGGTGATAGAGAACAGCCGGCCCCTTCTGGTGCCGGTTTATAGGGACCAGCCGTCCAGCAGATTTGCAGGAAGACATTCATGGGAGCATGCAGAGGAGGGGCGGAGCAGGTTTTCCTGTCACACATGTCTGCTCCGCCACTGTCTTCCGACATGCCTGCTCCTGTGTATGTGCTCTAGAAGCTAAGTGGCATGGGGGCTGATGATAGGAGGCATGGGGGCTGATAGGTCTGAATAAGGGTCTTATTTAGATTGGGGCTCTCATCTGAGGTCTGATTAGGGGTCATTCACATTGGGGTCTGAGCTGAGGTCTTATTGGGGTCTTATTAACATTGGGGGTCTGATTGGGGCTGTCAGCTGAGTTCTAATTAACATTGGGGGTCTAACTGCTTTTGTGACCTGAGGTCTAATGAAAAATATTTTTTTCTTACTGTCCTCCTCTAAAACCTAGGTGCGTTTTATGGATCTGTGTGTCTTAGGGTCCATTGACTCATCCGTAAGTGTTTTGCAAATCCGCAAAACACGGACACCGGCAATGTGCGTTCCACAATTTGCGGACTGCACATCGCCGACACTATAAAAGAAAATGCCTTTTTTTGTCCGCAATTACGGACAAGAATAGGACATGTCCTATTTTTTGGGGGAACGGAATTTGCGGATTCGGAAATGCCGATGCGGACAGCACATAGTGTCCGTTCCTGCCCCATTGAAAATGAATGGGTCCGCAAAATTGCGGAACGGATGCGGACATGTGAATGGACCCTTATAGGGCCAAAAATACAGTACATGTTTGACCTATTATGACTTACAGCTGTAGTTTTTGCATGTAATCCTCCTAAAACATACATTTAGCATGTTTATTGATGGCTGAAAGTGGAAATCCAGTAAGAAAATGAACAATTAATGTTTTTGTAGTCTTAAAAAGGTTGTCCGAGATAATTTCAGAATTTAAAATTTTTAAAATTATGCAATACTTTACAATAAATATAACAAATAGGTTGGTGTGGGACAGCACCATCAGCGGCCAGATGGCCGATAGTCCAAGATGTGGCGGTGCACGCGATGTTAGGTCCTGACCTGAAGAACCTCTCCTATGGACACAAATGAAAAAAGATCGCAGCACTCCGAAGTCTTCAAATATTCAAGATTTATTCCACCACGTGAGATGCATCTCACGTGGTGGAATAAATCTTGAATATTTGAAGACTTCGGAGTGCTGCGATCTTTTTTCATTTGTGTTACAATAAATATAATAATGCTAATAAAATAAAAAATGGTAAAAATATATTTTATATAATTTAATAAAAATACAATAAAAAAACTTCTGTCTGTCCTTGTTTACAAGTTCATATAAACACGGCACTCGATTTCTCAAATTGCAGTAATTTTTATTCTTATTTTTATTATTGCATAATCATGCCACCATCAATTTTATATAGTTATCTGGCCGACGTTTCGGTCATATAGACCTTCATCAGGGCCTTAGAAGCATGAGTGCAGAAGACCTGATGAAGGTCTATATGACCGAAACGTCGGCCAGATAACTATATAAAATTGATGGTGGCATGATTATGCAATAATAAAAATAAGAATAAAAATTACTGCAATTTGAGAAATCGAGTGCCGTGTTTATATGAACTTGTATTGAAGAGGGGACACCCTATTACACTGAGCACCGAAATAAAGGTGTGCTGATCATATATGTAAAAATTGTCCTTGTTTACAGACTGCAATGGTGATATGTTGGATGGGTAGAGGGAGGGATGATATAAAGATATTAGATAGATATAGATATTAGATAGATAATGCAATCTACTTTATATATTATACAGTATGTACTGTATTTTCTGACGTATAAGACTACTTTTTAACACATGAAAATCTTCTCAAAAGTCGGGGGTCGTCTTATACGCCGGTATACTGCGTGCTGAAACTTAAGAGGACCTTTCACTGATCCATTGATTGTTAGATAATGATATGTGTGTGTAGAGCGGCGCCCAGGGATCTCCCTGCACTTACTATTATCCCTGGGCGCCGCTCTACACATACGGTATATATCATTATCTAACAATTGTTGGACCAGTGAAAGGTCCTCTTTACTTCCAAGCCGGACCGGAGAAGCTGTCCTTCTCCAGCTTCAGGGACAAGCGCCCTCTAGCTGAGCACCGTGCGCTGCATCCCGGCCAGTCACTCCTGAAGCAGCCCCCTCTCCCTGCTCTCAGTGGCTTTCCCATGTTCGCATCGTATGTTTCATTTTTATTTGGTGTGCGTTGGAAGAGGGGTATTCTTATACGGAGAGTATAGCCCAAACCCCATATTTTAACAGGAAAAGTAGGGGGTCGCCTTATATGCCCAGTCATTTATACGCCAGATAATACGGTAATTATCTTGTCAGACATCCCAGTTAACTAATTAGGATGTGTCGGGTCCATGATTTTTAGATTTATAAGATCCCTTTAATAATGTCAGCAAGTCTTAAAAAATAATTAAGTATTAATGAATACTCTAGTCCAGTTTTACCTACCTCTCTTTAATTTGTTTTTTTTAGTAATTAATTAAATGGCTGGATTCGAAAATCGTGGTGTTGGGGGGGTAGCAGTCTGTTTTGTTGACCTTTGCAAATAGCCATTGACTACCCAGAACTACTGATGTTTCCGCAGGTATCCTGTTTGGCACACAGGAATGCTGGTATTAAGTCACGTTACAATTGTCCATCAGGACATATAAATCACATGATGTCTATGTGCTCTCTTTTTTGGCCAAGTTTTTTAGGTGGATTGTGGTGCTGTTTGAAGGCTTGTGTTTACCGGTTGTCTGCTATTCTCGGCGCCTTTGGCTGCCTTTAGATGATCCCAAGTAATCAGCAGTTATTGTGAAAAAGCTGTGGCCGCATTACAAATGACCTTTTATTTGGCACTCGGGAGGTCCCAAGTGGGTGATCTCCCTCTCATAGAATTGGTGCCTATAAACTGAGGGCACCACTGGTCGCCAGAACAAACTTTCCTGCAGAACTCTACCATATGTCTTGCACAAATTTGAACCTCTTCATGTATCCGTGCAACCGTACAGTGTGTGCGACAGAACTTTTACTGACCATGGCGAAATCAGTCCTGCACTTATAATAGGCCTGCGGCTAAACATTAGTCCAAGTAATAACTAGTGTATCTTTAGATTTTATCAAATATATTCATTTATATAGATTAGACTGTCTGTATTGAAATGGCATAATTCGTGGGTTATGGAGAAATAGTGGGAATACGGCAAGAGAACTATGATTTCAATTCTGTACCATGCTGCAATCTATTTTCTATGGTAGCTTATAGTTTTTTGTTTTTTTTTTTAGGGAGGGAAGTATTGCTTACTGTAATTAATTCGTTTTTTTTTTTGTTTGTTTTTTTTAAGGGCTAATTTTTTTTATCCATAAAAAAAGTTATAGCTATATTTATTAGTTTTAGCAATAGTATAGTGGACTTTGTGTGAAATATACGAACATACACAGGTTTTTCTTCCTTTTACTATCATAAAAAAATAAAAAGTTATATAGTATAGCCTTTTCCGTAGCCTATAAAAAAGCACGCATAGCTGCAGTGGCAACCACGTGACTTTGTTTTGGGGAGTTTGTAGAGAGAGCTCCATTTCTTTGTAAAACCAAAGGTGCTATGATTAGTATTGCTTCTGTATCGGGTGCATTGAAGTTGTTGGTATTGGAGTATGTTACAGCTTTTTGGCGCTCCCCCTAACCATTTATGACAATTCACATTTACAGTAATCGGGGGATATCTGCAGTGTGGAAAATGTTCTCATGAATTAAATATTGATTCCTGTATTACTCCACCTGCAACCATCCCAGATACCAGACAGATCCCACGCCACCGCTCTGGTTTTTCCATCCAGGCTTTATTTACCTGGCTGCAGAGATGACATCACATCGACAATATGTGACTGCTGCCCTCGTCAGGTGCATCACGTATTGTTGACATGGCTTTACTGCTGCAGCCAGGTAATCGAGCCCTGCTGGGATAACCAGAGCAGAGGTGTGGGATTTGTCAATAGGTGTGGTCTGATTTAGGGTTGGGCAATATACCGGTGGCTGCAATATACCGCGGTATTAAGAAACTGCGATATGGCGACAGGGCCGAATTCCTGGCGCCCGGGCAGGTAGTAAGTAGTGGGCTCTGCCGGGAATTTAGCACCGGCCCCGCAGTGAAGTAGCCCGACCTTAATAACTATTGTTGCTCAGGCTCCCCGGGCAGCTCTCTGCTCCTCCATGCGCCGTCTGCCCCTTCATTCATAAAGTGGGCGGAGCATGGAGGAGCAGAGAGCTGCCCGGGGAGCCTGCGCAACAATAGTTATTAAGGTCGGGCTACTTCTACAGAGATTAACTACATAAATACTGGATCAGAGCTGCGGTGCCGGTGTATTACTGCAGAGTAACACTGCACCGGCCCCGCAGCTCTTATCCAGTATTTATGTAGTTAATCTCTGTTCCTCCATGCTCCGCCCACTTTATGAATGAAGGAGCAGACGGCGCATGGAGGAACAGAGAGCTGCCCGGAAGCCTGCGCAACAATAGTTAATAAGGTCGGGCTACTTCTAAAGACATTACAGTGTTGGGGGCACTGTGGCTGACATTGTTATGGGGGATCTGTGGATGACACATATATAGCATAAGATGCTATATATGCGTCAGCCACAGTGCCCCCCCATAACAGTGCGTCAGCCACAGTGCCCCCTATAACAGTGCGTCAGCCACAGTGCCCCCATAACAGTGCGTCAGCCACAGTGCCCCCCATAACAGTGCGTCAGCCACAGTGCCCCCCATAACAGTGCGTCAGCCACAGTGCCACTGCCCCCATAACAGTGCGTCAGCCACAGTGCCACTGCCCCCCATAACAGTGCGTCTGCCACAGTGCCCCCATAACAGTGCGTCTGCCACAGTGCCCCCCATAACAGTGCGTCAGCCACAGTGCCCCCCATAACAGTGCGTCAGCCACAGTGCCCCCATAACAGTGCATCATACAGTATAACGTCTCCTTGCGGCTGCCCCGTGCCCCTTACAGTATAACGTCTCCTTGCGCTGCCCCCATACAGTATAACGTCTCCTTGTGGCCTCTATACAGTATATTGTCTCCTTGTGGCCCCCATACAGTATAACGTCTCCTTGTGGCTGCCCCATACAGTATAACGTCTCCTTGTGGCTGCCCCCATACAGTATAACGTCTCCTTGCGGCTGCCCCCATACAGTATAACGTCTCCTTGCGCTGCCCCCATACAGTATAACGTCTCCTTGCGCTGCCCCCATACAGTATAACGTCTCCTTGCGGCTGCCCCCATACAGTATAACGTCTCCTTGCGCTGCCCCCATACAGTATAACGTCTCCTTGCGCTGCCCCCATACAGTATAACGTCTCCTTGCGCTGCCCCCATACAGTATAATGTCTTCATGTGGCTGCCCCCATACAGTATAACGCCTCCATGTGGCTGCCCCCATACCGTATATCGTCTCCTTGTGGCTGCCCCCATACAGTATAACGTCTCCTTGTGTCTGCCCCATACAGTATAACGTCTCCTTGCGGCTGCCCCCATACAGTATAACGTCTCCTTGCGGCTGCCCCCATACAGTATAATGTCTCCAAGTGTTTTTTTCTACTAAATGGGCATTTATCGTGATATATATCGTTATCGCGATAAATTTCGTAATATCGTTATCGTGGCAATATTTTTGATATCGCCCAACCCTAGTCTGATTAGACACTGGGTCTTGTCACTAGATGGTGTATAAGTGCTTCCCCTGCTGTCCTATAAAAAGGCTCTCATAGGCTACTTTTGGGAAGCGGTACCTTTTTGGGTGAGAGATTGTTGACTGCTAGACATGCCTCTATGATGCTCTCAAAGACATTTTGCCCAGTTGGCAGACTTCGAGCAGGAGGTATGTCATTGGAAAGAGAGAAGCAGGAAGAGTTTTTTAAACTAATTGCAGCGATGTAGGCCGTTCGGACCTAGCTGTTAGGTGGTGTTGGGAGTAGTGGTTACATGAGGGCAAGCACACACAGCAAACAGGCTCTGGGCAGCCCAACAGACTAGCAGTAGAGAAGTTTGTGTGATCCTCCGACGAGCACAATCAGCTCCTACAGTTTTGTTGTCCACCATCCAGAAACAGATGGCACCTTCATTACACACCCCTGTCTCTGCCTGGACCATTTCCAGGTGCTTAGCAGTAGGAAATTTGGTGTCACAGCACCCATTGTGTCCTACCATTGACAGCCAGCCACTGTCACCTTCGTTTGCAGTGGTGTTGTGAATGAGAAACCTGGACAGCTATGGACTGGAACCATCCGGGTACTCTTTAGAAGACTAACAGTTCATTGATATGTGCAGGATATATTCTGCGCTCACATGTTGCCTTTCATGGCAGGGATTCCAACCGGCATTTTTCAGCAGGATAATGCTCACCTACACACACCAAGGGTTTCCCAGGAATATGTACCACCAGATGCACCACTTCCTTGGTCTGCTTCGTTGTCAGATTTATTGCCAGTCGAGCATTTATGGGACCAGCTGGGAGGTCAGCTTTGGAAACCTAGGTGTGATGCCATATGGAACCTGTATGTCTCCATGCCCAACCGTATCTCCTCTTGTATTCAGGCTAGAGATGGTAACAGAGTCGTAGAGCCTCCTTTCAATTGTACAGTTTTCTTTCGTTGTAGTATTGTAATCCCTTACGTATATCAACATTACATTCACACATAGAAAGTTTCATTCGATTCCAACTACTCCTTCTTGGTGTGATAATTTTTTCGCCAAAGAGTGTACTTACCAGTTTTTTATTGCAGGCAAATCCCGAGGGTTGTCTGGTTTCCTCCTAAAGTAAAGTTAAGGGACTGCATTGCTCTCCTGGAATCCACAAACAAAAATTGAGTCAGGTGCCAGATCCTTCCTCCAATTCTCCTTTCTTCTTTCGCCAAACACTGCTACTGTGTCCTGGTGCGGTGCAGCTCCACTGTTTTTTCAAATCCAATCAACCTGTAATATCAGGAATCAAGGAGCAAGATAGTCAAGCACTTTGGCCTGAAAGATGGATTTATTCTACTCACAAGAGTCGGTTAAAACAAGGCATATCAAATATAAAATTCCAGTTTCCCAGAGTCCGCCCGACCTTGGTTTCATCCCTCCTTCTTCAGGGGCGTATAAAGAGGAAGGATCTGGCATCTCACTTAAGTTTCGTTTGTGGATTCCAGGAGAGCAGCGCAGTCCCTTAACTGTCGTACTTTTATTCCAGCCGCCTCTCGGCATGTTTGCCGTGCTGCCGCCGGGACTCCGGCCAGCCTCCATTATAGTCAATGCGGCCGAAGCGGTAGTCCGGGGGCACACATGCACTAGCCGCAGCACGGATCTGACACACTGTTCACCTGCCGGACTTCCTTGCCGCTAGTGTGAAAGTACCTTAAGAATCCTAAAGCCATACTGTTCTATAAAAAAAATATTTCAGTCAAGTGAAGAATGGGTGTGAGCTGCATTATCAGGCACAACCTATGCTCGAGTGGTACTGTTTGTCATGTTTTCTAATCTGATACAACCCCTTTAATTTAGTTGGAGATTAAAGGGGTTCTCCACTCTGCAAGGGTTCCTTGACAATAAGCTGATCACAAAGTGCCCCGTTCTTGGGTCCACAACAATCATCTGTTATCTGTGGAGAATCTTGACAGTAAGTTTTCAGTATAGTTCAGCAGTATCAGATCGCTGGATATATGTAATCTGAAACCCGCGCCAATCAGCTGTTTGAAGAGGCCGGTGAGCGCTGTGTTCTTTTCAATAGTAACCTGCACTCCGTTGACAATTCAGCAGTGGTGCAGTGTAACTACAATTACTCTGTCCTAATTAAGGGAATAGGACAAAACAGTGTAGTTACAGCTACTCCGTCACATTCGCTTGAATGGGACGGAGCAGTTGTAGTTATGCTGCATTGTGACGCTGCGGTGTCGACGGCAAGCAAATAAACGTAAAAAACACCACGGCTTTTTCAAACTGCTGCTGAGCAGGGGTGCCGGGAGTCGGACCCCCCGACTTGATATTGGTGACCTGACGATAGGCAATCAATATGGAATACACTTTTAACTGCTCTCCACCCTGAAGAACCCTTTACAGGGGCCGACTCTTGAACAGATCATCGCTAACCAGCATTACTAGTAATGTTGGATGATCTAGCGGTGTAAATGCACCACCAATTACCTGATGAACGAGCAAAGCACTTGTTCATCGGGTAATTTTGCCGTTTCCCGGTGGCAAATCGTGCTGTGTAAACATGATCTGCTGCCGGGAAACAATGAGACAGTAAGGAGAAGAACGATGGCATTAGCGATTAGAATATACTGTAGTTTGTTAGAAAGATTCCAGAAATCTAGAGTTTTGGTCACACTGTTGAATAGTTATGTTTCTTCTATCCCTCTATTTTAAAAAGTGTAAAAAAAAAAAATTAAAATGAACTGCAACTGCTGGGTAGTATAGTGAAGAAAGAGGCAATGGTCTTTTCCTTTACTTGGGCTTCAACAAATGGCAAAAATTGTAGCTAAAAAATAAAAAATTGTGGTAAATAGAATGCAGAATAAGCTTTGTAATTTTAAATTGCATTTTCATGTCCATTATCACAAAATAAGGGGTAGTTGTTATATTTGGTATTTCTCGGAGGAAAATCATATGAAATTAATAAATGTATGATTTCAGTCTTTAAAGAGGTACTCCCATGTAATCCACTTTCAACCAGCAAGATAAACCAGTTCTCTCCCAGAATCCAAACCTATTGTTAGGAGATTGCTATCTAAGCTAGCAGATATGGGCAGCTCCCACTCTCTGCTCCAGTCTGGTTGATTCTTCCATTTTTTTAGAGGTCTTGGATAAGCGTTTCTGCTTGGTTTCTTTACATTTGCACTGTTTTCCTAGGCAGATTTCTTAAAGTAGCCTCATTTTTCTCACCTTGTCGATGTAGGAGATTCTGCAGCCCAGTTTAATGGGGCTATTGATCCAAGGTGACTTCAGAAGATTGACATACTGGCCATTTTTGGGGTAGAATGCATCTTTAAAGGCTGTTTTCTTGCTTTCATTAGACGTAATATCAAGTGAATAGCCGCATCTCTTCTGAACTTTTACATTGCATGTTTCTGCTGTATTTGGCAGCAGGGTTATTAGTATATACTTCCAATCGACTCATGACTAATATAGTGTTGTGCTGATTGACCTAGAGCCAAAAGAAAGATGAACTTTCAGGAGATAATTCCCAAGAAGGTGCCAGCCAGGTTGGTGGTCTAAATGGCTTGTTTCAGTGGTTGGTCTTTTGCATGAAGTGCTTCACTCATACATTTTTGTTTTTTTGCATATGACTGGGGCAACGCCGGGTGATGTACAAGTCATTTTGCCAAATGTGCTACTGTACTTGGTTCTAGCAGCAGCTTCTTTTTTTTTTTTTTTTTATCATTTGTTTCATTGTACTGTTTTTGTATGTTTTCATCTCTAGCATATGTTCTTGCTCTTGCAGTCATTTGCTGAAATTGCTGATTGACACACGTTTGAAAACTTCGCTGTGCTGAACTTACATTACACTTGTTAAATACTGGAAGCTTATTTTACTCTACACAGTGTAGAGCACTGTTCATATACCTGCATTTGTTTAGTGTAGCTAAGTTGAAGACTTGACCCTCAGCCATCAAATTTTCTCATTGCCCTCCAATGTTATTTAATCTAAATTCACAAGTCCACAAAGATAACCCTGTACGTTTTAAAACCTTTTCTTCAGACTCCTGAAAGGGTAAATCTGCTTCTTTGTGCACTGATAGCCTGTCAAGCATTTATTTTGGGGATAAAGGGTGCAACTATGAAACAACAAACTTCAAAACAAAAACCCTGGACACAGTTGTCCCTTCTGGAGCCTGAAGTGAGACACATCCATGGACTTTATCTGTAGAGATTACATGCATCGTTCCCAGATCTACTGATCTCCTGAGGGACTTCATTCTGCAAGTGGTTTTTTCCAGTTTCTAAATGGGTTGTCCTTTTAGATGGCTTATACTTATTGGTGATTTTAGTTTTTTGGTGGAAGCATTAAATTACAACCGTCCCAATCAGTGGTTCAATTTGTATTTCTCCCCAAGGTGTAAAGCATAGTTGTTCTCTTATTTGAAATGTGATTTAAAGGTAAGTAGATGCATAGTGGGGCAGTTATATATCCCTTGTCGTAAAGGGAATGTGTCACCAAATTTCTTTAGATGGTAAAACATATCCCTTTTTTCTAATCTTTTACATGTATGGCGCAGAAATGCGGGACAGAAGTTCCAGCGCAGTGCAGGTACGGCGCGCTGATCGGGTGGGTGCAGAAGCTGCGCCTGCCCGATCAGAGGCAAGGGTCCGGCTGTCACTGATAGCCAGACCCCTGCTGTATCACTGATACCGGCGCATTAACCCTTGCACGGCTGCGTCTGTGCTGACCGCGGCACGTGCAATGTCCATGGGGTCCCTACGCTGCTGTGAAGGGGCCCCCATCACAGGGAAGGCAGCCTGATGCCTTCCCTAGGCATCGTGGCTGCCTTCTGGGAGAGCCTGTGAGATCCAGCCCCTGGATCTCACAGGCAAGCAGGCTGTAAGTGTATTACAGTGGTGATACACTTACAGCTAGTGCATTACAATACAGAAGTATTGTAATTCATTGTAAAGGGGATCAGACCCCCAAAAGTTGAAGTCCTAGAGTGGGACAAAAAAAAAAGTTTAAAAAAATTGTTTTCCACAATTTTTTTTAAAAGTTTCAAGTAAAAAAAAAGGGAAAAAAAGAAAAGTAGACATATTGGGTATCGCTGCATCCGTATCGACCAGGTCTATAAAAATATCACATGACCTAACCTCTCAGGTGAACACTGTCAAAAAAATAAAATAAAAACTGTGCTAGCATTTTTTGTCACCTTACATCACTAAAAGTGCAACACCAAGCGATCAAAAAGGCATATGCCCCCCAAAGTAGTACCAATCTAACAGTCACCTTATCCTGCAAAAAATTAGCCCCTACCTAAGACAGTCACCCAAAAAATAATAAGACAATTGTTCAAAAAATAAAAAAAGCTATGGCTCTCAGACAATGGAGACACTAATAACAGTTTTGAAGCAAAAAAACATTGTGCTAAAGTAAAATAAAAAAGTATACATATTAGGTATTGCCGCATCTGTAACAACCTGCTCTATAAAAATATCACATGACCTAACCACTCAGGTCAACACCATAAAAAAAAATTGTGTAAAAAAAGCCATTGTTTTGTCATCTTACATCACAAAAAGTGATCTCACTGTCATCTCATACTGAAAAAATAAGCCCCAAAATAAGACAGTCGCCCAAAATAAAAAAAATATGACTTTCACAATATGGACACCTGCTCTATAAAAATATCACATGATCTAAGTCAGATGAACACTGTAAATAACAAAAAAAAAAAAAAAAAAACGGTGCCAAAACAGCTATTTTTGTTACTTTAAGTGTAATCTAGAGTAACCAAAAATCATGTGTACCATAAAATAATACCAAGAAAACTGCCACCTTATCCAGTAGTTTCCAAAATGGGGTCTTTTTTTTTGGAGTTTTTACTCTAGGGGTTCATCAGGGGGGTCTTCAAATGGGACATGGTGTCAAAAAACCAGTCCAGCAAAATCTGCCCTCCAAAAACCATATGGCGTTCCTTTCCTTCTGCGCCATGCTGTGTGCCCATACAGCAGTTTACAGCCACATATAGGGTGTTTCTGCAAATTACAGAATCAGGGCAAAAATATTGAGTTTTGTTTGGCTGTAAACCCTTGCTTTTTTACTGGAAAAAAATTGATTAAAATGAAAAATCTGCCAAAAAAGTGAGTCTGAAATTTCCTGTCCATTTTCCATTAATTCTTGTGGAACACCTAAAGGGTTAACAAAGTTTGTAAAATCAGTTTTGAATACCTTGAGGGTGTAGTTTCTAAAATTGAATCATTTTTGGGTGGTTTCTATTATGTAAGCCTCACAAAGTGACTTCGGACCTGAACTGGTCCTTAAAAAGTGGGTTTTGGAAATTTTCTGAAAAATTTCAAACTTCCCCAAAAAAATAAAATTGCATTCACGAAATGATCCAAACATGAAGTAGACACATGGGGAATGTAAAGTAATAACTATTTTTGGAGTTATTGCTATTATAAAAGTAGAGAAATGGAAATTTGCTAATTTTTGTAAATTTGGTAGTTTTTAAAAAATAAAAATGAAATTTTTTGACTTAATTTTACCATTGTCATAAAGTACAATATGTGACGAGAAAACAATCTCAGAATAGCCTGGATAAGTAAGTGTTTTAAAGTTATTACCACATAAAGTGACACATGTCAGATTTTCAAAAATCGGCCTGGGATTTAAGATGAAAAGTAGCTCGGTAGTAAGGGGGTTAAATAGAGGTATTGGCATGGAACACAAAAAAAAAAAATCTCCAAAAATTAGCTAAAATACGTTTAACATGAAAAGTCATTTTCCTATAAGTGTGCCTTTTTTTGTAAATTGATGAATTCTGACTGGATCACTGATACGAATGTTGACATAACACAGATCAAATCTGTATATCTCATTCTTGAAGAACTAAGCTTTATGATTGTGCCTTCCTATCTAGTTGCTTCTAGTGTGGACTGGGGCTCCTTGGTGGCACCACAGTGCAAAATGTAAAGATAAAGAAGTTTCATTGTCCCCCAGAGATCTTTTAATGGCCTCTTTGGAGGACACATTTTATGCCAAAAATACACTAAACCCTTCTTCCCCAGAGCCATAACTTTTTTTTATTTTTCAGTTGACCTAGTCGTATGAGGGCTTATTTTGTGGTACTTTCCAACGCCGCTATTTAATATTGCATAGAGCAATATTACGGGAAAAAAACTCCCAAGTTGGTTGAATTTGGGGAAACTTTTTTTGCCACAGTTTTGTTTTTTTCCTTTACGGTGTTCATTATGCGGTGAAACTGACTTGTGATCTTCATTCTCCACGTCAGTACGAATCCGGCAATACCACATATATATACTTTTCCTTGCATTTTGATGCTGAAAAAAAAAATAAAAAGCTTGAAAAAAATCTTATTTGCGGTCATTGATACCATTCTGCGGCATGTACAACTTTTTGATCACTTTTTATTTAATCTTTTGTGGGAGGAGAAGCGACCAAATGCCATTTTGACCCTTTTATCGTTTCGCCCTTTTCCGTATGGGATTAAATACTTTTATATTTTGATAGTACGGGCGTATTTTAAAAAAAAACATTTTTACATTTACTTTTATTTTGGGTAAAGGGGGGTGGTTTGAACTTTTAATATTTTTTTTATTTATCTGTAAAAAAAACTCTATTCATTTTTCTTTTTACACTTTTTTTTTATAGTTCCCATAGGGAACTATAACAAAACAATCATTAGATTGCTATTATTATAGACCCCAATGCACTAGCATTGGAGTCTATGATGATTTTACTAGTTTCCTATGGAGTCCTATTACTGGCAAGGGCTCCATAGGAAACACTGTGCAGCAGCCTCCTGTCATTCATAAAGACACGGGCTGCTGCATACACGCTCCGGGCTCTCCGATTACCACACGGGGGAACCGGAGCAACACCAGAAGCGCGCGCTTTCGGTTTTCAGCACGCTCAGATTGCTGCATTTGAGGGGTTAAATGTCCACGATCGGCATTACCGCCGGTCACGGACATTAGACGCAGGTGCCTGCTATATGCTGGTGCTATTTTAAAGACCCGACATGTGACATACTATTACGTCACATGTCAGAAAAGGGTTAAACATATAATAAAATAAAAACCCTGACCCCAACCAAAACAGTCAGTATTATCGCCTAGTTCACATGAAATTATACATATTAAAAATCCAAATGACCGACGCAAAATAGGCAACCTATTGTAATAATTTATTTTGGTTTCAATTTACATATTTAACCCGTTCGCTACCAGCGCCGTACATTTATGGTGCTGGCTGCTCTGGCTTAAATACCAGCGCAGTAGTACTACGGCGCATTGATCAGGCTGGTGCAGGGGTCTGGCTATCAGTCACTGCCGGACCCCTGCACCAACCGATGCCAGGGCATTAACCCTAGATGTGCAGCGGTCAGCGCTGACAGCGGCACGTGCGTTGTGTGGAGAGGGAGGGAGCACCCATCGTTACCCTTCCTTAGGCATCGTGGCTGCCTTCTGTGTGAGATGCAGCCCCCTGGATCTCACGGGCAGGAAGCTATAAGTGTATTACAGTGGTAATACACTTTCAGCCAATGCATTACAATACAGAAGTAATGTAAAGGGGATCGGACCCCTAATAGTTGAAGTCCCAGAGTGGGACAAAAAAAAATGTTAAAAAAAATTGTTTTACCAAAAAATTAAGTAAAAAAAAAAAAGTGTGTCCTTTTTCCAAAATAAAGTAAAAAAAAAAAATTGTAAAAAGACGCGGCAATATCTAATTATATTATACATATCTGTATCGACCGGCCCTATAAAAATATCACATGGTTCACCCCATCAGGTGAACGCCGTAAAAAAAAAAAACTATGCCAAAACAGCCATTTTTTTTTGTCACCTTGCCTCACAAAAAGTGTAATACCAAGTGATCAAAAAGTCTTACATACCCCAAAATGGTACCAATCAAACCGTTATCTCATCTCGCAAAAATGAACCCCTACCTAAATTGCCCAAACAATAAAAAAAATATGGCTCTCAGAAAATGGCAACACAAAAACAAGATTTTATTCTGTTCAAAAAAGCTTTCACTATGTAAAACTTTAAAAAAATAATAATACACATTGGGTATCACTGCGTCCGTAACAACCTGCTGTATAAAAATATCACATGAGATGCCTCAGGTCAATGCTGCAAAACATTTTTTTATTAAACTATGCCAAAACAGGCATTTTTTGTCACCTTGCCTCACAAAAAGTGTAATACCAAGCGATCAAAAAGTCTCATGTACACCAAAAATGGTACCAATGAAAACATCACATCATCCCACAAAAAATGAGCCCCCACATAAGACAATCACTCATAAAATGAAAACCAATGGCCCTCATAAACCAATCCCATGAAAATCTGTGCTTCAAAAGCCATATGGCGCTCCTTCTATTCTGAATCCTGCGATGTGCCCCTACAGCAGTTTACCACCACATATGGGGTGTTGGCGTATTCAGGAGAAAATGGGTAACAAATTATGGGATGCTTTTTCTCCTGTTACCCCTTGTGAAAATGAAAAATTTGGGGCTAAAGCAACATTTTATTGGAAGAAATTAAACTTTTCATTTTCACAGTCAAGTGTTTCCAAATTCTTTAAAAGCTTTACCCTAAGTTCACACCTGAGCATTTTACAGCGCGTTCAAACGCGCTGTAAAACGCTCAACACATGAAAACCAATGCTTTTTTATGGCCCTGGTTCTCACTTGAGCGTTTTACAAGTGAGAACCACGCGCGAAATACGCGCGACAAAAACGGGTCTGAACCCAGGGTTAGGGGGTCAAAGTGCTCAATACCACTCCTAATATATTCTTTAAGGGGTGTCGTTTCCAAAATGGGGTCACTTTTTGAGGGTTTCCACTGTAGGAGTACATCAGGGTCTCTTCAAATACAAAATTGTGCCTAAAACCCATTCTAGCAAGATCTGCCTCCAAAATCCATATGGCGCTTCTTTCCTTCGGACCACTGCCACGTGCCCATAGAGCAGTTTACCACCACATATCGGGCCTCAGGTCAATGCTGACCTGAGCCCCTTCAAAATCACTTTATAACTGAATTGGTGCTTAAAGAAATGGTTTTGGAAATTTGAAAAATTGCTTCTAAAATTCAAAACCTTACGTCCTAAAAAATAAAATGACATTTACAAAATGATGCCAACATAAAGCAGACATATGGTGAATATTGATTGATAACTATTTTATGAGGTATTGCTATCTGTCTTAAAAGTAGAGAAATTCGAATTTAGAAAATTTGTGTTTTTTTTTTTTTTTCTAAATTTTTGGTAAATTTTGGATTATTTTATAAATAAAGGTGAAATATATCGACTCAAATTTAATACTATCAGGAAGTATAATGTGTCACGAGAAAACAGTGTCAGAATGGCTTGGATAAGTAAAAGCGTTCCAAAGTTATTACCACATAAAGTGATGCATGTCAGATTTGCAAAAATCGGCCTGGGATTTAAGATGAAAATTGGCTCGGTAGTGAAAGGGTTAAAGGGGTTCTCAATAATTAAATACAAATACTCCTTGGACCTGTTGATAAAAGATTTTCATTAATCCTTAACTTTCCAGGATGTGGTGGAAAGAGGAGAACCCTACAAAAGTAGACTCCGCTGTAGTGATGTAATGAAATGATCTTTCTTCAACAGGTTTGAGGAGTACTTGTCTTTTTTTATAGTGGCTGGAGAACCCCTTTAAAGAAAGAAGAGCTATAGTTTGGGGGAAAAAATGACTTGCAGTTTTCCCCATTTAAGATGAAAAGAAAAAAATGCTAAAAACACATTAACAAGCCCTATGTGTCACACAAAAAAGTCGCAAAAAATTATAGTCCATCAGATAAAATAGTTACAACTGTTAAACCACCGCATGTGCCAAATCACAAAAAAAAGGGGGGTCCTCCAGCGACAACTCTTCCCGCTCCGTTCTCGTTGTAGGTGCAGGTCCCATAGGTGGGACCTGCACCTATCAGACTATCCAAGTGATATGCCCCCATTGTCTGTGATGGGAATACCATTTTAACCTTAGGGTATGTTCCCACTGCCTCTCTTTTCTTGGAACTTAGACATTGGACACCAGCACCGAAAAAATGGTTTCTGCCTCCCATTAATTTCAATGGGAAGTGGCACTGAGGATCCTGAAGCAGCAGCCACTCTGAGAAGGGGCGTGTCCGTTCTTGCCACGGCCATGGCTGTAAGCCGTCGGTCTATGATCCTTAGTGCTGCCTCCCATTGAAGTGAATGGGAGGCAGAATTGATGCGACTGCCTGCGGGATTTCGGCATGGCTGTCCGCTCCAAATTTCCACAATAATGTCCGCCATGTGAATGGCCCCTTTGTCCTTTGAGTCAAACTGAACAAAGGGTGCTATTAATCATGTCCTACCATTGTTTTCAATATTGCATCTTTGTTTCCTGCCAGGTTTTTATTTTAATTTTGTGTATTTTGCTTTTCTATATCATACATATTACCAGGACAGAACAGAACTAGGGAAATAAGTAATAATAAAGAAATAAGAAATTTTGCCTAAAACTTGCTTAGCTTATGTATAGATTGCTGACCATCAGATTTTTTTTAACATAGTGTATCTGTTTTTATTATCGGTTAGATGGGTACACTGTCTAAACTGCTATTAAAAAACAATCCCATTGATTTAGGTGCCGTCTGAAAACAGGCAAAAATAGGACATGTCCTACTTTTTGATGTCTGCTATTCACTAGCCATTAAAAAGTGGCCATGTGAATAGCCTCATAGACTAAAGTTGATTCTGAGAACGGCTGTGCGAATGAGGCCTGTAGGGTTAAGACCCAAACAAGGTTATGTCCTTAAAGGGGTTGTTTGGTTTGTGATATTGATGGCCCATCCTCAATAGGTCATCAATATCAGATTGGCACCCCCATGACGATCAGCTGTTTGAATAGACCACAGCGCTTGTATGAGTGCTGCCTTCTCTGCACTGTTTACATGCTCACCATTCCATTGCATCTATTACTGCTTTTTCCCATTGAAGTGAATGGGACAGAGAAGCTCTAAGTACACTGCTCACCACTGAAATGTGAGTGATGCTGCTTTTTTAAACATCTGATTAGTGGGGGTGACAGGATTTAACCCCGCTGTTCTGATATTGATGACATATTGAGGATCGGCCATCAATATCACAAACCAGACAACCCCTTTAAGGACACAACCTGAATAGGACATTAATGTCAGAAACTGGACAACCCCTTTAAGGGTATAAAATAATTTGAATCATGATGAGGAAGTTATCTGGCTTGCTGTCCATTATGGTGTACTGACCAGCAGGTGGGATTTGGTTCTGTTCTGTTTTCATAGTCTAGATTACTTACAGTAACTTCACTTAAAAAAAAAAAACTTTTAAGGTGTCATGGTGTCTTGTCATCGGTTTTAATAGGAGGGGGGTCTAAGTACTGAGACCCCCTCCAACTGATAAAGCAAGGAGTTAGATTAGCTCAGCTGAGCGCTGTGTCTCCTTGCTGCTGAAGGACGGGCTTAATAGGTGTTGGCGCCATCCCAGAGGAGACACATTCTGGGCAACTGATTCTGTCCTGTATATAGACTTCTTTTGTACTTTTTGCAGTTGTACTTTATTCAGTTTTTTGCTTTTTGGACTATTATGAATTGCTGTCATTGTGTTCTCTTCCGGTGATGTTGCCATTTTCCCGGCACTTGTTTTTAAATATTTTATTTATATGAATTTTGCAAATAAAGGCTATTATTGACTTCATGCGGTCTCGCAGTCTGTTAGTCCTTTTTCAGCAGCTAGGAGAGACAACGCACAGCTAAATGCTTCTACCACCCCATTTTAGTGATTGGCAAAAAGTTTTTTGTAAGTGCAGTTAGGCCTTATTCACTCGTCCGTAGTGTGTTGCGGATCCGCAAAACACCTTGCCACCAGCCCTATAGAGATGCCTATACTTGTCCGCAATTGCGGGCAAGAATAGGACATGCTCTATATTTTTGCGGAGCCGCTGTCCGGAAGATCGGTGGCACGCTCCGCAAATGCAGATGCGGAGAGCACAGTGTGTGCTCTCCACATCCATCACATCCCCGTTCAAAATGAATGGGTCCGCACCCGTACCGCAAATTTGCGGAACGGGTGCCGACGAAGATTGCGGACGTGTGAATTAGGCCTTACTCTTTAATATAGTATCATGGACATGTAACAGTCATCCATTCCCTAGTACTGTAAAGCCTTTCAGGCACAATAGGTGATAAACATGGTCATGTAGACTCTACTTCACTGAGACCTAGTATATGCACGGATCTATTTTATGCACAGTTTTAGCATTTTGGTGAGCGTCCACCTTTTTAACTTAACACCTCACATGTTATACTGCAGATATGAACTGCCAGGTTACATTACGCTTTTTATGCATTATGGTCTTGGTGCAATAATGTCGTAATTAAAAAAAAAAAAAAAAAAAAAAAAAAAAAAATAAAAACTTTGGGTCTAAATAATAATGTTGAAACTGAGATACCAGTTGGTCTCAAGCCGTAGATGGAGGAGGTTGAGGGGAAAGATCTGGATCTGGAAGATTTCTGTAAAACTGCTTTTTAGTGCAGCTTGCCAAGTCTTGCAGGCTTATCCTTATTTTCAGGATTTTTATGTTTTTTAAGGTTTAGTCTCCTTTTAAAAGTTTTAGCCGCTTTATGGGAATATTCTTAAATTCACTTGCATTTTTTATTATACTTGTTCACAGGGCTCCAGATGGCAACTAAAATGGTTGCAAATGTGACAGAGTTTTGACTTGCAGTTCAGACGAGCACATCCTACGCTGAAATCGTGCTCCGTGTGTGAGTGCGATTTCTCGTTATGGACACTGCTTGTTATACTAGTTTATAATGCTGTGTGTCTCTACATGACCTTACAGCTACAGAGTTATGCTGACTAGTGTTGAGCGAACTTGTGTTTCAAATTCGGTGTGCGAGTTTTAGGTTATGTAAGAATTCCGTTATGGAATTCCGCTACCACGGACCACAAGTTATCGTCCATGGTAGCGGAATCCAAAATGGAATTCTTAGAAAACCCGAACCTTAAACGCCAAACTTGAAAACACAAGTTCGCTCAACACTAATACTGACACAATGCTGTCCATATAATTCAGTTAATTCAAAGCTCTGCAGAGACGCAGAGCATTATAAACCAGTATAATGCCATGAGCTCCTGCGAAACGAGCAGTGTCCGTAACGGGAAATCACTCTCACACACAGAGCATGATTTCAGCTCAGGACATACTCCTCTAAAAGAGGCCGTAGACCGGATTTACATGTGGATTTTGTGTTTCCTTTAATAAACACACTGCAAAAACAGATGCTTTTTTTTTTCCAGAGTTGCATTTTGCAAGGTGCAGCATCTTAAATCAATGTGGTAATTGCCTGTGCAGCTTTGACAGGTGAAACATTTGAATATGTTTTGTCTGTAAGAAAAAAGAAACAACCTGCAATCATGATTAAAATGCATGGTGTTTTTTTATTTTTGACCCATCCTCAGGACACCCAGCACCCCCGCTGATCAGCTGTTTGAAGATTTCAGCGCTGCTTCCTCTTCATTACACTACACATCGTCTCCCCTGTAGCGGTGGTGTAGTGTAACTACAAGTACTCGCTACATTCGAGTGACCAGAGCAAATACTTGTAATTACACTCTCTTCCGAGATGATGGACAGTGTAATGAAGAGGAAGCAGTGCTCCTCTACAAACAGCTGATCTGCAGGGATGCCGGGTGTTGGACCCCTGCCGATCAGATATTTATGACCTATCTGAGGATAGGTCATCAATTTAAAACCACTTTAAAAGGGTTTTCTATTATTTTATTTTATTTTATTTTTTACTGATGACCTGTCCTCTGGATAGATCATCAGTATCTGATCAGCAGTTCGAGAAGGCACCAGCGCCCCTGTGAGCACCGCTTCTTTCTTGCAGCTTACCAAGCACAGCGCTGTACATAGTATAGTAGCTTTGCTTCTTATCTTGCTCGGCCTCATTCACTTTAATAGTGCTGAGCTGCTCTTAGGCCACGTGATACATGAATGTGTCGTCAATCGGCCTAGGAAAAGCTGAGAGAAGGCCGCAGCGCTCACAGGAACACCGCTGCTTTCTCAAACACCACCGTCACTGATCAGATACTGATGACCTATCCAAAGGATAGTTCAAGGATATAAAAATCTCGGAAAACCTCTTTAAGGGCTGTCAAGTGATTGTTTTTTGTTTTTGTTTTTTTAGCCTGTCCAAATGCCCCATTAATATGGCCCACACCAGAAAGGAGACATTTTCCTACTCTGACAGACACAAGCCATTCATCATAATGGCCACCATATAATATTGCAATGTGTGTGGCTGGCGAAGGCGTCTCCTGTCAAAGTTATCTGTTTCCTGCAACAATCAGCTGAAAAATGTCTCTTAACGTCCTGGCGGCCTGCAGCTGCCACTAGAGAAAGCATACATAGGCACAAACTGTTTGCTCATTGAGCTCAATGTGTACAGTATACTGTAAATGTCTGTGCGCCCTCTAGTGGTGATTGTAGGCCAGAACATCAAGCATATCGTCTTCTGTAAATGTTTAGGTAGACAGTCCAACCCCAGTCTAGTGTAAATGCTGCTGCAAATATTTTTTTTAATACATGAAAGGCTCTTGTCATTTTTGCTCTGAGCCTCAGTGAGGGGATTCCATCATAAGTGACAGCATGCAGCACCATTATTCCGGTTAAATGATGAACATCATGGTGAAGCCTAACAGGCCCCATTATATGTCAGTGGGGTCTGATGGGCATGAGCCAACGGTGTCCATCATGTGACGGATTAGGCTCTTTAGTTTCTGCTCCTCTAATGGAACAGAAAATTATGGAAAGTTAAACACAACTAACAATGTAAATTTTTAAAAATGGGTTACTTGGCCCTTTACACTTTTATATTTGGTTGCCAAAGGCTTATCTGTGTTACTGATTTGATCATTTGTTATAAAAAAGTGAATATATTTCATTCTTTTGTTTCATGCCTTGCCAGGAGGAAGACGAAGTCCCCGATGATGAGACCCTGAATCAGATGATTGCACGCCGCGAGGAGGAGTTTGACCTGTTCATGGTAAGCTATTAATAATACATTATCTAGGTTAACTTTATTTGTTTTTAGTATAATTAAAGTTTAAGCTGACCATTGCAAACTGGAAACACAATACACCGCATGGGCAAATAAGATACCTAAAACATTTGGTATAACGGCAGTGATAGTTTTGGGTGTAATGCTCTTTCTTTTCATTATAGTTTTCAGAGTAGCTGCCCACCCTTATAAATGGCTTGAGTGATTCCAGACATGGCTTCTGGGTCCCGGAAAGAAGCCTTGTCTGGAATAGAGACAGAAAGCCACCCCATTTGTAGGGAGACTCTGCCTATGTCCCACCCAAATCCTGATTCCCTGAAAGATACCCTGGGCTAAACCTTCTAGCCCTGTGGCTGTTAAAGGGGTTATCCAGTGGTAGATAATGATGACCTATCCTCAGGATCGGTCATCATTATCAGATCGTCGGGGGTTTCGAGTCCCGGTAGCTTCGCCGGCCATCAGTTTCAGGAAGGTTACGCCCACCCCAGCGCTCTGGTGAGTGCATACGGCTATTGGCAGCTTTCCAATGGTGCTGAGCGGCAACTAGGCCATGTGACCGTTGTACGGTGCCGTCATATGGCCTAGTACTGTGATGGATAACCTCTGGCACTCCAGCTGTGGTAAAACTACAACTCCCAAGATGCACACTTGTTGGCTGCTCTCAGAACTCCAAAGAAATGAATTGAGCATGCTGGGAGTTGTAGTTTTACCACAGCTGAAGTGCCGGAGGTTATCCATCACTGGAGTGCTGATCGGTGGGAGTCTCGGATGTCAGACCCTGCAGATCTACTATTGATGACCTATCTTGAGGATATAAATGCATTTATTCTGCAGGATGGATCCTTTTTTTTCCTAATCTACATGTTGGGCTACTTTCACAAAAACGTGATTTGAAGAGCCCCTTATTTAAAAGTCGCTGAAGACCTACAAAAGGTTGAGGAGCATGACTTTAAAGAGGACCTCTTACCGGTCCTGACATTACCATATAAATAGCTGGCTCTGCTTCGTTCCCCTGCTGTGCATCCCATTCTGGTTTCCCATACCATTGGTACAGGGAGGAGGAGATGTCCGTGTTTCTGAAGGGACGTCTCCTCCCTGGCTGTGAGCTTTCCAATTGCAGCGGAGAAAAAAAAAACATTTTCCCATTACGGTATTTATTACGCATGATAAATATTCTTATATTTTAATGGTTTGGATATCTTGGACCTAGCGAAACCAATTATGTTTTTTATAGTTTGTTTTTATATGTAAAAATGGAAAGGGGGGCTTTTTTTTTTTTTTTTTTGTTATAAAAAAAATTCTTTTTACTAAATAATTGAGAATTGAGTACCCTTGTAGTTTATGGGATTTTTACAGGCCTACTGCTATACCCTGTCACAGGCAGGCCGTTTGCTGTAGCAGGCTTGGGAGCCGTTGTAGCTGATGGAAACCTTGCTGTTTAACTGCAGAGACTCCAAATGGTAGACAGAGGTGCCCCCTCTGCCTAAATCCTCCGATGCAATGGTCACTATTGGCTGCAGCTTCTGAGCAGATAAAGGACCATGATCAGAGTTATCTAAAGTGGGTGTCAGCTCTATCACACAGCTGGCACCCTCCACATATGAATCGGGCGTCACTCCATACACCACTCCCATACTGTGCCCATTTACATAGGTGAAGCAACGGAAGGTTCAGGTAACACACAAGGTAGGGGATAACTATTAGATCTCTGTAGGTTCAACTGCTGGGACTCCTGCAGATCACCCCAAAATGGAGTGGCTGCTCCAGTATGCAAACTGCCGACTCTATGGGACAGCCGAAGACAACCAAAGTGCCTAACCAGTGCCTAGTTATTTCCTTCAGTGTCATAGAATTTAATAGTTTGACAGTGCTCACCTAATTCATTCTGGGAGTACGGTGCCCCAGTTCTCCGCGATCAGACCCCCACCAGTCTAATAGTTATCCCCTATCTAACTGGTATACCCTGTTAATAACACTATGGTTAGTTCAGGGACTTAAAAAAGTTCCTGGAATTCAGTGATGTGCTCCAGACAGGGTTTACGTAAGAAAGGAAAGTATTCATTGAATTTGAAGGACTTTTAGCAACGGATTCCTGCTAATCTTATGTTGTTTTCCTTTAACCCTGGAAAGTGCTTTTTCTTCTGCTTCCTTAAAGGGTTTTCCTGGCTCCTGATATTGATAACCTATTCTCAGGATAGGTCATTAATATCCAATTGGTGAGGGTCCCACACCCGTAACCCCCACCGATCAGCTGTTCCCCGGAGCCCTTTAACATGCTTTTATATGACCTGTGCAGTGGTGCAAGGAAGGTGACAATCCTTTTAAATTCAGTTGTGGCTTGATAAACCTACAGTTAAATGGACACAAAATGGGACAAGCGGTTTTCCGAGAGTCATTAATCTGTTAACGCTACTCAATCATATAGCAATCCATAGGCAAGAATTTTGATCTGAACTTATAGAAAAGTATTTTACTATCAGACTACAAATTTAAATTTGGCGGATTCTGCAATTATGATTTTGAGGACTATGAACTGATGCTTTAATCTGCCCTTCTATTTGTAAGTATGGCCTTTTAGGGCTGTTATGTGCAGTATATACTTGGATAGCATTTTGGAAGGCTTGTTTCCTCCTACTTGTATCAGAATATATTTCTTGATCAGTATTTCCGTTGCTTTAAGGGAAAATCTACTACTTTACTAACCTAATATTTGCTCCCTAGCGAATGGATCTAGATAGACGCAGAGAGGATGCTCGAAATCCAAACCGCAAGCCACGTTTAATGGAAGAAGATGATCTTCCCTCCTGGATCATTAAAGATGACGCTGAAGTTGAACGTCTCACTTGTGAGGAGGAGGAGGAGAAAATATTTGGCAGAGGGTCACGCCAGCGTAGGGATGTGGATTACAGCGATGCTCTTACAGATAAACAGTGGCTTAGGGTAAGTTTCTATTAATGTAGCCACAGTGATTGTATAGTTACAGTGCCATAAAAATCCTGATTGAGAGGGCGCCTGTTTAGTTGTCAGTGATAAAAAGTTGCACAACAAATTTGTGTCCTAATTTGCAAATTTTCACTGTTGCCTATAACATTTACTCTAATTTATGCCAGAAACTGGTGTAAATTATAGTTCAATTGTACAGTAGCTCTTAACTGCCATAGATTTGGATTTCTGGCAGCTTGCAAACAGATACGCCACATTTATTAAGAAGCTGCATTTTAATAAATTTGGCCCATTTTTTGCCTTTGCGCTTTATACTATGACTGGCGTATGTAACACTAGTCTTAGTTGAATTTGCCCCAGTGATTCTGTTGGGTAAAATGTCAGTCTGCTTCTTTTTGGGTGGAAGTTTTCTTTGTGTATTTAAAGGAAACCTGTCAGGTGATTTCTGCTGCCTTATCTGATAGCGGGGTATGATAGTGGGCGAGAAGCTGAGCACTGTGATGAGTGAATCCTGATAGGACTCCTAGTAGAGACAATAAGAGTCCTGCTTACTCCACACTCAGTGACTGACATCTCTCCTTGTACACAGAATGCTTCCAGTCACTGTGTCTGCATGCGGTTGTCCGGACTCTCGCTGTTTCTGCTAGGAGTCCTGTCCACATTTACTCTACTTTTTACTCAGAAATTCTGCTCTAAATGATATAGATATAATATCTATCTATCCATCCATCTATCATAACGTACTCTCTGCCTTAGGGCTCGTTCACACGACCATGGTTTGGTTCCGCATCTGAGCCACGTTTTTTTGCGGCTCGGGTGAGGACCCATTAACTTTAACGGGGCTGCAAAATATGCGGACAGCACTCCGCATCCGTTGCTCCGTTCCGTGGCCCCGCAAAAAGGATAAGTCATGTCCTGTTCTTGTTCGTTTTGCGGACAAGAATAGGCGCTTCTATAAAGGACTGTGCGTTCCGCAAATTGCGGATCTGCAATTTGCGGACCGCAAAACACGGCACGTTCGTGTGAACAAGCCCTTAGAGTAGCAGAAATCAGCTGACAGTTTTTCCTGAGCTTGCTGCTGTATCATGGATGTAGACATTGGTAGTTACACGAATTGTCTGACTATTTGATTATTTGCAAAAACCTCAGAATGATCTAAGAAGAAATAGAGAACAGTGGGGAACCTGGGATATGTTGAAATGGTAAGGTTTTACACCGATATGAAGGCCTTTTCAGAAGGATTTTCGTCATTCAATCCCTTTAAATTGAGATTTTGCACTTGTGTACCTCCATTTCCAGGAGTTATTGTGAGCCAAAACCAGTAGTAAAGCCTTCTCAGAGATCAGGTGTAATGTAAAGATCTGCCCCTGTTCTGTGTTTTTGACACACACCTGGTTTTAGCTCACAATAACTGATGGAAATAACTGCAGTGTGAACTCAGCCTAATCCATATATGTAGAAAAACAGTTGGTTATTGTATGGGTCCTACTGAAGAGCTCAGAGATTTCTCATGCATCATTGTCATAGAGTGCCCCCTTCTCCACAAGTTTGATTGTGACATTTAGATCGCCTAGATATACCTTGGCCACCTGTACGTGCTATTAGTGTGAAGTAAAAGCTCAGTCTCATAATGGTAAAACACACATAGTGTGTGGGCATCTGATGGAAGAAGTGGCGTTTGATATGTTCCTGGAGGATGCTACCTGCCAGAATGCATATTGTACACTTTTATATGTGGTGGTAATGGTATGGGGGTGTATTTCAGAGTTTATGCTGTGCTCATTATTTCCAGTGAAAGTTAGTTATTCCTACAGCATACAATTGTACACTTCCAACTTTGGGGGAACAGTTTGGGGAAGGCCATTTTTTTTTTTTTTGTTCCAGCACAATGGTGCCCTAGTGTACAAAGCAAGGTCCTGAAACTGTGGAGTGTGGAGGAACTCCAGTGACCTGACCTGTGAACCCCATCCAAACTCCCTTGAGCTGAATTGCAAAATTGATTGCAAGCTGGACCTTCTCATTGAACATCAGTGTTTGACCCTACAAATTCTGTTCTGGATGAATGGGCACAAAATCTTTGTCGAAAAGTTGAGGCAGTTATAGTTGCAAAAGAGGACCCATCTCAATACTAATGTCCATGGTTTTGGAATAGAATGTCCATCAAACTCCTAGAGATGTGATGGTCGGTGTCCACATACTTTTCACCACATACACTGTGTGGCATTTCAGTAGTGGGCCAGAAGTCTGGCTAGTCTCCTAGATTCTTGAGCCCACGATAGAAGCCTACTTGCCATTGTAGTTATATACTGTAAGACAGAATGATACTTTTATTATTGCATTACAGCATTATGTATATTCTACCAATTATTATATGTTGCCTCTAAAATTGGAGGAAGTATGATGGAAAAAGGTTCTTGGTATATAATAAAATGTGTGCACATTGTGCAATAAAGTGTATCAAGCTATACTTCTGCTGCTGGTGATGGGTAAAGTACATAGTGGTTCTCGCCTAGTAGGAGATCTGTATGCTCCCAGTGCATCAGGAGGCTACTTACAGCAGCCAGGAACATGCTGCTTATTGTACAGTAGCTTCCTGCCAGCAGGTGCCATATGTGTGGAGGTGAGCTCATGGGATGTGGGTTATTCAGTAAGACATCTTTGCTCTGGCCCTTGCTGAATCCAAAACTGCATAGTTTGACTAAGTGCAGATCACACCTGACTTATCTAATGAGCTTGTGGGTCACATTCCACTTGGAGACACGTCACCACTGAGGCCAGTCCTTGGCTGCTGCAGCAGCTCACTTGAATCCGTCCATACTGGAAGAGAGCTGAAGGCAGCAGGTGAGCATGATTATTTTTTTTCAGCAGGTACAACAGGATGTTAAGTGTCAGCTGGACAACCCTTTTAAGCACAAAACTTATCAAGAAAGACTTAGGGCCCTTTCACACTGGCGTTTTTGTTTTCCGGCATAGAGATCCGTCGTCGGGTCTCTATGCCGGAAGAATCCTGATCAGGACCATCCCCATGCATTCTGAATGGAGAGAAATCCGTTCAGGATGCATCAGGATGTCTTCAGTTAAGGACCGGAACGTTTTTTGGGCGCAGCAAATACCGCAGCATTTCCGTCCAAAAATCCGGAACACTTGCCGCAAGGCCGGATCCGGAATTAATGCCCATTGAATCCGACATTTGGCTTTTTCTGACTGGTTACCATGGCAGCCAGGACACTAAAGTCCTGGTTGCCATGGTAAAATGTAGTGGGGAGTGGGGGAGCGGTATACTTACCATCCGTGCGGCTCCCGGGGCGCTCCAGAGTGACGTCAGGGCGCCCTACACGCATGGATCACGTGATCGCATGGATCACGAGATCCATGCACATGGGGCGCTCTGACGTCTTTCAGGAGCGCCCCGGGAGCCGCACGGACTGTAAGTATACCGCTCCCCGCTCCTACTATGGCAACCAGGACTTTAATAGCGTCCTGGCTGCCATAGTAACCTGAAAGCATTTCGAAGACTGATCAGGATCCTGATCAGTCTTCTAATGCTTTCAGACGACTTGCGTTCTGACGGATCCGGCGGGACGGAAGTGCCTGCCGGATCCTCAGAACGCAAGTGTGAAAGCGCCCTTAAAGGGACTGTGTCCTGTGTAAGTCAACTATTGTTTAAATAAACATATTTTTGAGGCGGAAAAAAATCCTAAAATCATGCAGTTTTTGCACTAATCGCTGTGCCTCAAATACATCAAGACTTCCTGTTCTCTGCAGGTAACGTTTCAGTAGCAATCTTATCATCACAGGCATGACTACAATGACAAATGTCACTTCTGTATAGATAACGCATGATTCACCAGTCGCAGTAGCTTATGTCACAGTTTATCTACTTCCCAGGTCACGAAACATGCCTACAAAAATCTCCCAATCTCTGTGGTCCCTCTGAAAGAACAGGAAGTCTTGACGTATTTTAGGCCTAGTGGCCTTTGTAAAAACTGCATAAGTTTAGGATTTTCTTTTTCTGAATCTAGATGGTGACATTGAAAGGTTTTAAAAATATGTTCAGCATGAATATTTGAATTAAAGGGAACCTGTCGGCACAAACTACTTTCTGACTACTGGGAAGTAAAACCTCGAGTGCCATGTAAGGCCAGACCCACACATCACTTGAATGCTGATTCCTAGATCACAACCACACTGAGACTGGACCTACGTATTAGATAAACGTCAGCCAAATGCTGATAAGCTATGTAGTTTGATGGTCCCGCTATGTTACATTTCAATTTTCCCACACATTTCTTACCCTGGGAATTAAAGGGTTTCTGTCACCAACTTTTGACATTATAAGCTGTCTGACATTAGCTATGTGCTAATGTCAGACCAGCTTGATAATGTCTTTTTTATAAAAATCCGCTGTATATTTAGTCTGAAAAACTTACTTTTATATTATGTAAATTAGCCTCTAGGAGCAGCGGGGGCGTTGCCCTGCTCCTAGCGGCTCCGTCCGGCAACCTGCTGGCACGCCCCTTCACACTTTGATTGACAGTGCAGGGCAGCGATCCTCCTGCACTGTCTCGTTCTGAATCACGCGCAGCTGCCGCTCTGTACTCGGCGCAGGCGCGGTGAGCAGAGGACGCTGGTGCCTGCTGTCCTCTGCTCACCGCGCCTGCGCCGAATACAGAGCGGCGGCGCGGGCGCGCGTTTTCAGAACGAGACAGTGCAGGAGGATCTAACTGTTGTGACGGACGCTACATTGTAATACTCTTAAATAGGTTGTCCTATTTCCAATATTGATGACCTATCCTCTCATTGAAGTGAATGGGACGAAGGAGTTGCAATTACATTGCTTGCTGCTGCAATTCCAGCAGCGAGCAGGTAAATGGTGAATAGAATGCAGAGCCTATACAATCACTGCAGTCTCTTCAGACAGCTGATCTGCAGGGGTGCCGTGAGTCAGGTCACCGCCAATCTGTTATTAATGGCCTATCCTGAGGATAGGTAATCAATATTAAAAACCAGACAACCCCTTTAGGGAAGCCATACACTTTCAATACTCGTTCAGCCAACAGCTTCTCTCCCAACTCCCTCAAATACTTACAAGTTCGGCTTCCCTGAACATGTATGTCTATATGATGGGTGGAGAGGAGAAAGCCACTGCTAGACACTTCTGGCAACAGCTGATCTCCTGGAAGAACAAAGGGATGGGGCAAAAATGTTCTTATCGCCCAGTCCTTCTCTCCCATGACGACATTTGTCAGGGAGAGTCAGGAGATCACCATACACGTTAAACTGTTGACCTAACCCGTCGTTTGCTAATTTGGACAACAATATAGTAATGAGTATGGGGCCTTTATGGTGAATTCACATGTTACAGAATTTGCACTGCATAGGAATAATGGGGTTTGCCAGTTGAATAAAAATTGGTGGCATTGTGCTCAGAGGGGCTTAACAACTTTAAAGAATGGATACTTGCCCTCACTGAGAGTAAAGTGGAGACACGGACCATCTGGTTCATGTTTACTGTTTGTAAAGGACTATAAAGCTGAACTTGACCTTTCGCAGTCGCCTTTCCCGGGTATCAGTCAGTACTAAGATTACTCCAAGATTAAGATTACGCCCTTACATTAGGGCACAAATGTATAACTGGACAGTCACAAGAAGTATATTATAAAGCACCAGTAAACTCGCCAATAAATGACAGGAACTGAATGCTGTTGGCAAACGGGCAGTGGAGCAGACTTAAGAGGGTGATGGTATACTGATTGGAATTAGGGCTGCACGATATGGGAATTTTGTGCGATTGCGATTAGGGCCCTAAAAATTGCGATAACGATATGCGATGCGATATTTTAAGGGAATTGTGCTAGAGGTCTATCTGCTTGGATTTTCGAGGTAAAAGCGCACACAGATGACTGATAATGTGAAATGTAGTTATGCTGAACTCAAGAACTGAAATGCGCAGTGTTTTTCAAAATAAAATACATATTTGCATTACTGCAAAAGCACAAAATACAAAACTTGCCATTTTCCTAATATCCCTGCACAGAACAGATAAATAAAATAGATATAAGAACATGTGTTTATTAAAAAAAACAGACTTTCCTCCAGCCCCTCCTCCCTCCCCGCACTGTAACTGATGTATCGCTGGCCGCGCTGTGCAGCATAGCGGCCGGAGATACAGTGTCAGTGTCACGTAGAAAGTCCACCATCGCTTTATAAGACGCACTGCTATTCCCCCCCACTTTTGGGGGGAAAAAAGTGTGTCTTATAAAGCAAAATGTACTGTTATATAGTTGCAGCATTTTTGGGTCAGCAAATTGCGATTGCGATATGGCGATTAATTGCGATTGCTTTCGCGATATATTGTGCAGGCCTAATTGGAATCAGATGAATGACTGTGAACTGAAATAAATGACACCGATCCTAATCTGCAACACGGACTAGTGAGAAAACTAGAAGGTCCTAGGATCCAGGGACAAGAAAATCAAAACCCAAACTCTACAGACAGTTAACAGACTCAGCAGGAAAATAACAACTCTAGCAGCAGTAAAGGCCAAATCTAGGCTAGGAGTAGGAACGTAAGGAACACTAAGGATACAAATGCACAATGCTCATGGTGCTATAATGCTATACCTAGCAAATAAAGAGCAAAAATGCAAGAGCATTTAAAGGAAGAATAACCAGTCGAAAATTCTTCAAATTACCCAACATGACTAAGATGATTCTCTGACTAGAGATCGAGGGTAAGACAGTTGCAGAGCAGTTGCCCAAAACAATGTTAAATGGGAGAAATATACATACAGGTTCAGTATGGTATCCTGCACACTTGTATTTTGCTGAAGCTGGTCCCATAAATCCTCAATTGGCGATGAATCTGGTGACCCAGCAGGCCAAGGAACTATTGCAATCTGGATGAGACATTACTAGGAAACCCTTGCTGTGAGTGGGCAAGCACTGCCATGAGAAGCTACGCATGTGGCCGCAAAATGTCCTGCACATACTGCTGAACTGTTAATGACCATCATGTCACTACCTCATGTCTTCAAATCATCATACCAGTAGTTGGGGCAGTGTTTCACTACACAGCAAATGCAGGATTGAAGCGCCCACCACTAGGCCTCCATACTGGAACCTGACTGTGATGAGATCCCAAACAGAACCTGGATTCATCAACTGATGGTCTGTCTGGTCTATCCAGAGCCTGTTCACTGTGTGTTTGTGCCTTCACATAACCGGTGCTCCCAAAGCCTTCTAACAGCTAGGTCAAAACATCTAGATGTCGGGCAGTTTGTCATAATGACCATCCTACTTCTCTGTCCAATGATGTGCCTCCTCTCAAAGTCTGTAAACTTGGGAAAATGTCTTAGGTTGTGTCTAGCAGTCGGTAATCTCTTACCATGAGGTACACTACCCAAAAGTAACCTCTGAGAGCCCTTTTATAGAGCAGCACGGTAAGCACTTTTACGCCCTCTTGTGGCAAGACCCAGTGTCTAAGGCCTGTGTGTTGTGGCATTCTGGTTTTGAGATCCTGCAGAGGATCTCAAAACCGGACCAACACGGATCAGTTTTCCCCCTATTCATTGTCAAAACTGATCAGGATGCATTTTTGTTGCATTTTTTCCAGCCACAAACCGCTGCAAGCTGCGGTTTTGTGTCCGGTCTGCGAAACGGAACAAACTGGATCTAGCATAAAAATTATTGTAAGTCAAATACATGTTCGTTTTTTTTGCAAGAAAAAAACAGATCCGGTGCCGTTGACTTACAATGATTTTCATACCAGATCTGGTTTGTGTTTTAATACAACTGGAAGGGATGCATCCGCATCTATTAAATGGCACGGATCCGTTTAATTCGGTTTTTGAGATCCTCTGCAGGATCTCCAAACCAGAATGCCACAATGCATGTGCGAAGCGGAGCTAATCAGACCACACCTGCAATCATTTACATAACTGTCTGCCGAGTACGGCAGCAATCTGACATTTCTATCTGGGTGCGTTATTTCAATTCTTTTTCTGGTCAGTGAATGTATTTTTCATTTTGATTCTTGTCGTTTTGTTGGTTGACAGTTTTCAAAGAATGGGAGAGCGGCCCAGACAAGTCTGGTAGAAAAAAATATTTGCTCTAGTGCTTGCAGAAAATAAACAGGACGAGACAGAGAGCCAGCAAATATTTTAATATTGTTTTTCCTTCATTTATATACGTGTTCTGCAGCACTGTACAGAGTTTGTCACTCATACCAGACCCTGTCCCCTTTGGGGCTCATTTATATTCCTAATTGGCCTATGTATATATCTTTGGATTGTGGGTGGAAACTAGTGCACCTGTCTGAAATAAAAACAGGCGGAGAACATACAAAACTCTGCAGATTCTGGGGGCCCTGACACCGCAAGGCAGCAGTGCTAACCCCTTAGCCCCCATGCTGCCATATTTCATAAAAAATAAGCGTTTGAGTAAAATCCTTCTACCAATACTCACATTGTCATATTTTGTGACCATATCAACTACTTCAATGAAATCCGAAATATGTATGAACAAACCAACTGTTTGGATTGTTCCCTAGCAACAAGTAAGACAGCCAGTAGGTGACTACTCAAGAATAACATCTTAGTCACCATTTACTATAGAGGCGAGGTATAGCTGTAGCCTGTACCTATGTACTGATGTAGTATCAGCTTGTCTGCTACCTTCATTTCTCAGGGAAATAGGTCTTCTCTATTGTGCAGGGGCAGAGATTTTATGTCTCTATTTGACATTCATTTATTGTAGGGGTGTGTAAGGCTAGGTCTAAAAATACTGCTAATAAAGAGAACCTGTCACCACAAAATGCCGTGCAATCTGCAGGCAGCATGTGGTAGAGCAGGAGGAGCAGAGCAGATTGATGGCTACATTTATATCTCTGCTCTTTCTAAACACAGTTGCATACTGGGCAGTCTTATCCGTGACTGACCGCCATCCTTCTATACACGTTTATAGCGAGAATGCTATCAATCACTGATAAGACAACCCACTTGGCTTCTGCCCTCCGTATCTGTGTTTTGAGGATCCGCAATTTGCTGACCGCAAAACACATACAGTCATGTGAATGTATCCTTAAATGTATAAAATCAAAACTTTTACTGGATCTTTTCCCACAAAACTGCTGTATGTATCAATCTGCTCAGCTCCTTTTGCTCTTTAAAATGCAGGTTCCCTTTAAAGGGGTTGTCTCATAATGGACAATGGGGGCATATCGCTAGACTATTCCCCCATTGTCTTTTAGGTGTGGGTCCCACCCCTGGGACCCGCACCCATATCAGGAATGGAGCCCCACAAGTGAAGGAGGGCGCACTGCGCATGCGTAGCTGCCCTCCATTCATTTTCTATGGGGCTGGCTAAAATAGCCGAGAGCTGGCTCGGCTATTTCCGTCGACCCCATAGAAAAGAATGGGAGAGGGGGCCGTGCATGCGCGGTACACTCCCATTCACTTCTATAGGGAGTAGGGTTGTTTCGGGTATCGAAGTTTCGATACCCAATCGATACTTTTCTCTGGTATCGAGCTCGATACCAGGATTAGTATTTTATCGATACTGGGCTGCGCTACTGCACAGCCCAGTATCAGAGAACGTGGCTGCGCTGCTCTCAGCGTGGCCATGTTCTCCTCGGCAGCACAGGGAGAAGGAGGCGGTCTCTCCCTTCCCCTGTGCTGCTTCCACCAATAGAGCGAGAGGGGCGGAGGAGGCGGGGTCACTGGCCACCAATGAGGAGTGACGTTTACTATACAGATGCAGGCAGAAGAAGCTCATTGCCGGCACCTGCCTGTGACCGGGCGCTGCGATCCGCGGCAGTTAACCCTGCACCTGATGGGTTAACTGCCTCTGATCGCAGCGCCCGGTCACAGGCAGTTGCCGGCAATGAGCTGCTTCTGCCTGCATCTGTATAGTAAAAGTCACTCCTCACAGTGCGCCCCCCCTTTCCCCATTATTAAATACGTTGGTGGCCAGTGTGCCCCCCCATTCCTCCCTCCCCCCAGTATTAAAAGCATTGGTGGCAGTGGCCACAGGGTCCCCTCACCTCCCCCTCATTGGTGGCAGTGATCGGAGCCCCAGCAGTGTAATGCTGGGGCTCCGATCGGTTACCATGGCAACCAGGACGCTACTGAAGCCCTGGCTGCCATAGTCAGCTCCTTGTTGCTGTGTGCACAGGGCAGCAGGGAAAGGGTGAGATCCTATTCACCCTAACAGAGCTCTATTAGGGTGAATAGGATGAGAATATCCCAGGTTCTAGCCCCTAAGGGGGAAATGGTTAATAAATAAACTAAAAAAAAAAAAGTACACCAAAATATTAAGTATAAATCGCTCCCTTTCCCAATTTTACATATAAAATACATAAACAATAAATAAAATATTACATATCGCTACGTCTCAAGTCCAAACTATTAAAAAAAAATCCTCTTTTAAGCGGTAAACGCCCATAACAATTCGCCATTTTATTTTAGTCGCCTTGTCCCCCCAAAAATAGGATCGGACTGTTGTATTATTGGCCGGACGTTCCATAAAATGAGGAATGCATGTGGCTTTTTTTGGTGCTTTTTTTTTTTTTGCGTGGTATCGAGTATCGCAATACTTTTTTATGGTATCGATACCGAATCAAAGTTTTGGTACCGGAAGAACTCTAATAGGGAGCGGGCTTGGTGGCTGGAGCAGTGAGACCCACACCTTTAAGACAATGGGGGCATTGCCTTTATTGCCTTTTCCCACCTTCTGCTTTTTTCTTATGTCTAATTTTTCTCCTCTATGTTATAGCGTTATTGATTTTTGCATTGTGCATTGAATTTTAGGAGGGGTCTGAGCATTGTGAGACTGTCTGTCATGGTTGTGTTTTTTGATGCGTTGCATTTGCACAGTCGAGTGACAATATTATGACCATTTCCTACTTTCAGCGTCGGCAGTGCATAGGTCATGAAGGAAGTCCTGGGTTGGGGGTATATAAGGTGTGCCATAGGCTGTATGCACACATAACTCGTTGCTGTCATGGGTAAAAGGAGCAATTTATTAGAGTTGCAAAAAGGGGATGAATATTGGCTTTTGGGCCTAGGGTGGCAGTATTTCTGTTCAGTTTGTGAACGGTTCACATGCCCCTGTGGTGAAAGTGCATTGTAAGTGGACAAATGGCAGCATTGAGAATAAGTGACATGGAAACTGCGCAGCACCACGTGCCATTGATGTGAGAGGCGAACATCCGCTATAAAGGTGCGCATGGGTCAACCAGCATGCTACAGTGGAGCAGCTCACCGCAAAAATGAACCAGGGGACTATTGGGTTTCTAAAAACTGTTTAGCGCCCCCTAGTGCATACGGGGCACATATCTCAGCTGATCTGGGTATGACTCCATCTTTGCAGATCACATACACTTATACATGATGATTGTTTTCCCTGGAGTGGATGGGATCTTCCAGCAAGACAAGGCTACATGTCACACGGCTGGAAATGTCCAACATTGGTTGAAAAGGTATAACCAAAACTTCTAAGTACTACCCTGGCCCCCGAATTTCCCAGACTTGAACCCAATTGAGCACTTGTGGGACCCCTTCAATCGTCGTGTTCGCACTATGGATCTTTCCCTATGCACCCTTCAGTAGATGTGGTCAGCTCGGCTCCGGGACCTTATTGAGCCACTCTCGCCCATCTAGCTGTTGTCCGTGCTGCACATGGTGCTTATTCTGGATATTAGCTGGTGGTCTTAATAACATTACTCGACTGTGTAGGTTTGCTGTACAGGAAAGAGAATGGGTTTTATTGAAATTGAGACTGCATGCTAGAATTTATGACGAGATAGTAATGCATAAACAGATGCTGTCCCTGCCGCTCATAGACTGCACATGTGTCTTCATATGGCACTATATTACGGAGATGATATGTCCCTGGAAATTGCCGCCTAGTACGGTATCCAGTGAAACAGGTCTTGCTTTTTCGCCCTCTGTATAAGGTACTGTAGTGCCCCCTTTTTATTACGGCCGCACTTTACAATTTGGTCATTGTACACACTCGGGTTTATTCTTCACACTATGCCGCTATTGCGATAAATCCAGATGTGCTTAAAATGTAATTAAGATATCAACGATTCTGACTTAATAGCACCATTTTTCTTTTCCATGGTAAAACGGCATTGTACATTTGCATTGTGCATTTCACCTACTGGCCGTATTTTTTGTGTTGCTATGGTAACACCGCCTGATCTTATATGCATGTGTACGGCTAGTGGCAGATCTTCTCATTTGACCTGCAGTAGTGTTTGCTCTGATCTGCTCTCTACTGTTAGATAGCAGCATTTATTTTGCTTCCACGTGAGCAGTTTTTCCTGTAAAAAACTATTCCGAACCTAGAAATATGTCAGTGTGCAGATCTGTCTGGGTTTCCACACTTCAGTCCTGCAAAGGTGTGTCCTGATGATGGGAGTGATCCTGCATTGTGTTTACAGCCAGTCTGGCTCCTGTGCTAATGGCTGAACGTCTCGTGTGTGTGCTCAGCCCTGTCTACAATTCACATTTCTCGGAGCCGTGGAGGACTCTTCCGATGGGTTACTCCAGTACGTGTAAAATCCACAATCTGCTGACACGTGTCCTTGGGCATCCAGCATCTGCCATGTCATGTTTTGCAGGGTTAATCTGGCTCTGTAGCAAGTGTCTGAGACTAGCAGACTGTAAGCTGAGCCAGCAATGGATCCCAGTCTGCCAGGGGTTAAGCTTTTTTTTTTTTTTTTTTTTTTTCTTTCCCCGTCCGCTCCTTGTGCCTCCCTTTCCATTCACCTCACTAAATGGCGAAGCCGATCAGCAGGAGAGGCGTCACCGTGCTCGAATAAGGTCTCGCTGCGGCACGTCACCAATCAGAAATGTGGGGTTTGTCTTTGTGATTTAGAATTGCCGTGCGGAAGATTTGGATGGGCATTCTCTGTTCTCTTTCTGTTTTGTTTCATGGCACCCCCAATCAGTGAAAGTCTAGCCTTGTATAGTAAGTTGGCTTTTCAGAGTATTGTGTGCATAAATTCTCGATAGAAGCCAGGCTGCAGCCGTTTCCATTTTTCTGCGTACAATGAAAGCATGCATTTTAATGTAAAGGGAGGATATCATGCCAACCATTCACTGTCTGCTAAAGAACGGCCAGAACGTTGCTGACGGGATGTTCTCTTTTTTTTTTTATTTTGTGCAGTTTTGTGTTTCCCCAGGAAGCATGCAAACGGAGAGGTTTAGCTGTAGTTATTAGCATGAAATAATCTGAGGAATGCCCCCTCCCCCATTACCTCTTCTATCACATACTACAGCAAACATCATTAGATGCAAAATCTACCGTACCCTATATAGAAGATGTATTTCCCGTTACACGGCTGCATCCTCTAATCTACATGTAATGTGCAGCTTTCCAGCAAAAAAAAAGAAAAACAAAAAATATATATATATATATTTCTCTGTGCAGAATTTAGTCGGGGAGTCTTGAGGGGCTCGTTCCGGAAGTGTTTACCGTGGTTGCTGCTTAAAGTCTGCCTTACCTCTCAGTCCGTCCCTCGTGAGTAGTAGGAACGCTTGCCCCCGATGATAATCTCTCGCTTGTGCCTGGAATAATAAGGGTAAATCTGGTAAGCAGTTGTCAATACTGAAGCCCTACCGTAGGAAGGAGGCTTTGGGCCTCCTGGTAGGTAGAATGAAACAGCAGATTTCAGTATCCCTGTGTTACATATTGGGTGAAATAAAATGACTGCTATATGAAAACATAGCCTTTCCCCGGCTCCCTCTTTTTTTTTTTTTTTTTCTCCTGATCAGCTGATGAAGAGACTAGCAGCTCGCTGCTTTGCTGGCTTGTTAATTTTGTCCCCACTAACAGTGATTTCCGATAGCCGGCCTGCTGATAGTGGTAAGGTAAATATCCTTTTTCCTTGTCGTCTCGTAGATGCAGTAGAACTTATATGACAGGCATGTGTAGGTGTGTAAAGCTGCTGATCTTCGCGTTTCTGTTCAGGAAAGCGATAGCATTAACTGTTGACTGCCTTGTATGCTGCATTTTAGGCTGTCAGACATCCACTGCTTGCTACATAGGCTGCCTCCTAATTGTTTGCTAGCTGCGGTATGATGGGTACTGCTCCCCCCCCCCCCCCCCATAAATATTAATGCGAGCGTGTTTTTCTTTATCTGATTCATTTTCCTTTTAGTGTTCCTGTAAGTCGCCAGGTTTTTGAGCGTCCTTCATGGCGATTGTGTCTGAGCGCTAGGAGCATGATGGAAATTGACTTTTGATCATTAAGGCCTAGTCTGGAGCTGTCCCTTAGGATTTTCAGCGGTGGGCTTAGCTATTGTAAGGATCCACAGAAAACGGATGTGCGGATCCCTTTGGCATACCTACATGCCAGGTTGAAGGCTTTTCTCTCCTGCTCCTATTCTCCTCATTGTGAATGGGATTCTGGTGACGTGAGCGTGTTTATTTGTGCTGCTTGTAAATATTGCCCATGGTTGATACTGTGGAAAGTGAAGGTAATTGCCCTTTGATTAGATTTCTTTTCAGCCGCCGTCTGAAGTCTGCATAACAAGTGTCTATCTACATAATGCTGGTACAGATGTGCCAGGGCTGCTCTTTACGACACCTACATGACGGGGTGCTCGCTGTGTGGGAATGAGTGCCATGTGTGAGTGGAAATCTCTGTATCCAGCTGGATACCTCTGGGGTAACCAGTGCAATGTGGACTTCCGAAGTTCGGCATCGCCAGTGGTTGTGCCCGTATTGTTCAGTCTTCTTTCTCGTGACCTCATTGTTTCCTGGCGTTAATTATGCCATATCAATAAATAAAGCGCCAAAGTGTTACCATTTACAGTGATGAGTATAATTGCCGTGTTCTGGATTCAGAACAGAAATCATGTCATTGTCTGACCGATCTTCTGACTTGTCTGTTTTATTCAATAATTGCATTCCCCGTAAAATGAAAATTCTGGAGCGTCTTTTCTAATGTGTGGTTCTGTTGTTCCTCCTGGAAATATAGAAGAAGAGAAAATGGCTACACAGTCTGGGATTGGCTAGTGTCAGTGTGTAGCGTCGCACCCAGTTCTCAATTCATTTCCGTGTTTCTAGGAGGAATAATCAAAAGAACTGAACTGAGAAAAGATGCTCCACAATTGGGTTCAATGGGAATGCGAGCATGCCCTCTAAGTACTGTTCAAAAAGCGCCATGAAAAAGCATCAGACATGTCACAGTTGTCGAGGTGGCAAACACTAAGGGGGAAGGTATTAAGCCTGGCGTTAAGAGGAACCTCTTAATAATTTTTGTAGCATCCTCGTCAGGTCCATGCACCACAAAGTGAAATCTATGCCAGTAAACCAATGGTTCGTTCAGATGGAACGTGTGTCTGTTTTCTGCCACTTGCACCAACCTTTTGCAACTCTTCTACGCCAGAAAACGGAGATGGAGGACTCCGACTTTCCCACTAAGAGTCTTTACACGGCCATGACAGGGCACGGGAGACCAGTGGTCTTTGATATGATTGATTGCCCACCCTTACAATTTACCTATTGTCGACAGCATATACCCAGTTTACAAGAGGAGCCGCGCTGCTGACAAACCATTATTTAGCGAGTATTTGCTCATTTTTAGATGTGCCGATGATCAGCCGGACAAATGTTCGTTCCTGACCATCGGCCCCTGTTAATGGACTTTAAGGGTAGGTTCACACAGGATAGATTTCCTCAAATCCTCAGGGTGCTTTGGTGCAGATTTGATGGGAGCGATTTAACCTTTGCAATAGCAAAGGGAATCCGCGGTGAAATCCAGCACTTTTCCGCAGCAGAGCACTGGATTTTACAGTGAAAAATTGTGACATCTGAATATTGAACCTGCACAGATTGTTGCCGCATTGTGTGAATGGGGTTTTAAAGAAGATCTGCCATCTTTCCTAACATGTCTGTGTTAGGAACTACTTGAATTCCCCATGTAGTAACGGTTCTTGAGCATCTGTTCTTATGACTCAATGTTGTGCCATTTCACTTGTTCCTGCCAGAAGTTTATGAATGAGGTGCCAGCAGTTGGCAATAAAGATTCATCTGGGCGTTACTGGTTAGGGGCGTGTCCCTGCACAGTCTACAACTGGCAGCACTAATTGGATAGCGTCAGACTGTGCAAAGATACACCCTGTTGGATCTTTATTGCAGATTGGTGGCAATTCATAAACGTCTAGCAGGAATAATAGAGGGATGACACGCTATAAGGCAATATAAAGATGCTGTAGAATTGTTGGTGGCTACAAGTAGTTTTTAAAACAGACGTGACCGGTGCTTTTTAAATACAGTGGGGGGGAATTGATCAAACCGTGCACTCCAGAAATAGATTTCTTTCTAGTGCCCTTTCTCCAGGGGACATGTCCTGTCTGTTGTAGTGGCAGTTGAAGGATGGAACGGCGTCTGTGCTGTCACCTCAGTGATGTGGACAGAGAAATTAGTAGTGCAAACAGCAGGTACCGCTATACAGATGCATTTTATTGAATAGCTCAGTGGCTATACTACATTTTAACCCCTTTAGAGGGTCACTGAGTTCTCAAGAAGTGTCAGAGACATGTAAAAAGTTCAGATCGGTGGGGATCTGAGTGTTGGGACTCTGACAGATCCCTAAACGAGACCAGAAGTGCTTGCATATTGGGTTCTCCCCTCACTGCAGAGGACGGAATTGAGGTGGGCCCAGGGACTTCTATTGAGCCTGTCTCGTGCAGCGAGGAAAGAGCATGAGATACGCGTGTGCTTCTTGCTCCTCTTTATAGAGATCAGTGGGGATCTCGGCACTCAGTTTCCCACCGATCAAAAATTTTGATATGTCTCTGATGTGAAAAGATTTTTGAAATCTCAGTGACCCTTAAAAATATTCAAAATGACGTTGCCGGTGTGCACTACATTTCTAAATGTTATGTGAACGTGGTCGAATCCCTATTCCTTTGCCCATAGTGGTATGACTTCATTAAGTTTTACATTAACCTATCATATTCAGAATACAAAATGAAAAGTCCGACTGCTCAATTTTAGTAAAGTTTGTCTGTCACCAGGCTATCGAGGACGGAAATTTGGAGGAAATGGAAGAGGAAGTCCGGCTGAAAAAACGCAAGCGGCGAAGAAATGTGGACAAGGATGTTATAAAAGATGATGGAGAAAAACGTGAGAAAAAAAGAAGAGGACGCCCTCCAGCTGAAAAGTTATCACCAAACCCACCGAAACTAACCAAACAGATGAATGCTATAGTTGACACCGTAATAAACTATAAGGACAGGTAAATATCTTCCTTTCTTAAGACAATATTTCCAGTAGTAATTTGATTTATAGCACTAGTGTTGATACTGTAAAGCACACGATGAGCATAGGACCAGAAGAGATAACTGTCGAGGAAGGAAAGGATGGAAGAGGAACCAGGAGGAGCAAAGCTTCAGAGAGTGGCCTCACTGCTCATTTGAATATGGATACAAAGTTTTTCTCCAGAATGGAACAGATTACTTAGTGAAAGGTATCATTCCATTTAGCAGAGCTGGCCCTACAGAGAATTATGCCAGGTTTAACCCTGGCATACATGTACGGTGGATGTAGTCTCTTTAAAGATGGTGCCTGCTCCTGAGCGGAGTAAGCGCCATAGCCACCGGGTGCATGCTGATTCACACAGTAGACACTCATGGCTAATGTTTGCGATCGCCAATAACACCGACCGCAGATCTTTAACAGCTCAGATGCTGTTGTCAAATGCGACTATGGCAACTGAGTGCTAAAAACCCAAAAGCACTGCACTCCCGTGTAGCTGGAACAGCTCCGCCTGGTGGCGTTCAGGGGAGCCGTTTATTCCCTCTGGCAGGCTCGGTCCCTCTGGAGGGCTGCCACAGCTATATTCCTATAGAGTCCCTTTCTGTGGCAGGGCTCCCTAGGAACATAGCAAATTTCTCATATACTTGAATGCTAATGCATTAGTCTATGGCAGAAGCAATCTAATGATCGCATGTTCAATTTTCCTAGGGGAACTTGGGAAAAAAGGTTTTAGAATTTCAATAATTCAAATCATCCCCTTTCCCCATTATAAAATTAAACAATAAAAAAAATAAACATCATAGGCATCACTGCTTCCCAAAACGCTGGTACTATTAAAGTAGAAAAATATTTAACCCATGTACTGGCCAGAATAATGGAAAACGAAATCAGAATGGCCGATTCGCCATTCTGTCTTGCTTTATCTCCCCAAAAAGCTTGAATAAAAAGTGATCAAAAAGTCATATTCCAATGGAAAGTACAGGTCACCCAGCAAAAATGAGCCCTCACACACCGTAGACATAAAAATAAAGTTAATGAAAAATAAGTTATGGCTCTGGGAAGGCTGGGAATAAAAAACGAAACTGAAAATTGCCAAATCCTCGAAAAGGTTAAAGGGCATCTGTCAGCAGATTTGTAGCTATGACACTGGCCGACCTGTTACATGTGCTCTTGGCAGCTGAAGACATCTGTGCTGGTCCCATGTTCATATGTGCCCGCATTGCTGAGAAATGAAGATGAGCCTCTATGAGCAACGGGGGCGTTACCATTACACCTAGAGGCTCTCCCTGCAACTGCCGCACCCTCTGCACTTTGACAGGGCCAGGCAGATGTGATCACATTTCACGGCGTGGCCCTGTCGATCAAAGTGCAGAGGGTGCGGCAGTTGCAGGGAGAGCAGAGTCTCTAGGTGTAATGGTGACGCCCCTGTTGCTCATAGAGGCTCATCTTCATTTTTCAGCAATGTGGGCACATATGAACATGGGACCAGCACAGATGTCTTCAGCTGCCAAGAGCACATGGAACAGGTCAGCCAGTGTCATAGGTTCAAATCTGCTGACAGATGCCCTTTAACAATGGATTTCCTGGTGACGGGACTCGGCCTGTCTTCAGTTTGCTCTGCTAATGGCCGGTGTCATACAATAAGGCAGCTCTGATAACTGTACTGTAATGGGAACCAGCCTTCACATGATGGGAACAGATCTCGATCTACTGGAAGTGTGAACTGAGTGACTGCAAGCAGCCATCTAAAAATACAGAAAGTATATTGAAGAACTGTAGAACTTTCATTATTTCTACAACCAGAAGGTCTTTTATTTATGTGGCTTTTCACACACAATAAAAATGGCCTTATGTTAATGAATCCAATTAAAATTGACAAATGTTGGCTATTGTTCTGTTTTCCTTACAATGGGTCATGCTTCTTAACACCTAATGTATAATAGAACATAGAGGGGGACACTTAAGCTCTTTACACTACTACAAGTCGCACCTTATGGCGCATGCTATGTGTGCACCATAATTTGCGTCCTTTTGAGCGCCTCTGTTCTTTAAGGGGCGTGGCCTCGCATCGCCTGACTTGTTACTATAACTTTTGCCCCAGAAAGTGGTGGAAGCTATAGCTGAAGTTTACCCCAGCTTGTAGCTGACATAGACTTCAATTTCTGGCGCACAGCAGGGCAGAGATGCGCCTGATTTGGCGGATGGGTACGCCGGTCTTGATAAATGTCCCACATTGTCTGGAAAGTAGAAATATGGCTGAACTTCTGATGTCACTTGCAGACATATGGTTCTCTGTAAGACTAAATAGTCAAATGCGGGTCATTGCTCTGACTTCTGGTTTACTAATATGTGGCCATTTGTTAATATATGACCATCACTGCATTAATAATTGTGAGGCAGTCAGCGCCCTGTAGGCAGGAGGTGAGCGACTTCTGAACGGCAGTGTATGATGTCTAGGTACTGAGCAGAACTGCCATTTTTGGGGGGTCACAGGGGAGGAGGGTGGCACAGCACTCATTGGATATAAAAGAGGGGCATATTTTTGACAACTGCTGTCACAGCCGACAGGCTATGTTCACGCGGCAAAACCCACAGCAGAAATATCAGGAGTAGAAAACAAGTCATTTTTAGTTGTGGTTTTAGAGGAGTTTTTGAGCGAGATTTTTCTGCATTTCTATGGACTTTGATGGAAATCCACTATGAAATCTGCTTCAGTCATCAAGGCTTTGTGTTCACATGGGGAAAAATCAGCCACTGATTCAGCAGTGTTTTTGGAGTTTGTTTTTTTTATTATTTTTTTTGCTTTCTCATTGACTTGTATGGAAATCCAGAATCAAAAGTAAGAAACGTGTTACTTCTCAAACATTTCCAAATCAGCTGCTGAAAGGAAAAAGAACGGGGGGAAAAAACCCTGTATAAGGTATGCACAAGGTTGAGTTTTTTACACTGAAATGAATGGGAAGCTGTGAATGGCAGTTTGTTTTAGCAGCTGATTTGAAAATGTTTGAGAAGTAACACGTTCCTTAGATTTGATTGTGGAGCTCTATAGAGGAAGCAAAAAAACTCTTGTAAAAACTCCACTAAAACCACAACCAAGTTACAATAGATCAAATCTGCAGTGGATTTTTCCATGTGAACTTAGCCTCACATGCCACCTCTCGAATTTTTTCAATCAGCTGCTGAAAAACTCGTGCAGAAGGTGGAGTTTTTTACATTGAAGTACGGTAATTGGGAACACAGCCTTAAAGGGGTTGTCCGGGATTTGTATATTGATGGCCTATTCTCAGAATAGGTCATCAATATCTGATCAGTGGTGGTCTGACACCTGGCGCCCAACCAATCAGCTATTTGAAGAGACTGTGGCAAATCCTAGACAACCCCTTTAAACGGATATTCGTGGGAGTTATTAACTGTTTACTTATAGCCCCTAGAATGGATCACCTAATGAAAGATACATACTTTTGCACCGCTTTGGTCCTGCTTCCTGGTTTCCTTTCTGCCATCTTCTAGTTAGGCTTATTTTCTTCCGGCCAGTTATGGACATGGTCATGTGCGCCACTGCAGCCCATGACTGGCTTCAGCAGTGACATGTCCCCAAACGGCACTAAATAGATAATACTTCCCGGAAAACCTCTTTAAACTCAGCAGTGACACTTTCAATGTACTGGGGTCGTCAAGAATTAAACTACAAAAAAATAGCAAAACATTTTGCATGCAGTTTTCAACTAATATAATGTCTTTGCTGTCTGTGCCCTGCATCTCCCAATGGGGAAAACGAGGATCTGACAGGTTGGATGTCCAAGCCAGTGGTGGCAGAGGTATCTGGCAGGTGCTGATCTACCTCCCTCTAGCTGAAATAACTGGGTATGCCAAACCTGCATGTTGGTAAGGGAGGCAGAGGCGGTACCTGCCAGGTTTCCCAAGTTTATGTCCAGCTTTAGATGAGTCACTATATTGGTGCTGCTTCTGTACTCCTGGCATGTGGCATGTAGGCACCTACAAGATTTGGGCTGGGCTTCAGCCTTCAGTAACTTGCTGTATGCATTAGTTGTAATATCCAGTAATATAAAAAAAAAAATGAGACCAACACCTAAACAGAGTCCACTAGCGTCCAAAAATGAGGACATAAAATGTATAATCCAGCTACATCAATAATTATACATGTAAATACATATAAACCTTACATCAAAATATAAGATAAGCAGGGCACCATTCTTTGCCTCCTGTAGCCTCCTCCTCCTACTCGGCTTCCTCCTCCTCTGCTTCCACGTGCTCATCCAGTCAGCCACACACCTTCACCACCAACTTCAGCACAGCCCGGGGTAAACGTCAGCAGGCCATTCTGAAACTCATATGTTTGGGGGACAGGCCCCACACCGCGCAGGAGTTGTGGCGGGGTATTGAACAACAGACCGACCAGTGGTTGCTGCCGGTGGGCCTCAAGCCCGGCCTGGTGGTGTGCGATAATGGGCGAAATCTCGTTGCAGCTCTGGGACTAGCCGGTTTGACACACATCCCTTGCCTGGCGCATGTGCTGAATTTGTTGGTGCAGAAGTTCATTCACAACTACCCAGACATGTCAGAGCTGCTGCATAAAGTGCGGGCCGTCTGTGCGCGCTTCCGGCGTTCACATCCTGCCGCTGCTCGCCTGTCTGCGCTACAGCGGAACTTCGGCCTTCCCGCTCACCGCCTCATATGCGACGTGCCCACCAGGTGGAACTCAACCTTGCACATGCTGGAGAGACTGTGCGAGCAGCAGCAGGCCATAGTGGAGTTTCAGCTGCAGCACGACGCGCGTCAGTCGCACTGCGGAACAGCACCACTTCACCACCAATGATTGGGCCTCCATGTGAGACCTGTGTGCCCTGTTGCGCTGTTTCGAGTACTCCACCAACATGGCCAGTGGCGATGACACCGTTATCAGCGTTACAATACCACTTCTATGTCTCCTTGAGAAAACGCTTAGGGCGATGATGGAAGAGGAGGTGGCCCAGGAGGAGGAGGAGGAGGAGGAGGAGGATGATGAGGGGTCATTTTTAGCACTTTCAGGCCAGTCTGTTAGAAGTGGCTCAGAGGGAGGTTTTTGCAACAGCAGAGGCCAGGTACAAATGTGGCCAGCCAGGGCCCACTACTGGAGGATGAGGAGGAGGTGGAGGAGGATGAGGATGAAGCATGTTCACAGCGGGGTGGCACCCGACACAGCTCAGGCCCATCACTGGTGCGTGGCTGGGGGGATACGGAGGACGATGACGATACGCCTCCCACAGAGGACAGCTTGTCCTTACCTCTGGGGAGCCTGGCACACATGAGCGACTACATGCTGCAGTGCCTGCGCAACGACAGCAGAGTTGCCCACATTTTAACGTGTGCGGACTACTGGGTTGCCACCCTGCTGGATCCCCGGTACAAAGACAATGTACCCACCTTACTTCCTGCACTGGAGCGTGATAGGAAGATGCGCGAGTACAAACGCACGCTGGTAGAGGCGCTCCTGAGAGCATTCCCAAATGTCACAGGGGAACAGGTGGAAGCCCAAGGCGAAGGCAGAGGAGGAGCAAGAGGTCGCCAACGCAGCTGTGTCACGGCCAGCTCCTCTGAGGGCAGGGTTAGCATGGCAGAAATGTGGAAAAGTTTTGTCTCCACGCCACAGCTAACTGCACCACCACCTGATACGGAACGTGTTAGCAGGAGGCAGCATTTCACTAACATGGTTGAACAGTACGTCTGCACACCCCTCCACGTACTGACTGATGTATCTGGGGTCGATGTACTGGGGTCGTCAAGAATTAAACTACAAAAAAATAGCAAAAAATTTTGCATGCAGTTTTCAACTAATATAATGTCTTTGCTGTCTGTGCCATGCATCTCCCAATGGGGAAAACGAGGATCTGACAGGTTGGATGTCCAAGCCAGTGGCGGCAGAGGTATCTGGCAGGTGCTGATCTGCCTCCCTCTAGCTGAAATAACTGGGTATGCCAGACCTGCATGTTGGTAAGGGAGGCAGAGGCGGTACCTGCCAGGTTTCCCAAGTTTATGTCCAGCTTTAGATGAGTCACTATATTGATGCCGCTTCTGTACTCGTGGCATGTAGGCACCTACAAGATTTGGGCTGGGCTTCAGCCTTTAGTAACTTGCTGTATGCATTAGTTGTAATATCCAGTAATATAAAAAAAAAAAATGAGACCAACACCTAAACACAGTCCACTAGCGTCCAAAAATGAGGACATAAAATGTATAATCCAGCCACATCAATAATTATACATGTAAATACATATAAACCTTACATCAAAATATAAGATAAGCAGGGCTGTTGAAGTGGACCTGTACAGCATGAAAAAACCCCTGAGGAAGCCGGATTGCGCCAGCGATACGCGTAGGGCGTCTTTTTTTATGCTGTACAGGTCCACTTCACCAGCTCCTCCACAGGTTATGGCTCTTATATTTTGAACAGATTTGGTCTTATCTTAATTCTTTTAATGCCACATTATGTTTTAATGTAAGGTTTATATGTATTTATATGTATAATTATTGACGTAGCTGGATTATATATATTATGTCCTCATTTTTGGACGCTAGTGGACTCTGTTTAGGTGTTGGTCTCATTTCAAATTCTTACCAACACAAAGTTCTATTGTATACAATTTTCGACATGTCTATGTGTTAGTGTTGTCCCAATAAACACATTTTTTTTACTTCTTGGTACTCGTGAGATCTGCATCTTTGTTGTGGTTCTCTTGACTGCATCTCAGTCTTTATTTTTGCATAGTGTGTTTCGGACCATTTTTGCACTTCCTGTTGATTTATTTTTGTGTGCCCCCTTGATTTCATTTTTATAAAAAAAAAAATCTCACTTAACTTGTCATCACTATACAGAAATTAGGTCTAAAAGTCTCCGAAGCAGCATATTATTTGGTCGTGATTATAATTCGGTGCGTCTATTATATATTTGCAGTCTCAGTTTGACAACTCGTGAGATTGCTCCTTTTGTGTTCCAGCCCGTAACAGGCTCATTACAAGTGTACCCGACACAAAGCCTTCTGAGCATCCCCATCCACTAGTCTGCTCATTGTGCATTTTTTAACTACAAACACTTGCATCCATTGTTGCAGTCCTCCCTCTCTGCGGCAGGCATCTCTTGTTGCCTGGAAACAGTAGTAGCAGTCTAGCGCGTGCGCAGTGAGCGCAGCTATGATTCTATTCACCGCTGAGTAAATGGACATTATCATCTGCAGCCATTTAATGCTTTCCTAGCCCAAGCCTAAGTGCTTTCACTCTGGAAAATAATTGCTCACGGCTGCCCTTTTTCCATAGACACAAATAGGAGGCAGCAGTTATTTTAATTGTAAAATGTCACTCTGCATGTTGCATGTGTTTGTGATTTATTTCTTATTTATTTTTTGTGTATGTTTTTATGATATACTAGGCAGCAAAATAATCCAGTCAAATATTTCTACGTCTCATAGTGTTCTGTATCAAACAAAGGAAGTTGCATGTTCTGGGTCTGAAACTTTGTCCACTAGGTGGCATCTTCTGCAAAAAGAATCTCCATGCTCATCAGTTATCTTCTGAGATTACGATTTTCCAAATAAATCTGTTCTAGTTACTTCAGATACCTTATAAAGTCTGTCACTTGTCCATATGCCAAATGATGATCTAATTATGAAGATGAGTTACTCTAGTTTTAGTTTGAGGCCTGTTAGCAAATTCTGGTGCAGCACTCCACACGATGTACATATGTGGTTCTTGATATTGGTATTGGTATTTTTTGCTTATTTGTTTCTCTTTTCGTACAGCTCTGGGCGGCAGCTAAGTGAAGTTTTCATACAGCTCCCTTCTAGAAAAGAGTTACCGGAATATTATGAGTTAATCCGCAAACCAGTTGACTTCAAAAAGATAAAGGTAAAACTACGTCCACTGTTTTCTCGAAAAATGTACACTGTAGCTGTGCGCAGTGTGAATAGTGTCTAAGCTCCCAGTTTCTCCACTACAGCATGGATAAGTATGAATCCCTGCTTCCTAAACATAGACGTAAATGGGGAAGAAGCCTAAGGCTACTTTCACACTTGCGTTGTCGTTTTCCGGCATTGAGATGCGGCAGAGGATCTCAATACCGGAGAAAAACGTTTACATTTAGTCCTCATGCATTCTGAATGGAAAGAGATTCGTTCAGGATGTCTTCCTTTCTGTCAGCATCCCGTTTTGTGACCGGACACACAACTGCTGCAAGCTGCAGTTTTTTTTTTATTTGTCTGGTCAAAAACGGATCAGTCACTGAAAACAATGTAAGTCAATGGTAACGGATCCGGTTTTTTAGGAGCCTAAAAAAATTGGATCCGTCACCCATTGACTTTCAATGTATTTAGGGACTCGCTCCTATCTTAAGTGGCTTGATCCTGATGCTATCTCAAGAACGTGGCCTTTGAAGTGAAGGAGAGCACACTGCACATGCTTCTGAGGTTTCAGCACAGTGAATTGAGAGCGAGCTGTGCAAGTGCAGCCATTGCCGCTTGCCATGGGACTGCAGGACATACCAGGGTTTTGCTATTTTCAGAGCTCTTATAGCATTGAATTGAGGGTGGTCACGCATGCACGGCTGCTCTCCTTCACTTCAGAGCCCCTGTTTTTGATATTGGAACGGGTCCCAGAAGTGGAACTCGCACCTATCTAACATTTGCAGCATACCCTAGCAATATGCCGCAAATGTTTACATGGGAATACTCCTTTAAGGTCATTGGTCAAAGATTCTTGGAATTTCTAGTTGGTAACAGATTGCATGGATTGATAAGAAAGGAGAGGTACATTTACAGAACCAGAGGGTAAGAGACAATGGACTAGGGTTGTTTCAGGTATCGAATTTTCGATACCCAATCGATACTTTTGTCCCGGTATCGATACGATACCGGGATCTGCCTTTTCTCGATACTTTGGATGGCGCTGCTCTCAGCGCTCTATGTTCAGTCCGGCAGCACAGTGAGGAGGAGGCAGTCCCTCCCTCCCTCCCTTCCCTCGTGCTGCTACTGCTGCAACCAATCAGGAAGAGAGAGAGAGGGGGCGGGCGCACTGAGCCACCAATGAAAAGGGACGTTTAATACATTGCAAAAAAACATTGCTGACACCCGACATCTGACAGGGAGCTGCGATCGGCATTTTAACCCCTCAGGTGCGGCACCTGAGGGGTTAAATGCTGCGGGAGTGCCAGCAATGTCTTTCTGCAATGAGGTTATATAAACACAATTACCCCTGTGCTGCCACCATTACAGACCTCTTCACTACCAGCCGCTGCTAGAATCCCTAGTGCTGAGCAGGACAGTCATAAATCAGTTAACCCTCTCTGACCCGTGTTATGTGTAGGCTTTTTCTTTTCTGCTCCATTTTCTGATAGCAGCCATGTCTCATTGCTTTCCCTGTCAGCGCCTGCAGCTCCGGCCAGTAGGACGTGTGTGGGGAAGTCAATGGGAGTTAGGCTGGGAGCCTTGTCCATCTACTCTGAATCAGGAGCAGCTGAAGACACTAGCAAAGTGACCTATATACAGAACACAGGTCAGAGAGGGGAACTCGTTTATTACTAAGTGTCTTGCGCCCCCCCAGTATTAAAATCATTGGTGGCAGTGGCCACAGGGTCCCCTCCATTGGTGGTACAGTGGTAGTTCCATGTTACCATGGCAGCCAGGATGCTATTGAAGCCCTGGTTGCCATGGTCAGTTCCCTGCTGCTGTGGGCACTATGCACAAGGCAGCAGGGAGTGTGAGATTCCTATTCACTCTGATAGAGATCTATAAGGGTGAATAGGAGAAGGGATTAACAGATCCCAGGTTCTGGCCCCTAAGGAGGGAAATAGTTATTAAATAAAAAGTAAACCAAAGAAAGTTTTTTAAAAAAAGTAAAAAAGAATAACAAAATATTAAGTATAAATCACCCCTATTCCCAATTTTACATATAAAATATATAATGAATCTATAAATAAACATATTACATATTGCCCCACCCAAAAGTCCAAACTATTCAAATATTTAAAAAAATTCTCCTGTGCGGTGAATGTTGTAAAATAATAAATAAATAAAAACTGCGCAATTCACCATTTTCTAAAGTCACCTTGTCCCACCCTAAAAATAGGATAGGACCGTTCTAATATAGGCCGGACCTTCCATAAAATGCGGAATGCACAAGGCTTTTTGGGTGTTTTTTATTTTTTCGCGTGTTATCGAAAGGTATTGAGTATCGCAATACTTTTTTGTGGTATCGAAACCGAATCAAAATTTTGGTATCGATACAACTCTACAATGGACCCATGGATATAGAAAGTAGCCTCATTTTACCCTGCGTCTACTTTAGGCCTCATGCATGTCTGTCCATATTGCAATCTGCAAACCACAGATCAGCAAAATATGGATACAGTCCTTGTGCACTTAGTTTTCTCAGTCCCATCACTAGAAATGACTATTCTCGTCCACAATAGAGACAGCAACAGGACATATTCTATAATTTTCAGAACGGACGTGGACAGCACACAGATAATATCCATGTGCTGTCTGGTGTTTTTTTTCAGACCCATAGAAATAAATGGATTTATGTGCTATCCACAAAAAAAGGGATCACACTAGGGTCTGTGTGGGGCAGAGACCCCTATTTAAATGTTGCATTTCCGAAGTTTGTCTAAATCCTACATGCAATCTATACCCAGCTCTCACTCCACCTTTGCAAACTGACATGCATGGCACAACTGCTATTTCTGCTGCAAATGTTTAATAAATGTCGCACCACGGAAAGAAATCGAGATTGGAGTGAGATGGTGCAAATGCATTGATAAATGTGGGCCAGTTCTCCTGGTGACCTTCATCGTCAGCTACAGACAAGACCCATAATGTGTGTTGCTTATTAGATGCCCTATCAAATGGAAACGAATGCATCTGAACGTTTTAGCAGATTGGTTGGCCTGAGAAATCCTAGGCTCCCTAGATAAGCTTTGAGGACTAGCATGGCAGCCTCATCCACATGCATAGAAGTTAATAAGTGATTCTGTAATCTTACAGTTTTACATTCATTCAATAATCTTGTCTTTATATAGGAAAGAATTCGCAATCATAAATACCGAAGTATAAGTGACCTAGAAAAGGATGTCATGCTGCTCTGCCACAATGCACAGACATTCAATCTAGAAGGATCCCAGGTTTGTATTTTTTCTTTTTTTTTTTTTCTCCTAGGATAGTAATTGTATTTTCAGTAGAGATTGAGCAAATTGATGTGTCTTTTCTACACCTGTAAATGGGTGTCCCCGAATCAGGGCCATACAACTCTGCCAGCCCTGACTATCTTGCATGTTTGCTGCTGCACAGAGGCTATGCTTCCACTACTGGAGCAGAAACTGCGCCGCTACACTTCCTGATAGTGACGCATAAACAGTCGCTGCTACAGAAGAAGAGTATTTACACTTGCCCTGCTATTTGGAGCTGCGACGCAGGCGTGAGATTGACACGGCAGGACATCTTGGCCAGCCCTGACAATCAAGTGGCAGGGGGAGCGTTCTCCACCTCTGAGAAACCCCATTACAGGTGCAGAACTCTGCTTGAGGAGAGCCATGATGATGCTGATTAATTACCTTTCTAGGATGTTATTACAGAGCTGTGTTAAAGGGGTAGATTATTTTACTGCCCACCTTCAACAAAGCTGATAAGATTAGGATATTATGGGACTCTGATCACTAATGGCGGAGTGGAGCCAACTGGGTGCTCCTCTAACAGCCTTCATCTTAGATGAATACTGAAGAATTTTTTATATTTATTTTATTCACTCACATAACGCTGACATACCGTATTCTGTAGCGCTTTACAGCCATTATTATTGCTGTTTTGTCCACACTGGAGTTTACAGTCTAGTTTCCTTGTCAGTACATCTTTGGAGTATTGGAGGAAATGGAGGGTAACCCACACACACATAGGGAGAACATACAAACTCCATGCAGATCTTGTACTTTGCATTCTTTTAATACAAAAAATGTTTGTGGGGCAATCCTGATCTTTCTTACTTTATTTAGATATACGAGGATTCTATTGTTCTACAATCGGTCTTCAAGAGTGCAAGACAAAAAATTGCAAAAGAAGATGAGAGTGAAGAAGACAGCAATGAGGAGGAAGATGAGGAGGATGAAGATGAATCAGAATCTGAGGGTAAATCGTTAATATGGAATACTTTATGCAAACTCCACTAATTCCAGGAAATTTCACCATCTAAGGGTCCATTCACACGTCCGTTGTTTTTCTATAATCCGAAAATAGGACCGTTTTTTGCTGATCTTATTTTCCAAGAATTCTTTCCGTTTGTCATCCGTTTTTTGCGGATCCGCAAAAAAAAATGGATAGAAGAATACATTTTCCTATTTAAATGAAGTTGGACGGACCGCTATTTTCGGATTAGAATAGGACATGTTTTATTTTTTTACGGACACTATGTACTGAGAAAATTATGCAGACAGCACTCTTTGTGCTGTCCGCATATTTTATAGACCCATTGAAAATCAATGGGTCCGAATTCTGTCCGCAACTATTCCGTGACTAGTCCGAAAAATCGGGATCAGATGCGGAACTAAACAACGGACTTGTGAACGGACCCTAAAGAATATTTTCTTTTTTTATTTTACAAAAGAAGAAACTGGTTGGGTTGCTTTTTGCTTTTGCAGACTTCTACTATGCAAATGAGAAAAACTGACCCAATTGGGGAACATTTATCAACGTGTTTATGGCACAAAAGCATAAAAAAAGTTACAAGTTGTGATGTTCACGATATAAGTGCAATCATTTCAACCATAATGCCACAACCCAACAGATTTACTGTAGTTTATTACAGAAACTGCTGCAAACTAGAACTGAAATCTACGCCAGCTCCTAGCTGACATAGATTTCAGTTTCAGGGGCACAGACAGAAGATGTGATGGTTGCTGTACTAATATACTCCAATAACTAGAAGGGATTTTGGAACATTACTCAGATACGACTAGCCAGCAACACCCATGAATCTACAAGTCCTTGCAGTTTGTTAGAGTAGGGTTTGCTATGTGAAATTCTGCATTAGCGACTTGATTAGAATAATGCTGCATTAGGAGAGGCCGTAAAAATAAATACATGGCTATCTTCCAAGGAGCCTTCCATAAAGGCTCTTGGGGTACATCCTCACAGGATAGAAATCATTTGTTGTGGATTTCCGGACAAATCCACAGCAAAACCTGCATGTTTCACATTTTAATGCAAGTTTTCTTTGAATTTCATCCTATTCATTGCCAAGGCTGAAGTCTGCAGTGAAAATCAGCAGAAAGGATTGGAATGCAGCAAATTTAGAACCCACAATGCACAATTGTCACACAGATTATTTTCTACAGCGCTTGGATGAGGTTTATTAAAATTGTATCCACTTTACTGCTACATGTCTGACATTAAAAGGGATGTGTGCTGTAATGATACTGATGACCCATCCTGAGGTTAGGTAGTCCGTATCAGATGGGCGATCGGGCGCAGAGCAAGCACAAGTGCCAAAACCCCTTTAAACAGCTGATCGGCAATAGTGCTGAGAGCAGGACCTCCACCAATCTGATATCAACCTATTCTGAGGATATGTCGCCAACATAATTACACTGCACAACCCCTTTAAGGCAGCATCTCTGCATCAAACCAGAATCTAGATAATGGACTACAAATATGTTACTGAATAAAGCCTCCTAGCCATATTACAAAGGATCCCATACACATTAAGGAACTGTCAGCAGAACCAACCAAGGATCCATTGTGCAAGCGGAGCTCCCAACTCTCCCCCACAGATGGTCTCTGGTGAGGGAAGTATCCTTGTACATTGAATTTCAGCGCCTGATCCTTTTGTTCTAACAGGAGATAAGCAGCTACTCGAGGAGTCTGGCAATGGCTTTTCCTTTCTCCCAATAAAAAACACCTACACGGCCTGCTGTTTATGGGGGAATCAGAGCGATAGCCCACAGCCAAGTATTTGACTAAAAGCTATTAAAGGTGTCAGGCCTTCTTAAAGACTGGTCCTTGAGTCATTGACCAAGTGGTCATGTATAGGTAGATTATGAGAGACTGTATTTGCATAATATTGGTAGTTTACCTTAAAGGGGTTGTCCCATTACAGCAACTCATCCCCTAGAAACAGGATAGAGCAATGTGTCTTATCGCAGATGTCCAACCAGAACTGGGCCTGTGCTTCCCCATTTGAATGGAGTAGCGGTCACACATATGCTCTGCCCCTCCATTCAGTTCTTGTACTTTTCTATCTGGAGCAGTGAACACGCATGTGTGTCTGCAGCTCCATTCAAACAGGGAGTATGGGCCTCCCCCTTTCTGATGATCAGACACTTGTAATGGAACAACATCTTTAAGGGCAATGAGTATTCCAGTGAATCTCCTCTTTTTAAATTATTGTAAATTTAAATTTTTTTCAGTTTTATCATATGTCCTGTAAACGCATAAAAGAACAAGCTCCCTTTGTGGCGCCCTAAGAATAAACTGAAGTAGAATGGCTTCTGGCAGTAGCTGGACTATTATGAATTACCTGTCTAGTTCTCACTGACCCAAAGAAGGCAGGCATTTAAGAAGAAGGATTACCCCCAAGTATAATGATGCATTTCTTAACTGCTCAGTACCGTATTGTAAAACACTGACGAAACAAAAATTGTAAAAACAGTACGATTCCAAATTTATATAGTTTTGATCTTTAAAAAAAAAAAATTTGCGCTATTACACCTGGTACCTGTGACAGGTCAAATCGGGGGGTGGGTGTTCCCTCTTTCCTCTGCCTAAACAATTGACTGCGGCATCAAAGGGGTTATCCATTGCAGCAGAGTGCTAGCTGTAATATAAATATACACCTGCCACCAATGGAGCGGGCTCAGCTCTTGAACCCACATTTCTGGCAGCTTAGACAGCCGTACCATTCTTATTCACTGTATATGTCCAGTGGGTTACATGTTGATGGCCAGCCAGATCATCGCTAACGAGCACTCGCAGGAACACTCATTAGCCGTGATCTGAATATGTAATACTGCCGCCGATTGCCCGATGAAGGAGCACCGATGTTTGCTGGTGGAGGAGATCGCTGTATGTAATATCAGCAGTGTCCTCCATTATCGAGCCGGCGATTTTTGGGAAAAAAACGTTTCCCTGCCGACAATTGCCTGCTAGATCGGCAGGTCTAATGCAGCCCTTATAGTCTGTACTGCTCTACATTACTGTAACTTAATTATATTAGAAGCTGAACATTCATTATTACCCTGGTCTTACATATTATACGTACAGCACATATATCTCGTGTAACAGTTATTTCTTGCCCATTTTCCTTGGGGGACACAGGATACCTTGGGTATAGCTCAGCTCCTAGGAGGCGTGACACTAAGTAAAAGCTGTAAGCCCCTCCTCCAGCAGCTATACCCTCAGCCTGGAGAGAGAGACTGCCAGTTGTGTGTCCAAGGAGGCAAGACACTCCCTGACAAATGGAGAATAAAGCTGCTTTTAGACAGGCAGTTTTCCATAACGTGAACAGAGAGAATTTTTCCATGTGGATGGAGTTGTGCTGTGTGAAGATTTGTGGTCATCATGTAATGTTTGGTTGGGCCATGGAAATGGTTGTTTAGGGTGTAGGGTCATCTTACTTCATTTTTTTTTTGCATGCAGCTCAGCTTTGAGAAGTTCATGTGTATTTTTTATTACCTTATAGCTAGCCCCAACACTTTTCGTAGTCATCATGTTCATATTTGTATACTGCAATTGGTATTCAGCCCCCCCATTTTAGTGAATTCATTTTAGATCTTTCTGTTTCAGCAAAATCTGTGAAAGTGAAAATCAAGCTGAATAAAAAGGATGAAAAGAATCGAGAAAAGGGAAAAGGAAAGAAACGCCAGGGTCGTGGCAAAGCTAAACCAGTTGTCAGTGACTATGACAGTGATGAAGATCAAGATGAAAATGTGAGTAGAGATGATAAACTTAGTGAATCTGTCACTGCAGTGGTGATCCCAGGAAGTACAGTACTATTTTTAATAATACTAATATTTTTAGTAATATTTGCATTTTTGGCTTATTATAAAGAATTTCCTGTTAATGTCCATTTTCTTTTCCTAGGATCAGTCGGAAGGAAGCGGAAGTGATGACGAGTGACTTACATGAAAACTGTTTTATGGACAGAATTCTTCATTTTCTAGCTTTCATGCATCCAATTCATGTTTTTTCTAAAAAAGGAAAAATACACAATGGGAATGTTTCTGTGTTCATCATCTAGAGGTGACGTTAGACTAGTGCCAGGCATACATGATCTCATCGTGTAAAAAAAAAAAAAAAGGTAAAACACACGTAGACAGGTTTTGTAACATATTGTGATCAAATGTCCTCCAATATGAAGCAAGCAACACATTTTTTGATGGAAAACTGTGGGTCAGTGATATAACTTCTGTGGGTTGACTTACACTTGGAAATGGTTCCCCCTGTGCCTGGTTTGCTATACTATGGTACAGCTTACGGCAATGCAAAGCTGAAAACAATATTTTGTAGCAACGTGAACTGGGACAAACCCATAGAAGTAACTGGTTATTTTATTTTTCGTCAGGCAGTTTTATGTTAGCAGTTTTTATGTTGTGGTTCAGTATTTTTTTTTATTTTATTTTTCAATAATTGTGGTAAACATATATATATGTGTGTGTGTGTATGTATGTATGTATGTGTATATATATATATATATATATATATATATATATATATATATATATACACACACACACAACTTTGAAGAACTGGTTAACCCTTTTGGCGCTGGAGGGGCCTGCAATTTATTGTTTTGCATGCTGTGGCTGGCTCTCAAGGTGTTAATATGCAGTAGTTACTTTCCATAATTTTTCTCTTCCTTTCTGTCTGCCCCTTTTCCCCCACGTTAGGGCGGTTTAAACACAAAGTTGTTGAAGAAAATATAAAGTACCGGTGTACGGCTAATGTAATTTGTTTTTTATTACAATTTCTATTTGTTATGAAGAAGTTTGGTTTGAGCTTGTTAATTGTTGCAAACTATATATAATCTAATTGAACGCTTTATTTCTCCCTTGCCCGTTTTATTCTTTTCTTCAAATTGACCTTTATCAGTGTGGATAATCATCTTTTTTTTTCCTTAAAGTGTACTTAATCTTTGCTTTCTTTGCACAATGTCTTTGGTTGCAATTCATAAGCCTGAGGCAAATAAAATCCCAGAAATTTTGAGAAAACTGTGTTATTGTGATTTGCTAATGCGGAGAAAACTGTTTCATATTCAGTGTAATTATTCACTTTGAATTAGGCTACTTTCACACTAGCGTTTTTACTGGATCCAGCAGGGTTCAGCAAAAACGCTTCAGTTACGGATAATATAACCATCTGCATCCGTTATGAATGGAACCGGTTGTATTATCTTTAACATAGCCGATACGGATCCGTCACGGACTCCATTGAAAGTCAAATGGTGTCAAAGAGAACTAATTCTTCCCCATTGACTTGCAATGTGGGTCATGACTGATTCGTCTTGCTCCGCATCCCAAGACGGAAATAAAACCGCAGCATGCTGCGGTTTGGACTCTGGTATGAGAACGGAACAGAGTGCATATTGAAGCGCTCTGTTCAGTTACGTTTTGTCCCCATTGACAATGAATGGGGACAAAACGGAAGCATTTTTTCCCGGTATTGAGACCCTATGACGGATCTCAATACTGGAAAATAATAACGCTAGTGTGAAATTAGCCTTAGATGATAAATCAAAGACTCCCAGACAGGAATATACGTTCATTGCCTTAAACATTTCTCTGTGAATTTAGGCAGTATGGGTGCTTTCACACAGATTTTTACAGATATTTTTTGCACCTGCAGTTATTGGTGTATTTTTTGTGATAAAATGCCAGCTCCACATGTTGGTTGATGGAAAATATAAAACACCAGGCCACACAAGCATTTTTTGCTACAGATGTTTTTGTTAAATACCTGTAACCTCTCCTGACATGTCTGTTTTAGGGTACTTTCACACTAGCGTTATTCTTTTCCGTTATTGAAATCCGGTAAAGGGCCTCAATGTCCCAGTGCATTCTGAATGGAAAGCAATCTGTTCAGTAGGCATCAGGATGTCTTCCATTCCATCCCTTGTACGGTATCTTACCGGACAAAATACCACAGCATGCTGTGGTATTTTTTCCGGACAAAATATCTTCTAGCTTTGAAAAAAATAAATGCAGAATAGTCATTCCAGATGTTACCGAAAAGACGGATCCGGTATTTCAATGCAGAAGTCTAACGGATCTGGAAAAAAAGATATCCATTTGCACTCGGATTTCCGGAGATGGCAGGCCTGCCGGATTCTTCTAATACTAGTGTGGAAGTACCCTTAGCACCAACTACTACAGGCTGAGACTATCCAGTCAGTGCTGCCAGTGTCAGACTGTACAGCGACACGCCCCCAACGGGTGACACCCAGCTGGAGCTTCATTGCAGATTACTGGAAATTCATAATGCTAGCAGGAATATGGTGAATCTATATGGAATAAAACAGCAGGAAAATAGTCAAAAGTCGGGGGGAAAAAAAGCAATAGTCAACTTTTAGTGAGCAAAATCATGCGTGTAGCGGCAGTAACTGTTGGCCACACATAATTAACAGGATCTCAGGCGTTACTCCTTTGTTCAGTTTGCCTATACCTAGGTCCTATTTGGTCATAGAACTACCAATAGCAAACAACTAAAGAAATAATGATCACATTATTGGGCATCTTTAGTAATGGCGTAGTAGTATTAGGAGTCTTAACTAGTGATCAGCGAAGCGAGCTTCAGATGCTACATCCGAAGTCGCTTCATTTAAAACTTCAGAATAATACTGTACGGAGATCCGTCCCTGTACAGTATTAAAATGTATGGGCTCCGATGACCCAAAGTTAGTTATTTGCGAAGTCTTGCCTCATGTTGTTAAATAACTTTTTAAAGTTTGAAACCGAACTCTGCTTTGGTTCCGAGGAAGCCTTGTACAAGCTGAGCCCTATTACTACTACTGATTGCCTTTCCCAATCTCAGCAGTATTCTGTGCCGGGAAGTGCACAGCTCCCGATTTTTAGCTCTTTCGTATACTACAGACATTAGCCCAGGCCTCTGCTATTTAAAATTTCAAAACCTCTGTGGCTATGGCCCCCGCTGCGCTTACGAGGTGGTGCATTTTAAAGTCCAGAAAGGGTTAAAGCATAAATGCATGAAATCAATGTGTAAATACACTAAGAACAAAAAAAATATAAATGTTGTAAGAGCTTGACACTTTTACATGTTGAAATGGGTTCTATGCTATAGTAAACTTATTGTGGCAGCATTTGCTTCTATTTTATCAAATATATTTTGCTTAGGACTGAGAAATATATAAAGAAGTCCATGTCCCTGCAGTTCAGACATGTCTCCACCTTCTCCTTCACTGTGTTCTGTATCTAGGTGCTGGGTAAGTGGCTGAAGCAGCAGCCTCCCCCTCTACCCTGTCTACAGTAGTACAAAACATTTAAAGGGGTTGTCCAGGATTTTACTACCGATGGTCTATACTCCCGATAACATCTCAGACAACCCTTGCAAGTGCTTAAAATGAACAACCATGATATAGTCACCCCTTTCTCCAGCGGTGTTCTCTGTGGTGCTGGGCCAATTCTCTTGCCACTATTTGTTTATAAACGGCAGCAGTGTCAATATGGCAGATAACTGCTGCTGCCAATCACTGTCCTCAGCTGTTTACTGTCGAGGACAATGATTGACTGGAGGAGTGACATGCTGTGTCCCAGCACGTCAGTATTGTGGATGGATAGGGCACGTGAAAACTGTAGCCAAAGATGAACTGAGGTGGAGCAATCGCCCCCAAAGAGCTGATGAGGCACTGGTTTAGCTCTAAGTTATGTCCCAGGGCCTGTTTACAAGGTCAAGCATTGGCCTGTAGGATACCATGCATCTGCTGGCATTAGAGGCTCAGCTTTCTTTTAATTTTGGAAAGAGAGCTAATGTGCGTGACTGCAAGCTACAGAGTTGCTTGTGGGCGATGACCATCAAGCGGCAGCAGTATACACAAACCTGTTTAATATTTTTTAATAAAGACTAATTGCAGAGCTGTTTATTTTATTATTTTTGATGCATTGCAGCAAAGAAAACATAGAAACTGGCACCACTACTCGCCACCAAACCAAAGAAATAGTAATTCCCACACTGCACATTTGTTGAAGAAGTTTGTGAGAAATCGATGCATAGCCTGCTGAAACATTGCGGTCATTGGAATTGATTTTTAGTCACAAATTTCTTCTGCGTGTGAATATACTCTAACTGTGCATTACTGGTGAATACGTAAGATAAACACTTTGGATATTCACAGTTTATTTCTGAGGCAAAAATAGTAATTATACAAAAATTACTGTAAATGTGAGGTCTACAGTGAGGAGATACAATGATTTTGGAAAATTTTTACCATAAACTGGCATATTCCACTTATATAGGAAATAGGTTCCTCGGTGTTGAGCAGTATTTTTCATCAATATTTGTAGGACAAATCAGGAGCAGAACAGAGGGGTAGTTTTTTTTTGGAGGAGGTTTTGGGCAGATTTTCCGGCAGGTTTTTCAGCCAAAATCAGAAGTGGATTCAAAAGGAATCAGAAATACAATGGAATGACTTGTACTTCTCCTGCTGGATCCACTTATGGCTTTGGCTGACGAACCTGAAGGGGAATCTGGCTCGTAAATTGTGTGAAGTTACCCTCAACCTACAAAGGAAAGATTTGTAGCTTTTCCAAATGTAGGCTCTACTGGTCTTGGCTGACAAAAAAAAACAATGCAAAACACTGGCATGTGAATAAGGCCTTAGAATGGAATGGGTGTTAAACTGGCAAGTATGTGATGGGTCGTTGTTTTGCCAAAGCAAGATGTACTAGGGGAGATAATGTGACAAAGAAGAGGAGCATCCCTGACTGTCAAAATCAGACGGCGTTGCTGCTTATTAGAGATGGGCGAATTTTATGTTATGAAATTAATTTACGCTTCGTTTGGTGGTAAAAGCAGAATTGCGTTATGGATTCCATTACCACGGACCATAATGCAATTCTATGACTGAATGCCTTTAGAGGCATTTCCTTTATTCATTCAATCATAATAAGTCTATGGGCTGCAAAACGGATACGTCCCGTTTCCATTATGCAGGAGAGGACTCCCATAGACTTCTATTATTACAGAATGAATAACGGAATGCCTCTAAAGGCATTACGTCATAGAATTGCGTTATGGTCCGTGGTAACAGAATCCATAAGGCAATTCTGCTTTTATGACCAAACGAAGAGTCAATGAATTTCAAAATATGAAATTCGCTCATCTCTACTGCTTATATATAATTAGTTTGTTCTCCTGCAGTGTCCACATACTGAGTGAGGGGATTCCTTCAAAAATAGGAGCTGTGTAACTATTCCTCTTCTTGCTGACTCACAATAGGACCTTAGAGATGTCAAGTGACTGGGGAATTTATCATATGGGTAACTTTTCAAGTCCATTTTTCTCAAGTCTCTGTTGATGTACTTTGCACCATATTTATCAAATGTCACACGTTGTCAGATACAGTTCGTGCATTTTTAAACCTAACTTTTCTGTGCGGAAATGCTATTCTAGTTTTCCTATGCCATCTCTCTACTGGAGTGAGATTGCAAGTTTTAAATGTAGAGTAAATCGAATTACCATGTTCATAGCCGCACCACTTTCCTACCATTATTTCAAAACTGTAGTTGCAATTTCCCCCAAGACCTCACACAGCTACATTAATAAAAAAGTTATAGCCAACCGAAAGCAGAAAGGCAAGTAGTTTTACTGGTCTTTGAATGGATTGTCTAAGATATCCCCCAATACTGTAAAAATACAAAAAATACATGCTCACTAGTTTACCACTGTCTGTTACTGGTTGCAGCAGTCATGTGCACATCACTGCTGCAGTCTATAAAGAGACAGTGACAAAAGGACCAGACCAGCAGTGCAGGAGAAAAAGGTACGGTAAGTATCTAGTCACATTTAGGGTGCATTCACATCACCATTTAGCTTTCCATTCTTATGATCCGTTAGAAGAAGAGAGAGAGAGAAAAAAAAAACGGATCCTGTTGCATCAGTTATGCATAGGATTGCATAGTATCCATTTTTTTATTTACAGGATCTAGTAAAAAAACGGATTCTGTTGCATCAGTTGTCATCTGTTTGAGCCATTTCCGTCTGAGATCCGTTTTTTCTGATGGAACCAAAAGTACTGCATGCAGTTTTTCCCATGAAAAAAACTGATCTCAGACGGAAATGGCTGAAACGGATGACAACTGATGGATCCTGTTTTTTTTTTTCTCTCTTCTGACGGATCAGAAGAACAGAAAGCTAAATGGTGATGTGAATGCACCCTTAGGCCCCTTTCAAACGGGCGAGAATTTCACGCGGGTGCAATGTGTGAAGTGAACGCATTGCACCCGCACTGAATCCTGACCCATTCATTTCAATGGGGCTGTGCAGATGAGCGGCGATTTTCACACATCACTTGTGCGTTGCGTGAAAATCGCAGCATGTTCTATATTCTGCGTTTTTCATGCAACTCAGGCCCCATAAAAAATGAATGGGGCTGTGTGAAAATCTTCTATCTTCATTCAACAGGACCTGCGCTGATTACTTCATCAAAGATCCTTTTGCAGGTCCACAAAGAAGATGATGCCCGGCTGCGCGATCATTTGGATGAGGTGAGTTAATTATTTTTTAACCACGTAAGCCACATTCAAGTAAGCATTCTGTATTAAGAATGCTATTATTTTCCTTTATAACCATGTTATAAGGGAAAATAATAAAATCTGCACAACCCCTAACCCAAACTTCATTGAAGAAGTTCGGGTCTGGGTACCACATTCAGTTTTTTCTCACACGCGTGCAAAACGCATTGCACTCGCACGGAAAAAAACTGAACAACGGAATGCAATCGCGCGACATAAATAGTGACACTCAAGGTTTAAAATAGAAGTTCTGAATCCTCACAGTGATCCACATTACAGAGCCAGTCATAAAGTGCATCTTCAATATGTTTCCCGGCTGTTCCTGGTCCAACACAGCTTCTCTTAGACATGAAAGATACATATGAACAGCCACCAGAGCGCGCTCACGTGTATTATCCAAGTTCGGAATGGAAGTCTGATCTGTGCAGGCATGAGGGAACAGAGCTGCCTTCTAATGAGTGCATCCTATTTTCTAACCTATCAGGACACAGATCAGCACACCTGCTGTCCATGTAAATCTTAAGACATTTCTGAAGTAATTAATGACTCGGTGTTACACAAATATATATTTTGTCATTCTGGGGAAAACTATTTATGATTTATGAGAAATATGATGCATATTAACCCAGCAGCTATTTACCATTGTACACCTCTTTTGCAAACCATTATAGAAACACCAGTGAATAGATACAGAAGAGACTGTACACAATCATAAATGGGGAATACAATTCTTTATTAAGTGAATGTTTTTTTGTTTTAATTTTTTTTTTGCTTTTGTTTTTTTAATTATCTGGAACCACTGGGGGAGATATATCAAGGCTGGTAGAGCCATCCGCCAGTCTTGATCTCCCTGCACTGGTGTGAGATGCGCCTGATTTATTAAGAGGCAGAAGCCTCTTAATAAATCAGGCTCATCTCTGCCCTGCTGTGCGCCAGAAAGTTAAGTCTATGCCAGCTACAGGCTGGGTGGTGCAACACCACGCCCCTTACTCTAAGCCACACCCCTTTTGGCCCTTCGGGAAAGTGCCAAGAAGCTCAAAAAGTCGCACATTATGGTGTACAGAACAATTGTGGCGTATAGGGCTTGATAAATGCCCCCCACTGTGCTAACCAAAAGATTTGACTTTGAGCTAAACCTAAGGGCGGTATCCAGGAAGTCCTCTGTTATTCACCCTTTACAGAGATCTGGACTTGGCTGCAGGGGAGCCACCAGGCTGCTCCCTCCATGGGAGTCAGAGAAACCAGTGCACGAGGGGTCAGGCAAAATCGTAGTCGTGAACAGGCCAATACAGCACACCTTTGCGGGAAACTAACAAGTTAGGCAAACTATTGTTCAGGCACCCTCCCATAAGGGAAGGTTTCTTACGCACCTATAGATTGCCAGCCATTGGCTGGGGTGAATTAGTATGTGCGCACGCCCTACAGGCAAAGGAGAGGCTTTGCTGGCAAGAGGCAGGCTGTGGCCTGCTGAAAGAACTGGCTGATGGCTCTGGCAGCCTGGCCGGCCACAAGAGCATGAGAGAATCAACAGGTCTGGCCTGATGGAGAAGGGAGGGTATGTGGAGCAGTGCCTGTGCCCACCCTGAAAAGCAAGCTGGCATTGGCACCACCCCAGTGGGGTTACTAAACAATTCACCCACATCCTTATATAATGTCACCCTACACCAGGCATTCTCAAACTGCGGCCCTCCAGCTGTTGCAAAACTACCACTCCCAGCATGCCCGAACAGCCTACAGGTATCAACCTACAGCAGGGCATTGTGGGAATTGTAGTTTTACAACAACTGGAGGGCTGCAGTTTGAGGATGCCTGCCCTACACCTTAAAGGGTTTGTCCCACAATTAAATATTACATTTCTCTGTTAGATCAGGCAAAACAAGTTTTCATTTTATATATTTTTCTACAAATCATGTCTCACAACTTTGTATGAAAAGAGGGGCAACTCTAATGACCACATTTCTAACCCCATCCAATCCTTTCCATACCCCTTTCTGTTTGACAAGGACTAATGAGCTGCCTCATAGCAGGATGCCCCCATAGTGCCTCTCCACACAATGTGATACCCCTATAAGTGCTCTTCACAAAGTGTGATGTCCCCTTGGTACCTTCAAAATTACTGCTCACTAGGGATGAACTTAAAGGTCGTTCAGGTATATGCTGAATTGTGTTATGGATTCCAAAACCACCGACCATAACGCAATTCCATAACTGAATGCCCTTAGAGGCGTTCTGTCATAATAGAAGTCTATGGCCAGCATAACGGATCTGTCCGCTTTCCGTTATGCAGGAGTCCTCTCATTCCATTATGGAATTGCGTTATGGTCTGTGGTAACGGAATCCATAACGCAATTCAGCATATACCCGAACTTCAAAACTTGAAATTCGCTCATCCCTACTGCTCACCTATACCAGTTTTCAAGAACAGATGGAGCAGTGCAGGTCTGTTCTATACTGTTACAGCAATAATGTCTGCATTATGAGTGCGTGAGCCAAAAGACTGATGCCAGGGGTTACAGGTTGAATGATGGAGCAAGGAGTTGATTGCTTCCTGCTTCAGCATTGCATTCAATTGTATCTGCATTCTGAAGACACAGATGAAGTTGAGATTGGGACATTTGCTGCAGCTGCACCAGAACAGCATGACAGCAACTTCATGACTAGTGTTGAGCGAACTCAATCTGCAAAGTTTTGCAGCAAAAGTTTGAGTTTGGTGTTTGGGCATTTAATAAAGCTTGTTGAAAGGCTGCAATCAACAAGCTTCAAAGCTGTGGGCACTTAGAAGCCATCACAGCCATGCCTAGTAATGGCATGGCTGTGAATGGCTGATGCATCATGTGATTCAGCCTCTACAAGCTGGATCACGTATAGCACCGCCCATCAGTTCTGAGTAGTGCAGGGACAGGAAGCAGGCAGCTGAAGTGAGGGAAAGTGTTAGGAATTTCATATGGCTATTCTGTGGGTGACCTATAGTGTATTCTTTTGTGAGTGCTATACACCAGCTTTGCACCCCTGACAGAAATATAAAAATGAATCTGGCTGTTAATTCTGTGGGTGACCTATAGCGATTTTTTTGAGGGTGCAATGCACCATCTTTGTACCTCTGACACAGAAATGTAATAATTAATCTGGCTTTTAATTCTGTGGGTGACCTATAGCGATTTTTTTTTTCTGCGGGTGCAATGCACCATCTTTGTAACCCTGACACAAAAATATAATAGTTAATCTGTCTGTTAGTTCGGTGGGTAACATATACCCATTTTTGGTGTGAGGTACACCTGCACTGCATACGTGACAAGGATATTAATATAGTTAATCCGCCTGTTAGTTCGGTGGGTGACATATTCCCATTTTTTGTGTGAGGTATACCTGCACTGCATATGTGACAGGGAAATTAATGTAGTTAATCTGTCTATTAGTTCCGTGGGTGACCTCAAAGAATGAGGAGAGCATTAAATAAGGGACGTGGCCCTGGTCATGGTGCTGCTGGTGTTGGTGGAGCTCCTGTTGCAGGGAGAGGACGTGGTCGATCTGTGCCAGCTACACGCCCAAATGAAACACCTTCCTCATCTGCATGTAGACGACAGAACGTTCAGCTTTATTTTGTAGGCCCGAATACCGGTGTACGAATGGTTAGGCCAGAACAAGTAGAGGCGGTAGTAGATTGGGTGGCTGACACTGCCTCCAGTTCCTTCACATTGTCTCCCACACCGTGCCCTGCTGAAAGCGCAGAGTTGGCACCTGCAGCCCATGGGCATCTGTCTTTCACCTCATCCCCTTGCAAATCAGCCAAGCAGTCTGAGCTCCAAGTCATGCAGCAGTCTCTTATGCTTTTTGATGACTCTGCTGGCAGGGTTTCCATGGGTCATCCACCTAGCCCTTCCCCAGAAGTGGAAGAGATTGAGTGCACTGATGCCCAACCACTAATGTTTCAGGATGTGGACATGGAAGGATGGCTGCAGCACGTCTCTGATGATGAAACACAGGTGCCAATTGCTGCGGCTTTCTGCAGTGTGCAGACCGGAAGGAGGGGAGGGGTGAAGAGTGGGTGGAGGATGATGAGGTCCTAGACCCAACATGGAATCAAGGTCATGCGAGTGACGTGTGCAGTTCAGAGGAAGAGCTGGTGGTCACACAGTGCCAGCCGCACAGCAAAAGATGGAGCAGAGTGGCCATCCCCTAGCCAGTACACCTGATACTGCCCACCGCACCCAGGGACTGAGCACACCAAAGCCAGCTCCAAGGAGTTCCCTGGCGTGGCAGTTCTTCAGACAATGTGCTGACGACAAGATGTAAGTGGTTTGCACGCTGTGCAATCGGAGCCTGAAGCGAGGCATAAATGTTCTAAACCTGAGCACCACCTGCATGACCAGGCATCTAAATGCAAAGCATGAGCTGCAGTGGAGTACACACCTCAAAAACCACGAAAGATCTCAGGCTCCTCCTGCTTCCTCTGCTGCTACAGTCACGGCCTCTTCCTCCGCCCTCTGGAGTGACAGTGGCACCTGCCACCCCACAAACAGAGGATGTGGCAGCAACACCACCACCACCACATCTGTCACCAAGCATCTCTACATTGTCCCATGGAAGCGTTCAGCTGTCCATCCCCCAAACACTGGAGAGAAAGAGGAAGTACCCTCCTACCCACCAGCGATCCCTGGCCCTGAATGCCAATATTTCAAAATTCCTGGACTTTGAAATGTTGTCATTCCATCTGGTGGAGACAGAGACTTTTGAAAACCTTATGGCGGTGGCTGTTCCACAGAACGTGGTTCCCAGCCGCCACTACTTTTCCAGGCAAGCCATCCCTGCCCTGCACAACCAAGTGGCGGACAAAATAAGGTGTGCACTGCGCAATGCCATCTGTGGCAAGGTCCACATACCCACTGATACGTGGACCAGTAAGCCCGGGCAGGGATATTATATCTCCCTAACTGCACACTGGGTAAATGCAGTGGCGGCTGGGTCTAAGACGGATAGCAGTTTGGCGCATGTCCTTCCGCCACCGAGGATTGCAGGACGTTTTTCGTTGCCTACTCCACTTGAACCACTTGAAAAATGGCAAAAAATCATATTTAGCATGGCTGGATCTTAACAAGGTTCCAAGTACAGCTTCAACATGCAACAAGAAGAAATGGGAGTGAGACAAAACATTTTTTGAGCATTCAATTTAATGAAAACAACGAATAAACTGAAACAGCTGATCAAAAGTTTAGGACCACACCTCCAAAAAAAAAAACTAACTCCCCCCAAAACAGAAATCAAACTTCCAAACATGAACTCAGTACTGAGTAGCTCCGCCGTAATTGTTGATCACTTCAAAAATTCGTTTCGGCATGCTTGATGCAAGCGTTTCCATGAGGTGAGTGGGAACATTTCTCCAAGTGGTGAAGACTGCCGCACGGAGGCCATCTACTGTCTGGAACTGTTGTCCATTTTTGTAAATTTCCCTTGCATCCATCCCCAAAGGTTCTCAATTGGATTTAGATCAGGGGAACACGCAGGATGGGCCAAAAGAGTGATGTTCTTCTCCTGGAAGAAGTCCCTTGTCCTGCGGGCATTGTGTACTGTAGTGTTGTCCTGTTGAAAAACCCAGTCGTTACCACACAGACGAGGACCCTCAGTCATGAGGAATGCTCTCTGCAACATCTGGACATAGCCAGCGGCCGTTTGACGCCCCTGCACTTCCTGAAGCTCCATTGTTCCACTGAAGAAAAAGCACCCCAGACCATTATGGCGCCCCCTCCACTGTGGCGAGTAGAAAACATCTCAGGTGGGATCTGCTTGTCATGCCAGTAACGTTGGAAACCATCAGGACCATCAAGGTAAAAAAAAAATCTCATCAGAGAATAAAACTTTCTTCCACCTTTGTATGTCCCATGTTTGGTGCTCTCTTGCAAAGTCTAAACAAGCAGTTCTGTGGCGTTCAAGGAGACGAGGTCTTTAACCCCTTAAGGACCGGGCTCATTTTCACCTTAGGACCAGGCCATTTTTTGAAAATCTGACCAGTGTCACTTTATGTGGTGATAACTTTAAAACGCTTTTTCTTATCCAGGCCATTCTGAGATTTGATTTTTCGTCACATATTGTACTTCATGACACTGGTAAAATTAAGTCGAAAAATTTCATTTTTATTTATAAAAAAAATATCAAATTTACCAAAAATTTTGAAAAATTAGCAATTTTCCAAGTTTCAATTTCTCTACTTCTATAATACATAGTAATACCACCCAAAAAAGTTATTGATTTACATTCCCCATATGTCTACTTTATGTATCGATCATTTTGGGAATGCCATTTTATTTTTTGGGGACGTTACAAGGCTTAGAAGTTTAGAAGCAAATTTTTCAGAAATTTTCCAAAACCCACTTTTTAGGGACCAGTTCAGGTCTGAAGTCACTTTGTGAGGCTTACATAATAAAAACCATCCAAAAATGACCCCATTCTAGAAACTACACCCCTCAAGGTATTCAAAACTGATTTTACAAACGTCATTAACCCTTTAGGTTTTCCACAAGAGTTAATGGCAAATGGAGATAAAATTTCAGAATTTTTTGGAAAATTTTCCGTTTGAATCCATTTTTTCCAGTAACAAAGCAAGGGTTAACAGCCAAACAAAACTCAATATTTATTGCCCTGATTCTGTAGTTTTCAGAAACACCCCATATTTGGGCGTAAACTGCTGTATGGCCAAACGGCAGGGCACAGAAGTAAGGGAACGCCATATGGTTTTTGAAGGCGGATTTTGCTGGTCTGGATTTTTGACACCATGTCCCATTTGAAGCCCCCCGATGCACCCCTAGAGTAGAAACTCCATAAAAGTGACTCCATCTAAGAAACTACACCCCTCAAGGTATTCAAAACTGATTTTACAAACTTTGTTAACCCTTTAGGTGTTCCACAAGAGTTATTGGCAAATGGAGATGAAATTTCGAATTTCTATTTTTTGTTACCTTGCCTCAAAAAAGTGTAATATAGAGCAACCAAAAATCATATTTACCCTAAAATAATACAAACAAAACTGCCACCTTATCCTGTACTTTCCAAAATGGGGTCGCTTTTTGGAGTTTCCACTGTAGGGGTGCATCAGGGGTCTTCAAATGGGACATGGTGTCAAATAACCAGTCCAGCAAAATCTGCCTTCCAAAAACCATATGGCGTTCCCTTCCTTCTACGCCCTGCCGTTTGGCCATACAGCAGTTTACGACCACATATGGGTGTTTCTGCAAACTACAGAATCAGGGCAATAAATATTGAGTTTTGTTTGGCTGTTAACCCTTGCTTTGTTACTGGAAAAATGGATTAAAATGGATAATTTGCAAAAAAATAGCTGTTTTGGGACAGTTTTGTATTTTTGTTATTTACATCGTTGAACTGACAGGTTAGATTGTGTGCTATTTCTATAGAGCAGGTTGTTACGGACGCGACAATACCAAATATGTCTACTTTTTGGGGTTTTTAGTTTCAGTTTTACATAATAAAGCATTTTTGAAAAAAATGATTTTTAGTGTCTCCACATTCTGAAAGCCATAGTTTTTTTTTTTTTGGCAATTGTCCTATGTAGGGGCTCATTTTTGCGGGATGAGATGGCGGTTTGAATGGTACTATCTTGGGGTGCATATGACTTTTTGATCACTTGCTATTACACTTTTTGTGATGTAAGGTGACAAAAAAATGACTTTTTACAACGTTTTTATTTTTATGTTTACGGCGTTCACCTGAGGGGTTAGGTCATGTTATATTTTTATAGAGCAGGTCGTTACGAAGCGACGATACCCAATATGTATACTTTTTTATTTATTTTGGTTTTACACAATAATATCCTTTTGAAACAAAAAAAATATGTTTTAGTGTCTCCATAGTCTGAGAGCCATATTTTTTCAGTTTTTAGGCGATTGTCTCAGGTTGGGTATAATTTTTGCGGGATGAGGTGGCGGTTAGATTGGCACTATTTGGGGGTCATATGGCGTTTTGATCGCTTGCTATTACACTTTTGTGATGTAAGGTGACAAAAAATGGCTTTTTGACAAAGTTTTTTTTTTTTTTTACAGTGTTTACTTGAGGGGTTAGGTCATGTGATATTTTTATAGAGCAGATTCTTACGGACGTGGAGATACCCAATATGTCTACTTTTTTAATTTTTTTACATTTAACACTGAAAAGCATTTTGAAACAAAAAAATCATGTTTTAGTCTGAGAGGCATAGTTTTTATTTTTGGCCAATTGTTTTATGAAGGGGCTCATTTTTGCGGGATGAGATGGCGGTTAGATTGGTACTATTTTGGGAGGCATACGCCTTTTTGATCGCTTTGTATTACACTTTTAGTGATGTAAGGTGCCAAAAAATGGCTTATTTACACCATTTTTGTTTTTTTTATGGCGTTCACGTGAGGGTTCAGTCATGTGATATTTTTATAGAGCTGTTTTTACGGACGCGGCGATACCTAATATGTGTAGTGTATTTTATTTTTACTTTTTATTCAGTGATTTGTGTTTTTTTATTTTTACTTTTTCACTTTTTACATTTTTTGGACCCAGACCCACTTGGTTCTTGTAGATCCAGTGGATCTGGTGTCTATATAATACAGTACAGTACACTATATAGTGTACTGCACTGTATTTTACTTTTCACAGTCTGGTCAGACTTCTGCCTTTAGCAGAAGTCTGACCAGAGACTACTACCATGGCAAGCAGGGCGCTTCTGAGCGTCCTGCTGCCATGGTAACCATCACCCACTGCCATTAGAGAGCAGTGGGTGATGGATGAGGAGGAGGGAGCTCCCTCCCTCTGCGATCCCATCCTGGGGGGCTGCATAGGCACAGCAGCCCCCGATGGGAGAGGAGGAGCTCCCTCCCTGTTAACACCTTCCATACCGCGGTCCGTCCGGACCGCGGTAAGAAAGAGGTTAAGCGGCTGGCATCTGCAGCACAGATGCCAGCCGTTTTCTATCAGAGTGCCAGCAATGTGCTGGCACTCTGATAGAACCACTAGACACCAGGGAATTATTACAAGGGAGGCGGGCGGGGATCGCTATTGCGATCCCGCCTGCCACACCGCCCGCCTCCCGCCTCCCGCAACCACCCCCTGCACCCCGCCGCCATAACAAGATTGGGGGCTGCAGGGGGTTAAAATAATTACCTTTGGGGCAATTAACTCTCTGATCCCCGCGGTCACAGACCGCGGGATCAAGATCGCTGAACCGCTGCAAACCGCAGGTCTGAACTGACCTGCGGTTTGCAGCGATCGCCGATACGGGGGGTCACATGACCCCCCTCGGCATTAGAACATGGTTCCTGCTGATCTACATCAGCAGGAACCATGTTGCTACTGCGCCCACATCTGGAGCAGTAGCAGTTTAAACACAGGGCGTATACGTACGCCCTTGGTCCTTAAGTACCAGGACGCAAGGGCGTACATGTACGCCCTTCGTCCTTAAGGGGTTAAAGACGTTTTTTGTTTTTGAAGCTCTTCAGTCTCAGATGCCGTCTGATGGTTATGGGGCTGCAGTCAGCACCAGTAAGGGTCTTAATTTGGGTCGAGGATCGTCCAGTGTCTTGCCGGACAGCCAATTGGATCCTCCGGTTCAGTGCTGGTGAAATTCTTTTGGGTCTTCCACTTTACTTTTTTGTTCCATAACCCTCAGGATCATTTAAGAAATTCCAAATGACTGTCTTACTGCGTCCCACCTCAGCAGCGATGGCGTGCTGTGAGAGACCCTGCTTATTGCAGTTCAACATCCCGACCACGTTCAAAAAGGGAGAGTTTTTTTGCCTTTGCCATCACAACGTGTGACTACCTGACAGAAAATGACAATAAATCCACATCTTTGCACAGATTTGGCCTTTTAATGGCATGTGGTCCTAAAATTTGGATCAGCTGAAAAACAGACTGTTTTAGTTTAATCGTTATTTTCAATTAATTGAATACTCAAAAAATGTTTTGTCTCACTCTCATTTCTTCTTGTTGCATGTTGAAGCTCTACTTGGAACCTTGTTAAGATCCAACAATGTAAAATATGATTTTTTGCCATTTTTCAAGTGGTCTTAAACTTTTGATCAGGACTGTATGTTTGGGGGGAAAAAACCACACCGCGCAGGAGCTGTGGACGGGCATGGAACAACAGATCGATGAGTGGTATGCGATAACGGGCGAAATCTCGTAGCAGCCCTTGCCTGGCGTATGTGCTGAATTTGGTGGTGCAGAGCTTCCTGAAAAATTACCCCGATATGTGAGAGCTGCTGCAGAAAGTGCAGGCTGTCTGTGCGCGCTTTCGGCGTTCTCACCCTGCTGCTGCTTGCCTGTCTGCGCTGCAGCGTAGCTTCGGCCTTCACGCTCACCGCCTCATATGCGACATACTCACAAGGTGGAACTCCACCTTGCACAACAACCAGCACCACCAGCCGATATGGAACGTCTTAGCAGGAGGCAGCATTTCAGCAACATGGTGGAACAGTACGTGTGCACACGCCTACACGTACTGACTGATGGGTCTCTCCCATTCAACTTCTGGGTCTCCAAATTGGGCACATGGCCTGAGCTTGCCCTTTACGCCTTGGAGGTCCTGTCCTGCCCTGCAGCAAGTGTATTGTCCGAACGTGTGTTTAGCACGACAGGAGGGGTGATCACAGACCAACGCAGCCGCCTGTCCACAGCCAAGGTGGACAAGCTCACATTCATTAAAATGAACCAGGCATGGATCCCACAGGACTTGTGCATACCTTGTGTTGAATAGACAAGTATAACGGCCGCACCCAGCCATTGTTATACTTCAGCGCACTTTCTCTCTGCTTTCTCTTTTCCATTTCCCAATGTTTTGGGACTTCCAAAATTTATAAAAAATAAATAAATAAATGAAAAAACAAAACAAAAACAGTCTTGGCTATCTCTTCCACCGCCGCTTCCACCTACACCGCCACGTCCACCGCCTCCTCAACCTCCTACTCGACTTTGGCCTCCACCTCCTAGTTCAAGATTATTATTATTTTTTTGTTGTTTTCTATTCTATGTTATTTCAAGTCATTTCCCTATCCACATTTGTTTGAAGGGCAATTGTCCTGCTCTTACCCCCATTTGCTTACTTTTGCAGCCCTCTAGCCCTTACTATTACTATTTTACTGTCATTTTAGTGCACCAAAGTTTGGGTCCCCATTGACTTCAATGGGGTTGGAGTTCGGGTCCCAAACCCGATCGTTGACCTGAAGTTCGACCGGACCCGGCGAATCCGCTCATCCCTTTTCATGACTATACTGCTGGTCAATGGTCAAGCAAAAATTCTTGGGTGTAGCAATAGAGAAAACACAGATCTCATAAGGCCGCATGACAAAACTTATATGGCTCCCTGCCCAACCCAGTTTCCTGATGCATGAAGCAACAAGAAATACAAAGCACAATTCCTCAGGTTTCTGACAAATGTATGGTTTTTTTTTATAAAGTGGAAGAAATCAAAATTTTAAAAAATTGCTCTTCCACTTTATGGCTTAAAAGGTGGAAAAGGTGCTTTATAAATTTGCCACTCATTCTGATTGCCATATTTTGCAATGTATTTACACTAGACAACTAGTGTAACCATACCTCCCAACCGTCCCAGATCCGTCGAGACAGTCCCAAATTTCAGTGGCTGTCCCGATACAGGGGAGGTATGTCCCACTTTCTGGCAGCTGTCTCTGCATCCATAGGAAGCAGAGACAGTTGCCTGTATTATGATTAAGCAGAGAGTTGGCATCGGCTCCCTGCTTCATCATGCCTCCCCCCTGCCGGCTCTCCACACCTCTGTCTGTGGTCTGTGCAGGGCTCCGCCTCCTTAACAGACTAGAGAAGCCGATGTCCTGCTGGTGCTAGAAAAAAGGTAAGTATGCGATGTTTATTTTTTTTTTTTCTGTGAGGGGCACAATGTGGGCATGTTACTGGCGGGCACAATGTGGGCATGTTACTGGCGGGCACAATGTGGGCATGTTACTGGGGGGCACAATGTTGGCATATTACTGTGCAGTGGCATGAAGGGAGAATAATTACTATGTGGGGGCATTAAGGGGAATGGGTGGGATTAGGTGTATAGTTAAGTTTAGGGTGGAGTTAGAGGTGTGGCCTAGTGCAAAAAAAAATTGCTGCGGCTCGCTTTGCACGCCACTAAATGTGTCCCTCTGTTTGTTTACAAAGTTAGGAGGTATGGTGTAACTACATAGATAAACCACCTGCTTCCCTTCAAATTGTATATTATAAAGCCTGTTGCCTGCACTTAGGGGAGGTCATAGCATAGGAACGTATAGTTACTATTGATATCAATGGAAGCTGTAAAGAATTTCTTTGCACAGAGTTCCCTGTAGTGGTGGCTGCCAGAAAATGTAGTGAAACTATATCAGGAACAGGAGAAACAAGTCAAAGGTGGACGCCATTGTAGTCATGTGGTCTGCCTCCCCCATGCCACTGGTGTGTTGATATTGCATACTTATTAGGGTACTTTCACACTTGCGTTAGGTGCGGATCCGTCTGTTATTTGCACAGACAGATCCGCACCTATAATGCAAACGTTTATATCCGTTCAGAACGGATCCGTTTGCATTAGTTTTAAAGAAAAATGTAAAAGTCAAAACGGATCCGTTTTGAATTATATTGAAAGTCAATGGGGAACGGATCCGTTTTCAAATGCACCATATTGTGTAATTGAAAACGGATCCGTCCCCATTGACTTACATTGTAATTCAAAACGGATCCGTTCGGCTCCGCATCTTCAGACGGACACCAAAATGCTGCAAGCTGCGTTTTGGTGTCCGTCTCCAGAACGGAATAGAGGTGGAAGGGAGCCGAACTGATGTATTCTGAAAGTTTGGACTGTTTGTGAGAGCCCTGAAATGGATCTCACAAATGGAATCCAAAACGCCAGTGTGAAAGTACCCTTATGTGTTCCTGTGAATCTCTCTTTTAGAACATTAGTGATGAGCGGTAGGGGCAATATTCGAATTCGCAATATTTCGCAAATATTTGGATGAATATTCGTCATAAATTAGAGAATTCACCATTGTTTTCTTGATTGCGAATATCGGCAATGTAATATGCACATATTGCGCATGCAATACAGGCGTGCGTCACTTTTGCTACACTTTTCAAGCTGCTAGAAGTTTCTTGAGACTGGAGAAAATGGTTGGCATGGCAGAACATTACAATAGCTTTATATGCAGATAGAGTGCTCCGATATATTCGCGATTGCGCAAATCGGCAATTAATGATGCGCATATTTTGGCGCAATACGTGCAACTTCACATTTTAGCAGGTCTGACTACATATTAGTGATTGGTGCATAGTAAGGGGTAGGGAACTTTCCTATGGTTGCTAGGGATGTTGCTAAGCTCAGACAAAGACATTGCAGCCTTCTCATTGGCCCACAAGCAAGAAGCAGGAAGTGATCATGGGTTCAGAGGAAAAGAAATCTAGAATATTAATGAATACGAATATATATTCTAAATCTTTGCGAATTCTCAAAGTGGCGATATTCGTGATTAAAATTTACAATTCAAATATTCGCTCCCCAACACTATAGAACATTCACCCAATGTGTTACAGCTGTACAGAGCTATAAAATGTATGTAAAAGTGCATAGGTCTCTTCTGTATCTACAAAGTTCCCTGATTTCAAACTGAGGCACACAGAAGGTTTCTGTACAAATCTGACCAAAACAAATGTGTGGCAGGCTTCATCAGATTCGGTATGCATGGAGGTATTGTCCCCTACATATTCAAAATTGGTAACTAAAAAGTATAAAGTATTATACATGTAGTTTCAAAACTGCCACATGGTGTCACCAGGAATTTAGACATCCCAGTGTAAGATAAAATAAGTTAGGTTGGTTTACACACAAACACCGCTGCAGTGATATTGTACACCTGTATATTATATGTATTGTATACCACTCCCGTATGGTTAGGTTTCTAAAAAATGTGGAAAAACACTGTAGTTTTACCATAACTTCAGAAACATTTTGGCAACAAAATACAGCATGACTGTGATGGTGAATATACCCTAGCTCTCTGATGGCACAGAAATAGCTTTTTTTTTTAATAACCTAATTAAAGAAACACTTAATCTCTAAACATACAAAATAATTAAATACCTATAAAAATATGTCCCTCTTAGATATGCCTGCAAGACTGCAAGAAAGCTGCAACAGTCAGCAGCTTTGCTGAAATCATGCAGACAAAAAGCCCTTTTTTTCTGTCTAGTGTTGAGCGAACTTCTTTTTTAAGTTCTGCGTCCAAAGTTCGGGTTATCAAAGAATCCCATTATGGATTCCAAATTCCGTTATGGTCCGTGGTAGCAGAATCCATAACGGGATTTGTTCGATAACCCGAACCCGAACTTTGGACGCAGAACTTAAAACACAAGTTCGCTCAAGAATATTCCTGTCTCCATCTTTATCTAGAGACGGACTGTGTGCACCAGTATGATATCACAAAACCGGAAGTTTGGGGGAAAGGAGGTGGAACTTAGTCCCCATTGTGTATTACAGTATGGAATCCATACGTAGCTTCAAGGCACCAATTACAACAGGAATAGGCGAGTATTGTATGCTTGTTTCAATTTAGTACGCTTTCACACAGCCAGTGTTTGATCAGTGATTGGAAGCCAAAACCAGCAGTGGAGGCTACACAGAGATAAGGTATAATGCAAAGGTTTGCGCCTGTTTTCAAATTTAATTAAATTAATCATGTTGCTCATAATGTGCCTGATGTACTGTTCTGCTTCACAGAGCTGAACCCAGACATATCCCTATTTTCACCCAGGCAGCCCCCCTGACTTGAGCATCGGAGCAGTTCATGCTCCGATGCTCTCCTTTGCCCTGCGTTGAATCGTGCAGGGCAAAGGCATTTTCTGGAGTTCCGAAGCCAAACCGGGCTTTCCAGCAGTGAGCCCGGTGACGTCACCGGTACTGATGGGCTATCCAGCGCAGTCTTACATTTAGAAGTGGCTGTGGATCCACCAAAGTTATGAAGTGGCTGGCGCTCTTAATATATGTGCCCCATAGTGCCAAAGAACAGGGTAATGTAAGGTCAAACACCCGTGCCATTTACTCCACAGATGTGGAAACATTACATTTTTGAAAATCAGGCATGGATCCATGAAGATTTTCACACACATTTGCTGATAGTGGGGACTGTCTATTTATCACTGGGCCAAAGATGCCATTGTCTGCCTATTTATCATGTCTTTACTGTTCTGCTGTTGCTGATGCTGCTATCCCTACACAGCCACATATCTCCTGCCCTATCCATCATGTTCCATACTGTACTGCTGCTGCCAAGAGCCCTACTCTGGACAGTGTAACAAACCTGAAACTGCGCCATTGCTGATACCACTGTATCAACACTGGCAGGCATCTGCCCCCCAAAATGGAACATTTTTGGAATGCTTCTAAAAAGGTCATTGCTTCTTCTGATAGGAATGTGTGTGTAACATCAGCAGGCATCTGCCCCCCAGAAGGGATCATTTTGGACCATTTCATAGTTTTAAAAAGCATAAATTTGACAGTGCAGTGCAGGGGCGTAGCTAAAGGCTCATGGGCCCTGGTGCAAGAGTTCAGCTTGGGCCCCCCTTCCCTCAGTACTTTGTGTGTCTTCTTATGTGGCACAATAGTCTTTGGGCCCCTTCAGGCTCCTGGGCCCGGTAGCGACTGCTACCTCTGCACCCCCTATAGCTACGCCCCTGGTGCAGTGTATATTTAAGCAGGCTGTTACTACAAGCTACCATCTGTTTACCCATAACCAAATATATGTACATTACTAATACTGTCTTGGTATTAAAGAGCTTGAATGGAGTTGGATACAGTCCTAGTAGAGAGTCATACACAACTTTTCGGAGAATTCGGGTCACTTTTGATTGTCTACTTTCACCCTCACGTTTTGGCTTTCCGTTTGTGAGATCCATTCTGAATAGAAAAGGATCCGCTTATTTTGCAGCAGTTTGCATCAGTTCAGTCTCCTTTCCGCTTTGGAGACGGACACCAATACACTGCTTGCAGCGTTTTGGTGTCCATCTGATGAAACTGAGACAAACAGATCCATCCTGGCATACAATGTACGTCAATGGGGACGAATCCGTTTTCACTGACATAATCTGGCACTATAGAAAACGGATCCGTCCTCCATTGACTTTCAATGGTGTTCAAGACGGATCCGTTTTAGCTATGTTAAATATAAAACAAACGGATCCGTTCTGAATGGATGCAGACGGTTGTCTTATCTGAACAGATCCGTCCTCCATTGACTTTCAATTGTGTTCAAGACGGATCCGTTTTAGCTATGTTAAATATAAAACAAACGGATCCGTTCTGAATGGATGCAGACGGTTGTCTTATCTGAACGGATCCATCCATGACGAATCCGCACAAAACGTGAGTGTGAAAGTAGCCTTAGACTGCGTTTATTTGGTAGAACTCTAATCTGATGGCTGTATCAATAGAATTCAGAATAAATGTCAGAAAATGTGCTTAATACAGACCAAAACAGTGACCCCAATGTCCATTTTGCTGGATGCTTCATCTGGGGGCAATACCAGATATAAGAGACAACCACATTTAAATACCCAGTGACCAAAAGCAGAATCACTACATACTTACATGTTAAGATACCATGACCAGCTCCTCTGTGTGGTATAATAACAGAATGGGAAGTCAGTCTGACATAAGGACAGTAGGACATTGCTCAGTATTGATGCCAAGAATGTTCAGAGTAGTTTTAGGTGAATGCACCTGAAACATGTGCAAGCGGGAGCATGCTCACTGCATACCAGAAACTAAGGATATTCAGTCAGGATTGAATGATTTGAAACATACGTGCAATGCAGCTCAGGCGTATGCACAGGATATTAAAAAACAAACAAACTCGCATTAAGCAACTACATTTGTACAGTGTATCATAAAGTTTACATGATGGTAAAATAGATACTGAAGCTAATAATTATAAAAATTGCATAAACAACCCCTAGAAGATATGTAAAACCTAAAGAGGTGTCAGGGGTAACGATGAGGGTATGTTCACCCCAGGCAGCATTGTTGCAAATTTCTTCAACTGAAAATCCACCTTATTCCATATGCATGTATGTCTGTGTATGTGAATGGTGCTCTTTATGCACAGAAATGTTTACAACAAATCTGTTGAGTCCTGAGTCTCTTAGAAAAGCATGGGCAACAAAACATGCTATAAAGATAAACTACAACAAATGACATATCCAGCTCTTCTGCATCTTTTTATATGCTGTATATATTGCACCTTATCCGTGCATACTTATAGCTCTAATTGATTTGGCACCACACAAAGAAGATGAGAATCGCTTAAGTTGCGATAACAACCCGTGACTTTTTCTAGGGGATAGTTGCAGAACAGTAAAGATATTCTTTGGACACTTTACTTAATAGAGTTAAGTATGTGACAACATGTATATTTCAGAGCACAGACCGTTCTGAGCTATACGCTGAGTAGGAGAGTTTATAGAACCCTAGATGCGCCTGTCACCAATGGATGAGGTATCCTGTATATTTATAGTGTATCATTTAGTCATATAAAGATCATATTTGCTTGGTGAACTGTCAAGATAAAGTGCCAAAGTGTCTCAGTCATTCATTTCTGACCTAAAGTGCTACGGCTCCTGAAGGGGATGTATACAAACCGTATCCAACACCATTCGGAAAACCAACAGGGATTTCCAGTGTTTTCTTTAATTCATCCGTGAAGTGAAATGTGGCTCCTCAAATGTACAAAGACATCCTTGTCACCCTCCGATATAACAGTCCAAGCGTAACAAGCCTTGCCACTAATGACCTGACCAGAAAATGGCTATGTAACCATTATAGTCTATTCAGAAGGTTGGCCTTTACCCGTTGCCATTATAGTCAAAGTAAAATTAATTAATCTACGTTGCTGAAATGGTTAAAGTGATTTGCGGAGAATCTTCAAGGTTTATCATGTTTCAAGCTGAGACTCAGACACCTCTGTCTAGCTCCTATTTCCAGGCCACCCAGCACCTTCATTTTATCTTTTTATTGCACCTCATGGAGATAAACTAAGCAACTGTCTAAATGTGACACAACAGTAAAAATTCAGAGATGAATTATGGCAATGGCTATTAGGGCTCATGCACACGAACGTATTTTCTTTACGTGTCCGTTCCGGGTCTGCATAAAAAACAAAAGTTACTCCGTGTGTATTCCGTGTCCGTATTTCCGTTCCGCAAAAAAATAGAAAATGTCCTATTTACAGACAAGGATAGTACTGTTCTATTAGGGACCAGCTGTTCCGTTCCGCAAAATATGGAAAGCACACAGACGTCATCCGTTTTTTTTTACGGACCGCAAAATACATACAGTCGTGTTCATGAGCCCTTAGACTGACATTATTTTTTAACATAGACTAAATAGCATGCAGGAACTATAAGAAAGAGATAACCAGTTTGACTTGGTCAAAGGTCAGTTTTACACAATTGTAATATGGGCACATCTGTGTGTCCGTTTTATAGCCACAAGTCCCGGCCCAATTACGGATCTTATAACCTGAACAGGCAGCATCATGATGATAAATGTTGAGACGATACTTGCTGTAATATGGCAAAAAAAATTGGACATGTTATAAAGGGATATAAACTCTGCAGTTGTAAATTAGTTAAAGATTTCTAGTAAAGGCAATCTAATGTCATGATTGGTTTTAATGACCGTATGAATTATTTATTCCTTGCTGACACCTCCCAAAACTCCTGAGCAGAGTACATTGCTGCTAACCTAATAATAGGCTCAGCAGAGGGGAAGGTATCTATACATTGCTATAGCATGCTCTGTCAGTTTTATATGAGTGGTGCAGCAGTTGCACAGATAGATACTGATCTATTAGATGAAGGATTGACTAGAGCCATAGTAATGGACAAGTAGCACCATGATAGCCCCTCACTCTTGATAAATCACACAAGGGGCTCACAAACTATTTTGCACAGGGACCCTCTACTGTCTATGCCAATCCTGCATATAGGATTGGTTATCCTAATAATGCTAACTGCGGCTTTCATCTAGGGGAGCTCTTCCTAGGCCAGTAATGTTACGTTTATCAGCCATGTGACCTAGGGGCTAAGCTGCAATACTAAGAATAGCCCCTATTCAATGGACGGCACTCCCTCGGGCTGTTGCTCCCTGGGGATCAGTGTAGTGGAAAGGGGATTCAAAGACTCAGGCGAGAAGTAAAAGAACAAAAATCTCTCTTTACTCATTGCAAAAGATAACTTGTAGTACATCCAGCAGTAGTTTGGAAAAGGTGCAGTTTCTTTTCCCAGATGATAAGGTATGGTGTGTTGCAAAGTAGGAATTAATGGCACCTCTGGTATGCTATCTTGCTGATGATTTTTTTTTAAACTTCTGGCTAACAGCTGTAAGCTGGCACTTGTGGATATAGGTATGCACTGTGTAATGCGGGCTTTCAGTTAGTCTGGCCTAGATGTGATTTAGTCGATGGGTATCTGAACAATAGTCCCTCACCTGCAGCAGGGTCTGGAAAGCTGTGGTAGCTGGTCACTCTGCTGACTATAAACACTGTAGTTTTTCAGGAAAGCAATACCTTGGGTATTCTTGCACTCTCTTTGGAGTAGTCGTCTCATGGGAGAACTGAATCAAAATCCTGGTCCTTAAGACCCTTGTAATAGGAGCTCTTAACTGTGCTTCCTTCCTCCACACTGTCCTAGTTAGAACTCACCATCCTGCCAGGAAGTAAGACCAGCCCACTCCTACCAAAAGAGGAGGAACAGGGTGGTTATTCCTATCCCTGCAAACAATACCATGTCATGCTGGTGTACAGTACATACTGTAACACAGCAAAACATAACATAAACAACATAAACATACGATTAAAGATACCCCAGGTCTGGGGTACTGCACAAGCAGCTGATTGATGGACGCCCTGGGAGTTGGACCCCCACCAATAAGATACTGATAACCTATCCTGAGGATGGGTCAGCAGGATAAAACACTGCTATTTATGTACAGTGCAGCAAAGTGCTATACATGTATGGTACTCTGATTGGGTGGGCACATAAGCTGTGCATGCCCAATCAGTATCGGGACCAGCTGTATCCACTGGTATTGCTAATTATTTCCATGGAAGCAGATTACTCCCTCAGATGCCGCGGTCATTGCTAACTGCCACATCTAAGGTGCTTGCAGATGGAGGGGGTTCCGTCTGCCTCCCCATCGGGTCCCCACAATAAAGGCTTCCGGGCCTTCCATATATAGAAGCCCATGAGGCCCAATGTATTGTACTGCATTGAAAACAAGGATCAGACCCTCCCATAGAGGGACAAAAATAAAAAGTAAATAAGTGTTTTATAAAAATTAAAAAAAATTTGAAGTAAAAAGTGACCCTTTCCCCTCATCAAGCCACCTAAAAAAAAAATAATATACATATTAGGTATCGCCGTGTCCGGAATGACTGGCTCTATAAAAATATTACATAAAATATTACTATTTTGTCCAGTGAATGCAGTAAATAAATAAATAAAAACTGTGGCATTACCTTGCCTCACAAAAAGTATAATATAAAGAGGTCAAAAAGTTATATGTACCCCAAAAATGATGCCAATGAAAATGTCAACTCATCCTTCAAAAAATGATCCCCCGTATATGACAATTAGCAGAATTTTTTTAAAATATATAACTCTCAGAAAATGGCAACACAAAAGCATGACTTTTTCAAAAATACTTTTATTGTGTAAAACTAAAAAAATAAAAATAGAGAATAGACACATAAAAAGAATAGACAAAATAAAAAGAATTGACATATTTGTATTGCCGCATCCGTAATGACCTGCTCTATAAAAAATAGTCCATTATCTATCACTTTAAGTGAAAGCCATAAATAAAAAAACTGTATAAACAGTGGCAAAAATTTTTGGTCACCTTGCATAAAGCATATCAAAAAACGAGCCCTCACACAAGATCATTGCCAGAAAGATAAAAATAATATGGCTTTTAGAAAATGCAGACGCACAAACATGAAAGTGAAAGTGGTAAAACATCTGTAACCATACTGACCAGCCGAGCAATGTCATTTTGCCTGCAGGGTGGATGCCAAATTAACAAAACCCAAAAAGCAATGGCAGTATTGCGGCCTTTTGTATATCCTGCTTTTCAACAAAAAGTGATCAAAAAAGTTGTATGTACACCAAAATAGTTTTACTGGTACCTAGAGGCTGTTAAAAAGCAACATGGCGTCTCTAACCATGTGTGGTCTTTCCCTAATGAACCCTGCAGCGCACCCAAACAGCAGTTTACATTCACATTTATGGAATTCCAGTACCCAGTAGAACCCGCTTAACAATTTAAAGGGTGTGGTGTGTCTCAGATAGCACAAGCTGGGCACCATACCTTTGGACAGACCATCAGTGTCTGAATGATGGGGTCCAACACCTGGGACCCCCATCAATCAGCTCTTCTGTCACCCCTAACCAGAAAGCTCCTGTTAACGCCACAGTCTTCTTGCAGCCTTCGCTAGGCTGGTGACGTCATATTTTTTGGTCACATAGGCTAATTTCAGCTCAAGTCAATAGGACTGAGCTGCAGTACCAATCACAGCTGCTATACAATGTATGCTGCTGTGCTTGGTAAATTGTGAGAAGGCCGCAGCGCTCAAAGCGCAGCGAGTCAGATACTGATGACTTATCCAGAGGATAAGTCATCAGTTAAAAAGATTCTGTCAGCTAGGTTTAGCCTATAGAGCTGAGGACATGCGCTGCTAGATCGCCACTAGCACGTCTACAATATACATTTCCCATAGCTCTGAGTGCTTTTATTCAGTCAAAAAAATGATTTTATATAAATGCAAATGATGCCCGGCATCCTCTGAAACTTCTCCTTGCTCCCCCGATGTCACACAGTTTGAGCGCCGTAATCTCGCGCATGCCATGCACAGTTCGTTCCCTGAGGCTGATGCCAGCACGGGAAAGGAACACTGATATGCGGCGTACTCGCACATGCGTGAAATTACGGTGTTCTAACTGTGTGACGTAAGGCGAGCAAGGAAGAGATTCAGAGGATGTGGTGCGGTGCTGGACTCCTTCGCAGTGGGCGTGGCTGGGCTCCTGAAATCCTAAAACGTTGGTAACAGCCTCTTGGGCTCCTTACTAGCCTCATTTGCATATATATAAAAAAAAATGTTTGACAATTTTTTGACAAAATCTATGCTATGGGTAATGTATATTGTGGACGAGCTTGTGGCGATCTAGCAGCGCATGTCCCCAGCTCTATAGGCTAAACCTACCTGACAGAATCCCTTGAAAAAGTGTTGGAAACCCAATTTATACTATACAGATCAATTTATTCTGTGGAATTTTTTTTAGCTTGTGAATGAGATATGTTAAAATATCATCCACTTTGCTGGAACTGTAAACTGCTGCATTTGCAGGAAACAAATCGGCAGCAGAAATTCTGCAATGTGTCAGCGCTGTGGGGATGTTCCCCTAACCATAAAGCCCCTTTAGGCTAGTGAATATCCAACCAGAACTTTGCTTATTTATTTATTTTTTTCATACAAAATGATAAAACATTCCATTCCACATATAAACCTTACAATTTCCTTGCAAAGCCACCTCTAAAGCTCAGATTATGTAAGATGATAAGGCAGGTTCTGCCAGCCACAGACTATAGTCCTTTCATGTTTCGGAGCTGAACTAACACTTGCATCCCTACTGTACATGATCAAAGCCTTCAATACATTATGGAAATGCCCAGTATTGGGAATACATAGCTGTATGAATCTGTGCTAGAAAATGAAGGGTTGAATACAGTTTATCTACTTGTGCTATATGTCTGTAGCCCATAATTCTTGATGTATGCCAAAATGGCGTTCTTTTGGAAAGGTCTAAGTGTACGTTAACATAGTTAGTTTTTTCACTATATCACAACCACAGTCAACCACATTTTTCAATTAAGGAACATCCTGCAAGACACATACACTATAGCAAGAATATGTATTTTCTACAATGGGGGCATATGCAACTGCATGGGATGCAGATGCATACATTAAGGCTATACATGCCATAGTATTGTCATAGTTATTTTATGAGAATTAAAAAATACCTGGACTTGGGAAGCTATAGAGTACACATACGTTCACATCACGCATTGCACCCGCGCGGAAAACTCGCCCGTGTGAATGCAGCCTTACAGTGACCCATATATTACAGTATACTCTGCATATGGGCTGTGATAATATTGTTAACCCTTTCACTACCGAGCCACTTTTCATCTTAAATCCCAGGCCAATTTTTGCAAATCTGACATGCGTCACTTTAAGTGGTAATAACTTTGGAGCACTTTTACTTATCTAAGCCATTCCGAGATCATTTTCTCGTGACACATTGTACTTCATTATAGTGGTAAAATTGAGTCGATATATTTCACCTTTAGTTATAAAATAATCCCAAATTTGGAAAAATTCTCAATTTTCTAAATTTGAATTTCTCTACTTTCAAGACAGATAGTAATACCTCATAAAATAGTTATCAATCAACATTCCCCATAAGTCTGACTTATGTTGGCATCATTTTGTAAATGTCATAAAAAAATTTAGGACATTAGAAGGCTTCAAATCTTAGAAGCAATTTTTCACCAAAATTTCCAAAACGATTTTTTTAAGCACCAATTCAGTTATAAAGTAATTTTGAGGGGCTTACAAATCAAAATTATTCAAAAACTGATGTTACAAACTTTGTTAACCCTTGAGGTGTTCCTTATGAATGAAAGGAAAATGGAGGTGAAATTTCAAAATGTAACTTTTTGGGTAGATTTATTTAATGTTAATAATTTTTTTCTTGTAACACAGCATGAGTTAACAGCAAAATATACCTCAATAAGCATTACTCTGAGTCTGCAGTTTACAGAAATACCTCATTTGTCATGCTCTATGGGCATGTGTCAGTGGTCAGAAGGAAAGCAGAAATATATGGATTTAGGAGGCAGATTTTGCTAGAATGGTTTTTAGGCACCATTTTGTATTTTAAGAGACCCTGACGTACCCCTACAGTGGAAACCCTCAAAAAGTGACCCCATTTTTGAAACTACACCCCTTAAAGAATATATTAGGGGAGGTACTGAGCACTTTGACCCCCTAAGTGTTTTATGGAATTTGGAAACACTTAACTGTGAAAAAGCACCCCATAATTTGTTATACATCAACACCCCATATGTGGTGGAAAAGCTGCTGTAGGGGCACATGGCAGGATTCAGAATGGAAAGAGCACATAAGGCTTTTGCAGCGCAGATTTTGATGGATTGGTTTACGGGTGCCATTGTTTTTCATTTTTTGAGGGATTGTCTTATGTGGGGGGCTCATTTTTTGCGGGATGAGGTGACGTTTTCATTTATACCATTTTGGGGTACATGAGACTTTTTGATCGCTTGGTATTACACTTTTTGTGAGGCAAGGAGACAAAAAATAGCTGTTTGGTCATAGTTTTATTGTATTTTACAGCATGCACCTGAGGGGGCATCTCATGTGATATTTTATACAGCAGGTTGTTATGGACGCGGTGATACCCAATGTGTTTATTATTTTTTTTATTTTTGTTAAGTGTTACAGAGTGAAAGCCTTTTTGAACATAATAAAATCTTGTTTTTGTGTTGCCATTTTCTGAGAGCCATATTTTTTTTTATTTTTTGGGCGATTCTCTTAGGTAGGAGCTTTTTTTGAGGGATGAGATGATGGCTTGATTGATACCATTTTGGGGTACATAAGACTTTTTGATCGCTTGGTATGACCCTTTTCGTGAGGCAAGGTGGAAAATGGCTTTTTTGGCATTGTTTTTATTGAATTTTTTACGTCGTTCACCTGACGGGGTGGATCATGTGATATTTTTATAGCGCCAGTCGATATGTATGCGGCGATACCTAATACATCTACTTTTCTTTTTTCCCCCTTCACTTTTTTTTTTGTCCCACTCTGGGACTTCAACTTTTGGGGGTTCTGATCCCCTTTACAATGCATTACAATACTTCTGTATTGTAATGCATTTAAGTGTATTACCAGTGTAATACACTTACAGCTTCCCTGCCTGTGAGATCCAGGGGGCTGGATCTCACTGGCTGACACAGATGGCAGCCACGATGTCTAGGGAAGGCATCGGGTTGCTGTCCAAGCCATCGGGTCCCTGTCACAGCAGCGCTGGGAACCAATGGGTGCTCTCTCCCTGCACGGACATTGCACATGCCGTGGTCAGCGCTAACCACGGCACATCTAGGATTAATGCGCAGGCATCTGTGTTTTCACCGATGCCGGCGCATACAGTAGGGGTCCGGCTATCAGTGACTGCCGGATCCCTACAGCTGATCAGGCGGGCACAGCTCCTGCACCCCACAATCAGCGCTCCGTAGTACTACGGCACTGGTATATAAGCCAGAGCAGCCAGTGCCATACATGTACGGAGTTGGTAGCGAACGGGTTAATGTTGCAGTACACTTTACCCCGAATGCAGCTAGTATATGGTTATATAACCATCTGCATTGACCTTAAGAATTTACCTATATGTAATGTAGAGGCAGGGTTGTAATCAGTAGTTCTGGAAAAACATACAGTCATGAGAAAAACAAAGTACACTGTTTCTGAATACTATGGTTTATGTATCAGAAGATAATACAAAAAAGAATATTTAGAATAGTTTACAATTGGGTAAATACAACCTGGGATGAACCACACCTGAAAAAATACACTGTGTCATTATTAATTTAACAAAAACTAGGCCAGAGCTCAACCCGGACATTTCCCCATTTTCACCAAGGCAGCCCCCCTGACTTGATGCTCTACTTTGCCCTGAGCTAAATCTCATAGGGCAAAGGCATTTTCTGGAGTTCCGGTGACAAACTGCACTCTCCTTAGGGCTGCCAGGGGGAGGCTTCCGCCCAGCAGTGAACCCGGTGGCGTCACCGGCACTGATAGGCGGTCTTTAGTGCTGCCCTAGCCTGTAAAACGGCTAGGGCAGCGCTAAAGCCCGCCCATCAGAGCCGGTGACGTCACCGAACACATTACTGGGTGGAAGCTTCCAAAGAATTTAAGAAGGTAAGTAGCAGCCTGGTGCTGCTAATCAAATACCTTTGATTAATTGATCCTCAGCAATTGTGAACCCCTCTATACAAAGTTTTGGCAGTTTGTTGGTCTGGAGCATTCAGGCATGTGTTAACACAATGCCAAGGAGGTTAGAGAAAGAATTGTTGCTGCCCATCCATCTAGGAAAGTCCATTTCCAAACAATGTGAAATCAATCATTCTACAGTGAGAAAGATTATTCACAAGTGGTAAACATTCAAGACAGTTTACAACTTCCCAGGAGTGGACTTCCCAGCAAATTCACCCCAAGGTCAGCCTATCAGTGCAGAGAAATTGCAGAAATTGCAGAAACCCAACAGCTACATCTACAAGGCCATCAGCATGTTAAATGTTTAAGTTTATGATGGTACAATAAAAAAAAAAAATTATGAACAATTATCGCTTATTTGTAAGGGTTGCCAGGAGAAAGCCTCTTTTTTCTAAAAATACCAAATAGCAAGTGGAATTTATCCTGTAGGGAATGTTAATTCAAGGCACTTACTAAAGTATTGTGATTGTCCAAATTACCTCCTTTGCTGGCTGGATTAATTTTTTTCATTGCATTATACAATGGCCGTTCTTGCACATTATAGGAAAAAGTGTTGATCTCTCTGGTAGCCAGAACTGTAGGAGGGTGCTTTTTCCTATATTTTGCACGAATGGCCACCGCTACTGAATTGCAAGAGTGGTTTTAACCCCTGGAAACGAGCAGTGTATAATGCGATGAAAAAATGAATGGAGCCATCAAAGGAGGCAATATGGACAATCACAATACATTAGTAAGTGCCTTGTATTAAATTTCTTTAAATGATAAATGCCATTTGCTGAAGTGAGACATCCCCTTTAAGTCTGCATAGTTGCATCTGAACACTCTACAACAGTGTTCCTCAACTCCAGTCCTCAGGGCCCACCTGCCACTCATGTTTTCAGGATTTTCTTAGTATTGCGCAGGTGATATAAATAGTCTCAATGCATCAGGACTTACCACATGTATTCATTCTGTCGAATATTCTCAAATCCTGACAGGCAGGTGGGCCCTGAGGACCGGAGTTGAGGAACTCTGCTCTACAAGACTTCTGGAACAATGGGGGAGATTTATCAAGATTTATGCTTTCTGTGTTGGTCTTGATATCCCCTGCACTACCAGAGAATGCACCTAATTTATGATGAGGCTCAAGCCTTTTTATAAATTAGCTGCATCCTCCTGCGGTCCATGCTCCTTAACAGAAATCTACAGCAGCTCTGAGCTCTCAGAGTTTTGGCTTCATTTGCTTCAGAAGACTGGCGTAAATGAAGATACATTTATAGAGGCTGCTGGCCACGACCCCTTACTGCCCTTGCCACACCCCTTTTCTGAAAGGTGGCAAAGGTGTCTGAAAAAGTGAGACAATTTTTTAAAAGTTACAGGTACACATACACAGTTACAGGTACACATACTTTTAACACCACTTTTCAGGCACAAGGGAGATAAATTTTCCCCAAAGTTTTAACACTAACACCTTATACCAACTGTCAAGAACGGTTATGGAGGGGTGATGATTAGTGTTGGGAGAACTTCTGTTTTCCAGTTGAGCGTACAAGGTTCAGGATTTTTAAGAATTTCATTATGGATTCCGTTACCATGGACCATAACTTATGGTCTGTGGTAGCTGAATCCATAATGGAATTCTTATCTAAACCCGAACCTTGTACGCTGAACTTGAAAACAGAAGTTCGTTCATCCCTAGTGATGATTTGAGCTTGTTTTGCAGCCATGGGACCTGGGTACCTTCCATTCATCTAGTTGGCCATGAACTCCTCTGCACATTCTAGAGCTAAATGTGAGGCCATCTATCCAACAGCTAAAGCTTGGCCAAAACTGGGTCATGCAACAGCACAGTGATCCCAAGCACAAGAGCATATCTACAACAAAATATCTGAAAAAAAAAGAATCAAGTTGTTGCAATGACCCAGTCAAGTGTAGAACTCAACCCATTTGAAATGATGTGGTGGGACCTTAAGCGAGCTGTGCATAAATGAATGTCCACAAACAGGGGCGGATTAAGTACATGATAGGTCCAGGACTGTCTACCCAATTTGGGGCCCTCCCTCCATTTTTGTTTAGTTTTTTTGTATGTAGAGACTGGGGTGCTTCGTGAGCACCACAGTCTCTTCCTAGGCCATATGACCTCTTCAGAAATAAAAAGAGAAATAGCCGTTGGTACGTTGCCTTCCTTTAGGAGCGCTGCAGATTCCAATTGTGAAGTGGGTCCAGTTACAGCGGTAATATATTTTTTGCCTAAAATACACAAGAGTCTGACCAACCCCCCTGGCAGACCTATTGTGTCGGGCATAAATTCCCTTACAAGTAGAGTAGGAGAATATGTCGATTTTTTCCTTCAGAAGTATGTCCCACTGATGCCATCCTACTTGAAGGACTCAGGGAGTGTCCTAAATTTGATTAAAGAGTTTGGTGCCTGCCCGGATGATATGTGGTTAGCTACAGTCGATGTAACATCCCTGTATACGGTGATCCCAAAAAATTTGGGCCTTAAGGCCATTGAGGAAGAGATACGGCAGGACCCTTTGATGACAGAGGAACAGGGGAAGTTCATCCTTGAGTGTGTTGAGTTCTGCCTCAGTCACAATTATTTTTGGTACAAAGATAGCTACTACCTTCAGCGCACTGGAGACGGCGATGGGGCGAAAATAGTCCCCAGTTTCGCTAATATTTTTATGGGGGCGTGGGAAAAAGAAAACATTAACCCCGTCCTTACCTTAATAAAGTGACAGCGTTTGGCGAGCTGAACATCTGGAAGAGGTTCATTGACGACTGCCTCATTGTTTGGAAGGGAGAAAGACAGGGCCTTTTGGATTTTATAAGCCATCTTAACGTCAACCAGCGGAACCTTACTTTCACGAGCACCGTTAGTAAAGACAGCATTAACTTCCTCGATTTAACCATTTTTTTGGAGGATGGCTTCTTGAAGACAAAAACTTTTTTTTAAAGAAACGGATGTCAACGGCTACATAGACACCTCTAGCTGCCATTATACCCCCTGGATTAAAAATATACCTAAGGGGCAATAAAAAGGGTTCACCGAAATTGCACAAAGGAGGAGGATTTTGAAACGCAGAGTGAGATAATCACAGAACGTTTTTTGGAAAAGGGATACCATAGGGAGGATTTAGTGAGATGTAGGAAGGAAATAGAAAGGGAGAGTAATAAAGAGGGAGCGTCACCAAAAATGAAAATAAAAAAAGATTTCCGTTTTTCCTTCCGGGATAATGAAAAATGTAATAAGAAAAAAATTGTTAAATTTAAAAAAATTATCCAATTTTAGGGAAGGATATTCCAGACCAGGGGTAGGCAACCTTTGGCTCCCAGCTGTTGTGAAACTACAACTCCCAGCATACATAGTTGCTCTGCTCTTCTAAGAACTTACATAGAAATGAATGGAGCATGCTGGGAATTGTAGTTTCGCAACAGCTGGGAGCCGAAGGTTGCTGATGCCTGTTCCAGACCAACCCAGTGTAATTTTCAGAAAAGCACCGAACATACGGACTAAGTTGGTACATAGCTCTTTACGCCCTTAGGATGTAAGGAAAGGGAAAAAATTCATCTGGTGTGGGTTCTGTTTGCCATGTCGAAATAGGAAGAAAGAAAAGAGAAAAATAGGAGGAAAAAAAACAGGATTATAATATAAAAGGACTTATCACCTGCGAAAGTATAGGGGTGGTCTACATGCTGGAGTGCCCGTGTGGCCTCCAGTATGTGGGCCAGTACCATGAGAAAACTGAAAGTGAGGATTCAAGAGCACATTCGAAATATTAGAAAGGGGCTAGAGACACACAGTGTATCTATGCATTTTAAAACCAAACTTCAGAAAGACCCTAGTGGACTTTTTTCCTCCGGAGTGGAGTTGGTAAAACCGCACTGGCGTGGAGGAAATTCCGCCGAGGGGATAAACAGGAGGGAAGTTGAGTGGATCTACAAGATGGATTCACTACAACCAAAAGGGATGAACGTGGAATTTGATTTAAAACCCTGTCTCACGTGAAAGAAACATACGTTAGCTTCTAAAATATGAAAATATGGCTAATATGTGTGGCTGAAGGGGATCATGTGAGCTAAGACGCGTCAGGTCTCTCATGAATGAAGGAAGTGGTTTAAAGGTGTGTAAGCTTATTATTGGTGGAAATGGAACATGTGGGGTATGACGTGGCTGATCAACCGTGAATGATGGAAGTCTGCTTTAGATATGTATTCTGCTATTGGTTGGAATGATTTATGTGGGTGGCGTTTAGGTTTTTATGAATGAAGGGAGATGCTCCCAGGATGTGTATCCGAGTATCGTTGGGGGAGCAATCATATGGGGGAAGTGGATACCTCCGAGTCAAGGTATGCAAGTAGCTTTTAGATAGCTCTTTTGTAAAATATGGAATATGGTCATCTAAAGGGAGTTTTTCTAGGTGTTTTTAGGAATGTATTTTATGTACCCTCAAGGGGTGTTTTTAGGAATGACCTTAGGAGTGTATTTTATGTACCCTAAAAGGTTTAGTTTTTTGTGATTTATGCACTTTGTACGAAGCCGTAGAGGCTAGGTTTTATGGAGGTGTGGCAGAGTCTCACCTGATGGTTTATAAGGACCACCGCTGAGTGGGTGGAGTAGATACCCCTGACGAAGCTTGCTGAAGCAAAACCCGGTCAGGTGACTGATTTATGTACACTGCCTTTTATCAACTTGTATCTTGTAAGTACAATAAAACCCTTTGCAGTTGAACCGTTGTGACTGTACTTCACTATTTGTGGCTATCTTGATTTCTCACAAAGGTCCATGATGGAGCGGTGAATCCGGGTGACCTGAGTGTTTTCCCATGCCCAAAGGGAGTCTGTGTGATTTTGGATAAGAGGATCTCTTCTGTTCTCTATGAAGCATCGCGGTTCATTTGGAAAAACGCATATGACATCTTCAGGCTAAAAAAAATACCCCAAACTGGGTCCTAAACTGAAAAATTTTGTAGCCAAATTAAAAATACATATAATTATAATAAAAAAGACATAAAGGAGAATACAGCACCACATACCTGTTACATCCAGTGACATCTCCTGTCATGTAGACCTTCTCTTTCCTCTTCTCCTCCGTTTGACCCAGACCGCCATGGCAAATTCTTTCATCTGCATCTCGTCTCTACAGAGTTTGTAATGCAGACACGTCAGATTTCAGAATTTTTCCATCAACCTCCCCATCCTTGTGTCCCCACAGTGTCATCCCAATACTGTGCCCGTTGTGCTCCCCATGTCCCAGGTACTATACTGCTGAAAAAATGGTGACCCTAATAGACATACTTGGGGTCATTTATCAAACTGGTGTAAAGTAGACCTGCCAAAAATGAATGGTGGAACCTGATTGGCTGCTATGGGTAACTAAGCCAGTTCTAGTTTCCACCCGATGTACTCAATGTCTCTTAATATGTCCTCCTGTGTGTCCCCAACCCACAAGTCGCCCTAAGTAGGCACATGAAATAAAAAAATAAAAAGTGAAAAAAAAATTAAAAGCTAAATACTCACCTATGCCAGTGCCAGGCGCTTGCTTGCAGAGGAAGGCGGGATGAGGCAGGTGCGCACACGTCACACTGCTGTGTCCCGGCACAGGCGCGTGATGACGTCATCACGCCTATGGCTGTGATCAGCGGACAGCGGTGTGCCAGGGAACTATGCGCTCCCGTGCCCCGCCGCAGTATGTGGGCTTTCGGGTCGGCGCTGGGCCCCCCAGCGGTGCTGGGCCCGGGGCTGCCAACCCGAACATCCCTATTGTATTCTGCCACTGTCCACAAACCTCAATGAATAAAGCAACGTTGTAAAGAATGGGCCAATATTCCTCCAGTACCATCTAAAACTGATAAAGTCATACAGAAAACAATAACTTCAAGTGCTTCGTAGTAGTTCAAAAACTGCTTCGTACTTACGGTAGTTTTTTACCCATGGATTTTCAATTTTAGCTTCATTTTTGTGGAATAAATAATACAAATAATAAATGTGTGACGTTCTTCTGAGGTTGCCAAAACGTATGTTAATAATTTCAGCTGTTGCACTTGAAATTGTTCTGGAATGCCAAGAATGTACGTTATCAGATAAGGCAAATTGTGGTTTTCAGTTGTCAACATAGAAATGACTGGCCTTTCAATGTCATACTGTGATCGATATTCTAAAGGAATAGTAACATAGTAACATAGTATATAAGGCCGAAAAAAGACATTTGTCCATCCAGTTCGACCTGTTTCCTGCAAGTTGATCCAGAGGAAGGCAAAAAACCCCTGTGAGGTAGAGCCAATTTTCCCCACTTAAGGGGAAAAAATTCCTTCCCGACTCCAATCAGGCAGTCAGAATAACTCCCTGGATCAACGACCCATCTTTAGTAACTATAGCCTGAAATATTATTACGCTCCAGAAATACATCCAGGCCCCTCTTGAATTCCTTTATTGTACTCACCATCACCACCCCCTCAGGCAGAGAGTTCCATAGTCTTACTGCTCTTACCGTGAAGAACCCTTTTCTATGTTTGTGTACAAACCTTCTTTCCTCCAGACGCAGAGGATGTCCCCTCGTCACAGTCACAGTCCTGGGGATAAATAGATGATGGGAGAGATCTTTGTACTGACCCCTGATATATTTATACATAGTTATTAGATCTCCCTCAGTCGTCTTTTTCTAGAGTGAATAACCCTAATTTTGATACCCTTTCAGGGTACTGTAGTTGCCCCATTCCAGTTATTACTTTAGTTGCCCTCCTCTGAACCCTCTCTAGCTCTGCTATGTCTGCCTTGTTCACGGGAGCCCAGAACTGTACACAGTACTCCATGTGTGGTCTGACTAGTGATTTATAAAGTGGTAAGACTATATTTTCATCACGGGCATCTATGCCCCTTTTGATGCAACCCATTATCTTATTGACCTTAGCAGCAGCTGCCTGACACTGGTTTTTACAGCTTAATTTGTAATTTATAAAAATTCCTAGATCCTTTTCCATGTCAGTGTTACTGAGTGTTTTACCATTTAGTATGTACGGGTGACTTGCATTATTCCTTCCCATGTGCATAACTTTACATTTGTCAGTGTTAAACCTCATCTGCCATTTCTCTGCCCAAGCCCCCAATCTATCCAGATCCCTCTGTAGCAGAAAACTGTCCTCTTTAGTGTTAATTACTTTACACAGTTTAGTGTCATCTGCAAAAATTGATATTTTACTGTGCAAGCCTTCTACAAGATCATTAATAAATATATTGAAGAGAATAGGGCCCAATACTGAACCCTGAGGTACCCCACTAGTGACCGTGACCCAATCTGAGTGTGTACCGTTAATAACCACCCTCTGTTTTCTATTACTGAGCCAGTTACTTACCCACATACAGATATTTTCTCCTAGTCCAAGTGTTCTCATTTTATATACTAACCTTTTATGTGGTACAGCGTCAAATGCTTTGGAGAAGTCCAGATATACGACATCCATTGATTCGCCGCTGTCAAGTCTAGAACTTACCTCCTCCTAGAAACTGATTAAATTAGTTTGACATGACCGATCCCTCATGAAGCCATGCTGATATGGTGTAATTTGCTTATTTTCATTGAGATACTCCAAGATAGCATCTCTTACAAAACCTTCAAACAGTTTACCCACAACAGATGTTAAACTTACCGGCCTATAATTTCCAGGCTCTGTTTTTGGACCCTTTTTGAATATTGGCACCACATTTGCTATACGCCAGTCTGGTGGAACATTCCCTGTCAATATGGAGTCCGTGAATATCAAAAATAAGGGTCTGGCTAGGACATCACTTAATTCCCTTAGGATACGGGGGTGTATGCCATCCGGTCCTGGCGATTTGTCTATTTTAATCTTTTTAAGTCGCTGCTGTACTTCTTCCTGGGTCAGACAGGGCACTTTTAAAGGGGAATTTACTTTTACATTTCGTATTTCATCTGAAATTTCATTTCCTCAGTGAAAACAGTGGTGAAGAAAATATTTAATATTCATTTGAATCTTATGGAATAATCACCATAAGTAAACACCTTGGAGCATGTATATATTAACGACAATTTATTGGTGATGTGCATGTACAGCTGCGGAGTAATTGCACATATTAAAGGGATTGTCTTGAGACTAGAGAAGAAATTCCACGAACCTGGTAATGGTGTACAAAAAAAACAAAAACTTGTCCGAGCATCCTGTTTGCAGCTGGACCGGAACTGTGATGTGCCATCTATGTGCACATGATGTTGGCCAAACAATGGCCTCAGTGGTTATGTGCACAGGAATGGCATGTGACCAATATCTTTTTCACTTTGTGGCTCTAATATTTTTGTAGTAATGATACAGTGCAGTGTGTAACAGATAAGAACTTTGTGCAGTCAGGGAATAGACCTAGATGGCGATGCTCTGTAGCTGACCACTGAATGACACATGATAGAATCATACGTTTCCATATAGTAAAAAAAATAGATTTTCTGCACACTAGAACATGAACTGATTCTACTTGAACTACAAATTCAATATGCAAATTCTCTTCCTGTTGCACAAGCAGAGTTATATATTCCAAAAGAGTTTTGTGTTTAAGCTTGAGAATCAATCTTAATAATTAAGAGCATTCTGTCATGGCCTAGAAATACTAACATATATTTTTCTGCTGAGAGTAATATCGCTTTATATGGCTTTGCGGGAAGAAAGAGGAAGTACATGTTAATATTGCTCAGTGCAGCGCTGTTTAAATTAAACTTTTATTTTTATAGGCGGAATGTTAATCTATATGCAAAGTGTAAGTGAAGACGTTATTTTAATTGCTTAGTAATTTACCTCTTGAATGATTACCATAACAATTCACTTTAGTATGCTCAGTTTGGTGACTCAAATCCCAGGCAGCTCTTCTACTGAGTGTAAGATGGTTACTGCAATAGCTAGAGGGCTTTGCGGGCCTTGGCATCAAATCCTCAAACACCGTGCCCTGGATTCAGGGTTGCCGACCGTCCTGAAATTCCTGGACGGTCTGTTAAAATAGGGAACTTTTTTAAAGAGTCCGACGAAAAAAAAAGTTGTGTATTTCTTTGTTTGTTTTTTGAGGACTGTGGTACTAGAACAGAAAATTGTGATTTTAATTAATTTATAGTTCAAAGCAAATGCTGGTAATGATTTTATATCAGTATATTGACCTATAACATCTATTACTTATTATATTTATCATTCATTATGGTCTTCCAATTTGTCAGTAAAAAATGTTGGTTGGCCGTAATTTTTTAATAAGTGGTCCAGAATAAAGGAAAATTCAGGATTTTCCTAATTTCATGACGTAAAGTCATGATTTTATGAAAGACACGGAGGCGAGTATTGCTTAACTCTCTCTTTACTGGATTAAATAGCAGCAAAGACAATTCTAAAGAAAAACAGGTGTAACCATGGCGACTACTCCTCCCCTATATAAGGAGCATCACCAGCTGGACTCTTCCTCTTTCTTTGCGTCTTCCGACAGAACCTGAAATAATCTAGAAGCTTTATCCTGAGATCGGCCGGGAAGAGCCACTCTTATCCCCTTGAACGATTAACAGCAGCCAGAACGTCGGCCGCGAGATAACGGAACGGGACAGCTGATTGGCGAGAACACTGCCTCCGTGGTCTTGATCCAATCAACCTGAAAAGAAAAAAGACACAGTCCATGGTAATAATACAGAAACCTAACAGAGTTCATAAAAAACAAAACATCATCTGACCCATCACTGAAACTTCCAACAGAAGAAGAAACAAATCATATGCCCAAGACAGGTTGGGAAAAAGAGAAGAAAACGAGAGGGAGGGCAATACTCGCCTCCATGTCTTTCATAAAATAATGACTTTACATCATGAAATTAGGAAAATCCTGAATTTTATATCAAGACACAGAGGCTCCTATTGCAAGTTTAAAGCTGTGAGATCACCATCGAAAAAGCATGAGGAATAGGCCTGAAATAAAAGTCTCGAAAGGTTGAAATTCGAGACCAATCCGCCAATTTCATGACATCTTCCAAATGGGCCCCGGCCACTGACATGGAAGTGGCTGCCGCCCCCCAAACCGAGTGTGCCGTGAAAATAGAGGTGTCTATGCCCGAGAGGCATAAAACCCACTTCACCCAACGGGAAAGAGTAACAGTAGTAACTGGCGAGAAAGGGTGGCGAAAGAAAATGAACAGTTGAGGGGAATAATTAGAACGGAAAGCCTCCGTGCGAGATTCGTACTCTCTTAGACAAGACACTGGGCATAACTGAAGCGATGAAGGGAAAGACGGATAAGAAACCGATTTTATGCTGGTTTTCGTGCGACGCGTAATATTGAACGTCACGCCTTCCGGTGTAAAATAACGAGCGTCAATGTCCAGAGCCCGGACATCAGACACCCGTTTGCACGAGATTAAACAAAGCAAAGTTACCAGCTTGGCTGATAGGTGCCGTAATGTCAACATCGAGTTGGAAGGCCAACTCTCCAAAAATCTGAGCACGGATGCAACGTTCCAAGTGGACGAGAAGCGAGGCCTGGAAGGGCGCGCCAGGCGAGAACCCCCTAACAATCTACAAACAAGAGGATGTTGGCCAGCCAGACAGCCTTCGAATCCCTGTTGTCTGGATGAAATCGCCGATCGGTATAGATTTATCGTGCGGTATGCCTTCCCTCCTTCGAAAAGGGAGGTGAGGAACTGAAGGATAGCAGTTACAGAGGCCTGAATGGGATCCAAGTCCCTTGCCAGGCACCAGCGAACCCAGACATCCCAAGCTGCCCGATAGGCTCGTCTATTCCCTGGCGCCCAGGCCGATTCCAACAGCTGTCTAGTCTCTGCCGAAAACTCAGAGGAGTCCCAGGGACCCCCGAAACTTTGAATGCGATCAGCTGAAGAGACCCATCGAGAAGAAGAGGGTGTAGGCATCCATAAGGATCAAGCAGGAGATGCGGGAACACTGGTAAGAGAAAGGGTTCCTACACTAGGAGGTTCAGCAGCTGTGGGAACCACGACTGTGTTCTTCAGAAGGGAACTATCAGGACCAGATCCGCCTCCTGGTGACAAATCTGCACCAGAACCCGGGAAATGAGCTAGAAGGATGGAAAGGCATAATGAAGGGGACCGCCCCAATGTTGGAGGAAGTCGTCTACTGCCTCTGCATCTGGGTCTGGACGCCAACTGAAATACCTGGGGAGTTGCGTGTTCAACCGCGATGCAAATAGGTTGATGGCAAATGGGCCCCAACGAGACAAAATATCGTGAAACACCCTCGTATCCAATCTCCAATCGCTGGAGTCCGAGATGCAATGAGAACTCCAGTCAGCTAAGGTGTTGTGGAGACCCGGAAGATACTCCGCCACCACTGAGATTCCCCAGGCTAAACAAAACTCCCAGAAATCCTTGGCCAGAAAGGAAAGGACCGATGAACGGGTCCCGCCCAAGCAATTTACGTATCGGACAGCCGACACGTTGTCCATACATAGTCGTATACATGCCCGAACTGAACCATGAGCGAAGTTGCCGATCGCGAAAGATCCCGCCAGAAGCTCGAGCGCGTTTATGTGAAGAGGTGACTTTTCTGGCGACCACGCACCTCCCGTGGACACCCCCAGACAATGGGCTCCCCATCCCATCAAGCTGGCATCTGATTCTATGACCAGATCCAGCTGAGGGCCGAATATAGCTCGGCCGTTCCACACCGACAGATTGTGGATCCACCACAAAAGTTCGTGTCTGATCTCCATATCCAGGACCAGAGTGTCGGAGTAGGAGGCTTCCGCTCTCAGGTACGCAATTTTGAGCCGCTGAAGGGCCCGATAATGGAGGAGACTGTAATTTAGAGGCAAAAGATTTATTGCCCCTGAGAGGGGGAGAGGGTCTTAGAGACCCCGTGCGTCCATCCTGCACGGACACGGCAGGGGAAGCAGGGACATTAGTTGGAATGAGCGACATGGCAGAGGAGTCTGGTAGGAGTTAGTCACCCCTAGCAGACAAAACGAGATGAGCTGAGGAAAATAGGGATAGCCTGGAAAGGGGTAAGGACTACCTATAGTGCAGCGAACGCGGCACAGAAGGCTCGTGGCTGATGGCGTTAGCACGGCGGGAACGTAAGAGAGGGGGCTTGGCAAACACGAGCCGCCTCCTCTCAAAATTACTGGCAATGCTGCACAAGATGGCGGCCGAGAATCCCGCCAGTGACGCAGGATCCCGGCGCAGAGAGAGGACCAAGATGGCGCCCGAGAATCATGTCTCTCGCGAGAACTCGGAGGCGCGAAGCAACTGCAGAAGCGGGAAGAAAACGAACGTGGGAAGTATCGGGAAAGAAATAAGAAGACAGTGGGGGGGGGGAGCAAAATGGCCAGACAATGCCGCCAAGAAAAAATAAGTCCAGGAGCGAAAAGACGACTGGAACCAGGCGCCATAACACCGAGGGGAACAGAAAAAAAGAACTTGAGGTAAGAGCAAAAACGTAGGAGGGGAGAAGAATTCAACAAACCCAAGGGGGGAAAAAAGACTGGGGAAAAAACTAAAAATGAACAATAAGAGATGAGGAATATAGTCTACTAGCAGTATATGACAATATCTATAGCTAAAATATATATAGAGAAATATAATTAAACGTATACAAACAAAAAGCACGTATCTCATGTCAAGCAGCAAAGAAAGAGGAAGAGTCCGGCTAGTGATGCTCCTTATATAGAGGAGCAGGGGAGGAGTAGTCGCCATGGTTACACCTGTTTTTCTTTAGAATTGTCTTTGCTGCTATTTAATCCAGTAAAGAAAGAGTTAAGCAATACTCGCCTCCGTGTCTTGATATAAAATTCAGGTTAGCAACAATGCCTGGATTACTGGCACAACCACTGTTCAATGACTGTCCACTTCTTCATATTGTACACATAAGGCTCTGACCACATTTCATTCAGGACATACTTATGCAATAGACGTTTGTCTATTAGGGCTCATGCACACGACCGTATGTATTTTGTGGTCTGCAAGAAACGGATCTGCAGAAAATACAGATGTGTCCGTGTGCATTCCGTATTCTGCGGAACAGAACAGCTGGCTCCTAATAGAACAGCACCATCCTTGTCCGTAATGGGGACAATAATAGGACATCTTCTATTTTTTTGCGGAACTGAAATACGAACATACGGAAACGGAATGCACACGGAATAACTTACATTTTTTTTACAGACCTATTGAAATAAATAGTTCCAAATACGGTCCACAAAAAAAATGGAAGAGACGCGGAAAGAAAATATGTTAGTGTGCATAAGCCCTGAAGTTGTATAAATAGGCCATTGATTCCATCGTAAAAAAAAACTGTTTCTGTCCATTACACATCTCTTTCAGTTATAATGAAAAGTATTGCTGTCTGTGCTTTTCAATACCAGTTAAAAATAAGATGTATGCTGATGTATACTAGTAATAAATATGCAAAAAGGATTTTTTTTTTGGCATCCCCTTGGCTACTGATGTCTGGGCATATTGAGAAGTGCATAATACATATTTTACACCAAACCCATATCACAAACTTGATGTGAACAAAGACGAATATTACATAGAATGAAACCTTACTGAGCTCTTAAATGAGTTATTAAAAACATGGCAGTCCCCAACGTCATAGGGGATGCAAGTAAACAGGTCACCTGACCCTCTCCCATTGACAGATGTTATCCGCATGCAGGGAAGATGCACAGATGGCCACGGAGTGATCGGGAATGAAACCAGGCACGAGGACCAGGTAAGAATGGTTAGCACCATGGGTCAAGGCATTGTGGGGGTTGTTAAGCATTGGATAACCCCTTTAATTTTGCCATGATATATTTGTGGAAATAAAATGACCTGTGTTTTTAATTTTGTGAGAATGAAATCTGCTTTTTTTTACCCTTTTCACCTGTCCATTGACTTATTAAGGTACCTGCTACCTGAGCATCTATATATTTGTCTTAATTGGCTTGCTCAAGTCTATTTGCTAAATGATCCCTCAAAATATCAGTCGAGTGAGCTCCTACCCTTTGGAGCTCCTACCCATGGATCCAGAAAACACGGATCCCGACCAAGTGCATGCCCCCAAAATGGACAAGAATAGGACATGTTCAATGCTGTCATGCTGCGCATCTTTTATGGTCCCATTGAAATGAATGGGTCTGCATCTGATCTGCAAAAAATTCAGATGCAGACAAAAACTATGGTCGTGTGCATGAGCCCTTTTTCTGTAACTTGTAAATTAATATAGTGGAGATTATTAATCCAGTTTTGATAGTATTTTGCATGTATACTTTAATATAACAGGAACATGGCCTGCTGATCAGTAGCTCATCCCCTAATTTTGGAAATAAAAGTTTGTTTGTTGAATATAAGCTTCTGAAAAGTACCCATCCTTGACTGATATTTACACAACCTGCACAGAAATTGGATATAATACTGTCCACTGGCTTTCAGCCTGTGAACACATGACATTTTCCTTAAAATAATCTTCAATCTTCATCAGATTTTTTTTTTTTGTGAACGCACATTGAATTTTATGGGTCTTGACTTTTGATCTACGCATTTTGGAAGATAGCATTAGAGCAATGTCTTATTTTGTTGCTTGGAAACAGATCCTAAACCAACAATATACTGAAATACCATTGAGACATGGGATTACTGGTTCATTAACTAAAACAAAGAGATTTTTGGAATTTATTAGGAGGTTTATCATGAGGGGAATTTATAGCTCAGAAGGAGCTTGCATTGCCATAATTTGCTGCAAAATTATGAAATTTTACACAATGTGTGATAAATTTCATGTATCAACAAAGGGATTGTCTGAAAATACATCATTTCTGGCAGGTGCCAGCAGCTTGTCTCCCCTACTGAAAGGATCATACTTATCTGTGCCTTACTACTCCAGTCCTCCGTGCTGGCTCCTGTGTCTCCATCTTCCGGTTGGGATTTGTCTTCTTCCTCCCAAGCCTGGGCTTGGTCACCTGATCCTCTTCTGCCAACCACTAGCATCAGTGGTCACTAGTGATGAGCGAAGCCAGCTTCAGATCCTAGATCCTAAGTCGCTTACCTCAAAACTTTGGTTTAATGCTGTACAGAGATCCGTTGCCATACAGCATTAAAATGTACTGCCTTCGAAGAGGCGAAGTGAGTTATTCCCAAAGTCTTGTTGTATGGAGATGGATCTACATACAGCATTAAACCGAAGTTTTGAGTGAAGCAACCAGATCTAGGATCCGAAGTTTACCTCGCTCATCCCTAGCGGTCACGTCGTGTCTCTTATTGACACAAAAGCGGTTGGCTGAAGAGGATCAGGTGACACATCCCATGAAACAAACCCCTGATTGAAATATAAAGATGCGGGAGCCAGCATGGAGGACCAGAGTGGCAGAAGCAATTAAGCATGATCCTTTCAGTAGGGCGCAGACCGGCTGCCACCAACTGTTAGAAATGATTTAGTCATGGACAACCGTGTTAAGTCTAACTTCTGTCTTGAGATGTTCCTCCACTTTCTACGGCACTCCTTTACTAGAGAAAGACTTTGGCAATTTTTGTGATTTTACTGCGCACTGCCACTCTATTCAGCTGTACGGGACTGCTGGAAATAGCTGAGTACAAGTGCTTGTTTATTACCAGCAGTCCTAGAGAGATGATGTAGTGGGCATACACAATCCGTCAGTTCATTAATAGACATATGGAGAAAAACTGTGAGATTAATCCCAGGAACACATTTTATGATCAAATGTAACTAAATAATAACAAATTACTACAATGAAATGTATTAAAAATTACAATTTCATAAACATACACAACTCATGATAATGATGTAAAGGAAAAAGTAAGAGTATACAACATAATTTGCATGTTCTACAGGTTCATGAAAGGTGGATGAATGAATTTACATTTCTGACGCAAGCTGTTTTATGTTTTGCTTACTCTATGATATTACTTTACAGTCGTGCACATAAAATTCCATTATTGTTCAAAGCAATGTAAACATGACACATAATCCTGGTTGGCACCACAGGTCATATATTAAATCACTCTAAAATAGCATTAAGCTACACTATATGGGCAGCCACTGATGTTGGACAAGAGGGCCTGGCTTGAAATCTCTTACTTAGTTCATCCCCAAGGTGTTTGATGAGGTTGAGGTCAGACTCAGGGCTCTGTAAAGCCAGTCAAGTTTTTCCACAACATACTCACCCAACCATGCCTTTGTGGACCTCAGCATGCACGTGGAGTCTGCATTCCCTGAATTTAATGGAGGCCATTGTGGCCCCAATAGAGGTTTAATAAAGTGTGGGCTCAGCATGCATGTGGAACCCACATTCCCTGAATTTAATGGAGGCCAGTATGGCACCAGTGGAGGTAGTATTTAGTGTAGGTTCCTATCCTAAGGAGATTGCCTTGAGGCTGGCAGACAAGCACAAATAATTTTGTACAAAATGTATTTGTCAAGAATCTCGCGTTTATAATGTAGCATTAGTATTACTATGGAGGCCAGTTGGCACCAGGACAGGTATAATATACTGTGGGCTCAGCATGCATGTAGAGCCTGCATTCCCTGAATTTAATGGAGGCCATTATGGCACCAAAATAGTTATAATATAGTGTGGGCTCAGTATGTATGTGGAACCTGCATTCCCGAATTTAATGGAGGCCATTATCGCACACAGTGCAGTTTCTAGGTAAAATTTCTCTCAGGGCGAGTGTTAACCTCCCCACCACCCCCCCACCCACATCAAAACTGCTCAATGAAATCATATCACAAGAGTACTTGCAACTGTCTCACCATATATACAGTTGTGTTCAAAATTATTCAACCCTCAATGCTGTAAAGGGTTTTAGGGAATTTAGTGTACATTTGTAATTGTGTTCAGAATGAAATCTTACAAGGACTTTTTAAAGAACCAAATGCAACTAAAATGACATCAATTGTTTTTGTAATACAGTATTAAATGTTTTTTTTTGTGATTTCTTCATTGACACAATTATTCAACCCCTTAAAGACGACCACTCTTAAGAACAGAGGTTCATTCAAGTGTTTTCGATCAGGTATTGAAAACACCTCTGGATGTCAAGAGCAGCAATCAAGCATAATAAGCACCAATTAGGCAGATGTAAAATGACTGTGATACTCAGCTCCTTCTAGACATTTACTGGTGTGTTTACAAACATGGTGAAGTCAAGAGAATGGTCCAGGAAGACAAGAGAAGAGGTGATTTCTCTTCACAGGAAGGGCAATGGCTATAAGAAGATTGCAAAGATGTTATACCAAGAGACACCATAGGAAGCATCATTCGCAAATTCAAGGCAAAGGGCACTGTTGAAATGCTACCTGGTTGTGGCAGAAAGAAGATGCTGACTTCGACTGCTGTGTGCTACCTGAAGCGCAAAGTGGAGAAAAGTCCCCGTGTGACTGCTGAGAAACTGAAAAAAGATTTGTCAGATGCGGGTACTGAAGTTTCAGCTCAGACAATAAGGCGCAAACTGCGTAATGAAGGCCTCTATGCCAGAACTCCCAGGCGCACCCCCTTGCTGTCTCCAAAGAATAAGAAGAGTCGACTACAGTATGCCAAAAGTCATGTGGACAAACCACAAAAGTTTTGGGATAGTGTTCTGTGGACTGATGAAACAAAATTAGAACTGTTTGGGCCCATGGATCAACGCTATGTTTGGAGGAGGAAGAACAAGGCCTATGAAGAAAAGAACACCTTGCCTACTGTGAAGCATGGCGGGGGTCAATCATGCTTTGGGGCTGTTTTGCTTCTACAGGTACAGGGAAGCTTCAGCGTGTGCAAGGTACCATTAATTCTTTTCAGTACCAGGAGATATTGGATGAAAATGTGATGCAGTCCGTCACAAACCTGAGGCTTGGGAGACATTGGACCTTTCAACAGGACAATGATCCCAAGCATACCTCCAAGTCCACTAGAGCATGGTTGCAGATTAAAGGCTGGAACATTTTGAAGTGGCCATCGCAGTCACCAGACTTAAATCCGATTGAGAACCTCTGGTGGGACTTAAAGAAAGCAGTTGCAGCCCGCAAGAATAAGAATGTGACTGAACTGGAGGCTTTTGCCCATGAAGAATGGGCGAAGATACCCGTAGATCGCTGCAAGACACTTGTGTCAAGCTATGCTTCACGTTTAAAAGCTGTTATAACTGGAAAAGGATGTTGTACTAAGTACTAAGATTGAATGTCACTTGTGGGTTGAATAAAACTGATAATGATGTGAGCACAGAAAAGACATTTGTGGTTATTTCATTATAAATGTTATGTTATATTTGTCTGACTTACAAGTGTCTCTTTGATTTAATTGTAAACAAGATGACTGAAATCATCACAATCAATGTCAAACTGGCCAAAACACTCAATTTCAGTGGGGGTTGAATAATTTTGAACACAACTGTATATATATATATATTTTTATGCTTAACACAAGATTTATTGAGAGCAAAAGAAAGTCATAAATTACTGCTTAAACTTCTAAAAGTCGCAGGCTGTACCACTCTGTACAGGAGAACGGCAGTATAAAGGAAGGCAATACCCTTAGAAGAGTAGTCATGAAATACAATCATCAATAATGTGCAAAACAAAAAAACTGTCATGTTAGCATAACAGTGTCAGCCACAGATTCCCCATAACAGTGACAGCCACCGATCCTCCAGGCTCCATAACAGTGCCATCCACAGATCACCCATAATAGTGTGTCATCCACAGATCCCCCGTAACAGTGCGTCATCCACAGATCCCCGTAACAGTGTCACCGACAGATCCCCCATAACAGACCCATAAAGAGATCCCCATAACAAAGCCATCAAGAGATCCCCATAACAGAGCCATCCACAGATGATCCGATCCGTGAGCAGGGTAGAATTTGTAGTAGAATTTCTAGGGCCCTGCTCACTTAGTCTAATCTTGATGACCTGCCTAATGCGGGGTCCAGGCCCCGCCACTGGGTACAGGCCAGTCCGGCGCCAGGGACATGCACAGATGCACAGAGATTTTGAAGGGCAGGGGCTTAAGCAAAACACCCCCCACCCCCCATGGCACATTTCTCCCCCTCCATGGGCCTGGCAGCGCAGCAGCCCCACATACCTCTTACATCCAGTGGTGACGTCTTCTTTGATGTAGATGTTCTCTGTCCTCGTCTTCTCCTTTCAGACCACCATTTTTCCACCATTTTTCTTCTCTGCAGTTTGACAAAAAAAAAACATAGTTTACTACTTTTTCATCATCCTCCCATCTTCTGGACAAATCATCCTACTACCCCCAATACTGTGTAGCTGTGCTCCGCAATACTATACTGCAGAAACAGATAAACCCCCTGATAATACTAGTACCACACAGAGCCCCCCATATAAAATACACCTTCTTTGTGGCCTCAGTAGAAGCCCCCACAGTGCCCCCCAATCATGTGCCAGTAAAGTGCCTCTCTCCTCTCCCCCCATGTGCCAGTAAAGTGCCACTCTCCTCTCCCTCCATATGCCGGTAAAGTGCCACTCTCCTCTCCCCCCATATGCCAGTAAAGTGCCTCTCTCCTCTCCCCCGTGTGCCAGTAAAGTGCTACTCTCCTCTCCCCATGTGCCAGTAAAGTGCCTCCTCCTCTCCCCCTCCCATGTGCCAGTAAAGTGCCTCTCTCCCCCATATGCCAGTAAAGTGCCTCTCTCCCCCCATGTGCCAGTAAAGTGCCTCTCTCCCCCCATGTGCCAGTAAAGTGCTCTCCCCCATGTGCCAGTAAAGTGCCTATCTCCTCTCCCCTCTATGTGCCAGTGAAGTGCCACTCTCCACTCCCCCCCATGTGCCAGTAAAGTGCCACTCTCCACTCCCCCGCATGTGCCAGTAAAGTGCCACTCTCCTCTCCCCCTATGTGCCAGTAAAGTGCTACTCTCCCCACCTCTTGTGCCAGTAAAGTGCCACTCTCCTCTCCTCCCCATATGCCAGTAAAGTGCCTCCCCCACCTCCATGTGCCAGTAAAGGGCCTCCCCCGCCCCCATGTGCCAGTAAAGTGCCTTTTATAACAAATAATAAACCCTTATACTTACCTCCTTGGAAGCAATGCGACGCAGGCCTCTTCCGGCCTGTGTCCCGCGCTGTACAGCTCAGGCACCGGCCTCTGATAGGCTGCAGGCCTTGTGTCGGCAGCCTGTCAGAGCACAGGGAAGGGAGACGCCTCTCCCTCCCCTGCCGCAGCACAGCCATCTGTATCCCTGTCCTGAGGACGGCGATACAGATGACCATGGAGATGAACGCTTACACAGTGGTAGCACTCATCTCCCTGTGCTCTGCCACCACCACGTCCGGCTCCCCCCTTCTGACAGCGCCCCGGGCAGCCGCCCAGCTAGCCCGGTCCAAGAAACGGCGCTGATGGCATTTAGTATTCCATATATTGAATATATGGAATACCACATTTCAGAGTTAAACTGTGTACTTTACATTAGGTTTAAGTGACTTTGAAATAAATGCAATGGACTAAAAAGAGCTGAAATAGATTTGACTTTTAAAAGGCAAACTATATCAAGGTTATTGTAATCAATAGTTAGAATGCATTATTAGCAATGGAAGAATTACTGCCCAAGCTGATGAATTCAGTTATGATATTATAAGCTATGAATAGTCTTTAAAAGGATGAATGGGCTCGCCAGTATAACAGCAGTGGGAATTTGTATTTATGTTCTTTGTAAGCCATAAGTATGAAATGCATTTCCTCCATTACTAAATGGTTATTCCTATCCTGCATTTTCTTTCATTGTCCATCCTCTCCTCAATTTCCTTTTTTTGTGTGAGGGGCTATGCTGTGCATGTCCCCAATAATATGATGACAGTGAAAAACATGTTGAGGTTTCAGATTTCAGATTGACCTAATATAGAACACTGCCGACTCCTATCCCCAGTACAAGTGAATATCACTAAGCAAGAACCAGCGGCATGCTAAGCCCACAAATACCCATTTTCTGCTGGTCAAATATTACGACTATAAAGCATCAGCCGTTCCTTCCTTTGGGAAATTGTAACATATTGGCCGCAGAAGGTCGACCATGTTTGAGGGGCACTGTATTATATGAACCACTGCACTGGCATACATAGTTCAAAGCTACTGAACATATGACACTATAACTGTGCACTGCATAATACAGCAGAACAGGACAGCTGAAACGCTAGTGGGCATGCTCCTTCTTGCCATCATCTCCAATCTTGGAGAAGTATACACCGTATGAGAAGGTTGTCCCCTACCTTCTTCTATCTTGCATTGCTCTTCCATGGGAGCATGCATTGGTCATTTAAAAGCTGGCCCGTTCTGAAACCTCTTATGCTTGTTATTGCTGTATGAAAGGTTTAATTACTAGTAGTGCCTCTTTCTATAGATGCCAGTAAATAATCTAAAAATGCTCAGCACACTGCTTAGCTGCATTGTCACACAGACATATGATGTTAGAGATGGCAGTTAGAGTAATGCCAGTGCAGTGTGCCAAGAGTGACTGGCACACACTTCTGTGCTGCATAGCTGAGACGGGGAGACTGGATTGCGGCTGACAACAGAGCTAGAATTACTGGTTGCAATGGGGGACAATAAAGGGGTATTATTAGAGGCAATGGTGTGTACTATATATTATTTCTGTACAGCAAGGGCTATGTTACATTCAGGAGGTACACAAACAGTGTGCAGGAGCAAGGGGAGCACCTTTGAAGGCAAAGTCCCACTGCCACCCACCCCTCTGTCCTGAATCTTAGAGGTTACCTTGGATCATCAGAATCTCCTTTGTTCATGCCGTGAGACACTTGCACAAACATGTGCTGTGAAGATCAGATTCTGATAGATCCCTGTTCTTTAAATAAAACAGATCACTCACTCACACCTGATTGTCATCCCATGGATTGACAATTCCTTTAATTTCTCTCTCAGATTATCTGCTAATTAGTCATAAACAAATCAATTCTTCCTAATTGATTTGTTTCATCAACCTAAGTTCTACACTTTAAGGGTCTGAAGACTCTCCCCCTGCCGCTTGATTGACTGGGCTGGATATCTCAGACAGCCCTGACAATCTTACGCCTGAAGCACTGCTCCGAGTAGTGGTGCAAGCACAGAGCCTCTGTTTCCTCTGATGTGTATCGGCGCATGCACAGTCATTGCTCCAGTTGTGGAAGCAGGGGCTCTGTGCTTGCACCTATACTCAGAGCAGAGCTTCAGGCATGAGATTGTCAGGGCTGGGTAAGGGTCCTTTCACACTTGCGTTCTTCTTTTCCGGCATAGAGATCCGTCGTCGGGTCTCTATGCCGGAAAAATCCTGATCAGGATCATCCCCATGCATTCTGAATGGAGAGAAATCCGTTCAGGATGCATCAGGATGACTTCAGTTCAGGACCGGAACGTTTTTTGGACGCAGCAAATACCGCAGCATGCTGCGCTTTTTGTTCCGTCCAAAAATCCGGAACACTTGCCGCAAGGCCGGATCCGGAATTAATGCCCATTGAAAGGCATTAATCCGGATCAGACCTTGAGCTAAACGTCGTTTCGGCGCATTGCCGGATCCGACATTTAGCTTTTTCTGACTGGTTACTATGGCAGCCAGGACGCTACTAGCGTCCTGGTTGCCATAATAAGGCGAGGAGCGGGAGGCGGCATACTTACATTCCGTGCGGCTCCCGGGACGCTCCAGGATGACGTCAGGGCGCCCCAGTGCATGGATCACGTGATCGCATGGATCACGTGATCCATGCGCATGGGCGCTCTGACGTCATTCAGAGCGCCCGGAGCCGCACGGAATGTAAGTATGCCGCCCCGCTCCCTACTATGGCAACCAGGACGCTAGTAGCGTCCTGGCTGCCATAGTAACCTGAAAGCAATTCGAAGACTGATCAGGATCCTGATCAGTCTTCAAATGCTTTCAGGCGACTTGCGTTCTGACGGATCCGGCAGGACGGAAGTGCCTGCCGGATCCTCAGAACGCAAGTGTGAAAGGACCCTAAGATATCCAGCACTGTCAATCAAGCAGCAAGGGACGTCTTCAGTTGCAGGGACTCCCCCTTAAGAGGTGTACAACTGTGGTTGATGAGATTAATGATTTTGAACAAATCTCTCATCTCTACTGCTATTCCTAAAGGTTAACATATTTTTGCCACTCCATTTTTCTCAATAAATAAATTCTCAATAATAAATAAGTCTAACATTTTTGATTCATTTATTTGATTTGGTTATCTTTATCTACTTTTAGGACTTGTGGGAAAATTTGATGTAGTTTTAGGTCAAATTTATGCAGGAATATAGAGCTTTCTGAAGGGTTCACCAACTTTCAAGCACCAGTGTATGCTAGTGATTACATTAGCTATGACATAAGCACACGTCTTTTGAAATGACACTGACCCATTTACATACAGTATTCCTAAATAATCCCCTTTCCACATCATGTCATATATTTTCTAAAGGGCACTTGTCCTTTTCCCAGCACAACACCCCACAACATGATGCAGCCATATCGATGTTTCAGAATTGTTTTGGAATGGTGTTCTTTATTAAAAATAACAATAATCTTTATGTAGATAGTGCCAACATATTCTTCAGCGCTTTACAATTAGAGGGTAGGTGTACAGACAAAATCGGACATTAGAGAGTAACAAGCTAATCAACAATTTAAACAACATGAGTAAGGGTCCTGCTCACAAGAGCTTACAATCCATAAGGAAATAGGGGAGACACAAAATGTAAAAAGTACAATGGTCCGGTCATCTGTTATTAAAAATATAAGAACACACATAAAGCTACATGAGCTAGTGACCGAGATATAAAGGGCATGTTAGGTTTGTACTAGTGATCAACTGAAAACTTGCCGAAAAGCTTGTTTCTTTTTTGTTTTTTCTCTTGTTCTAGAGTAGACAGCATGACAGCATTTCAGGACATACACTTCAGTACCTGATGCCTTCATGTGCTTCACCATTTCCTTTGTTGTTGGGGGTTGAGTTGAGTCATTCAGACCAGAGTTTATACAGGCCTGAGAGTTCCTTTGAGCTACTTTATTAAATAATCCAGTGTCTGTGTCAAGCCAGCTTTTTTTTTTTTTGTACCAACGCTTATGGTACTTTGTGGTCCACAATTTTATTGTTTGAGGTCTTAGCTCAGTTGCTTAGCCTTTCCCATTATATCGAGGTTAATCGTTGCCTGGCCATGGTTCCTAGAAACTATTGGGGGCAATCATTACCTGAATGTGAGGTTCAGGTATTGATGGAAGGGATTGTAGAAAATTGAAGGTAAATCACCAAGAAAACAAAGAAAAGAGAATACGTCATGACAGTAAATGAAGTCAAAATAGTAATCTGAATTGCTGCTAGTGAAGATCATGCCGCAACCATGCCACATTCTAACTGTAGTTTTATCTCCCACTTGACTTTTTAAAATTTTGACTAAAGTGGAATCTAAAAACATACTAAAGCTGCCCATAGTCTGCTGACAGGTTTGCTGTGGAATGATTCTTCTGCTAAAGGGACCCCATCTATAACTGAGAGTTACTTTCTGCTCTGAAGTATTGGCATCATTCATTGAAAACAATGGGCACCCATAGATTTCAATAGGCACCATACTTTACTTTGGTTTCCTTGAGGAAGTGCTGCTCTGTGATTCCACTTGTGATAGCAACTTATTCCTGGGGCACTCATACTACAACGGTGGTCGTCCACAATAGCATGTCTTGAGACATCTTCTGTCTCTTGTATGACATCTTATTTTCCTAGCCTATACATTTCCCAATTTCTTGAGTAACAATATGAGCACCATCTGTTACTGTAGCAGGTCTTTCTCTTTGTGGAATTGTAGGAGGAATGAGCTAATGAATGTCAGTTCTAAAATAAATATGCTAAACTCTTATTCCCAAAAATAGGTCAGAACCATATTGAATCTGGGGACTCATTAATATTGTATTCTCTGTCAGCTACATCAAGGCTGTCCGGATTGCCAGCTGACACTAACAGGAACGTAGAGTTAAATCAGCAATGAAAATGTATCAATTTAACCTTTCCAACTCCCCCTATTACCGTAACTGCATATGATCGAATCCATTACGCAAGCCTGAAAAAAAATGAAGTCCTGGGCAAATGTTAGAAGTACATGTGAAATAGCAGCCTATTAAAAACAGAATAAAGCCCGCTAAGTGTCACATTTATTCTGTCAGATGGGACTTTAGATATGATGTCAGGCCTGACTATTTATGTTCAATCAGCAGTTTAAGCTGTTAGCTATTAGAGCCATCCCAGTAGACATACTGATAACAGATGTCATCACAACCTACAGACTACCACTTCCCTCAAGTCACAATATGGGGAAGAGGTAGTATTAGGTTATGGACACATGTGGTGGGTCACTAGCTGTGGATTTTCTACTGGAAAATCTGCAGCTTATCTTGCCAAAATCCGCTGCCTTAAAATGAATTGACATGCTGCAGATTGAAAACTTTGGAACATTGTCTATTACTGGAGGATGAAGATGAATAGACAACCATTATTTCCATTTCATGTTTATACAGGTAGGGTTGGGTTCACATCATCGTTATGTATTCTGTTAAGGATTTCCGTTAAAACATGGTTATAATGGAAAATAACGGAATCTATAAGACGGAAGTCAAAACGGAAGCCTTTAAGAGGCATTCCGTTTTTATTCTTTATAATACAAGTCTATGGGCAGCATAACGGATCCATTATGCAGGTGTCCAGTTCTGCATAACGCAAACCAGGACGGATCCGTTATGCTGCCCACAGACTTGTATTTTGACAGAATGCCAAACGGAAGCCTTTAAAAGGCATTCCGTTTTGCTTTCGGTCCTAATAGAAGTCTATGGGAATCATAGCAGATCCGTATGGGCTTAGATACAGCAGCTCAGTAATTAGTACCGCCTATGATGGGCTTAGGTACTACAGCACAGCAGATAGTACCGCATATGATGGTTACGAGATCACGCCGGGCCTCACCTCACTCACTCGTCACTCCAGCAGGCACTTCACTGTCCTCCTCAGGCCAGTACAACTCTGCTGCCCAGAGTGACCACTCCCTTTCCTGCACACATGGGTCTGCCTCTGCCCCCCCCCCCCATATGAAGCCACCGGCGCCACCCGCAGGTATTGTTAAAGAGGACCTTTCATGGGTCCAAACATTGTAAGATAACTATCTGTATATGTAGCGCGGAGCCCAGGGATCTCACTACACTTACTATTATCCTTGGACACTGTCCAATCACATCACAGAGCATCACAGCCAGGGAGGTTTTTCTCCTGTGACGCTCTCCTGGCTGTGAGGCTCTGCACTGCGATTGGACAGCGCTACAGCCAGGGAGAAGGAACGCCCAGCGAGAGAAGCCGATGACTTCTCCCTGGTGTGAAGATAGTAGTAATTGGCATACGGCGCGGGAGACAGTAACAGGGACCCCAGGGGGCGAATGGAGCGTCGCCCAGGGATAATAGTAAGTGCATTGAGATCCCTGGGCGCCGTGCTACATATACAGATAGTTATCTTACAATGTTTGGACCCATGAAAGGTCCTCTTTAAATAGGGCCTTACTTTGTCTCTTCTGGAGGGGGCCCCGTGGGCCCCCCTGGCTTAGAGGCCCGGTCGCAATTGCCACCACTGCGACTCCTATAGCTACGCCACTGCATGAAGGAATACATAACGCTGATGTGAACTGACCCTAAAATAGCAGCTTGGAATATTTGATTTACAAGGCCTTTAAAGAACCTAGGAAATAAGTCAAAATTATAGAATAGGCAGAAATTTTGTAACAGTGACAGCTATATAACTATCCTAATGATTTCTGAATCATAGTAATCTGTTCAGTACAAGCAACAGCTCGGAGCACCTCAACTATCCTTACAGATGGTCTTATTTCCCTGCATCCATGTGTATTCACTGTTGGTAAGCATATTATTTTCTTTTCTGAAATACTTATTCAACAAATCTCTTCCACTATGAGGCTATGATTTGTCTAAATAATGGTGAATGGTGATTTTTTTTTTTATAAAACAAACTTAGAGGTGTGAACCAAATGTAAGCTGTATGTCAGTAACCCCCCTTCTTGTGCAGTGTGCAAAATATTTGTCAAATGGGGTGCATGCCCTGTAGATAAAGACTTAGGCTTATGTTGCCAGTTCAGACTTGGGGTTGATATCCAACCTTCTTGTTTTTTTCCTTTTCTCCTCATTTTTCCTAAAAAAAAAAATGAGAGGGTCTCCTGTAACCAGCGGATCTTTCGGTGTCTGTAGTCGAAGAACCGGGTCCTGAGCAATAGTGTGGAAATCTGTAATCCCATCTGGAATGCTGTTGTAGGCCCCACCAATTGTATACGGTCTCTAAACTGTAATCATCGTGTCACGGATGAACTTCTGAAGTTTGTTGAGTTCAGTGGTGTTTTTGTACTCAAGTAGTTGTTTCTGGTTCTCTTGTTGCCAATTGGGTTTCGGTGGTCTCAATCTTCCTCGATAATTCGGCAATAGACTTTTGTTGCTCTATAGTCAGTAATTTCAGATCAAAGGAGCACTTGTTGAGAATGCTATCAAAGCAGTCCCAAAAATCTGTATCTTCACAGAATAATGTAGGGCAAAGATGCAATCTCAGACCTCATTGGATGCATTTGGTCTTGGAGTCAATGGAGTTTCCATGTCACTACTCATCTCGAATCCCTCTCATAATCCTGTAACCTCAGTTCATGAGTAAGGATCTGTAAAATCATTTGGAAGATTCAGCCGTCATAGAGTCATATGTGAAAGTATTTGTTGACATCCGATCAAGGTGCAGAACCAAATAAAAATTGTGGTTCACATTCTTGCAAGAGTGCAAACCACAATTTTTCTTCATGTCTACAATAACGTATTCTTTTTAAGTGAATATTTGCCAAATCTATTTTTCAAACTGATACCAGCAAATTTTGATGGACTCCCAGTCACTTTAATGAGGTCATTTACAGTTCTGGTATTTTTGCTGTCAAGAAAAGAGCCTCAAGCCATGCTATGTTTGCTGTCAAATGTACTGGAAAGCCTGATGGAAACCAAGAATGTATTGATGTAAGTGTGGATAGATCCTTCCTGTACATACCAACACCATAGCAACTGGATGCAGCCAAACTCACACCTATATGCAGTGGGTGGGGTTTTCAAATAGCCCCTTATTTGGCTGCAAACTTTCATTATAATACAGCAGTTGTGCATGTAAAATTAAGTCAGTTAAATTATTTGAAAACTTTGGCCACCACCTATGATAGTGACTATAGCAGCACGAGGCTGCCAACATGTTCGGCTGTGTCTTTAAAGGGGTTGTCCAGCTTTATAACCCCTTTTACATTTGGCCACTACTGCATAGTAACAAAGCAAAAAAATACACTAATCTGCTTCCCATCGCTCTGTTAAAGTGCAGATGGTCCGATCTGTGCCTCTTCCAGTCCCAGGACTGTAAACATCTGGACAGGATCATGTGTACCACTGCAGCCAATCACTGGCCTCAGTAGTGACATGTTCTCAAGCAGCACATGATCCAGCAGAGAGATGTCAAGTTAAGACAAGGAAGCAGGGAATACCCTATCCTCTTATTCACTTATAATTAAATTATTACTTTTCTGAATATTACCATCTTGTATCTAGGACCTGGATCAAAATGTTCAATAGTTTACACAGACTTGTGGCCCAACCTGTTGCTACTAGACCCCCTTTTTATGATCGTAATACATTCTTTTATCTACCTATCTTTTATTTGATTCATGGCAAACATTAAATTAATTCCACTATTTGTTCATGAAGTCAAACACTGGAATCTTCTGAAAAATCTAATATTATTATCAATCTTTTTTCAATGTGTTATGCAGTGGGTATGGACCCACTGCGCCACTGACCGGCTATACCCTAGAGGGGTGTGACTAAGTAACTACCTGGTCTTCACTAGAGCCTCTGATGGTGAGGATAGGCTTGGGCCATTAAGGCAGTCACCAGGTACCACTCCAGAGCAGTCCCTGGGCCAGTGGTAGCTCAACTGGGGGTCAGAGATACTGGTGCAAAGCACCAAGGGGAAAGATGTGGTCAGAAAGTCCGAATCAGGGCAGGCAGTGATCAAGCAAAGTCCGTAATCGTAGTCCAAGGTCAGAGGCAGGCGGCAATCAAGCAACATCCATAATCGAAAAGCAGGGTCTGGTAAAAAGTAATGCAGAAACTTCCAAACACCTTCACACAAGGAACTAGACAATCTTGAGACCAAGATTGCTCAGGCACCTGCCTGAGGCAGGAAGCGCCATTAAATACATCTTGCAACCCAGCCATAGGCCCCTAGCCCATGCTGCCTCACAAAAGGAGGAGAGATGCCCACACACTCCCTAACAAACAATACAGAACAGGAAGGCAGGAAGGAAGGAATGTCCGACACAGGGTGCAAATATAACAGTTTGAGCTACCTGCTGCCCGCTCTTGTCAGCGAGGTGCACGGCAGCAGGGGGGAGTGAGCGAGCACAGCGCGCATGCCCAAGTGCAGGCATGGAGCTCTGGTCTAACACAATGATTAAAGTACATTTCTCACTTTTCTAGTTTTAATAACACAATTGACACAAAACCGCTCAAAATTGCTACCCCCAATAACCATATGTCCTATATTAATTTTCTCTAACATTACAGTTAAGCCTTTCCATTCTCCTGCTCCGTTTAGAAGCAGGAGAACGGAAAGGACGGATTCTGCACATAACTGAGCCCAGTGGCGTAACTAGAGTGCTATGGGCCCCGGTGCAAACTTTAGATCTGCCCCCCCCCCTCCATTTTTAAAAAGAGGCGTCAGATTTTGTTTACACTAAGGGCTCCTTCACACGAGAGGATCTGTGCGGGTAATCCGCTGCGTGAAAGGGAGCTAAGCCCCATTCCGGACAGCAGAGACACGAAGTAGTAACATGATTGATAATGCTCTGTGCTGCTCTGTGATCTTTTAACTACAAAATCACAGTGAGATAAAGTTGTCACCATGATTTTGCAGTAAAAAGGTCAGAGAGAGGCACGGAGCATTGACCAATCATGTCTCTGCTGTCCAGAATGGGGCTTGGCTCATTTTCCCACAGAGGATTACCCGCACAGGATCCGCTTGTGTTAAAGAGCCCTAAGCCCAATGCATGGTTACACTCACCCAGTCCTAATAATATCGTCGGCGTGATGTCCACTGGATCCAGAACAAGGTCCCTGTGGTGAGAAAATAAGAATAATCAAATAAGGAAGGGATGGTGACTGCCCCTGTGAAATCACCAGCAGGGGGCGCTGTGCTGGCCTGTAACACTGAGCCATGCCAATGTATAGCAGAGTAATCTAGGACATTTCCCCTAAGTGCTACCACACAGTACTAATACCCACCTTGTGGCCCTCACAGTAATTAAGCCCACCTTGTGGTCCCTTCAAAATAGTTATGTCCTCCTTGTGGCCCCTCACAACAGTTATGCCCAACTTTGTTCCAGTCACAGTAGCTATGCCTACATTTGTGCCCCCTCACAGTAGATATGCCCAGATATGTACCCCCTCACAGTAGTAATGCCCAGATATGTGCTCCCTCAAAGTAGTTGTGCCCAGATATGTGCCCCCTCACTCCAATTGTGCCCCCCCCTTTTTTGCCTCCAGTCTGCAGCTTAATGAAAAAAAAAACAAAAAAAAAAACACATACTTACCTTCTTTCCTGATGACGTGCTCCCACACTCACATCGCGTTGCTGGCTGTGCTGGAGGCCGATTCCCACAGCCAGCAGTGCAATGTGCGACCTGCAGGGGGAGCGCCGGAGCGCAGAAGAAAAGTGAAGCAGGGAGCGGAAAGGGCTCCCTGCTTCACTGTGGAAACGAACAGCCCGGCAGTGACAAGAACTGCCGGGTGAGTTCACCCTCCCCACTGCCTCTGCACCCGGGGTGCATGTTTAAAGAGCGCTCTGATGGGGCCCAGCATTGTCACAGTACTTTATGCTGGGCCCCGTCAGAGCGCTCACATTACATGTGAGTGCAGCGGGCCCCCACCCTCTGCCGGGCCCTGTCACGATCGCACCCTCTGCAACCGCGATCGTTACACCCCTGACTGAGCCCTAACTGACCCAAACGGAGCCTAAAGACCCAATAGACTATAATGGGGTCTGTTAGGTGTCTGCTCAGAAGATGATTTTGGAACAGTGACAAAAGTCCTGCATGCACTCATTTTGAGCAGGAGAACGGAAAGGCTGAACGGTGATGTGAATGAAGCCTTATACGTCTTATTTTTCTCATCTCATACAACTATGGGAACTAACCTTTTCTTATGCTTCAGTCTGACAAACTTGATAAGTACTTCGTTCTACTGTATGTCTAATTCCTCTTTTTTCGATTTTCTCTCTATTGAGGAAATTAAGAGGATACATTTCTGTGACTGTTGCAGCCACTTAACACAGTCAACAGAAAGAACTGCAAAAACTGTAACGAAACACAAGGTCTGTAAAGGTACCTTACACACACACACACACACAAATACAGTTAAATCAGGTATAAGTTTAAAGTTTTCCTTATACCATGGCCAACTGGTCTCCGGATCTGTCATCCATGCACTTTCTGCTCCATGGTCAGACATCCACTCTGATTCCAGATGAGCCCACCCAAAAAATGTAATAGGAAGTGCCCAATACTGCGGCATGGTGATACAAAAAACCATAAGATTCTGTTGTGATCTAATTTTATTCCGGAAGTACTTTTATACCAAAATTGCTAACTTAGAAATTCACTGATATTCAATCACAATGCTTGCACCCCCCTGGAACTGTTGATTAGCTATTAATAATTGAGTAGCACATCTTTAAATAACATCAGCTCATGACTAAAAGGCAGTAAATCATATGATCTTTCATGACTTTTACGCTACTTTCGATCTCTGGACCTAAACATTTGAAGTTGAAGTTGTAGTCATCTACCATAGATAGAGTCATATATAGATGTTATTTTGCAAATATCAGAAAAACATACATGTGATGAACTTAGCTTAATATCTTAAACGTAAAAGGATTGTCTCATTTTAGCAAATTGCATTTATCATTGTATTATCCTGAGATCAGAAAAATTGACTTAAAGGGGTTGTGTCACTTCAGTAAATGGCATTTATCATGTAGAGAAAGTTAATACAAGGCACTTACTAATGTATTGTGATTGTCCATATTGCCTCCTTTGCTGGCTGGATTCATTTTTCCATCACATTATGCACTGCTCGTTTCCATGGTTACGACCACCCTGCAATCCATTGCACACTGTAGAAAAAAGCACCACCCTATGTATGCTCCACGGTCCCAGCCACCAGAGGCTAACACTTTTTCGTCAGACATGGTCCATGGAGTGGTGGTGTTTAAAAAAAAAACAGACCCTTTTACCTCTCATGGACAACGCTTTTAATAAATCAAGCCAAAGTACCACCATGACATATAGCAGACATGTTTTTTCTACAAGAATCAAGAAATGCATATGCACAATAGGTAAAATAGGAAATCCCATCATATAAATACACATTTATATCCTGTCAGTGAAATACCCAGGTATTAATAATATGCATAATTTATGGAAACCATGATTAATTCCACCTACAAACGTCAGCCATATGATATTACCATATAAATGAATCTTCTCCAACAAAAGACAAGTCATTTCATCATGTAAACATATGGTTATTTTACCATCAGCATCGCTACTATTTTGTGACAAGATTCATAGTGGTTTGGATGACTGTTCTGTGACATAGATCTTATGTAGTTGAAAATGGAAATACCTACTGAAGCGAATACTGAAAATGTCATCCTTTGGGAGAAGGTAAACAATTCTGAGGTTCTGGAAGAAAAAAAAAAATACACTTTAGTCAGCAAAGTTGCTACTGGGATGTCATCTGTTATTAGACATAACATGTCTCTTGTAAAAATCAATTGAAATGAAAATAAAAACCAGACTAACAGTATCTAGGATACCCAAAAACTGCCACTTTGAATAATAATTGTAATATTTCGGATTGAAATCCATACTAATCAGCTGTGGACACAGACAGTAGAGGGCCCCTGTAGAAAGAATTGTGCTAAGCTGATACTGTGCCAGAGAGCCCCTACAGTAATAGTGCTCCTCAAAGTCCTACCAATAGTAATAATTCTCTGCCAGAGCGCACTTAGTAGTAATAGGGCCCCCAATAGTAATAATGTCCCCACTGTGCCCCAGAAGTAATAATGCGGCCTTAGTGCCCATACTAGTATTCATGTTCCCCATAGTCCCCCAATTGTAATAAGCCCACCATAATGCCCTCCATACTAATAATTCTTTATTATATATAGGGCCCCCAGTAGATGCCTCCGTAGTGCTCCACCCCCTCTCCATAGTGCCACCCATTTGTACCAGTATATATTTCTAATATATAGGCCCCCCTACTAGATGCCCCCATAGTGCTCTTCTCCCCCAGTTCACCATAGTGCCCCCATGTGTGACAAGATATAATGCCTCCCAGTAGATAGCCCATAGTGCCCCCCCCTTCTCTATAGTGTCCCCCATGTGTGCCCATATATAATTCTAAAATATAGGGCCCCAGTAGATGCCCCTATAATTTTCCCACCCCTCTCAATAGTGCCCCCCATGTGTGCCAGTATATAATTCTAATCTATAGGCCTCCATTAGATGCCCCTATAGTACTCCACCCTCTTCATAGTGCCCCACATGTGTGCCAGCATATAAATCTAATATATAGGGCCCCCAGTAGATGCCCCTATAGTGCTCCTCTTCCCCAGTTCGCCATAGTTCTCCCATGTGTGACAACATATAATGCCTCCAAGTAGATGCCCAATAGTGCCCCCCTTCTCCATAGTGTCCTCCATGTGTGCCAATATATAATTCCAATATATAGTGCCCCCAGTAAATGCCCCTATAATGCTCCTCTCCCCCCTGTCCATAGGGCCCCCCATGTGTGCTTAGTATATCATTCTAATATATAGTGCCCCCATAGTACTCCTTCCCCTCTCCATAGTGCCCCCCATGTATGCCAGTTTATAATTCTAATATATAGAACCCTAGTAGATGCCCCCATAGTGCTTCTCTCCCTCCTTCCCCATAGTGGGCAACAACATAATTTTAATAAAAAAAATTAAAATCACATATTTACCTCCATGCCGCTTTCAGAGATGCAGGCCTCTTCCGTCCTATCTCCCGCACTGTACGGCTCAGGCATCGCGCCTGCACCAGCCTCTGATAGGCTACAGGCACTAGGCCCCTGATACTAATGCGATAAATTACTAGTATCTTGACACCCCTTCTAATTATTGAGTTTACAAGTTTTAGCCTCATCCACTGAAAACATTCATAAAACCATGCATAGAGCCATTCAATCTCTATAGAAAAACATTGGGAGAAGTATGGGCTGTACTTAGGGTAGGGACCAATAGTGAATTCTAAAATGGGTGGTTTGGGTTTCCCCCACCTCCCCAGTGACCTAGGCCAGAGATGGGAAAACTGCGGCTCTCCAGCTGTTGCAAAACTACAACTCCCAGCATGCAAAGACTGCTTACAGGTATCAGCCCACAGCAGGGCATGGTGGGAATTGTAGTTTTAAAACAGCTGGAGAGCCGCAGTTTGCCCATCCCTGACCTAGGCTTCCTGAAGAAGCAATCAAGCAAGTGCTCTCTGTTGTGCTTTGTGCTGCATATTGTCGCAGAAACTGCTTAGTGCAACTTTTTGAAGGACCTCTAGAAGGACTTTCAGATGGTAACATGACCTCTGAAGGTCCTCAATCTACAGGAGAAAGCAGCAAGGAGGCAGAGGATATGCTACTTGGTGAGTGTGTGTGTGTGGGGGGGGTCTGATTTCTATTATTAAGGGGTTTGGGGTGGAAATTTATTTAGGGGGTCTGCCATGGGTCAATATTTAAATGGTCTGGGGTCTGAATATATTTAGTTTATCTGATTTTGTCGTCTGTATTTATTTTAGAGAGGGCGTATATTTCCCTTAAGATAAAGTCTCCCTCTGAACTCCCTCCCTTGTAATTGTTTCCAGTAAAAAATAAATTTCAAGTGTATCTAAAAAATACTCTATACTGTACATTGTATATATATATATATATATATATATATATATATGTGAGTTTGAATGGGTCGCACAGCTGACACAAAGTGTCTTAGTATACGGAGTGCCAGTGGACTCAGGAACTGTCCTCCACAACCATATGAATAAAAAAAATGAATTTCCACGGCACATCCAAAAATTAGTGTAAATTTATTTACCTGAAAATCGCGACGTTTCAGTTTCAGTACGCCCAATGGTACCTTTCTCAAGCAGTGGTGGTTACCACTGCTTGAGAAAGGTACCATTGGGCTGCACCAAACGTCGCAATTTTCTGGTAAATAAATTTACACTAATTTTTGGATGTGCCATGGAAATTAATTTATAGATATATATCTATATATATATATATATATATATATATATATATACACATACACACACACATATACTATTTTACTTGATATCATAGTGGTATCATAGTAAGATCTTCTCTCTGTTATAAACTACTATCCAACATCTGTCAAGTGTTCTTCGAGAAAGAGAATCTTACAGAAGAAAATGTGCACATTTAAGCTTACAGCCCTTTTAAAAAGATTAAAAGTGTGCTGTCCGATCTAGTTTTTTAGAACACATGTTCTTTTCTGTTCTTTACCATTTGTCAGGATGCGCTGGGCATTAGGGCATGGTCTACTGCCCTGATACATCATTCCTGTTAAAATCCCTGATGCTTTATGACCTTTAGTTATTTTGTTAAATCAGTGTTTTTGTCTATTTCGTAGAAGCATTCTCAAATCATGAAAGGTTTTTTTATGGTTTTATTATAATAACGCTTATCTGTTATATGGAATGGTTATGCTGGAGTTTTAGATAAGATAATTCCTCTATAAACACACAGATGCAGCTTCTGTGCCACTCAGTGGTCTCTGGATGCGGGCCCTATACTGCATAACTTCTGTGAGACTGTATCAATGCCTGCTAATACATGCAGCAATTATACACTCTGCATGGGGATGAATTATCACCACCATAATAATTCGTTACCATGCAGTTTCATTCTCAGCAGCACATCCCTGCTTACACAGAACTATGTGATGCCAGAGGGGGTGTAGCCTGACAGGCATGGCGTGAGGACGTGTTGAAGAAGGCTCTCCCGAAATCCTGGTGTAATCCTGATTCCTTCCATCTCTGCAAGCCTTCAGGGTAGCCACAATACATTGAGGGAGCCTCTCTGAACGACTCCTTTCTGCATTTGCTGCATCCCAGCGAGGGAAAGACTGGAGTTACCGTTGTGCCTGGGAGCCAGCATGGAGCCGCCATAGCTGACAGGTCATAGAGGTGAGAGCAGCCTCCACAATCATCCTGAGGCCTGCTGGAGCCCGTACAGAGCTGTCGTGATTGTGAATGATCCGGGTGAGGCCCTCTCCACATTAATTGTTCCCCCTCAAGCAGACCTAATGCGACTGTGAGGGCACGGACAGTCGGAAGACGTGCGCTGGTGGCCATTTTCTTCCGGGGGCCTCGCTGGCCAGAAGTAAGTGATTTTCCACTCTTTGGCTCAACCTGTCTATATCCCACTGAGGCACCACTGAAACACTGGGGTTCCAAGTGAACTGTGGCGCGCCACTCAGCGACAGTATACCTTGCTGGCCTATTGTGGTTACAACTTAGGTGCTGCTACCATTGCATACAGTGAAGCACAATTTTCTTTTTTCATTTCTGGCGCCCTACTGAGAAATCTTGTGTTCTGACCGCAGCGTACCCTAATCTGAGCCCCTGGCTGACCTGGACTCTGTCTTTCATGTGGGGGATAGATCCTGACCTAGGAGCTCATGAGGTTCTCCCCTTTATTCTAAAAGCCTAACTGTATATGGGGCAAAAGACTGCTCCAGTGCCCCCTCAAACCCCAAGCAAAGCCTTGATTGACACCATGAGTCAAACTGAGGAAGAGATACCATGCTGCCAATGAGTCACAAACTGATAGGATTATGTCGGCCATAGCGGCTTGTCAGGCTGCTTTAACGGCGAAAATAGATCACCTCCAAAGTGATGTTAACCTTTTGCATCATGATATTGAGAAAATGCGAACTCGCACAGCGAAGGTGGAGCGTAGGGTAGAAGAGGTGGACGACACAGCAAGGGGCACCTCTAAACTTACTAGTTCACTCCTCCAGCAAGTCAAATCCTTGCAAGCCAGAGCAGAAGATGCTGAGAACAGAAATAGGCGGAATACCATCCGTATTCTTGGCCTCCCAGAAAGAGCTAAAGGCACAGAACCAGAGGCTTTTGCAGAGAGTTTGATAAAATCGGTCTTGGCACCGCTGCAGTTATCCCAATGCTTTGTGATCGAAAGGGCGTATAAAATTCCAACCAGGCCCCTGCCTCCGGGTTCACCTACAAAATATTAAATTATAGAGACCGGGACGCAATTCTGGCAGCCTCAAAGAAGAAAGGCACTATCTCCTATGAAAACACAAAGATATCCTTCTACCCTGACTTCACCACTGAAGTACAGAAGAAGAGAAGACAGTTCGCACAAGTCTGGACCACAATAAGGGAACTGGGAATACAATATGCAATGCTCTACCCAACAAGGCTGCGAGTCCAAGTTGATAAGTTGATGGGGGAACTCGATTCTTACAAACCCCAGAGGAGGCTTCTGACTGGTTGGACACTCGTCGGACGCAAGGGAGGACGCAGTGAATCCTTATGTTTGAGTTTGGTTTCATGTTTTATACTCTATAACTAACTATGACTGTCTCCTCTATATCTTCCTGGTGGAGTAGAGGTGAAGTGGCTCTGGCAGCCATGGTGGGTGCAGGGGGGATACTGAGTGATTGGAGGGAACAAGTATAAGAAGAAGGGAGACTTTTCTCTTTCCCAATCAAGCTTTACTCCGTGTGTGTGTGTGTGATTTAAAGGTGCACCACTAAGGTTAGTACTGGTCTTATGTTGACGGTTCTAAGTCAGATCTAGGGTAAGGCTAGAGCTCCTTACTTACCTGCTTTACTTTCTTGTTTGGAATCTGAGGCTCAGACAGGTTGGGAATGTGTGGGCAGGGAGGGATTGGGGAAGGGATTAGGTTAGTTGTAAAGTTATTCAAGTTATTTAACTTGGTGTGAATGGATGTATGTGTGGCACGACGGAGCTGCGGGAGACTATCACAAGGTATATATACTCAGGTCATTAATATGGCGACGTTTAAGATAATCTCGTGAAATGTGAGGGGCCTGTACTGTAAAATCAAAAGATCTTTGGTCTTTAATTACCTTAAGACTCATGCCCCTGATATACTTATCTTGCAGGAAACACATCTGAGGGATCGCAAGTTACTCTCTCTTCGGCGCCCTTTTCCATTTAGCCACTGACAATCGGATAAAAACTATGGTTCTCAGACTTGAGACACCCCCAAAAAAAAATTCTAAAATGATAGTTTATAAATCTAAAATAATTAAAATAATAATTAAAAAAGTAGACAAATTATGTATCGCCGCGTCCGTAATAATCTGTCCTATAAAAATACCCCATGACCTAACCCCCTTAGATTAACACGGGGAAAAAAAAGGAATTTTTTTGTCACCTTACATAACAAAAAACGTAATAGCAAGCGATCAAAAAGTCACATGCCCCCCCCCCCAAATAGTGCCATTAAAACCGTCCCCTCATCCCGCAAAAAATGAGCCCCTACCTAATACAATCGGCTAAAAAAACTTTTTTTTTAAATGACTCTTAGACGAAAGATACGAAAAAAAGATTTTGTATCAGAAAGGATAATATAGTCTAAAACCTAAATAATTGTTAAAAAGTAGACTTATTATGTATCGCCGCGTCCGTAATCATCTCCTCTATGAAAATACCCCATGACCTAACCCTCCAGATTAACACGGTCAAAAAAACAGTCATTTTTGGCACTTTTCCATTTCAATCCGTCTTTACCGGTAAAAAAGCAAGGGTTAACCACCAAACAAAACTTAATATTTATTACCCTGATACTGCAGTTTACAGAAACGCCACATTTGTGGTCCTAAACTGCTGTATCACTAAAAGGCAGGGCGCAAAAGGAAAGGACCAATATGGTTTCTGGAAGGCCGATTTTGATGGCCTTTTTTATTGACACATATGGGGTGTTTCTGTAAATGGCAGAGTCAGGGCAACAAAGATACTGTCTTGTTTGGCTGTTAACCCTTGCTTTGTTTGTGAAAAAATGGGTTAATATGCAAAATTTGGCAATAAAATTGAAATTCTAAAATTATATCTCCATTTGCCAATAATTCTTGTGGAGCACATAAAGGGTTAACATAGCTTGTGAGATCAGTTTTGAATACCTTGAGAGGTGTAGTTTCCAAAATGGGGTCACTTTTAGGGAGTTTCTACTCCAGGGGGTGCATCAGGGGGGCTTGAAACAGGACACGGTGTAAATAAACCGGTCCATAAAAATCAGCCTTCCAAAAACCACACGGCGCTCCTTTCCCTCTACGCCCTGCCGTGTGGCCGTACAGTAGTGTATGATCACATATGGGGTGTTTCTGTAAACGGCAGAGTCAGGGCAATTATGATACAGTCTTGTTTGGCTGTTGACCCTTGCTTTGTGAGTGGAAAAAATGGGTTAAAATTGAAAATTTTGAAAAAATGTAATTCTGAAATTTCATCTCCATTTGCCAATAACTCTTGTGGAGCACCTAAAGGGTTAACATAGCTTGTAAGATCAGTTTTGAATACCTTGAGGGGTTCAGTTTCCAAAATGGAGTCACTTTTAGGGAGTTTCTACTACAGAGGTGCATCAGGGGGGCTTGAAATAGGACACAGTGTTATTAAATCGGTCCATAAAATCTGCCTTCCAAAAACCACACGGTGCTCCTTTCCCTCTACGCCCCGCCGTGTGGCCGTACAGTAGTGTACAACCATATATGGGGTGTTTCTGTAAACAACAGAGTCAGGGCAATAAAGATACAGTCTTGTTTGGCTGTTAACCCTTCCTTTGTTAGTGGAAAAAAATGGGTTAAAATGGAAATTTTGGCAAAAAAATTGAAAATCTGAAATTTCATCTCCATTTGCCAATAACTCTTGCGGAGCACCTAAAGGGTTAACAATGTTTGTAAAATCAGTTTTGAATACCTTGAAGGGTGTAGTTTTTAAAATGGGCTCATTTTTGGGTAGTTTCTATTATGTAAGCCTCACAAAGTGGTACCTAAAAAAATGGGTTTTTGAAAATGTCTGAAAATTTCCAAGATTTACTTCTAAACTTCTAAACCTTGTAACGTCCCCAAAAAATAAAATGGCATTCCCAAAATGATCCAGACATGAAGTAGACATATGGGGTATGTAAATTAATAACTATTTTTGGAGGTATTACTATGTATTATAGAAGTAGAGAAATTGAAACTTGGACATTTGCTAATTTTTCCAAAATTTGGGTAAATTTGTTTTTTTTTTTATAAATAAAAATGAGGTTTATTTACTTTATTTTACCAGTGTCATGAAGTACAATATTTGACGAAAAAACTATCTCAGAATGGGCTGGATAAGTAAAAGCGTTTTAAAGTTATTCGCACATATAGTGACACTGGTCAGATTTGCAAAAAATGGCCTGGTCCTTAAGGTGAAATAAGGCTGTGTCCTTAAGGGGTTAATGTGACACCCACCATGGAGTACATTACTCAGAAGCTGAAGGTGTGGGTGACGCTCCCCCTATCACTGATAAGACGTATAAACGTTTTTAAAATGATAATACTTCTCAAACTACTATATCTATATAGGGCAACCCTGATACGGTAACAGAAATCCCATTTTATGACTATTGATAAACCACTCACTCCGTTTTTGTGGCCCAATACTAGACCCAGGATAGCTAGGGATACAGTGAAAGCGCCATACGCTCGGGGGGGGGGGGTTAGCTTTGCGTGATATGTATAGGTACTACCAAGCTGTCCAACTGACGTATGCTAGCTGGTGGTACTTTTGGGATCATATGAGGCTCTGACGAACTTTCTGTATCGAGCGGGTAATTACCCAGTTAGGTGTCTTACCTCTAATATGACAGCAGTAAGAAATGTGTGGAAGGGAAACACTCAAGTGTACGAAGATAAACTGACAGATGTAGGGTGGTCTCCAGTGCTACCTTTATGTCAGAACTCCAAACTGCCTGAACTGTTTGACCCTTCCGGACTTTGAGTTCTGGCCGCAACATGGAGTTAAATATGTCACCCAATTGTATTCGGATAGTAACTTTAAAACCATTATAGATCTGAAAGGGGAATTCCAGCTGTCCCAATAAAGCCTATTTAGATATTTTCAGCTCAGACACGCATGTACAGAGCAATTTGGGAGGGAGCCGGTTAAGCTAGGTAAGTCGGTGTCTTCCTTTTAATTGGGTTAAATTGTCACCTTGCTGCTTTGCATACAATCTATGGCGGTTTTCTTTTTGTTTCGTTCCTGTAATTCGGTATTTTTTCCCTATGTCCCCCCTCTCTCCCCCCCCTACCCTCTGGACCCTCCATCCCCCCCTCCTCCCCTTACCCTCCCCTCCTCCCTTCCCCACCCTCTCTTCCCTTCCCATATTTGCCTTATTCTTTTTCACTTGCATATGATACCATATCTCTATTTTATTGATTGTACTCAACGCTTTTTGTTTGCTCATGATGAGGTAATAACCCTTTGTCTATTCTTGATTGTCAGTTACGTTTATGTACAACGTATAACAAAAATTAATAAACAGAAATTTGTTTAAAAAAAAAAATAAAAAATTGTCACCTTGCCGCTCTCCAGAATCTTGGCTAGATAGAAGGCGGATATTCCAGAACTAGAAGATAGGCATGAGAAAGAGATGGTGTACAATTGGAGAAATACAGTTCCTAGTGCTAGAGACAAGTTGATCCAGATCAAATGGTTACATCATATTTATTTAAATCCAGTTAGATTGGAACGTATGCGTAAACTGGCTAGCGCTCAGTGCACTAGATGTGATGGAGACCAGAGAACTGTGATCCATATGATCTGGACTTGCCCAGTTATTGCTGCCTACTGTTTGGAGATACATGAGTTTCTGAACCGGAGGCTGGCACTACCGGAGGTTTGCTCCCCAGAGAACAGTCTGCTGAGACTGGTCAATGACTTGATTCAGATCAAGTATTCTAGGATGCTATACCGGCTCCTGAAGTTCTATGTTACGAAATCCATCTTACTAAACTGGAAGCCTCCTAAAATCCCTTCTGTTCAACACTGGATGCAGAATAAAGATGCGGCCCAGCCAATGTACTGTATAAGCTAACCTTTTCGGCTAGGGGGAAACCAGAGAGGTTTGAGAAGATCTGGGGGCCTTGGTTGACAGCAAGGACACTGGTCGTCCAGAGGTGGTGAGGAACCCGCGGCATCGTGGTGGATGTGTAAGTGTCTGTTGGTCTAACCTATGGGGTCAATAACACTGGGCCACAGTGCAGGCATGAATATATACACACGTAATTGATGTATCTCATGAGAAATACTTTGCTAGGCGAAGAACTCGCTGTTGCCATGCATTATGAGTGTGAGTGACTCTGTTTTTTGAGACTTGTATTGTTGTTTGCCGTTTTTAAAAAGCAAAAATAAAGACTTAAAAAACAACAACTATGTGATGCCAACAAAAGTTTATTTCACACGAGCGTATTCAGTCTGGGAAACACGCAATGTGTGATGGCTGTATGTTCCGGACTGAACACTGCTCCTCTGACATGAACTGACAGCATTAGAACGATTTATGATGCTGTGTGGTCCTGCTTGACCGCAGGTATACTGAACTGCATTTATATGTGAGTATAGTACAGAAGATCTGTGGTCAGGCAGGACCACACAGTATTATAAATCATTATGATGCTGTAAGTACACTTCAGAGGAGCGGTGCCGGGTCTGGAAAATTCAGCTGTCATACAGAGTGTTACCTGAACTGAACATGTTTGTATTGGCCTGATGATGATTTTATGTGCACATGAACGATTGCATTACCCCACAAACAAGTGATTTGGCAGCTGATCGGCGGCACAGTTACACAGGCCAATTATCAGAAACGAGTGTTTGCACAAATATATGTGCCTGATAATCTGTAAATGTGAATGGACCCTTAGTTTATTGACAGTTTGACACTTTTCTGTATATAACTCTCATTCAATTCAGCTGCCATAAATCACTCAAACTCGACTGTACTTTCTATAAAGACAATGCAGGAAAGAAATGTGCACCATGTATGTGAGGACACTGATGCAGTTGACAGTGAGACAGGGTCCGGCAGCTGGCAACTGTGGTCCAGATTTGGATGGCAGTCCACCAGTTGAATTCTATCTGCAGCCATAGAGTAAAGGATTCATTCTAAGTATGAAGTCACATACAGTTTTTTGTGGCTGTTTTTTTATGCCAAAGTCAGAAGAGATTTGGAAGGTAATGAGTAATATAAATGAAGGATTTATACGTCTTCCTGCTGGATCCATTTTTGGCTTTGGCACAAAAAACGTCATCCAAAACTGTCACAAAAAGCTGTGTGTGACACCGCCCTTGAACTTAGTTTGTGGGCTACAATAGCAATGTCTTGGTCAAGGGCCTAGATACCCTAGAAACAGACTATGCAATCAATTCCTGTATTACTGGACAGCACAGATAAAGCGTCCAGTTGTTAAAAAATGTAAGGCAGGGATTATCAAAAAATATAAGATGTACCCAATCTTAATAGGGCTCTAGGCAGTCATTTTCTCTGTGTCCACCCCTTGTCCCAGCTCTGCATGGACTGCTCATCAAATTCCTTACTGAACAAGTCTTCAATCTCTACTCTATAGACTGAAAAACAGGCAAACCTCTTAACATGAGAGGAAACTTGAGCAAACCTGTTGACTTCAGTGGGGTTTACCCAATTTTCTTATGTGTACAAGGGTGCCCTTATTCTCCTTCAGCAGCAGATGTTAAGGGAAAGATGGATTAGTCAGTTGGGCTTCAATATGCCCTATTCTTTTGCAAAAGAGATAAGCTACAGCCAAGGGTGTCTGGCAGTGGCTTATACACCTCTACCCATTGAAAACATATGCATACTTAACCCGGCTAAGCATGCATGAGTATGGGGGAGCCATAAAGAATAGCTGGTGGCCAAATGAGCATTCGGCCAAGGTAAATTGGCACCTTTAGACACAATAACACATAAATAAAACTTCCTAAAATTGATCTATAGAATCCTAGAAATGCAAGAGGCAGGGGCGGGGATACGCACAGGGGCCCAGCAGGTAATGCACAGCATGTCTAGGGACTCATCTAATGAATTTAATAGCTTACAACTACTAGTGACCTGTTGGGGAAACCGGAAGATGCTTTTTAAATGGAAAGCTGTTCTCACTGTTCTCACATAAGGGCATGCAGCTGTTTGTGTCCGGCCCTGACGACACATAGTTTAATGGAATGCTCCAGACAATAAACTACAATCTAACATTGATAGTAATGCAAAACATGGAGATACAGCTTTATAAGTATATGCAGTGTTCAAAAGTGTTAATTTTTATATCAAATCAATAAAAATATTGAGAGCGATTTGACTTTCCAGTATAACTTGTCCTCTATAAATATGGTTGTTCGTAAAGTAATTTTAAAGTAGTCAAGGCCACTGATTGAAACTAAACCACCTTAGCCATAGTCATATAACTAGGACTAGTAGCTAATGGGCCAAAACTCGCACTGTGAAAAACCCCATTAAAAAGCACTGTTGCAGAACATAGAGAGCACTTGCCAGAGCTGGGTCAAGCGCTATAAATTTTAGACCTCTAAGCCTTTACTAAGATTGTCTATACCAGACTATAACTCTGAAAAGTACATAAAGTCTGTTTCTGAAGATTTGTCTTTCCAGTATGCCATATAAGTCAAAGTATTCCGTAAACGGAAAATACTGAAAATTATGCCTTACTTCAAATAAATGATCATTCAGTTATCATATTTACTACGGATCACGTAATTGATGGACAGTGCTTGTTAAAGGAATATTCCGTTTTCGTGATATTGGCACTCGTGCAAGCGATTCGTCCTCTTCAATTTTTACCTGCACACTGTCTACATGTCTACATTATAGTGCATTGAATGGGAGAGGAAGCTGTAATTACACTGCACCACCACTACAATGTTGATGGTGTGCAGGTAAATACTGAAGGAGACTCAGTTCTCAAACAAGTGCCGATCCCCACTTATCTGATATTGATGACTTATGTTGAGGATAGGTTATCAAAATTGTGAAAACTCTGCTCTCTCTGCAACTGCCATACCCACTGCACTTTGATTGTCAGGCCCAGATAGTGAAAACACATGGCCCTGTCAATCAAAGTGTGGAGGGTGTGGCAGTTGCAGAGAGAGCTAAGCCTCTAAGTGTAACTGCAACACCCCTGTTGATCCTAGAGGCTCATTTGCATATATTAAAATTACATATTTTTTTGGCAATGCAGGCACATATTAACATGGAACCAACACAGATGTCTTCAGCTGCCAAGCGCACATGCAACAGGTCAGCCAGTGTCGTAGGTACTAATCTGCTGACAGATGCCCTGTAAAACCTTCCATAAGTTATTAGTATCTGGATAATTTGAATTTGGATTGGAATGCTTCTTCTATTTATAAATCTAGGGAATTGAAATGGTGACGTTTCTATTATCACATTAACAGTCTGAATTCAGCTGGAATGACTGATACCCCTGACAGCCCTGAAAATATCAAAACAGTAGTATTCATAAAAATAAAAAAAGATAATGTTACCAACAAACAATGTAAACCCACATAAAAAGTCCTATAAAGATTATAGTAAGAACTTTAATAATGCATTGAGAGCCTATTTAAACATTGGAGCAATCCAAATTTCCCTCTGTGTTTTAACAGTAAATTGTATACATTGATTTTTGGGACTCTATTTGGAGGGAGTTCAGGAACCTTAACAGATGCTCAACCGAATCCAGAGGTGTGTGGTGATGTCACTGCATCACGCTGCCATTGCCTGGACACTAGATGTGACTAATCGTGCTCATCGGAATTGAGGGGGCATTTGAGGGAGAAACAGGCATTGAACTGGGGATATGGGCAGGATGGGGAGTTTGTGTAGATTTGGGAAAGCTAGCGTCGATGCTGGAAAAGTGAGGAGCCAAAGATGACTCTGTTGCAATCTCTTCAGACACAAGTTGTGGCTGGAAGAAGTCGTCATGGTGGTGGGCCAGATGGAGAAGATGGGAAAAGTGAATTATTCTAATCAGAGACGTCAGCTGTAAGTCATTGGCTATAAGTGCACTGTAATCAGTTAGATGTTCTATAGAGCACTTAGGCAAATCAAATAGCTATCACTGTTTGGTCATTGTGTGATGGTAATACTGGTATTTCTACAATGTTTTGTTTAGTAACATTGTGTGTGTAATATTCAGTTGTATTTAGTGATATTGGTAGTGGTCATGATGTGGCTTTACCTGGGTTGGGGGTCCACTCAGTTTATGGATTAATCCAGACTCCCAGAGTACAAAATTGATCCAGATTTATTCTTATACTTCAGAGTTTGTAATACTCACAGTATTATACTAGATTAATTTTCTAATGATGAATATGTCTGCAGCTAAAAACAGCAGACCATATCCCATAAATTATCTTACAAATCACCTTTTTAAAATATTTCACATGGTATGACTCTAAATCACCTGCTACTTTCTCTAAAACAATTAGACATTTTGGGAAAAGTTGCAGAGGATTCCTAAATATGTAATAACTGCCACTGCTTCTATGTTTACATAGCAAACATTAGCAGAAAATGAGCTGCAATACGAAACCGAGCCACTATACAATGTACAGTGCTGTGCTTGGTAAGCTGTGAGAAGGTAGTGGTGCTCACAGGAGCAGAGCTGCCTTCTCAAACCAGCTGATCAGTGGGGTTCCTGGGTGTTGGACCCCCATCGATCAGATACTGAGGACCTATCCTGAGTATAGGTCATCAGTATGAAATTCTGGGAAAACCCTTTTAACCCTCTGTGTACTGACCTTGGCTAGTTCCACTTCCTACTGATTTGGCTATATCTGTACTCTCCTGGTTTGGACTATCGGCTAGTTTTATTATCCTACCTGCCTTCCTTTGGTCATCTTGTTTGGACTGCTCCTGTGAACTTGCACCTGTTTTCTGTAATCTTGTTCCGGTGCGTAATGTAACCTGGGTCCCTAGCAGCCTCGACCAGATTCTCTTGTGGTGGGCTCTGGTGAATGCCTAAGGGTGTGTGATGACAGATAAGGTTGGACTGGACCTCCAGAGTAGCAAAGGATCCCACAGTGGGCCCGGGCTCTGAAGGCATAGTGAGCCTGAAGTTCTAAGAGAAAAAAAAGCTGACTTTGGAGCTAATCACTTGCCACTAGAGTCTACTTCTTTTGGTTCAGAAGTTATTAGATTTATTGATGACATAACTGCTGGGGCCCGAGAATAATTTCCTCGGGTGGGCCCAAGAAACCCCAGTCCGACACTGACATTAGTTGTTGCTAAGTTTGTTGGCTGTGGTTCCAGTCAGAGATCTCCATAATTTACATTAACAAATCAACCAGGAACTAATCTACTCTTTAATGAGTTAATCACATTGTCATCACACATTGTAACTTGTATCAAAAAAACAGTGAAAGAAACTTGTGTAAGGCAATAGGGATAGTTCATTTCCCATGCTGGCAGCTTTCTAGTAAAAGCAAAATATTCATCAACCCAGTTAAGTCATTAGAGAAATTTTAAATTAAAATATATAAATTCTGAGTTGATGAGAGAAAAGCTTCAATTAATTCCTACCATTTTTTGTCCATTTTCTGCCATGAGTTTTGCTTTGAGCTGTAGGCAGATACAGTGGATATAAAAAGTCTACACACCCCTGTTAAAATGTCAGGTTTCTGTGCTGTAAAAAAATGAGACAAAGATAAATCATTTCAGAACTTTTTCCACCTTTAATGGGATCTACAAACTGTTCAACTTAATTGAAAAACAAACTGAAATCTTTTAGGTGGAGGGAAGAAAACAAAAAAATAAAAATTATGCATATAACTGGGGATGTAGCTGTGTTCAGAATTAAGCAATCACATTAAAAATCATGTTAAATAGGAGTCAGCATACACCTGCCATTATTTACAGTGCCTCTGATTAAGGCTACATGCACACAACAGTTATTTTTTGCTGTCCGCAAATCGCGGATCCGTCTTCCTTTTTTTTCACATCCACATCCGTTCCAAGTGTCCGCAAATTTTGTAGGTTGTGTTTCCGTGTGTCTTCCGTCCGCAAAAACGTTGTCCGTTGGTCATCCGCATTTTTTGCGGACCCATTGACTTCTATGGGTCCGCAAACTGTTTTTTGCGGACAAGAATAGGACATGCCATATTTTTTTTGCGGACGTGAAATGCGGACAGCGGATGCGGACAGGCAACGGAAGAGGCATCCGCATTTTTAACAGATCCATAGAAATGAATGGGAAACCATCCGATCCGCAAAATAAAAGGAACGGAGGCCGCAAAAAACCACTGTCGTGTGCATGTAGGCTAACCCAAATAAAGTTCAGCTGCTCTAGTTGGTATTTACTAAAATTTTCTTAGGCCCCATTCACACGTCCACAATGGTTATCCGCAGATTTGCGGAACGGGTGCGGACCCATTTATTTTGAATGGGGACGTGATGGATGCGGAGAGCACACACTGTGCTCTCCTCATCTGCATTTGCAGAGCGCGCCGCCGATCTTCCGGCCGGCGGCTCCGCAATAATATAGTGCATGTCCTATTCTTGCCCGCAATTGCGGACAAGTATAGGCATCTCTATGGGGCTGGCGGCAAGGTGTGTTGCGGATCCGCAACACACTACGGACGTGTGAATGGGGCTTTAGTCGCAATGGGAATCTAAGGGTTAAAGAGGACCTTTCACTACTCCTGACATGCCTGTTTTCATAGCTTCATGCATTACCCATGTAATAACAATAACAAGCATCTAGTCTTATGGCTCTATGTTGTGTCATTCCTTTATTATCTCTACTTATTTCTACTATCATCTGCAGTAAGGGTACAGATGGGTGGTAACAAGTTGGAGGTGTGTACCTGCACAGTCTGAAAATGGCAGCACTCATTGGATAGAGTGAGTCTGTGCAGGTACAACACCCCTAACTGGTTAACACCCCTCTGTACCCTTACTGCAGACTGCTAGCAAGTCATTCATAACTTCTAGTAGAAATAATAAAGGAATGACACAACATAGAGCCATGAAGGGGCGTATCGAACGGCTCATGGGCCCTGGTGCAAGAGTTCAGCTTGGGCCCCCCTTCCCTCAGTGCTTTGTGTGTCTTCTTATGCGGAACAAGGGTCTTTGGGACCCCTCAGGCTCCTGGGCCCAGTAGCGAGTGCTACCTCTGCACCCCCTATAGCAACGCCCATGGAGCCATGAGAATAGATGCTCCAGAATTGTTATTATATGGGGAATGCATGAAGCTATCAAAACAGGCATGTCAGGGGAGGTGACAGGTCCTCTTTAAAGCTAAGGCTACATGGTAACTTTCGCCACACACATTGTGTGACCAAAGATTGCAGTATCGGGATGCTACATCACAATGTAACCCAAGTCACCAGTAGATTTAGATTTTTTGGCAACTTGTTATTCAGTCAACTTGTGAGTGACACAATAGATTGCAGGAATCCAGCTCACCTGTCCCATAAAATCCGGCTTGCTTTATCCCAAGGTGCACGGGATGTAAGGTTAGACCATGCTTAGATGCAGAAACAGAGGAAAATCCAGCACCATAAGAATCCTGAGTGTAAATTCTTTATTCCCAGTTACTTGGCATACAGTGATACTTCATAAAAAATCCTCACAAATCCAGGACCATCAGTCAACTTGTGAGTAACAAAACCACATTAAATTGTGTTATGTTGTTATGGCCAGGAGCAATTATTCCATCTAGTTTGTTTGCTTAAAGTTTATTAAACTTCTTCCCTTTAGTTACGCAATTAAATAATGGCAATTATAAATGGTATGCTGGAACATGACATAGTTATCAGAGATAACACAGGCAACTAGTGATTAAAACAGGGAATTTAAATGGGATATGCAGGGAATATGTTATGTTTTAAAATTAAGGGAATGTAATAACAACAAAGAAAAAAAAAAAGTATTCACCCATTTAATCCACTGCTGCTCCAGCTCCGCCGATACTATGATCCAGGTCGGTCTATGTATGTTTCTATGCACCTGAGCACATACCATGTAATCATTTGACTGTTGCATCCAACCACTGGCCTCTGTGGTCTTATGGCACTGAGGCTGGTGATTGGCTGCAGTAGTGATGTGTAGTATAGCCAAGTAAACAAAGCTAGGAGGTGAAGACCAGACCGGCAGCGCTGGAAGTGAAGGGGGATTAATTTTTGTTTTAGCACAATTCCTGTCTTCTGGTTCCTATTTAATAACTTAACAAACCTTTAACAGTTAAGTTTTAAACATGGTACTGAAAGATGTGGATGAGTAGCAATGAAAGTAAATATAGAACTGATTTAATCCAGGAAGACATGATTGTGTAATTATTGGATTCGGGATTACGGTGAGGAAGGAAGGAAGGAAGCTATTTATCTACTGTGTAAGATATGTAATTGGGGATATGTCTCTTAGGCTCTCTTCCTCTGAATCAATGAATGAACATAATAGATCTTTCCTAATATAATAATATTATTTATAATGACAATAATAATATTATAACACAATTAAGGTATACTGCTACTGTGAGGGTCACTCTGGTAGACACTTGGTAGCTGTGCAGGAAGCAAGGACACAGACAGGATAAAGTCCGATTTAAGTGTTTTTATTTCACATTTATATATTTAAACATAAGCATAGCCTTAACAAATAGGCTTAAACAAACAAACCCTGCTCGGCTGAGCAAGTATCTAATACAACAAGACAGTCCCTGACTATACATGGGACAGCTACCCGGCTCACAGGTACAAATAGAAAGTATTGGGTGGCACATGCAATACCTACTGTAGTTCAGCAGTCAGCTTCTTCAGGTATGGCCACACTGCTCAGCTCTACACTGAATACAGCTTTAAATAGGGCCCCAATGACCCATGTGACCCGCAGCTGTGGTCTTCAGAAGACCAGGACCGATGCCCGGGTGGAGTAAGCATCCCACTACCAAACTCACTCACTCCAGTATAAGCAGGTCCCAGTACATATTTTACAATCTGTCTAGTTATGGCTAAGATAGACAAAACAGGCTATCAACCCTGCTTATCCTGTGTCTGGGTTAACCTTTCGGTTCCCAGAGACACACCCAAGGCTTACCACACACAGTTTAACAGTTTCAATGGCAAATATCGGTTCTCCCAAACAATACCCTTCTTACATACCCGACCCCCCTCAGTTCAGACCAATCGGGGCAAACTCCTGACACCAAACGATGGGTCAAGGATAAGGCATCCGCGTTGCCTTGCAGTCTCCCGGCTCGGTGCTCCACTGAGAAACTAAAAATTTTCGGGGACAAGAACCATCTCGTGACTCTGGCATTCCTCTCCTTGGATCTACTTATCCAAATGAGGGGTAAGTGCTTAGTTATCAGATAGAAGTGTCGCCCCAGCAAGTAGTACCTTAGCGGCTCTAAGGCCCACTTTATCGGCAGACATTCCTTCTCTACGATACTATAATTTTTCTCGGCCGGCGTGAGTTTCCTGCTCAGGTAGGTAACGGGGTGCTCCTCTCCGTTCACCTCCTGAGACAGGACAGCTTTCAGCAATATGTCTGATGCATCCATCTGCACAATAAATTCTCTCTTGGAGCTTGGTGTAATGAGGATGGGGGATCCGCACAAAGCCAACTTTAAGGCCTAAAAAGCACTTTCTGCTTGTGCATTCCACCGCACCATGACGGACCCTTTTCCTTTTAAAAGGTCAGTCAGGGGAGAGGATACTGTGGCAAAGTTGGGTATAAACCGCCTATAATACCCAACAATGCCCAGGAATGCTCTGACCTGTTTGGTACTTACAATTTGAGGCCATCCCTAGATAGCGTCGACCTTGCTGACCTGGGGTTTAATTATGTCTCGCCCGATCACATACCGATCAAGTATCGAGTTTCCTCCATCCTGACAGCATTCTTGGGATTTGCGGTCAAGCTGGCTGCCCTTAGAGAGTTCACTATGGCCTGCACTTTGGCCAACTGACTCTCCCAGTCATAGCTGAAGATGAGGATATCATCCAGATATGCTGAGGCATATCTCCTGTGAGGCTTCAGCACTATATCCATTAGACGTTGGAACGTTGCAGGGGCCCCGTGAAGCCCGAACGATAACACGATATAGGTGAAAAAGACCCTCAGGGGTGATGAAAGCTGTCTTCTCTTTAGCGTGGTCTGTCAGGGGTACTTGCCAGTATCCCTTGGTGAAATTGAGCGTAGTGAAATACCGGGCTCCTCCCAGTTTCTCAATAAGCTTGTCTACACGCGGCATGGGATCGGCGTCAAATTTGAATACTTTATTCAACTTTCTGAAATCGCAACGTCCCTACTGGTTTGGGGATCAGAAAAATGGGACTGGCCCATTCACTTTTGGACTCCTCTATGACTCCCAACTGCAGCATTTTCCGTACCTCCTCTGCAATGGCCTGTTGACAAGCCTCAGGGACTCTGTATGGTCTTAACCGAACTTTTAGCAGTGGCTCAGTGACAATGTCATGCTTAATTACAGACGTGTACCTGGGTAACTCCGAGAACACGTCTGTATTCCTAGCTACGAATAGCCCTAGCCTCTTGCCGTTCTTTTGTGAGGGCATCCGCAATAGTCACCCCTGTGTCTGACGCCACAGTTTGACCGTAGCCTGAGGAGATAATTCAGAAAGGAGATTAGCTAGACACCTCTCTGTAAGCAAACTCTCTCTGTACTTCCATGCTTTTAGTAAATTGACATGGTACGTCTGCTCGGGCTGACATACCCTGTAGTTCACGTCCCCTACCTTCTCTAATACCACATACGGTCCTTGCCACTTTGGCTAGAAACTTACTCTCCACACTAGGAATAAGAACCAAAACCCGGTCACCGGGTTTAAAGGTCCTTACTGTTGCTGGCCTGTTATAGACCCGGCTTTGAGTCTTTTGAGCAGCCTCCATATGCTTCTTGACGATGGGCATAACGGCCGCCACCCTGTCCTGCATACTGGCGATAACACTTTTGGGGGGGGGGGGATCCTGTTCCCACATTTCCTTGGCGATATCCAGCAGGCCCCTGGGATGTCTGCCATAGACCAATTCAAAGGGAGAAACCCCAGTAGAAGCCTGTGGCATCTCACTATTGCAAACATTAAATAGGGTAACATAACATCCCAGTCCCTCCCATCCTTGTTCACCACCTTTTTCAGCATACTCTTTAACCTGTCACGGACACAGGATGTACCGATACGCCCTGATGTCCTGGTACTTAAGGACACAGGACGTACTGGTACGTCCTGAGTATTTCTGATCGCCGCACAGAGCGGGGTGATCAGAACAGAGTGCCCGCAGCGGCGATCGCAGAAAACCGCAGGTCAATTCAGACCTGCGGTTTTCTGCGTTTCCGGGTTATTCGGGTCTCTGGTAAACTGATAACCCGGAATAGGATGGTAATCAGTGGTGTGATAACACACCACCAATCACCATCCTTCGATCCTGTGAGGTGATGGTGACATCACCTCACAGGATCGATTTCTATTGGCTGCACCGGGGGCAGGGGTTAAATCCCCCTGCTCTCCTCCTCCATTCTGCGTCCAGAGCGAGGAGAGAGAGCAGCCAGCACGTGCAGCAGCAGCACGCAGCAGCACCCTCCAGCACCATCAGGTAGGTTAGGGACAGCTAGGGAAGGCTTTAGGTCAGGCAGGGAGAGTTAGGGAGAGTTTAGTGTTAATTTATTTTATTTTTTAACTCTTGCATCACCCTCTTAGGGTGTCTGGGGTCCACAGCACAGCTGTGTGACTCTAGACCCCCAGGGGTGCTGCAGATTGCCCCCCCTCTACCTCCCCCTCCCTCCGACCAGGAGACACTGCCAGGCGGAGCAAGGGGACCGCCATGGCAGGGACCCTGTGGCCCACCCTAGTACAAGCAGCTCTGGGGCTTGTACAAGTTTCCCGGCCCACCAGATAAGTTCACCTGAGCCCCCTACCGGTGAACTTGGATGGTGTACCCCAGAGAATTTTTAGCCTGTGATTCCTGATTTTGTTGGTCAACTAGGAATCCAGATTCCCACAGTGTGATTCACTGAATACGACTATTTCAGTCTTTTTTTCAGTGACCCCCTTGAGAATCTGATGGTGGAGCAAACTAATTTGTACAATCAACAGTTCGTTGCTCAACACCCGGGCTCTTTTTTGGCTAGGCCCGGTGGCTGGATGCCGGTCAGTACAGCCGAGATAAGGATGTTTTGGGGCCTCGTGCTGCACATGGGCCTAGTCAAAAAACCCAGTGTCAGGCATTACTGAAGTGGGCACGTCCTCTACGAGACCCCACTTTATAGTACGGCCATGACACGCTCCCGATTTGAAGCCATCCGGAAATGCCTGCATTATGCAGATAATGCAGTATGTCCCCCCCCCCCCCAAAGTGATCCTGCCTATGACCGCCTGTACAAAATCAGGCCGGTCATCGATCACTTTGAGGCCAAATATGTGGAGGCCTATGTACCTGGAAGGGAGATCGCGGTTGATGAGACTCTCATTGCTTTCAAGGGGAGACTCATTTTCCGCCAGTATGTTCCCTCAAAGCGGGCGAGGTATGGCGTGAAGCTGTACAAACTTTGTGAGAGTACCTGTACATGGATAACCTTTATACTAGTATTCTCTTGTTTCAGTCCCTCGCTGCCAGATCCACGTTCGCTTGTGGGACCGTGCGGAAAAATCAATGTGGCCTCCCTACCTACCCTCTCCAGGTACCTATCCCCAGGGAAGAGACCCATGCCCTTACCAGTGGAAACCTGTTGCTGGTCAGATATAAGGACAAGAGGGATATCCTTGTACTGACCACAATTCACAGTAACGGCATCTCCCCTGTCCCTGTGCGAGGTACCGTGGCCACGGTCCTCAAGCCCGATATTATCGTCGACTACAATCGGTATATGGGAGGAGTTGATCTCTGTGATCAAGTCCTCAAGCCATATAATGCCATGCGCAAAACGCGGGCATGGTACAAAAAAGTTGCGGTCAACTTGGTACAGGTTGCCATGTACAACTCTTTTATGCTGTCCCGGAGTGCTGGCAACACAGGTAAATTCCTTCAGTTCTATGAGGCAGTCTTCAAGGACCTGAAATTTCTGACAGGGAAAGAGCAGGCCGGAGTACCTCGGGAACTGGAGGCGCCCAGATCGTCCCTGGCCAACAGTTGTGTGGTCCCCTATATTGGAAAGAAGGGACGAACCCCAAAAACATGCAGAGTGTGTCACAGGCCTCTGCGTTATTGGTTGCTTCAGGGAGTACCACACTTCCATGGAGTACTAAATTTACTATCCCCTTTTCCATTTAGCCACTGACGATCGGATAAAAACTATGGTTCTCAGACTTGATACACCCAAAAAAAAAAATTTATCAAAAATGATAGTTTGTAAAACAAAATAAATTTAAAAAAGTAGACAAATTAGGTATCGCCGCGTCCATAATAATCTGCTCTATAAAAATGCCCCATGACCTAACCCCTCAGATTAACACGGTAAAAAAATAAACGGTGCCAAAAGAGCAATTTTTGGCAAATTTTCCATTTTAATCCATTTTTTTCCAGTAACAAAGCCAGGGTTAACAGCCAAAAGCTTAAAATTTATTACCCCTATTCTGCAATTTACAAAAACACCCCATATTTGGTGGTAAACTGGTGTATGGGCACACGGCAGGGCGCAGAAGGCAAGGAACGCCATATTGTTCCTGGAAGACAGATTTTGATGGCCTTTTTTTGACACCATGTCCCATTTCAAGAACCCCTTATGCACCCCTAGAGTAGAAACTCCATAAAAGTGACCCCATCTAATAAACTACATCCCTTAAGGTATTCAAAACTTATTTTACAAACTTTATTAACCCTTTAGGTGTTCCTCAAGAGTTTATGGCAAATGGAGAGAAAGTTTCAGAATTTCTAATTTTGGTAACCTCGCGTCACAAGAATGTAATATAGAGCAACCAAAAATAATATGTACCCTAAAAATAGTCCCAACAAAACAGCCTCCTTATCCTGTAGTTTCCAAAATGGGTTCACTTTTAGGGAGTTTCTACTCCGGTGGGCATCAGGGGGCTTCAAATGGGACATCGTGTAGATAAACCAGTCCAGCAAAATCGGCCTTCCAAAAACCACACGGCGCTCCTTTCCCTCTACGCCCTGCCACGTGGCCATACAGTAGTTTACGACCACAAATGTGGTGTTTCTGCAAACTACAGAATCAGAGCAATAAAAATTGTTGTTTTTTTTGGCTGTTAACCCTTGCTTAGATACTGGAAAAAAGGATTAAAATGTAAAATTTGCCAAAAAAAAATCAAAATTCTGAAATTTTAGCCCCATTTCCCATTAACTCTTGTGAAACACCTAAAGGCTTAACGACGTTTGTAAAATCAGTTTTGAATACCTTGAGGGGTGTAGTTTCCAGAATGGGGTCACTTTTAAGGAGTCTCTACTCGGGGGGGGGGGGGGGGCATCAGGGGGGCTTCAAATGGGACATGATGTTGATAAACCAGTCCAGCAAAATCGGCCATCCAAGAACCACACGGCGCTCCTTTCCTTCTATGCCCTGCCACGTGGCCATACATTGGTTTACGACCACATATGGGGTGTTTCTGCAAACTACAGAACCTGGGCTATAAAAATGGGGTTTTATTTGGCTGTTACTTAGTTACTGGAAAAAAATGGATTAAAATAGAAAATTTGCGAAAAAATCTAAATTCTGAAATTTTAGCCCCATTTCCCATTAACTCTTGTGAAACACCTAAAGGGTTAATGATGTTTGTAAAATCAGTTTTGAATACCTTGAGGGGTGTAGTTTCTAGAATGGGGTCATTTTTGGGTGGTTTTATGTAAGCCTCACAAAGTCAAACCTGAACTGGTCCCTAAAAAGTGTGTTTTTGAAAATTTCTGAAAAATTTCAAGATTTGCTTCTAAACTTCTAAGCCTTGTAACGTCCCCAAAAAATAAAATGGCATTTCCAAAATGATCCATACATGAAGTAGACATATGGGGAATGTAAATTAATAACTTTTTTTGACGGTATTACTATGTATTATAGAGGTAGAGAAATTGAAAGTTGGAAAATTGCTAATTTTTCAAAAATTTTGGTAAATTTTGTATTTTATTATAAATAAAAATGAATTTTTTTTTTACTCCATTTTACCAGTGTCAAGAAGTACAATATGTGATGAAAAAACTGTCACAGAATGGCCTGGATAAGTAAAAGCGTTTTAAAGTTATTCACACATAAAGTGACACTGGTCAGATTTGCAAAAAATGGCCTGGTCCTTAAGGTGAAAATGAGCCCGGTCCATAAGGGGTTAAAGGGAACCTGTCATCAACTTTATGCTGCCCATACTAAGGGCAGAATTAAGTAGAAACAGGTGAGTTGATTTCAGCAGTCTGTCATTTAGTAACATAGTATATTAGGCTGAAAAAAGACATTTGTCCATCCAGTTCGACGTGTTTCCTGCAAGTTGATCCAGAGGAAGGCAAAAAACCCCTGTGAGGTAGAGACAATTTACCCAACTTAAGGGGAAAAAATTCCTTCCCGACTCCAATCAGGCAGTCAGAACAACTCCCTGGATCAACGACCTATCTCTAGTAGCTATAGCCTGAAATAATATTACGCTCCAGAAATAAATCCAGTCCCCTCTTGAATTCCTTTATTGTACTCACCATCACCACGTCCTCAGGCAGAGAGTTCCATAGTCTCACTGCTCTTACCGTGAAGAACCCTTTTCTATGTTTGTGTACAAACCTTCTTTCCTCTAGACGCAGAGGATGTCCCCTCGTCACAGTCACAGTCCTGGGGATAAATAGATGATGGGAGAGATCTCTGTACTGAACCCTGATATATTTATACATAGTTATTAGATCTCCCCTCAGTCGTCTTTTTTCTAAAGTGAATAAGCCTAATTTTGATACCCTTTCAGGGTACTGTAGTTGCCCCATTCCAGTTATTACTTTAGTTGCCCTCCTCTGAACCCTCTCCAGCACTGCTATGTCTGCCTTGTTCACAGGAGCCCAGAACTGTACACTGTACTCCATGTGGTGTCTGACTAGTGATTTGTAAAGAGGTAGGACTATGTTCTCATCACGGCATCTATGCCCCTTTTAATGCAACCCATTATCTTATTGGCCTTAGCAGCAGCTGCCTGACAAGGGTTTTTACAGCTTAGTTTGTTATTTATTAAAATTCCTAGATCCTTTTCCATGTCAGTGCTACTGAGTGTTTTACCATTTAGTATATACGGGTGACTTGCATTATTCCTTCCCATGTGCATAACTTTACATTTGTCAGTGTTAAACCTCATCTGCCATTTCTCTGCCCAAGCCCCCAATCTATCCAAATCCCTCTGTAGCAGAAAACTGTCCTCTTCAGTGTTAATTACTTTACACAGTTTAGTGTCATCTGCAAAAATTGATATTTTACTGTGCAAGCCTTCTACAAGATCATTAATAAATATATTGAAGAGAATAGGGCCCAATACTGAACCCTGAGGTACCCCACTAGTTACAGTGACCCAATCTGAGTATGTACCGTTAATAACCACCCTCTGTTTTCTATTACTGAGCCAGTTACTTACCCACATACAGATATTTTCTCCTAGTCCAAGTGTTCTCATTTTATATGCTAACCTTTTGTGTGGTACAGTGTCAAATGCTTTGGAGAAGTCCAGATATATGACATCCACTGATTCACCCCGGTCAAGTCTAGAACTTACCTCCTCATAGAAACTGATTAAATTAGTTTGACATGACCGATCCCTCATGAAGCCATGCTGATATGGTGTAATTTGCTTATTTTCATTGAGATACTCCAAGATAGCATCTCTTACAAAACCTTCAAACAGTTTACCCACAACAGATGTTAAACTTACCGGCCTATAATTTCCAGGCTCTGTTTTTGGACCCTTTTGAATATTGGCACCACATTTGCTATACGCCAGTCTGGTGGAACATTCCCTGTCAGTATGGAGTCCGTGAATATCAAAAATAAGGGTCTGGCTAGGACATCACTTAATTCCCTTAGGATACGGGGGTGTATGCCATCCGGTCCTGGCGATTTGTCTATTTTAATCTTTTAAGTCGCTGCTGTACTTCTTCCTGGGTCAGACAGGGCACTTTTAAAGGGAATTTACTTTTACATTTTGCATTTCATCTGACAGTTTATTTTCCTCAGTGAAAACAGTGGAGAAGAAAATATTTAATAGCTTAGCTTTATCCTCGTCGCTTTCTGCAACTCCCCCTCATTGCTATGTAGAGGGCCGACTCCTTCAGATTTATATTTTTACCATTTATATAATTGAAAAACATTTTAGGGTTAGTTTTGCTCTCTTTGGCAATTAATCTCTCGGTCTCTAGTTTGGCAGTTTTTATTAGTTTTTACATATTCTATTTTTTTCCTTATAGTTTATCAGAGCTTCCTGGCTCCCCTCCTGTTTTAGTGATTTATATGCTTTCTTTTTGTCATTTATTGCTTTTTTACGGTTCTATTTATCCACATTGGTTTCTTCTTATTTCTTAGCCTTTTATTTCTATAAGGTATGCATCGATCACAATTAGATGTTACGATGCTTTTAAAAATCTCCCATTTTGTGGTTGTATTTTTATTTTTGAGGACTTTGTCCCAGTTAATTGGGCCTATGGCCTCTCTTAGTTGGCTAAATTTTGCTTTTTTGAAGTCCGGTATTCTTGTTCCTCCCTGTAGAAACTCTCGTTTGAAGGATAATTGGAAGGTTATTACTTTATGGTCACTATTTCCCAGGTGTCCCCCGACCTGCACGTCTGTTGTTCTATCAGGTCTATTGGTTAATACTAAGTCCAGTATGGCCGTCCCTCTAGTTGGATCCTCCTGAACCATTTGGGAAAGGTAATTGTCTTTGGCTATTGCCAAGAACCTGTTTCCTTTATGGGATGTACAGGTTTCAGTTTACCAGTCTATATCTGGGTAGTTGAAGTCCCCCATAATAACCACCTCATTATGGTTTGCCGCCTTGTTTATCTCGTTTAGTAATAGATTTTCTGTGGACTCTGGTATATTAGGTGGTTTATAGTAAACTCCTATTAGTAATTTATTATTGTTTTTGGCTCCATTTATCTCCACCCACAATGACTCCACATTTTCTTGTCCCTCACAGATGTCTTCCCGGAGTGTGGGCTTTAGACAGGACTTTATGTAAAGGCAGACCCCTCCCCCTCTCCGGTTTTGACGATCCTTTCTGTACATTAACAGCCCAGTCATAGCTATCGTCCAGCCATGTCTCAGTTATTCCCACTATGTCATAATCCTCCTCACACATCACTAATTCCAGTTCCCCAGTTTTATTAGTCAGGCTTCTGGCATTAGTATACATACATTTGAGAGGTTTATGCATATTTTTTGCCCCAAAACCTTTCCTTCTGAACTTTTCTAGTCCCTCCTTCCATTCCTCCCCCAGTCCCACTACCTTGCCCCCGGTCTCTATCTGCACTATCTTCCCCTCCTATAATGTAATTTCCCTCCCCCCCAGTCCCTAGTTTAAACACTCCTCCAACCTTCTAGCCATCTTTCTCGACAACACGGCTGCCCCTTCCCCATTGAGGTGCAGCCCGTCCCTACGATAAAGCCTGTAGCCGATAGCAAAGTCGGCCCAGTTCTCCATGAACCCAAAACCCTGCTTCCTACACCAGTTCTTGAGCCACTTGTTAACCTCTCTAATCTCCCTCTGCCTTTCTTGTGTGGCCCGTGGTACAGGCAGTATTTTGGAAAATACTACCTTTGAGGTCCTTGCCCTAAGCTTTTCACCTAAATCCCTGAAATCATTCTTAAGGACTCTCCACCTACCTCTAACTTTGTCATTGGATCTTCTCCAGCCCCTCCCAGTAATCTGTCAACCCGATCTGCGATGTGTCGAACTCTAGCGCCAGGAAGACAGCACACTGTTCGGCGATCACGATCTTTGTGACAGATCGCCCTATCTGTTCCCCTAATAATTGAGTCTCCCACTACCAGCACCTGTCTGGCCTGCCCTGCTCTCCTGGTCCCCTGCTTACTGGAGCTGACATTCCCCTGACCGGCAGAGGAAGTGTCTGGCTGTAGCAGTGCTGTCCCTGAGCTGCCACCCCCCTCAGCTGCCAAACGTGCAAACTTGTTGGGGTGTGTCAGATCAGGGCTAGCCTCCCTGGCACTCTTCCCTCTACCCCCCTTTCTTACTGTCACCCAGCTAGCTACCTCACTTTCCTCAGCCTCCTTACTGTCACCCTTCCCCTGAACTACCCCAAAGACTGCTTGCACGGTGAGCAGCAAACTCTTTTGCAAATTGTCAGTGGCTCTCAGTGTTGCAATATACCCGTTTAGAGACTCGATGTGCGATTCCAAACGGGTAATTTGCTCACATTTTGAACAAAGATATGCACCCTCAAACGGCTGTTCCAGGACTGCATACATCATGCAAGATGTGCACTGGACAGCATTGTCAATTGTGCAAGACATACTAATGGGGATTACACCACAAAAACAAAAAAATACAATATAATGTAGTAACAAGAACTGACGAATTTCAGTCCCCCACTGAAGTCCCTGAATCTGAAGTCACTTAATCTTAAGTCACACTTACACAACCACACACTTAATCAACCACGCGTCGCGACCAACCTCGCGTTATATATATATCTACTTATAAAAGGATACTGTAAATGAAACTCAAATACACCAGCCTGTTTTTTTTCCTCTGGATTCAAAGGCTGAGTTCTCCTTACTGCTGACTTCTTAAAGGCTCCTAATTAGGCAGCCACACCCTAATTACTCACCTGTGCAACCCCTGGTAAAGGGAAAAAAAAGTGTTAACACAGCAATGAAGCTTGCAAAGCAGAAAGTCCCAGTGTACAATAGAGTCAAATGCAGCCACTCAATGTCCACAAATAATTTAGCTCTCAGTTACTCCCACACTTAATCTTAAGTCACACTTACACAACCACACACTTAATCAACCACGCGTCAACCAGTTAAAAGTAAGTAGTTGCCAAGAACCAACATCACAATCATTGCAGACTGGGCCTGAAAAAGAGTCACATCCACCTGAGAAGAGTCCTGGTTATTCATGCATTCCTGCTCTTGCTGCCCACCTGCTGATGACTGACAGTCTTCTACCTAGTTTTCTCCCTTTCTCTCTAGGAGAGAACTGCCAACCATCAGCAGATGGGCGAGAGAGAAGCAGATTATGAATAACCATGACTCTTCTCAAGGCCTTTGCTGCAATGATTATGATGCTGGTTCTTGGCAACCACTTCCTTTTGAGTTACACACTGCTGAAATCTGCATTTCTGTCACTAATTTATGCTGCCCTCAGTGAGGTCAGCATAGAGTTGATGACAGGTTCTTTTTAAGGTTTTATTAAGGCTCTCTACTAACCCGTCTGTCTGAGGATGGTATCCCGACGTGCATAATTGTTTTATGTTGAAGAGTTTGCACAGTTCCTTGGTGACTGGACATGAAAGGGGTAGCAAAAAAGTCCAAATAGATCCAGCGAGTAAAATCAATGATTCTTTATTTCTTCATTTTAAAAAAATGTATAAACAAGTAATCCTACTGCATAAAATCAACGTGTTTCAACCATAAGACAGGTCTTCTTCATGGATTCATAGTATAAAGTATTCAGATACAGGCATGTAACTGCTTTTTAAGCAAAAAGAGGGGAATGAAATCAATTGAAAATGTTAAGGAACGCCCGTAGTGCAGGTGTAGGGTAAAATGTCTTGCAAACTGAAATTAGTGCGACTAAAATGAACCTTGATCAGTTCAAGCAAACACATGGTTATGATGAAAAAATTACTGAAATTAAACAACAAGTGTCAGAACTGGAGAATCATATAGCACAAGTCAAGAAAAACAAGTATGCAAGAGATCTATATGACTATCATCAAAACCAAGTTTATGAATGGGGCAGAAGGTCTCAAGCTCCTCATGTACCAAGATCCATTCTTAAAAATAAATGAGTCGGATTTGGAATCACCTTCAGTTTTAACAAATGCACGTCTTCCCTATTATAGGAATCCAAAGCCATTAAGAAAACAAACATCTAACAACACTCCAAAAAACGGAGGAGAGCAGGATACAAACAAAGAAAACGCAACAGGTGTGATTACACGCCAACAGCACAGGAAGAAATAAACCAGACATCAGCATTACAAGTCATGAACTTGTCTTCCTATGAACTCATCAAACATTAAATTTAAGTCCTCGGCTTGGGTTTAAATTTTGCACCTACTAATACTCTTAATATTTTTGGTATCATAAAAGACATCAACAAATTTATTAGGGACCTAACAATCAGGAGACTTTTTTTTGACAATCAGTATTTTGCTACAGATGCGGAGCATACTAGTGAACGATCAGTTAGTGTTTATCAAGATATGACATTTTTAGAGCAATTATCAGTTATTAATTTAGAAAATTTGGATGATGGTGTTCAGCACACTAAACCTAATGTGAACATGTCCATGGATTTCAAGACAACCAATAAGGGTTTTTGCCCAATACATTCTAGGGTGGAATCCATGGACCGTTTCCAAACAGTATTGATTAGGACAGGGATGGGCAAATTGCGGCTCTCCAGCTGTTGTAAAAATACAATTCCCACCATGCCCTGCTGCAGGCTGATAGCTGTAAGCAGTCTTTGCATGCTGGGAGTTGTAGTTTTGCAACAGCTGGAGAGCCGCAGTTTGCCCATCCCTAGATTAGAGAGATCAAAAATTTGCATTCTAAATATGATGCTGCACATGTCCATCACAACTTGTCACTAGCCAAAAAACTTGCATTATCACAATTACAGAATAAGCCCTCTGTCACTATAAAAATGGCAGATAAAGGAGGTGCAATATAAGCAACAAATCATGTGATGGACACTGTGCAATATAAGCAACAAATCATAAAACTGTTAAAAAAGCCACTCATTTATGAAATTCTGACAAGTGAACCCACTAAAAACCTATTGAACCAAAAACAAAGTGACTTTTTACTTATTAATGAACCTATTACACCTATGGTCTATGGGCTCCCGAAGGTTCACAAGGGAGTCTCACCTCCTCCACTGAGACTTATTCTCACTTTGACCCTGACCTATGAAGAGCATAATTCAAACTCAGTTGTCAATGTCAGTTGTCAGGGTCAGTTGTCAGGGTCAGTTGTCAATGTCAGTTGTCAGGGTAAAGTGTCAGAGTCAGGTGTCACAGTGGCATTATTTTGATACTTGACTATGAAATCTGACCATGTCCTAAAATGAACACTGTAAGGACCTTAAGTGAGTTAGAGCAAAATAATTACTTTATTTATGATAAATGATAATAAAATTATGGTTGACAATAAGAGTTATCGTAATTATAAAACTACAGTTATCTTCACTATCATGAGTAAGTAAGTAAAGCATCAATACATCACCAAATATTGTAGCATCATCCGTTGCCCAGATTGGGGGATTCCAACAATCAGCAAGGGGAAGAATCAGGGAACAGCACAAGGCATGTCTGCCACATCTTCAACGAATCCCCAAAATCCCTTTGGAAACACCCTATTTTATACCATGTATAGTTAGATGAGCCCATGATCTAAGCGTGTCAGCGCATGATCATATTTACTTGATCAAGCGCAGGAAAGAACTACTTGCATAATAGCGCATGGATACTTCACATGGCTATACGTAGTTACTTATTTTCTTACTCAGAATATCTTATAACAATATATCATACGTTCTGTTGCTTCCGGATCTACATTGTTTTTCTGAACTCCAGTACCGTCTGTACTTTTTTACTAATACATGGCTATACTAGCTAGGGTTTCATGTCTATTTCAGTGTCAATCACCATTATCCCACTCACTCTTATATATTCGTATCACATTTGTATCACACCTTCCCTGGCCAATTTTGCCATGGCTTACTGGGAGACAACATATATTTATGACGAAAATAATCCTTTTTTGAATAATATTAGGTGGTACTTTTATATCCTATTTAAATAATAATAACTACAATCTTGCATTTACCCATACTATAAATAAATATGAAATTACATTTTTAGACCTAAAATTACAGGGTATACCAAATCAGGAGATTATCCCAGCTACATATAGAAAACCCATCTCAGGTAATACAATTCTTCATGCAGGTACGCTTCGTCCAAAACATACTTTGAAAGCTATTCCCACTGGTGATTTAATCAGAGCCAGACGTAATTGTAGCACAGAAAAAACCTACCAATGTGAACAGAAAGCTATATACAATAGATTGTCAGCCAGGGGTTACCCTAATTGGATGCTAAAACAAGCCACTGCCCGTGTTAACAAGTTAAGGGTGGGTTCACCCTAGCGTTATGCATTCCGTTATCGCTTTCCATTATAACATGGTTATAACGGAAAATAACGGAATGCCCAAACAGAATGCAAAATGGAAGCCTTTAAAAGGCATTCCATTTGCTTTCCGTCATAATACAGGTCTATGGAAAAGCATAACAGATCCGTCTGGGTCCTGTTATGCAAGACGGAAAAGAAAGTCTTGTCCACAGGACTTTGTTTTCCGTCTTGCATAACGGGAACCAGACGGATCCGTTATGCTTTCTCATAGGTTTGTATTATGACGGAAAGCAAACGGAATGCCTTTTAAAGGCTTCCGTTTTGCATTCCGTCATAATTGAAGTCTATGGGAAAAAGAACGGATCTGTCCTTCCGTCTTATAGATTCCGTTATGTTCCGTTATAACCACGTTATAACGGAAGGCCATAGCGGAATGCATAACGCTAGTGTGAACCCACCCTTAACACGACATGAGCTTTTAACAAACAAACATAATGAAAACAGGAACAAAAATAAAATCACCAACACTTACTTTACAATATAATCTTCTTTTTTATTAAGTACGCTCTTTAATTTACAAATATATACCAATACATTATGAAGATGAAAAATTACACCACATATTATCAGAAGGATTTAGAGTGTTTTACTGTAAAGCTCAAACAATAGGCCAAAAAAATCGCACCAAGCGATTTAAAAACAAATTATTCCAAATCTCTCACATGGCTATCCAATTTAGGATTGTATCCCTGTGGGAATTATCCCTGCAAAACCTGCTCTTATGTTCACTCAACTAAATAATTCCCACACACCCAAAAAGAAATAAATACAAAATAAAAAGTACATAGCAACCCAGAAGGCATGATATATATGATCATGTGCACACTATGCAATTTAGCTTACATAGGCAGTACAACCAGAAAACTGAAGGTGCGTTTTCTTGAGCATCTGAATGATATCACCAACAAAAATAAATGTGTGCCGCAGTGGGATGGCTTCAGGATAATGGGTAGAATAGTCCATCACTACCAGTATATGCTGATGCCCCGGGGCAGACTTAACTAATGGACCTACCGAGTCAATGGTAATCCTTTTAAACGAGACCTCAATAATGGCTAGAGGTTCCAGCGGATTCCGTAAATGTACTATAGGAGCATGCAATTGGCATTCAGGACATGACTCACAATATCGTTTAACCTCACTGTATACAACTGGCCGATAAAACCGTCGCAGGATACGGTCCAGCATTTTTGTGGCCCTAGGTGCCCCCCGAGCACATGTTTATGGGCTAACACCAGCACTGTTTGGCAATAAAGCTGGGGTACCAGTAATTCCTTCCATGCCTCACCTTGCAGCCTTTCAACCTGGTATAACAGTTCTTTGTTGACCATGAAGTGAGGAAATATCTGATCAGCGTTGGTGCACTGTGGCAGCCCATTAATCACCACTGCATTTTCTCTAGCCCAGACCAGAGTGGGGTACTGGAGTTGTGCGGTGCCGAAGTTGTCATGGGATACCTCCAAATCTGACAACTGCGGGCCGGTCACTAACTCCCCAGTCTCACCAGCCATTACTTCTAGGGGAAATACGGAGCTAACATTTTCTCCAATGGTCACCCCTACAGAAGGAACCCCAGAGTATGGGTCATTGGGCTACGGATTTTGGTCTTGACCCTTCTGTGTGGGTTGTACTCTTGGGGGTGGCCTCCCCGACCTTCGATTTCCCCGCCACAGAGTCCAGAACATGGGGAAGTCCCGTCCCAAAATTAGGTCATGGGGCAAGTTCATGACGACCCCTACCTCATGTCGTCTCTCTCCACATGGGGTCTGGACGGCGACAACAGTGGTAGGATAGTCTTCTAAGTCCCCATGAATACACAGGACCCCGATTGTTTGGCATATGACAGTCCCCGGGTCGATGTGATACCCATTAACTAGGGTCACCCGACGTCCAGAGTCCAACAGGGCCACCACCTGGTGCCCTGCCACGGTCACCTGGCAGAGGTGGCACTCATCGTCAGTCTGGGGTTGCAGCTATATAAACAGGGGCTTCATAAAGGGACACCCTCCGGGCAGAGCTGCAGTTCATGGGCTCAGGGTTGTGGGAATAAATTGGCTGCAATATGGCCAGGTTCCTGGCAGGACAAACAGGTGGGAGCCTCCCCCCTCCTACTCCCCTGGGGTATCAGCCTGATATGGGGAGTTGCACCTGCCCGGGAACTTGCGGGAACCATGGGCCTGCGGGCTTTGGGGTTGGCCAGGTATTGAGGAGCCTTCTTCCCGAGAGATTGAGTAGCCCAGTACCTCTCCACCATCCCCACCAGAGCACTGGCATCAGACAGGTCCCCATGTCCTACCCATTGCTGTATCTCAACCAGCAAGGCCCTCAGAAAGCGGTCCAGAACAATCTTCTCCACCATCCAGGCTGGGGTTGAAGTCTCTGGCTGAAGGTGGCGCATCTGGGCCCTTGGGGGTAAAGCCTCTTGGTACCTCCAGCTATGGACTCTTTCAGCAAGTAGGTGTAGGTCGACTCCCAAGCAGGCCAGGATCTCCACTTTTACTGTAAGAAAGTCCCGGGCTTCCTGCTTGCTTAGGTCAAAATAGGCCTGCTGGGGCTCTGCAATGAGGAAGGGTTGCCAACACCTCTGTCCAGTATTGCTGCGGCAGCCGTTCACAGGTGGCCACTCTTTCGAACCCCGTCAGGAAGGCCTCTACATCATCCTCTGATGTCATCTTTGTCATGGCTTTCTGGACTTCTCTCCTGGCACCCCATTTCGGCATTGATGGATCAGCCCTTTGTTGTCATCTGCTGTGCCAGCAGTCGGTTAGTTTCTTGCTGATGCAAGGTGGACTGAACCAGCTGCTTTATTAACTGGTCCATGGCTGTGGTTTGTTGCTTCAGCACTGTTGACAGCCAGGACATGCAACGAGTGCCCACATTCTCCACCATATGTGGGGGTCGCTCTGGTAGACACTTGGTAGCTGTGCAGGAAGCAGGGACACAGACAAGATTAAGTCCGATTTAAGTGTTTTTATTTCACACTTATATATTTAAAAAAAGCATAGCCTTAACAAATAGGCTTAAACAAATAAACCCTGCTTGACTGAGCAAGTACCTAATATAACAAGATAGTCCCTGGCTATACGTGGGACCAGCTACCCGGCTCACAGGTACAAATAGAAAGTATTGGGTGGCACATGCAATACCTACTGTAGTTCAGCAGTCAGCTTCTCCAGGTAATGCCACACTGCTCAGCTCTACACTGAGCATTAAATTAGGCCCTAATGTTTGTGTAAATATATGCAATTATGGGAGCATTTGGGACAAAATAGAAATACTATAAGCTAGTGTAGGGCCTGATGAATAGTGGAAGACACAGGGATTCAAAGAACACCAAAGAGAAAGAAAAGGCTAAAAGCTGGGCCCCATACTAAGAAAAGGTTGATAATCACTGATAATCACCAAAGACCATTCTTGACCTGCAATCCGATAATGTTTTAAAACTGAAATTAAATACGCAAATTACATCTCTTTCCAAAAAGATAGCTGGGCCTCTAATGCCATATGTAGGGAGCTATCCACCATTTGTTAGGGAGCTATCCTATAAGTTAAAGCTCAACCTTTTAAACAGACCTTAAAGCATAACTTGGATGATAGCTAAGCCAGTCACTCAAAAAACAAACTTAAACCAGTACTTAGTTGCATGCTATTATGGCTGCAATTTAAATGCAAACAAGGACTACAAGTAGCAGTATACTGCCACGCACAAAGACACATGCAACAACTTGAAAAATGAATAAATGTAAATTGCATTACTGCTATACCTACTATATGAAAATTAGAAGCTCTTTGCACACATTTTTTTTAAATCAAAATTGTGTTGGGCCCAACTGCTAGCGGCAAAGTGACTTCAGATGGGACCTACATTACCAGACTTGCCTCTTCTGGGCTTTTGGCCTACAATAATCAGGGAAATGTAGAATTCAGCTATATTATACTCTGATTAAAAACCCTGGGGAGATGGGCAGGGAGTGCATGGTCAAAATGGAGACAGCCACTGCCCTAAAATGTACAATACACCTAATCTGCAGGCAGCTGTTTCAGAGTGATTGCCCCTCATCATTGTAGAGCAGAAAGAAATAGCTTAGCTGGGTGAAAGGCCTTTGTTAGGATTTGGATGGCACTACTTCTACCTATGGAGAATGCCTAGTGCCTACAGTTGTAAGAAATTATATGGATTTTTTTTTTATTCTGTATTTCCTCAGAATCCTCAGCAATCTCTGCCAATAAATTTGTGTAGAAACAGAAGACATCTAGTTCAGAAGTGACTTATACTCCACTTGTAATTTTGTGATATAAACTGTGGATTGTAAACCTGAAGCCTTCAGAACTGTTCAGAAGGACCGACTCTTCAATATAAAACAGTTCACATAATTACACCCTATACGTTTATGCAGGCTGGAGTTTTTACGAGGCTGACAACTTGCCATGTGTGGTAAAGTATAACTCCAGGCTAAAATGCTCACATATTCTTGAAAGCTCTAATGTCTATGTCTGTCCCTGTGTCTTTGTATGTATATATGACCACTTGGATCTAAAATATATAATCTTATATCTGTGGCCATGTATATGAGAATGGTCACTTGGCCGACAGCAATTCCTCCTGACTTGAGCATAAACGTACATGATCAGTTTCACCAAGCATGTACATTTCGTCAGTGGGAAGAAAGGAATAAGAGGCTGTCAGACCGGTGGTAGTTTATCTTCCCCAAGGTCTGTTATTGGGGAGACTCAGGAGACCCCCATATACGTTAGATAATCAATCCCAGTGAAAGTGTCAGGTTCAGCTGTATCTGGGTATGGCTACCATAGGCCTTTATTTATTGAAGCCAAAACTTAAGGATGTGAAATGTACAATGTCTCAAAACAAAAGTTTCTGAATCATGGTTCCAGCTATAACAAAAATTGTTACATTTATAGAATATGTTGATTTTATCATTAGTTGCAATATTGTACATGTTGTTACAAGTTGTCTGTGTTGCTTTCATTGTGCCACAGAGTCAATATACTATGTGCCTTTGTTCTTCTGCTAGGCAATAGTAGATATAAAGTTAAATATTACCAGAAATATTCTAGAACAGTACAATAGAGTAGTGATAGAAATGAGGGTTATACAACCTAGATGAAAGGCAATGACTACGTGATTTAAGGAAACTTCTGACTTACAAAGCTTTAATATGTTTGCATTCAGTATCACAGAAGTACTGTGGAAAAGTTCCCAGTAGTCAAGTCCATCCACAATATTGCTCCCTGTGGCATCAATGCTAACTAAGGAATGACTTGGACTACCTGGCCATGACTTAGATGAATGTCAGCTGTCTGTCAGTGGCTCCTTTCAGGTTTTGAGATCTGGCACAGGATCTCAAAACCAGAGGAAAATACTTCAGTTTTGTCCCCATTCATTGTCAATGGGGACAAAATTTAAGAAACCGGAACGGAGTGCACCAGAATGCATTCCCTTTCGGTTTGTTGTGTTCTGTGAGCAGCAGTTTTGTGTCTGGCACAAGAAACTGAACAAGCTAGATCAGGCACCAAAAACTTTGCAAGTCGACGGTGCCGGATCTGTTTTTTTGCGGACATGAAAAAATCAGATCGGGCACCCATTGACTTACAATGATTTAGGGCCAGATTTTTTATATAATATAACTGGATCCATTTTTAACAGATGCAGCCAGTTTTATTATTCAAATATATGCATGTTGCTGTGATTTTGAGATCCCCTGCTGGATCTCAAAACCGGACAGCAAAAACGCATATATGAAAGTAGCTTTAGATAAGGGGTTAAAGGGCTTACAGGGGTTAGCTGAAGTTATCCCCTAACAATCCCTATTTCTTGAAAAGAGAAAAAAAGGAATAGTGGTGGAGCGCCAAAGGTACGTTTTTTTTATATATTGCTCCTGATGAAGGGGGTTTGACACCCCAAAACGCGTTGAGCTACACAATAAAAGAACTACCTTGTTACAGAGTCCACCGGGTCATCTGTTTGGAGGACACCAAGGAGTTTAAATCTACATGAGATCTCGGCGAGGGAGGGTACGGTGTCAAGTGTCTTGAGCTTATCTTGCGCCCTCCTCCCTGGTGAAGTGAGTTCTTGTGGTAGTGTATGGGAACCGTATGGGTCTATGTACACGAACAACTTTGATTTGATTCTACCCGCCACTAATCTGGAAAGTGATTTTTTGTTTTTGACTTTGTATTTGATGCACTTTTTTTAACCATTGATAATAATTTATAAATGATCACTATTTAGTGGGTACCCAACAACCATATAATAAGAGGCACCGCCTACCAGTCTAATTGTATAATTTGGGAATTCTAAGGTCTTCTCTTTAACAGTTGGGATTTCCCTGTTTTTGACTGGTCCAGTCTACAAAGCCTTTACTTCTCCGACTTACCTTTGGCGCTCCACCACTCTTCCTTTTTTTCTCTTTCCACGAATCTTGCAAACTACGGTCCGCCAGACGGACCGTTGTTCAGTGTGAATCAGCCTCACCTATCCAATTTACCACTCTATAACTCCCCCGGAATCTCGCCCTTCCCCCAGGCATTCTTTGGCGCCCCTCCTTGTCTTGCTCATTCCTATTTTTTCCTTTTGTCTTCTGCAAACCCTATTTCTGACAGTCTCATAGTGATGAATGGAGTGTAAATGACTTGTTACTCCATGCATTTGGGGGTAGCCCCAAAAATCTAATAGAAATCCTGGGGATAGGGAATAACTTCATCTAACCAGGAAACTTCTTTAATCTCTCCTTAATCCTAAAGGGAACCCAGTGAGTGGGCAGATGAATGGGTCGGTAGGGAATAATAGCTTTCCGATGGAGGAGTGTTCAGCCAACAGCTATGTAATATATGTGGTCACTTGGGCCACTAGGGCTTTCTCAAACTGAGCAATAGCAGTAATTCCAGAAACAACAGAAAAATTTGGTTTTCTATTCTTTACTTTCTGAGGGAGTAATATGATTGCATCGTGCAGAGTTTGGTATAATTGGAAAGTTGTAAATGATTTCAAACATAGGAAGGGAACTACCTTCAAGATGTTTCAATATAGTGCTGGAGGTACTGAGGGAGATTTAACTAAACCAGGGCAGGGGCAAAGTGTAGGGGTTAGTCCTTGCAACCAATCAGGTTGATGTTTTATTTTAAGAACCTGTGATAGATGACAGCTGGAATCTGATTGGTTGCTATGAGCCACAGCTCCACTATTTCCTTGCACTAGTTTTTATTCATCTCTCAAATGTTTTCAGTTGGGGAGATTTATCAAAATGGTGTAAAAGTAAACTGGCTTAGTTGCTCATAGCAAGCAATGAGATTTCACTTTTTATTCTTTAAAGGAGCTCTGAAAAATGAAAGATGAAATCTGATTACTTGTCATGTGCAAGTAACGAAGTTTTCCTTTACCCCAGTTTTGATAAATGTACTGCATTACCAGGGGGGTAACTTTAGCCGTTGCAGGGGGTGTGACTGCGACCGGGCCTGGCACTGTCACTGTACTTGATGCCGGGCCCCCTGTCAGAGTACTCCTCAAAGCAGCATCACATGTGATCGGTCTGGCATCTATCAGGCCCCAGCACTGCCCTACTAGTAGTATTCACAAACTAAGCGGGTGATTGCAAGAATTCTCTGTGTAAGTGTGTATACATAAATAGCTGTCAGTCAATGATATCTGTACATGGGGAAGGTAAGGGCTCCTTCACACTAGCGTTTTTGTTTTCCGCCGTCGGGTCTCTATGCCGGAAAAATCCTGATCAGGATTATCCCAATGCATTCTGAATGGAGAGAAATCCGTTCAGGATGCATCAGGATGTCTTCAGTTCAGGACCGGAACGTTTTTTGGCTCGAGAAAATACCGCAGCATGCTGCGCTTTTTGCTCAGGCCAAAAATCCTGAACACTTGCCGCAAGGCCAGATCCGGAATTAATGCCCATTGAAAGGCTGACGTTGATCCGACGTTTATCTTTTTCTCAATAGTTACCATGGCAGCCAGGACGCTAAAGTAAAGTGTAGTGGGGAGCGGTATACTTACAGTCCGTGCCGCTCCCAGGGTGCTCCAGAGTGACGTCAGGGCACCCCACACGCATGGATCACGTGATCCATGCGCATGTGGCTCTCTGACGTCATTTTGGAGCGCCCCGGGAGCCGCACGGACTGTAAGTATACCGCTCCCCACTACTACTATGGCAACCAGGACTTTAATAGCGTCCTGGCTGCCATAGTAACCTCAAAGCATTTCGAAGACTGATCAGGATCCTGATCAGTCTTCTAATGCTTTCAGACGACTTGCGTTCTGACAGATCTGGCGGGACGAAAGTGCATGCCGGATCCTCAGCCGGAACGCAAGTGTGAAAGAGGCCTAACATGGTTTATAAGGCCAAAAAAAGACATCTCTCCATTCAGTTCGGCCTCTTATCCTGCAAGTTGATCCAGAGGAAGGCAAAAAAAAAAAAATATGTGAGGTAGAAGCCAATTTTCCCCACTTAAGGGAAAAAAATCCTTCCCGACTCCAATCAGGCAATCAGAATAACTCCATGGATCAATGACCCATCTCTAGTAGCTATAGCCTGTAATATCATTACACTCCAGAAACACATCCAGGCCCCTCTTGAACTCTTTTAGTGAATTCACCATCACCACCTCCTCAGGCAGAGAGTTCCATAGTCTCACTGCTCTTACCGTAAAGAATCCTCTTCTATGTTTGTGTACAAACCTTCTTTCCTCCAGACGCAGAGGATGTCCACTCGTCACAGTCACAGTCCTGGGGATAAATAGATGATGGGAGAGATCTCTGTACTGACCCCTGACATATTTATACATAGTTTAATTAAATCTCCCCTCAGTCGTCTTTTTTCTAAAGTGAATAACCCTAATTTTGATAATCTTTCAGGGCACTGTAGTCCATCCATTCCAGTTGTTACTTTAGTTGCCCTCCTCTGAACCTTCTCCAGCACTGCTATGTCTGCCTTGTTCACAGGAGCCCAGAACTGTACACAGTACTCCATGTGTGGTCTGACTAGTGATTTGTAAAGTGGTAGGACTATGTTCTCATCATGGGCATCTATGCCCCTTTTGATGCAACCCATTATCTTATTGGCCTTGGCAGCAGCTGCCTGACTCTGGTTTCTACAGCTTAGTTTGCTGTTCACTAAAATTCCTAGGTCCTTCTACATGTCGGTGTTACCCAGTGTTTTACCATTTAGTATGTATGGGTGACTTGCATTATTCCTTCCCATGTGCATAACCTTACATTTGTCAGTGTTAAACCTCATCTGCCACTTATCTGCCCAAGCCTCCAATCTATCCAGATCCCTCTGTAGCAGTATACTGTCTGCTACCATGTCAATAACTATACACAGCTTAGTGTCATCTGCAAAAATTCATATTTTACTGTGCAAGCCTTCTACAAGATCATTAATAAATATATTGAAGAGAATAGGGCCCAATACTGACCCCTGAGGTACCCCACTAGTGACAGTGACCCAATCGGAGTGTGTACCGTTAATAACCACCCTCTGTTTTCTATTACTCAGCCAGTTACTTACCCACATACAGACATTTTCTCCCAGTCCAAGCATTCTCATTTTATATACTAACCTTTTATGCGGTACAGTGTCAAATGCTTTGGAGAAGTCCAGATATACGTCATCCATTGATTCGCCGCTGTCAAGTCTAGAACTTACCTCCTCATAGAAACTGATTAAATTAGTTTGACATGATTGATCCCTCATAGAGCCATGCTGATGGCAGGCAGATAGCTGTCAATCACTGATAGTTGTACACGGGGGAGGTGTTATCAGTGATTCATAGCATTCTCTGTGTAAGTGTGTATACATAGATAGCTGTCAGTCACTAATAGTTGTACACAGGGGAGGTATTATCAGTGATTGATAGCATTCTCTGTGTAAGTGTGTATACATAAATAGCTGTCAGTCACTGATAGTTGTACACAGGGGAGGTGTTATCAGTGATTGATAGCATTCTCTGTGTAAGTGTGTATACATAGATAACTGTCAGTCACTGATAGTTGTATACAGGGGAGGTATTATGAGTGATAGCATTCTCTGTGTAAGTGTGTATACATAGATAGCTGTCAGTCACTGATAACTGTACACAGGGGAGGTGTTATCAGTGATAGTTTTCTCTGTGTAAGTGTGTATACATAGATAACTGTCAGTCACTGATAGTTGTAGACAGGGAGGTGTTATCAGTGATAGTTTTCTCTGTGTAAGTGTGTATACATAGATAGCTGTCAGTCACTGATAGTTGTACACAAGGGCGGTGTGATAGCATTGTACGTGTAAATGTGTATACACAGGTAGCTGTCTGTCAGTGATAAAACCTCCCACATGAATAATGAAATTAGAAATAGAGGAGATTTATATGTAGAAATTACAATTTTACAGAATTTTTTTTGAAAAAACTATATATCAATCTGCTCAACACTTTCTGCTCTATAACATTCTGAAAACAACTGAAAGGTGGCATGAAGCAGTATGTGCTCAACCCAAAAATGCTGTTGTGCATATATATACAGGGGAGCAGATCCTGCACTTGTGGCCTTTTGTTAATGGCGATCCCCAGTAAAAATGCATACGGTGGAGGATGCCCGCAGCGGACCACAAGTACCACAATAGACATCCTACACAAGATGGCAATTGTGTGGATGTGATTAATAGTATAACAATATAGCAATAACAAATGACAAAACAGGTGCACACTGCAGTCTTACTAAGCCCTCAAACTGATGTTACAATTGAGAGATTACCGTATTTTTCGCCCTATAAGACGCACCGGCCTATAAGACGCACCTGGGTTTTTGAGGAGAAAATGTGCATGACAGTATTATGGGGGGGATCTGTGGATGGCACTGTTATGTGGGGGAGATGTGGATGGCACTGTTATGGGGGGATCTGTGGATGGCACTGTTATGTGGGGGAGATGTGGATGGCACTGTTATGGGGGATCTGTGGATGGCACTGTTATGGGGGATCTGTGGATGACACTGTGATGGGGGATCTGTGGATAGCACTGTGATGGGGGCATTTATGAATGACACTGTAATGGATTGGATCTGTGGATGACACATATATAGCATCTTATGCTATATGTGTCATCCACAGATCACCCCAATTACAGTGTCATCCACAGGTGCCCCCATTACATTGCCATCCAAAGATGCCCCTTTTCTAAAAACATCTGGCCCATAGTGACTGCTTAGAGGCGGAGCCTGGCAACATGCGGGCGGCCCGCCGCTAGCAGCGTGACTGCTTTCATAACATTTATAATCTTTAATCATGTCCCTCATTCCCTATAAGCCCAGTACAGTAGCGCTCTGCTAACCTGCTATACCGATCCTCTAGCAGGCAGAGCGGTGCGGCGGCAGGCTGCTGTGTAACGTCCTCACTGACGTCATCTGCCTGCTCCTCCTGCTTCATTCATAAAGTGAAAGGAGCAGGCAGATGACGTCAGTGAGGACGTTACACAGTACCGCTCTGCCTGCTAGAGGATCGGTATAGCAGGTTAGCAGAGCGCTACTGTATTGGGCTTATAGGGAATAAGGGGACATGATTAAAGATTATAAATGTTATGAAAGCAGTCACGCTGTTAGCGGCGGGCCGCCCGCCGCGTGTTGCCAGGCTCCGCCCCCTCCTCCTTCCATGCTGATACATCGCAGGCTGTGTGATGTATCGGCTTTAACTATAGGAAAATGGTAGTATTCACCCTATAAGATGCACTGCCATTTTCCCCCGACTTTTGGGGGGGAAAAAGTGCGTCTTATATGGCGAAAAATACGGTAGTCAACTTGTCCTGCAGTGGAGGACATGTCTTAAGCCCGAGCACCATGCCAAGGTTTCTCAAAATGCAGATTGTATTGCATTTTGTGGTGACAGGTCCTTTTTATGGGTGCATTCATATAGGATGGATAATTTGTGGATTTACTGTTGCTGATTTGCATACAGTAAATCCAGAGTGTTGTACAGTAACAGCAAAAATCTTAGTAAATCTCATCCACACACTGTTGCAATTTGTTATAAATGTATGGATGTCCCAAAAAATTTATCTTTGGAGTCAGTTTAAGTTGGAAACCTGAGGAGGGTTGTCAGGGGGAAGGGGTTTAGGGGGGTCCCATTTCAGGCACCAGTTGATGTAATTACATAAGTTCCTGTGATTATATATTTAATGCCTAGACCTGCAGACTGCTGATAGCAGCCCTAGACATGCCAGGGATGAACTTAGTACCAGTTTCACCCGTAGTTATCACTAGGCTAAGTGCCATATACAGTTGTGTACAAAATAATAGCAGTCAGACATCACTAACCTGAGCAATCGCTGTTTTTGGTAGAAATGATATTTCTACATGGCAAATAATTTACTAGCAGGTGTAGTAGAGTAATAGAAATCCAACAGACCCAACAGTCATGACATGCATGCTGCTGATTCTTTCTAATTGAATCACTAATTGAAAGGGGCATGTTTAAAATAATAGCAGTGTGGAGTTCAATTAGTGAGGTCATTCATTTTTTGAATAACAGGTGGCAATTATTGCCCTTATTAAATGGCAGCAGATGTTGTACATGCTGATTAAAGTGCATTTCTCTCTGAATTTCTGAGGAAAATGGATCGTTCCAGACATTGTTTAGAAGAACGAGGATAGGACGATTGGTGCTCACTCCTCAGCACCCCCAATGGCTGTGGCAGACGAAAAAAAATAAAATAATAGCTATAGATGGAGGGCACTCAATAGCTGGCAGTAAACGGATATAATTTGTCGCAAATATGTGGCGCAACTATTTAGTACCTAAAATATATACACAAATACTGTCTATTAGCAAACAAATATACAACAATAGTGTGTAGCTACAAAACCAGCAAAAAAGGAAAAAATTGAATATACATAAAAGGCAAGTCTAATACACACAACTATAAAATAATGTGCACAATAGAATAAGCAGCAGCAGAAAAAAAAACAAATAAAATCTCTGCAATAAATTAACTGCAAAAAGCCAGAATAAATCATAAAAGTTCCAGTGGGATATCACACAGCAGATATTGCCTGTAATAATAGCTCTTGTATTTATATTTGTAGAGAGATACACCTATATGGAAATCGCTGGTTTATATTTACTTTAAATCAGTATATCCTTGAATAAATGGACGTTCTCATCATGTATCTTCAATCACAGTAAATGAATTTGTTATCGAGGATCAATAAACAATAACAATGAGTGAGTTGTTATAGAGGATCAATAAACATTGTTCTTAATGTTCCCCTTTCAAGCGTCAGGCAAAATGTCTATAAAAGCTTTTGAATATTAATCTTTGTAAAAGAAAAGATAGTACTTTACCAATTAATGATTTTCATTCGCCTGTATAGGCTGGCGGCAGGCAAAGTTGGTGAGCTGCTGGGACCTTTGATTCTTAATACTCACTTTTGGTTTTGCCCAACAAGGACCTGTGTAGCTGTATCACCTGACTCACAAAGCGCTCCGTGAGTCAGGTGATACAGATACACAGGTCCTAAAGTGAGTATTGAGTATTTTCCATTGTTTCCTTTTTTGCTGGTTTTGTAGCTACACACTATTGTTGTATATTTGTTTTCTAATAGATAGTATTTGTGTATATATTTTAGGTAATAAAATAGTTGCGCCAAATATTTGCACCAAATTATATCCGTTTACTGCCAGCTATTGAGTGCCCTCCATCTATAGCTATTATAGAACTTAATATTAGTTAAGTGATTCAAAGAAAAGCAAAGTCTTCAAACATTTTTCAGTTTATATAGTGAATGTTTGAGTTTGTAAAGAAGAATACAAACTGCTATTTTTTTTAAACAGTCTAATGTTCACTTTTCTTCAATTTTTTTAGAGGAACAACACAAAGTTGATATGTTTTTCTTCATGTTTTGATTTGGAATATAATGTGTAATGTTCCCAATGCATTTGTGTGTATGGAAATAAAAGCTATTAGAAGGATTTTGAGCTTTATTCACTTTTTTAAACACACTGCTATTATTTTGAACACAACTGTAAACAGCTTAATAGACATAGTGACTAATGCATTCATGGAAATTCATCAAACACATAAATCACACCATGTGGTATATTTATCAAACAGTGACACCATTTTCCTGTCACAACTGCATTGAAAAGATTGGCATTCAGGTTGAATCATCATATATATCAAGCTGGCCTATATGTTTTTGACACTTTGTAAATGGATTGCTTGTAAGTCACACTGTATGCCGCTTTATTTATTTTTACCAAACATAGCTTGGAAAAATAGATAGTGGTGTTAAAGGGTTTTCTGGGATTTTCACATTGATGGCCAATCCTCAGGATAGGTCATCAATATAAGATCAGTGGGCATCTGACCCCAGGCACCCCTGCTGATCAGCTGTTCGAGGAAGGCGCAGTGCTCCGTTAATCGGTATGGTCTCGTCACAGTTTATCAAACACAGCACAGTCAATTTGATAGCGGCTATGCTTAGTATTGCAGCTCAGTCCCACTTATTTAAAGGTCATCTGATTTGTACCTATGAAACTGGCCTACCTGCTGCATGTGCGCTTGGCAGCTGAAGGCATCTGTGTTGGTCCCCATGATCATATGTGCCCGCATTGCTGAGAAAAATTAGGTTTTAATATATGCAAATGAGCCTCTAGGATCTACGGGGGTTGCCTTTACTTGTAGAGACTCAGCTCTCTCTAGAACTGCTGCGTCCTCTGCACTTTGACAGGGCAGGGTGTGTTCACATTTACACTATCTGGTCCTCAAACACAACAATAGCTGATCTCAGGGAGACCAGCTACAAAAAACACCGCGGAGCCTCACTTAAGAGTCTCAACACAGCAATCCGAAGTGCAAAGCTCCCTGGGAAACAGGAGCATGCAAAATAAATGTGGAGCCCCAGTTATGGGTCTACAACACAATGAAATCCAGATATCCCTCAAAGGAAGGAAAACCGAGCATATCTGGTCCTGTCAATCAAAGTGCAGAGGGCGCAGCAGTTGCAGTGAGGGCGGAGCCTCTAGGTGTAATGGTGACGCCCCTGTTGCTCCTAGAGGCTCATTTGCGTATATTAAAATTTCATTTTTCTCAACAATCATTGCACATATGAACATGGGACCAACACTGATGCCTACAGTACAAGTCTGCTGACAGATGCCTTTTAACCTTCTCAGGACCGCCTAACGCACGGATGCGTCCGGCAGGCGGTCCTGTTGTTCTGGCCGGACGCATCTGTGCGTCATCTCTCAAGATGCGAGATTTGCTGTGAACGTGCGCGGCTCTGCAGTTATACTGCAGCCTGCCAGCGATGATCAATCAAACACTACACTACACCCCCCCCTCACTTATTAACCCCTTGTTAACCCCTGATCACCCCATATAGACTCCCTGATCACCCCCCTGTCATTGATCACCCCCCTGTAAGGCTCTATTCAGACGTCCATATGTGTTTTGCGGATCCACGGATCCATGGATCCGCAAAACACGGACACCGGCAATGTGCTTTCCGCATTTTGCAGATCCGCACATTGCCAGAACTATATAGAAAATGCCTTTTCTTGTCCGCAATTGCGGACAAGAATAGGACATGTTCTATATTTTTGCAGAACGGAAGTGCAGACCCGGAAGTACGGATCCGCAATTCCGGATCCGAGCGGGACAAAGTGTGTCCCCATAGAAATGAATGGGTCCGCAATTCCATTCCGCAAACAGAATTGCGGATGTGTGAATGGGGCATAAGGGTCCCTTATCACCGCCAGTTAGTAAGCTACTTGTTAGGTAGTTAGCGCCCAGCCCACCGCACTGCAGTCACTGATTTTGGCAGAGATTTTTTTATCCACATTGATCGATGCGAATAAAGAAATCTGTGCCGTTCATTTTTTATTTTTTTTAGCCCAGAGGCTGAACGGAAAAAAAAAATCTTATTACCCGTATGCTCCATATAAGGAGAATCGCAGAAACTCCTAATGCTGGCCATACATGTAATGATTGCGGAGACCCTCAAATGCCAGGGCAGTACAAACATCCCACAAGTGACCCCATTTTGGAAAGAAGACACCCCAAGGCATTTCGTGAGGGGTATGGTGAGTTCATGTAAAATTTTGTTTTTTGTCACAAGATAGTGGAGTATGAGACTTTGTAAAAAAAAAAATATATATATAAATTTTCACTTGTGCCAAAAAAAATAAAAGTTTCTGTGAACTCGCCATGCCCCTCACGGAATACCTTGGGGTGTTTTCTTTCCAAAATGTGGTCACATGTGGGGTATTTATACTGCCCTGGCATTTTAGGGGCCCTAAAGCGTTAGAATCCACATAACTGTACCACATAAAAGGTTAGTATATAAAATGAGAACACTTGGACTAGGAGAAAATATCTGTATGTGGGTAAGTAACTGGCTCAGTAATAGAAAACAGAGGGTGGTTATTAACGGTACACACTCACGGTAATTGGGTCACGGTCACTAGTGGGGTACCTCAGGGTTCAGTATTGGGCCCTATTCTCTTCAATATATTTATTAATGATCTTGTAGAAGGCTTGCACAGTAATATATCAATTTTTGCAGATGACACTAAACTGTGTAAAGTAATTAACACTAAAGAGGACAGTTTTCTGCTACAGAGGGATCTGGATAGATTGGGGGCTTGGGCAGAGAAATGGCAGATGAGGTTTAACACTGACAAATGTAAAGTTATGCACATGGGAAGGAATAATGCAAGTCACCCGTACATACTAAATGGTAAAACACTCAGTAACACTGACATGGAAAAGGATCTAGGAATTTTTATAAATAACAAACTAAGCTGTGAAAACCAGTGTCAGGCAGCTGCTGCTAAGGCCAATAAGATAATGGGTTGCATCAAAAGGGCATAGATGCCCGTGATGAAAATATAGTCTTACCACTTTATAAATCACTAGTCAGACCACACATGGAGTACTGTGTACAGTTCTGGGCTCCCGTGAACAAGGCAGACATAGCAGAGCTAGAGAGGGTTCAGAGGAGGGCAACTAAAGTAATAACTGGAATGGGGCAACTACAGTACCCTGAAAGGTTATCAAAATTAGGGTTATTCACTCTAGAAAAAAGACGACTGAGGGAGATCTAATAACTATGTATAAATATATCAGGGTCAGTACAAAGATCTCTCCCATCATCTATTTATCCCCAGGACTGTGACTGTGACGAGGGACATCCTCTACGTCTGGAGGAAAGAAGGTTTGTACACAAACATAGAAAAGGGTTCTTCACGGTAAGAGCAGTGAGACTATGGAACTCTCTGCCTGAGGAGGTGGTGATGGTGAGTACAATAAAGGAATTCAAGAGGGGCCTGGATGTATTTCTGGAGCGTAATAATATTTCAGGCTATAGCTACTAAAGATGGGTCGTTGATCCAGGGAGTTATTCTGATTGCCTGATTGGAGTCGGGAAGGAATTTTTTCCCCTTAAGTGGGGAAAATTGGCTCTACCTCACAGGGGTTTTTTGCCTTCCTCTGGATCAACTTGCAGGAAACAGGTCGAACTGGATGGACAAAAGTCTTTTTTCGGCCTTATATACTATGTTACTATGTAATCCAAATGCGTAAAAATGCCCTGTGGAATCCTAAAGGTACTCATTGGAATTTGGGCCCCTTTGCGCATCTTGGCTGCAAAAAAGTGTCACTCATGTGGTATCGCCGTATTTAGGAGAAGTAGGGCAATGTGTTTTGGGGTGTATTTTTATATATACCCATACTTTGTGTGAGAAATATCGCTATAAACGACAACTTTTAAAAAAATTTATACAAAGTTGTCAATTTACAGAGATATTTCTCTCACCCAGCATGGGTATATGTAAAAATACACCCCAAAACACATTTCCCTACTTCTCCTGAGTACGGCGATACCACATGTGTGACACTTTTTTGCAGCCTGGGTGCGCAAAGGGGCCGAAAGTCCAACGAGTACCTTTAGGCTTTACAGGGCTGCTCACAATTTAGCCCCGTCCAAAATGCCAGAACAGTAAACACACCCCACAAATGACCCCATTTCGGAAAGTAGACACCCCAAGGTATTCACTGAGGGGCATAGTGAGTCCGTGGGAGATTTTTTATTTTTTTTGCCAGAAGTTAGCAGAAATGGAAACTTCATTATTTTATTTTTTTCCTCAGAAAGTGTCATTTTTCGCTAACTTGTGGAAAAAAATGAAATCATACATGAACTCGCCATGCCCCTCCGCGAATACTTTGGGGTGTCTTCTTTCTAAAATGGTGTCATTTGGGGGGTATTTATACTATCCTGGCATTCTAGCACCTGAAGAAACATGACAGGTGCTCAGAAAGTCAGAGCTGCTTCAAAATGCGGAAATTCACTTTTTTGCATCATAGTTTGTAAACGCTATAACTTTTACCCAAACCAATAAATATACACTTATTGCATTTTTTTTTATCAAAGACATGTAGAACAATAAATTTAGAGAAAAATTTATATAGAAATGTAGTTTTTTTTGTCAAAATGTCATTAAATTTTTATTAATAGCAAAAAAAGTGTGTCCTTATATACCCTATAGAAGGGGCCAATCAAACACATAATAATTTGTACATTACACAGAGACTTTTATTTTAACATGAGATAAGACTTTCATTTCTTATAGATAAAGAGACATCAATAACAAGGGGAATGCAATTTCTTTGCTGTCCGATATATAAGAAACAACATTTATAAATGATCTGCCCTGTCGCTGTGTCCCTCCAAGCTGTGCCATCCTTTTGACTTGTGAGACAAGACTTGTCACCTGTCACAGTGAAGTGTGGCTCAGCCTGTCACATATAATGCTGCCATTCTGCACACACTCAAATCCCTCTAATTATTTTATCTCGAACAAATAGATTTAGAAGGCTCCACGCTGGGCTTCTCCAAGGAAATGATTTCCACCTCACCTCTTTTCTTACTTTCCGAACTTCCACTTTCTTGGCTGACTAGCTATTTTTTTCAGTTAAGTTTTTCCTTTGCCATCTTCAATTTATTAGAAATAATACTGGGCATCACTTTATTTATTTCCCTGCCAGATACTATGCTGCCAGGTAAGGGATAGGAACCATCAATCACTATAGGATATGTAGTGTGATTTACAATACAGAATAGTCAGTATATGCAGTAAATAACCCTCTCAGAGATTCCATCAGTAAGTCCAATTTATTGTTACACTACAGTATATTACAGTGGCACACTTTATCATACTTATATAATATCCAACTAGACCTGTGATTCAGTTTGATCGGCAACATATTACCATGGGTCTTAAAATGTAACCTGTAAAGAAGATTCAATAAAATCAGCTCTAGATCAAATAGAAAACCAGGGTCCTAATAGGCTCACGTACATGGCTGACTTGTGGGGGCTGGGGTGGCTTTGTTAAGCCTTGGCTGCCATGGCAAAGCATCTGCAGCACATTGCGATCGTGTTGCAGGGGCACTGATGCGCTTACAGAGGGAATTCCTACCTTAGGTGCTGTATCCACTATTGTCTGCAGCATCAAAGGGGTTAAATCATGTGGTATGGTATCGCTGAGCTGTGCAGTCTTCATGTACATTTATGGTGCTGTGTGAGGAATAAAGGATAGGAATATCCAGCTGATCGGTGGAGATCCAAACAAAGGGACTTCAGCGATCACAAGAAGGGGTCCTATTCCCCCAAATGAAAAGAGTGGCAGGTTGTGGATGACTTCTGCTGCACTTTTCATTTTTTATTGGACTGCACACTGCTATTTACGGCAGCCATACAGAGCAGGTTTCGCAACCTTTGGCACTACAGCTCCTCCGAAACTACAACTCCCAGCATGCACACTTGCTTGCAACTGCCATAGCAGTGTATGAAGGATTTTGAGAGTCGTAGTTTCAGAACAGCTGGTGTGCTGGAGGTTGCTGATCCCTGACATAGAGAAAGAATAGATCAGCACTAATCACGCTTGACTTGCTGCTTTATTCATTTGGGTGGGATGGGACCCCCATTCTCATAATTGGTGGGGGTCCCAGCATTTGGGAAATCACAAATTAGATATGTATTCCCTATCTTTTAAAAATAGAATAATGTTGGAACTTGACACAACCCCTTCAAATAGTGGGATTCAACATGTACAGGAAATGCATAGGCACACAGACTACAATTTGAGTCATATTGTAGTGCAGTACCCCAGTACAGGAAGCATCTGCAAATGGTTTGTTCCAATTCTTATGCCATGTTTATGAACACCCCGCATTACCTGGTATGTGGTTGGTAGGGACAGGGTTAACCACCCTATTCCTCCCCTCTTGGCTAGAGTGGACTGGTCCAACTTCCTGTCTAGAGGGGGTGCTAATCTAGTGAGTAAGGGGGAAGGAAACAAGTCTTTTTGCCGAGTGTTCATGTGGCCTGATAGTTTTGTGTGTCACGGTGCTTCTACCTGGACACCATTACTCCTCAGAGTCAGGCTCTGTAGCATTCAGAAGAGCGGTAGTTGGAGGAAGAAGCTGAATTCAGACGCTCCTTTCACTGCACCATGTCTTGTTTCCTTCCTAGTCTCAACTCACTATAGCTCTCTGCAACTTCCCCCTTGATAGGAAGCATGGCTAGCCCACTTCTGCCCAAAAGGGGGAGAATAGAATAGTAAGTTCCATTCTATCTAAAGATCTCTCTGCCAGATACACTGCCACCAGCTGGTAAACTAGGCACAGTGCATGAAATACAACACATAACAGTCACATAGCAACATTATTAATGCACAGTAACAGAGAACCTGGAAATAAATATACAGCTGACATTCTTGGCTAACCATTAGAGACAGTAGATAGGTGTAAGAATGGTAGTGCCCCCTCTGGGGTACTACATGTGCAGATTATTGTTGGATGTACTACAATTCTCATTTTGCACCTTACTAAGTAAAAAGGGATGCTTTTTCTACCTTTAGCCTGGTTTCCTGAATCATACCACACTATACACTGGCCATTGCACTACTACACCTCCTGCTAGGCACCCATACAACCACCAACATCAGGGGCACCCCAAATTACCATCAGGTAGGAGCCCCAACTACAGGGATTACCCTGAGGGAAGAAAGGTTGCACCCGCCACTCACTGCACCAGCCCTAGGAAGCAACGGCCAGAGAGAAACTACTGTGACACGTCTTACAGTCATAGCCAATACCATTCCCATCTTCCTCTTTGGCGCCTCATGGGCTTACTGCAGTAGTCCATGTGGTACCTCAGGGTTCACAACTTGTACTCTTGTCTGTCAGATGCACCTCTGTGTGCTTTAGTAGTCTTCTTTGGAAGCAATACACCTAGGAGAAAGTATGACCCATGAGGAAGCATGATAGAAAATACGAGAGATCTCTTTACTGGGATATTATGGACTGCCTACTCAGTCATTCTATTGGCTAGCACTCTAACAAATCAGTAGGATAACCCCTATGTTTTTAATGTGACTCAAAGTCCGCCAATATGATTGCATTGAACAGTTAATACTCCATAATACATTATATAACTGACAGTAGCACAGACTGTGAGGTGTACAGATATGTCAGTTTAAATCCACAGGACCTCTAACTTCAGCAACACTTGGTTTGGGCCAAGCAAATGTGTATGCTTCATTTTGCTAAAGAATAAAGATATTAATACCTCACTTTCCGTGCACTGTGATTTTCTTTAGCTTGGCAGCAATGGTATTCTGCAGATATAGTTGCTGCAGTAAACCCAGAGGCAGAAGAAATCATACTGCCCTTGAAATGTTTCTTTATATAAATAGTTTAATGATGGCTAAAATGGAAACATTAAAGAGCTGCTTTCTGAGCACATACACCATACACAATATTACATAACATAAGTTTCTAAGAATCCAAAAGACTGAAAGAATATACTATTGGTTTGTTTGCTAAATTTAAGCATAATTAAATAACAATTGAGATTTATTAATTATTCCCAACCTATTGGAAATTACTTCTCTACCCATTAAGATTCCTGTTACAAGGATGAATAAAATCATAACCAGGGTCATGTATGTTGTAAGCCTTATAGATGTACGGTAACTACACAGCTAAAATGATACCATGCATTTGGCCCACATGTATTATTCCATTATAGTGGTTGTTCCACAATTAAATATTTATTTATTCTTTTAGTTAACACAAAACAGAACAAGTTTTCAATTTGAATCAATTCAATTTGAATCATTCAAAAATTGTGTGTAAATTTTGCTGATACATACTTGCTATGGTGACCCCTAGTGTTAGATTCCCCGTCCATCAAAGGTGTACAGTTTTGGAGAAAAGAAGTTGCTCTGATTCTTAATACGTGGCCTGTACAAATGCAGTAACCACTCAGCTGCCTGTACACAAGAGGATCCAGACAGTGGGACAGAGATAATGAGCGTGATATGACCACAGGCATTGTACGAATAAGGTGGACATTGTGAGAAGAAATCAAAAGAACACCAGGGGGCACGATACCAAGTATGTAACAGCAATATCTACACACAATCTTTACAGAAAACCTACTTATACAGACCAGTACCTGCTGTTTGACTCCCACCATCCTCTGGATTAAAAACTGATGTTCATCGAAGCCTACACCACTGGGTTGAAAACATATCTTTTTGTTAAATTTTTTGGGAAGGTGAAGTGACCATTAAGCTGTTTAATGTATGAGATAAATACTTTGGGACTCAGCGATGAGTGATGTTGACTTTTTTATAGTTTATTTTTAACATAGGCATGGTTTGAATTTTTATATATTTTTTATCGTTTAAAAAACTTTTTTTTACCTTTAAGTCCCCCTGGGGGACTTTAACATTAAGTTATCTGTCCACATGTCCCATAGAATGCAGTGATTTAACATTGCAGTCTATTGGAGATTCACTATGGGGGTAATGTACTATGAGAAATATGCCTATATTAGGTGTATTTCTGGAGCAGATTGCAGGGCAAATGCTATTTGTGCCACAATATGCGACATTTCCCCACTCACGCCAGGTCTAAAAAAGTGGGCGTGGTGTGAGCAGGGAAGGGGACGGGCTGGCAGACCAATTCATTCATTATTTTCTATTACATGTTTTAGGCTTAGAAAATGGCCCAAATTTAACAAAGCTGGCTTACATTTAAACTGGCGGTGGATGCACCGAAGTTATGTAGAGGCCAGCACCTCTACATAACCAGCGGATCAACCGCCAGCTAAAGGGCTTATTAAGACCAGCGTCTAAAATGCCGGTCTTAATAAATGATCCTATCATAGGAACTTTGCTGTGGCAGGCCTTGGAGCCTTCAGAAGGACTGATCCCTTGATCTCATAGGGAGACATTGGGTCCCTGGGAGCTCAGATGCATGGTCACAATTAACTACAGCATCTGACAGGTTAAAAGTCGATGAAGGGCATTCATGATCATACCAGACTCTGCCACCGGGTGTCTGCTGTGTAAAACAGCAGACACTCGACAGCTATAGTGCCCGCTCAGCTCCTGAGCTGTTCTGTGTTTGAAACCCCCGCTTTACGTTATATATATATATATATATATATATATATATACATACACACAGTTAAAACCAGAAATTTACATACACTATATAAAAAGACAAATATGCATGTTTTTCTCAATATCTGACATGAAATCAGAATAAACCTTTCCTGTTTTTGGTCAATTAGGATTACCATAATTATTATTATTTGCCAAATGCCAGAATAATGAGAGACAGAGAATGTTTGTATTTCTTTCTGCAATGTCAAAGATTACTATGCCTTTAAACAATTCTGGACTGCCCATATGATGATGTCATGTGTTTGGAAGCGTCTGTTAGATTTGTTGGCAACATCTGAGTTAATTAGAGGCACACCTGTAGATCTATTTAAATGCACACCTAAAACACACTGCTTCTTTGTGTAGCATCATGGGAAAGTCTAAAGAAATCAGCCAAGATATCAGGAAGAGAATTGTGGACTTGCACAAGTCTGGCTCATTCTTGGGTGCAATTTCAAGATACCTGAAGGTGCCTCTTTCATCTATACAAACAATTATAAGCAAGTACAAAAAAGATGGGAATGTCCAGCCATCATACCGCTCAGGAAGGAGACGGGTTTTGTGTCCCAGAGATGAACGTGCTTTGGTCTGACATGTGCATATCAACCCAAGAACAAAAGCAAAAGACCTTGTAAAGACGATGGCGGAAGCTGGTAAGATTGTGTCAATATTCACAGTTAAACGAGTACTGTATCAACATGGGCTGAAAGGCTACTCTGCCAGAAAGAAGCAATTACTCCAAAAGAAACATAAAAAAGCCAGATTAATGTTTGCAAATGCACACAGGAACAAAGACCTACATTTTTGGAGACATGTCCTGTGGTCTGACAAAACAAAAATTTAACTTTTTGGCCATAATGACCATTGTTACGTTTGGAGGAAAAAGGGAGAGGCTTGGAAGCCTAAGAACACCATCCCAACTGTGAAACACAGGGGTGGCAGCATCATCTTGAGGAGTTGTTTTGTTGCAGGAGGGACTGGTGCACTTCACAAAATAGATGGCATCATGAGGAAAGAAGGTTATGTAGAAATACTGAAGCACCATCTCAAGACATCAGCCAAGAAGTTAAAGCTTGGGCGGAAATGGGTCTTCCAAATGGACAATGACCCAAAGCATACTGCCAAACTGGTTACAAAGTGGCTTAAGGATAATTCTTGCACTGCCGCGGTCAGTGCTGACCGCAGCACGTTCGGTATCCTGCCGGGTGTGGGGTGTCCATCGGGTTCCCTCGCTGCTGTGGCGGAAACCTGATGGCAGGGAAAGCAGCCGGATGCCTTCCTTAGGCATTGTGGCTGCCTTCCGTGTGAGCCTGTGAGATCCAGCCCCCTGGATCTCACAGGCAGGAAGCTGTAAGTGTATTACAGTGAGTAATACACTTACAGCCAATGCATTACAATGTAGAAGTATTGTAATGCATTGTAAAGGGGATTATACCCCCAAATGTTGAAAATTAGCCCCCACATAAGACAATCATTCAAAAAATAAAAACCAATGGCACCCATAAACCTATCCATCAAAATCTGTGCTGCAAAAGCCATATGGAGCTCCTTCCTTTCTGAGTCCTGCCATGTGTTGCCGTGTTCGGGAGAAAATGAAACATAAGAAATTATGTGGTGCTTTTTCTCCTGTTACCCCTTGTGAAAATGAAAAATTTTAAGCTAAAGCAACATTTTATTGGAAGAAATTAAACTTTTCATTTTTACAGTCAAGTGTTTCCAAATTCCGTAAAACGCCTAGGGGGTCAAAGTGCTCAGTACCCCCCTTAATATATTCTTTAAGCGGTGTAGTTTCCAAAATGGGGTCACTTTTTGAGGGTTTCCACTGTAGGGGTACATCAGGGTCTCTTCAAATACAAAGTGGTGCTTAAAAACCACTCTAGCAAAATCTGCCTCCAAAATCCATTTGTGGTCGGGGCTAAATATGAAGGAATGACCCCTACCTACTTGATACCTAAAAGCTGTTAGAATTATGCCGGAACCGCGACGCTGAAGGGACGTCTGAAGGGGGGGCATCCCCTGGTGTGAGATAGTGAAAGTAAGGGTGGGTAGGGTGGGTACGCTGGAGACGACGTTCACTGTGGGAGGGGACGCCCGGCCAGATATAGTCAGCATCGCCCCTCCCACAAATACAGTCCAATAAATCGGCCTTAACACTTGTGGTCGGGGCTTAAACATGAAGGAATGACCCCTACCTACTGGATACCTAAAAGCGGTTAGAATTATGCAGGAACCGCGACGCTGAAGGGACGCCTGAAGGGGACAACAAACTCGATCAAAGAGCTTTATTACAACCTTCAATTGCGATTTCGCTACCAACGAGCGAGCTGCAGCCAGGGTAATTGGATCGGAAGTAGTGTAGCGTACCGAGGCATTGTGGCACTGTAGACGTCTGCTTCGGGAAACTTGTGAAAGAGAATTAGCTCGGGACAGGGCACTGGCTGCTATATTTTAAATTCGGGTACATGAAAGTGTGTAATGAATTTGGTGTAGTAACGAGCGAAGCACCTGATGCCTAACAAAAGATATCAGTAGGACCAATCAAATATCCATGACCGCGACATTGACATAAACATACACCATGTAACCAGCCCATCCCGACCCCCTGCATACACAGTGTAACCAGCCCATGCCAACCCCCTGCATACACAGCCGCCATTATAGGATAAAGTTCAACCAACGCTGAAATCTGTGGAACCCGGGATCAACCAACCTCTCTCGTCCACCCAACAGCTAGCCAGCGGGGGCCAAAAAAGGGCAGCAAAACCCGAGTTCGACGTGACCTCAGGAAACTAGGAGAATTACTGTATACCTCTGGAATAAAAGAGAAATACCATACCAATGCCTGAGAAAGTGGTCCCACATGGAAAGTCAGCAATCGCCTGATCATCAAGGCATATATAAACACTTGATCCTGGAGAAATAGACGCAAGAAACCATTTAATCTTTACCAATGCCACTAACGTGGTATCATGGTGAACTGATGAAATAACGAGTCGAATACGTATGCGTAAAAACGTGCGTCAAGCGTAACCCTATTCAGAATCTGGCGCCGAATCCGCAGTGCGGACCAACATCCTAACAGTGCCCCTATACAATATATATATATATATATATATATATATATATACATATACATATAAACTAAATACACATAAGTTTTTCTTTTTTTTTTAACTAACACTGGAGCCTGAACTCACACTCTGCCCCGCACTTCCAGCTGTGGCCCCATAGAGGGCGCCAGAGCCACAACTATGCGTGTCTGTGGAACCCAGCCAACAGATCAGAGCGAGGGGCAGAGGTGAGTGCACGCCCGAATAGTGCGGGAAGAGAGACTGACTAAAACAGACGCCGTGCATGCTATGCACCCAACCTCACTAGTAGCTCTGCGTGAGGAAAACACATGACAGCCAGCTGCAGAGCAGAGCTGAATACATGGTCGAGTGACCCCTGTAAGCGACTCCTGTGACGTGCTCTCCACATAGTGTAAACTCACACTAAAGCCATATTAAGAAGCCTGACATACCCTGTCTAGAACACTAGACTCAATGTCCCTTCCCTATAATAAATGAATGTTTTTATTTTTTATTTTTTTCTCTGAGATTTCATTTATTTATTAACACACCCTCTTTTTTTTTAAACACACACTCTTCCTGAACCTTACTACTCCCCCTTGCTGAGTGAATTCACCTGTGCGCCCCCTGCATAGAAACAACATGCTGAAGCCTAATTTGTCCGCCCCTCCCCCCCCCCCTGCCTGTCTAACAGCACAGCAGCCTGTGCAATACTTTATCGAGCGGGCACACGCTGTGCTCTGCACCCTACGTGTCATGCCGCGTGGGGAGAAGAGCATGTCTCCCTGGCAGACCGCTCCGGTGTGGTGCTGCTCCCCCTTACCCAGGGAGCCGAAACACCGCCGGCCTGACTTAAAGCAACGATGCTGCTGGATGAGGCAGCTACTTATCTGGACCGTAGAAAGTCGGGGCCTGGAACTGCCGTGTAGCGCTGCACCCTTGTTGCTCCCTGAGGACGGTATGTAGAGCTCCCACACCATACGCTGGAGACGACGTTCACTGTGGGAGGGGACGCCCGGCCAGATATAGTCATCATCGCCTCTCCCACAAATACAGGCCAATAAATCGGCCTTAACACATGGCGCTCCTTTAATTCTGACCACTGCCACTGAAATATATTGACTCAAATTTACCACTTTCATGAAGTACAATGTGTCACGAGAAAACAGTCTCAGAATGGCTTGGATAAGTTAGTACCACATAAAGTGACACGTCAGATTTGCAAAAATCGGCCTGGGATTTAAGGTGAAAAGTGGCCCGGTACTGAAAATGTTAAAGGAACACTAAACACAGAAAGAAGATTTGTCAAAGTGTCTAAAATAAAAACATCTATATATTTTGCCCATGGTAACCAAGCTGTGATCGGTTACTATGGGCAACATAGACATTTATTTTTATTTTAGATCGTTTTCATAAATCTGCCCCAGTGGCTGCCCATATCCTTACAATCCTGTGACTGGATGTAAGACAAGTGGTTGAAGCAGGAGCCTCCCTCCTATGTCCTGTCTGCAGTAGAGCCAAAAGATTGTTACACCTGCCCCCTGGGCTAAACCCCACCCTCTAAGTCAGTCTCCAGCCAAAGTTGTAAGAGATCAGCAGGCCATCCTTGTTCTCTACAGGACTGCTACAACACTATTTGTGTTAGAATCATTCACAAAATGTTGCAGACTGACAAGCAGTGAGGGAGAGCAACTATATTTCTTATTTACTTTTAGCATTTATTTCTAGGTTTAATACACTTTGAAAAAATCACAATGAGCAACCGTACCTCTCTTGCGGATACAAGTGGTCTTCATGGACTCTCCCTGTTACATTGCTTGTATGCAGCTAGCAAATCTCTGCATGACCTCCTTCAAGGGATTGTCCAAGTTCTTTTTATTTAGGGAAACTTCTGGAAGCCTCCTATCATAATTTAAAAACCTGTTGTAAAGCCGATGTGGATCTGCTGTGTCACTTGAACAGATTTGGCTTGGGTTTACTTCTGAGGGCATTATTTATGTAACCCCCTGTAAGGAAGAAAAGCTATATCCGTAACTTCTTGTTAACCTCCTTATCTGCACTCCGTCCCTCAATCATTCCCTGGATGAAACCGCGCCCTTTCTGGTACCAGGAGAGCCCACAATCAGACAACCAACTCAGGGTATGCTGAAAGAAAGCTCTGTTTATTTTTGGCATTACACTCATATATATAACATGAAAGTTACTTAACTAAAAGAGGAAGTTGGCTTTTACTCCAATGGGAAGTAGACACAAACAGAAGAATACTTATTTAGACAGGCTCAGGCAATGTGCTAAAAATGTAGTTGGTTACTAGGCAAAGTACATGACATTTTCTAGAATCTTATGAGTTACATCCTTGCTAAGCAATAAAGACAAAATGGAGTCCCTTGCTTTCCCTTCAATCCCCTCTTTAGAACCATATTTTATTTCATACAATATGATTCTTATTATCTCTCTTCTGCTTAGCCTCCCTGTATTCCTGTAGGTAGCGTTTGTGTGCTCTAGGGGAATTGTCGGATGCCTGGGGAAGTTGGTTGTACATATTCAGGTTGGCAGCCCCTTTAGTCAATAATTTCCTTATGCATGGTATAGCGCAAAGCATAATAACAGCAATTAAAAGGATTACTACAAGAATGATGATGCATAATTGTGTTAAAGCTTGTTTCCAGTTACCAAGCCAATCAAAATATTTTCCCCATGGGTTTCTCTTCAGTTCCTCAGATAATTCTGTGAGCTTAGTAATGGCTCGGGTTAACTTACCATCAGGGCCCGTGTTATTGGGGATAAAGGTGCAACAGGAGGTGGGGTCTGTGAGGACCTTACAGACCCCTCCTTTCTCAGCCAGTATTCTGTTCACTGCTGTAGAGGGCCTGTATCCCCAATCCATCCCCACATTCCATCCTACTGCTTTCCAAGTATAACACTCTTCTCCCCAGTATCCCCCTGTGACGCAAATGTACACCTGAGAGGCGCTGCTTGAGAAATGTCCTGAGCCTAGGGTGTAATGACTACATGTGATGATTTCACACAAACAGAAAGTATAGGTGGCTACATGAGTATTGGAGGAGTTATACCAAAAGGTAACAACACCATTATTTCGAGTGATGTCAACCTCTGCAGCATTCCTATATATCAAACAACATAAAAGTATTAGTTTCAAAATGAGGCCCAGTAAGATGAGTCGGATGGTCAGCATACTCCCAGAATTGTCGGGCTATCACTTCGAGGTCAGGGCTGTCTGCCCCCGTTAGTACCTCCTATGTTTTTCTTTCTTCGAGGTCAGGGCTGTCTGCCCCCGTTAGTACCTCCTTGTCACCTGGTTCTCCTGGTCGTTTATGAGTTTCATTCTTGTGGCGTGTATCCAGGTAGGTGAGTTGTCAGTAAGGACAGCAGTGCGGGTGATGGCCACGACGGTGGTCGGGAGGACAAACGTGAAATCTCCCGGTCTTCTCCCCTTCTTGAGCGTCTTCACTAGAACCTCATCCCCAACCGGGAAGGGATGTGTCGGCTCCTGTGGGAGAGAGGGAGACTTACAAGCAACTTTTTCCTCAAGTTTGGACAAGGTATCTACCAGCTTTCTCACATATTCATTCTGGATTTGTTCCAGGTCTCCTTCAAGGATAATGCCTGGCGTCCTTGCCCACGGGGTTGGGAAAGGCCTTCCCATAAGGATTTCAAAAGGGGACAGTCCTGTCCTCTTGTTTGGTGTCATTCTGATTTCTGCAAGAACTATGGGCAAAATTTGCTTCCATTTCTCAAATGTCCCTGCAGTAGCTTTTCTGAGTTTATCTTTAATGGTTCTGTTCATTTTTCTACTACTCCTGATTGCCATGGGATATGGAATTTCCATTCTATCTCAAGGAACTTTACTAGTTCCTTATTAAATTTGGAAGTAAATGCGGGGCCCTGATTGGAGTCTATTTTGGTAGGGAACCTCCATCTGGGAATTATGTTCTGTGTCAACACCCTTGCAACAGTTTTAGCATTTTCTGTTTTAGTGGGGAAGACTTCTGGCCATTTTGAGAACATATCCACTATTACCAGTGAAATCTCCTGCTTTCCTGCTTTACCTGGGATGTGGGTAAAGTCTACCTGCAGGTGAGTGAACGGTGAGGTAGGATAGTCCAAATGCTGATGTGGCACTTTGATCTTGTTGTTTCTAAGACATGTGATGCACCTTCCTATGTAATCCTTCACTATCTCGTCAATATTGGTGATGTAAAATCCTTGTTTGAGGAGCATAAGTGTTGTTTGTACACTGTTGTGTCCTACTCCATGAAAGTGTGCTATAAAAAGAGATGCACTGTGCTGAGGTATGCATGGCTTCCCCTCTTTGCAGAGTAATCAATTTCTTGGATTCTTCTGCAAAACAGGGTAGCACCAGTCTTTCACTTCCTCCTCAGTAGCTGAGGCTTGCAAATCTACCAACATTTGAGACTCTTCAAGTGAGGGAGGAAGTAGAAGGGGCAACCGCAAAGTAGCTGTGGTGTGCAATGCCGCATTTTTAGCAGTAACATCAGCAAAAGCATTTCCTTGTGAGACATGATCTTTTGAACCCGTGTGTGCTTTACAATGTATGATGGCCAGATGTGTTGGTAGCAACAAGGCAGCTAGCAATACAGTGACCAACTGTGAGTGGGCAATTTTCTGACCATCTGCTGGTGATGAACCCTCTCCTCTGCCAGATGATACCATGGTCCCATACTACTCCGTGTACATATTTACTGTCAGTGTAGATGGTGACTGCTTTACCTGCATATAGTTGACATGCCCTGGTGCGCGCAATGAGCTCAGCAGCTTGTGCAGACTGGTATGGAATAGGTTTTGCTTCTAGTACAGTGTCTGGGAGTTGTACAATGGCATACCCTGCATAGTACGTTGTGTCATTCGGGCGGCTGCATTAACCATCAACAAAGATTTCAGGTGCGTCAGGTATTGGAACCGAGGACAAGTCACATCTTGGGGAGGTCTCATAAGAGATGCATTTGTTGCAGTCATGAGGGTCTGGTATCAAGTCTTCTGACCATTTTAACCCTAACAGGGCGTTTAGGATAGGGGCAGGTCCAGCGGCAGTGGTTGAGTATTTGACCTGCAGGGAGGGGTTGCTCAGTAGGAGGATTTCATAACCTGACAGTCTTTGGGCAGACATGTGTTGTGTATGCAACCCCTTCAGAAGTCCGAGTACGTCATGTGTGGTGTGTAGGACGGTTTGATGTCATAAAGTAATAGGTTCAGCTAACTCAATGACCATAGCACAAGCAGCAAGGGACCGCAGACATGATGGCATTCCCTGGACAGAGACTGGCATCACTTTCGAGTAAAAAGCACAAGGACGCAACTTTCCTCCATGGTTCTGCGTCAGTACCCCCGCCATGGTTTTACAATTGTGGCGTGCAAATACGTGGAATGTTAACTTATAGTCTGGGAGACCCAACCCTGGGCTTGTCATCATTGCACATTTCAAGTATTCAAAAGCGTCATGCATTTCTTGTGACCATTTGTTAAAATCTGGCATTTCTGACAGAGTGGTTTGTCTCAGTACATTATCATAGTATGAGCAATCGGGGATCCACTGTCTGCAATAGTTAATCATACCAAGGAAGGATAGCATTTCCTTCTTGGTTTTCGGGGTGACCAAGCCCGATATCGACAGTGCCCTTTCAGGACTGATTTTCCTTTCACCTTTTGTGAGAACAAACCCCAAGTAATCAACTTGCTTCCTACACCACTGCATTTTCTTTAGTGACACCTTGTGTCCGCATTCAAACAACCATTGTAACAGTGACTGCCCATCAGTTTTACATGTCTCCTTTGTCAGACTACACAACAACAAATCATCCACGTATTGGAGGAGCACAGAGCCCTGGGGGGGGGGGGTGCCATGATTTTAATGTAATTTGGAGGACAATACTGTACACAACGGGTGAATCAGCATATCCCTGGGGCATTCTGCACCAGGTCAGTTGACGTCTCTCGAAAGAAAAAGCAAAAAGAAGTCTGGTCCGTTTGTCCACCGGGATAGAAAAGAATGCATTTTTCAAATCTATCACGGAGAACCATGCTGCTTCTGATGGGATGGCAGTGAGTAATTGCGTGACATCTGGGACTATGGGGGCTATTGGCACAATAAGATTGTTGATGACTCAAGTCCTGAACAAATCTCACAGATCCATCAGCCTTAGTAACAGGGTTGATGGGCGTACAGTATGGTGACACTATTTCCTGTAATATACCCTTAGCCAGGAAAGTTTTTATCATCGGTCTAAGACCCTCGATTTTCTCTTTAGACAGTGGATACTGTTTCTGGTATACGGGGGTGATGTTAGGTTTGAGAGTGGCATGGTAAGGCGTACAGTCAATCAGTCCGGTATCATAGTCATCCTGTGGCCACAGTCTGGGGTTGATCTGATCTAATTCTGAAGTTTCTGTTCCGTTGACAGACAACAAAAGTCTCCGAATGGGACTTATTTCCATCACTTCAGATTGAACATCGAGTCCATACTCAGTAGCTTTGACCTGGAGTCTGAGTATGCAGATCAGATCTCTACCCAGAAGGTTAACAGGACACTCAGGAATGACATGAAAAGAGTGTGATGCAACATAATCTCCACTCAGGGTATGGATATCCAAACGTCCAGTCATTATTGTTTGGATTTTGTGAGTTACGTGCAGGGGACTGGCGGGGGTTTCTCTCAGCTCAGCAGTTACGGGCCCAATGTCCTTCTTTCCCGCAATTGTAACAACATCCCCCCTGTACTCTCTTGTCTCTGTCATTTTTTTCTCGGGGCACCGTTTTTATTATGATTTCTGTTGTATGCTCTGACATTTTCATTTCGGATCTGGTTGTAAGCGTGTGTAGAGGTGGAGGTTTTCTTAAAGAGGTCACCGAAGCATCCAGCTGCTTCCTTTTCATACAGATGTTTTTTTAAAGTCAGAAATTGTGTCAGAGGTCCAGGAAGAGATTAACTGTTTCACTGTGAGTACCAGTGAGGGTAATAAGTTATTAACAAATGTTGAGATGAGGAGACTGTCATTTTCTAGGACTCGTAACCCAGCCTCATGCACCCAACATTCAGAAAATCTCTTCCAGAATTCTGTAACGGTTTCTCCCGTTTTCATTTTGCATGCTACAGCAACGGGCAGAGATGATCTCTGTTTGAAAACCTCCAACATATGTGTTTCAATCTGGCCCCACATAGTAGTCCTACCTGCCTCAGTGTTCAGACTGTATGTACTTGCTGTTGGGTTTGCCTCTATAGTATTTACAGAGGGTATCTTTGTCCAGTCCCAACCTGAATGTTTTCCTACTACTCCATCTATAATTTCTGCCCTTACATGCCTTTTTTTAGATACATTAAGGTGCCTTGAGGAGCTGTAGTGGGTTTGGGACAATGTTTCACTATTCTGTTTATGTCCTCAATTTCTATAGTTTTTTTTTTCATTATCTCATTTCCTTTGGTCATGAATGGAAATACCCCAGTTCCCACATCTGTCTCACGTTGTGTGGCCCTTCTTGTGTGATGACTTACGGGGGAACCTATTGTTTCAGGGACGTCTTCTGTCACAATTCCACTTTGATCTGGTAACTGATCTAACGGTTGTGACTGAACCACGGGGGCCACGGCTGCTTGGGCTAGGTCATGTACTGGGGCCACGGCTGCCTGGACTGGGTCAAGATTTCTATGTACTACACTGTATCCCGCAGCCACTGTATCATCGTCAAATTCTTTACCGAGGACTGGATACAGTTGTCTAGTAATTACCGGGGAACTGGGAATAGTATAAGGAGGGGGTGGTCTCAGTGGTTTAACTGAAAAATTACCATTTTTATCTCTTTCTTTTTCCATTGTATGTAATTGACTATCATCCTTGGGTAAGGGGACTTTTTAGTCTTACTTTTCATATTCTTTTTTCTATCATACCAGTAAGGGGCTATATCTATCCACTGTTCACCTCCTTTTTGCATATAGTCCATATCCCAAGAGGGGTCGCCCTCAAAGTGGGGCCACGCCTTGTGGTCTCCAAGACAAAGTCCCTTTACCATATCCATGTGATAAGGACTATTGTCTCCCTCTCTGGGAAACGGACTTGCAGCCTCCATGAACTCAGTCCACCCTGCCAAATTGTCTATCCATGGATTAACTAGGTAATAGTTTGTTGGACTAACTCTTGTTTGCATGTCTCACCCTCTTCAGGTGGAGGATATTCATGTTTGGAGCCTTTATCTCCCATTTTGTGACTGATGATAGAGTTATACTCCTGTCTGGAACTGGCTGTACTGAGCCGTGAAGGCTTCCGACAAAAACCTGTTAACCGGACTAAGAGGATCGTTCTCTAGAACCTACCACAGTCACAAAACCTTATATCAATTCTCCCTAAGAGAACCTTCCAGACCGCCACTTGCGTTCACCGGTCTCTGGGTTATAACGGGTTTCCCCTTGCCAGAGTGGTGGGGCGTCTAACGGTCTTTCAGGACAACAACACAACAAATGCAAAACAGAAAGTATTCTTATGACTCTATATTCCGTGAAACTGCAACATACACTTACCACCTGTTACAGATTTCACACAACAAATATTCACTTATTACTCTAAAATGGTTAGTAGTTGGCTTGGATTCATCCAGGAAGTAAACTCTTAGTCTCCCTGAGACTTCTAGTATCCCTGATACTATGTAAGGACTCTTAGTCTCCCGGAGACTCTAGTATCCCTGATACTATGTTGATGGTCTGTCGTCACAGAACCATATGTCCTTGGCGTCCCGGACGCCTGAGGGGTTTCTCAAAGATCCGGAATTGGTCAGGGTCCCTGGGTTGGCAAGTAAATATTACTCACCAGACACAGGGGGTGACCTTCCGAATCCCACCGCTGCCACCAAATTGTAAGGAAGAAAAGCTATGTCCGTAACTTCTTGTTAACCTCCTTATCTGCACTCCGTCCCTCAATCATTCCCTGGATGAAACCGCGCCCTTTCTGGTACCAGGAGAGCCCACAATCAGACAACCAACTCAGGGTATGCTGAACGAGAGCTCTGTTTATTTTTGGCATTACACTCATATATATAACATGAAAGTTACTTAACTAAAAGAGGAAGTTGGCTTTTACTCCAATGGGAAGTAGACACAAACAGAAGAATACTTATTTAGACAGGCTCAGGCAATGTGCTAAAAATGTAGTTGGTTACTAGGCAAAGTACATGACATTTTCTAGAATCTTATGAGTTACATCCTTGCTAAGCAATAAAGACAAAATGGAGTCCCTTGCTTTCCCTTCACCCCCCAGTCTTCAACCTTTAGCCCTGTACAGGAATCTGGACTCCACTGTAGAGGGACTTACCAGGCTGCTAACTCTTGGAGTGGTTACTGTTTAAATAACTGCTGACCCACAGGGGTCAAGAGACACCAATGTCGAACACCAAGGGCTAAGGCAAAACTGTAGTCAGGGACAGGTCGAGGCCAGGGCGGGCAGCTCAGTGTCAGTATGGAGATCAGGCAAAGGGCGGCTCAGACTTATAATGGGTCATCAATATTGTGCCACTGCACAACCCCTTTAATAACTCCACCCAGTGTGGGGAACATGGCATCCTTATGCCTGTACACTCAACTGCCACGTGACTCCCCACGAAACATGATGACACATTTCTTCAGCACCGTATTGGAAAGGGCACATCCAACATGCTTAGGGTAGAGAGAATACCACCAAGGCCTTGACAATAGGCACTCACAGGAAGATATAAAAGTCCACGTAGAGTGGTGCATGCCTTGGTTTGCAGACCTCCTGCACATGGACTACAACCTAGAGTGATGATTGTAACCAAAGCATAAATGATTTGGGATTTCCAGGTCTATTGCCACCAGTAGATACCTCAAGTACTGTATGCCCTAATAGATACCTATGTATATTATTATGAAAATGTATGATGTACCAGCAGGTAGAGGTAGTGTTTAAAGGGGTTGCTACATCATATAAGTATTAGTAGAGTTTGATGACACAAAACACACAATGGCATTTTTAAAAGTGTTCCTGGGTCTAGATATTACATACTTTTAAAGAGAACCTGTCATCAACTTCATGCTGACCTCACTGGGGGCAGCATAAAATTGTGACAGAAATGCTGATATCAGCGGTGTGGTTGCTGAGAACTGGCTTCATAATCATTGCAGGCCAGGCCTTGAAAAGAGTCAGATCTTCCTGAGAATAGTCAGAGTTATTCATAATCTCCTCCTCTCCTTGCCCATCTGCTGATGATTGGCAGTTTTCTCCTAGAGAGAAAGGGAGAAAACTAGGAAGAAGACTGCCAGTCATCAGCAGGTGGGCAGCAAGAGCAGGAATTCATAAATAACCATGACTCTTCTCAGGTGGCCGGGACTCTTTTTCAGGCCCAGTTTGCAATGATTGTGATGTTGGTTCTCAACTCAGCTGTCTCTACTTTATGCTGCTGTTTGTATGGACAGCATAAAGTTGATGACAGGTTCCCTCCAAAGGGCCTGCTCATGTCCTTTTTGGTTCTGCTTTTAATCACACATGTACAGTAGATCAGTCCTGCTATCTGGAGCCTCTTATAGTGGGTCGGCCAAGTGAATCCTGCCATTGTGCAGACCAGCCAATAAGAATTGGAACTTGAATCAGCTTCTTCTCAACACCAGGGGACACCATATGAAATATGTAACAGCAATATCTACACACAGGAGCAATTTAAAAAAAAATTATTCCAATGTGTGTGAATCTGTCTGAATTTGTGTGGGAATCTGTCACTTTGATTTTGCACTATTATCTACAGTTATACATGTGCAGTACTGCAGAAAAGAAGTCCAGATCACTAGTTTTATTTTTCCTATTGCCTCTAGTTCCCCTGCGGTCAGCACTGAAAACTGCACTGAAATACACAGTTCAGATTGTTGTGCTGTTCTAATATAATGGAGAGAACTCATGTGCCCATATACAACAGTCCTGACAGTATATTTCAATGCAGCTCTGAGCACTGACAGCAGGGGAAAGGCAGGTAGTAGGAAAATAACAAATAGTGATCTGGACTCCTTATCTGCAGTATTACTGTAGAAAATGGTCAAAAATCGGGATGACAGGTTCTCTTTAAGGCCTCATTCACACATTCCGTGTCTATGAAAACATCCAGAACAAAATGGTCAGTGGTTCATCTGTGAAGATGCACGTGAAGAATCCATGTTTGGTCCGTGTGTCCATTTTTTGTCCTCTCATGTGTCATCCGTAAAGAGTCTATGGGCTAAGCTTGATTCTGTCTACTACAGACATGAGAGACAGTGTGATATATCAGCGCTTCTCTAAGGCTACTTTCACATCTGCGCTTTACCTTTCTGCTATTGAAATCCGTCATAGGATCTCAAAACCGGAGGAAAACGCTTCCGTTTTGTCCATTCATTGTCAATGGGGACAAAACTTAACTAAACGAAACAGAATACACCAGAATGCGTTCCGTTCCATTTGGTTGTGTCCCCATCGCGGACGGAAGAAATCTGCAAGCAGAGTTTTTCTGTCCGCGATGCGGTGCGGAGCAAGATGAGAAAACAATGAAACCCGGGACTCATCCGTGAACAGAATGCCTCTCCAATGTGCCAGACGCCATTGAATGTGAGCATTTGCCCACTCAAGTCTGCTAAGACGACAAACTGCAGTCAGGTCCAGACCCTGATGAGGATGACAAGCATGCAGACGAGCTTCCCTGAAATGATTTCTGACAGTTTGTGAAGAAATTCTTTGGTTATGCAAACCGATTGTTGCTGCAGCTGTCTGGGTGGCTGGTCTCAGGTGATCATGGAGGTGAACATGCTGGATGTGGAGGTCCTGGGCTGGTGTGGTTACACGTGGTCTGCGGTTGTGAGGCCAGTTGGATGTACCTCCAATTTCTCTGAAACGCCTTTGGAGACGGCTTATGATAGAGGAATGAACATTCATTGCACGGGCATCAGCTCTGGTAGACATTCCTGCAGTCAGGATGCAGTCAGCATGCCAATTGCACGCTCCCTCAGACGTTGCGACATCAGTGGCATTGTGCTGTGTGATCAAACTTCACATTTCAGAGTGGCCTTTATTGTGGGCAGTCTAAGGCACAACTGTGCAATATTCATGCTGTCTAATCAGCACCTTGATATGCCACACCTGTGAGGTGAGATGGATTATCTCGGCAAAGGAGAAGTGCTCACTAACACATATTTAGACAGATTTGTGAACAATATTTAAGAGTAATTGGTCTTTTGTGTATGTAGAAAATGATTCAGATCTTTGAGTTCAGCTCATGCAAAATGGGAGCAAAACCAAAAGTGTTGCCTTTATGTTCTTGTTCAGTGTATATACTGTATACAGTATACATACATATATACAGTACATAAACAGACATATTTACTGTATACAGTGTATATACAAGTATTTACAGTACATACCTGTGTATGTACTGTAAGTACTTGTATATACACTGTATACAGTGTATAGGCAGTTCTTCCACCACAGTGACAGCTCATAGAGTACTGTGCTGTCACTGTAAACTACTGTTTTACATCGCTGCCCCCCAACTTCCCCTAGATGGCGCCGCCTGAGGCGACTGACTCACCTGGCCTCATTAAAGGTGCGCCCCTGCCTATCAGTGATTGACAGCTATCTCTGTATACACAGTCATAGAGAGAAGGCTGATAGGACCTCCTCCAAAGCCCAGAATGAGCAGGAATATAAATTTGTTATATACAGGGTATACAGAATCTTTTTCGTTAGTATAAACGCTCGTTAGCGATCATCTGGCAGAGAATCTGCCAGTCTAATACAGGCTTTATTGTTCTAACCAGAGGTGCATGGTGCATATCTCCCTGCACAATATTAAAACACATATTTAGCTTAAAAGCATGCATATTTTTGTGGTAGGATTGTTATTAACAGTGAAATTATATTTTATCCACCTGCATTAACATTATAGAATTCATCAGATTCATTGGTATTATTGAGATTTTAATTCCTTTAATATTACTTTCATCTTATCAGTACAATTATCTTTAGTTTCAGCTGCATAGCTATCTCAGCAGTCACCGCCACACAGCAAAGCAAAAATTAATCACACTTATTTTCTGGAACAGTCAGGGGGACGTGTAGGATATTTTGGTAATGGAAAATATGACAAAAGTAATCTAATTAGTATAAAGATCTCATTATTCGGCAGAGTTAGGTTTATGCAATGTACTATACTATTTATAATGCTATTCTATTTCTATTGTAGCTGCATAGGAATAATTGATGCCTAAACAACAAAATGTATTACGTGTTATTAAACAAACACAGTACCTGATTTCCTTCAGAACAGAAAAGACGTATAACTGCTGTACATTGGAAGTCACTATCATGAAAGATATAGATTGCTAGTGATCTAATCTGTACAGATTTATCCGGTAACAATGGCCTTGAGTTACAATATGTTTTACAAACGCATGGAGCAATGTAATGCAAATCAATTTTCAACTTACTATTCCAAATGCAGGGCCAAAATCCAGCATTTAAGATTGGGCTGTAAGTTTAGCCATTCAGTACCCACATTTCAACAGTAAAGACCTGTGATTAGTCATAGTGAACAGTCAGGATATGACAATGGAGAAAAGGGTAGGCGCACGTGCAGTACCCAGGGCCCAGAGTAGGGGGATCTGCAAAATGGTTTATTATTTAATGTATTGTATTGTTATGTAATATATTGTTATGTATTTTCATGTTGTGTATTATGCCCAGTATAACTATATATGGATGGCATAGTCAGGGTTAACAATCCTAGCTCAGCCCTTGCTGGAGGTTGGGCGGGGATCCAGCATCCGCCCCCAGCTCAGTTAGTGAGTTGAGAGTTTGGAGAGAGAGGGAGCTGTTGTCTTGTGCTTCCTCTTCCTCTTCTGTAGCTAAAAAAGCTACAGAGACTCAGAAGGAGTTAAGAAGTAAGAAAAAGCAGAGAACCAAAGGAACTGCAGTCTGCATGGTCAACCATCGGTATCAGTAAGATAACCTGCTACCAAAAGTTAAGACTTTACTGCAGTGAGGGAAACTGTTAATACACCCTTCACACCTGGACAAACCTGGTCAGTTGTATCTCTAAAACCCTGTATCCCTCAGTGGACATTACAGCCACCATTGCAAGGGTATGATTGCCCACCATAGATTCTGCAGGAAGTGGCTTGAAATGGATTGAGAGGAAAGAGGGCCATAGCTCTCATCCTTGCCTAAATTCACACTTTGTTATCTGGGAAGAATTGCACTGTGTACAATTGGAACTGTGTTTTGCTACTTTTGGATTTGCATCTCAGTAAAGAGGGATGTTTATTTTGCTATCTCTGGCCTGATTAATGACTCCTGCACCCAGCGTCAGACTGAAGTCCCTTGGGCCCACCCTCTGAGTATATAGGACTTTAAGGGCCCTGTTTTATTAGTGGTCCATTATTGTCAGAGCTTGGGCTCACCGGAGGATCCTCTGGTGGGCCAGTCCGACTCTGTCTGCACCACATGCCGCCCATTGCAATATGCACACCCTGCCTTGGACCTATCCAAACACCTAACATTAAGGGCACTTGGAGAAGAAAGGGTGTGACCTCCTTTCACTGCACTGGACAGTGTGAGGAAAGCCACTGTCACTGACTGTTAACCGCCAAATCCACTACCACTCATATACCCCGCTTCTCCTAGGCTTGCTGTACAAATATTCAGGTTTTAGATGCAGTTTTTGAAGCCCAAACCAAGAGTGGATTCAAAAAAGAAAAGTCATATCAGTCCTTAACACTTTGTCTTCTTTTATGATCCACTCTCTATTTTGGCTTCACAAACTGCAGATACATTTCTAACTTTATAGTGCGGCATATCAGACAAATGCTTTCTGATGTGAATCTTCAGTTTATTAGTTGTACACCCTAAATATTGTAGCTTGCAAGTTGAACAGGTGATGCAGTAGACGACAAAACTGGTACTACAATTTATATATTGTTTGATCTAAAATGTACGTGGAGTAGCCGTCAACTGCACTGCCTGCTCAGTCCGCATGTAGTGTCCACTCTTAAAACTGCCTGAATATCGCAACCTAGTTGGTTGGGTTTTCATCTTCTCAGAGAATAGGCTAGGGCTGAGTTTTTGACACAAAGTGAGAGCCTGCTGTGCTATACTCCTAACACCGCGCGCAGTAACCCCTGACCAGTGTTCATCCAACTGAAGTAAAGCCAAATTTTTTCTTATAATACCGCAAACTTGCAAATATTCTTGACTATATTTGGTGACAAACACAGGAACCTGTTTATTAGTCTCAGCCCTTTTTTTCTGTTTCTTAGGAGAGATTGAATCTATCCTAGATTTAACCCTAGCCGTACACATCACATGTTCTAATACTTTAATAGGGTACTTTTGGGACAGGCGCCTATGTCTTTAGTCTCCCACTAAATTAATGTCTATAAATGAAATTGCGGGCGGTGCAGTCGACGGCTACTGGACATGCATTTCAGTTCAAACAATATATAAATTGTAGTACCAGTTTTGTCAACTACTGCGTCACCTGTTTAGCCTGCAAGCTACAATATTTAGGGTGTACAACCAATGAACTGAAGATTCGCATCAAAAAGCATTTGTCTGATATACCGCACTATAAAGTTAGAAATGTATCTGCGGCCAGTCTTCACTTTGCGGTAGTACATCAAGGTAGTACTGTACACTTTCATGTGCAGGGGACAGAACGGGTTTCTTTGCCTATATGAGGAGGGGATCACAGACGTAAACTCCTTAAAACCGGGAGTCATTTTGGATTTTTCAGCTTAATACACGAGTACCAATAGGATTAAACAAAAGACAAGACTTAATCTTGCAATATATTATATTATTTTAATCTGTTCTTTCCATGTTTTCCAATCTGCATGTTCTATTAGTTCACAGGTGCTCTTGCTCCGCCCCACTCTCCTGCGATTGGTATGTTTGTGAATAAGAGCACCTGTGATTTTGTGCACAAATTTGTCATGATTAAGGGCCTTTGTTTGACCTGAAATGCGTAGACTTGTCGCTCTTTATGGATTTTCTACTTATGGAACAATAAAGGCTGTTTTTTTTATATTTTTGGAAGCTGGGCCCATCATTCTCTTCTTTGTTGAATTTTTGCCGTGTTCCTGGCATTACCCGTGCTTCGGCTATTTTGCAGGTGAGCTCAGCTATTACCCTTTTCTCTTTACATAATTGTGTTATCTGCCTGTGCTACATGTACTGTGCTATTGACCTAACTGCTATCTGTACCTGTACTACATGATCTGTACTGCTCTCTATCTGTACTAAATGTAGTATACCGCTTTCTGACTCTGCATGTACTGTACTGCTCTCTCCCTGTATTACATATGCTGCAGTGCTGTGTACCTGTGTTACAAGTACTTAATCTACTGTTTGACAGTGTGTGGGCACAATATGGCACTATATATTTACAGTGTGGGCACCATGAAAATAAGTGGTGGTAAAAAGGTGCTAGATAGCATTATCTGGGTACAATACTGGGCACGCAGAGGCACTCTGGACACTGTTTGCTATTATGTGATTCCTGACCATTATATGTAGGCATGGTATAGCACTATTTTGTCACAATGAGGCACTCTGAGGACTCTGACTCTCTCTCTCTCTCTCTCTCTCTCTCTCTCTCTCTATCTATATATATATATATATATATATAGCACTATTTCATATGTGGCTCAGCAGGATAATCACTTGTAGAAAGATAGAAAGAGAGGATCGTTCAACAACTATAAAGAGTTTAAAAAATGGCTTTATTTCATGTAAAATCTATTAAGAGAACGGATGTATTGACATAACATAAACGCTTACATGCTTCGAGTGCTTGCCGATCAGCTCTTTCAGGCACCAAAAAAACGCCAAAAACGATGAAGTAGACGGAGCTGGAATCAGACAGCTCCATACACAATGTAGTGGCCATGCCAGGGTACTGCAGCTCACCTCCATTCAAGTGTCTGGAGCTTCCTGCTTCCATTCACTGTATCCGTACACTGTATACGGTAGTTTCCAGAATCAGCTGGTGCCCGAAACAGCCAATCGGTGGGAGAGCTGGATGTCGGACCCCCACAAGCTAGCACTGATATATCTGTAGTCTGGACAACCCAGTTAATCAAAGCTCACATTACCCATACCGATACAACAGATCCAATTGGTGTGTTAAGCACAAACATGTGACTAATTCATGACACATTTAAAAGGGTTCTTCAGTTCTTTTAAACTGATGATCTATCCTCTGGATAGATCATCAGCATCTGATCGGCGGGGGTCCGACACTTGGGACCCCCGCCGATCAGCTGTTTGAGAATGCAGCGGCGCTGGCAGCAGTGCCGCGGCCTTTTCTCGGTTTCCCTCAGGCCCAGTGACGTCACGACTTGTATTACTGGCCAGGGCGCGGCTAAGCTCTGTTTACTCGAATGAAGCTTAGTTGCACCCAAGCTAGTGATACTAGTCATGACGTCACTGGGCTTTTGGCTACTGCCAGCCCCGCTGCCTTCTCAAACAGCTGATCGGTGGGGGTCCCAGGTATCGGACCACTGCCGATCAGATACTGATGATCTATCCAGAGGATAGATCATCATTTTAGAAGAACTGCAGAACACCTTTAAGCACGTATGACACCACCTATAAACCTGTTCCTCTCATGGGTGTCATAAGCATGAAAAATGTTTTTTTTATACCTGACATAGTTTTGGACAGATCTTCTCTTTCTCAATAAAAAATGGCTTTTTGGTCAATGCAGTATCTATAGTGCACATGAGCAATGTGTGGTACTAAATGTACACTGTATGCAATATGTAGATTATTCATAGAGATAATATAGAGCATTATTTACCCAGGCAGGGATATTAATATATAAATATGGGCATTACTAGGCACGGGTCGGTGGAGAGTTGGGAGTCCACGTACACATTAGATGATCTCTGAGCTTACCAAAAACAATCAGTTGACATAGTTGTAATGTATATAGCCAGCTTAAAGGGGTTGACCGGGAATTTGATTCAGATGACCTGTCCTATGTATGGATCATCAATATCCATACACAGGGGGTCCAACTCCCAGCACCCCACCAATCAGATCTTTTTGAAGAGGCCCTGAAGCTGCAGTAAGCACTGTGTACTTTTCCTAGACCACTGACATCACACCTCGGTCACATAGCCTAGAAGAAGCTCAGTTCCATTCAAGTGAATGGGACTGAGGTGCAATACCAAGCACAGCCACTATACAATGTACGGCACTGTGCTTTGTAAGCCGCCGGAAGGCCACAACAGCTCACTGGACTCTTCAAACAGCTGATCGGCAAGGGTGAGGGGACCGATCAAAAATGATGACCTATCCTGAGTAGAGTTGAGCGAACTTGTATTTTAAGTTCGGCAGCCAAAGTTCGGGTTGGGGTTATCTTAGAATCCCGTTATGGATCCGGCTACCACAGACCATAATGGAATTTTGAATCCATAAGGGGATTCTTCGATGAACCCGAACCTTGGACAACACTAAGGACCTGGTGTGACGTCACCGTCATGTGATCAGTGCAAGGGGCGTGGCTCAGTACTGGATTGGATAAGAGGTAGTAAAGGGCCTGGTATAATGATCATGTGACATGAGGGGCGGAGCTCCTGTGCTCTGTGTGGAGGAGAAGAAGGAAGTAGAGCAGTGAAGGACGGTTGTGCAAATTTGGATTCTAAATTCCGTTATGGTCCGTGGTAGCGAATCCATAATGGGAGTCTAAGATAACCCGAACCGGAACTTTGGACGCCGAACTTAAAATACAAGTTCGCTCAACTCTAATCCTGAGTATAGGTGATCAATATCAAAATCCCGAATAACCCCTTTAAGGCATAGGGCTTGCGCCCAACAATTTCTTGAATCACATTCATACAGCAGATGGTGTAAAACCACAATAAGGCTTCTATCGCTTCTATCAACATTTAAAGGCCTGTAAAAAGTGCTGCATGTCCAGTGTTCTTGTTGGTATATATGTTTTTCCTGTGCTTTTAGAATGGTTTTCCACTAGCAAAGGACTTTTTGTCCCCTAGCTTGGCTCATCTATTGAAAGAGTCATATTTCTCAGCATCCTACTGCTCAGGTCCTGTGCGCTGGCTCCTGCTCATTCATCTTCCGGAATCATTCCTTGAAAATCGATGTATGGAGAACCCTATGGAAAAGAATCCAGAAAAAAAATAAAAATACTTCAGGATGCTGAGTTTTGTAAAAATAAAGTTTTTGCTATTACTAGGGAAGTGATAATAATTGGCATTTAGGGGATAAAAGCTTATACTGAATGGTGGTCATTGCTTTCTAAGCAGCTACTAGGACATTCTCAGCTATACAGCAATGGAAACAGCCTGTGACAAACCAATTGGTTTCACATTACTCTATTTTCTTCTTATTATTAGACAAGACGAGTCACCTTCAGAACCCCTCCCCCCAAAAATGTGCATGTGTCAAGCACATATTTTATATGTCAATTTTGCAGTGCACGCTTATTATAATGTCATGGAAAAACATTATTTATGGAAGATGAAATTGTATAAATGGTGGCTCTATGGATCCAGTTTTTCTACAACAGGGGTACTTTAGATAGCTATTAGCCAACAGCTATTCCTTTTGAACCCCCCTCCCCCCATACACATGCATGCTTGGCTTGGACGTATCTACAAGTGTTTTGAATAGTGTTATTGCCAGCCATCATTAACAGTGCCTCATCTTCCTTCATCAAACATGCTAAAATCTAACATTTGTTGGGCTACTACCATTCACATTACATGGCTGGTAATTAGGTAAGGGGGTATTTCCTGTATATAAAGCTGAGACCAGGAATCTGTGAAGTGAGTAATCCTTCCTTTTTTTATTCTGCCCCTTATAGACAACAAGAGTCATGTACTGTATGAAAACTGCTGATGTAGATGTCATTTTGGAAAAGGGCATAGTGCATGGTGTATTCCCCAAGATAGCAGCCCACCCTATTGGGCAGCGCCGGCTGAATCTAAGAGGCAGAAAATAATTAGGAAATCGGTTCCTACACTGGTAAATTAAGCAGGGGACCATTATACACATGACATTCAGGCCCTTCAAACCTCTCCAAGGGCAACATCTGCATGGAGTTTGTATGTTCTCCACATGTTTGCATGGGTGTCCTCTAGCTACTGTGGTTTCTTCCCACACTCCAAAATATAGACTAATAGATAAATTGGCTTCCAATCAAAATTGACCCAAGGATGTGTTGAGGTTGAATGCCTGTTTGGCAGTGACTGAATCCCCAGGGAGTTGCCCCAGCTACACAACCATCCCTGCACTTTGCGATGATAAATCTGGAAAGTAAATTAAAGGGATTTTTCATATTGATGGCCTATTTTCAGGATAGGTTACCAATATAAGATAGGCAGGGGTCTGACTCCTGGCACCCCTGATGATCGCCTGTACGAACAGGCCATGGCACTCCGTGAGTGCCGTAGCCTTATCCTAGGCCATGTGACGTCACGTTCACCGGTCAGATGGCCTAGTCACAGCTCAGTCTTATTCATGTGAATGTGCCTGAGTTGCAATACTAAGCACAGCAGGAATCAAATGAATGGGGCTGTGCTTGATAGGCTATGAGAAGGCCACGGCGCTCACCGAACCCCCCCACCCCCACCCCCTCCTGTAGTGTTCAGAGGTAAATCGTGATAGGGTGGCTCAGGCATCTACTTAACCACCAAGGTCACCAACTTTTTCCAGTTCTGCTACTACTATGTATGTGAATTGCACACATTGCAGTGATATGTAGAATGTGCACATTCAATCACATTCAACACCATCCTATACATTAGTAATAGAATTAAGAATTAAAATAAAAAACTTCACTATGTCAATACTTACCATACCAACTATGTGACATATTATCTTGTAAGACATGTAATTGAAGTACCAAAATACACAAAGAACAAAACTACCAGTTCTGCCAGCTCCCTCTACAATGAAAGGCAACAAAATGTATGTATAGAAACCTCACATATAATTTAATATAATTGGTAATTAACTTCAGCCTCTAATGACATTACAGAGACTAGCAATTTTAACTTGTGCCAGACATTTCAGTTTTTTTCCACTGTTTACAGAACTACTCTGAGCAATTACATTGAAACGAACAACCTCTAAATAGAAAATGTCCATTGTGTTTTTTATACATTGTGTTTTTTACACATATAATATTTAGTGGCACAAGAAATAAAGAAGTAGAATGTAACTACTTCCATCAAATATATTCTGAGCCATTGGAGCTATATGAAACTTTTAGCCTTCTGCTTAATAGTCCTATTTCTGAGGAATATTTTGACAGTTTCAGGACGAGTATGTCCAGTTCTCATTTAGGCTACTTTCACATCTATATCGCGGATCAGCAAAAACGCTTCTGTCATGATAATACAACCGGCTGCAACCGTTATGAATGGAGCCATGACGGATCTGGCACTAAAACCATTGTAAGTCAATGGGCGCTGTTTTTTTTTCTGTCTGAGAAAATGGAACCAGCACCATTGACTTACATTGTGTTTCATGCCGGATCCATCTTGTTCCGCATCCCATGCCGGAAAGAAAAATGCTGCTTGCTGCGTTTTTCTGTCCCCGATGGGGACACAACCACCCGGTACAGAATGCATCCTGGCGCATTCTGTTCCATTCAGTTCAGTTTTGTCCCCATGTCAACAGGGACAAAACTGAAGCGTTTTCCTCCGGTATTGTGATCCTATGAGGGATCTCAATAGCAGAAAAGAAAACACTGATGTGAAAGTAGCCTTACACATTACTGAATTAATTTCCATCTAACATATGAATATTTTATATAACTTTGGAAAAATGAATACTTTTCTTTTTTACACTTACCTTAGTTTTTTATGTGATATATTGTATAGCCTTTGGTCGTGATGCTTACCAGCGTTGGAATGGACCCTCTTGGTTGCATTAAATTTGGCTTATGGCTAAACCTTGGAGCAGACTCTAAGGGATTCAGGCTTTAACCTCTGTATAGAGATAGGGATTTAGCTAAAAGAACCTTATCTAAAATCTAAAAATCTAAAAGAACCTTATTGCTCGGGCCTGAGTTATAAAACTCAGGACAGGAAGTGACACTACTAGTCTTTTAAAACACGCTGTGCCTATAGTGAAGGAGGTAAGCATCCAAGATGAGAGTCTTGAGGTGAGCACCTTTACAGCTTTTTTCTTGGCTTCTGTTCATGGTATCTCCTACACCAGGGATAGCCAACCTGTGGCTCTCCAGCTGTTGTAAAACTACAATTCCCACCATGCTGTGCTGTAGGCTGATAGTTGTAGTCAGTCTGGGCATGCTGGGAGTTGTAGTTTTGCAACAGCTGGAGGGCTGCAGGTTGGCCATCCCTGTCCTACACCAATGGTTTCTATCCTTCTCTATTCTTTGGTCTCCATCCATAGTTATACTTTACTCAAATAGCATACTGTATATAGGGGTAAAAATACTATTAGATTGGTCAGACAGCAACTTATTGCCTACTGAGAAAATTTGCACACTCAGCCATGACTTTTCAACAGTCCTTGAACAATACTAGGTTCTTCATATAGTGATCGCTTTAATGTATGGTGTGATTATAAACTCCATGACCATATCAGTTCATGTCTATTAAGCTTGTTGTTTGATCACCGTGATTGACTAAAGTGTGAATTGTTATAGGAAGGGAAACCTCATTATAGCAGTAATAGCAGCATTTATTTTGATAGTATTAGAAAATGTGTGTTATGATGCATATGTGGATCCACTGTGTCTACTGAGCAGATTTGACTTGGGGCTAATCGTAAGGGTGTTGTCTAGTGGTCGTCAATCTTTAAAAATCTATACAGAATTCTGGACTTTGCTGCAGAGGAAGCACCAGGGTGCTACATCTTAGAGTAGTCTCTATACAGTGCGCCCTACAGGCAGTGAGAGCAGAGACAATGGGGAGCAGGCCTAATCCTGAGTGAGGAAGATGGAGCAGCACTACCCCAGTGGCCCTGCCAACCGGGAGAAAGCAGGGGGACATTGGCGAGCAGGGGCTGCGTGGGGATCAGAGCAGGAGAGCACTTCAGCACCTGAGAGGGAGATGAGCGTGGGCATCCTTGCAAAATATCTATGCATATACACATACAGCTCAGTGCCATTTACTCTTGGTCCTGAAACACAAGATGTAGTTTATGTATGGTACTAATAATTTTTAAAAGTTGAGCATAAAAAGTGAAAAATAATGTGACTCCATGAGGTTTCAAAGTCCAATACAAAAACAAATGAACATGAGTTATGTAAGGTGAAGTAAAATTATATATCTATTAATAGGCTCCAAAATATGCATGGAATCAGCAGACATAAATTAGCATAATATAGGGTTTGATGTTGACAATATCAAAGTCCTTAGTTATGCTGTTTACTGTCTTCAAAAAACACTTAGCTCGTCTGTGTTACCTTGATGTAATGTCTGATCCAACAAAACCTAAAATTAAGTCAAGGTATATAGAGAACAAGTTAAAAGGGTTTTCAGAGATTTTAATACTGATGTGATGACCTATCCTCTGGATATGTCATTGGTATCTGATTAGTGGGGGTCCGACACTCGGGACCCCCACCGATCAGCTGTTTAAGAAGGCACCGGCGCCGTGCATTGTATAGCGGCTGTGCTTGGTATCGCAGCTCAGCCCCATTTACTTTTATGGGACTGAGCTGCATCTAGGCCACGTGACTGATGAACTTGTTGTCACTGGCCTAGGAAAAGCTGAGAGAAGGCTGCGGAACTCAAACGAGTGTTGGTGCCTTCTCAAACAGCTGATCGGCGGGGCTTCCAGGTGTCGGACCCTCACCGATCAGGTACTGATGATCTATCCTGAGGATAGATCATTAGTATTAAAATCTCTGAAAACCCCTTTAAAGTAATATCCATGTGGTACATCTGAAAACAATATACTACCACTGATTAGAAGTAAAAAGCTAAGCTAAAACCATTACCGAACAACTATAATTAGACAATGTGCATACAGTAAAGAGAGGTGCTTGAAAGTTAGTGAACCCTTCAGAATTTTCTATATTTTTGCCTAGATGTGACCTAAAACTACATCAGATTTTTACACAAGTTGTAAAAGTAGATAAAGATCAAACAAATGAGTCAAAAATATTAGACTTGGTCATTTATTTATTCATGTCTATGAGTGGCAGAAATATGTGAATCTTTGCCTTAAGTATCTGGTGTGTCCCCCTTGCGCAGAAATACTGCAACTAAACTTTTATGGTAATTGTTAATTAGCCTGGCACATCAGCTTGGAGGACTTTTAGCCCAGTCCTCTGTACAAAACAGCTTCAAATTTGTTATGTTGGTAGGTTTCCCCTATGAACTACTGCTTCAGGTCCTTCCACAACATTTCTATTGGATTAACTTCAGGAATTTTCTGGGCAGGCACCGCTTCACTTACCCAGCCGATTCTTCTGTGGTTCTGGAGGTCCAGAGAACCATGTGATTCTTCCTCATGCAGGTTGCAGCATGCACTTGCCAGCCCTTCCTCTCCACCCTGCCCATAGAGTGCACAGACTTCCTGGCTCTTGAAGAGCCAGTGCACATGCTTCCTAATCTTGCCAGCTAATGGCTGGCAACCCTGGGATTCTTAAGGCACCTTCCCCTGTGGGCTATAGGTGTTTCTGCCCATGTACTGCAAAAAAATTGTGTTGGCACTCCAATTTAATGATATGGTGCTCTGTGATAGGGCGAAGCCCAAATATAATCAGGTTCTATAAATCACGGCACTCAACTGAAAAGATATCTTTGCAAATAGAAGAAACTTTATTCCATCCTTAAAGTATACATATATTAATAGTGGCCAACGTTTCAGTCCATCCCGGACCTTGTTCACTGCTGCTAATGTAGGAGAGATGCAGCATGTAGGATGGCATTCTGTAAACATTGGCCACTATTAATATATGTATACTTTAAGGATGGATTAAAGTTTCTGCCCATGTACTGACTTCTGTCTGTCTCCTGATTCTTATCCTTCGCTACCTGACCTGACTCGTGCTAGATTACTGTATTGAGCCCTGATGCTGGCCTGTTACTAAAAGTTTTACCTGTCCCTTCAGTGCTTTCCACCGGTGTCTCTTAACCCCTATGGGTCAGCAGTCAACCACACAGAAACTATTTCAAGAGGCAGAGGGCTGGTGTGTTCACTGCAGTGAAGTCCAGATCACTGTCTGGTGGTTAAAGGGTGAAAACCAGGGCACTGCCAGTGTAACAACCTTAGATTGGGCCTTCAGTCAAGCTGGCACAGTGGTTCCACACGCACTGCCATAACAGTTTGCTCAGGCATGGAAATTGCTGGCCTGTCTGAGGTATTCAACCAGCGCCAGCCCCTGCTGCAGCATGTGCATTGTCACCTCCGCCACTTGCAGCTTCTGCTTCCGCCGTTATGAAGGGGATCCCAAGCTATGCTGCAGTTTCCTGAATCAATGTACCATACACTTCAAGCTATATGTCCACCAATTCCCTAAACCCAGATCCAAAGTGGCCTTCCTGTTCTTGCACTTGTTTGAAGAAGCACTCATCTCAGTCACTCCTTTCTGGGAGCGCAGTGATCAATGGACCAACAACCTACAGGAAGTATTTGAGGAACTTGGTCATACCACCTGACCGTAGCTGTTTCTTTCCTACGGCATCTGGTTGCAGCTTAGGGGTCTGTCTGGACATATACAGGACCTTAATTGGCGGCATGAGATGTCCCATCCACATTGGAAAATCTGATCTCTTTTGCCTCATGCACTGATCTCTGCTTTAAAAAATGGCTGTACAAGGGAAGAGAACTCCCAAATTGGCACCATCATTTCAGAGACCCCTAGCTCCTCTTCCCTCTGTTCCTGTCCACAAATCCATCCAGCAAACTAAGCTGCAAAAACCACTGCCAGGCAGCTGCCGCTAAGGCCAATAAGATAATGGGTTGCATCAAAAGGGGCATAGATGCCCGTGATGAGAACATAGTCCTACCACTTTACAAATCACTAGTCAGACCTGCTAGTCAGACCACACATGGAGTACTGTGTACAGTTCTGGGCTCCTGTGAACAAGGCAGACATAGCAGAGCTGAAGAGGGTTCAGAGTAGGGCAACTAAAGTAATAACTGGATTGGGGCAACTACAGTACCCTGAAAGATTATCAACATTAGGGTTATTTACTTTAGAAAAAAGACGACTGAGGGGAGATCTAATAACTATGTATACATATATCAGGGGTCAGTACAGAAATCTCTCCCATCATCTATTTATCCCCAGGACTGTGACGAGGGGACATCCGCTGTGTCTGGAGGAAAGAAGGTTTGCACAGAAACATATAAGAGGATTCTTTACGGTAAGAGCAGTGAGACTATGGAACTCCCTGCCTAAGGAGGAGGTGATGGTGAGTTCACTAAGAGAGTTCAAGAGGGGCTTGGATGTATTTCTGGAGTGTAATAATATTATAGGCTATAGCTACTAGAGATGGGAATTTTTTATTCCCCTTAAGTGGGAAAATTGGCTTCTACCTCACAGGGTTTTTTTTTTGCCTTCCTCTGGATTAACTAGCAGGATGACGGGCCGAACTGGATGGACAGATGTCTTTTTTCGTCCTTATGTGCTATGTTACTATGTAAATTCGCTCCTTGGTTCCTGGGGCCCATCAAAGTCATTAGCCAAATTAACCCAGTTTGTTTTAAACTCCATTTGCCCCCCTCTCTCTGCATTCAATTCCTTCCATGTGTCTTTCCTCAAACCCCTTGTGCTGAACCACTACACCAAATCCACTGCATCCAAATCTGTTAATGCAGGTTCTGAGGATGAATTTGAAGTCAAAAGCAAATTAGATATGAAGAAAATCATAGGCAAGACTTTTTACCTGATGGATTGGAAGGGCTTTGTGCCAAAAGAAACATCTTTGGAGACTGTTGATGCTCTTCTTAAAAAATGTGTGTGGCACAGTCACGTCAGCAGCCCATGCCTATCACCGTTCTGCTGTTCCAGTGACTTACCCAACCGATTATTCAGTTTTTCTGATGGTCCGGACCCACTTACCCCCCTCTGCCGTCCAGCAGCGGGCCTGACCATGTGTTTCTTCCTCATGCAAGGTATTCTGTTTCATTTGTCTGCCCATGTACCAACCTCTGCCTGTTTCCTGGTTCTGATCCTCCACTGCCTAACCCGACATTACTGTAATTTATCTGCTATCTACCTGTATGCCATACATCTGCCATCCACTCCATTGCTAGAGCATCTCCTTCTTTCCTGACCCTAAGCATTCGGTTATGTCATCCATGAGTGAGTTTGTTTTAGTGCCTTGTTTTCTGCCAGTGTTCATAAGTGCTTCACAGTATACATACTTATACAATATGTTATTCTTGTATCCTTCCAGTCGCTGTGTGACTAATAGTGATGAGCGGCAGGGGCAATATTCGAATTCGCGATATTTCTCGATCATTTGGTAGAATATTCGTCATATATTCGCGAATGCGAAAATCGGCAATGTAATATGCGTGTAATGCGTGTGCAATACAGGCGTGGGTCATTATAGCTATATTTTTCAAGCTGCTAGAAGTTTCCTGAGACTGGAGAAAATGGTTGGCACGGCAGAACATTACAATAGCTTTATATGCAGATAGAGTGCTCTAATATAATCGTGATTGCGAAATCGGCACTAATGATGCGAAAATTTTGGCGCAATACGTGCAACTACATATTAGTGATTGGCACATTGAGTATTGTTGTAAACTTGTGACAACACAGCACTACTGCATGTATGTATGTATGTATGTAGCATATATGTATGGACAGTAGCTAGACTATATAACAATCTAATCTACACTGACTATCTCCCACTAACTATCTGTATTATATATATATACAGTATATAAGCTAACTAACCAATTAACTATCTAATGTAATGACATAGGAAAGCAGAGAGCACAGCAATAACACTGCTGTCTCTCTCACATCTGCAAAATACTGCATACAATGGCTGCTGGGGAGGTTCTTATATAGTAAGGGGTAGGCAACTTTCCTATTGGTTGATAGGGATGTTGTTAAGCTCAGACAAAGACATTGCAGCCTTCTCATTGGCCCACAAGCAAGAAACAGGGAGGGATCATGGGTTCAGATGAAAAAAAATCTAGAATATTCATGAATACGAATATATAGCACTATATTCTAAATCTTTGCGAATTCTCGAAGTGGCGATATTCGCAATTAAAACTTGCGATTCGAATATTCGCCCCTATCACTAGTGACTAAGCCCTACTGTAAGTCCTGGGGGTATCTGAGTACCAAGAGCCATTGTTAGGACTTGGGAAAGGCAACTGCTATAGTGATGTCCAGTTCTGTGGTCTTGTGGCCACTTTCACATTTGCATATATTGGTCAATCTTATGTATCTGTTTTTGTAAGCCAAAAGCAGGAGTGAAATATACATTGGGAAAGTAAAATATAATGGGAAGATTAATGCTGACTAAAATACATCCATGTGAAAATGACCAGGATCGGTAAAATGATGAACTCTATTGTACTAAATATTACCTACCAGAAAACAACCTTCATTTTTATTGAATATCATCAGTAAATGCGCCTGGTCACGAAGGGGGGGCGGTAAATGGCCTGATCTTGAACTGGATAACTCCCAATGTAAAAAATAAAACATATACAGTGCGGTATACATATTCTTAGCTGCATCCCTCTGTATAGGCAATTATCAGAATCCTCCCAGGACTGTTATAATAAGATTTATATTTCTCTAATGCAGATTATATGGGGAAAAAGCAGTAATATAACTGTCAAGCCAGTTTCTCTAAGGAAAGGAACTGGAGAAAGAGCTCTTGTTGAGATGGAACAAATATTTGACATCTGTCAGTGACAAGCAAAATGCTTACACTATTCACACTTGGACCCACAGCACCACCGAGACATCTTTGCTATATCAGTTTTTCAATAGACTGGGATGCCATTTGAAACACCGAGTGCCTAAGGCATGTGTGACATTGGGCCCTCAACAGGGTAAACTGAGATACTGAAAATGGCTCAGCCTGTATGCCAGATTTAGCACAGGCAGTTGGATATTACTGTTCCTTCTCAATTTTTTTGGACATTGCTGAAATATTGAACCTGAGTACCTGCAAACTGCATACCCTTTACAAACTGGCCAGTATAGCAGAAGCTGCCTTCAAGGGCACTGTTTCAGGAAGGTGGAATATGTCATATGAGACCATGAAAATAAGTCTTTTTTTTTGCATACAATGATGCATAAATTGCATAGTATTATACACACAAGCAAGTGCATTTTGGCCTGTAATACAGTACACAATACGAGGCAGTATAGCGTGCTGGACTGCAGCTCATTTAGTGCTGTTTGGTTCAGTTACACAGATCAACGTACGTACTGAATTATAATAAGGTGGTATGCATGGCAACATTATTATGAACGAGTCTGTGTGATACTGATCCCATTATTTAAAATTTCCTAACCCTGATATACTGAAATACTGCATATTATGCTGACAGAAATCTGCATTATACAGAAAGGGACTGTTTTTAAAGAAATTAGAGAGGAAGGGAACTAATAAAATAGGAAAGTCATCAGAAAGACTAAGGATTAAGACTGACGCCTAATGCACCCGAGGTCTGTAAATCGCATATCTGCAAAATACGGATGTGGTCCATGTGACGTCCGTATTTTTTTCTGTGGACCCTATGACTTCAATGGGTCTGAGTTGCCCATTTTGCGGACATATTCTATCTTTTTGTGGAATCAACATACGGATGTGAATGCACATGGATCATCCTACAGGTCCTATACTTGGCCACAAAATGTGCGACGTCCCAGATTTTGACATCATCGCATCCCCTGTGCTGAGACACATACACTGCATCACAGATGGTGACATGAAGCAGGGAGTGAGGCGAGTAATTTTTTGCTTTCAGTACAGAGGGGAGGGCAGTATAAATAAAGGCGGCACTTCTGGGGACATTCTAGTCATACTGGGGGCAGAACAGAGGGAGGGCGCCAAAAAAAAGGGGCACAACTGGGGGGGGGGGCATTATAAAAAAAAAGAAGGCACTACTGGGCAACATTATTAATAAAGAAGGCATTGTTGCAGTGACGTCTATATGTATAATGTCCCCAAGCAGTGCCCTCTTTATAATTCCCTCAGTAGTCCTGTATTGTTATAATGTACTCCAGCGGCGCCCTCTTGATTTATAGTGTCCCCTAGCAGTGCTCTCTTTATTTGTAATGTCCCTCAGTAGTGACCTCTTTACTTAGAATGTCCTCCGGCAGCGCAATCTATATAGTGCAATATAGAGCAGTGCCCTCTATATAGCGCAATATAGAGCAGTGCCCTCTATATTTATAGAGTCCCCCAATAGAGACCTCTTTACTTAGAATGTCCTTCAGCAACGCCCTGCATATTTATAATATCCCCCAGCAGTGCCCTCTATATTTATAAAGTCCCCCAGTAGAGACCTCTTTACTTAGAATGTCCTCCAGCAACGCCCTCTATTTTTAAATATCCCCCAGCAGTGCCCTCTATATTTACAGAGTCCCCAGTAGTGACCTCTTTACTTAGAATGTCCTCCAGCAGCGCACTCTATATTTATAATATCCCCCAGCAGTGCCCTCTATATTTATAGAGTCCCCCAGTGGTGACCTCTTTACTTAGAATGTCCTCCAGCAGTGCCTTCTTTATTTATAGTGTCCCCCAGCAGTGCCCTCTATATTTATAAAGTCCTCCAGTAGTGACCTCTTTACTTAGAATGTCCTCCAGCAGCGCACTCTATATTTATAATATTCCCCAGCAGTGCCCTCTATATTTATAAAGTCCCCCAGTAGAGACCTCTTTACTTAGAATGTCCTCCAGCAGTGCCTTCTTTATTTATAATATCCCCCAGCAGTGCCCTCTATATTTATAGAGTCCCCCAGTAGTGACCTCTTTACTTAGAATGTCCTCCAGCAGCGCACTCTATATTTATAATATTCCCCAGCAGTGCCCTCTATATTTATAGAGTCCCACAGTAGTGACCTCTTTACTTAGAATGTCCTCCAGCAGTGCCATCTATATTTATAATATCCCCCAGCAGTGCCCTCTATATTTATAAAGTCCCCCAGTAGTGACCTCTTTACTTAGAATGTCCTCCAGCAACGCCCTCTATATTTATAATATCCCCCAGCAGTGCCCTCTATATTTATAAAGTCCCCCAGTAGTGACCTCTTTACTTAGAATGTCCTCCAGCAGCGCACTCTATATTTATAATATCCCCCAGCAGTGCCCTCTATATTTATAAAGTCCCCCAGTAGAGACCTCTTTACTTAGAATGTCCTCAAGCAACGCCCTCTATATTTATAATATCCCCAGCACTGCCCTCTATATTTACAGAGTCCCCCAGTAGTGACCTCTTTACTTAGAATGTCCTCCAGCAACGCCCTCTATATTTATAATATCCCCCAGTAGTGACCTCTTTACTTAGAATGTCCTCCAGCAGCGCACTCTATATTTATAATATCCCCCAGCAATGCCCTCTATATTTACAGAGTCCCCCAGTAGTGACCTCTTTACTTAGAATGTCCTCCAGCAACGCCCTCTATATTTATAATATCCCCCAGAAGAGACCTCGATATTTATAAAGTCCCCCAGCAGTGACCTCTTTACTTAGAATGTCCTCCAGCAGCGCACTCTATATTTATAATATCCCCCAGCAGTGCCCTCTATATTTATAGAGTCCCACAGTAGTGACCTCTTTACTTAGAATGTCCTCCAGCAGCGCCCTCCATATTTATAATATCCCCCAGCAGTGCCCTCTATATTTATAGAGTCCCCCAGTAGAGACCTCTTTACTTAGAATGTCCTCCAGCAACGCCCTCTATATTTATAATATCCCCCAGCAGTGCCTTCTATATTTATAGAGTCCCCCAGTAGTGACCTCTTTACTTAGAATGTCCTCCAGCAGCGCACTCTATATTTATAATATTCCCCAGCAGTGCCCTCTATATTTGTAGAGTCCCACAGTAGGGACCTCTTTACTTAGAATGTCCTCCAGCAGCGCACTCTATATTTATAATATCCCCCAGCAGTGCCCTCTATATTTATAGAGTCCCCCAGTAGTGACCTCTTTACTTAGAATGTCCTCCAGCAACGCCCTCTATATTTATAATATCCCCCAGCAGTGCCCTCTATATTTATAAAGTCCCCCAGTAGAGACCTCTTTACTTAGAATGTCCTCCAGCAGCGCCCTCTATATTTATAATATCCCCCAGCAGTGCCCTCTATATTTGCAGAGTCCCACAGTAGTGACCTCTTTACTTAGAATGTCCTCCAGCAACGCACTTTATATTTATAATATCCCCCAGCAGTGCCCTCTATATTTGTAGAGTCCCACAGTAGTGACCTCTTTACTTAGAATGTCCTCCAGCAGTGCCTTCTTTATTTATAGTGTCCCTCAGCAGTGCCCTCTATATTTGTAGAGTCCCACAGTAGGGACCTCTTTACTTAGAATGTCCTCCAGCAGTGCCTTCTTTATTTATAGTGTCCCCCAGCAGTGCCCTCTATATTTATAGTGTCCCCCAGCACCTCATTATTTATAAACATTAAAGAGGAACTGCTGGAGTGCATTATAAATAAAGAAGGCACTGCTGGAGGACAGTATAAAAATACAAAAAATACAGGGGGTACTACTAGGGAATGTCATAAAAATACAGGAGACACTTATGGGGAACGTTAGAAAAATACAGGGGGCACTACTCGGGGGCTTAATAAATAAAGAGTGTACTACTGGGGGACGTGATACTGGGAGCAGTAGAGAGGATACAGCATTATAAATAAAGGGGGCACTGCCGGAAAACATTACTGGAGGCACTTCTGAGGGCACGAACAAGAGGGGGGATTATAAATACATGGGGCACTGCTTGGGGACATTAAACAAACTGAAGGCACTACAGGGAGAACATTACAGGAGGCACTACTGGGGGCACGAACAAGAGGGGGGATTATAAATACAGGGGGGCACTACTTGGGGACATTAAACAAACTGAAGGCACTACAGGGGGCAATTATAAATACTGGGGGCATTAAATATTGGTGACACTACTGGGGGCTATATAAATACTGGGGGATGTCTGTGTATCAAACTCTGTAGAGACGAGATGTGGCTGGAATACTTCGTCATGCCTGTCTAGTCTGAATGGAGAAGATGAGTAAACAGAACACCTACATCAGAGGAGACGTCACTGGATGTAAGAAGTATGTGGTACTGTATGTAATGTCCAATTCAAATATACTTTTAGCAGTAGAGCTTGGGAGAAAGGTTGGATTGAGAATTAGGCACAGGGTTGGGGGCACCATTTCAGCTTTTACCTCAGGCAGCAGAAAACTAGCACTGGCCACAACTTTCAATTGTATCTAAGGCTTAAGGACGAAAATGTGCAGGGCACAATGGGGCTTTTTACTGTTTGTGGGAGGACAAAGGGGCATTCTGCTGTGTCTGGGGCACAATGGGGCATTCTACTGTGTATGGGAACACAAAGCGCCATGCTACTGTATGAGGAGCACAAAGGGGCATTATACTTTGTGTAGGGACATAATAGGGACTCTACTGTGTGCAAGGGGCATAAAGGAGCATTTTACTATGTGCGGTGGCACAATGGGGCATTACTGCCCTCACTTCAGCCACCTTCAAAAAGAGCCCCAAGTTAAAAAAAAAAGGAATCATGATTGGCATTATCCACAAACCAACCTGCAACAACATATTCCTCTCTTCATCAAAGTGCACTGAAGGTTTCCCCTTGACCTGCAGGCCCTTCCTGGGACATCATACCTACCAGGAGCAACTCCATTCTAGTCACAATCCACACTTAATGGCAGGATGAGCGACGACCTGTGATGCGTCCGGTCTCACTTAACACATTATGGCTTGAAGGTTATGTGCACTTTTGGGGGCAAATTTTTTTTATTATTGCATTGTACTTATTTTGAGATAAAAATCATTAATTCAGTTGGGCTTTATTAAAAATGTGGAGCCCTTTTTTCTGTACAGAGCTGAGATGCTATAGCAGCAGCCTCAGGATTTTAACTCTTTATCTCTGCTCTCTGACAATTTAAATGCTCATTATAGCTCAACTCTTATCTTACTGATAAGAATGTGGCTTAAATAAGTGTTTATGACTTCTTAGTAATTTAAAGATAAGGTTTATTAGATGACCTGCACAAAGTGAAAGTACTAGTCACACAGTTAGAAAAACAGTTTAACCTTTGTGACAGAACAGCTCAATATTTTAATAAAGGTCCAAAATAAGTAAAATGCAATCATAAACAAAAGTTGCCTCAGAAGATCTACATAGCCTTTACGGACAGAGCAGCAGGGTGTCTGCAATACACATTGCAGGCTGCCAGCAGCCCTGCTGTCCTGTCATTATCATACACATAATGCGCAGCCACAATCTGTTAAGTGAGGCTGGGGGCGCCAGCAGCCCACTGCATAGTAAAAGCAATCGACCTCTTGGAAATCTTCCAGATGGGTTACATTGCCATGTTGCCTCTTTGTATAATACTTACGAAAGTCTGACGTTTCAAAACTGTCACAAAGTAATTGAAATCTCGTATCTGTAAATTCTTGGGAACATACATCTGGACTTACCAGTGCAATTGTTTTACTGTTACAAATGCCACATGTGATTGGCCAAAACCATTAAACAGTCATGTAGAAAACTGCTAAATCAACACAAGGTGTATAGCTATGGTGAACGCAGGTCCAACATTCATGAGTCTAGATATACTGTATACTGGAAAACTAAGGCCTCTTTCACACGGGCGTCACGTTTGACGCCCAGGTAAGAGGCGGGTGCATTGCGGGAATATGCTCGATTTTTCCGCCCAGGTGCAAACGTTTGTAATGCGTTTTGCACGCGCGTGTGAAAAATCGCCATGTTTGGTACCCAGACCCGAAGCCGGACTTCATCACTGAAGTCCGGTTTCGGGTAGAGTATTCTGGAGAATTTATTATTTTCCCTTACAACATGGTTATAAGGGAAAATATTAGCATTCTAAATAAAGAATGCTTAGTAAAATGAAGATGAAGGGGTTAAAAATAATAAAACTTCAAGCTTCAGCTAACAGCTAAAGGACCTGTAATGACGTCACATTACATGGTCCATCACCATGGTAAGATGGACCATGTGATTGGACCATGTGATGTGACGTCATCACAGGTCCTTTAGTTCTTAGCTGAAGCTTGAAGAGAGAAGACAGATCGCAACTACACGATCAAGTGGCTAAGGTAAGTTAAGTTTTATTATTTTTAACCCCTTCATCTTCATTTTACTAAGCATTCTTTATTAAGAATGCTATTATTTCCCCTTATAACCATGTTATAAGGGAAAATAATAAAGATCGGGTCCTGTTGCTAAGCAACCATGCGGGAAAATCGCACTGCATCCGCACTTGCTTGCGGATGCTTGCGATTTTCCCGCAGCCCTATTCACTTCTATGGGAATGCGTTGTGTGAAAAGCGCACAATATAGAGCATGCTGCGATTTTCATGCAACGCAGAAGTGATGCGTGAAAATCACCGCTCATGTCCATAGCCCCATAGAAATGAATGGGTCCGGATTTAGTGCGGGTGCAATGCATCCTCCACACGCATTGCACCCGCGCAGAAAACTCGCCCGTGTGAAAGGGGCCTAAGAGGCTGGTTTTTTTTTAGATCTGACCATTATATTATAGTTGCTGTAAATAAATTATAAAAATATATAAAGGAAAACTATGTGACTGTTTTTATAGATGAGCCCATTATATTGTACAGTATTTGCCGGAAATAAATTATGGAATTAGCTTTTATTTGTAAGTGTGCAGTAGTCATTAGAATACTGTAGATTCAATCTTTTTCTATCGTTGTCCCTTTTCTATGCATAATTCCCACCCTTAAACATCTGCTATTAAAAATGCTAATTCTCTCAAACAATTTTATTCAATTTGCAAATGTAAGAGTTTAAGGCTCAGCAGTTCTGCCTGGCGCTATTACTATGCATGCTCTTTCAGCACAGATGGGGGTTCTGTTGGTAGGCAATTACATTGAATCTATGATTTCTTTAACAAGATCCACTTACCTTCACCTTGTAAATTTTTGAAAGTCTGTTTAGGCGTTTAAACAAATGTCTCAAAATGTTAGATAAATGTGATCAATCTTTAAGTCTAACACTTCTATCTTCAGATGTTACTCCACTTTCCACACCCTACTGCAGTGATTGTGACTCTAGAGACCGAATGCCGAAACTGCAACCCAAAATCCACTTATTTATCACAAAGTGCCAACACGGCAATTTAATCTGAATATCAATCTAGTATATCTTCCATGTACTTTATCACTTAGCTATATTAGCCTGCCTACATTCAATGTGCTGCCTGTGCTGTTCATAGTGCGCCCTGCGCTGATGAATGGCAGGAAAAGTTTAAGGCCTCTTTCACACGGGCGTCATGTTTGACGCCCGGATAAGAGGCGGGTGCGTTGCGGGAATATGCGCGATTTTCCCGCGCGGATGCAAACGTTTGTGATGGGTTTTGCACGCGCGTGAGAAAAATCGCCATGTTTGGTACCCAACCCGAAGCCGGACTTCATCACTGAAGTCCGGTTTCGGGTCTTCTGGAGAATTTATTATTTTCCCTTATAATATGGTTATTATGGGAAATAATAGCATTCTTAATAAAGAATGCATTGTAAAATGAAGTGGAAGGGGTTAAAAATAATAAAAGTTAACTTACCTTAGCCACTTGATCGCGTAGTTGCGATCTGTCTTCTCTTTCCCTGCATCAGCTAACAGCTAAAGGACCTGTGATGACGTCACATCACATGATCCAATCACATGGTCCATTTTACCATGGTGATGGACCATGTGATGTGACGTCATCACAGGTCCTTTAGTTCTTAGCTGATGCAGGGAAAGAGAAGACAGATCGCAACTACGCGATCAAGTGGCTAAGGTAAGTTAACATTAATTATTTTTAACCCCTTTTACTTCAATTTACTATGCATTCTTTATTAAGAATGCTATTATTTCCCCTTATAACCATGTTATAAGGTAAAATACTAGAGATCGGGTCCCGTTGCTAAGCAACCATGCGGGAAAATCGCAACGCATCCGCACTTGCTTGCGGATGCTTGCGATTTTCCCGCAGCCCCATTCACTTCTATGGGGCCTGCGTTGCGTGAAAAACGCACAATATAGAGCATGCTGCGATTTTCACGCAACGCAGATGATGCGTGAAAATCACTGCTCATGTGCACAGCCCCATAGAAATGAACGGGTCCGGATTCAGTGCGGGTGCAATGCGTCCTCCTCAATGCATTGCACCCGCACAGAAAACTCGCCCGTGTGAAAGGGGCCTAAGGCTGCATTCACACAGGCGAGCATTGCACCCGCACTGAATCCTGACCCAGTCATTTCAATGGGGTTGTGTACATGAGCGTTTTTTTTCATGCATCACTTGTGCATTGCGTGAAAATCGCAGCATGTTCTATATTCTGCGTTTTTCACGCAGCCCTAGCCCCATAGAAGTAAATGGGGCTGCGTTAAAAACGCATTGCATCCGCAAGGCAAGTGAGGGTGCATTGCGTTTTTCACTGATGGTTGCTAGGAGATGTTGTTTGTAAACCTTCAGTTTTTTATCACGTGCGTGAAAAACACATCAAAGCGCATTGCACCCGCGCGGAAAAAACTGAACAACTGAACGCAATCGCAGGCAAAACTGAATGGCTTTGCCTGTGAAATCGCAAAGTTTTTACTGAACGCATCCGGACCTAATCCGGACATGCTCGTGTGAACCCAGCCTAAGGCATATTGGTACACCATAGACTTTGTCCAGGGTGTGGGTGCCCGCAGAGTGGGCTCTGAGTGCCGCCTCTGGCACCCGTGCCATAGGTTCACCACCACTGCCCTACTGGATTAACAATTTTTGTGACTTTAAAAATGTGCAAAATAAGTCCAAAAATTCACAAATAAAACCAAAACATTTCAAATAACTATTTGATGACTTTTTTTTAAGCCATTATTCTGGAGTGCATGGCTTGACAATTTTCCCCCAATGTCTTTTACGTATGATTTGCATATTCATTAGGGTCTCCAAACACTCCAGCGATCACAATATTGTTCTGCAAGGTGAAAATAACACCATAATGTAGTATATAGCAATGTGCACAACTTTTTCTGCTAGGAGGCGGCCACACTGTCCTACTGACCCATTGCCAATGGCTGCAATGAAAAAGACAAATTACACGAAGGTTGCAGTCTCATGTAACCTGCATTTTTCTGTGTGTTGATTTATAATGGCAAAGTTCCTTTCAATGGGGGACCAAGAATCCAAGCGTAGGATTTTTGAGATGGTTTTGTCACAGTAGGTCACATCACGTTCAGTGGCAGATCCAGTGGCAGATTGCTTTGTGGTGGCGTCCAATGCAAAAAGGCAGCCTGAAAGCAGTAGAAGGCTGTTCATACACACAGCGCTTTTTATGACACTTTTTATGCACATGTTACTTTAAAGTCTACAATGTAAGATAATACACAATACATATACACAATACGTCTAGGGCTGTGGCTTCAGCGTACATCTGTGTTTCAGAAGGTACAAAACTTAAAATCGTAAAAATAAAAGGAAAGCGCGCTCACAAAAAATCCAACACTTAAGGACTCTTCCATACACCTCGCCACCATAAGAGACTAACGCTTCATCCTCCTCAGTATCATCCGCACATGTATCCAGAGCGCCCCCCATTCATTGCTCTGCTAGACTTATATCAAGCTGGCAGCTCAAGGGGCGTGTCCTTTCTGCTGCAGCTAAGGGGTCGTGTCCATGCTTTCACTATCCCAGCTCAGGAGGCAGTTGAAGGATGAAACTGAGCATGTGCGGCCTTCTCAATGAGCAGGACAAAGAAATAAGAAAAACAAACAGCAGGTGTCGCTATACAGATACATTTTATTGAATAACTCAGGGGCTATGCTAAATTTTGAATTACATGCAATTACTAAAGTATTCAGATCCAGGTGCTGGGACAGGGACAAGAATGATCGCTGTAAAAAATGACAAAAAATTCTGTATAGCAAATACAAATATATATAATGAATTGATATAAATGAACTTTGCACGATATTCAAATTTTTCGAGTTTCGCCTGTATTGTATAAAAGACCCGCTGCTTATGACCATGCGCTCCACCAATCCACAAACATCTGCATCTATGGTCCATAGCAGAGGGTAACCTACAAAACATGGACTATAGACTAGAGAACAAAAAAGAAAAGACCTCCAATCATTAAAAAAAGAAAAACATTCATAATATATAGAAACATAGAAGCTGTGGATGTATATTAGCGATGCTGTAAGATCAAATCATATTTTTTATTTAAACCAATGGGGAAACAAGTTCCCAATTCATACATCCAGTATGCTTCTCGGCTCAAAAGCTTACAAATCAGATCAAACCCAGTGTGCGTAAACACATATCTGATGTACCTCACTACAAAACCCGCGATGTCTCTGCTGTCAGTTTACATTTTGCTACAGTCCAAGATGATACTACTTATCTTGCAGTTCAGGGAGTGGAAAGGGCAACTCCACCAATAAGGGGTGGGGATCGTAGATGTAAGCTTTTGAGCCGAGAAGCATACTGGATGTATGAATTGGGAACTTGTTTCCCCACAGACTTAAATAAAAAATATGATTGGATCTTATAGTATCGCTAATATACATCCACAGCTTCTATGTTTCTATATATTATGAATGTTTTTCTTTTTTTTATTGATTAGAGGTCTTTTCTTTTTTCTTATTTGTTCTCCATCTAGTCTATATATTCCATGTTTTGTAGGTTACCCTCTGCTATGGACCATGTGATCTGCAGATGTTTTGGGGATTGGTGGAGAGCACGGTCATAAGCAGCGGGTCTTTTATACAATAAATGTCATGAGTAAGGACCGAGACTGTGTGGTCCGAAATGCGTAGACTGTATACCTGATCTTGCAACTGGATTTTACCGCATGAAATAAAGGAATTTGCATTTCATGAGGCTGGACTTCACCTTTTCTATTTGAGCTTTCTACACAATAACACAATTTAACAATTAACGGCAATTCTATACTATTGTCATTTTCGTTAGTGGCCAAATTTGCCATTTTTTATTTTGCTGGTGTGATGCCATCCGAGCATTTCTGATATTTTGTTTCCAGTGCTACTTCACATCACTTGTGTATAATTTGATCATTCAATAATTGTAAGCCTTGCCACACTACTGACATTAAGCTCAGTTCTAGCACAAAACAGAAATTCTTCAACGGCTTATTCTCTGTTCTAAAATCCTGCAGATGATAAATGATTCAGTATAACATAGTAATTACGAAATAGGGGTGTTCTGGTTCAATAGGATAGGGGATAACTATTAGATTATTGGGGATCCCACCACTGGGACACCCACCGATCATGAGAACAGGGACCCGATACTCCCTGCAGCACTGTACTACGTTATCTCTGGAACTCAAATAGAAGTGAATGGAGTGGCCACATGCATGTGTGACCGTCTGCTCCATTCATTTCATGGGGGCTGCAGGGGGTATAGGACCCTCATTCTTATGATTGCTGGGTGTCCCAGTGGTAGGACCCACACTGATCTGTTATCCTGATAACTTAATATAACCAGAATACCCCTTTGAGAAAGTCCCTAATAGCTTTCAACAGCTTTAATGTGTAAGATGTATACCTGTGTGCACCATGTATAAACAAAACCCTCTGCCACCAACAGGTCTTGACAAAATTAAAGGCCCACTACATATTGCCTGTTTTTCCTATATACTGAAATAACAGGGGCACCCATGCAACAAAGAGCAGAAGCTTGGCTCTCTCATCTGAGCCAGGCTCCTACTCTAATGGCCGAGATCAACAGAAGCTCTGATCCAGGCCATTTAACCTGTTAGACGTGGTGGCTATTGGAGACCGGGGCATCTAAGTGGTTTTGAGGGCCAGAGCTCCCCTTTCTCAGGCAGCAGCACCCAGCTAATGAGATTGCGGCCTCCTGATGTCTTAGCATGGCAGCTGCTCTGCCTGCAGTGTATGCCCTATCAGTTTGTATAGTACTGAGACTATAGTACACTGTATTGCATAAGCAGTAAAGTGTGTTATAGAAGCAATCAGAAGATTACCTGTAAAAGTCCCCTTGTGAGACTAATAAATGGTAAAATAAAAGTTAAAGGGGTTATCCAATATCATACAATAGCCCCCCCCCACATGCCGGGTCCCTCAGAGGGAATATGCTTACCCCAATGGCAGGCGGGAACGAGCCTCCCTAGCATCGCGGCTGACGCTAGGGAGGCTCGTCCCCATCTGCCATTGGCCCCTCCCCCCGACACTGGATGTTTTCATCTGTGTACAGGGAGAAGCAGCAGCGTGGGGAGCAGGGCAAGTATATTCCCTCTGAGGCGCCCGGCACATGGGGGGGGGGGGTGTTTATGATATTGGATAACCCTTTTAAATAAAGTTTTAGTTTAAAAAAAATCCAAGTTTAAAATAATGCTACTTTTTCCACAGAAAATTTTATTTTCAATTCAAAAAAATTCTAAAATAAAATTCCCTCCACATATTTGGTATTACTGTGTCCATAACAACCCACACTGTACAATTATGACATAATTCATCCCACATGGTGAATGTCGTAAAAAAAAAAAAACTGCAAGAATTGCAGTTTTTTTCTCACTTACGACAAAAAAGGAATAAAAAGAAATTAAAAAGTGTTATGTATCAAAAAAAAAATATATCAATGAAAACTTCAAGTTATCCCTCAAAATCAAGGCCTCACACAGCTACATAGAAAGTTATGGGTCTTGGGATGCGGTGATACAAAAACATTTTTTTCTTAAATGGGGTTTTTATCGTGCATAAGGAGTGAAATGTAAAAAAAAAACGATGGGGCACATTTATTAAGACCGGCGTTTTAGACGCCAGTCTTAATATCCCCTAAATCTGGTTGTGGATTGACGAAGTTATGTAGAGGCCCAGGCTATTACATAACTTCGGCAGATCCACCGCCGCTTCTAAATGTAAAACAGCTTCCTTGCTGTCTTACATTTAGACCATTTTCTATACCTGATGAATGAGACCTGCTGGCCCGTTCCCTTCCTTGCCCGCTTTTTTAGACTTGGCGTGAGGAGGGAGAAGGTACAGATTCTGTCGCACCATGGTGGTATATATCTGGTCATAAATGATCCCCTATATTTATTTGGTATTGCTGGAATTATACTGACCCAGAGAATAAAATTATTCTCCGGATTATCCGGATCCGTTTTTTTACCCTTCTGATTTCACACAACCGCATCCTAATCGAACAGATGCATCATGATTTTTAAAATTAAAATGGAGCCATTTAATTCTGGTATTGATATTCTCTGCCGGATCTCAATACCGGAATTGACTATGCAAGTGTAAAAGTAGCCTAATATGTACCTCAAAATGGTGCCAGTTAGGCCTATTGCACACAAACGTGTGCGCCCAGTGGCCGTGCTGCGGCCTGCAAATTGCGAGCCGCAATGCACAAACACCGACCGTGGGGCAGCCAAAGCGGATTGCGGACCCATTTACTTGAATGGGTCCCCGATCCGCCCTTTACGCAAAAGGATAGGACATGTTTTATCTTTTTGCGGAACGGAAGTATGAGACGAAACCCCACGGAAGCACTCCGTAGTGTTCCATTCCGTGAGCCCATTCTGCATCTCCGGATTTGTGGACCCATTCACTTCAATGGGTCCGCAAATCTGGAGATGAGGAACGGGCTCACGGAATGGAATACTACGGAAGCACTATGTAGTGCTTCCGTGGGGTTTCGTCCAGTACTTCCGTTCTGCAAAAAGTTGAATGGGTCCGCGATCCGCATGCAGCTGCCCCACGGTCGGTGTTCGTGCATTGCGGCCCGCAGCACGGCCACGGGGCGCACACCGTCGTGTGCAATAGGCCTTAAAACTACAACTTGTCCCAAATAAAACAAGCCCTCATATGGCTAAAAGTTATAGCTCTCAGAACGCAGCAATAATGAAAAAATGAAAAATCTGCTTAGTCACCAAAGCCCAAAACAGGCTGGTCCTTAAGGGGTTAATAGACACAGAAACTTATTAGAGATGCATATTTTATAAAAAACAAACAAAAAAAAACAACTGGTATTTATTAAATCATACTGTAATCCTTAGTTAATTGGTAATATTTTGTTGATCTGATACATTTCGATGCGATTATTAATTGATGGATAGATATATTTGTTAACATTGATTAAATAGACTAATGTGAAATACAAAGCAGCAGCTCATAACGCTACAGAAGAAATCCAATCTGCCTGGCTGTCGTTTTCAGCCATTGATATTTGTAGGACGTGATCCTTGTCAGGCACCACTGTGTGGAGTGGCAGCCCCTTGCGCATACAAAGAGGCCCTGTCACCTTTCAATGCCCAATAGGAACCCGGCCTTCCATTACTATGCAGCCCTGTGTGCAAAGCCCAACCCTCACACAATGCTCTCCATACAAGCAGTCTGTCAACATGCAGCGCTGTATATGCAAACAGTCCTGCCCCATAAATAGCCATTCACACAGCCTACTCTAATTATGCAAAAGTGTGCATGTCACAGGCCTGGTCACAGTATTACTCTGCCCCACAGGGAGACGATCATGGCAGAGCCGTCTTATGACAGCATAGATAAGAGCTGAGGTTGCAAGAAGAAATCTGATCTTTTTTTGACTGTCGAGATTATATTCAAAGTGTTCTCATAATTACCAAGTAATCATAATGTTGACATAGCAGCATCACGCTGTACCTGATCATTAACTTGCAACTGCGTCTCTTCATCTTCTATGACACCATGTCGTAGTTGCTTACATTAAAGGTACCTGCACCCTGGTGCGGGCTGTCTTGCAGAAATTCCGCATGAATTTCCGTGCGGCATGTGTTACTTGCGGTTTTGGTGTGGATTTGATACGGTTTTGCTGCAGAGCTGATCCTCGCACTGAAAAGAGTGAAATCCGCTCAGAGGAACTGCACAAAGAATGGACGGGCAGCGGATTTCAAAATCCCGCACGGCAGGTCAATCTACGAATGGAACGAAAAAGGCAAGTGTACATGAGATTTGTCTATACTCATACACTTTTGCTGGTGCTGTGTTACTTTGAGGTTTTTCCGCAAAAGAATCTGCAAGGGAAAAAAACGTGCGTAATCCGCAACGTGCGCAGGTAGCCTTTAAACATCTTCTGAAGCACCACTGAGACATGTTAGATGTCAACGGGGGAACGGTCTACATACTTGTTATATTAAACACATTTTTAAAGGATTTTTGGTGATTTTTTTATTTTTATTATCCATGTCATTATCCATCTATCTCAGTGGTGGCGAACCTATGGCACGGGTGCCAGAGACGGCACTCAGAGCCCTACCTGTGGGCACCCACACCCTAGAAAAACTCTATGGTGTACCAATATGTCTTTAGACTTTTCCTGCCAATCATCAGCGCAGGGCGCACTATGAACAGCACAGGCAGCACACTGAATGTAGGCAGGCTATTATAGGTAAATGATAAAGTACATGGAAGATATACTATACTGGACTGTAGTATTCAGGGTAAATTGCCATGTTGGCACTTCGCAATAAATAAGTGGGTTTTGGGTTGCAGTTTGGGCACTCGGTCTCTAAAAGGTTCACCATTACTGATCTATCTAATACTAAAATCCTGCAGTTTTAACATTGGTCACTAGGCCTAAAATACGTTAAGACTTCCTGTCCTTTGAGAGAAGCTACGTCAGCCATAGACACAATGGACAGGACACTGACTTGCATGGTAGCGTTTTCTAGGCATGCTCTGTGACCTGTGCAGAGCTCAGGAGGGAGCAGATAAGCTGCTATTGTGAGTGGTGGATCCTGTGTTATCTATACAGAGGTGTTACTTGTCCTTGTAATTCTGCCTGTGGTGATAATGAGAACGGCTACTGAAACGCTACCTGTACAGAGCAGAAAATCGTGTCCTATATAGACCTAGTAGTCAGTGTGAAAATTGCAGGATTCTATACAACCCCAGTTCCAAAAAAGTTGGGATGCAGTGTAAAGTGTAACTAAAACAGTGCAATGATTTCCAAATCTCACAGACCCATATTTTATTCACAATGGATCATAGAACACATTTCATGAAAATAATGAACTCATTTAGAACTTGATGGCACTAACACATCTCAAAAAAGTTAGGACAGGGCAATAAAGGGCTAGAAAAGAAAGTGGTACCAATAAAAAAAAACAGCTAAGGGCTCTTTCACACTAGCGTTTTAGCTTTCCATCCTAGAGTTCCGTCCTCGGGTCTCTAGGACGGAAAGATACTGATCAGGATTTATCCTAATGCATTCTGAATGGAGAGAAATCCGTTCAGGATGCATCAGTATGTCTTCCGTTCAGTCTGTGAACGTTTTTTGGACGTTGACAAAACCGTAGCATGCTGCAGATTTGTCTCCGTCCAAAAATCCGGAAGACATGCCGTAACGCCGGATCCGGAATTAATGCACATTGAAGTGCATTAATCTGGATCCGGCATTAGGCTAAACGTCGTTTCGGCGCATCGCCAGATCGGACGTTTAGCTTTTGTGAATGGTTACCATGGCAGCCAGGACGCTAAAGTCCCGGCTGCCATGGTAAAGTGTAGTGGGGAGGCAGGGGAGAAGCCTACTTACCGTCCGTGCGGCTCCCGAGTCCTGGGGTGCTCCACAATGACCTTACAGCGCCCCATGAGCATGGATCACATGATTGCATGTATCACGTGAGCCATGCGCGCGGGGCGTTCTGACATCATTGTGGAGCGCCCCGGGAGCCGCACGGACTATAAGTATACCGCTCCCCCGCTCCCCACTACTACTATGGCAATCAGGACTTTAGTAGCGTCCTGGCTGCCATAGTAACACTGAAAGCATTTTGAAGACTGATCAGTCTTCAGATGCTTTCAGTTGTCTTGCTTTGTGACAGATCCGGCGGGCATTTCCGGCAACGCATTGTGAAAGACGCCTAAGGGCTCAGTCATCCACATGAACATATGCCAGCTGTTCCATGCAATTTGTGGCCACAATGCACAGGCATCATCTGTGCAGCTGCCACAGACGGATGCAGGCCCATTCAACTTGAATGGGTCTGTGATTTTAATCCGCGCCGCAAAAAAATTTGAACATGTCCAACCATCTATAGTACGTAATATCATCAAAAGATTCAGAGAATCTGGTGAAATCCATGTGACGAGGCCGATAGTCAGTACTGGATAATCGTGATCTGCAGGCCCTCAGGCGACATTGCATTAAAATCAGGCATGATTCTGTACTGGAAATCACTGCATGGGCTCAGAAACACTCCCAGAAAGAAATCATTGTCTGTGAACACAGTTCGCTGTGCAATCCACAAATGCAAATTAAAGCTATAACATGCAAAGAAGAAGATATACGTCAACACAATCTAGAAACGCTTCTCTGGCTCAATTAGGCCCCTTCCACACGAGCGGGTTCCGCGGGGGTGCAATGTGTGACGTGAACGCATAGCACCCGCACTGAATCCTGACCCATTCATTTCAATGGGTCTGTGTACATGAGCGTTTTTTTTGCACGCATCACTTCTGTGTTGTGTGAAAATCGCAGCATGTTCTATATTCTGCGTTTTTCTCGCAGCTCTGGCCCCATAGAAGTGAATGGGGCTTCAGTGAAAAACGCATTGCATCCGAAAGCAAGTGCGGGTGCGTTGCGTTTTTCACTGATGGTTGCTAGGTTATGTTGTTTGTAAACCTTCAGTTTTTTATCAACTGCGTGAAAAACGCATCAAAACGCATTGCACCCGCGCAGAAAAAAATGAACAACTGAACGCAATCGCAGGCAAAACTGACTGAACTTGGTTGCAAAACAGTGCGAGTTTCACTGAACGCATCCGGAGCCAATCTGTCACGCTCGTCTGAAAGAGGCCTTAGAGGGGTTCAGGGCTGAACCTGGGTATAAGCCTCTTTCACACAGGTGAGAATTCAGCGATGCTATGCGTGAGGTGAATGCATTGCACCCGCACTGAATCCGGACCCATTCACTTCAATGGGTCTGTGTACATGAGTGGTGATTTTCACGCATCACTTGCGCGTTGCGTGAAAATTGCAGCATGCTCTATATTCTGCATTTTTCAGGCAACGCAGACCCCATAGAAGTGAATGGTGCTGCATGAAAATCACAAGCAAGTGCGGATGCGGTGCGATTTTCACGCATGGTTGCTAAGGAGACGAGGGATGAGTCACCCGGGACCCCATTTACTTTATCATTTTCCAATGGAAGATAGTAGCATTCTTTCATTCAGAATGCTAAATAAAACATCTATTGTGGGGTTAAAAATAAAAAACATTTTTTAACTCACCTCATCCACTTGATCACGCAGCCCGGCTCGTCTTTTTCTTTCTTCTTGCAGGACCTGGCTGGAAAAGGACCTTTGGTGACGTCATCACGCCCACCGCGCGGTGACGTCAGCGCAGGTCCTGCTGAATGAAGATAGAAGAGTTTTTCCAATGCTCTCCCTTGCAACTCTGCATCGCAAGTCTATGTTTGTTTTGTGGGGGGTGACGTAGCAGGCTTCACATCACTATGCTAAGTGGAGACTTCCGCCTAGCAATGAACCCGGTGACATCACCGGCACAGATGGGCGCTCTATAGCGCTGCCGGGGGTGTTTTGGAGGCGGGTACTTTGTTACATTTTTAACTGACTTTTTTTCCACTGTCATGTGAATGTAGCCTTACAGACTGTTGATAGAAGAGGGGAAGCTGCACAATGGTAGACATGGCCCTGACCCAACTTTTTTTGAGATGCTTTGCTGTCATCAAGTAATAAATAAGTTGTTTTCATGAAATGGTAAAATGTCTCCCTTTCTGATCTGATATGTGTTCTATGATCTATGCTGAATAATACGGGTCTATGAGATTTATAAATCATTGCATTCTGTTTTTTAGTATTTAAAATATACGGTAAATATATTTCCCATACAGTGTCCACATCAACATGGTCAGATCATCAATTTTTTGTCACTTAATTTCGAAAAAAAAATTATAAAAAAAATGATCAAAAAGTTTTACACACTGTAGACTTAAATGTAAAAAAGTAAAAAAAAGTTATGGGGGCTAGAATATAAAAAGTAAAAAAAAAATTTTCAACAAATTTTATTTTTTTAAGTATTCAAATACAAGAAAAACTATATAAATGTGGTGTTTCTATAATCGTACTGAGCAAGAGAATAAAGGTAACAGGTCCGTTCTACTGCACAGGGAATGCTGTGAAAACAAAGCTCTTGAAATCTGTAGTAGGATTGCATTTTTTTTTCTAATTCCACAGTTTTATTCCAGCTTCTCACTACATCGTATGCAATATTAAATGGTGCCATTAGAAAGTGCAACTTGTCCTGCAAAAAACAACAAGGCTATGTGAAAGGAAAAATAAAAAAGTTATGGCTTCACGAAGGCAGGGAGTATAAAACAGAAAATGGCCATGTCAGAAAGAGGTTAAAGATGTGCAGAAATACATTGTCAGGACCACGGTGCATGCGCATGAGTCCTCTCCGTTATGTTAGCACAGCAGCCGGACTGCATATTTCAGCACAGCTTTGAGTGGGGGAAAGTGGGGCAGTTAGGAAATAAGTAATTTCGATCTGGCACAGTTTCCCTTTAACCAGCTGTTCTCTCCAGCCTCTGCTGCTACTAGCACTTTGAATGGAGCCAGAAGCACAGCGCCATTCAAAGTGTAGTGGCCATGCTGGGTTACTGCAGCTCAGCTCCCATTCAAACAAATGGTGACCCTGCATGCCCACTTCGCTTTGAGCTGAGCTGTGCTACCGGGCTCCATTTAAAGTGCTGGTTCCAATGCTGAGGCTGCAGCGAGTAGCTGATCGGTGGAGATGCCAGATGTTGGACCCCCACCGATCTGATATTGATAACCTATCTTGAGGATCGATCATCAATATGAGGAGCCTGGAAAACCCCTTTAAGAGTGAAATAATCTCTCACTGTAGACTAATATTTTTCTTAAAAGTCATTAGACCCACGGTCGAACTGTGACTTGCCACCATGATGCTGACACTTAAATATGGCTGCATTACAGCAGTGTGTATGAGGTCTATCTGTAAATAAATGATAATGTGGACTGTTCCTATGTTAGGGTATGTTCACACACGGCAGAAGTGCAGAACTTTCTTATCTGGGCAGGGGCGTAGCTAACGGCTCATGGGCCCTGGTGCAAGAGTTCAGCTTGGGCCCCCCTTCCCTCAGTGCTTCATGTATCTTCTTATGCGGCAAAAGGGTCTTTGGGGCCCCTCAGGCTTCTGGGCCCGGTAGCGACTGCTACCTCTGCACCCCCTATAGCTACGCCCATGGATGTGCCGGTAAAAACTGACGAGGACAGCGCTTGAATGAGTGCACCAGATCGACAAGGATGCCCGAAGTCGGACCCCCACCTAAAGATAAATGCCAGAGAACCCCTTTAACCAGGGCTTGTTCTGATGATCTGCATTCTGGGAAGTGTGTGGTTATTCCAGACCTTGTACAGCAATATAAAAAATGATGTTAGGGATGCATCTGATGACAAGCCTGCTGACTGTTTCCAGTAATAACCTGCAGAATTGCGAATACAGCTCTGGTCTATAGGATCGGTAGGTAATGGCATGCATTAGGTCACACAGCTCTCTCTATACCCTGCTAGAAGCCAGCAGTCCATGCTGAGAGTAGTTTTCCACTGGTGGAGCCCCCGGGTGACGGGCGCACATGTCACCCTGAAGGACACCAGGAGGTAGACGCCGTACTAGCTCCCCTCCCCCATGACACATGTCACTCCCCCCGGGTGCCCGGCTGACAGTACACGCCGCCATGTGCTCGCCTCCCACTTCACTCCCTCCCCGTCAGGTGACCCTCCGCTCATCGCCGGCTCCAGAGCGGGCTGCCTGTTTTCCCGGATCATGCAATCCGCGGCCGAGCCGGATCACAGAGACGTGTGGAGCGGATCCAGCGAGAGCGTGCTCGGGGGCGCCGCCTGCCGCTCCAGCTCCTCATCTTCACGCCGCCCGCTGCCAATCCAGCTGCCGCCGCTGCTATAAGGGAGCGTCTGTGGAGCCGCACGTCTCCTCTGCTGGCCCGGATCTAACGCTAACGTTCGGCGTCTACCTGGAGAGGAGGAAGCCGCCGGAGCCAGCGACCTGCTCGGGCTTTCCCCGGGTGTCCCCCTCACCCCCCCCCCCCTCCAGCTGGCTCTCTGCGGGGTGCAGCGAGATGAACACGTCCTGCTCGGGGTTTGTGCTGTTGCTGCTGCTGCTTGGCACCTGCTGTCTGCACCCGGAGCAAGGCTGGGTTCATGGTGAGTCCTGCCGGGCATGGCCCAGGCTCTGCCCTCAGGTAGTCGTGCTTCCACTTGTCACTAATGCATGACCGCTGCAAGGAGGGATGCCAGGGTTGATAAAATGGCATTATGCCTGCCGTGGTGACGCAGGGGTTAATAAGCTCGTGCATTGTGCCACCTCCTAGATGGTAACACGCTGCCTTCACCCGGCTGGCACATGGAGGCTTGCTATAAACGGCTCTGTATGCAATCCTCATTCATCTCTATTAATAGGAGGCAGGAACCAAGCCTCTGTAGGGTGGTGAGGGGTTTGGTAAAGGGCAAGGCTTGTTCTCATGGCACTACCACCCCTGGGAGTGAGGGCTCTCCTTTGTCAGAGTGAGATATGTTCCCTTAAACATGGGGTATATGTGCCCCCTCTGCCACTGATGGTGCCATACTTTTGGTTTGTACATGTCCTCCTCACCTTGTGGGTAACCAGGAGCTGCAGTGCTTTGGTAGGATTGGAGAACTTGACCTATAACCATTGGTGGGTGCTGGAAGATCCACTAATCCTGGTTCTTAGATTCCTCTAGTGGGTTAACCGTCTGCCTCCCAGTGAGGCTCCAGCCACCTCTCCCTTTGTGTTCTCCATCCTCTTAGTCTGATCTATGCACCGTCACAGGTTGAGAAAAGGCTGACAATCCAATATATTGCCTAACAAGCTTCCTCAATGAGCTGGCCTTTCTGATGACTCGGGCAGGTCAGGTGGTGTCCTACATCTTCACTAATACTCTCAGCATCCTATTGTCTCCTGTTAATAATCTGCCATATGGAGACAACCCCCTGGTCACACTCCTTCTCTTCCGTTGGGCCTAGCTTTACCAAGTACTATCCATGGTTGGTTCAGGCCAACAAGCCTACAGTTCTTAGAAGACCCAGTTTCAGATCCATTATTGGATCATCTGGAGGGCCCAGCATGTCTATGCATTACATGGGAACTGTTTAACCCTTCATTTTCAGGCCCATTTTCTCAACTGACTCTGGCTGATGGCTGGTATCACCACCTGGGATCTTATTGAATGGGGACCCTTATAAAAGAAACATAATATGCTTTGTATTATGGTGACCTCAATGGTTTCTTAGTCAGTCATGTGCTTGTATACCCTGAAGGTTCAACATAAATGAGTAGTCAGAATGCTAATTTACCTATGGAAATGAGTAACGGTTGAAATGTCAGCTCGTCACACGAGTTCCCTGGCATCGTGATGCCGTAATACGTGCAAGGAAATTCCCTGGAGTCCCTACAACTACAGTAGCGGTCACCTACTCGTGATCTCCTGTGAACCAGTATGGGCCAGGTTCAGCCAGTCTAGAATGATGCATCGTGTTGTCATATGGAGCTTCCTAGTTTAGCTTTTCTGGTGAAGGACAATATTGTAGTTGTGGAGAGCCTTTGAGGAATGTTTATTGTAGGAATGTCAAGAATAATGAAACAAAGTATCAAAATCATGAGTCAAGTTATAGCAAGCTCTTCATAATCTGTGAGGCGCCCCCTAGTAGAAATGCAGTTGGCTTCACCAATCTGGTTCGTGTTTGCCATCTGTTTAATGTATGCGTTGGGCCTAGGATATAAGTGTAGCACACCTGCTTTTCTGGTAAAAATAAATATTTTATATATAATATATATATATATATATATATATTTATATACATTACCGTTTTTGCAATGGATCTGATGGATTACATGATCTGATGGATCGCATGGATTACATGATCCATGCAACGTAGTGGCGCTGTGCCTGTGACGTCATTGTGGAGCGCCCCAGGAGCCACACGGACGATAAGTAGTGTCTCCCCTGGCTCCCCACTACTTTTCCATGGCAGCCGGAACTTTAGTAGCGTCCTGGCTGCCATGGTTACCATTCAGAAATCTAAACGTCGGATCCAGTGATGCGCCGAAACATTTTAGCTTAAAGCCGGATCTGGATTGATGCTTTTCAATGGGCATTAATTCCGGATCCGTCCTTCCAGTATGTCTTCAGGATTTTTGGCCAGAGGAAAATCCGCAGCATGCTGCGGATTTTGCTACGGCCAAAAAAAAAGTCTTCGTACTGAACTGAAGACATCCTGATGCATCCTGAACGGATTTCTCACCATTCAGGATGCATTGGGGATAAAACTGATCAGTATCTTTCCGTCCTAGAGCCCCGAGGACTGAACTCTAGGACGGAAAGCAAAAACGCAAGTGTGAAAGAGGCCTCACATGGATGGCAATACATGATGTAAACCCAGCTTTAACTACGTAACTTGCTCCTTCAGTGGTGTTACTAGAACTGACTGGGCCCCACAGTAAATCTTTGAATGGGTCCCCCCCAGAAACCCCACTCCTGTGCGACCCTCACTCCTGGTCTAGATAGATCTGACCAGGCCGGTCAGCCACTTAGTCTGTTTCCTACATGTATATACTGTATGTCATGTGATTGTATAATACTGCTGAGGGGGCTCTGACAATAAAATAATTTAATCCTCCTCCTGGGTGGGCCCCTTCTAACTTCAGGCTCCATAGCTGCTCCTTCTGTGTTTTTTGTAGTAAAGGGTTGACAAATGGTGAGTGGAGCAATTATTTTTTTATTTTTGGCATGGACTTCAAGCACTCAGTTTGAGCCCAGGGATCACCATGTCGTGGCTGGTGTGCTGCCATCATGGCACGACTAGCGTGGTGGAGTACCACGTGGCCATACGGGCTGCATCATGCTCTAATTAAGCTAATGAAGACTGATCTGTTTAGTTGTTCTGTGTGGTTAACGGCCACGCGGTATTAAAGGTGCCGCATGCCCGTAAACAATGCAGACTGACTAAACGGGACGGCTTTCTTTAGTTAACCCCTTCCCGACTGATGTCATGCATGTATGACGCTGAGGATAGTGACTTAAGCTCTAGAACTGTACAGGTACGGTGCGCTGATCGGGTGGGTGCAGACACAAATGCTGGCACTTTACCCTCTGTATGCCGTGGTCAGTGCTGACCACAGCATGTTCGGGGTTTGTGGAAGGAGGGGACTCCCTCCCCATCGGGTCCCCACACTGGTGATGGGGGACCCAATGGTTGGCAAGACAACATGATGCATTCCACAGGCATCAGGGCTCACCTACAGAAGTCTGTGAGACAAAGATCCCTGGGTCTTGCAGGCAAGCTACACTGACAGCCAATGCCTTACAATACAGATGTCTTGTAATGCATTGTAACCAGGATGAGACCCCCAAAGTTAGTCCCAGAGTGGGACAAAAGTTAAAAAATAAAAAGTCCAAGTAATAAAGCCCTTTCCATAATTGTCATATAAAATTGTAAAAAATAGACGTGTATTGCCAGGTCCATATCGACCAGCTCTATAAAAATATGCCTCACAAAGTGTAATACCAAGCTATAAAAAAAACTTCTATGTACCAATGAAAATGTCACCTCATCCTGCCAAAAAATAAGCCCCCACATAAGACAATCGACCAAAAGATAAAAACCAATGGCACCTGAGAACTATTACATTAAAATCTGTGCTCCAAAAGCCATATGGTGCTCCTTCCCTTCTGAGTCCTGCCATGTGCCCCTACAGCAGTTCACCACCACATACGGGGTGTTGCCGTTAACAGGAGAAAATGGGTAACACATTTTGGAGTGCTTTTTCTCCTGTTACACATTGCGAAAATGAAAAAATGGTTTTTGAAATTTGAAAATTTGCTTCTAAAATTCTAAGCCGTCTAACTATACTAAGGGCTCTTTCACACTTGCGTTTTTGTTTTCCGGCATAGAGTTCCGTCGTCGGGGCTCTAAGCCGGAAAAATCCTGATCAGTTTTATCCCCATGCATTCTGAATGGAGAGAAATCCATTCAGGATGCATCAGGATGTCTTCAGTTCAGGACCGGAACGTTTTTTGGCTGGAGAAAATACCGCCGTATGCTGCGCTTTTTCCTTCGGCCAAAAATCCTGAACACTTGCCGCAAGGCCGAATCCGGAATTAATGCCCATTGAAAGGCATTAATCCGGATCCGGCCTTAAGCTAAACGTCGTTACGGGGCATCGCCAGATCCGACGTTTAGCCTTTTCTGAATGGTTACCATGGCAGCCAGGACTCTAAAGTCCCGGCTGCCATGGTAAAGAGTAGTGGGGAGCGGGGGAGCATTATACTTACAGTCCGTGTGGCTCCCGGGGCGCTCCAGAGTGACGTCAGGGCGCCCCATGCGCATGGATCACGTGATCCATGCGCATGGAGTGCTCTGACGTCATTCTGTTGCGCCCCAGGAGCTGCACGGACTGTAAGTATACTGCTCCCCCGCTCCCCACTACTACTATGGCAACCAGGACTTTAATAGCGTCCTGGCTGCCATAGTAACCTCAAAGCATTTTGAAGACTGATCAGTCTTCAAATGCTTTCAGGTCACTTGCGTTGTTGCGGCTCCGGCGGGCATTTCCGGCGACGGAAGTGCACGCCGGATCCTAACAACGCAAGTGTGAAAGAGGCCTAAAAAAAAAAGACCTTTACAAAACCAACATTAAGCAGACATATGGGGACTGTTAAGTAATAAATATTTTGAGGTTTTACCATCTTAAAAGTAGACATTAAAAATTTCAAAAAATGGTGATGTACGGTGCCCATACACCTTCAATAGCTGTCATTTAGCTTTGTGTGTGTTTTTTTTTTTTTTTTTGGGGGGTGGGGTCCACTGCTACCCCCCACCCTGAGATAATCACATCTGTTGGGGCCTCAACATACGGAGGAGTTGGCCACCCCCACGGAAACTGACAGGTTAAATGGTCAATATTCTAATGTCTGAGGGCTTTTAGAACCTCTATAGACCCCAGGGAAATCGGATAAAGTTGGGTGCTATTGGAAAGAAGCCTAGTTTACCTTGTAACCTTGCTCATATGGCTTCTCCTGTATGCTACTTTTTGCACATTAAGCTACTTTTGCTTCAGATGGGGACCGAGGGGCATTCAATCAGTGGTATCACTATTAAGTGTGTTCCAAAGATGTTAAGTTGGGGGCATTGAGCTACAAGGTCTCCTGTGACTGAGCAGGGTAGATGGCATAGCCAGCATATTGGCTGACCTTTAAGATTCATTCATGACCACTGTAAACGAATGACTGCCCAACTGCTTAATTTAGAGGTCAAATTGTTATACAAAAAATATGCAGACATGTCTGTAAACCTTCTGCAGAAGGTCATCCGCTCATCGATCAACAAGTTTCCATGTACAGTAGCTGCTCCTTACAGATTGGAGCCACTCAGTGGCAGAATTGTAACCCAATGTAGTGATCTTGGTATTAAAAGCTTCATGTTTCCCTTTAATGGATGCAGGTTTAAGGGTCAATTTCTTGACCGGTGTAGGGGGGTCTCTGAGAGGAATGAACAAGTTTAACCGGGAGGCAAAAGGGGCACAGCGGAGGATTCATTGTCATTTGGACGCCCACCGTTCAAAACTTCTAATGTCTTCACTGCATGGTCTTGTGAGACCGTATCTGGCAAGACCATGCAGTGAAGGCGTCACTCCTGGCACCACCATCACAATGAGTATAGGGCAGACGAGCCATTGGGGACACGGGCAAGAGAGGGGACAGACACGAAGCTGCAGCTCAACATAAAGGTAAGTTCTTGATAATGCTGCCCCAATGATTGGACATAGAGTACTCCTTGATTTGCTGTGGTTGCCGCTCACATGGCAAACGGCGACTTAACATTTAGGGCTTTGCAGCTAAGGGGTGGGGGGTTCATATCATAGGAATGGTGGCTGATTGAAGAAGACAAATCTACCACAATGCTCGTTGGGCCATCAGGAATAGAGCAGCGTACACAAATTACCAGTATATTAAACTGACGTTTCCAATTTTATTTTGAACCTTGACTTCTTGAACTTCAAGTTCTAGACTTGCTTGTAAGCTGACTGACATTCTAGAAATCATTGGGAAATGCTACCTTGTTAGAACTTAGTCTATAAATTCAGGGGCAGTTAAGAAAAGCATGTGCTACTATACGTCCTTTGTATAGGCAGCATATATATCAGGGGTGCACAACCTTTTCTGGTTGGGGGCCACATTGTCAGTCTGAACCAATCCAAGGGCCGAAAATAAAACTTAAAAGGGGTATTACCAACTGAAATACCGTATTTTTGGCATATTGATCATACTGTACATACTATATATGTCTAGTTACATTTCTAGGACTCCCATCTAATAGGAGAATACATGAAAGATACATGTAAGAAGCCATAAGACATAGACCTAAATGTCTTTTACCAGATGTTTGGGGGCCGCAGGTTGTGCACCCCTGATGTATATAGAGAATTGTTCCCTTCAATAACACTTGTGGGTAGGATTAACACAAGTTTTATCACTTATCCTACTTTGGTGCTAGATAAGATTCGTCTTATTTGCTTACTTTCTAGCAGTGAAAAGGAAAGAAATAGCCCACAAAAGCCCTACATCTAAGGCTCCATTCACACGACCGTATGTTGTCCGCAAAAAAACGGATCCGTGTCCGCAAAAAAACGGATTGCATTCCGTTTTTTTGCTGATCCATAGACTTCAATAGAACATGGCCCTATTGAAGTCTATGGATCAGCAAAAAAACGGACACGGATCCGTTTTTTTGCGGACACGGATCCGTTTTTTTGCGGACAACATACGGTCGTGTGAATGGAGCCTTAGGCTACTTTTATACTAGCGTTCTTTTCTGGCATTGTGTTCCGTCCTTGGGGCTCAATACCGGAAAAGAACTGATCAGTTCAGGATTGTCAGGATGTCTTCAGTTCAGTCACTGCATGTTTTTTGGATGGAGAAAATACCACAGAACGCTGCGGTATTATCTCCGTCCAAAATTCTGGAACACCTGGATCTGGCATTAATTTACATTGAAATGTAATAGTGCCGGATCCGGCATTAAAAATACCGCATTGATGGATCCGTTCTTCCGTTCTGCGCATGTGCAGACCATTTAAAATAACGGATCCGTTTTTCCGGATAACAACCGGAGAGACTGATCCGTTATTGCAATGCATTTGTGAGACGGATCCGCATCCGGATCAGTCTACAAATGCTGTCCATTTGCATACACATTGCTGGAACTGCCTGCCGGATCCTCAACGCAAGTGTGAAAGTACCCTAAGGCTACTTTCACACTCGTGTTTTTTTTTTTTTTTTTTAGATCCATCATGGGCTCTCACAAGCGGTCCAAAACGGATCAGTTTTGCTCTAATGCATTCTGAATGGAAAAGGATCCTCTCAGAATGCATCAGTTTGCCTCCATTCAGTCACCATTCTGGAGGTGGACACCAAAACCCTGTTCTGCTGTCCGCTTGACAAAACAGAGCCAACCGTATCCGTCCTGGTACACAATGTAAGTCAGTGGAGACTGATCCGTTTTCTCTGGCACAATAGAAAACTGATCCATCCCCCATTGACTGAGTGGAGTTCATGACCAATCTGTCTTGGCCATGTTATAGAATACAAACTGATCCGTTCATGACTGATGCATGCGGTTGTATTGTAACGGATCTGTTTTTGCGGATCCATGAAGGAGCTTGTGCTAATCCTGAAGTTGACTATCTTCTTTTTTTGTAAGGGTCCTCTTGCACACACAAGAGGCTAATGAACATTTTATTCCTGATTGCTGCTGATCCCGGGGATCAGCTGACCAATAGTCAAATGCTCATTTGTCGGCAACACGTCTTCCCTTGTAAACATGGGATGTACTTTCCAAGGAATACAAACTGAACAAAGGCAAGTTCTTATACTATTTGCTTCCATAAAGTAGGAAGGTTGGTACAGTTAAATGTGCTAAACTAGCCCTGATGGGCTGTCTGTACACGAATTCCAATCGGCTATACAGTATGCCAATCTGCTGGTGGAAAGCTGGTGACTAAATAATAAGATATGAAGAGTTGCCCCCATTTACTAATGTGAGTACACTTAGGGATGTATTACCCTAATAAATTATCAGACCAATAGTTGGTGTGTGTGTATAATAAAAGATCTGTGTGTAAGCTGGGGGTCATCTGTTGGTGTAATACAGCACTTAGATTTTGACTTGAATTGCTCTAAAAATGTGGGTTTAGCGAAGCTGTGCCTAGGTCAAAAGGGTGTGGTAATGGGTATAATCTAAGATGTGCCATATTGCGCCACAATATTATTTTTTTTATATCTCAAACTATTCCAAACAGTGGTTGGTATAGAGGTAGAAGTGTCTAGGCATGTGCCAGATGTGTCATCAAGCCTAAGCTACTGTGATAATTATGGTGTGGCTCTAGAACTGTAATGGCTAACCTCCGGCACGCCAGCTGTGGTTAAAACCACAACTCCCAAGATGCACACTTGCTTGGCTGTTCTTAGAAATCCATAGAAATGAAGGTGGCATGCTAGGAGTCGTAGTTTCATCACAGCTGGAGTGCCGGAGGTTAACAATCACTGATCTAGACAGTCTGTCCACAACAGTGGTGGCAAACAGTTTAGAGACCGAGTGCCCAAACTGCAACCCAAAACCCACTTATTTATCGCAAAGTGCCAACACGCCAATTTACCCTGAATACCACTATAGTATATCTTCCATGTACTTTATCACTTAGTTATAATAGCCTGCCTACATTCAGTGTGCTGTTCATAGTGTGCCCTGAGCTGATGAATGGCAGGAAAAGTCTAAGGCATATTGGTACACCATAGACTTTTTCCAGGGTGCAGGTACCCACACAGGGCTGAGTGCCGCCTCTGGCACCCGTGCCATAGGTTTGCCACCACTGGTCTACAAGATCAGCAAATGTGCCCCATTTGTTTTGTTTTTTCTGGGGGTGGAATTAGAAAATTCTTTACCGGTTGAGATGGCCTCTTGACTGAGATGTAGTTAAAGGGCTACTGTCAGCAGACTCTTACCAATGAAACTGACCTGTTGCATGTGCGCTGGCATCTGAAGGTATCAGGTGCCATCATGAGCCTGTAGGATCCACAGGGATATTCCGATTACACCTAGAGGCTCAGCTACAATGAACACATGAGACGTGCGCTCCTGAGGCTGTTCCTATACTGCAGGGATCAGCAACCTTTGGCACTACAGCTGCTGTGAAACTACAACTCCCATCATGTACACTTTCTTGGATGTTCTTGTAGCTCTCATAGAAGTGAAAGGGGGGCTACAGGCTGAGGTAAAGTCTCCATTCAAGATGGATTTCTAGTTTTTGTGTACAATTTGAAGTTGGCCGTAGGGGCGATTCATACAGGAAGTTACTGATGCAGTGGTGAGGTGCTGAAAGACCTTCGTGCCTATATTTACATAGTTTTTTTTTATATTACATGGAAAAGGGATGAATGACAGGATCACAATGATCAAGAGTTTCGCTCATTCATCTGGTAATCGGTGGCACCCTTACACTGACAGATTTCTGGGAACTTTACAGGTGTTCCCGCTTAATCTGGACAATTATTGGTGCGAGTGCAGCCAATGATGGCACTCTGCTCATAGCCAGGGAGAGGAAAACCACTCCCCAGGCAAAAGACAAGCCCCCGCCTCATACAAGAAATCCCCGCATGTGAAAACAGGGACCGGAGCGGATGAACCAGGGGATTTTTTAAAAAAAATTAATGTGTCCTGGACCGCAGCGGGGGCCGCCCAGGAAGGTAGTGTAAGTATTTCACTACCTCAATCCGAAGTGAAAGGTCCTCTTTAAGCCATTCCTTCTGCTCCCCCGCCTCCTGAACTGATCGACTATGAATTGAGAGTGAGAGTGAATGGTCTATAGACTGTAAATTATCAGCTCACTGAGGGATCAGGTTACATGCTGCCTGTAGTTGTCTATGGGCAGAAGAGTTGAACTACTGTAGAGGGATGAGATGCACACTTGCTTACTCAACCCAGTACTGGATTTACAGCTGCACTGCCTAGCACTGCTGTATGTCCTCCATTCTGCTGCCCGTGAGGATGTTGGAGAAACAGGTTACGGCTTTCACTGCACAAGAAATATTAAGTCTGGACATTTGGGAAATTTGTCGATAAAGGCAGAAAAAGCCCCAAAATGGCCAAATGTAGTCTTGTTCCTAGTGTATACATGACAACTTATTCTGAAGTGTCACCTGACAGATGGTAGTTAAATAATTAGAAGAAAATACTGTAAATCAGACCAAAATGGGCATTTTGTTTAATTGTTTTTATCTTTACAACATTCAACAAAGACCATCACTGACAGTTGCTGCTCTGAAGCAATAAAACGAGTGTGAAAGTATAAAGATTAAGATGGTTGAGTCCAAAAGTATTGTTGTCTAATACAGTAAGGATGTTGTAAACTTGTTGTAAAATAGTATTGTATCCAGAAAACCAGCCACGCTGTCTACTCTTAAGTCCAGGAATAACTAAAAAAATAAGCCGAGAAAGGAAGAGGTCTTCATCATAGGTAATGATCTCCTGCTTTAGTGAGGAAATGAAACTGAAGACTTGTGAGAACCTCTGTGGAGCATGGAGCCCCTGGCAAAGGATGAAATAGTGGTTGGCGTGGCTACTGTAGGGTATTGGAGGATCACACAGTAGAATGTTTCTGGAACCAGATTGTGAGTTGGAAACTCTAATAAAATTTCCAAAAATCTGTTCCCTTCGGGGGCAGCTTTTTCCCAGTCATCATGATGACTGTTTTTCTAGAAATAGTTTGAATGGAGACAGTCTCATGTGTATGCACGTGTGTAAAATAGTTTTGATCCCTGCTGCAGCTATGAACGTGAAGTATTCTGCTACTGGGAGTTGCATTAAAAGTCAAGTTTCTGTGTAACCAAATATTGCATGGAACATGGAGACAAGGTGTGTGGTGGCAAAGGTTGATCTGTGCAAAAATTACTGAGTTATTGGGCAGTCCCAGAGACGATGGTAGATATCGGCTGCCATAGCTTGGTGTGGAAAGCATTGGTCCATAAGAAAGATGCCCACTCTGACCCTGTAAAGGGGTAATATGCCCTATGGATTACCTGAAGAACCATTTCAGTAATCTGCTCAAGGGGACATGGGCAATACTGTGTTCAGTGGTAAGAAGCAATGTGGAAGTGGTCAGGGTTGGACTGGACTATTGGCTATTCATTTGTAAAGTAATTTGAACATTAGTGTAGTCCAGTGGCACAATCTAAGGTATGGCCTCTGAGTCTAGGTGAGAGTGCTTTATGCAACGCTATATTTCATTCATTTTGCAAGAAGTGACTATTGTAGATATGTAGCTATGTGCTTGTAGGTAAGGGAAATATTATTTGAGCTTGAGAACTGGATTTCAGAGAGGAAGAGAATTTTAATTCCGCAAGTTGCTTAAAACAGTGGGCACTCCCATGACCCCAATTGTAGAAGGCCTTGTGAGCAACAATTCTGACAATCTGGGTTCAGATCAGACCCCAATATGAATGACCCCCAATCAGACCTCAGATAAGAGCTCCATGCCTTTCAGCAGCCCCATTGCCCCAAATCAGCCCCATATTGCCTCATGTTTTATAAAATAAAATTGCCTCTCCTGCTCCGTCCGCTGCCGCTCCTCGCCTACATTGCGGTCCTCTTCATCCTGCCGTTGGATGTGCTGTGAAATGGCGTGCACAACGTGAGCTGTGCACAGAGTGAGGTCGCTCTGTGACCTGAGGACCAGATAGCGGTGAGTACAGAGCCTTCACTGGTTCCTGGTCCTCCAGTACTAATGAGCGCTTCCATTATGGAAGAGCTCATTAGTACCGAAGTGTTCATTAGTGTTTGCCCCATAAGACGCAGGAGCATTCCTTTTGGGGGGGAAAAAATGCTTCTTATGGGGCTGAAAATACGGTATATTTGAAGTGAGCCATTTATATTGTGACCTATGCAACAACAATTCTGAACAAAGCCATTTAAGGTCAGGTTCACATCTACATAGTACATAAGGCCGAAAAAAGACATCTGTCCATCCAGTTTGGCCTGTCATCCTGCTAGTTGATCCAGAGGAAGGCAAAAAAACTACCTGTGAGGTAGAAGCCAATTTTCCCCACTTAAGGGGAGTAAAAAATTCCTTCCCGACTCCAATCAGGCAGTCAGAATAACTCCCTGGATCAACGACCCCTCTCTAGTAGCTATAGCCTGTAATATTACACTCCAGGAATGCATCCAGGCCCCTCTTTAATTCCTTTATTGTACTTACCATCACCACCTCCTCAGGCAGAGAGTTCCATAGTCTCACTGCTCTTACAGTGAAGAATCCTTTTCTATGTTTGTGTAGAAACCTTCTTTCCTCCAGACGCAGAGGATATCCCCTCGTCAGTCACAGTCCTGGGGATAAATAGATGATGGGACAGATCTCTGTACTGACCCCTGATATATTTATACATAGTTATTAGATCTCTCAGTCGTCTTTTTTTCTAAAGTGAATAACCCTAATTTTGATAACCTTTCAGGGTACTATAGTTGCCCCATTCCAGTTATTACTTTAGTTGCCCTCCTCTGAACCCTCTCTAGCTCTGCTATGTCTGCCTTGTTCACAGGAGCCCAGAACTGTACACAGTACTCCATGTGTGGTCTGACTAGCGATTTTTGTAAAGTGGCAGAACTATGTTCTTATCTGTGTTGTGAACTCCAGCAGGCTTTCCTCCAAGCATTGCAGGATGTCTATTCACTGTAATGGGATCAGGTTGGGATCCAGCAGCTTTCCAGTTTATATGCCAGGTTTTGGCTTGATAAAAAATGTGTGTGGCATTTTTGTCCAGCTGAAAGCTGGCATGTACACTGGATACATGTACCTAAAATAAATCTGTTTGATTCTGTATTAAGACTGGCTTTCCTATACTCCCTATAATTGCGTTAAGCAGAAGATTCGTCATGTCCCAGATCAGTGTCACTGTGCCACCTATGGATCATCAAAAAACTGTCGCCTGTTTTTAGACTCTGCTTTGCTTGGTAAATAAGTTGAAACCTGATGGCAGTCATACACATGGCGACAGATCAGAATAAACCACTATCTTTTGGGTAACAAATGTTGGAAGATTAAAGTTTTCTGGGATTTTGATGACCAGGGCTCCTGTGAGGTCATCAGTATAAAAATCCTGGAAAACTGCTCTAATGCTGAGAATGTGTTGACAGATTTGTACCTATGACACTGGCTGACCTGTTCCATGTGTGCTTGGCAGCTGAAGGCATCTGTGTTGGTCCCATGCTCATGTGTGTCAGCAATGCTGACATGATTTAATAATTGCAAATGAGTGTATAGGAGCATCGTGGCGTTACGTTACACCTAGAGGCTCAGCTCTCTCTGCAGTTGCAGAGAGCAGAGCCTCTAGGAGTAACAGCAATGCCCCTGTTGCTCCTAAGGGCACATTTGCATATAAAAATTTAATCTAATTTTCTTAAATAATTTTTCTAAGTAATGGGACCAACACAGATGCTTTCAGCTGCCAAGCACATTTGCAACAGGTCAACCAGTTCCATGGGTGAAAATCTGATGACAGATGCCCTTTAAAGAGCATTTCTCCCTGTTAACACATAGAACTTGGTCCTTGACAGCTCAGTTCAAGTACTTGGCTATAACTGGCTTATGGTGCGTGTTGCTGGCTTCTTGAGGCCTGAGAGGTCCAATTTTGTATGCTTGCTTTATGGCTAAAGGGTAATCTGGTAGAGCAAGCACCAGTGCTTTTGAGAGCTCCAAAGTTAGGTTGGTCATATCTAGGGATGTCCCGATACCGGCATTTTCACGAGTACTCGTACTCGTAAAAATGCCGCCGATACCACTGCCGATACCGGAAGTTCCGGTTCGGCAGCGGCTATATTCTGTTTCATTACCCCTAACTTACTGTGCCCGTGATTACTAACTATTAATGCGCAGTCCCTCCATGCTCCTGCCCCGCGCGCCTTCTGTAATCCTAAAGTGGGCGGAGCGGGCAGGCGGGACATGAGGCGCATGGAGGAATCGGGCAGCATGAGCTCTCAGTTCCTCCATGCGCCTCATGTCCCGCCTGCCCGCTCCGCCCACTTTATGATTACAGAAGGCGCGCGGGGCAGGAGCATGGAGGGACTGCGCATTAATAGTTAGTAATCACGGGCACAGTAAGGGGTAATGAAATAGAATATAGCAGCTGCGGGGCCGGTGTATGAGTCAAGCTGCACCGGCCCCCGCAAGTGTAATCTGGATGACACTAATGGGGGGGATCTGTGGATGACATGTATATAGCATAAGATGCTATATATGTGTCATCCACATAGCCCTAACAGTGTCATCCACAGATCCCCCATTACAGCCTCATCCACAGATCCCCCCATAACAGTGATGTCCACAGGTTCCCCTCCATAACAGTGATGTCCACAGGTCCCCCCTCCCCCCATAACAGTGATGTCCACAGGTCGTCCCCCCCCCATAACGGTGACGTCCACAGGTCCCCCCCCCATAACGGTGGCGTCCACAGGTCCCCCCATAACGGTGGCGTCCACAGGTCCCCCATAACGGTGGCGTCCACAGGTCCCCCATAACGGTGGCGTCCACAGGTCCCCCCATAACGGTGGCGTCCACAGGTCCCCCATAACGGTGGCGTCCACAGGTCCCCTCATAACGGTGGCGTCCACAGGTCCCCCATAGCGGTGGCGTCCACAGGTCCCCCATAACGGTGGCGTCCACAGGTCCCCCATAACGGTGGCGTCCACAGGTCCCCCATAACGGTGGCGTCCACAGGTCCCCCATAGCGGTGGCGTCCACAGGTCCCCCATAACGGTGGCGTCCACAGGTCCCCCCATAACGGTGGCGTCCACAGGTCCCCCATAACGGTGGCGTCCACAGGTCCCCCATAACGGTGGCGTCCACAGGTCCCCCCATAACGGTGGCGTCCACAGGTCCCCCATAACGGTGGCGTCCACAGGTCCCCCATAACGGTGGCGTCCACAGGTCCCCCATAACGGTGGCGTCCACAGGTCCCCCATAACGGTGGCGTCCACAGGTCCCCCCATAACGGTGGCGTCCACAGGTCCCCCATAACGGTGGCGTCCACAGGTCCCCCCATAACGGTGGCGTCCACAGGTCTCCCCATAACGGTGGCGTCCACAGGTCCCCCATAACGGTGGCGTCCACAGGTCCCCCATAACGGTGGCGTCCACAGGTCCCCCCATAACGGTGGCGTCCACAGGTCCCCCATAACGGTGGCGTCCACAGGTCCCCCATAACGGTGGCGTCCACAGGTCCCCCATAACGGTGGCGTCCACAGGTCCCCCATAACGGTGGCGTCCACGGTCCCCCCCATAACAGTGTCGTCCTCCACAGATCCCCAAAAACAGATCCCCTGGAGGTACATTGGTTTGAAAACGCTATTATATTCCCATTTATTAATTTATTAACACTTGTACAAAGGAAAAGAAAAGCCGTTGTCCATAGCAACCAAATTCCAGCTTTAATTGTTTTCATTGCTATCAGTAACTGTGCCGCTGTTTATACGAGTTATCGGTAATTGGTATCGGCGAGTACTTAAATAAAAGTATCGGTACTCGTACTCGGTCTTAAAAAAATGGTATCGGGACATCCCTAGTTATATCCCAACACTGGTTTAGGTATACCAACAAATTGAGTTAGTTCCTTTCAAGATCCTCCAGTTTTTCTCTCGGGACTGATTTCTGTATTCCTATGTTGGGGAAGTTCTTGCTCTAGATTGGCCATGGTGATTTTGCAGAGCGTTTTTTTTTTTTTTTGGTCACCTCTGCGATGGTTACTTGACCTTGAGATTATCCTTCATGTTCTCTTCAGTGTCTTGTCCCTTCTAGGTTGGGAGAGGAGCAGTTTAGCCGTTAGGATATTGACATGGCTACAATTGGTCAAGTAGGCCTCCAGTTTAAACATGGGTCCGTGGGGAGATGCGGCAGCTGGACACTCACGGAGTCACTCCAGCTCATATTGGCTACCCATTGCCCGAGATTCTTGGCTCTAGCAGGTGATGTCACCACTGGGGGTCTGATCAGTCTGTCTACTGCATACTGGGTGACATATCTGCTTGCATATGCATCGATTAGCTGAAATTCTGGCTTAAGGCGGAAGTCGCCCTCTGACCTCCATACAGGTACCTTCTTATTTCCAGTCACTTATCCGTGCTTTCTGCTGCAGTCATGTCGGAAACGTGTGTGTGGAGCCATCCATCAGCTTAGAAGTGATCATGGGGTGGAGGTGTGAGTACTGTATTTGTGGTGATGGTTACCTTCTCTCTTCCTTGATGGTGGTAATGATTTTGTGATGAAGTTTAAAAACGTCCTTTTGGTGTGGAGCAGCCAAACTACCAGAGAAATGTATTACGAATATGTAGGAAATGCACAGATGAAATAAAAAGGGTAGAAGCCCTACCATTAAGAGATGAAATTGAAGGTTGGTACAACAGGAGATTTGTTCTGCTTTGGCAGACATTTCATCTTTACCCTGTCAGCTATCTACCTGTAAATGTTGAACAAGCGGATCTCCATCTTCCTCCCTCCTCTTCTGAGTGCCCCTCGGACTGGGAAGAAAATTCTGACTCGAATAGTGACAGAGTACAAAGGATACCTATTTTAATCTGAAGATTCTAATGAGTTGTAGCAGGTAGTCAGATCTACAATGGAAATTAAGGAGGTTAAAATTTGTACGTGATTAGATGTTTTCTCGTTTAGAGGAAAATGGGTGTTCCCAGTCCACAAAAATCTGTGAAGATTATGGTTTGATCAAGATGAGAAAATCTTGACTGATTGCCCCAAAGTAGATGTAGTTTTATCTAAACTAGCAAGAGGTAGTGCTTTGCCTTCTGAGGATATGGGGTCTTTGTGTGATCCTATGGATAAGATTGATTCCAGCCTTAAAGGGGTTATCCCATGAATAATGTAAAAAATCTAAATCGGACATCATATAGTACATCACAATCTTTCTAACAAATCTAGAACCAGCCCTGTAGCTCACATGGATCCCGAGATCTCCCCATTAATTACTCTGCTAGATTTCGATCTAGCTGACAGTTTGTGGGGAGTGCCTTTTCTGCTGCAGCTCAGGGGGCGTGTCTCTGCTCTCCCTATCACAGCTCAGGGGCGTGTCTCTGCTCTCCCTATCACAGCTCAGGGGCGTGTCTCTGCTCTCCCTATCACAGCTCAGGGGGCGTGTCTCTGCTCTCCCTATCACAGCTCAGGGGGCGTGTCTCTGCTCTCCCTATCACAGCTCAGGGGGCGTGTCTCTGCTCTCCTATCACAGCTCAGGGGCGTGTCTCTGCTCTCCCTATCACAGCTCAGGGGGCGTGTCTCTGCTCTCCCTATCACAGCTCAGGGGGCGTGTCTCTGCTCTCCCTATCACAGCTCAGGGGGCGTGTCTCTGCTCTCCCTATCACAGCTCAGGGGGCGTGTCTCTGCTCTCCCTATCACAGCTCAGGGGGCGTGTCTCTGCTCTCCCTATCACAGCTCAGGGGGCGTGTCTCTGCTCTCCCTATCACAGCTCAGGGGGCGTGTCTCTGCTCTCCCTACCACAGCTCAGGGGGCAATTGAAGGATGAAACTAAGTGGCACTATACAGATATATCTTATTGAACAACTTGGCAGCTGTACAACATTTTTAATTACCTGCAATTATAAAAGTATTCACATCCAGGTGCTAGTTTGAAAATTGTATAATATTTTTCGTGGGGCACACAAACATAGAAGAGGATTCTTTACTGTAAGAGCAGTGAGACTAAGGAACTCTCTGCCTGAGGAGGTGGTGATGGTGAGTACAATAAAGGATTTCAAGAGGGGCCTGGATGTATTTCTGGAGTGTAATAATATTACAGGTTATAGCTACTAGAGAGGGGTCGTTGATCCAGGGAGTTATTCTGATTGCCTGATTAGAGTCGGGAAGATTTAATTTTTTTTCCCCCTAAGTGGGGAAAATTGCCTTGTACTTCACAAGTGGTGGTTTTTTCTTTTCTTTTTTTTTCCTTCCTTTGGATAAACTTGCAGGATAACAGGCCGAACTGGATGGACAAAATGTCTTGGTTACTATGGTAACTTTTAAGCGGTGGATTTTTATCTGATGCTACGGCAGATTTAGTCAGACTAGCTTCTAGTCCTTGGTTAATCAACATTTTGTCCTGGAGTTACAAGCTTTCGTTCTTCAGTCTCCCCATTTTAAAATAGTGGTTCATATACAGAGGAAGATGAGGAATTTCCAATTCCAGGCTCTTCCTTTCAGAATAACGACAGCTCCCAGGCTGTTCACCAAAGCGACACTGGAGATTGCCCGGTTGAACAAAATGAACCTTCTGATCGTTCCATGTTTAGACAATTTTATTGTTGGTAGGAGATTCAAAATGGATCTGGAGAACAGCCTTCCAGACCCGATTTTTGGTCAGTGTTTCACTCTGGAACCTGAATCTTGTTTTCAGGTCTCATGTGGCCATTATTTGAGCCAATAGAATCGAGTTTGAGACATTTAGCTGTTAAGACCATGTTTCCGTGTAGCAATAACATGAGAAATAGAGATCCAGGCCTCCTTGGTCAAAGAACCCCTTCTGATCAAGGAGGATAGTGATCTTAAGATTTGATCTTGCATTTCTTCCCAAAAAAGTTTCAGACTGTCACAGAATGGAGGAGGGGATTCTTCCATTGTTCTGTTCACAAATTGGATGTGAGATGTGTACTTATCGTTCACGCAGTCCTGAAGACAATCTGATAACTTTTTTTTTATTTTATTTATTTTTTCCGTTCCTACGTAATGGGGAAAGGGGTGAAGGCGTCAAAATAGAATATAGCCAGATGGTTAGTCTGCCATTTGTGAGTCTAAGACAATGATGAAAGAACCAGTGTCTGATTTAAAGAGTAACTAAACTTTTACACTAACTTTTAATAAGTTGTCCCTAACCCCTTAAAAATCTTTTTCTAATACTTTATAAAGTTTGTATTTTTACCGTACTGCACATCAGCTCTCTTAGCAGAGTAGGCAGGAGTCCGCTCCACTCAGCTAATCCTGGCATAGTAGATGAAAAAGTATGGTAAAAATACAAAATTAATAACTTATATTAGAAACAATTTTTAGGGGGTTAGGGACAACATATTAAGTTAGTGTAAAAGCTGAGTCACTCTTAAAGGTTTATGCTACTAAGGCTACATTCACACGACCGTATGGGTTTTGCGGTCTGCAAATTGCGGACCCGCAAAACAGATACCGGCCGTGTGAATGTAGCCGACCCCATGATAGAAATGCCTATACTTGTCCGCGATCGCGGACAAGTATAGGACATGCTTTATCTTTTTTGCGGGGCCGCGGATCGGATCTACGGATGTGGACAGTGTGCTGTCCGCATCTTTTGCGGCCCCATTGAAATGAATGGGTCCGCACCCGTTCCGCAAAATTGCGGAACGGATGCGGAACCGTTTATACGGTCGTGTGAATGTAGCCTTAGGCAACTTCTGCTTCATTGGCTGAGAGAGCATCAACTTCTCTGGGGCAGGTATGCAGAGCAGCAACCTGGTCCAACCCTCACACTTCTCTGAAACCCTACTGGGTGGAGATTGATACCAAACAGGATCTCTCATTTGGTAGGAAGATCCTTCAGGCCTTTGTCCTACCCTAACTATGGAATTTATCTGGTTAGATCTCATGGTCAGGTGCCATTGTGGTGAGTGGAAAAACAGAATTAGTGTTGCCATGTTTATGTACATAATTTACCGGTAGTTTATTCTTGGGCTTTTCTTGGGAAGATTCTAATCTTCTGGTCAGAGAATGGATGTTTGCATGGTGAGTTGCACATCCTGTCAAATTCAGAAGACACTGAGGAGAACATTGAGGTGGGCACTATCGAACCTTCCTGTACCTGCCTGGTGGGAGGAGGATAATCGTGTGCTTAGGTGCCATCAAGGAGGTTTCATGAAAAGGGAATTGCCGATAAGACGAAGGCTAGTTTCACACTGGCGTTTTGGTTTCTGTTTGTGAGATCTGTTCAGGGGTCTCACAAGCGGTCCAAAACGGATCAGTTTTGCCCTTAATGCATTCTGAACGGATAAGGATCCGCTCAGAATGCATGTTTGGCTCTGTTTCGCCTCCATTCTTCTTTGAAGGCGGACAGGTGTCCTTCTGACGAAACGGAGCCAAACGGATCCGTCCTGACACACAATGTAGGTCAATAGGTATGGATCCATTTTCACTGATACAATCTGGCAGAATAGAAAACGGATCCATCCCCCATTGACTATCAATGGTGTTCAAGTTGGATCCGTTTTGGCTATGTTAAAGATAATACAAACGCATCCGTTCTGAACGGATGCATACAGTTGTATTATCTGAACGCTTGCATTTGTGCAGATCCATGACTAATCCGCACCAAACGAGAGTGTGAAAGTAGCCAAATTTAGTTTTCTGTGCATTTAAAGTGGTAAGTGCTATGGCCAAACTGATAGAAGCATGTCATGTGTCCAATATATATATATATTTTTTTTTTTTTTACATCCGAAATGGGCATGAGTAGATAAGATATTTGGGCCATGGAGGCAGTGTGTGAGCCTGCTACATTAGGTGGGTCTGCTGTACTATATGTGCCTCTGTAAACACGATTCCCTATTTTAGATGAGGGTCCCTTGACTGGTTTAGCAATTTGATTTGATTTTTTTTTTTTTTTTCTTGGTGAAAAATGTTGTAGTAGAGGGAGAGGTGAATGAACTTGTATGGGATACTTCTTTGGTTGTATATTAGATACTTGTCTTTTACTCTGTAGGGGATAAGTAACCCAGTCTAAATGAAAATGTATAGGCAGCGAGGAAAGTGAGTATTCAACTCATTATAGCATAGGTTGTAGGCAACATAGTGGGCCGCAAATGTGCAAAGCAGGATAGGTAGTGGTTTCTATTGAATGCTATACATATCAAAATGAGGATCTGCATGCAGAGAATCGGTGCATACAGTAACAAATCGCTAGTCCTCTTCAAAATAGAGGTATTTACACTGGCAATAAGCCATATGAGTGCTGCTGTGGTAATGTCAAGATGCTCTCACATAAGAGTTTAGGATATAATGAGCAAAGTGTCCCTGAGATATTGTTCCTTAGTCACTAGATGGCAATATAAGATCAAAGTATAGTGTATTAGGACTGTGTGGCTATATAGGCCTGGACCATTAGCAGGCCCAAAATGTGTGACCCATTGGTGCTTAAGCTTACACAGCAGGGGGTCTGTTGGTTTAAGACAGTGAAGGGTCAGGCACCATCCTCAGAGGCAGGCATGACGCTGCTCCTCCTTTCACTGCCTGCTTCAAATGCATAAGCATCTCTCCTTGTGACCCCACCACCTCCTCCACTGCTCTGGTCCTGGTGCCAAATAAGTCTCTCCTACCAAGATCTCAAGAATGGTGTTCTGTATCCCCTGCGTCTCCTGTCTGATCAGGTAAGGGCTGCTTGATGTATGGGCTGTTGCTCGGGAATCCACAAGGCATTGAAAGTGGTATGCCCTGCTATTCGGAGAGCTTTTCCTGTCGCCACAAAAAAAATAAGCAGCCTGCCATGGCCACTAGGGTGTTATCTGAAATTGGTAGCTGCCCTAAGGATGTAGGCAATAGAAGCATTAGTTGGCCCAGACAGCAAGGTGTGATGAAATGTGGCCATATTTGGGGCTCCTCCCCCATAAGTCCATCCAAAGGGTATATTTGGCCCCACCAAATGCCAGAGTAGCTCCTAAATAGAGGAAGATGTGTAACCACTCTGGAAAAGCTGAGCTATAAGTGTCTCACCAAGGTGAGAAATAATAATTTGCCCGAGCTTATCTTTTGGGAGCAGAGGTTTAGATTGATTTTCAAAAAGTGATAAAATAAAAAAATAACCAATGCTTAAATGGTTTTCCAGGGAAATCTCTAAATTTAGGCAAAAAGTTCAAAATGAAAAAATAAACATTCCGCACTCTCATCTGCTCTTGACACTAGTCCGGTCTCCATTGTGGTTTTTATCCTTGTCCCAGCTTAAGACTGGAGTGGCTGTGAGCAGATAAGTATGATCTCTTCAGTGGTGAAGGTGAGCAACCACTTTAAATGGGTTGTTGGGTAAATATGAATTTGGCCAGCCCCTGTGCATGTGCTGAAGAAACAGAAGCAAAAACCTTCCCTGCAGTTTGACGCTGTGCTTTGATCCTCCATGCCAATGTCCTCTTCCTGGCTGCACTGGTATGTTCTATGCACACAGGCCACAGTGCATCAAAGCACTGGCCTCAGCAGTGACATCCTGAAAATTTGGCAATTCCCCATCTGCATTCTTTTATCCACAATGAATACATAATCTCCAAGATATATTAATGACACAACTGTCGCGTATCTGGAGTTCTCTGAAATATCAAGTGTAAAATCCTTTCTGACAGCTTAAAATAAAGCCAGCTTATGGTATCAATAGGATTTTGACACTTCAAGAATGATCTGGAGAAATATTTAGACTATCAAAATGATCAGTTTATAGCACAGCTTTGTGGATAGCTTTTTTGTTTTTAAATATCTTAAATTGTCCTTTTTCGGTGTGCCTCCAGCTGAAACATTGTTTTTTTTTTTTTCACTAAGGCCCCTTTCACACGGGCGAGTTTTCCGCGCGGGTGCAATGCGTGAGGAGGACGCATTGCACCCGCACTGAATCCTGACCCATTCATTTCTATGGGGCTGTGCACATGAGCGGTGATTTTCACGCATCACTTCTGCGTTGCGTGAAAATCGCAGCATGCTCTATATTCTGCGTTTTTCACGCAACGCAGGCCCCATAGAAGTGAATGGGGATGCGGGAAAATCGCAAGCATCCGCAAGCAAGTGCGGATGCGTTGCGATTTTCCCGCACTGTTGCTTAGCAACGGGACCCAATCTCTATTATTTCCCCTTATAACATGGTTATAAGGGAAATAATAGCATTCTTAATAAAGAATGCATTGTTAAATGATGAGGAAGGGGTTAAAAATAATAAAGTTAACTTACCTTAGCCACTTGATCGCGTAGTCGCGATCTGTCCTCTTTCCCTGCAGCATGTCTGATCTAAAGGACCTGTGATGACGTCACATCACATGGCCCAATCACATGCTCCATCACTATGGTGATGGAGCATGTGATTGGTCCATGTGACCATGTGACATCATCCAAGGTCCTAAACACTATCCTCAGGCTGTGGATAGTGGTTAGGACCTGGATGATGTCACATGGACTAATCACATGCTCCATCACCATAGTGATGGAGCAGGTGATTGGGCCATGTGATGCTGTGACATCATCACAGGTCCTTTACATCTTTCAAGCTAACGGAGAGGAGGCCGGGCTTCGCGATCAAATGGAACAGGTAAGTAATTATTAGTTTATTATTTTAACTCATTCTGCACCAGTTTAAACATTAGGAAGATGGCCAAGGGTATTATTTTACATTATAACTATGTTATAATGTGAAATAATACCAGCGGGACAATTTCTGACCCAAACATGCACTTCTGTGAAGAAGTGCAGGTTCGGGTCTGGGTACCAAAAGTGCCGATTTTTCTCCCGCGCGTGCAAAACGCATGACGGCGCTTTGCACTCGCAGGGAAAAATCGCGGCGATTCCTGCAACGCACCCGCACTGTTTGACGGAGTGCACCCGCGACGCCCGTGTGCAAGAGGCCTAAAGGGTAAAAACTCTGGCTTGAATTTATAAATCCTGAAAATGGAGTTAATCTGCACCATATTTGTCACAGGAGCTCAGGCTGGATGGTAACTGCAGGGACAGATGCTTTTCTCAGGTTCTATACCAACGATTGTCTTGTTTACAGATTTTTACTCCAGAATTATGGTGCCTTGGGCTCTGGGTGTTTTTTTTTTTTTTTTTTTTTTTTGCTAATGTCCATCCCTTTGTCAAGCATATTTGGAGGAAGCGAGGGGACGTGTAGAAACCCTAATGCACTAGTTTGGGCTGATATTTGGCACAGTCACATTAGTAAAACTAGGCCTCTGCACCAACTGATAAGAGAATGCCGATATGTAATGGCCAAATCCTCAAACTGTTAATGGTAAGAACTTTACACGTGAACAGGGCTGGACAAGGAGGGTTGGAGTCTGTTATCAGGTGGCTGTTTGCACCTGCCACCTTGGCTCTGCCTAAAGGAAATGCTGTGTGAGACTTGTTTTACAGGAGTATAAAGTATACCATAAAATTCTGTGGTCCGACTTGTCTGCTCATTTGGCAAGAGTAGTGGTGCAGCTGAAATTCACCGGTCTGTCTACTGACTGATATTAAAGGGGTTATCTTATTTATTTATTGTTTTTTGGAACTCATCAGTGGGGCTTTGTCACCCGGGACCCCTGCTTATCAGCTGTTTGAGAACACAGTAGCGCTCCTTGGTGCCTCTGCCTTCTTGCTGCTTAGCCTAGGCCAGTGACATAACCATCAGTCATGTGTGCAGCTCCTCACTTTTCACTTGAATTTTATGTGGCTCCCCCCCCCCCCCTCCAGTAAAACGGTAGAATACTTTGACATTTTTCCCCTATAGAAAAATGTCAAAACTCCTGTAAAGAAAGCTACAGCATGCTGAGTTCTTGACCCTTTCAGTACCAACCCACTTTTCACCTTAAATCCAGGCCGATTTTTGCAAATCTGAAGCGTCACTTTGTGATAACTTTGGCATGCTTTTACTTATCCAAACCATTCTGATTTTCTTGTGACACATTGTACTTCTCGACAGTGGTTAATTTGAGTTGTTATACCTACTTTTAAGACAGATAGTAATGCCTCATAAAATAGTTATCATTTAACATTTAGAGGTTACATTTACTGAAATCTACATTTACTGAATTCTTTGATATCACCTTCCCGGTTTACATCCATTGAACTTGTGATTATTTTTCTGCTTTAATTTCTTTGTACAGTCAGAATAGCCTCCCAGAGCTGCTGTTCTGATAATTGCTCTCCCACCCTCATAAATCTTTTGTTTGAGGATACTCCAAAAGTTCTCAATAGAGCTGAGGTCAAGAGAGGATGATGGCTACACCATGAATCTTAAATAAATAGTAAATAAACTATTTGAAAATGAGTCTTTATGTGTGTCTGGGCCCACTGCAACTGTTTCTGCTTGTGAGCGCTGGTTAGGGGTGGTCTAACAGTAGGTTTATGCACAACTGCAAGCCTCTGGGGGAACCTACGCTTTGAGGTTTGTGGGACTCCAGAGGTACCAGCAGCTTCAGATACCTGTTTGCTGCTTTGTAATGGTATTTTAGCATCTGCTCTCCTAATCCGAGGAATTTGGCAGAAACCTTCCTCATTATGCCTTTATCTGCACAAACCAGTCTGTGCTCTGCATCTGCCGCAAGTCTTTTCACAGTATAATGATCACGCCTAAGGCCTCTTTCACACTAGCGTTTTAGCTTTCCGTTTTAGAGATCCGTCCTTGGGTCTCTAGGACGGAAAGCTACTGATCAGGATTATCCCCATGCATCCTGAATGGAGAGAAATCCGTTCAGGATGTCCTCAGTTCAGTACTGACACGTTTTTTGGCCGCAGCATGCTGCGCTTTTTGCTCCGGCCAAAAATCCTGAAAGCATGCCGGAAGGACGGATCTGGAATTAATGCCCATTGAAGGGCATTAGTCTGGATCCGGCCTTTAGCTAAACGTCGTTTCCGCGCATCGCCGGATCTGACTTTTAGCTTTTTGTCAATGGTTACTATGGCAGCCAGGACGCTAAAGTCCTGGTTGCATAGTAAAGAGTAGGGGGAGCGGCATACTTACATTCCGTGCGGCTCCCGGGACGCTCCAGGATGACGTCAGGGCGCCCCAGTGCATAGATCACGTGATCGCATGGATCACGTGATCCATTTGCGCGGGGCGCTCTGACGTCATTCAGGAGCGCCCCGGGAGCCGCACGGAATGTAAGTATGCCGCTCCCCTGCTCCCCACTGCTACTATAGCAACCAGGACGCTAGTAGCGTCCTGGCTGCCATAGTAACACTGAAAGCATTTTGAAGACTGATCAGTCTTCAAATGCTTTCAGTTCACTTGCATTGTGCCGGATTCGGCGTGCACTTCCGGTGACGGAAGTGCGCGCCGGATCTTCACAGCGCAAGTGTGAAAGAGGCCTAAGTTTTCGTGAAATGTCTAATATTTTCATACCTTGCCCAAGGCATTACACTATTTGGCATCCTTTCTGTCCCATATTGCTTGAAACTTGTGGAATCAAGTAGTTTTCCTTGCACTCACCTGGTAATCCCTATTGAGATTGATTTCAGTGATCCAGAGCCCGTGCCAGATGCCAGCCATGAGGTTAATTGAAAAACAAAATTACATCTTTGACATTTAAATCCAATTTGCCTAATTTGTAACGTGGTGTACATTATACACTTTTTTTTCCTCCCTAGCTTAGTTCTGTATTACACTAACAGACTATCTGCTCTTCTGACCAATCATTGGTCAGATGGGCAATTACACACAGGTCTTTTGTTATACACACCAACTATTGGTCTGATTTGGTCAGATAACCCGTTGATGTAATTCAGTACTGTCACCTTCTGAAACTGGTCTCTTTGGGGTTGGATGTTTTATTCAGTCCTCAATCTAGAACCATGTTCGCCAACATGTGGCTCTCCAGCTGTTACAAAACTCTAATTTCCTGACAGTCTGCAGACTTCAAAGCAAGATGGCAGTTGTGGTTTGCAAGAGATGGAGAACACTGATCTAGAATGACAATGTGTATTACTGACTGGGTGCACAGTCTTCCAGTGCATCTGATCCCTAAGAAATGACTAAACAAAAGACCCTTGGATGTTGTAAACACTATTTTTATTAAACCTTCTAGATGGAGAATAACAAACTTTTTTTTTTTTTTTTTTTAAAGGGACAAAGACCCTTTGTGATGAGTCCCATTTTCAGTGTGGAAATGGACGTTGTATTACTTCTCTGTGGCGATGTGATGGCGATGAAGATTGCTCAGATGGTAGTGATGAAAGTTCATGTGGTAAGTCTTGCTACGACTGAAACTTGACTGGTAACTGCATCTGACAGTTAGGTTGGCAACTAATGGTGCAGCCTGTATGAGGATACATTCACATGAGTGAAAAAAGGCAGTTAAAAACATGACAATTAGTTTATCTAGTCATTTTGCTTCTGGGTGCATCCATTCCCTGGCCATTTCTCATCCATTTTGCTTCAATTTTTATTGGTAAGTATAAGGCTAGATGCACACGGCGGTTGTTCTTCTCGGCTTCGGTTAGAAACCCATTCATTTCAATAGGTCAGGGAAAAAAATGCTGACAGTTCACCCGTTTGTGGTCCGTTGTTCGTGTTTCCCCTTAGCAAACAAAGTAGTGCATGTCCTACTTTTTTTTTAATTGGGGACGAGGATAGGCATTTATTAAGGGATCTGTGAAAACAAAGGAATCCTCCCAAAAAACTGGACCATCAGTGTTTTTTTTTTTTTTTGCGGATCCCGATTTGCGGACAGCAAAAAACTGTTGTGTGCATGTAGCCTAAGGCCTCATGCACACGACCGTTGTTTGATTCTGTGTCCGTTGAGCCGTTGTTCGTGCTTTTCTGCGGAACCGTTGGTTTTCAATGGGTCTGTGGAAAACTCGTCAAATGCATATATATTCCATTATCCTGGGTGGAGTTATTAAAATGACACACTTCTTTTTTTTTTTTTTTTCTCCTGGCGGACCACGGAAACACAATTGTACAAATAAACCGACACCGATCACGGAACCTCATTTTGCGGACCGCTAATAACGGTCATGTGCATGAGGCCTAAATGGAATAAATTTCCCTGGCTTTTTTTTTTTAAACCCACACATCCTGCCTTTAGTGTACATAATGACCCAACCCCTCTATTGCCTCCAGTATAAAAAAGCCGACATGTCCATTTTTATTTAATATATATATATATATATATATATATATATATATATATATATATATATATATATATATATATTATATCTGCAATCACTGACTGTTAAAAAGCCATGTGAATAGCCTCATAGACTACAAAGGTGCTTGTGAATGAGGCCTAAGGGGATAGAAGCTATATATGGGAAATTAGGCGAGGAGATGACATGATGCAAAAACAGAAAGTGCTTTTTTAGCTTTACACTTGCACATGTCATGGAATGCATATGTCTGTTGGCAATATACGGTGGCAGTTTGAATAACTTTACATAAAGATATGCTGGATGACTTAATGGCCTATACTCAAACCTCTTCAGAAAAATGGGTCAAAGTTCTTAGAGGAGAGATGGTGAAATTTTTTTTTAACTATAAATTTGTCTTTACGCTCACAGTAAAGAGAACCTGTGCAGAGTCTGACTTCGTGTGTGCCAATGGCCAGTGTGTCCCACAGCGGTGGCAGTGTGATGGAGACCCAGACTGTGATGATGGCTCTGATGAAACTCCTGAGCTGTGCTGATTTGCGGACAGCAAAAAACTGTTGTGTGCATGTAGCCTAAGGCCTCATGCACACGACCGTTGTTTGATTCTGTGTCCGTTGAGCCGTTGTTCGTGCTTTTCTGCGGAACCGTTGGTTTTCAATGGGTCTGTGGAAAACTCGTCAAATGCATATATATTCCATTATCCTGGGTGGAGTTATTAAAATGACACACTTTCTTTTTTTTTTTTTCTCCTGGCGGACCACGGAAACACAATTGTACAAATAAACCGACACCGATCACGGAACCTCATTTTGCGGACCGCTAATAACGGTCATGTGCATGAGGCCTAAATGGAATAAATTTCCTGGCTTTTTTTTTAAACCCACACATCCTGCCTTTAGTGTACATAATGACCCAACCCCTCTATTGCCTCCAGTATAAAAAAGCCGACATGTCCATTTTTATTTAATATATATATATATATATATATATATATATATATATATATATATATATATATATATATATATTATATCTGCAATCACTGACTGTTAAAAAGCCATGTGAATAGCCTCATAGACTACAAAGGTGCTTGTGAATGAGGCCTAAGGGGATAGAAGCTATATATGGGAAATTAGGCGAGGAGATGACATGATGCAAAAACAGAAAGTGCTTTTTTTAGCTTTACACTTGCACATGTCATGGAATGCATATGTCTGTTGGCAATATACGGTGGCAGTTTGAATAACTTTACATAAAGATATGCTGGATGACTTAATGGCCTATACTCAAACCTCTTCAGAAAAATGGGTCAAAGTTCTTAGAGGAGAGATGGTGAAATTTTTTTTTTTAACTATAAATTTGTCTTTACGCTCACAGTAAAGAGAACCTGTGCAGAGTCTGACTTCGTGTGTGCCAATGGCCAGTGTGTCCCACAGCGGTGGCAGTGTGATGGAGACCCAGACTGTGATGATGGCTCTGATGAAACTCCTGAGCTGTGCTGTAAGTGTTTTTTTTTTTTTGTTTTTTTTTTTTTTTTGTTTGTTTTATACACTATAAATGTGGCATTAACACAAGGGCAGTAACCAGAAACTCCTATAAAACCTCTGAAATGGACACAGTGAGTAAAATTACTAAAGCTGCTGCCACTAGTTTATATGGGATGACCTGTTCAGGTGGCTGCTTGACAGAACATGTACTTTAGACTAGAACAGAGAAGGTTTGAGTGAACCTGAACTGCAAACTTTTTCACTGAAGTTCAGTGTTCAGGTGACTTCATTATTTTCTGTTGGGGGTGGTGGTGGTGGTGTGGGGGGGGGGGGGGCCCCCGTGGGTACGTGCAGACTGAAAATGGCAACACTGATTGAAGGCACAGGCACACGCCCCCAACTTGTTACCACCCCTCTGTACCTTTACTTAAGGCTAGGGCTACACAACCATGTGTGGCGCGACATTTTGTCACTTGACAATTTTTATGATGGGGATTTTCCTGCAAATGTCGTTTCGGTCACAGCATGTGGCAGTGAGACGCCATAGACTATCATTATAAAAATTGTCGTGCGACACATGTTGCAGTGTAGTGGTGCCCTATGTGTCACGTGTAGCCCTAGCCTAATGGCAATTCATTCGTAACTTCTAGTAGAAATAAATGGCACAGCATAGAGCCATAAGAATAGATGCTCCAGAATTTTTACATGGGGAATGCATGAGGCTATTAAACAGACATGTCCGGAGCGGTGACAGGTCCTCCTTACTGAATATTACACTAGTTTTCTACTGGCTAACCGTGGTACCAGACTTTTTCTGTTTTCCTTTTATCTTACTGATAAGAAAATGGCTTATCACAATCATTGCAGACTGGGCCTGGAAAAGAGTCCCGGCCACCTGAGAAGAGTCCTGATTATTCATAAATTCCTGCTCATCAGCAGATGGGTGAGAGAACAGGAGATTATGAATAACCATGACTCTTCTCAGGTAGATTTGATGCCTTTCAAGACTTGTGCTGCAATAATTATGATTGATTCTTGGCAACCACTTACTTTTATCTCATGAGTGACACACCGCTGAAATCAGCATTTCTGTCACTATTTTATGCTGCCCTCAGTGAGGTCAGCATTAAGTTGATGACGGGTTCCCTTTAAGGTGGATTTAGACGAATCAATCGTCCAGATTATCGGGAACAACCATTTCTGTGAATGCTTGTTCCCGATAATCTGGCCATGTAAATGTGCCGTCGATCACCTGATGAACGAGCAAAACACTTGTTCATCGGTTTATCCTGTCCATACCGACGCCACCAATCATCGTTCCTGGGCAGCAGATAAACAGCAATATGCTGCCCAGAAACAATGATTCTGTATGGGGATGAGGGATCACTATAGAGATCCTTCATCCTCATACTGTGAAGGAGATCGCTGCATGTAAATACAGCGCTCTCCTTCACTGAACAAGCAACAAACTGTTGGGAAGAAACTCTTCCTTCCCCCAACAATCTGCCACTCCTACACATTCTTTAAAATGAGTTTGAGTTCAGGAAATAGGGCTTCATAAGCATTTAGCTAACAGAACTCAAGGACAGTCTGCAAATAGGTTTTTTGTTTTTTTTGTTGGACCCAAAGAAAAAAAATTACTTGGCCAAAAATGTGTAAAATGCCATTTAAAAAAAAAAGCTCAAAGGTGTCCATAGTCCTTAAGGAGTTCTCTGGACCCTACTTGAAAACTGGCCATCTTCATAACCTGTGGAGGGAAGGTTATTACACCAATACTTACCCTCCACTGCGCAGCCCATCCTATGATCCTCTTTATGGTCACGTGACTGCTCCTGAAGCGTTGTAAAGTCTTCTGGTCCAGCGCAGTTTTCTTCTTTTCTGACCTGAGGCAGGAGATGGAACGGAATCGCTGCCTCCTGCTAGACTTTCTCGGTCCCGTCGCTTGCACACTACTGCGCATGCCCCGGGACTGCATGTACAGGCTATGTGAAGCCTGTACTGACTCATGTATCGCACGATGTAAGCACTGTACATGAGTGACAGTATAGCGATCAGCCACAGAGGTTTATTGCTATGCTGTGGAGGTCATTGGGGAAGCTGTGGTTGGCACATGGGTGCTCTTGCGGGCACTGTGGATGGCACATGGGCACTTTGGAGGTACTGTGGATGTCATTAGGGTTTGTGGATGGCACATGTGGCGCATGTCATAAGGGGCACTGTGGATGGCACATGGGGCACTTTTGGGGGCACTGTGGATGGCAGTGTTATGGCGGCTCAGTATGAGTGATGGGGATCATGTAAACGATGGGCCCCATGTCTCAGTCCATGTGTCAGCCACGTTTTCCAGGCCAACCTCTGCTCCCTTGACCAGATAAGATACTGGCTGTATCATATATTACGGTCATATTGACAGTTTGGTCAGGAGAGTGCGGTCAGCCTGGGAGAGGCAGCAACACACGGACTGTATTTCCCAGACTGATTACGGTCTTCTCACTTGTATCACACATGATGGCCCAAGACAAACCCTTCAGCAGTTAGGACCAACAAACATAGGATTAGGCCTCATGCACAGGACCGTATACGTTCTGCTTTCTCCAAGTAGCAGATCTGCTAAATAAGGACACTGGCTGTGTGCATTTTTTTTCCAGAGCCATTGAGTTCTACGGGTTTTAGATCTGCATTATGAGGACCATAATAAAACATGTTCGATCTTTTGCTGTACTGATATACAGATGTGGAAAGCACACTGAAGTCCATGCGTTTTCCATATCCATATGTCAGTTCTGCAAAAAAGATGTCCTATTCTGGTCCTTATAATGCAGACCTGAAATACATAGACATCAGGGGGAGAAAGTAAACATTATTTCCCATGATTGTAAGCGCCTTTTTTAAAAAAAAAAAAGTAGCAAAATAGATTTTACTGAAAATGCCACTTGTAACTAATATGTATATAAAACTTTGGAATTGTAGTATTCCATTATAAATCGTTGATATGTGTTCTATACACTTTATAGGATTTTTATTAAACAAAATGTGGTTTTAATGTATAAAATTGTAGATATGAGGACATGCCGAGGGACTGAAATCAGCTGTGGGGCCCGCTCACTGCAGTGTATCCCCATCTCTTGGCTCTGTGATGGTGACCCGGACTGTGACACTGCAGAGGATGAAGAGAACTGTCGTAAGTGCATGATTGGCGTAGTAGACACTTGAGAGCTGTGAGAAATGACTTAACACTGTGTGAGATCCTCAGCCGAGCCTTTAACCGTTATGCTGCATGCCCATAACTCACTAAAGTTTTTTTTTTTTTCTTTCAAATGTTTTAACACCTCCAAAAGTAAACTCTAACAAGATAAAGGAATTTGGAATGGGGGGAGTGTTTTTTACAAGCAGGCTACAAATAAGCATTTTAACTGGGCATCATTTATTTAGCAGTCTTCACTGCCAGCAGGGTCACAGCATGGCAGTGAAGTGGAAATGATTTTGCTGACACGGTTCTAAAATATTCTTAGGCTCCTCAGCTGACTTGGCGACAATATGAAATATGTAGCTGTGCCTGGGGGATTGCATCCAGCTGGGGTTAAAATTGGGGCACTCCTGTTGAAGACACTGATTAATTCATTAACTGTTTGCCAAGTTTTGTGGTACTGGACATTTGCAAGCTTCTAAGTGGATTTTCCAAGTGCTTGCTCGTTTCATGAGTGCGATTCCTGAGGGGGCAGGCAAATTTAGTGTTGATTAAAGAGAACCTGTCGTGTACGTACAGTTCTGTGTGAGGGCGGCACGCTATAAAGCGGTAGCTTTGTAGGAGGATTTGGGATAACTTGCTGACATCTCTACTCACTTTGGGAGTCCAGTGGGCAGTCCTTAATCAGTAACTGACAGCTGTGTGTGCGTTATAAAAGAGGCTGTCAATCACAAAGATGGTCTACAGCAGGGATGCTCAACCTGCGGCCCTCCAGCTGTTGCCCATGCCCTGCTGTAGGCTGTCTGGGAATAATGGGAGTTGTAGCTTTGCAACAGCTGGAGGGCGGCAAGTTAAGCATGCCTGGTCTACAGGATCCCGAAGCCTAAAAGGGCAGGGATTTCAGTAAATGTAAGTTGTGCTAAATCCTTTTCCACAAAACTACGGTATATATCTATCTGCTCAGTTCCTTCTGATGTCAGTAGGCTGGAGAATATCTTCATGGTGACAGGTTCTCTAGTAATTAGTATACAGAGTATGTTGTGCTGTATTCGCTACTTAATGAACAGGACACTCCCTCGGTTTCCAGTCTCACTAACTGCTTAAACCGCTTGGGGGAGGATTTGATTCTAATTCAGAAAGTGCTTACATAGTTTTTTTGGGATATCTCTAGGTCACGTTCTTCTGCATGATATACAATATCAGTTGTCGTGTTTTTTTTCTCTCTCTCCTAGGGAATGTGACCTGTAGTCCAGCTGAGTTCACTTGCTCCAATGGTCGCTGTATTTCCAGTAGCTTTTACTGCAATGGCCACAAAGACTGCAGTGATGGTAGTGATGAAGTGAACTGCACCCCTCCCACATGTGGGTCTCATGAATTCCAGTGCAAGAACTCCTCCTGCATACCCCTCAGCTGGGTGTGTGATGATGATGCAGACTGTGCAGACCACTCAGATGAGTCTCTGGAACAGTGTGGGCGCCAACCAGTCGCACCCCAAAGGTGCGCCATTAGTGAAGTTCCATGTGGTTCTGGGGAGTGTATTCACAAGAAGTGGCGCTGTGATGGGGATGCAGACTGCAAGGACAAAAGTGATGAGATGAATTGTCGTAAGTTGTCTATTTGTTTCATTTATTAGAAAATTCTTGAAGGGTTGCAGAACATTTTAAAAAAAGTTTTATCATAGCAATATATCAAAGGTTTTGATCAGTGGGAGCAAGTGCTGAGATTCTGGAGCACTTTAGTTGTCCCCATAAGGACCTCATACCGCCATTGTACTGTGACTGGCAAGGAAGAGATGTGTGGCTAAGAAAATGTCAGCTGGAAATAAATGATAAAGGTTCACTGGGTATAAACTTGACCATATGGTGGGGATTTTTGTTTCTGGCTTCACACGCAGAAATGCCCTTGGGTGTTGTGGTTCTGCAAAGGGCTGGGTTTAACTTTTGTCTCCTACTGAAGGGGAAGCGGTGGGAGAAGGCCTATTCCAGGGTTGGACTAGGAACTTAGTGGCCCTGGGGGGGGGAGCCTAAATGTAGCCCCCGTGTTGTAGGCGAGTCCAAATTGATAGAAGTGAGACAACACGGAAGGGCGAGGTCACCAATGTCCTAGTACAGCACAAAAATGCTGGACCAAATACCACAGTGCAGCACAAGATGCTTCCTCAGAAGCTGACCCTCTTTGGTAGCCATTACAAGATGCCAGGTTCTGTCCTACTCAAACTCAGGTTTACTCTAAAATATGGAGACAGGGACTTGGGATGGGAGATGTTGGCCACAGCAATAAGCCAACTCTAACTTTAGCATGCTGCCTGGACTGACCTTAGTAATGACTGCTATAGTGCACCCACCCAGTACGGTGCTCACAAGTGGCCAAGGAAAGAAAACAAAATGAGTCCTATTCCAAGTTGCCGTCTGTGGTGCAGGCCTCTTCCACCCTGCCTCCCTTCGCCATTTGTACAGTGCCTCATATAGGGGGCCGACGGTGAACAGCAGGGCAGAGAGCCATGGGCTCCTGTGCCATGCTGCAGTATTATCCCGCTGACAGAAATAGAATTACATTTAGTAGGGTTCCTGTGAGCACTTTCTAGGTGCAAAAGTAACAAGGATCTGGCACTTAAAGCTGGGGTCATTAATCTACCCGGCCAACGGCAGTGAGTACAACTCCCTTGGGTGGTGGCCCACCAGGAAGTTTCCCTGCAGGGTCTCTAGCCAGTTCTCTGCTGGCTCATCCTACAACTAGACCTAGGATGAAGAGGGGTTGGTAAAATGGCTGAGCTTCTGGGAGACTCTTAGGAGGCTGCATTCCCGTGGCATGTTAGCCCTGCACAGTGCTTTCCATTGGGGAATGTCCGTTAGGAAAACAAACTCGGACGCATACGACAATGGTGTATTGACTTCAGTTTAACCCATTAAAGTGTTTTTTGTACTCCTGTTTTTCCATTGCTTTCTGCTTTGCTGGACAGAATAGTGTGACAGCCAAATGGAGTAGCGCAGTCTAACATTCCAGAAAGCAATGAAAAACTGGTGAAACAGATTCCAAAGATGAATCCTTTAAACTCTTTTTAACCCACTAAGTAACCCATAGGTCAGTGTGCCATTTAAGATATGCATCTGAATACAGTTTTTTTTATCAGGTATTTATCTGAAAGCGGCCTAAGAATTCTGAGGGGAATCTGAGGCCTGTTTTGCTCTGTTAGAAGCTGCACAGTGTTTGATAAATTTAGCTCCACTTCTTAATTATACTTTTTTGTGTAGATATTTTATGCCGGGTTTTTTTTAATGTCACTCTAGTGGAGTAAATGTGTTTTCTTTGTGACTTGTACTCCAGATTTAAAGGAGGTTTTTAACATCTAATTAACATGGCTAACCGAACCTACATTCCCACCCACTTTTCCAAAATGGCGAGAGCAATGTAAAATCGGTCACTAAACTTATGCACAGCACTGACATGCAGAATTCTCGCTTCCCCTATAAGTGTTGGTCTGCTTATGCTTTGATGGGCACTTTATATACTCAATATTCCTCCACTGAACAATGTCATATAGCTGGTGTGTGTGTGTGTGTGTTGTTTTTTTTTTTTTTTTTTTACTACAACCTGAGTAACTTATTTTTTTCCCCCTTGATTTTAGCCTCTCGTACCTGCCAGCCAGATCAATTTAAATGTGAGGATGGGAACTGCATACATGGTACTAGGCAATGCGATGGTGTGAGAGATTGCCTTGATGGCACTGACGAACTTCGCTGTAAAAATGGTGGGTACATAATAAAGTGGCTTTATTTGCAGTGTTGTCTGTCCAGTAAAGCAGTAAGTGCCTATCTCACAGTTCTTCCTCATTTCCCTTGTACTGACTTGCCTTTTCAGTCAATCAGTGTTCAGGATCCGGCAAATTCAAGTGCAAATCTGGGGAATGCATTGATGTACATAAGGTGTGCAACCAGAAAAAGGACTGCAAAGACTGGAGTGACGAACCTGCAAAGGAGTGTAGTAAGTTTTTTTTTTTTTTTTTTTTTTTTTTTTTTTTTTTTTTTTTGTAAAGCAATGACTTTTTAAAATTGCTCATGACCCAACATGTAATAATTGTTGGCCAGACTTCAATTATGATGGAATGCATCTTATAGGCTTCCGTGGTGCATGCCGTCATAGCATTGTTATGGTCCGTGGTAATGGAATTCTTGGATAACCAGAACGCCAAACTTGCAAAATGCACGTTCGCTCAACACTTACTACCAGATTTACTGAATGCAGATGTGAACCTAGTTCATGCAACTTTAGATAGTCAGCACATAACAGCAGGATAGTATTTGCTTCATTTATTAAAGTGGTTAGAACTTTATGCCAACCTTTGCCTTCCTGGTAAAGAATTACAGCCTCTGGCATATGCGAGATGTTAATATTGTGAAGTTCTAATTTAACTGGCATGTTGCTCACCACACCCATACCCGTGTGAGCACAAAACTTGCAGTGTATGGTATGCAATCGCCTGTATCCAGGCTCTGCAAGCCATGGTTTGGCTTTTCTGCCCCCGAGTATGTTGTTGTCCATCTCCAGTCTAGATTCAAAACTGTGAAAAAAGCATCTGTTTTAACCTTTTTCTCAAGGCTCTTCTCACTTTTGGAGACTTGCAGGATACTTTTGCTAGAGCATCACTTTAGTTTAATTCTTTATAAACCAGTGTACAGGTTGATATGAGGCAACCTTAAAATGCATTCAGGCTACAATTAAAATCTCATCTTTATTTATCCTAGACTTAAATGAATGTTTGGTGAATAATGGCGGTTGCTCTCATTTGTGTCGTGACTTGGTGGTTGGATATGAATGTGACTGTCCAGCTGGCTTTGAATTGATTGACAGAAAAACATGTGGAGGTAAGTCTGTGCTATGATTCACTTTGGTCATATGGTATAAAAAGTAATGACAGTATTCCGGAAACTCCTATGTTCCTCTGATGGCTGTAGATAGACCATTCGCTCTAAACACTAAGGTTCAGAATTTAGTGTGGATCTACCTACTTAAAGGCTATGTAAAACTTTGGGGGGCATTTTTTTATTGCATTGTACTTATGAGGTAAAAATATTTTTAATTGGTCTCTTAAAAATATGGAGCCCTTGTCTCTGTACAGGGATACGATGCTGTACTAGCAGGATCTGAATTTAACTTTCTCTTTAGTCAGGCAGAAACCTTATATTATGGCAGGTCCACAATGCACGGGGCACCGGCTGTGTGCACCCTGCATCCCTGATGTGGACCTATTCACTTAAATGGGTCTGCAAATCCGGAAATGCAGTGCAGAACCACGGAACCCCCCAGTGCTTCCGTGGCGTTTCTGGCCGTGCCTCTTTCTAGGTGCAAAAGTCGAAAAAATTCTGGCTGTGTCGATTGCAGACCACATTCAAGTGAATGGGTCCACGATCCGCATGTGGCTGCCCCACAGTCGGTGCAGTCCACAGCATGGTCACTGAGCGCTTACACTCATGGGCATGAGCCCTAAGAATGTGGCTTAAATGATTTTTGACCTCTTGGTAATTGAGATGAGTGTCATTAGCTGACAGCACAAAGTGAAGTAGGATTTACACAGCTAGAAAAACGGTTAACACTTTGTGACAGCATGGCTCAATATTTTAAATAAAGACCAATTGAAAAAATTATTTTTAGCTCAATGAGTAAAATTGTCATAACAAAATTGCCTCTGAAGGTCTACATGGCATTTAAATCAAAAAGATGAGGTTATTTAAATTTCGCTTGTGCAGACAGGTGAGTGCAGTTTGCTCTGGAGCCATTTACAATTGTGTGAAGCTCAGTTTGTATCTCTTAGAAGCTGGGTTCTTAAATACCAGCCTTTGTTCTTAGGTTACACCAAGTGGCAGCGCAAGTGTTTTGTGAAGAATTAAATGTTCTAGTTTGGGTTTTTCGTAGATATTGATGAGTGTCAAAATCCAGGAATTTGCAGTCAGATATGTGTCAACCTGAAAGGAGGATACAAGTGTGAATGCAGCAAAGGTTATCAAATGGATCTTTCAACTGGAGTTTGCAAGGCAGTAGGTGAGTCTAGGAGGAGTCATCAACTCTAGATAGCCAGAAAAAGATGGTGTGCTACTTGAATTTATTTTAATCTGACAATTTTATTCTCCTTAGGAAGGGAACCGTGTCTGATATTCACAAATCACAGGGATATCCGTAAGTTTGGACTTGAAAGAAAGGAATATATCCAGCTAGTAGAGCAACTGCGAAACACAGTAGCACTTGATGCAGATATCTCTGGACATGGTCTGTTCTGGGCTGACACCATTCAAAAGTCAATATTTCGGTATGTTAACTTGTGATCGTTTAACTATATTATCCTGCATTTCCTTAGGCCTCATGCACACAGCCGTATGATCTGCGGTCTGAGAAGCGTGCAAATTCCAGCCCTATGCATACTGTAGCTTTTCATTCCGAGCTGTAGAAATAACTATTTTTGTTTGCCAAACTGACAAGATTATAACATAAAATTTGCAGGATGGACATGACATCCATATGCTGGCCACACTTTTTGTGGTCCCATAGAAAAAAATGCATCCGGACCATTAAAAAAGACATGGACTAACACTACAGTTGTATGCATGAGGCCTTATGAGTGTTTTGGTAACTGTTACAAATGAATTTTTAGGGTAACATGGGGACCAGCATAAGAACCAGAACACGTCTCATTTACATAACTTTGCCATAAATACTACTGTATTAAAACCGGCTTTTTTTGGCTGTCAAACTTCATAGTAAGGTGCCTTGATAGCTTTTACTTATGTGTAAGGAATAGGGCTTGTCATTTTCTTGTAAATTTAAGTTTATTAAATTTTTCCAAAAAATACAATAAAAACATAAACATGGGTACATAGGTACATACATACAGGTTCTAATTAAGAAGTACAATTACGTGTCATTTTCATGTCACCGCTTACACTGAGGAAATGTATTAATCTTCACCACCCAAACTCCTTAACGAATATTCTGCTAAACTGAGCTTAGTCAGTAACTTACTATCATAGTAACATAGTAGTAACCTAGTACATAAGGCCGAACAAAGACATCTGTCCATCCAGTTCGGCCTGTCATCCTGCTAGTTGATCCAGAGAGGCAGAAAAAACTGAGGTAGAAGCCAATTTTCCCCACTTAAGGGGAGTAAAAAATTCCTTCCCGACTCCAATCAGGCAGTCAGAATAACTCCCTGGATCAACGACCCCTCTCTAGTAGCTGTAGCCTGTAATATTATTACACTCCAGAAATACATCCAGTCCTCTCTTGAATTCCTTTATTGTACTCACCATCACCACCTCCTCAGGCAGAGAGTTCCATAGTCTCACTGCTCTTACAGTAAAGAATCCTTTTCTATGTTTGTGTACAAACCTTCTTTCCTCCAGACGCAGAGGATGTCCTCTCGTCACAGTCACAGTCCTGGGGATAAATAGATGATGGGAGAGATCTCTGTACTGACCCCTGATATATTTATACCTAGTTATTAGATCTCCCCTCAGTCGTCTTTTTTTCTAAAGTGAATAACCCTAATTTTGATCACCTTTCAGGGTACTGTAGATCCCTCATTCTAGTTATTACTTTAGTTGCCCTCCTCTGAACCCTCTCCAGCTCTGCTATGTCTGCCTTGTTCACAGGAGACCAGAACTGTACACAGTACTCCATGTGTGGTCTGACTAGCGATTTGTAAAGTGGTAGGACTATGTTCTCATCACGGGCGTCTATGCCCCTTTTGATGCAACCCATTATCTTATTGGCCTTGGCGGCAGCTGCCTGACTCTGTTTTTTGCAGCTTAGTTTGCTGTTTATTAAAATTCCTAGGTCCTTTTCCATGTCAGTGTTACCGAGTGTTTTGACATTTAGTATGTATGGGTGACTTGCATTATTCCTTCCCATGTGCATAACTTTACATTTGTCAGTGTTAAACCTCATCTGCCATTTCTCTGCCCAAGCCTCCAATCTATCCAGATCCCTCTGTAGCAGAAAACTGTCCTCTTCAGTTTTAATTACTTTACACAGTTTAGGGTCATCTGCAAAAATTGATATTTTACTATGAAAGCCTTCTACAAGATCATTAATAAATATATTGAAAAGAATAGGGCCCAGTACTGACCCCTGAGGTACCCCACTATTAACAGTTGCCCAATCTGAGTGTGTACCGTTAATAACCACCCTCTGTTTTCTGTCACTCCGCCAGTTACTTACCTACATACAGACATTTTCTCCCAGTCCGAGCAGCCTCATTTTATATACTAACCTTTTATGAGGTACAGTGTCAAATGATTTGGAGAAGTCCAGATATACGACATCCATTGATTCGCTGCTGTCAAGTCTAGAACTTACCTCGTCATAGAAACTGATTAAATTTGTTTGGCATGACCGATCCCTCATGAAGCCATGCTGGTATGGGGTTATTTGCTTATTTCAGTTGAGATCCTCTAAGATAGCATCTCTCAGAAAACCTTCAAACTGTTTCCCCACAACAGATGTTAAACTTACCGGCCTATAGTTTCCAGGCTCTGTTTTTGGACCCTTTTTAATATTGGCACCACATTTGTTATGCGCCAATCCTGTGGGACACTCCCTGTCAGTATAGAGTTCGCAAATATCATAAATAAGGGTCTGGTTATGACATAACTTAATTCCCCTAAGATACGGGGGTGTATGCCATCCGGTCCTGGCTAATTGTCTATTTTTACTCTTTAAGTCGCTGTTTTACTTCTTCTTCTTGGGTCAAACAGGGCACTTTTTTAATGAGCATATGCAACAGACGAGCAAATATTTACCGTAGAATCTCTGCTTATCTCTGGGCAAGTGTCCTAATACTACAGATTGGGAATTGTAGTTATTAATCTTTAGCTGCTGTTTGTTGCAGGAATCTAAAATTATCTCTTACTATCTTGTAGCGCCTCAGTCGATAGCCGTGATGGAATAGGAAGCCATATGAAAGTTGTAGATGGGCTCCATAGTCCAGCTTCCATTGCCGTTGACTGGATCTACAAGAACATTTATTGGATCGATACAGGATCAAAGACTGTGTCAGTTTCAAACTTTGATGGGTCAAAAAGGAAAGTGCTATTCAACACTGGCTTGAAAGATCCGTCCTCTATATCTGTTGATCCAATTGCTGGGTGAGTAAACCGGAGCATTTGCTTCAATACAACAGTCAGTGGGCATCGCTTTAAAAGGCTTGCCTACTTTGGACAACTTGTATTTAAGTACACTTTTGCTGGAACCCTTTGTAATTAACTTTAGTATGGGGGAGAAATTGATGGCATGTGTTCAAATCCCCTGCTGCGCCAGCACGATGGATCACAATGTTCCCTTTGAAGTTAGTGCACTATCCACTATCATCTCTAACAGTGTGCCCATGACTTGCACTAAAGTGTACCTAAAACTTCACACACTTTAGTAAAACCTGCTCTAAATTTAATGGAAATTATTTTTGCAATGTACATTACCTTTTTCCTCAAGTTCAGTTGCCCATTGCACTTCGAGAATTCGTATTCTCGTACACTGCTGTGTACTGGTGTACAGATTTGCCTCTGGCAGCGCTGAACAGGCTGGGCATTTTTGCTCTGCCTGTACCAGTGCTGCCCTTCTAAAGCTTGTCTAGCATACGTGGGTCTGGAACTGTTTTTAGACCAGACAGCTAATGTATCATAGTCTGACTGGAACCTCTGGAGGTATTTGACCTCCACAAATCCTCTGCTGTAAAATCCATAGCTTTTGAGGCTTTAGCAGAGTGCTAAAATACTGTATATCACATAAACGCATACACTAATATCTAATGAACATCTAGCTTTCTACATTAGAAATATATGGACCACAAAGTTGGAGGGCCTGTGCTCTAAATTGTAGAATACAAGCTACTTCCAAGCATGACTCTGCATAATGGTGTTGGGACCACAATAGATTTTATCCTGGCAATGCAGTTATGGTTTTCACCCTGGTGCCAGGTTGTAGTCACGACGTTATAGCTCCAAATGCTGGGCTGCTTGTGGAAACTGTTACGGAGCTGTATGTGGCCTCTAAACCATTGGTTGGAAAACGCTGGTTTAGGTCACTACAGTAAGTTGTCGCTGTAACTGATCTGAATTTTTATTTTTTTTTTCCAAGGTTTATTTATTGGTCAGACTGGGGCGAACCTGCAAAAATTGAGAAAGCTGGAATGAATGGAATAGACAGACAGCAACTAGTGACAACTGACATCCAGCGACCAAGTGGCATTGTGTTGGGTAAATATCTTGTAAAAGTTGTAAGTTATGGAGTCGGATAACTCCTTTAATAGTACAGGGTTGGCTAACTTGGTGGTGTTGGTTAATTTTTTTTATTTTTTAGATTTGATAAAAAGTCGTCTTTACTGGCTTGATGTGAAGTTGCATCAACTCTGTAGCGTGGACCTTAGTGGACAAGATCGACGGATTATCCTAAAATCTTATGAATTTTTAGCTTATCCTCTTGCGCTTACTATATTTGAGGTAATGGTTAGACTTGCAGTTCCTGCCAAGATCATTTCTACTGCTCTAACACTTGTGTGTATGTATATATAAATGTGTTCTGTTTCCAGGACCGGGTCTATTGGATTGATGGTGAGAATGAGGCAATCTATGGGGCCAATAAGTTTACAGGGGAAGAATTGGAAACCTTAGTTAACAACTTAAACGATGCTCATGATATCATTGTCTATCATGAACTCATCCAGCCTCCAGGTAATATGCCTTCTAGATTTCTGGTCTATTACATAGTGTAAAAAAAAGTATGAAGCTTTACACTTAATGCAAATTGATGCTTAACAGGGAAAAACTGGTGTAACGAAAGGCTTTACAATGGAGGATGTGAGTATTTATGCCTGCCTGCTCCACAGATTAATGATCGCTCTCCAAAATATACCTGTGTGTGCCCCGATGGCTTGCAACTTTATGACGATCGACGGTGTAGAAGAGGTATTGTGTACATTTTGGACATTATGCATGCAAAGCTGTCACAAATTGGTAGTTGGAGTGGAGTAGTTTTTCTAGGATATGTCAACCTCTATAATGCTTCATAATTTGGCAGCATTTCATTAAAAATGTGTGGCTAAATTCATAAATTCTATTTTTCAAGTTTTTGAAAAATGAATTTGTTCGCGGCGTGAAAGTCATGGCCCGATAAGGGGCATCTCCATACTAGTACTTATCTGAAAGGTGATGAGATGTTGCTGCTCATGTGGTCTTGTAATTGGCCCTGCTGCAAAAGCACTTGCAGAGGCGTTGAGCAATAATCTTACTTGGTTCACATAACTGCCATACCATAACTACCATAGTTGCCATTTTGTTATGGTTTGTAACTGGTTTTACCAGCTGATCTCCTTTTAAATGTATACTGTCAGTGCTTGTCCATCCACTACTCATTGACTTTAATCAGTAACATGTACAGTACAACTTGACAATTACTGTTCACATTGGTTTTCATCTATTTGTGTTGAGGTCCTTGACTGTCTTTTTGGCATCAGTCACACTGTGGGGAAACATCCAGCCAGATTACCAGCAGACATTACTGTGGGACTGTAGGTTGGGATATCCTACCTTTATGGCTGGTGAATTTTCCTACTGGTGTGGTGTACTTTCATGAGCATTGTACTATATTTTTCACTAGCACTGATGGATAAATTATGGCTGGTGATATCACATATTTTCCAGGCAGTGAAATTTGTTTAGCCCTGATAACGTTTTGTAATCCTTTACTTAAAAAGAAAAAAATCAACTTTGTTTTAAGGTAGTAAAGAAGACCATACTGCCATCCCTACAGAACTGCATCCTGGCAAAGTACTTCCAGGGGGTAAGCGCTTAGTTATAACTCTTATAGCTACCATTTGGGTAAAAAAAAAAGCTTCATAAACTGTCCTGACCTAATTGAGAAATGGTCAAGTTTTCTCCATTCTCTCTATAGCATACAGACGTGTTTGGCCAATACTAATATCTGTGTATGGGGGAGAGCTGTTGGCAGAACAACTATTCAGCCAACAGTTATTAAGTGTAACCACCTTAATTGCATTACCCTCTAATTTTAGATGGTTTCGCCCTTTCACAGAAGTGTGCCATATTCCTTGTAAAAAAAGTGAATGTACAGGAAATTGGGTTCTCTTGAAAGCAGAACTATGCACAATGGTGTGACTTTTGCCAAGCCCCTTTTTGTTTGCTTTTTTTTTTTTTTTTTCTCCCTATGTGTTATCAGTGTTTGTGGAAATTGTCAGAGCCTGTCTCACAAGCCAGATACCACCTCCTCATTCAGACTTGAGGTTTTGTGTTGTGACTAATGCCATTTCCTCTTAGGTTCCCTTTAAGATTACTTGTCACCATGTTTTCACATATAAAACTGAATGTACCTTCAAGTTTGTCTACCCTGATGGTTACCAGTGAACCATCCATAACCTTCTCAGGACTAACATGTCCTATTATATCGCCCTCTAACGCTGGGTTCACACCTGAGCGTTTTACAGCGCGTTCCTACGCGCTGTAAAATGCTCAACAGGCGAAAAGCCATGTTTCTCTATGGGCATGGTTCTCACGTTCGTACGCGCTGTAAAACGCCCTACGCCCAAAGAAGTAGAGGAGCTTCTTTGGGGCGTATTGTTGCGTGTATTGTGATTGACGCCACAGTGGTCAATCACACGAACGCGCGTTTCCTATTTCCACAAACGCGCTGTAATATGCGCGACTAAAACGCGCGTATCAAGTACGCTCAAGTGTGAACCCAGCGTCAAGCTTTACCGCTGCTCTACTCATTTGCATAAATAATTCCTACCCCATCAGACCCTATTTCCCTCCCCTAGACTTTGACAGTGAATCTGCTAGATTTTATCCATAGGGGAGTTTCTTAGGCGGAATATGACTCTTCTCTGGTCACACAAGTAAGATATGACTTTTATGTTAATTTGCAAAAAAGGCCGAAAGTACAAGATGCATCATACTTATTTTAATTTGGCTGCAGATGAAATTAAAAGTGTAATTTATATGTTTAGGGCAACACAATAAACATTTAGAAATGCTTAGTGAGGGTAGCATAGTAGAGGTGACAGGTTCCCTTTAAGGTAGCCATACACATTAGATAGAAATTGATTAGTTGTACAGTAATCAGATGAACACTGGCTTTGCAGACATTACCATACATGTTTTAGCCAATATTGGCTGCTAAAGTTGTTCAAACTGGCCATACACTTAGTGAAACCAGGCGATAGACAAAAGATCTTTCTGGGAACCTCGTTTGAAAGATCTTTTGGCAAACTATCTTTCTTCTTGAAAGAAAGTTATGAATTACGATCAACTTTCTAAATAAGAACTGTCATTAGTTGGCTAAAATGAAAATGTAAATTTTCAGTTTTTGGTTGAAATCATCCATTTTGATTAACTTTAGATGAATGCGTATGGCCACCTTTTTTAGTCTTTGATTGCTATTGCTTTTGCTTAACTACTATATGGAAGCGATAAAAGTTTAATATGGCAATGTTTTTGTTTGCATTTTTAGATGCCAATAGTAACACATCTTTATACGAGGGAGGTTCCAGCAAGGGTGCATCTGCAGCTTGGGCAATTCTTCCCATCTGTAAGTATCTGGGAGATATAAACTACAGAGTTCCAAATTATTATGCAAATTGCATTTAAATGTCATAAAGATGTTTTCTGTTTTTCAATTCAACCTGTATGTGGTGCCTGGGCATATTGGGGTGCATTATAGGCGTTGTGATCATTGTACTGTGAAGAGATTTGTGGCAGATTCTGAGCACACAGGTTTGTGCAGATAAAGGCATAATGAGGAAGGTTCCTGCCAGACAAATTAATCTGAGAACAGCTGTTAAAATGCCTTTACAAAGCAGCCAACAGGTATTTGAAGCTGCTCGTGCCTCGGGAATCCCACAAACCTTGCAGTTGTGCATAAACCTACTATTTGGCCACCCTTTACCAGTGCTCACAAGCAGAAACTGTTGCAGTGGGCCCGGACATACATGAAGACTAACTTTCAAACGTCTTCTTTACTGATAAGTGCCGGGCAACCCTGGATGGTCCAGATGCATGGAGGATGGTTGGGTGGTCACCATGTCCTAACAAGGCTGCGATATCAGTAAGGAGGTGGCAGTCATGTTGTGGACTGGAATCATGAGATCCCTGATGGTTCGAAAATGACCTCAGCAAAGTATCTAGTTTCTGACCAATTTCTGCCATGGTACAAGAAGAACTGTGCCTTCAGTAGCAAATTCATCTTCATGCAGGACAATGAACCATCTCATGCTGTAAAGAATACCTCCGTGTCATTGGCTGCTATGGGTAAAAAAGGAGACACTCCTGGTGCGGTCACCATCCTCCCCTGACCTCAACCATACTGAGAACTTTTGGAGTATCCTTAAGCAGGATCTGAGGGTGGGGGGCAGTTCACATCAAAACAGCAGTTCTGGGAAGCTATTCTAACATCCTGCAAAGGAATTCAAGTGTGAATTCTCCAAAAACTCATAAGTTCAATGGATGCAAGAATTGTGAAGGTGATATTAAAGGGGTCCTATGTAACTTGGCCTCAAAGATGTTTTTGATTTGAAATGGCTTTTGATTTCAGTAAATGTGACTTCTTAATGCTGCAGATTCAACAAATGACCATTTTTGGTTCTTTATAACTCAAAAAAAAGTGTTGACACTGTGTTGTGCATACTTTGGAACAGTTTTTTTGTCTAATTGATTTAATCGAGTACTTGTTGCCGCCTTAGTTGCCGCCTTAGTGGTGTAAACAATTGAAAATTTGGATCATGAAGCCGGTTTGATATGGCTGGGATCTTTTACCTTGTTGCTTCACTGGGGCTAAGGCTTAGAATTTTGAGGATGTGATTGAATATATAGTATAATTTTATTAACTTTTCTATAACTTGTTTTCTAGTGTTGCTCGTTATGGCAGCAACAGGAGCTTACCTTATGTGGCGTAACTGGCAGAGGAAGAACATGAAAAGCATGAATTTTGATAATCCTGTGTACTTGAAAACCACTGAAGAGGACCTAACAATAGATATCGGAAGGCACAGCGGCAACATAGGACACACATATCCAGCAGTAAGTGCTTTACACACTTTCAGGTCTCCCTTCAGTGCCTTCATGAGTTCTTGTTTAAACAGCCCTGGTTTGTTAGAAAGGTCCCTTGCCAATTAGCTTGTAATTGTCCCCTGGTGTTAACCCAGGGCTCTGTGTAACTGGTGTACTGAAAATGTTCTCCCGTTTACATAGGTTTTCTCTGGGTGCTCAGCAGACAGCCAACATTTTTTTACAGACCTAAAACCATAATGCATTTTATAAAGATTATAAGTTTTATACAGGTCTATAGCTCAGTATACTGATAATGTCTCATTAACAGCATTTACTGTGTTGTAAAATAATTGCCACAAAATATCCTAGTCAAGTACCATCAGCCTAAAAAAAATCCTCAATTTTTCCTCACGGACACAGGAAAAACTGTTGCATGTTTTTACGGACTGTCCAGAAACTTCTGGACGGTTGGCAACCGTGGTGCTCAGGTTATCTCCCACACCCAAAAAATACAGATGTGTCAAGTTGTAATTTTAGATTGGACTGTGTAATAAAGGAAAGAGTGGAAAACTGATCCTGAGAATGAGACTCCTGAACAAAGGATCCCCTCTCTTAACCCTATTAAGTCTGGTTATCTATACAATGTATTCTGACTTCTTAGAAGATAAGCCAGTAGTGATTACCTTTTAAACTCTGCAGAGATGCAAAATTGAAGAACACACTGTTTTTCATAGGTTTGTTTGTAGGTATTTCTAGCTAAGAGGGCCATTGCAACATTGGACCACTCAATTTCATTACCAAAATGTTAACCTTTAAAAGTGCAGTGTGTCAGGGGACCTCTTTTGAATATGGTTTAACATGTCACTCCCTGGATGCATGTCCCTTTTACTGAAATCCTGTGTTTTCATAGGGGTCTTTACCAGAAAAAAAACTGGCAGTTTGATTCCCCTTGTGTGCAGAAACTAGGACATGCACTACTCGCAAAGAGTTGGGGAATATTTGGCATTTGGGTGAAATTTATGGAAAACGTAAAGTTCACGCTACAGTGGTATTGTATCATTAAAGTAGGCCATTTAAGTAGAAGCATGCAATGGTGACTTCCTCATCTCAAACAATTTATTGAAACAAAAGTCAACGGTGGTTTAAGACACCCACAAAAAAATGTCAGGGTCTCAAAAACTTGTCATGTGGCCTTGAGCATCAATTACAGCTTGACAACGACTACTCATGCTGTTCACAAGTCGACTTATTGAGGCATGGCATACCACTCTTAAATGGACAGCCCTCGGCTCATTGAGGTTGTGGAGTACAGAGTTAAGATCCTTTACACGGCAACTGTCCCGGTCCCTCCTTTGACAGATGACAGAAGATCAGAGACTGGCTACCTGTGAAGGGATCGAATAGACTCTTTGGTTACTCTTCCTTCAGTGTTGTTGTTAATGACCACACCCCTTGTTTCAGGTATAGCTTGGTGGTCATTACACCTCCCCTATATAGTCCAACCTCACCCTTCTGGCTATGCACTTGATGGCTTCATTTGGTTTTGAAGGGTCTGTTGTCACTAGGCCTCAGGGAGACACTCCTTCGTTCATCTGGGAAGGAACGGGTCGTCTCAAGCCTTGCCAATACCCATAGAGCTTTGTATGGTCTCCAGGTCCCGGTGTATGGGCATTCCTACCTTCAAGGTGTGCCCATACGGATAGGAGTCAGGGCCAGGAGAAGGGTTCTATAGGAGGTGACCCTTTCCCTAGCGTTGAGGCCTAGTGGCTTTCCCTTGCCTCCTGTAGTCAGTGTGGTGTTCCCTCCCATACCTTATCTGTGATAGCAACTCGGCTGATCCCATAGGTTTGGTATTCAGGCCCGGAGAAAGTCCAGGCCACACTATTTGAGGTACCCCATGTCCAGCAGCCATTCCCTAATGATGTGACTTTGATGAGCTGGCGCATTGTTGTCCATAAAGATTAAATTAGGCCTGTAATATAAATGCAGAGGCACAATGATTGCATTAACCCCTTCTCGACAAGCGTCGTAATAGTACGGCGCTGGCCGGGTATTTAAAGATGGCGCCCACTCCTGAGTGCTGTGGGTGGCCGCCTGCTTCTTATAGCAGACACCCACAGCTCATGTCTGCAACCGGCAGTAATGCCAATCGCGGACATTTAACTCCTAAGATGCTGTGGTCAATCCTGACCACGGCATCTGAGCACGCTGAAAACCGAAAGCACACTCTTTCGGTGGTGCTCCGTCTCCCCCCTGTGGCAATCGGAGGAGCAGGAACTTGTGTGCAGCAGCCCCTGTCTTTGTGAATGACAGGAGGCTGCTGCATAGTATTTCCTATGGAGCCCCATTACAGGTAAGGGCTCTATAGGAAAGTAGTAAAATCATCATAGACCCAATGCAAGTGCATAGGAGTCTGATAATGACAATCAGATGATTGATTGATTGTTATAGTTCCCTATGGGAACTGTAAAAAAACAAAAAAAAAAACATAAATTTAAATCTCCCACCATGGGTGTCGCGATGTGCAAAAACACCCATAGTGTAAAAATATTTTCCCCATACGACAAAAACAGAAAAAGCTTCCAAATGGCCGATTCGTTGTTTTTAGTTTTCATTTCTACAAGAGATTAGTTATTAAAAAATTATGCACACCCAGAATGGTATCATTGAAAAGTTGACATAGCCCCTCAAAAAGAGCCCCCATACAGCTCAGTACACATAATTACAAAAAGTTATAGGGGACAAAAAATAAAACTTTTTTTTTCCCACTTGCTTTTTGATCGTAATAAAAAAACTAAGAAAAACTATACATATATGGTATCACCGGATTCATACTGAGCTATAGAATAAAAGTAACTGGTCAGTTTTATCGCACATCAAGCATCTTAAATAGAAAAAAATGTAAAACTGTAGAATTGCGTTTTTTGTTTTTTTGCAATTTCACCCCATTTGGATTTTTTATTCCTGCTTTCCACTACAACATATGCAATATTAAATGGTGGCGTTGTCCCGCAAAAAACAAGCCCTCATACGGCTATGTGAACAGACAAATAAAAAGTTATGGTTCTGGGAAGGCAGGGAGTGCAAAACGAAAACGCAAAAAAACCTCAGGGTGTGAAAGGGTTAATGATCAAGTAGTATGGACTTGTCACTGTACCATTCACAAAGTGTAGGGCAGTTCTGTGTTAGACACACATGCCCACACTAACACAACCACCAAAGGCTCGTCTGGTGAGAAGTGGCTGATGCATATCGCTCTCCTTGACGTCTCCAACATTGTTGGCGGCCATCATTTCTGCTTGGCGTGAATTGACTTTCATCAGAACAGCACTGAGGCCCACTGGTCCTTCATCCAGTGTAAATGCTCCCTGGTCCATGCAAGACGATGACGCCTGTGGTCAGGTACCCTTGCAGGTCGGCTAGCACATAGACCACGCTGATGTAAACTGTTTCAAATGGTCCGAGGTGACACTTGGGTGTCTCTCGCTTCCCTTAAATGTGCCTGGAGTTGTGTGGCATTCATTATCTGGTTTCACAGGGCATTCAAAATTAAGTTGTTATCCGTGTTGGATGTGGCCAAAGGACGTCCACTTCTATGCCTTTCTGTTACTCTTCCAGTCTCTCTATCTCTGTTGCAACCTGCCTCTGACACTGTAAGCTCAGTGGCCACTTCTGTCTGAGAACATCCTGCTTGAGGCCTCGCCGTGGCGAGGTACTGTTGATCAGTTGTTAGATGTTGTCTTGGTTTCATGTCAAAATGTGAACAGCATGATGAGGAGGACTGTTTTAAATTCCAATTGAACTAGGAAATCTATTGGGCGATTCATTTATCAAACACCTGTTGTGAATTTGCCGTTAAGCTCCTTGTTGGAGAACAGCAAGTGGCGCTAAAAGTACTGAAACGCTGGACATGTGTTCAAAACTTAGATTCCCTTTAACAGAAACTTAATGTGACCTACTCTGTCACCTGCATATTACCTTTTTTTTTTTTTTTTTTTTTTTTCATTTATCCAAGTGTAATAAATTACCTTATCCATGTCTTTTTTTTAGTTGTGTGTCTTGTATTTTCTTCAAAAAGACACTTTATCCATTATGCCAATTAGGCTCTAAGGAGCCCAGAGGGGCAATTGCCTGCGCGATCGTACGGCAACTGAGGGCAACAGCGTCACTGGGCTCAGCGCATGCCCAGTGACGCTGTTGCCCTCAGTTGCTGTACGATCGCACAGGTAATTGCCGGCACTGCGCCTGCGCGAGATTCCCTTTAACATTAGAGTGCATTGTAGGTTCATCCTGAATTTTCAGCCACCAGCCAAATATCCCTAACTTTTTGTAAGTACTGCATTCTTGAACAGAAATGTACTGTGTTCCTCAGCAGTTTGCCGGTCAGAACTCGCACTGAAAATATTAAAATTAATTTCTCTATCTGCTGAACCCAGTATAACATTAAAATGAACACAATGGTCTCATGTTGCTGAACCAGAGATAGCTGTACCCTAGGGAGGCTTGTGCAGCTCTTTTAGGCTTTGTGTGTTGTAATAAGTGCCTACTGCAAGAAACGGGCATGAGAACTTTTTACATTCTTATGTATTGAACTCTGTCATTGCTTAACATTATGGGCTGCTGTCCTATGGTGATCTCATGACCTTGTCTTGTCTAATGGGGGCCATACATCTTAGATGCATTTCTGAGCCTGATAGTCTACAAATCCAGCTGAGTTTATCTACAATGTTGTAGGGGTCTGACACCTCACCTCATCTAAGGAGTTTACAGAAGGAGGAAGCTCCCTCTCTGGCCCCATTTGGCTACCCACAGTATGATTGTTGGGTGCTAAAACCGTCTGCGGCCTTACAGTTCTCAGAGCTTGCCAGCTGTGGAAGCCTGAGGACCAACCCCAGACTGGGGTGAACTTAGTGTGCATTAGGCCTTGCACTCAAGACTTCCGTGTCGTTTTTATTTATTTTTTGCGGCTAGGATGCAAACCCATTTATTTCAATGGGTCCAAAAAATGCGGACGGCAGTGTGCTATCCGTATGTCTGTTCCGTAGCCCTGCAAAAATCGCAAAACACAAGTTTGTGTGCATGTAGCCCAATACTGACGGTCACAATGCATTTCAATACACGAGGTGTAATGCATTCTAGAAGGAACAGACTCTCAAAGCTTGAAGTCACCTAGTGGCACAAAAATAAGTTTCACATTAAAACTAAATGGTCCCTTTCCCCTCTTCAACCAATTTACAATTGAAGAAAAAAATATAAAAATAGACCTATTGGGTATCGCTGATCATGGCACCAGTGAGTGAAGGCAGAGGGATGCGGCTCCCTCTGCCTTCTGATCGGAGCCCCCGCAGTGAAATCGCGGGCCTCTGATCAGTTGCCATGGCAGTCTGGGAGCAGCTGAAGCGCTCAAGGCCTGCCATTGCTTTGTCCATACTGGGTAATGGGAAAAATGAAAACGGGAGGTTCGCCTTTTTATCTTGTCCCCAAAAAGTGATTAAAAAGGCGTTCATACCACAAAAATGGTATGAATAAAAAAGTTCATTCCGAAAAAACAAGCCCTCATAGACCTCTGTAGACCGAAATATAAAAAAAAGTTATGGCTGTCAGAGTATGGCATGCAAAGAATTTATTTATTTTTCAAAGGTTTTTATATATTTTTTAAAAACCTATACAAGTTTAGTATCGTCGTATTGAGCAGCAGAATAAGGTTGTCAGGTCATTTTTAGTGCATAGTGAACACTGATGTCAAACCCCCAAAAATCTTGGTGGAATTCTGTATTTTTTGTTTTGAGATGGTAAATTACATGGTGGCAATAAAAATAATGCATCTTGTCCTGCCAAAAAAGCCCTCATAGCTATGTGAACAGAAAATAAAAATTATGGTTATTAAAACGTGGAAAAAATGCAAATATGAAAATAGGCCTTAACCCCTTAAGGTCAAGTGCATGCTTTTCCATATTCAGATGTCACTTGTGGATTTAATATAATATTTGTTTTTTTTTTCTCTAGATATCTGTTGTAAATACAGAAGACGACATGTCATGAGCCTGGCATTTATCATCCTCATCCAGTCTACACTGCATTAACAGGATAATTTGGTTCCAGATGGTGACCAGTCCAGACGCTGAACGCATCCTGCCCCTTTACTATGGAAGCGTGAATATTTTGTATGTGTGACACAGCTGTTATGATTGGAACTTGCCGTGGAAACCTTTTTGTATATATTTCTTAATAAGCTTGTTCAGCTTTTGAAAAGGTTACCATTTTGTCCATAGCCCCCATGCCTTTATTTATTTTCAGTATTTGTTATCCTTCACTCCCACATAGGCCAAGTACTGTATAAAAACACTTTCCATGAAAGCCATATCCCAGCAATGAAATTTTGTGCTATATATAGTGAATTTACCTGTACATACTTTGTATAGGCAGATGTACATATCCTTGGAGACGGTCACTATTCTGAAGCACTTTGAAGTCTTTTTGATTGTAAATATGTTTCTGTACACTTTTACACTTTGTTTTTTTTTGTTTTGTTTCGACTGGTTGGGGCAATGGCAATAGACAAAACAAAACGGGTTATTCATATGAAATTGCCAAATAACTTCTTAACCTTAAACAATTTTGTATGTTTGAATGCAGCTGTAAATGTGTATGGACTGACCTTTTTTAGAGATACATGGGGTGAATTCCCCATCAGAACCACTGGAGATTCCTTTGAGAATAAAAAAAAAAAAAAAAATCATTGCAGCCTTCTCTGATCTGTCCTTTCTTGCAAAATCAATGCAAAGTGAAATGGATTTCTTCTTGGCAGGACAAATGTAGCGAATTGATCAGTAAGCCACATGAATATTCTCAGTTCCCAAAGTCATTAATACTATTCATTCTGCAAAGTGCTGAGCCTCGACTTCTTTTTTTATGCCTGGCAATGCCAACCAGCATGCTTGAGTGTGTTGAGTTTTAATAGGCTTATTAAAAAAATTGAGAAAAAAGTCTAGTTTAATACTGTTCTTTAGGTCTAACCTGTTAATGGAATCCAAAGGAAACTTTAAATGGGTATTCCAGGGATGGTCCTTTGTAAAAAAAAAAAAAAATTCATACTTGCCTGCCCCTATCCTCTGTGATGCTTCTGCTGTGTCCATGTTCCAATCCCCAGATGGTCTTGATGCTGCATAGTCACATGCTCCACTGCGACCAATGCCTGGCTTAAGTGGCAAAGTGCTACTCCTGGCCTTGTTACTGCTGAAGCCATTCACTGGCTGCAGCAAACACGTGACTGTGCCCATGCAGTTCCAGAAAAAAAAACAGGGACTGGAACATGGGCACATCCCAGGCATTGTGGTGGGGAGCAGATAAGTGTAAAGAAAAGTCTGTATTCCTGCAGAAATCCTTTTCAAGCTATGAGCATTGGCTTCACAGGTAAAGCCTACCAATATGGCTTACTCCTTTAAAAAAAAAAAAAAAGTCAACCTACTAATTTGGCTTAAATTTTATTTCCTATAGCAATAACAAACGACAAGACAGGTGCACACTGCGGTCTTACTAAGCCCTCAAACTGATGTTAAAATTGAGAGGTTAGTCAACATGTCCTGCTGTGGAGGACATGCCTAAGCCCGAGCACCACGCCAAGGTTTCTCAGTAGCTTGGGACCTAACACTCACTTACCTGTGCCGTATGGGCAATACCAGGGGCCAGTGGGCATTACAGGAGTGTAAAGGCTGACTCACAGCAAACTCCCCAGTTACCTCCAGCATGTAGCAATGCCTGCAATGGGAGGAGTGAGAAGGCTTTGAGCCCCACCCAAGACTGGCTGATATGGCCCAGGCCTCACAGGTGCACCTAAGGCCCCTTTCACACGGGCGTGATTTCTGCGCGGGCGCAATGCGTGAGGTGGACGCATTGCACCCGCACTAAATCCGGACCCATTCATTTCTATGGGGCTGTGCACACGAGCAGTGATTTTTCACGCATCACTTCTGCGTTGCGTGAAAATAGCAGCATGCTCTATATTTTGCGTTTTTCACGCAAAGCAGGCCCCATAGAAGTGAAGGGGGCTGCGGGAAAATCGCAAGCATCCGCAATAAAGTGCAGATGCAGTGCGATTTTATTATATTTTTTTTTTCTCCTGCATGGTTGCTAAGAGATGGGACCTGATCTTTATTTTCCCTTATAACCTGGTTATAAGGGAAAATAATAGCATTCTCAATAAAGAATGCTTCGTAAAATGTGGATTAAGGGGTTAAAAATAAAAACTTAACTCACCTTAGCCACTTGATCACGTAGTTGCCAATCTCTTCTGTCTTCAAGCATTCGCAGCCATCTAAAGGACCTGTAGTGACGTCACATCACATGGTCTAATCACCATGGTGATGGACCATGTTATGAGCTCGGTGACCTCGTCACAGGTCCTTTAGACGGCAGCTAATGAATGAAGAAGACAGAAGAGATCGCAAAAATCGTAGATGTGAAAATAATATTAACTACCGATAATAGACAACACTGGGCATAGAAACCTAGGCAAACGTGTGAACCATAGGGCTTCCCTAGCAAATTCCTCTCTGTGTCCTAGTTAGGACAATGAATTTATTACTATGAGAAATAGCTAACACCGGATCTATCTCTAACCAACACAACACTTGCTACCTCTTGATGAAACTGCCTAGTGCTAGCATTCAAAACATGATCAAAATCATTTTAACATACCCTCTAGGAAGTTAATAAACCAGGTCGATCGTGCGGGCGTCCCCTCTACACGCGTTTCGCGGTATGCTTCTTCAGGAGGAGAGCAGCTGGACAAGAGTAACGGAATCAATACAGGCAGGATCAATGATGTGCTGAGGCTCCTCCACTAAATCACCAGGGTTAGAAGAACAGGGCATCCACCTTGGTATTATCTGCAGAATGGAAATATAAAATTAAAGCGGGCAAAAAACACACCAAAGGGCTTGATGAAGGTTGTCATTGAGCAGACCGGAGTTGTCAGATTCTTGTGATTGGTGTAAATAATGTCTGGGTGACTGGCACCCTATAACATAGGATGTCATTCTTCAAGGGGCAATTTGATAGCCAGTAACCCCTGGTACCCGATGGAATAATTTTTGTTCAGCTGAGGAGCAGGTCTTGGAAAACATGGTAAGCAGCTGTACATACTCGAAGCCCCCTTTTTCAGTACAGCTCTGACCTTCAAGGAGGATGCTTCCACCTAAGGGAAGAATTGTTTGGCGACATCCAGGCATTGAAGAATAAAGGCTGAGTTGAAGGCTTGTCTAAAGGACAGGAAAGTTAACTTGTCCTCTGGAGTCCAGTTCTTAGTGTTCACCCTCTTCTGAGTAACAGCAGAGATGGGTGCAGTCGGAGAGGGATAAACTGTAGTAGCTAGGAAAACCCTGGAATCTCTGAAAGGTTCACAAGCCAGAAGTATGGGGACAATGCAGTACAGCAAACAATTTCTCTGGGTCTATCTTGATACCATGTTTTGAAATGTAACCCAGAAAGGATAAGGAGTTTATCTTTGTTTTTGTTTTTTAAAGAGCTTTTTCAAATTTAGCATTAAAGCCTGTTTTTCTCAAGGAACAGTGCGAACAGGGCTTCAGTGGAGGATCAGATCTGGTGAGAAGATTTAAGGTGTCATCCAAATAAACAAATATATCTATTACAAATGTAGAAGAAATTGTGTAAACTAGAATTGACAAATTCCTGGAATACTGCCAGAGGATTACTAAGGGTGAAGGGCATGGCTAGGTATTGGTAATGTCGGTCGCAGGTATTAAAAGTAGTCTTCTGCTTGTCCCCATCTTAAATCCAAATTAAGCTATGAGATGCCTGGAGGTCAAGCTTACTGTGGAGTCTGTCAGAGTTCAAGAACCAGGAGCTGCAGATATTTGTTTTTGACTAATCTATTTACACCACGATGGTCAATACATGGTTCGAGAGATCCGTCCTTTTTCTTGACAGAAAATAATCCAACTCCTGCGAGCGAATAGAATTCATGAATGAAACCTCTTCAAAGTTCTCTATGTATTTAGACATGGCTTGAGTCTTGGGCAAGGACAACTGACACGTGGCCATGAGGAGGGGGGGGGGGGGAGTAGTTCCAAGTAAGGGCTCTTTCACACTTGCGTTTTTGTTTTCCGGCATAGAGTTCCGTCATCGGGGCCCGCATGGATCACGTGATCCATGCGCACGTGGCGCTCTGACATCATTGTGGAGTGCCCCGGGAGCCGCACGGACTACAAGTATCTGCTCCCCCCCCCCCCCTCCCCACTACTACTATGGCAACCAGGACTTTAATAGCGTCCTGGCTGCCATAGTAACTTCAAAGCATTTCGAAGACTGATCAGGATCCTGATCAGTCTTCTAATGCTTTCAGGCGACTTGCGTTCTGACAGATCCGGCAGGGCGGAAGTGCCTGCTGGATCCTCAGAACGCAAGTGTGAAAGAGACCTAATAGGTCAATGGGGTAGTCGTAAGGATGAAGAAGTGACAGGGTCTCTGCCTTCTTATTGAAGACATCCGTGTAACAGGAGTAGGCTGGAGGTAGGCCTAGGAGATTCTGAGGAATGGGTGGAACTCGAGCAGGCTGTAGATGTCGGGCAGCATTCTAATGGTGATGGCCCACACTGCAGTTCCGACATGCATTCATGATGCAGTTTTCAATATAGCCAGTTTAAAAACAAATCACAGTTCAGGGCGGCCATTCCGTTTTGATAGGCAGGACGAGTGTAAGGGTTAGGTTTTCTTCCCTCCTTAGCCTACCCAGCCTAATTGATAAATTGCTTTGTATGGCACAACTATATCCTGAATGCATTTTAGAACTGCACAGTGTGCCATCACCCTCAGGCGTGTGGAAATTGTATCGCCCTACGCCCGGGGACAGGCAGTTTGTTCGGTAGCTTAGCCCTGCTTCGGGCAAGTAGCAGGGCTGACTGTGGCTGCCTTAGGGCGCAGAGACGCTGGGCCAAGGGAGGGGGAGGAAAAATTTAAATAAATCACTTGCGTGCCTCTGGCTGGCCACGGCTGTTCTCTTCTGTATGATCATAATATCTTGGGCTCCTGGCAAGTTGTTTGAGGACCTGGGAACACTCAGCCAATCAGTGGCTGCAGCTGTATCGCGTGTCAGGCCAGGGATTTCCTGCTTAGCCAATCACTGGCCTGACACAGCTGCAGCCACTGATTGAGGACCTAGGAAAACTCAGCCAAACAACTTGTCGGGAAGCTCAAGATACCAGGATTATACAGAGGAGAAGGGGAGTTGCTGCAGACGGGACCAGGTGAGCATAATGGTTTTTACACATTAATAGAAGGGGGGGGGGGGGGAATATGACATTTCTCACCCTCCATGTCACAGTTCTATTAAATAATTTTTTTTGTATCGGGACAAGTAGATCGAGCCCCCGCTTTAATCCTTCGACAAGTAGTTGTGTTTTTTTTTGTTTTGTTTTTTTAATTTCCACACCCCTGACCCTAATGCAGAATCTGTTCTGAGTTCCAATCTAGGACAAGACTCTGTAGACAAAGCCAGGGCAGTCCCAGCAAACTAGGTCTGGTAGATCCAGAGGACACACAATTTTGTTTGTGTGAATTATTCCCACTTGAAGCTCCCTGGACGTGGTGACTAGTGATGAGCAGCAGGGGCAATATTTGAATTTGTGATATTTAGCGAATATTTGTCATAAATTAGCAATTTTCTTGATTGTGATAGAATATTATATGCGCATATTGCGTGCGAAATACAGGCATGGGTCACTATTGCTACATTTTTCAAGCTGCTAGAAGTTTCCTGAGACTGCCGATTTGCGCAATCGTGAATATATCGGAGAACTCTATCTGCATATAAAGCTATTGTAATGTTCTGCTGTGCCAACCATTTTCTCCAATTAATGATGCGCAATATGTGCAACTTCACATTTTAGCAGGTGTGACTACATATTAGTGATTGGTGCACTAAGTATTGTGAACTTGTCTGTAGCATGTATGGACAGTAGAAACTATCAGCCGCACTATATCACAATCTGACCTGACTATCTCCCACTAACTATCTGATAGAAATAAAAAAATATATATCTCTATATACAGATATAGATATATATAGAGAGAGAGAATGTAATGTGACACAGAGCACAGCAATGACACTGCTGTCTCTCAGAACTGAAGAAAACTGCAGAAAATGGCTGCTGTGGAGGTTCTTGTATAGTAAAGGGGTAGGGAACTTTCCTATTGGTTGCTAGGGATGGTGCTAAGCTCAGAGACATTGCGGACTTCTCATTGGCCCACAGGCAAGAAGCAGGGAGGGATCTTGTGTACTGGCTAAAAAACAAAAATCTAGAGTATTTGCGAATACGAATATATAGCACTATATTCTAAATCTTTGTGAATTCTCGAAGTGGCAATATTTGTGATTACAATTCACGATTCGAATATATGCGCCCAACACTATTGGTGACGTACTGGATTGTTTGCCAGTTGTCACCACCAAAGAGTTCTCCCAGTATAGGGAAGGTATGTAGTATTGGTTTCTGAAGGCCTGATGCAGGACGTTTCCAGAGTAAAGTAAAACCTGTACTGTAAACCACCTAATCGCAAAACAAACGGGTATGCTTGTACTCACCCAGGGTAGTTTGTCCTGCCGACCTTGGGCTCTGGAGTTTCCCCCCCTGAGAGGACAAGTATGAACATAGTATCCTTTTGGCTTTGCAATACATATGCAGGTTGTTAGTGTCGATGTTGGCACTGTTCTTCAGACAGTATGACACTCCTGGACAGGAACTAGGGATCTCGGAAACGGTGCCAGTTTGGGAGTTCTCCTCCTTTCCCGTACAGACTCCGTGCGTCGTTTCCTGAAGTGGAAATCTGTGCAGGTAGCAGGGAGATCAAATTATCCAGTGTTGATGGGACTTCCCACCAATTCATCTTTAATATGTCTGGAAAGACAATTCTGTGGCAAGTGAACCGATTGTCAAGCCGCCCACTGACAGACACAAGTGAAACTGTGCAACTAGGCCAATCAAACACCTTGCATAAGTTTGCCAGCTTGGAACTGTCAGTGGGAAACTGGTGGATGAGCAGTTCTAAGAATGTAGTACACTGGTTAATGAATCCTATGTCTTGTGGGGGGTCCCCATCCTAACAGAAGCAGAGACAGATGCAAATTGGAGGCTGCTGAGGAGTTGTTGCAGATATGGTTGGAGGTTGCAGTACCGTAGTGGCAGTGGTAAAGACATCCAGGCAGGCAGAAATATTATACAGATGAGACAAAGCTGCTGCTCCTGGCACCCACACTTGTTCTGTAGCTCCTTGAATACCTCAGGCAGACCCATCTGGGGAGGGCCAGAAGGTTCCACACCCTGAGCAACCTGTACAGCTGTGGATGTAAAACCACTGTGCCAACCAATGGATTTGACTTAGGCTACATGCACACGACAGTTGTTTTTTGCTGTCCATAAATCGCGGATCCGTCTTCCTTTTTTTTTCCACCTCCACATCAGTTCCGCGTGTCCGCAAATTTTGTAGGTTGTGTTTCCGTATGTCTTTCGTTTATTTTTGCGGATCCGCAAAAAAAAAACAGAAGGCTTGAACCAGTTTCTTAAAGTACCTGTACAAGTGCCCTGGTCTCCAAGCAACCATCCGCAAAAAAAAACGGATGCGGATGACAAACGGATGGCTTCCGTTGGTCATCCGCATTTTTTGCGGACCCATTGACTTCTATGGGTCCGCAAATCGTTTTTTGCGGACAACAATAGGACATGCCATATTTTTTTTGCGGACGTGAAATGCGGACGCGGACAGGCATCTGCATTTTTAACGGATCCATAGAAATGAATGGGAAACCATCCGATCCGCAAAAAAAACACGGAACAGAGGCCGCAAAAAAACACTGCCGTGTGCATGTAGGCTTAGGGTTGAACCTAAGAGTGTTATCCTGCCCGTTCCCTAGTTTTCAACTTTTAACCCTTATTCACTGCACCAGGCTGGTTCCTCTTGGAGTAGTGTCCACGTGGATGGCCCCTAACCCAGGGGGGGTTAAAAGACACTGAGCATCACCTTGTAGTCACTAACAGGCCAAGGTCTGGGTAGGCAGAGTATGTGCAAATCCTTTACAATCCAAAGGTCAGGGCTGGTAGCGGTAGTCGGGGTAAGGCAGCAGAAAATCAGGCAGAAGTTGGTACACCTTTGCAGGAATTGGCACACTAGACTAACCTATTTCTGAGGCTCCCTCCCAAAGGCTGATGCAGATTGAGGCACATGCCACCCTAAGGGCTAAATTAGAGAAACCCAGCTGGTAAGCACAGGCAGTGGTCTGTCCAAGAAGACAAACCAGAAAACGCGGGCCTGGTGTAAAGAATCTGCGACTGAGGTCCCTGTCACTGAGGAAACTGCAGCAGTGAGGTGAGTACATACAGTTGGGTCCATATATATTTGGACACTGACACAAATGTGTTTTTTTTAACCTGTTTACTAAAACATATTCGAGTTATAGCTATATAATGGACAAAGTACAGACTTTTAGCTTTCATCTGAGGGTATCCACATTAAAATTGGATGGAGGGTTTAGAAGTTTCAGCTCTTTTACATATAGCACCCTGTTTTTAAGGGGACCAAAAGTAATTGGACAATTAACTCAAAGGCTTCCATGGGCAGGTGTGGGCAATTCCTTCATTATTTCATTCTTAATTAAGCTGATAAAAGGCCTGGAGTTGATTTAAAGTGTGGTGCTTGCATTTTGAAGATTTTGCTGAGAAGTAAACATGCGGTCAAAGGAGCTCTCCATGCAGGTGAAACAAGCCATCCTTTATCTGCAAAAACAGGGAAAAAAACATCAGAGAAATTGCTACACTATTAGAAATGTCAAAATCTCCAGTTTGGTACATGGTGAGAAAGAAAGAAAGCACTGGTGACCTCAACAATGCAAAAAGACCATTGACGCCCAGGGAAGACAACAGTGGTGGGTGATCGCAGAATAATTACCATGGGGAAGAGAAACCCCTTCACACCAGCCAACCAAGTGAACAACACTCTCCAGGATATAGACGTATCAATATCCAAATCTACCATAAAGAGAAGACTGCATGAAAGTAAATACAGAGGGATCACTGCACAATGCAAGCCACTCATAAGCCTCAAGAATAAGAAGCCTAGATTGGACTTTGCTAAAAAAAAAAAAAAAAAAAACATCTTAAAAAACCAGCACACTTGTGAAAGAACATTCTTTGGACAGACGAAACCAAGATCAGCCTCTACCAGAATGATGGAAAGAAAGTATGGTGAAGGCATGGTACAGCGCATGATCCAATGCATGATCCAAAGCATACCTCATCATCTGTGAGACACGGCGGAGGCAGTGTGATGGCTTGGGCATGCATGGCTGCCAGAGGCCCTGGGTCCCTAGTGTTTGATGTGACACAGGACAGAAGCAGCCGGATAAATTCTGGGGTTTTCAGAGACATACTGTGTGCTCAAATCCAGGCTTTATGTTTTAGGTCATTGGTCGGCATTTCATAATACAGATGGACAAAGCAACCCAGGAGTTTATTAAGGCAAAGACGTGGAATATTCTTGAATGGCCATGTCACTCCCCTGATCTGAACCCAATAGAGCATTTCACTTGTTAAAGACTAAACTTCAGACAGAAAGGCCCACAAACAACCAGCAAATGAAAGACGCTGCTGTAAAGGCCGGGCCGAGCATTAAAAAGGAGGAAAGTGATGTCCACGAGTTCAAGACTTCAGGCAGCCATTGCCAACAAAGGGGTTTTAACCAAGTATTAGACAAATTAAATAATTGTAAATAAAATGTAAAATTTCTATTTACTTTTGAGCCCCTAAAATGAAGCGATTGAGTTTAAAAAAAATGCTTTAGTTCCTCACATTTTTTTGTTAAATCCACTGAATTAAAGCTGAAAGTCTGAACTTCAACTGCATCTGAATTGTTTTGTTCAAAATCCATTGTGGTAACGTACAGAATAAAAAATAGAAAAGTGTGTGTGTGTATATATAGAGATAGAGATCTAACACACACACATATATATATATATATATACACACACACACACACACACACCTAACTGTGGTTACATAGTTATTACGGTTGAAAAAAGACATAAGTCGATCAAGTTCAACCAAAGGAGAGGTGGGGACGCAAATCCCAAAAGGAGGTGAGACTGAGATTTCTACACATTTTCATAAGCATTAATGTCATTTACTTTTAAAATTTCATCTAAACCAGTGTTTCCCAACCTGTGTGCCTCCAGCTGTTGCAAAACTACAACTCCCAGCATGCCCGGACAGCCTTTGGCTGCCTTTGGATGTTACGGGAGAATATCTGCATATGACATCTTAATACAACACACCCTCTTGAACCAAAAGTATAGCAAGGCCCTCAGAAACCAATGGGTGTACAATTATGCTAATTAGCATTTCTTGAATATCATTTTATTTATTTTTTTAAGGGCAATTAAAAGGGCATTGAAGATGTGAAGACAATGAAGCTGCTAAGTACAAGGAGACTTGCATGAATATTAAACTGTTTGATTTGTGGAAAAACAGAAGTATTAGGTCTGAGCTGCACAGATGTGGCAGCACTGAAGACCTCAAGGTGTGCGAAATGAGCACAAAACGGATTTACCTGCAGGCCTAGAGTGTATTTAAATGTTTTTTTTTTTTTTCTTTTCCATGGTTTAAAACTGCTGCGGGTTTGCTGTTCTTAGGAAAATTGTTACTTTTCTGACAGGGGAATTAAGCACAGGGATGGTTGTGTAGCTGGGGCAACTCACCAAAGTGCTAGGATTCATTTCACAAGAAGCTGTATGTATTTTTTGAATGTGGGAGAGAACCCACACAGGGAGAGTATTTAAACTCCATACCGATACTGCCTTTGGTGACATTTGAACCCAGGACCTGAGCACTACAAGGCACCAGTGCTAGCCACTCTGCTTCCCAGTTGCCATTTGTAAGCATAGGATACTTTTTATTTTTTTTATATTTTTCTCCTGTTGAAAAAAATTAATAAATAAAAAATGCACAAACACCATAATATGCAGTATTTGACTTAACAAATGCACTGCAAGTAAAAAAATTCTAAAGTTCCATTACAAAATAACCTACCCGTTTGAAAACTGCTGTAGCTAACTGTTTTTTGCATGGAAAACAGTTAAAAAAAAAAAAAACTGCAAAACCCTGGTAAAAGTTGTGTGAAACCAGTCTAATTGCACAGTATAGGTCAACAATATCAAATTCCTGGGGGCGTGGCGTGCACCTCGTCGGAGATGGCCACTTGGTGAAGGAGCTCTGCAGCGAAACCCCTCAGAAGTGTCTACACAGCGTCCTAGCGCAGATATTTTGGACCACAAACCTGTAGCAGCATTTGCCCCAAGACATGATGACAAGGAAGAGGTCCGCAAGGCCGGGTGTCCGCAGACTGACGGAGTTCTTTCCCACACCAGAGAAGAGTGTCTCCCTCCATGAGGCCTATCACAGCCACCTCCAGTGCATCATGCGCCACCAGAGGCCCTGCAGATATTATCACCGATGGGGCACATGGCGGGAGTGAGCACTCCTCCCCGAACAGTCCGATGGGGAAAAGGAGCAACGGGATGTGACCTGCGGTGTCATAGCATGTGATACGCCTCTCGTCTCTGATTGAACCTCCAAGGTACAGCCTCCCGTCCATTTGAGATGACATCCCATATAAGGAGCTTGAGTGGGCGGGCGCGCACGGCCATAATAGCGCCGACATTGTGCACGCTACATGTGCTAATGCGCCGCCACAGATGTTCTAATTATTATTCATAACTTACCTGTAATCGCTGCTATAGGCTCTTGATGAGGCGCTCGCACAAAGAGCGCAGAAAAGCGTAGAGCTAGGCAGGTTAGGGTGGTGACATCTACATATTAGATCAGCGGTTTTAGGGCACCATGATATCTGTGTGACAGTCTGACTCAGAAAGCACAAGTCCTGGGTACGGATGTTACTCACACAACAATAGAGTTCAGACTAGTGAGTTCAGACTAGCAAAGTGACTGCAAAATATCTCCTCATAAGGAGTGTTGGTTTTTGTAGTCACGCGTACTTAGGTGTAATTTGGAGGCAATACACAATAGCCCAAGGACTCTCTGAACTCTGGGTGAATAGACATCCTGTTACTGAGTTGTTCATTCTCAGCAGGGTCTCACCCTGGTAATTATATCTGTGTGGAGGGGAATTTACATCCAGATCACACTTGGCTCAATAACATTGTAGCCAATGTAATTGAGGTGTTTATATTTACTGACCTCTGCTGGATGTTAGTTTCTGATACACAGAACACAGTGGTGTGATACATTGTTGCACACACCGTGCACAGAAACATTACCCCCTCCATTACTTGCCTGTTTGTTCCCACGAGGGGATGGTATCACTGACAATTTTAAATAATACAAGAATAAAGGTGTTATTTTTTTTATTTTAACCGTCTTTACAGGCAGTGAATCTCTCCAGGTAGAGAGAACATCACCACGGCCCGCGACTTCCACCACCATGCAGGGAGGGGAGAAATGGCGCCGGAGGTTACTCAACAACCAGCGGTGAGTGCACCGACAGCAGCACCTTCTCTGCCCCATCACCTGTCCCAGCAAACTCCTCTGGAGACGAGCACTTCATTTTCTATTCCTATGGAAACCTCTGATGCCTCTAACCTTTTAACCCCTTAGTGACCACCCATACGTGTTTTTACGGCGGTCACTAAGGGGCCTTAGGCTGGGCCGCCGCATTTTTACATGAGAGCCGGGGCCCTGCTCTAACAGCCCGAACCAGCAGGAGTGCCGATCCAGGTTGTTTAACACTTTACATGCCGGGCGCAATGGCGCCCGCTGCATGTAAAGTGGTAACAGAGGGAACGGACTCCCTCTGTCTCCCATCAGCACCCCGCAAATGCGATTGCGGGGTGCTGATGTGCTGGGAAGATTACCTGGCTTCCGATCAGGGCCCCGAGCCTGCAGGGGCAGATTAAGTGCATGATAGGCCCGGGGCTGTCTACCCAACTCGGGCCCCTCCATCCATTTTAGTTTAATTTTTTTCCGTATGAAGAGGCTGCGGTGCTTCGTGAGCGTCACAGTCTCTTTCTAGGCCATATGACATCACATTCATCGTTCACATGGTCTAGGTGTAGCTCAGTCCCATCTAAGTGATTGGGGATGATCTGAAATACCAAGCACACTGCTATCGAATGGACATCACTGTGCTTGTTAAGTAGCAAAGAGGCTGCGGCGCTCACTGGAACATCGCGGTCTCCTCAAACAACGGATTGGCGGGGGTGCCAGGAATCATACCCCCACCATCTCATAACTCTCTGAGTACAGATGTCATAGATGTTACCTGCAGTCCTATGTAACACCGCACATAACACAGTGAACTATTGTGTTATGTGGGGTGTTACATAGGACTGCATGGAACATCTACTACATTATCTGCACAAAGAAAGTTATGACTATTATCTGGGCTGTTACATAGGACTGCAGGTGACAAATTAAAATTTTAGTTGCCAAATTTAAAATACATATGATTATGATAAAAAAAACTTGGAGGAGAAGATGAGAGGCAGGTCACAGTAGTGAGCCACCTCTACATATAGGAGAATACAGCACCACATACCTCTTACATCCAGGGACATCTCCTGTCATGTAGAACTTCTCTTTCCTCTTCTCCTCCGTTTGACTTAGTACGGCATGACAAATTCTTTCCGCCGCATCTCGTCTCTACAGAGTTTGTTACACAGACACATTAGATTTCTCATAATTGGGGTCATTTATCAAACTGGTGTAAAGTAGAACTGGCTTAGTTGCCCATAGCAACCAATCAGATTCCACCTTTCATTTTCCACAGGAGCTGTCAAAAATGAAAGGTGGAATCTGTTGCTGTGGGCTACTAAGCCAGGTCTACTTTACACCAGCTTTATAAATTATCCCAAAGGTCCCTATAGTGTCTACAGCAGTTATAATGTCCCCTAGAGTGCCCCCAGTAATAACAACAACACCCTATATTGTGCTCCAGGTAATAATGCCTGTATAGTGTCCCCAAAAATAATGTCCCCTAATAGCAATGCCCCTAATTTCCCACACACTGCCGCCATATAATAATTTCCCCTAAACTGCCCCATACAATAATTTTCCCCCCCATTGCCCCATATAGTTATTTCCCCCCATTGCCCCATATAGTTATTTCCCCCCACACTGCCCCCATATAATAATTTCCCCTACACTGCCCCATATAATAATTTCCCCACACTGCCCCATATAATAATTTCCCCCCACACTGCCCCCATATAGTAATTTCCCCTATACTGCTCCATATAGTAATTTCCTCCACACTGCCCCATATAGTAATTTCCTCCACACTGCTCCATATAGTAATTTCCCCCACACTGCCCCATATAGTAATTTCCCCCACACTGCCCCATATAATAATTTCCCCCACACTGCCCCATATAATAATTTCCCCCACACTGCTCCTATATAGTAATTTCCCCCACACTGTCCAATATAGTAATTTCCCCCACACTGCTCCTATATAGTAATTTCCCCACACTGCCCAATATAGTAATTTCCTCCACACTGCCCCCATATAGTAATTTCCCCCACACTGCTCCCATATAGTAATTTCCCCCACACTGCCCCATATAGTAATTTCCCTCACACTGCCCCCATATAGTAATTTCCTCCATACTGCTCCCATAAAGTAATTCGCCTCCACACTGCCCTCCCATGAAAATATTTGCCCCCACACTGCCCCCATGAAGTAATTTTCCACCACACTGCCCCCATAAAGTAATTTGCCCCCACACTGCCCCCATGAAGTAATTTGCCCCCACACTGCACCCCTATGAAATTATTTGCCCCCATGTAATAATCTACACCCACCTATACTGCGCCCCACACTGCCCCCATGTCCTCCTCTGGCCCCCAAAGGCACACACAGAAAAAAAAACAACTAAAAGCTAATACTTACCTGGGTTCGGGATGGTGAGGCAGGCCGCAGGCACGCAATCCTCATTGTCCTGCGTCCCGGCGCAGGCACGTGATGATGTCATCACGCACGCCTGCACCGGGAATATACTACCACATAGGCCTCAGGCCTACTAGGCCTGAAGCCTATGGTGTTGATCGGCGGCGGGGCAGGGAACTATGCGCTCTTGTGCCCCGCCGCAGTATGTGGGCGCTCGGGTCGGCATTGGGCCCCCCAGTGATGCCGGGCCCGGGGCTGCCGACCCGAACGCCCCTATGTTAATCCGCCACTGCGAGCCTGTCTTCCGGCATCTCCAGCAGACTGTGCCTCTCTGGCGCAGCCTGCTGGTCAAAGTTGGAATAGCATTGCTATTAAAATGTAATGCATTATAGACATAATGCATTACATTTTAAATGCAATCAAAATACTGTATATTATAGTCTCCTTGTGGGACCATTAAGTAGTAAAAAAAATAGAAAAAAATACACATTTATTAAATAAAAAAAATTCCATAAAATAAAAAAAATATGCTTTTTTTTCCATTGAAAACACGCCTTTCAATAAAAAAAATTGCAAAAAGAAAATATCCCCCATATGTTTGGTATTTCCGCGTCCGTAACGACCCGGACTACATAAATATTACGTAAATTATCCCCTATAGTGAACGCCGTAAAAAAAATAATAATAAAAAAAGACAGAATTTCTAATTTATTTTTAGTTTCCACTGAAAAAAAATGTAATAACAAGCAATCAAAAAGCGGCATTTACTCCAAATTGATACCAATGAAAAATACAAGTCTTCCCTCAAAAATAAAGCCCTCAATCAACTCCATCGAATAAAAAATAAAAAAGTTATGGGTCTTGGGAAGTGGCAATGCAAAATAATTTTTTTGGTTAATAAAAGGGGTTTTATTGCAAAAAAAAGTAGTTAAACGTAAAAAAAAAATTATAAGTATTTAGTATCACTGTAATCGTACTGACCCAGAGAATAAGGATATTATGTTATTTGTACCGAAAAATGAACGCCGTAAAATTTATAATGTAACAACGCAGTGGCAGTATTGCTATTTTTCCCCATCTCCCTCCCAGAAAGAGTTAATAAAAGTTAATCAGAAAGTTACATGTACCCCAAAATGGTGCCTTTAAAAACTACATCTTGTCCCGTAAAAAACAAGCCCTCATAAAGCTATATAGACGAAAAAATGGACTTGCCTTCCTCTGAGCAGGCAGCTTCAGGAGCAGCCATTAAAATTATGATTTCTGCCCTGCACAGATCACTAACCTCACAGCTGCAGCAGGTTGCATCCACCATAACATCCTCTATTGAGGAAATAGGATCAAGAGTGGACCACATAGAAAACAAAATGGGAGAGCTGACCAGCTCTCACAATGAGTTGATTGATGCTCACTATAATCTTGAGGAAAAAGTAACAGCACTTAAAGCAAAGCTTACTGATTTAGAGGACAGAAACAGAAGGAACAACCTCAAGTTCAGAGGCATACCAGACTCAATTGCCTCGTCTGATTTGGTTTCCTACCTTCAAACCTTATTTACAGCTTTACTCCCCGACTGGGATTCTAAGTCATTTGTAATTGATAGGGCACACCGGCTTCCCAAGCCCAAGCATATTCCTGAGACATCCCTTAAAGATGTTATAGCCCGTATGCACTTCTACCACGTCAAAGACGCCATAATACGGGAGACCAGAATCCGTAAAAGTCTCCCTCACCCTTACCAGGAGATTCAAATTTACTCGGATCTCTCTCAAGCTACACTCCAAGCAAGAAAGGCGTTTTCCCCAGTTACCAGCTCACTACGAGAAGCAAGAATTCCTTACAGATTAGGCTTCCCGTTGAAACTTCTCATCCACAGAGACGGGACTACATTTTCCTTGAAATCTGTTGAGGAAGGAGAATCGCTCCTAAGGTCCTGGAACGCCAAGAAAGAAAACTCCATCTCCTGTCGCACGCGACTGGTCCTCTGTGGGAGACTGATCGTGAGTCAAACATGTGGTTCTAGAAATATTTCAGTGGCTTGAGGGGGGGAGTTCCGTAACGAACTGTGTAAACCCCCATAAGTACTATGGGACCCAGTACGGTTCTGTCCCATTTTCTTGCTTTCACATGGCATTACCCATGCTTGTTATGTTCTGCCTGTTATTTGTTCTTGTGTGTTATTATTTTTTTATAGGTTACAGTTAATGCATCGGCAAATCCAGGTCTTCACAGGCTTCACAAACTATGTTTTAAGAGCGCGCAGTCATATTCCTATGGCTCTTAAGGTCATGTCGCTGAATGCAAGGGGCCTCAATTCCCCCTCCCTACAAGAGGGCCTCGCTGTGGAGAGAAGTCAACAAAGCCAGGGCTGATATCCTGTGTGTACAAGAGACCCACTTTGCCCATTCGAAATGCCCCTCCTTTACACAGCGAGGCTTCTCCAAAATCTACCCATCTAACTCTCCTAAGAAAAGAGCAGGGGATAGCGGTGAGAGACACCCTTCGCCTGCATACTGAGTCTGTTTTGTACGACCCTGGGGGCAGGTACCTTGCCTTGGTGTGCACTGTGGAGTCTTCCCCTCTCCCGTTGGTAAACGTCTATGCCCCCAACAAATCCCCTGTACGTTTTTTGACCAAGGTATTAAGGAAAATCAGGAAAATCCAAAAAGGACCTTTGCTACTTTGCGGGGACTTCAATATAATTCCTGATGCTTCCATTAAGTATTTTGCGATTAATAATTCCCGGGCATTAGTCCTCTCCTCTTATGGCAGGCTCACAAAGCTACCATCAGAGGCATCCTGATGGTAATGGAACCATTCATTGAAAAAATTAGAATGTCAATAGACATGAAAGGTATCCCTGCGGGTCACTGCCAGCATAAATTGGGCCTATTTGCGGACGACGTAATTTTGACGTTGACAGATCCTTTGCCTTCCCTGAGAGCTACATATTCAATCATCCAACAATTTGGTGAGGTTTCCTATTATAAAATGAATGCCTCCAAATCCCATATTTTGGCTCTTTGGGTTCCGGACAAGCTACAACGAGCCATAGCTGCTCAGTTTCCGTTCATCTATAACTTACCTGGGAATACAGCTTTGCTTCCCCTGTCTAACTTAATCACATGCAACTACGATTCATTATACCGCCAACTTCAAAAAGAACTAGACCAATATGCTAAGGTGGAACTCACCTGGGTTGGGCAAATGACCATATACAAGATGATCGTCTTACCGAAAATCTTGATTTTTTTTCGTTCCCTAGCAATTCCACTGCCAAATAAATTATTGGATACGTTTCAAAATCAATTGTTATCTTTCATATAGAAAAATAGTATACATAGGGTGGCGGCATCCATCATGTACACACAGACAGATGGGAGGGTTGGGAGTACCTAATCTCCACCATTACTATTCCACTACAGTAATTAAACAGTTGAGATATTGGATGAAAGGAACTAATGCTGTAAGTTAACCGTCAGTAGAAAAGGACATCATTGAGGGTAAGGATTTCAGCTCCCTACTATGGGTGCATTCAATTAATACTGAATTCCCACCCCCAAGAGCCTTAACACTTAAAGCAACAATACAAACCTGGAAAGGTATTATGATGAAAACTCAATTGTATGCTACAAGGAAGGAGTTTCCACTCCCAATTGACATTCTGGAGTATCTCATTCCCGTTCTTTCTGTGTCCTTTTGGAGAGGCAGGGGCCTTCACTCTATAGAAGACTTCTATGAGGAAGGAGAGATTCGCTGTTTTTCCCAACTGCAATGCCTATATGCTATTCCTCCTACAAAACAATATAAATACTTGAGAATTTCCCACATGCTGAAATCCTTCTCCCGGTCACCGATATCGTTACCGGCTCCTTTATATAATTTTCTTTATCGTCCGAAGGGGGGACGTGATGGTCCCTACCATCATTGTATAGAATGATAGCTAACACAGACCTTTTCAAAAAAAAGGTCTCCTATATTAAGCTGGGAAAAAGACCTTCAACATTCTTTCACTGAAAAAGAATGGCAAATAGCCATATCCTCTTCTCTCAAATCCACTGCCTCTTCTAATCTTCATGAATGTTATCCTAAGCTTCTCACTCATTGGTATTACACCCCGGCTAGACTACATCACTTTTTTCCAAATGTTGATAATAGATGCTGGAGATGTCAGAGGTCCCCCGCAGACTTGTTACACATATACTGGGCTTGTCCCTCCATAAAACATTACTGGAACAATATAGAAAAACTTATACAGGATACACCACATCTAAATTCACCCACAATTGGCTCACCTATCCTTGGGCATAGAGCATATACCCCTCAAGTTTAGGAAATTAGTGTGCCACATCCTACTGACGGCCAAAATACTAATTGCCAGAAATTGGAAAAAAAACAATGCTCCCCTAGTAGATGATGTCTCATATCAGGTGTCTACCCATTGTGTATATGAAAGGATAACAGTCCAATACAAAGGCATAACTGGCTCATTTCAGAAGTCTTGGTCTTCATGGCTGGAGCACTCTCCCATACCCTCTATACAAACCTTTTGACCCAGCTATTTGTGCAGAGCTTTGACCTAGTTTTAATAAGAACATTGGGTGGAGCCTCATTTAGGTTACATTGTCTAAACGGTGCTTATATCCTTGTTGTTCTTTTCTCCTTGTTGTTTTCCAATTCTTTTGTTATTGCTGCTCTTGGCTAACCAAGGATCACAGAAATAAACGTGGCCTAAATGGGTGGGACTGCTCCAAACCCCAAACACTGTGGCGTGTTTCTAACTGGGGGGGGGGCAGTTCCTCCGCATGTGGTTCGCAGCGAACGGCTATCCCCAGCAAAAATTGCATACAATGGAGGATACCGGCGCGAACCACAAGCACCACACAAACATTCTACACAAAATAAAACATGTGCGGATGAAAATATATAAACACATAACTCACAGAAAAAAGATGCACCACATGGATAAGTAACTGACAACACTGGCTAATCCCTCACTCGGATGTTAAAAGCTGAGAGATTCGCCAATATTTCCAATCAGGAACATATTGGAGCCCCTTCAAACACCACGTCACGGTATCTCAGCATGGCATGGGGTCCTACCACTAGACTACCTATGGTGTGTGAACAAGGTCTGAAGCTGGCTCAGATTTAGTTCTGGGTCCACAGACTACCCAAAGATGCACTTAATTTATGACAAGGTGTGCGCCTTGTCATAATTTAAGTGCATCCTATGGCAGCACAGGGGGAGATTGAGACCAGCTTAAAAATGTCGGTCTTGAAATGACCCCCTCTATGCAAACATACCAGATTTGCTTTCAGGAATTTCTGTAACTCTCACATTCATCTAAATAAGGGCATTCACATGACCGTATTCGGTCTGTGAAACGGTCCGTGTGTCGGCATCTTCCGGACCAACCTAGTCTCTCCTGAGCTGAACCAACACTAACATAAATCACAAAGATGCAGAATTCCTATCTGCCTGAGGGTTTGATGTTCCATCATGAGAGTACAGTACAATTGCCCATCAATCAGATAAAAATTGACTGGATCCTAAATCAATATGATCCAGTCAGTTCGGTGATGGGAGATGTTGTTGGTCCGGTAGATTTCCTAGACCAAACATTCTCCTTTTCATCTGTCCTAAAGTTTCTCTTGCAATAGACGAATTATTAAAAATGCAAAAATCCAATTTATTTAAATTAAGGTATCTACCAGATAGGATCATTTGTTTTAAAAGTCTTGCAATCAAACTGGAGTATTGTAAAAAGTCACCAGTTATGATGCTGTTTAGCAGCTTTGAGTCACACAGGAATGGAAGCACCGATATCAAATTAATGAAAATATATTTGTGCCATCACATGTGCTGATGAAAAGTGCCAGGGGAGGCCTAGGACACAGCACACATAAAACATCAAAGAGAGGCATCCTGCTTTGAGAATGATACAGTAACTGTTAACAATAATTGATTTCATGGTCTTTCTAGGATTAAATGAAGCATTGAAGAAAAACTAAATGTTTATCTCTTCATTATGCATAACGTGTATACACAGCACTAACATGGAACTAAAGGCAGGTTGATCATTACAGTTAGGCCCCATCCACACAACCGTATTTTAGGTCCGCATCTGATCTGCATTTTTTGAGGATGGGATGCAGACCCATTCATCTCAATGGGTCTGCAAAAAATGCAGACAGCACACCACGTGCTGTCCATATCCGTATGTCCGTTGCCTAGCCCTGCAAAAAAGATAGAACATGTCCTATTCTTGTCCATTTTGCGAACAAGAATAGGCCTGGTTACAATTGATCCACAAAAAAAGAAAAAGGATGCCACACGGATGTCATCCATATTTTGTGGAGATCTGCGTTTTGTGGACAGCAGAATATATACTGTCATGTGAATGCACCCTTATTAGACATTATTATGTGATTTTCACCTCTCCGTCACTTTTATTAGCAACAATAGTGCGGCATGCCATAAAAATGGCGGTAATCCTGATGGCATAGTGTTAAGAGATAAAGGGCACTACTGTAGAGGATCTGGAGACTGGTCATATCTGGACTCTCAATGCATCTTCCATGTAACCAAATAAGAAAACCCTACTATACTACAATAAAAGTAAAGCCTTACTATAAATGGCATATAATGTTTATGGGACCTCAAACATCTCGATTCACTGGCCAAGTACACCTTGGAGTTAAATGTCTAGCCCATAAGCCAAATGAGTACTGATTTGCTTTGACCTCTTTCAGACGAGTGTGTCCAGTGCGAAAAACACGCTATGTGTGGGAGCATCATTTCCAGTTATGGACACTGCTTGTATAACAGGAGAGTACAGCATTAAAATGATTTATAATACTGTGTGTCTCTTCATGTAGAATACTTCTATAGAATTATATTTACAGCATTACGTCAGCAAAACTCAGTAGATGTCCACAGAAATACACAGCATTATAAATCACTATAATGCAGTGCAATGACGTGTCCATAACGTGAAATCATGCTCCCACACGGAGGGTGTTTTCTACACTGGACACACTTGTCTGATAGAGGCCTTCATTTTAGTGATCAATATGGGCTGCAATGGTATCATACATTGATATGGACACTGAATGCACATTCACTTGACCTTCATTTACGTTCTAGTCCTTCCTTGAAACCATACTCAAACTAAGTGCGGAGCTTTAACGCCTTAATCCCCAACCCACCACCATGTGTGACTTATAATACTGGCATTTTATGTGGTAGAGTTGCCTTCTCAGTTACCGGATAAAACACCATGTAATTGTATCATTCATGAATCTTAAAAAAATGAAAAATTGGAACGACGGTTGCACATTTAAAGGAAACCTGTCACGTTGAACATGCTGTGTGCAGCATGAGGAGGTTGAGCAGATTGATATATGATATGGAAAACGATTCAGTATAACATATATTTTATGCATTTACATCTCTGTTCATTCTAAGCTCAGGAGTCCTTGGGTGTCTTAAAAGGGTAGGGAACAGTGCAGCCCTGTGCTCCACCCGAACCTCTGTCCTTACCTACCTTGCATTATTTGTCCTAAGTGATGGCCCACAACTGGGCGGCAGTCCTTTCTTAGCTAACTGGAGGGGCCTAAACCAAAATGGGAAAAGAGAAGACAGACAGAGGTGAAAAACAGACAGGCACAACCAGGACCAGATCCAAAACCAAATACAGAAACAAAAACATAGTAAAGTGAAACCAGGAGTAAATGTCAGCAAGCAAAGCAAAGATCACAAGATAACAGACTGATAAGGATAACAGACTGAAGATGGACGGATGTCTTTTTTCAGCCTAACAAACTATGTAAATACCAGGAGATCATGTCAGAGTCAAAATCAGTAATCAGAGACAATATTAAATTCGGCAGGCAAAGGTCAGTGATCAGAGTAGCAAACACACAGCTAGCTAGTGAGGCTTAGAAAAACAATCACAGGCACCTGTGGCCATCAGCTCCCTGTTTAATTAGCCCGCTTCAAGAAACATGTGATGCTGACACAGAGCCTGATTGGTCTGGTGTCCTGGCTCCCTGATAGGTCGAGCAGCCCCACTGTTAGTGGAGCTGGTTGCCATTGCAAAAAAGTGCTGCCTCCATGTTGCATCCAGAGTCACCGCAGGAGTGCAGGTAGGGAAGTGTCTGACAGTGGTGGCCATATCAGGGATTGGCAGTGTGTGCATACAGATAGCTGTTAATCACCGAATATGATAACTCACTGTATTCAAGTTCAGAATTTAATACAGGTTATACTGAATCTTTTTCAACAAAACTATGGCCCTGATTTATCATGCCTTCACTCGACAATTTTGGCTTAAAAAAAATGCTAAATGGGGCTTTCGTAACTTTTTGGGCTCATGCGCAAAAAAATTAGCATTTTTACACCACTCACTCCAGTTTGGAAATATGGGTGGGGAAGTGGGCGTGGTTTGCTCCAGATTTATCATTGCGACTTATTTATTTATTTATTTTGCAAAATCGTTCCAGTAGGAGTAGGGAGTAAGACAAAAGGATAAGGATAAGACAAAATTACTCAAGCAAAACTGACTTAAAAGAAAGTCCAAAAAACTTCAAAATAAAGTTATTTGGTGCAGTATGTTGTGTTCTGTCAAGTTATTTTATAAATACATAAATATTTGTACATACGATTAAATCTAACCTCGCAACCCCCTCTCCCTTAACCCTCCCCCCCTCTTAAACCCTTACTCACTCCGGCAATGCATCCTTCTGCATTTTCCTCTAAATCATAATGTGACTATAACCAGTCACTCCATATTTTATCAAACTTTTGTGGGCATCCTCTTTTGAGGAATATAGCTTTTTCACACACTAGCATATTATGAACTTTTATCCGGAATTCCTCCAGTGTTGGAGGACTCTCCTGAATCCAATGCAGGTCTATTAATTTCCTAGCTCCTCCCCACCGTGACCTTTCTATATTCATCTGTCCCAACTTTGGAGACATAGCCTAATATACATATTTTGGGATCTCTATCCACTCTCACCGAAAATGCCTGATGTATTGTCTCCAATATACCTTTCCAGTACCCGTCCTGACTAGTGTTGAGCGAACAGTTCGAGAATAGTTTGGGTTCGTACCGAATTTTGGGTTGTCCGGGACCCGGACCCGGACATTTTCAAAAAAGTTCGGGTTCGGGTTCGGTGTTCGTTGATTACTTCCCGCTTTCTGAAGGGCTGCACAGCAGCCAATCAGCTAGCGTTTTACTTCTTGCCCTAAGAGCCCATCACAGCCATGCCTACTAATGGCATGGCTGTGATTGGCCAAGTGCAGCATGTGACCCAGCCTCTATTTAAGCTGGAGTCACGTAGCGCTGCACGTCACACTGCTCTGATTAGTGTAGGGAGAGGACGCAGCTTCTGTCAGGGCGAGATTAGGCAGGTTAAAGTCAGCAACAGCACCTAATGAACGGATCAATTTACATCTGAGAATCATTGAACTTCTGCTAGTTACTTGCTCGCTGGTTTTGAGGCTGCACAGAGCGTTTTTCTGTCACTTATTTTCTGGGTTGATCGGCGGCCATTTTGTGACTTGTGGTGCGCCAGAAGAAGCTGCCACCAAGTCCATCAATACTAGTTTTTTTTTTTTGCTATATCCTACATCAGGGGCTTGGCTGTGCTAATTGTCACCCCTAGAAACTCATGAAAGAAATTTCTATATTTTATTAAGGGGTTAAATACAATTGCCCAAATACCAATCCCCTAAATCTGGTGTTCCAGCTTTGGTTAGACAAGTATAATACTGTCTGCTGTCTGGCAAAGGATAGATTATTTTCTGGGGTTAAATTCAATTGCCAAAATAGCAATACCATAAATCAGTGGTTTCAGCTGTGGCTGGCAAAATAGAATAGTGTCCGAGGTAACGCACACACGTACAGACGCACGTACACGATTCTTTAATAGTTGTATTATCGCGATAATAAAACTAACAGTGTAAAGTTGACTGTATTGCTCTAAGTTATATTCAGCATCGAATGTAACTTCTATTACAGCACACCAATACTAAAACTGACTAAGAGACAGCTTTAAGTTCTATTCGAACGCGATTGCAACTTTGGAACTTAAAGTGGTGTACGATTTTAAAAGTTGAGTACTAAAAGTTGGAATCGCAATGCGATTCTTATGTATTTACTTAATCGCATTGCGATTACAACTTTGAGCTACCGATCACCATGGGAACGCCTCCTCCAGTAGAATGTACTATCGGATGTGAGAATTAAGTTGAAATCGCAATGCGATTATTATATATCTGCTTAATCGCATTGCCGTTTCAACTTAGCATTGCTAAATAATTCCATCCATATTCGTTAACTTACTGACTCAGTAAGTTAACGATATGGATGGAATTATTTAGCAATGCTAAGTTGAAATCGTAATGCGATTAGCTAAATATATAAGAATCGCATTGCGATTTCAACTTAATTCTCAGATCCGACAGTACATTCTACTGGAGGAGGCGTTCCCATGGTGATCGTTAGCTCAAAGTTGTAATCGCAATGCGTTTATTGCGGTATATTATCCCTCTAGGTGTCTTTTACAGCCTTTTTAGTGCCCAAAAGTTCGGGTCCCCATTGACTTCTATGGGGTTCGGGTTCGGGATGAAGTTCGGGTTGAGTTCGGATCACGAACCCGGACATTTTCCGGAAGTTCGGCCGAACCTCTCGAACCCGAACATCCAGGTGTTTGCTCATCTCTAGTCCTGACACTACCACAACATATGAAGCAAGTCCGCTGGCTCCAGTGAGCATCTAGGACATTTCCCAATGTGGTGTAAATGTGGTGTAAAAATATTGGTGTTTTGTACACTCTATGAATAATAAATAGTAATAATAATAAACCCGTTTCCCCTGTACACTCAATGAGATCAGTGGGACCGCTTGAATGTCTTCCCATTGGTCCTGTGATATCCCCCCCAATCTCTCTCCCATCTCTTCATTCGTGCCAATGGATGAGAGTCCAAAAACATATACATTAGCAGTGTATATAGCACAGATATCAGGCTTCTCTTATCTCCGCTTGTGAGCATTAGTTTAATAATGTTAGTGCCTTTTTCAGCGTGGGGTCATATGCATGGCGCAACTGAAGATATTGGAAGCTTGTGCGAGGGATCTGAAATTTCTCCTGTATATCTGTGAAGGACCTAAACTCTCCATTATCTAACCTTTCCTATCCTAAGAATCCCCTTATTCTTTCAATCCTGCATTTCTGACAGAAAAAGAAATTCAGGTAATAGTGGGTTGTTCCATAGCAGAGCTAATTCACTGATACCCAGGACGCCTCTCAACTGCTTAACCTTGGCCCGTATTTGCGTTTTTACGTTCCGTTCAAAGATAGAACATGTCCTATTATTGTCCACATAACGGACAAGCATAGTACTGTTCCGTTCAGTAAAAAATGGAATGCACACGGACGTCATCCGTATTTTTTGGGGACCCCTTTTTTGTGGACCGCAAAATACTGAAACAGTCATACGGTCACGTGCAAGAGGCCTTATATTGTAATCAGATCCTTGCAATGTTGAATGTTTAGAAAGTTATATGACAACCTCACAGAGGTATGTAAAAAAAAAGCCTTGGCTAGATTACGGGAGGATGGTCAAGACCTGAGGTATAAACTAAAAAAACAAGTGGAGTATATATATATATAGTATAGAAGAATGGCGGCACTGACAAAAAATGGTTGGGAAGGTTGGGTGCATGTTCACGGGGTAATGGGCTGCTTACCCCATGAGAAAGGCTCTAGTTCAGAGCCGAAACATTGCATCACATGGGTGAATAAAAAAAAAAACTTTTTGTGGATCCCAGGAGTGCTGTTCGTTTTTCCATCTATATATATATATATATATATATATACATAAATATATATATATATATATACACATATATATATATGTAGCTTTTCCTTTAACAACTATAATGAATGTATTACGAAAATTAAATAAAGGTGAAAATCCACCACCTGTGATCCATTCATAGTCTGGGGCATAAGTTTCAACAAAGCGCAGTGTTCCTGTTTAATGCAGTGTTCCAGTAAAGTAACTTAATTTTTGAAAAACTGCATTAAGGCTGCAAGCTGTGACCCAACCAGAACCCAAACCTACACATATAAACAGAGTTTCAATTTACCTTGCAATCCATTTGTCTAGCTCCTGTGTGAGCCTGCAACACACTGAGAGTATCATGGCGCCTGATCTTCCCTCACAAAATTTAAAGATTACAATCCCCACAATCCCTAGCTTTCCTGCGGTGAGTGTTGATGTTTATTGACTTGGCTACCTGATATACAGCCCAGTCACGCTCCCTCTACTCAGTAATCACCAGCAACTAACACGCCCTTTGTTTCACAAGACATTTAGCTAGAGATTTGATAGCAACACACTGAGCATGCTCGACCTAACAAAGGCTCAGAACTACAGGTCGATGCCATGGTAATTTATGAGAAAACAGTGGGTAGCAGAGGAAGAAAACTACTTTTATAACTACTGAAACAGTAAATGTGTGAAATTTGCATTATATTAGGTAATTATTGATGATGAATTAGTCTGAAACATAAGTTATATTTATGGTAACCAGAATACCCCTTTAAGTGAGTCAGAACTTACAGAAGGATCTTTTTGGTCCTGAATGGTATAAATTTTTCCCAAAACTTCATTGACAGATGGAATCAGGTGGACACAGTTATAACTGGAAAGCAACAGCTTTACTGATCTCACGTTTGGCAACAAGAGGCAACTGGCTTTGGCTTATTTTACACTGTCCCCATCCTTAGTTTGAGCAGCGTTTTTTGTCCAGGTGAATCCGGGCATATTTGCCAGGTAGCTGCTGGATCTCTGCCAGACGCCATTATAGTCAAAGGGGCCGGTGGGCATTGCAGTAACATCCAGCAATGCCGATTGAGACAGCTCTGGCAGGCTGTCCTCTGCTGGAACAAATATCGAGTGTGAAGTATGAAAGAAGCCTTAGTAGTTACAGTCTTACAGTAGGTTAAATAGATACACTATCTCTTCAACTGGCAAAAATGTAGTCTCCCTCTGGCTTGCATTGCACTCAACTCTGGCTTTGGACTCCAGAGTGGTAGCAATGAAGACAGTGGTATCTACAGTTACTGCTACAAATGACACAGTATCACGCAATCTGCATATTTTTCAACAGGTCAAATGGCAGTAATCTCCATCCTTGCAACCACTGCACACATCCTCCTAAATCACGGCATGCCAATCCTTGCAACACAGTACTGCTCATAGTCTCACACTCATAGTTGCTTACAGGTGGCAGGCTGGCTGATCTTAGTTACAGGACTGACCATTATACAGGCCTTAGATACTGTCAGCAAGCATGGGCTAGGCAGCTTCTCTCTACCCCCTCAGCTTTTGCCTTAACTCCTCTGTGATGCAAAGATGCTCTGTGTGCTGTTTGTGCCTTTATGTGTTGGACTGTTATAACTAGTACTAATCACCTACACTTGCTAGCTAGCTACACACATGAATATTGCTGGCTTTGTTTCCAGCACCAGTTCACAGATCACAATGGAATCTTCCTGCCTACTACTGAATTTAGGTTTGCAGGGCACTGTTATATATCCCCTGGTAGATATGTACTCTCACTTTAGCTTTAGAACATGCATAATTATTTCACATTACCAAAAAGTCCTATACATCCCTGCAACATATCTAACAGCAATATTACAATTGGTCATTAGATGATGGCGTAAACTCAGTTCTGGTTACAATACACAGATATACAGTGCAATATATTTATATCACAGTACAGCCCCATAGCATCACTGTGTATAACACTGTCCCCAACGCAGCTCACCTGCAATGTGAATTGAAACTTGTTGACGGTATGTGACTCCCCCATGGTGACAAAATGTGGTTGTAGGCTGCCTGCAACTTTATCTATCAGTCTACAAGGCCCTTTGCATACAGGGAGGTTTATCTTGCTAAAACCATATCTTTTTTTGTGGTACTCCAGCTGGCTTCCTATCCACTTAGGTGGAACACTGCAACAGGGTCATATGTTAAGCCATAGCAACAGTGCTAATTGTAAAGGATAGATCGTTTGTTGTAACCCTCTAACACATGGCTTGATAGTATGCTGCAACCTGTCATTAATCATATTCCATGCTATGTGCCAAATGCAAAGGGAGTCCTTTCCTCCTCTGTTTCTCATACATGAAATGATAGCTGTGACGTTACTTCACTCTGTGGATGTAATGTGTCAAAGGTCTATACCAACCATTGTAGAAAAGCGGCAAATTTAGGTGAAAGTCAGGATATGAGCTGAGCGCTGCAATTGGCCAGTGCTCCAGCCTGGAAGAAGGAGATGCCCAGGGCAAAAGAGGATGTCTCCTCCCACAGCAAAATTAGCAGCAGCACGTGCGCTGGTACCGAGGGCTACAGCAGACGAACGGAGCGGCACCCAGGGATAAAACGGAGCGGCACCCAGGGATAATAGTAAGTGCAGGGACATCCCTGGGTGCCTCTCTGCATGCACATAGCTTTACCTAACAAACTTTGGACCGGTGAAAGGTCCTCTTTAAGAAGATGACAGTGGTGAACGGCAATCATTCGTTCACGAGGTGGATGATGATGAGACACAGTTGTTAATCACTGAGGTTGTGGTTAGATCAAGTCAGGAGGATGAGCGGAGTGAGGAAGTGGAAGAGGAGGTGGTCGACGATGAAAACCAAATAGGCCCGCAACTGTTACACTGAGCACCCCCATGCGTAAATCTACCATAAAACCGCAGTATGGTGCTTTTTTGAGGAAAGTGCAGATGACAAAAGAGTGGTAGTTTGCAACCTGTGCCATACCAAAATGAGCCGGGACGTGAACACTAGCAACCTCACTACCACCAGCATGATCCGCCACATGGCATCCAAGCACCCTAATAAGTGGGCCGAACGTCTGGGTCCACAATCTGGGTCTGTGGGTCACACCACTACCTCCTCTTCCCCTGTGTTACGCACTGCTGTCCCCTGTCGAAGGTGCAGGCCTAGATGCCCCTCGCCCTGCACCTGGACCTTCGCATGTACCATCAGCAACAACATCCACTTCCCTGTCCCAGCGCAGCGTCCAAAAGTCGATTAACACAGGCATTTGAAAGCAAGCACAAATACCCACCCAACCACAAGCCATAGCACTAAATGCGCAACTTTAGAAATTACTGGCCCTTGAAATGTTGCCATTTAGGCTTGTGGACACTGAGGCCTTCCGCACCCTTATGTCGATGGCTGTCCCTCGGTACGCAGTCCCCAGCCGCCAATATTTTTCACGGTGTGCCGTGCTTGCCTTACACCAGCATGTGTCCCAGAACATCATCCGTGCCCTGACCAACGCACTTACTGGATGGGTCCACTTCACCACGGACAAGTGCTGGTGGCCAGGGACGCTACATTTCCCTGACCGCACACTGGGTAAATGTTGTGGAGGCCAGAAGCGAGTCAAACAGCACATCACCACAGAGCTATGGCAGGGTATAAGGGACCAGACCGAGCTGTGGCCCTCGCCACTCAACCTACAACCCGGCATGGTTGTGTCTGACAATGGTGGCGGCTTTGGAGCTCGGCAACCTGACACACATCCCATGCCTAGCCCACGTCTTAAATTTAGTGGTTCAGCGGTTTATCAAAATCTACCCCAATTTGCAAGAGCTACTAGTGAAGGCGCGCCGCTTGTGTGCCCATTTCCGCAAGTCGTCCACAGCTTCAGCCGGTCTGTCAATGCTGCAGCAGCGCTTGCAGCTCCCAGTTCACCGACTGTTGTGCGATGTGAGCACACGCTGGAACTCTATGTTCTACATGTTGGCCAGGCTTTGTGAGCAGCAGAGGGCAGTTGTGGAATACCAGCTGCAACATGGTCGTCGCCTTTCGAGTCAACTGCCACTATTCACAAGTGAGGAGTGGGCATTGATGTCAGACGTTGATGAATCCACACAGATGGTTAGTGGCGATAACGCTATTATCAGCGTAACCATCCCACTGCTGTGTCTACCCACACGATCGCTACTCACAATTAAGGAGGACGCTCTGAATGTGGCAGACGAGGAAATGGGGGAGGACATTACATAGGGTGATAGCCAGACCACCCACAATTCGTCTTCTCAGCACAAATTAGACCATGAAGAGGAGGAGCTGGAGACAGTTGCCTCTGCTACAGAGGGTAGTACCCATGGAACTTTAATTCCATCTGTTCAGCGTGGATGGGCAGAAGAGGAGGAGGAGGAGATGGAGAGTCATCCTGATGTCGACATCGATGTCTTGCCTGTTAGTACTGCCTTTCCCGCAACCCTCGCGTTATACGTATTTTAGATAACATGGATTACTGGGTGTTCACCCTTCTCGACCCCCAGCTACAAAGAGAACTTCTCATCTCTCATCCCTGTGGTGGAGAGGACGAGTAAAACGGTGCAATACCAGAAGGTGCTTGTTGAGAGATTGCTCCAAAATTTTCCATCTGACAACGTGTCCGGCAGAGTCCGTATTTCCTTAGGCAACCGAGGAAGGGAGACAAGGGGAACACACAGCAGTTCTAACAAAGGCAGGGCAACACTCCAAGGCATGGGACACTTTCATGACACCCCACCAGCAACCTCACCCTGAAGCGCGGCCTAGTGGTACAAGGAGGGAAACGTTTTGGAAGATGGTGAAGGAATACATAGCAGACCGTGTCAGCGTCCTAAATGATCCCTCAGTGCCTTACAACTACTGGATGGACACGTGACACGAACTTGTGCTCTACGCCTTGGAGATGCTGGCCTGCCCTGCTGCCAGCGTTTTGTCTGAGTGTGTATTTAGTGCTGCTAGTAGCATTATAACTGATAAGTGTATCCGCTTGTCCAGTGACAATGCTGACAGGTTGACACAGATAAAAATAAACAAGGCATGGATTTCCCCTGACTTCTCAACTCCACCAGAGGAGAGCTGAGCTGAGCTGATAATGAACATAAAGGCAATTTCAATCTATCATTTATAATGTACTCAATCTACTGTAGTGTATATCCCCATGCACCTTTTCCACCACAAAAAAAAGAGTATATCGTTGAATCTTGTTTTCTCCTCCCCCACCTCATCTAGACTGTAGAAATTCCCTCTGCTCTAATTTTTTATAGGGTCAGCTCAACTGCAGGCCCTCAACTCAAATTTTTTTATAGGGTCAGCTGTACAGCATGTACTCGCATATAATGTTTTAGAGCTTCAGCTCACCTGCAGGCACTTGCATATAATGTTTTAGAGCTTCAGCTAACCTGCAGGCACTTGCATATAATGTTTTAGAGCATCATTTGAACAGCATGCACTCGCATATAATGTTTTAAAACTTCAGCTATCCTGCAGGCACTTGCATATAATGTTTTAGAGCTTCAGCTAACCTGCAGGCACTCGCATATAATGTTTTAGAGCGTCAGCTGAACAGCATGCACTCGCATATAATGTTTTAGAGCGTCAGTTCACCTGCAGGCACTCGCATATAATGTTTTAGAGCGTCAGCTCACCTGCAGGCACTAGCATATAATGTTTTAGAGTGTCAGCTCACCAGCAGGCACTCGCCCCTAATATTTTAGAGGGTCAGCTCAGCAGCAGGCCCTCACCCCTAATGTTTTAGAGGGTCACCAGCAGGCCCTTGCTCCAAATGTTTTTGAGGGTCACCAGCAGGCCACCAATCATAATTTTTCAAGGGTGTGTATGATGCCCTCCTTTATGTGTAATAAAGGGTATATTGTTGGTGCTCATTAATGCATGCACAGAAAGTTCCACTTGGATATATATTCTTCATTTTATGCTAATGTATTATACTACTCCAAAATATGCAGTTCCTGTGACAACTAGACACCCGCTTTAGGGTCCATTCACATGTCCGTGGTGTGTTGCACATCCGCAACACACCCGGATGGCACCCCCATAGAGCAGCCTATTCTTGTCGGCAGCTGCGGACAAGAATAGGACATGTTCTATTTTTTTCCAGAGCCGCGGACCGGAAGTTCGTCAGCACACTCCGGAAATGCGGATGCAGAGAGCACACAGTGTGATCCATTCCGTCCCCATTCAGAATGAATGGGTCCGCACCTGTCCCGCATAATTGCGGAACGGGTGCGGACACTGAATGCGGACGTGTGAATGGACCCTTAATGTGAATACATGTGCTGAAGTGTCATTTTTGTCCTGGGTGCTATACATATATTACAGTAATTCTCTGTAACAAAGAACACCTGTCCTCATTTCAGACATGACTAGCCCAAGAAAGCAATGAAAGGATGCACAGATGGGAAGGCAGATGGCATAAGAATTTCTGTCCAAAACACAGGATGTCCATCAAATAGCCTAACAGTAGAATATATGCAGAGTAGCAGAACACTGCATAGTTTAAACGAAAGAGCTAAAATGTGCTTTGCTTAAATCTGTATGTGTCTGTATTTGCTCAAAAAAAGCAAAACTTAGCCAACTAAGAGAGGCCATTGGCCTAACTAACTTGGACAAAGTCCTCAAAAATACAGCTGCAAAATGGGATATTTTTAAAAGCATCCTAAGCTCTAATCGTGAGAGGTACATACTTTATGGGAATAAAAGGCTAAGGAACAAGAAAAAACCCATGTGGATATTAGTATTGTAACGTGACCAATAAATGACAGAAAGCATTTAAATCACTAAAACAGAAGGGTAGCGAGGAAGCACTGAAAAACCATAAGAAAAAAAATAGAATATGTAAAAAACAAATAAAAGCAGCCAAACTAGAGACAGAGAGATTAATTGGCAAAGAGAGTAAAACTAACCCTAACGCTGGGTTCACACTTGAGCGTATTTGAAACGCGCGTTTTACGCGCATTTTGTCGCGCGTATTAAAGTGCGTTTTTTGGAAATAGGAAACGCACATTGTACGCACGTTCGTGTGATTGACCACTCTGGCGTCAATCACAATACGCGCGACAAAACGCCCCAAAGAAGCTCCTGTACTTCTTTGGCCGTAGGGCGTTTTACAGCGCGTTCGTACGCGCTGTAAAACGCTCAGGTGAGAACCATGCCCATAGGGAAACATGGGTTTTCGCCTGTTGAGCGTTTTACAGCGCGTAGGAACATGCTGTAAAATGCTCAGGTGTGAACCCAGGGTAAAATGTTCTTCAGTTATATAAATGGTATAAATCTGAAGGTGTCCTTTACAGAGTGATGAGGGGGGAGTTGCAGATAGAGATGAGGAGAAAGCAAAGCTATTAAATATTTTTTTCTCCACTGTATTCACTGAGGAAAATAAACTGACAGATGAAATGCAGAATGTAAAAGTAAATTCCCCATTAAAAGTGCCCTGTATGACCCAGGAAGAAGTACAGCGGTGTCTTAAAAAGATTAAAATAGACAAATCATCAGGACCAGATGGCATACACCCCCGTATCCTAAGAGAGTTAAGTAATTCCATAGCCAGACCCTTATTTCTGAAATTTAAGGACTCTCTATTGACAGGGAGTATTCCACAGGATTGATGCTTTGCAAATATGGTGCCAATATTCAAAAAGGGTCCAAAAACAGAGCCTGGAAACATAGGCGGTAAGTTTAACAGTTGTTGTGGGTAAACCGTTTGAAGGTTTTCTAAGAGATGCTATCTTGGAGTACTTCAATGAAAATAAGCAATTAAAACCGTATCAGCATGGCTTCATGAGGGATCGGTCATGTCAAACTAATTTAATCAGTTTCTATGAGGAGGTAAGTTCTAGACTTGAACATGGTGAATCAACGGATGGAATTTTAGTGAACAGCAAACTAAGCTCTAGAAACCAGTGTCAGGCAGCTGCTGCCAAGGACAATAAGATAATGGGTTGCATCAAAAAGGGGCGTAGAGGCCCTTGATGAGAACATAGTCCTGCCACTTTACAACTCAATAGAACAAGGCAGACATAGCACAACTGGAGAGGGTTCAGAGAAGGGCAACTAAATTAATAACTGGAATGGGTGGACTACAGTACCCAGAAAGATTATCAAAATTAGGGTTATTCGCTTTAGAAAAAAGACGACTGAGAGATCTAATAACCATGTATAAATATATCAGTGCTCAGTACAGAGATCTCTCCCATCATCTATTTATCCCCAGGACTCTAAGGCCCCATTCACACGTCTGCAATTCTGTTCCGCATTTCGCGGAACAGAATTGCAGACCCATTTATTACTATGGGGACACTCTATGTCCCGCCCGGATCCGGAATTGCGGATCCGCACTTCCAGGTCCGCACTTCCGTTCCACAAAAAAATAGAATATGTCCTATTCTTGTCCGCAATTGCGGACAAGAAAAGGCATTTTCTATGAGAGTGCCGGCAATCTGCGGTCCGCAAAATGCGAGGACCGCACATTGCCGGTGTCCGTGTTTTGCGGATCGGCTGATGCGTAGATCCGCAAAACACACACGGACGTGTGAATGGGGCCTAACTTTGACAAGTGGACATCCTCTGCATCTGGAGGAAAAAAGGTTTGTACACAAACATAAAAGAGGATTCTTTATGGAAAGAGCAGTGAGACTATGGAACTCTCTGCCTGAGGAGGTGGTGATGGTGAGTACAATAAAGGAATTCAAGAGGGGCCTGGATGTATTTCTGTAGCGTAATAATATTTCAGGCTATAGCTACTAGAGATAGGTCGTTGATCCAGGGACTTGTTCTGACTGCCTGATTGGAGTCGGGAAGGAATTTTTTCCCCTTAAGTGGGGAAAATTGGCTCTACCTCACAGTTTTTTTTTTGCCTTCCTCTGGATCAACTTGCAGGAAACAGGTCGAACTGGATGGACAAATGTCTTTTTTCGGCCTAATATACTATGTTACTATGTTACTATGTTAAGATTCTCACTCATTGGTATTACACCCCGGCTAGACTACATCACTTTTTTCCAAATGTTGATAATAGATGCTGGAGATGTCAGAGGTCCCCCGCAGCTACTAGAGAGGAGTTATTCTGATTGCCTGATTGGAGTCGGTAAGAAATTTTTTCCCCTAAAGTAAGGAAAATTGGCTTCTACCTCAAAGTTTTTTTTTTTTTTTTGCCTTCTGGACTTTTTTTGCCTTCTGGATCTGCTGGACTTAGGGCCCTTTCACACTTGCGTTTGGAAGATCCGGCATAAAGTTCCGTCGTCGGGGCTCTATGTCGGAAGAATACTGATCAGGATTATCGCCATGCATTCTGAATGGAGAGAAATCCGTTCAGTATGCATCAGGATGTCTTCAGTTCAGTCACTGAACGTTTTTTGGACGGAGAAAATACCTCATCATGCTGTGGTATTCTTTCCGTCCTGGGATGTGGAGCAAAACGGATCCGTCATGACCCCCAATGCAAGTCGATGGGAATTGATCCATTTTCTCTGGCGCAATCTGCCACAATAGAAAACGGGTCCGTCTTCCATTGACTTTCAATGGAGTTCAAAACGGATCCGGTTTGGCAATGTTAAAAAAAAAAGTTAATACAAGCGGATCCGTTCAAACGGATGCATGCTGTTGTATTAGCTGTAACTGAAGCGTTTCTTTCCGGCATAGAGCCCCCACGACGGAACTCTATGCCGGATCTTCCAAACGCAAGTGTGAAAGGGCCCTTAGTTGGTAAAATATATTTGTTCGGTTACATTTTCCCAGGCAATTTTTCTGGTAGCTGAAGTGAAAAGTAGTTACAGTGTATTTACCATTCTTTTGACACCATAGGTACACAATACTTTGTTAGATCTTGCAATAACAAATTATAAATCCTCATTACTCCTAGTAACATTGTCCCATTGTTTAATATTTTAATGCCCCCTGTCAGGGCCGGACTGGGGATAAAAACCAGCCCTGGAAAAAGTTGCATACCAGCCCCACAGCACTGTGTCGTTATTTACTTGTTTAAAAAACTCGTGTATTTTAAAACACGTGTGTATACATGAATATAAACTTTTCCCCACAATAGCTCTTTTTTAGAACCCCCATTTTATCACAGTAGACCAACTTTTCCGAACGGGATGCCTCCAGCCGTTGCAAAACTACAACTCTCAGCATGCCCAGACAGTGTTTGGCAGCATTTATAATAAAAAAAAATTACTTACAAAAGAAGCTATTCAGTCGTCTGCTGTGCTGTCCTCTGCTTGCTTCCGCGGATCTTCCCCTTCTTTCAGTCTGTCCTCAGTGCGCAGGGCAGGCACACTGCTATGGGGGGATCTGTGGATGATACACTGTTATGGGGGATCTGTGGATGACACTGTTATGGGGGATCTGTGGATGACACTGTTATGGGGGATCTGCAGATGACATTGTTATGGGGGATCTGTGGAAGACACTGTTATGGGGGATCTGTGGATGACACTATTATGGGGGATCTGTGGATGACACTCTTATGGGGGATCTGTGGATGACACACTGTTATGGGGGATCTGTGGATGACACTGTTATGGAGGATCTGTGGATGACACTGTTATGGAGGATCTGTGGATGACACTGTTATGGGGGATCTGTGGATGACACTGTTATGGGGGATCTGTGGATGACACTATTATGGGGGATCTGTGGATGACATTATTATGGGGGATCTGTGGATGACACTCTTATGGGGGATCTGTGGATGACACACTGTTATGGGGGATCTGTGGATGACACTATTATGGGGGATCTGTGGATGACACTCTTATGGGGGATCTGTGGATGACACTCTTATGGGGGATCTGTGGATGACGCACTATTATGGGGGATCTGTGGATGACACTATTATGGGGGATCTGTGAATGACACACTGTTATGGGTGATCTGTGGATGACACTGTTATGGGGGATCTGTGGATGACACTATTATGGGGGATCTGTGGATGACACTTATGGAGGATCTGTGGATGACACTGTTATGGGGGATCTGTGGATGACGTACTGTTATGGGGGATCTGTGGATGACGTACTGTTATGGTGGATCTGTGGATGACACTGTTATGGGGGATCTTTAGATGACACACTGTTATGGGGGATCTGTGGATGACGCACTGTTATGGGGGAATCTGTGGATGACACTGTTATGGCGATCTGTGGAAGACGCACTGTTATGGGGGATCTGTGGATGACGCACTGTTATGGGGGTAATTTCAAACCTGCGGCATGGCTATCTGGGCTGTTCACCCGCCGGATCCGCCATGCCACAAGTACCCGTGCACTGCCGTGCTGTCCCCATTGACTATAATGGGGGCAGGGGACGGAGCTATGGCGCAGCACGGCAGAGATCACTGGACTAAAACGTCGGACATGCAGTACTTTTTAGTCCGCCGATCTCTGCCATGCACTGCGGTGCTGCGCAATAACAGTGTGTCATCCACAGATCCCCCATAACAGTGACATCCACAGATCCCCCATAACAGTGTCATTCACAGATCCCCCATAGCAGTGTCATCCACAGATGGATCCCCCATAACAGTGACATCCACAGAAGATCCCCCATAACAGTGACCTCCACAGTGCCCCCATAACAGTGACATCCACAGTGCCCCCATAACAGTGACATCCACAGTGCCCCCATAACAGTGACATCCACAGTGCCCCCATAACAGTGACATCAACAGTGCCCCCATAACAGTGTCATCCACAGCAGATCCCCCATAACAGTGCGTCATCCACAGATGGATCCCCCATAACAGTATCATCCACAGATCCCCCATAACAGTGCTTCATCCACACAGCCTCAACTATCCACAGATCCCCCATAACAGTGCATCATTTGCACTTATCATATGTATGAATTGTATAAGGAAGGCTGCCTTATGCTATTTTTTGTGAGGCAGGATGGAATCAAGGCAGCCCCACAGTCACTTACTTGATGATGGATTGGTGATAGAATAATTTAATAATTCTTCTTCTAGTCCAGTTCAGAATGATCATTTAAGTTCAGAGGCTGAGGAGGCAGGGGCCAGCACACCATCTCACACCAGCTAGCACTGGCACTGCAGCGCGCGGGGCACGTCACGTGACGTCCTGTGCGGCGCGGCACAGCTCCTGAGTCCTGACCTCTCTGTGCCCCCCCCCCCCATGTGTCACTCGTCTGCGGTCTCACGCCCTGCCCCAGCACCTACAGCTAGCCGGCCAGGTGGTATTACTGCGCGGCCCGGGCAGCAGTAAGTAAGGCCCGGGCCAGCCACATTCGGCAGCCAGAAACAGGGGGGATCGGAGCGGAGCGGTCTGGCGCGCAGTCTGCAGGCATGCATGATGAGGCATGATCAGACAGCCTCCTCACAGGTCGGCCAGCCGTGCGCGGCGCGTGACTCACGCCAGCAACGCTGCGCAGTGTGCCTGCGGCCGGCCTTGCGGCAGCCAGGGCTACCGGCCTACTGGTAGGTCAGTCCGGCCCTGCCCCCTGTGTGTTCAGAAAGGAACCACATTTACTATTAAGTTCTGCAAATCTCTATTTAAAACTGTGCCAAATTTGTCTTCTTAGTCCAAAAAAAAATAAAAACATGACAAAAGTGGACGTGGTCAAACTGTAAATGCACTGTGAGTCATGTATCAAAATCAAAGTTTAAAAAAGGTGCAAATTAGTTACATAAATGTATGTCTGCTCATAATACACACAGTCACACAATTACAGATTGTAACAGATTTATTAAGAAGTTTGCCATTCTTAATAAATTTGGTGTAGCTCTTGCCATTTACCCAATCTGTGAAATATGAATTATTAATAAATATCGAATCTCAGTTTCAGTATTCTAGTGGTGTCCTGCTTCCTCAATCTACCTTCACTCTTCATGGTTCAAAAAGATTCACAGGACACACCACACAGGCCCTGCTATCTGGGTAAGAGAGTTCCTGACTGACAAGTAGGGTGGGATATTGTGGGCCCATTAGCTGAGAGACAGATAGGTATTTTTAGGCTCTGTTCTAAAGACAGATTCCTGAAAGATAGCAGCCTTTGGATAAGTATATGTAAGTGGTCTCTAGTACCTATTACTGTTGACCATACAAGTAAGGGTACTTGGGCATAAGTTGGGGTCAGATACTTTTTATGCTGCCTCCTTACACTTCAGAATGTAGGCAGGATGTGCCGACAATTATGTGAATGACTAGTTTCAAGAGAACCCCTTGTGCAGATCCTTGACCCTGGAGAGCCATTGTTACATTGTCAAATCTCCAATAACACAGTAGTACAAGGTTCCTTTTGATACATTGTGGTATATGTTTAAATGCAAATTCAAAAATGTTTTTCAAGTCTTCTTGTTGCATGGTCTAAATCAAATTCAATAACCGTGTATCTATACATTATTACATTCACTTATGACATATATCCTATGCTGGGATTACACCGCATGATTTTCAGTCAGATTATTGGGAAAGAACATACCTATGAACACTCATTCCCAATAATCTGCCCACCTAAAGGTGCCACAAATCACCCGAGGAATGAGTGAAATGCTCATTTTTTGGATGAAACAATCGTTCATGCGGACACCTAAATTATCGTTTCTGGGCAGCAGATCGTGCTGCCTAGAAACAATGAAACTGTATGTGGATGAGTGATAGTAGTCTTCATACAGTGGAGGTGATTCATCTCCACTGAACGAGCAGCCAATTGTTGGGAAGGAACAGTTACTTTCCGATAATTGGCTGCTTGTCGGAATGCGGAAATCCAACTTTAGATTTTGAAAATGAGATAGGTGCAGGTTCCTAAGATCAGCTCCATCATAAGGCCTTAAACCGTTTGTCCTTCACTCTTTGCTTCAGGTGTCTATTTATACATTAAATTTTAAATGCAACACTGAATGAAAAAGATGACCAATGCCTGACCTGTATCAACACTGCAGCCAAGTGGTGTATACAATGCAAAAACAAAAAAAGAGCAAATCCTATAAAAAGTAGAAAAGTGTGGTATACAGTCACTGAAGCAAAAGTCTCATGGGAAGGACCAGAGCACATGGGTATAGCTTATCTTTTAATGCCCCTTAACAATGATCAGGACCTCGGGAAAGAGAATTTGTAGGAACACCCATTGCTGATAATTGCCCTGTGTAAACGTGCCGTAGATGTGTCCACATTGTTGATGTGGACACCTAAATAATTTTTTTCTGGGCAGTAGACTGGGCTTTTACGTCTCACAAATGCATTGCAAGTGCGGATCCGTTTTTTCTCACAGAAGGACGGATCCGTCTTTGCGGTATTTGTAATGCCGGATCTGGCACTAATACAAGTCAATAGTAATTAATGCCGGCATTCCGTCATGTGTTCCGGAATTTTAGACTGAGATAATACCGCAGCATGCAGCAGTATTTTCCCTGTCTAAAAAACGTTTACATACTGAACTGAAGACATCCTGATGCATACTGAACGGATTTCTCTCCATTCAGAATGCATGGGGATAATACTGATCATTTTTTTTTCCGGCATAGAGCGCCGACGACAGAACTCTATACCGAAAAAAAAAACCCGCTAGTGTTAAAGTACCCTAAGGCACTCGTGTTGAAAGCTTCAGTTGGGGGTTGACAATAAAAATAAAGCAGTCTACAGCTCTCAGATTTTCTTGCTGTAAAAACATACTGGAAGCCCACCTGACTCCTTTAAAAGCCAAAGTCCATCAGTGTTCCTTTGGATCCATCATCAATTTAATCTTTTACTGCTAATGAGAGCAGAGTTTCTAGCTGTCTAAACCCATTTCTCTCTCTGTCTGGGCATAGCAATTTCTGATGACACGTCATCATATTCATTCATTTGCTATTTACTACTCTACTATCAAACATTAACATATATTCTGAATATTTTGCATGGAAGACTCCATATCAGTTGTGATAAATGGTGCAAATAAATTTGCCATCTGTCCTTAGTCTTCCTTGTGCTTCATTTGCTTAGAGTTCAAGTGAATGCTGTAAGTTTAAGGCTGAATGGGATAATAACCTGAAAATCCCTTCTTAAGTATTCAAATCTTCTTTGTCAGCAGGACTTAAAACTGTCAGTGACACATACAGCAGATAATGCTTTGCTATTGTTCTGGTCAATGTTCATGAGATCTGCTCGCATACAACATCTACTCTGTAGCACAAAGGCAACCAAAGCTTCTTTTCCCTCTGTATGAATTGATAACCCTTATCCTACAAGGGGCATATGATACTAGGCAAGAAATGCTGCAGTATAGGCAAAGGACTAGGGCTCCACCATTGTCATTCTTCATAGAAGGATCTCGAAGGCTTCGAGGAAATGAGGACAGATTTAGATTCGGTAGAGACTCCTTCAGCAATCAGTGCAATTCTGAGAGCAATTATGTTTACTACATTGAAGATGATGAAGATGATTTAGAGGAAATAAAATGGGCAGAAAAAGAAGAGAAACGATTGGATGGATGGAAGAGGCAATTCATTTCAACACATGACCGTGGATTCTCTGAAGATGAAGACACACACCTGCTTTCACCTTCTCTTTTCAGAAAGTCTCAGAACAGTTTGCTGCATATCAATGTTGGTGGTACAAGTTACTATATATCCTACATGGTAGCGGCTAGTTATCCTAAGACTCGCATAGGTCGCTTGGCTACATATACTGACCGACGGCGCAAACTAGACTTATGTGATGATTACAATCCAATTGAAGATGTCTATTTCTTTGATCGTGATCCAGCTATATTCCATCATATCTATAACTTTTATCGCACTGGTGTGTTATCAGTAAGGAATGAGTTGTGCCCCCGAAGCTTCCTAGAGGAAATTAATTATTGGGGAGTAAGAATAAAGAACACTCCCCGCTGCTGTCGTATATCATTTGAAGAAAGGCAGGATGAGCTGAGTGAGCAGCTAAAGATCCAAAGAGAGCTCAAAGCTGAAATGGAAACAGAGGAGAATGAAGAGCTTTTCAGAGGCATGCTTTATGGACCCTTGAGACGCCGTATTTGGAACTTGATGGAGAAACCCTTCTCTTCTATTACAGCTAAGGCCATGGCAGTGGCATCTAGCTTTTTTGTTCTTATTTCTGTTGTGGCAATGACCCTTAATACAGTTGAAGATATGCAATACAAAAATTCTGTTGGGATTGCGAATGGTAGACCTTACTTAGAGCATGTGGAAACCTTGTGTATAGCATTCTTTACACTGGAGTATTTGCTTCGCATTATCTCAACACCAGATATACAGTGTTTTGTGCGCAGTGTCCTTAATGCCGTAGACTTGATAGCAATACTGCCACTGTATTTGCAATTACTCATTGAGACGCTTTCAGAGGAAGATAATGGCAAAAAGTCTAGTCATGAACATGAAATAGAGGCTGTGGGACGAGTTGGAAAACTTGGACAAGTCCTTAGGATAATGAGACTGATGCGCATTTTCCGCATCCTTAAGTTGGCACGTCATTCCACAGGGCTTAGAGCTTTTGGATTTACCCTTCGTCAATGCTACCAACAAGTGGGATGTCTACTACTCTTTATTGCCATGGGTGTTTTTTCGTTTTCTGCTATGGTTTATACCGTTGAACATGATGTCTCGGGCACTAACTTCACCAGTATTCCTCATGCCTGGTGGTGGGCAGCAGTAAGTGTTGCACTTTAGGTTACACGTTAGTTTTTAGAAATTGAATAATTGAAATAGTTTTTAAAAAAAAATTCTTACCATAGTTTTTACAAACATTGGAGGATTTACTTAGCAAAATATGTGAGAAAAACTGGCTTACATACCTTGCACCACATTTATTTACTGTTTTAGGCATCTTTTTGCCCTGTCTGATGAGGGGCTTGTCTTGCCATAAAATGGAGCATGACCTGGGCATGGCTAAACATGTGACAATTGCATCAAAATTCTGGTTCAAAGAACACCAGCTAATAGGTGTTACAAACTTAAGACTAGACAGTAGACAGCATAAACCACTGTGATGAATTTGTCAATTTTTAGACTGTCTAGTATACATTTCCACTCTCTAAATATCAAGCGGGATTAGTAAATCTCCCCCCTTGACTGGTGGGGGTCACTAATCCCTGTGCTGTGTATTACGCTATACAGACTTTCTCTGCTTCATTAACTTATTCTTTCAAGATAGATAATTCATTAGGAAATTTTTTTATTATTTGACTAGCTAGATAAATGAACTTAATATTTTCAGAATTTTACATTTAAGGGTTTGTCTCATGTTTTACATATGGAAGCAAGTACACGAATCATTGCGTTTTGCCAGGAAAATTTGCAACCGGCCAGAAATGTAGTATTGAACTCTAGTTTAAATTAGGAGCCCTTAGTGGGTGATCCATAGCTGGTTGTTACCTTTATGAGACAACCACTTAAACTGAATATTTCAATATGAATTAAAGGGGTTGTCTAACTTCAGCTAATGGCATTTATTATGTAGAAGAAGTCAATGCAAGCCACTTACTAATGTATTGTGATTGTCCATATTGCTTCCTTTGCTGAGTGGATTCATTTTTCCATCACATTATACAACTACTCGTTTCCATGGTTACAACCACCCTGCAACCCATTAGTGGAGGTCGTGCTTGCACACTATACGAAAAAGTACCAGCCTAAGTGCGCTACCACAGTCCCAGCTACCAGAGAGACCATGGCTTTTTTGTATAGTATGCAAGCACGACCACCAGTAATGGATTGCTGGATGGTTGTAACCATGGAAATGAGACATCTATAATGTGATGGAAAAATGAATCCAGCCAGCAAAGGAGGCAAAATGGACAATCATAATAAATTAGTAAGTGGCTTGTATTAACTTTCTCTACATGATAAATGCCACTTGCTGAAGTGACACAACCCCTTTAATGCTTTTATATAGTTATTCAGAAAAAGGTACTGTATTTGGGTATGCCATATTTCCAAGACTATAAAGATCTACTATATATATATATATATATATATATATGTATATATTGTATCCTACATCATATACTTTAACCAGGGGCATAGCTAAAGGCTCATGGGCACAGGTGTGGGAGTTCAGCTTGCCCCCCCCCCTCTGTGCTTTATGGTCAGGGGCATGGGAGCACATAGCCTTCGTGCTGCCCCCCGCCATGACAAATTCTTGACCTAACCCCTTCCCTCCAGCTGGAGATGTAACTTGACCAGCATGCACTTTATATAATACCGGTGTCTTCTTATGTGACACAAGGGTCTTTTGGCCCCCTCAGGCTGGGCCCAGTAGCGACTGCTACCTCTGCACCCCCTATAGTTACACCCCTGACTATAACTATTGGTTACAAAGTTCAGTTCAAAATAGAAGATTTTGGAACAAATAACGAGAAATTAGGTGATTTCTGAGACTATCATCTGGATAGGTCATCAGTATCTGATCGGTGGGGGTCTGACACCGGGGACCCCAACCAATCAGCTGTTTGAGAAAGAATCAACGCTTGCAGTAGCGCCATGGTCTTCTCTCAGCTCACCAAACACAGCGCTGTACTTTGTAAAGTAACTGTGCTTGGTATTGTAGCTCAGCCCCATTCACTTCAATGGGGCTGAGCTGCGCCTAGGCCATGTGACCAATGAACGTGTCGTCACATAGCCTAGGCTAAGCTGCAGTGCCTTTTCAAACAGCTGAATGGCGGGGGTCCCAACTATCAAGAGGATAATTCATCAGTATAAAAGTTTTGGAAAACCCCTTTAAGGTGAAGAAATACTGGAGTAAGTCAGACTGCAAGCAATGACTATGACTAGAGATAAGCGAATCGAATCCCACGAAGTGGAATTCTATCCAAATTTCAGGATAAATTCAATTCGCCTCAAAGCCGAATTTCCTTGTGCTTTGTGTAAGCGAATTTAACCTGAAAAAGTATAAAAAACAAAAATAAACATTCTTACCTCCTCCACTTGCTCGCGATGGGCCGCCAGCCGCCATCTTGATTGAAGATCTCGTCCGAAATCCCGTTGGCCGGCGTGATGATGTAATCTTGTGTCGTGTGAAATTTCGTGCCAATATCTTCAAGTAGGATGGCGGCAGCCGGCCCATTGCGAACAAATGGACGTTTGATTACATTTTTTTAATGTTAATTTCACATTGTTATTACACTCAGATGCCGCGATCATGTATAAACACGGCATCTGAAGGATACAAAGATAGGGGCAGGACTATTGCAGCTCCCTGTCATGCACCTTTTACTTACGAAAAAAAAGCTAATTTTTTTGTAAAATTCAGCAAATCAACCGAATCTAACTTTTGAAAAATTCGCTCATCTCTAACTAGACTCTTTTCATGCAGGGAAACAACTTATATTGTAGTTGCTAGTAGTCTGCCTTGCTCATGTATACCTTACACCCTCATTTACACTTCTATATTTAAAAACAATCTGAATAAATATGTGTGTAAGAAATCATTACCAGATATTAAATTTATATCTCTGATCATCTATTTAGCTATGTTTATATACTTTATTTTGTATCAAAGAAATGATTTGAATGGAATCATTCTCACATTATTGCTCCTTTGCTACAGCTTAGGACATGACACATATTATTATTTAATGAAGTTAGGCACAGGTTTAGCAGTATGACAGCATTTCATTCAGTTGCCAGTACTTTTCAAACTGAAAGAAGGGATCCCATAGGCTAGATGGGTGTCCCTTCCAATCATAAAAAAAATCTACCCGATGGGTTACCAGAATTATTGCAGTAACATCAAATAATAAGACCCCACCTGATTATTGCAAGTAGCAATGAGCAGAAAGCAGGAGTCCCCTTTTTCTGTCAACTTCTTTAGATGCCACTATTGACAGACAGGATCAGCTGTTTCTCTGATTCCACCTGTTACATCAAGGAACCCTGCTGTCAATTGCAGCATCTAGGTAAGATGATCCATGGTGTATATTTACATGAGGTTATTATACAAAGTTCATCCAGACCAAAAAGAAATCCCTTTAGGGGTCCCTACAAAAATGTTTATAAAACTACTTCTTTATTTATACCTTTAAAATTAAACCTACAGACCATGAGATAATAAAACTATCAGGGACTGGCAATATATCACTTTTGAGCTTTGAATCACTGGGAGGACTGGGTGGACGCTTTATTTATCTGTGTATTTAAGGATGTTATTACCACATTGTGTACTATAGACAAACACACGTCCAACTGTCAACATCCACAGTAGTTACTGGGGATGGTTAGGGCTTATCACAAGTTGGCGATCATACAGCCACACTGTTTATTACAGGTCAGCGCAGCACTACTTGGCAGTGTTTTTGCTCACATGGCTAAGTGCACACTCAATGTGGCTATCCCAGAGTTCATGTTATGTGGCTATTTGTATCACCACATGCAAATTAATCACTGTGTTCATGCAATGTGGCTATGTGGCTATTTGTATCACCACGACTTCTCTGGGCGCCCTGAGATTCGGCAGGCCAGCAACTGAAGCGCGCTGTCGAGCAGCAGAGGATGGTGTATGCCTTGAGGTCCGTGGAGAACATTCGTCTGACTCAGAAGGAGTAGAGGCACGTCCATGACAAGTTTCAGGAGGGTCGGATACCAGGCTTGATTCCCCCAAAGGGGGACCACCACCACCATTTCCGCCTCCTGACGACGAGTCTGTAACAGCATCCTCGGAATCATAGCGAAAGGTGGAAACGCATAATGAAGAGCAGTCGACCAGTCCTGAAGGAATGCATCCACCGCCACCGCCTCCGCCTCCGGGTCCAGACGCCAGCTGAAGAACCGAGGAAGCTGAGCATTGAGTCGTGAGGCAAAGAGGTTTATGGCAAAAGGACCTCAGACGCCCGACACTGTAGAAAACACCTCCGGTGCCAGCCTCCAATCGCTGCCGTCCGCGAAGTATCGGGAGCTCCAATCCACCCGAAAGTTGTGTAAGCCCGAAAGGTATTCCGCTTGCACCATGATGTCCTTGGATAGGCAGTAGGACCAGAACTCCTTCGCCAAGCGAGCCAAGGTTGCCGAATGGGTTCCACCCAACCCGTTGACATAGCGGACCGCCGAAATGTTGTCAATGCGCAACCCGATGCATGCATGGGCGACTCCGTTGGTAAAGCTCCGAATGGCAAATGAGCCCGCCAGAAGTTCCAGCGAGTTGATGTGGAGACGGACTTCGTCTTCCGACCACTGACCCCCTGTGGATATTCTGTCGCAGTGAGCCCCCCAGCCCTGGAGGCTCGCGTACGACTCCATGGTGAATTCCGGTTAAAACCCGAAAATCGCCTTGCCATTCCATGCCTCCAGGTTGTCGATCCACCAACGAAGTTCTTCCCGTGCTTCCGAATCCAGGACCACTGTATCCGCAAATGTGGCACCGGACCGAAGGTGTGCGATCTTCAGCCGCTGGAGGGCGCAATAATACAGTGGGACTGGGAACACCGCCCGTATCGAGGAGGCCAACAGGTCAATGATGCGGGCCAGGTGACGTAGGGACAGGCATGGAGCAGATAGAACGTGTCTCAGTTCCTTGCGGATCGAACGCAATTTCTCTGCTGGTAAGCTGAGGGATTCTGAGATTGAGTCCACCGTAAAACCCAGGAACTCCATCCATTGTAACGGGGTGAGGCAAGATTTCTCCAAGTATACTTACCATCCGTGCGGCTCCCGGGGCGCTCCAGAGTGACGTCAGGGCGCCCTACACGCATGGATCACGTGATCGCATGGATCACGTGATCCATGCGCATGGGGCGCTCTGACGTCTTTCTGGAGCGCCCCGGGAGCCGCACGGACTGTAAGTATACCGCTCCCCCGCTCCCCACTACTACTATGGCAACCAGGACTTTAATAGCGTCCTGGCTGCCATAGTAACCTCAAAGCATTTTGAAGACTGATCAGGATCCTGATCAGTCTTCTAATGCTTTCAGGCGACTTGCGTTCTGACGGATCCAGCGGGACGGAAGTGCATGCCGGATCCTCAGAACGCAAGTGTGAAAGAGGCCTTAATAATACCATCATATTGTGATGGAATAAAACAGTTATGGTGACTATATCACCAATATTGCCATAATAACTAATTATTACCAGCATACTGTGCCTTAAAGGGAATCTGTCACCGGTTTTATGATATCCTACATAAATGCAACAAACTAGTGACAGACACCGAGAACAAAATGCTGGGTCACTTACTTGTATTGACTTAGCTGTTTTCTTAAAATCACTACTGAGCGAGCCAAGTGCTGGAATCTGCTTAAGACAGTGAACAAACTTGGAAGTTCCAATATACATGAGCTTCCAGCTCTCCCCACCATTCAAGAAAGTGACTTAGCTTTGCTCAGGGTTTCTGTCACCAGTTTTATGCACCTACCTGAGGGAAGTAGAAACTGGTGACCTGTTACTAAAGGGGTTTTCCCATCTCCCTAATTCGTCCTCACCTGCAGCCTGGCTCTGCTGTTCACTTCCTGGTTTCGGCTTCCAAGGCTGGGCGGGCTTAGGTAGTTTGAGTGAAGCCCTGCCCACGCCTCTCTGACATCACTCGCCCTGCGTGCTCGTTCATGTGTCCACCATTGGCCACCGTTTCTCTCCCGAATCCCTGTGCCACGCTTACACAGTAGATACTTTTTTTTCACCTAGCCGGCCGCTCATTGCAGTATTGAACGCACGCGCATGAGCAAAGCTTATTTCTTTAGTGCTGTGTCTCATACAGATGAGACGCGGCACTGAAGAAATAAGCTTTGCGCATGCGCGGCAGCGTGCACATTCAGGACTGCAATGAGCTGCCGGCTGGGTGAAAATAGAGTGTCTTCTGCGCAAGCGCGGCCCCTGAATTCGGGAAAGAAGCGGTGGCCATATCTATTAGTTACATTCAGACAACAATGGAGTAGGATGGAAAGCATTTTTTCAAAAAGGGTGGGAATTTGACAAAACTATCTATTTACAAAAATGAGTGGCACATCATTAACTGGTTAAACAGTGATCATTGTGAGGGGATTACCCCTTTAAAGAAGAACTTCGATAAAAAATGTTATTCTCTGACCTGTTAGCAAGGTACATGATGTAAACTGTAGTGAAGGTAGTCCTGTTACCAGTGACTGTATTTGTGAGTTATAAACTCCCTTCTGATCCTCAGCTGTGTCCTGTGACCAGCTCTCTGATCTCCAACTGACGCAGGACAGGAATACATAAAGAAACTGGCTGAAACATGTCTACACATAAGATGCTGTGTTATTTGGAGAGGGTTGGTCACATAACACAGCTGAGGATCAGAAGGGAGATTATAACTCACAAATACAGTCACTAGTAAGACGATTACCTACACTATAGTTTATATCATGTGCCTTTGTAACAGATCAGAGAATAAACATTTTTGTGAGAGGGCTTTTTTGATAATAATAGTAATGTTATTCATGCCCTTTTATCATTTAATATTCAACAGGATGACCCGGCTTTACACGCGTATATTTCCACTATTTCATTTAATGTTTGTGTGTGTCGTTAAAAGATATCAACAGTATCCCCCATAACAATGACCTCTACAGCACCCCACCCCCTTAACAGTGAACTCCACAGCCACCCACCCCTTAACACTGACCCCTCACAGTGCCCCGCCTCATCAAAATGGAACCTCCAAAGCAGCCCATCCCCTTAACTTTGACCCTTACAGCAGCCCAGCCCTTTAACAGTGACCTCCACAACACCCCACCTGCTCCCCTAACAAAGACCTTAACAGCCCATTCCCTCAACAGTGACCCTACACTGCGATTTACCCCTTAACAATGACCGCCACAGCACCCGGTCCTCTTAACTGTGACCTTCACAGCGGGCTACCCCCTTAACAGTGACCCCCTCACACCACCCCGACCCTTTAACAGTGACCTCTACAGCACCTCGCCCCCTTAACAGTGACCTCCACAGCCCCCCCCCCCAGTGCCCCACCTCCTTAAAATGTGACCTCCACAGCAGCCCACCCCATTAACTTTAACCTTCACAGCAGCCCGCTCCTTTAACAGTGACTTCCATAACACACCACCCACCCCCCTAACAAAGACCTCCACAGCGGGGCATTATTGTCTTTAATTGACAGCATATAAAACCCCACAGAATTAATATACACTTAAGGTCACGTGAGTTACATCAGCCTCTACAACAAAGTTTGGCTAAGCGTCGCAATCGAAATCATATTAACTCACACATAATCTGTCTTATACTAAGAATGTCCTTCGTTGCCTATAGCAACCAATCAGAGCTCATATTAATGATGTGTAGCATAATAGAAGCTGAGCTGTGATTGGTTACTTTATGCAACCTGATTAATATCCAGGCTAACTGTCACAACAGCCAACAGACAATGGCTCCTGGAGTTTGGCTGTAAGGTTACTAAGAGTATTTTTTGGCAAATAATTGGAAAGCGTGGGGTGAAAATTTCCACTCATAGTCTATGACGTTCCCCGAGTCACAGGAGGCGGCTGTGCAAAATTTCGTGATTGTAAATGCGACGGTGCAGATTCCTTTAGCGGACATACACACATACATACATTCACTCAGCTTTATATATTAGACTAGCCGAAGGACCCAGATTGTAAATGTTTATTTAATGTTCATTTAATGTTTGTGTGTGTCGTTAAAAGATATCGACAGTATCACCCATAGCAGTGACATCTACAGTACCTCGCCCCCTTAACAGTGACCTCCACAGCACCCCACCCCTTAACACTGCCCCCCCACAGTGCCCCGCCTCCTTAAAATGGGACCGTCACAGCAGTCCACCCCCTTAACTTTAACCTTTACAACAGCCTTCCCCTTTAACAGTGAATGCCACAGCACTCCACCCCTTCAAAGTGACCTCCACAGGGGTCCGCCCCCTTAACAGTTACCTCTACAGTACCCTCCCCTTAACACTGACCATAGGTTACAGTCCCCTTAACTGTGACCTCCACCATTCCCGGCCCCCTTTAAAGAGACCTCCACAGCGATTGCCCCTATAACAGTGACCACGGTACCCCGCTCCCTTAACAGTGACCTTCACTGTACCCTGCTGCTTTAACAGTAACCTCAGAGTACCCCGCTGCCCCTTTAATAGTAGCCTCCACAGTCCCCTCCTCCCTTAACAGTGACCTCCATAGAGCTCTGTTACCTTAAAATGTGACCTCCACAACACCCCACCCCTTTAACAGTGACCTCTACAGCACCCAGCCCCTTAACATTGACCTCCATAGCAGATCGTCCCCTTAACTGTGACCTCCACCGTTCCCTGCCCCCTTAACAGAGACCTCCACAGCGCTCGTCGCTTTAACAGTGACCTCTACAGCATCCCACCCCCTTTAACAGTGACCTGCACAGCGGCCCACCCCTTAAACAGTGACCTGCACAGCTGCTGCCCCTTTTAGAGTGACCTCCACAGTACCCCATCTCCTTAACAGTGATTTCCACAACACCGCGCCTCCTTAACAGTGGCCTCTGCAGCAATCTGCCCCTTAACACTGACCTTCACAACAGCCTGCCCCCTTAACTGTGACCTCCAAAGCACTTCACTCCCTTAACAGTGTCATCAATAGCGCCCTGCCCCTTTAAAGCTGACCTACAGAAGTGAAGAAAAATAGCTGGGTTATTAGGAAAACCTGGTGTAAAACTGTGTGCATGTGGAGACTAAGGGCCCGTGAGCTTCTATTGGCTGATAAGGGTCATGTGACCGTGTGTATGGCAGTTGGGATATGAGGAGAAAGACCTGCAGGCTTCTATTAGCTAATGCATGTTTTTGGAATATCTCCGGAACGGTACGTCCTAGAGAGCTTAGAGCCAGTCTAAAACCTTTCTGGACACCTGTCCCAAATTTCGTGATTGTAAATGTGACGGTGCGAATTTCTTTAGTGGACATACATACACACATACATACACAGCTTTATATATTAGATTTTTGGGGGGAGGCAAAAGCCAGCAAGAAATGGTGATTCAGCCATTTTGATTATTTTGTCCGTGATACAATTTTCTACAGGGGATATATTCTTTTATATTTCTGGCATTTTTAGACAATAGTCATTTCTGAAACATGCAATCATTAGATCATTTATACCATAGACTGAAATTGTTTACCATTGAAGTCTATAGCAACATTGTTGTGTTCCTATTAAGCCCTGCTTGAATTGACACAACTAGATTATTTACTTTAAAGAGAACTTGTCACCACAAAATGTAGTGTTATCTGCAGTTAGCATGTTATAGGGCAGAAGGAGCTGAGCGGATTAATTTATAAATTGCAATGTATATAGTGGCTCACCCCTATGGGCACGATGGATTAAGGTTCTCTAATCAATGGCTTACCCACTGCCAGAAAAAATCAAGAGTATATAACTGTCTGGTAGGCACACTTTCATGCAGGAATTGTACTTATATATTCATGACAGATATTTTATTTATTATATACAAAATATTTATAATTAAAAAGATTGTAACAAATTAATACTGATAAGAGCTGATTAGTTAAATATACAATCTACTCATAGATTTGTCAGTGGTATATGGGACACCCACACAGTTTGTGTCTTCCCATAGATCATTGACAACTCTTGAACCAGTATTACCCCTCAAAACGATGGGCATATACACAAGACATTATACGTTACAATGAATTATAATGCAACACAATATACCCCCAAAAAATATAAGGAATTCCTTGAAAAAAAAAAATAAAAATATAGATAAAAATATACAAATATACAATCCAGAGTATGGTCCAAAAGTATTAGTTTTGTTAATAAAATTAGTTCATACTTATTGTCCGGGATATAGAGTTAAAGGGGTTGTCCCATGAAAAATAGCACCTGGATCTGAATACTTTTGTAATTGCATATAATTAAAATTTAGCATAGCCACTGAGTTATTCAATAAAATGTATCTGTATAGCACCAGCTGCTCTTTGTTCTTTTTCTTAGTTCTTTGTCCTGCTCACTAAGATGGCTGCACATGCTCAGTAACATCCTTTAACTGCCCCCTGAGCTGTTATAGAGAGAGCATGGACACGCCCCCTGAGCTGCAGCAGAAAAGACACTCCCCTTGAGCTGCCAGCTTGATAGAAATCTAGGAGAGCAATGAATGGTGAGATCTCTGGATCCATGTGAGGTAAAGGGCTGGTTCTGGCTTTGTTAGAAAGAGGTTGTCATGTACTATATGATGTCTGATTTTCAGTTTTTACATAAGTCAGAGGATAACTCCTTTAATTGATGTTTCCAGGAGTTAGTTGGTATTTATATTTTTTCATAAAGTATTCTTTTGTAATATTTGAGATACTGGTCTCAATCATTTTACACAGATTATTGGTGATGAGGAGCGGTGGGGTTAACAGTCAATGTATATAGATCATACCAAAACACTGCTATAGATCTCCATGTTGCTCAATGAATGTGTATAATTATGTACATATGATTCAGTGTTACTTATCTGCGGCATCCCCACGTGGTATCCTTGTGTAAGCCACTGGAGATGAAGGAGATCTATAGCAGTATTTTGGTATGATCTATATACATTGACTGTTAACCCTGCTGCTCCTCATCACCAATAATCTGTGTGAAACGATTGAGACCAATATCTCAAATATTACAAAAGAATACTTTATGAATAAATAGAAATACCAACTAACTCCTGGAAACATTTTTATTAGCAAGACTATTACTTTTGGACCATACTTTGGATTGTATATTTTTTAATTTTTGTTTATTTTTTCAAGGAATTCCTTATATTTTTGGGGGTATATTGTGTTGCATTATAATTCATTGTAATGTATAATGCCTTGTGTATATGCCCATCATTTTGAGGTTCAAGAGTTGTCACTGTGACTGATCTATGGGAAGACACACGTTGTGTGGGTGTCCCATATATCACTGACAAATCTAAGAGTAGATTGTATATTTAACTAATCAGATTAATATATAGTTTTTTGGGAAAAGATTCAGGAAAACTAGTAATTTGTGCATATATATCTCTGCTCTCTACACGTTTAGGCCTCATGCACACAACTGTATTTTGTAATGGTGTCCGATTTGCACACGCACCAGTTCATTTCTATGGATCCGTAAAAAACCCCAGACAGGATGACATCCATGTGCAGTCTGCATCCATGTGTCCGTTCCACAGATAATAGCATATGTCCTATTCTTGTCCATATTGCAGACAAGAATGGTAATTTCTAGTAATGGCAGTGAGAAGATTGCAGATTGCGCACAGAAAGTATCCGTATTTTGCAGATCTGTGCTTTGCGGGCAGAAATATAGACACGGACATGTGGCTGAGGCCTTATACAGAGAATGTTATCAATGACAGATACAGGTGCTTTCTGGTGAAAGAACTATAGAAATGAATTAAAATTTGATAGGAATTCACACTGATCAAATTAATATCAATGCAACTTAAATTGTGTGGCTCTGTTATATCAGGATGTAACTGGACACAGCGGTTTGCAGCAGGAGACTATCAATGTCTGATATTTTAGATTTACTTATAGAGATGGACTGCACAATAGCATACCTCACGGCAGTACACAATCCACTGGTAATTCAGATAACAATGTCTGGATAGAAAGGGAACATAGGCCACAAAATCACCTTGAAATATAACTTGCGATTATTATGATTGCGCTATTCCTTTGTCTCGAAAACTTGTTACAATAATCTGAAATAAGCCAAAAGTCAATATTCTATTGATTGTCCTATAATAACAATAGTAGTGGTCACCACACCAAAATAAGGCTGCTGATATGATTTTTTTTAAAACTTGTTTTGTATTTTATTCTTTATTTGTAGGTTTTTGCAGGGTTTTTGTATGAGGCTTTTTATGGTTTTCAACCATTTTTCAGATAAATAGGGTCACTGTGACAGGCCTGTTTCGCATTTTCATTAAAACGGGCCGGGAACAGCCTGCCGGATCCATAAAAGTACCTGGCACTGCCGAGGTTCCTCCCCATTCACTATAATGGGGACCGGCGTAGATCCGGCCGCAACCCAGCAAATATGCTGAGGGGTAATTGTCTGCCCGCCCCTGAGTAATTACACAGCGGTAATTGTCCGGCCGCCCCTGAGCATATTTATCAGGTTGCAGCCGGATCTCCCCTGGTCTCCATTATTGTGAATGGGGCCAGACAGAACCTCGGCAGCGTATGGTATTCCTGAATCCAGCAGATTGTTCCCAACTGGAACAGCTTGCTGGATCTGTTTTAACGCAAATGTCAAAGAAGCCTAAGGCAGTTGTTTTCTGATTTAGATGCCATTAGCAGACCCCAGATGGTTACTAAAAACAATGTAAGTACAATATTTCCTAAATCCAAATCACTGACATACAAATGCTATTGAAGGTACTTGCCCCTTTAAAATAATGAATCCCTACCTGAGTGGATGATTAAACACACTGTTTGATAATGCCCTTAAAATCTAGACTGAACAGTGGTCAGCATGCCTTAAAGTAGTAAGATGTGTCTGTTTAAGTACAAATATACAGTAGGTACTGGCTCTCCAACACATAAATCAGTATTACAGGTTCATGTGGGAAAATCCATGTATTAGAGTTGTGTACCTCACCTAACGTACAGTGTAGATTTTATTCTATCTTTTTTATTTTTTATTTTTTGTCCTCAAAAAAATTGAGGACAATTATGGCTTGCAGAAGGTGCTGGCCATGTTGATCCATGATGTTGAAACTTGTTGGACCATCTGTACAAGCAATATAAAGCAGTCAATTATTACATCATACACCAAACCACCAAAGTAGGAAGAATGTGTTATTTGGAGCTCAGGCAGTGGCAGCTTATTAGGGACTAATGTTGCATACTGAGAACCTTTGAAGAGGCCACCAGATTTGGGATCTGTAGCTGTTGGGGACACGCACAGACGAACTGCCAAGGAGGAGGAAGTAAAGGAGTATAAGGACGAAGAGCTCTTACTGAAGGAGGAGCAGTTGGTTGTGCAGGAGGACAAAAGTGATCATCGCATTGGAGGGTGAAGTCTGGAAGAACTGGATCCTCAGGCAGGCTGGCAAGAATGGCAAGCATCATGCTGACTACTGGATAGCCATGCTGTTAGACTCTTGCTATCAACGCAAAGTGGGGGAATGTTTTCATGATGCTGAAAGGGAGGCAAAATTGTTATATTACCAGGATACTCTCTGTACACAGCTAGCTGCAGCTTTCACCGAGCAAATGCCTAAAACCCATATGTCTAACAACGAGGCCCATCTCTGCTCCCTGCTGTGTCATGACCTCCCGCCTTCTCTGCTATGACAAGTAGCAGAAACGTCAGCAGCACCAGCTTTAGTCAATTCAGTTTGATGAACTGTTCTTTCTTTCACTGTTATAACCCAGAACACATCAACAAACGCATATGCACCACCTGAACAACCAGGTTTGGTCCTATCTGGCCTGTGCCCTTTTGTAAGTACCCTGTTCCCTAACTCCATGGACTTCTGAGCAGGCAGACTAGGCAGGTGGCGTTGTCACACCCAAGCAGACCAAATGGTGGCATGGATCGGTGAGGCCAATGAATAGATATGCAATTGCTGACAGTGGCTATTTATCACCAGCCTAATCATGCCACAGCCTCTGTCTATCTGTCCTTGCTGTCCCATACTGTATTGCTGCTACTGCCACCACAGCTGATACTCCCCCTACTGCAACTACTACTACCCATACACAGCCACACATCTCTTATCTGTCAGGTTCCATTTTGTACTGCTGCTTCTCACCCCATAAAATGTGGAGTCTTATTCGGAACAAGCCACTGCTTCTTCTGATATTACCATGTGTGTGTATAAATATGGGCAGGCATCTCCATTACGGCATCGACAAAGGGTCAGTACTCAGGGGCAACCGTTCCCAAGCGGTCAGCAGCCTCAGCGATTGCCATGACAACAGTGTAACGTAGTGTATGCTTATAGTGGTGCACCGTAGAGCATCACTGAGAGCCTTAAAAGGGTTGTGTCACCTCAGAAAGTGGCATTTATCATGTATTGAAAGTTAAAGGGCGTCTGTCAGCAGACTTGTACATATGAAACTGGCTGACCTGTTACATGTGCGCTTGGCAGCTGAAGGCTTCTGTGTTGGTCACATGTTCATATGTGTTTCAATTTTTGCCTCAGGCAGCAGGAAGGCTATGTGCTCCCCTCCCCTTTGCCTCAAAGCACTAAGGTGATGGGGGCCCAACTCCTGCACCAGGGCCCATGAGCCTTTAGCTATGCCCCTGTTTACACAGAGTGATGTGCTGCCAGCAACTAATGATTTTATGTGGCGTACAAACAGTGGGACCACCCAATGAATGGGTGTTTGCTCATTCATAGGGTGATCACTGGCACCTTTACCCAGTTATCAGGAACAAGTGTTCATATGCTCATCCATGACAATTGCCAGACCATCAGCGCAAAAGGGCCTTTACCTGATAAACAACAGTCTGAAAGGAAATGGAAAAGCAGCAGCTCTCTATACAGCACAACCAGAACACAAGCAATTTTCAATTCATGTGGCCTCAGGTTTCCTTTTTTGAACCTATGGCCAAAATATATGTTTTACAAATAAACGATATGTCATTTTGTGACAATGCATTCCCTTTAATGACTATAAATAACACAAATAACATAACCATTTGTTTTGTCTTCACAGGTCAGCATCTCTACAGTAGGATATGGAGACACCTACCCAGAAACCCCTCTTGGCCGGATTTTTGCTTTCTTATGCATAGCTTTTGGGATCATTTTAAATGGGATGCCTATTTCTATTCTGTATAATAAATTTTCAGATTATTACAGCAAACTAAAATCATATGAATATACCACCATTCGGAAGGATAGAGGAAAAGTTTATTTTACAGGTCGAGCGATGAACAAGATCACAGAATGTTATACAGGAGTGCCAACACAATTTATCCCAGAACCCTACTAACACTCTCCTGTTCTGTATAAATGGAAAAAAAAAACTAGCATATTTGGAATTTCATCCATGAAAAAATGTACTCACCTTGGGGTAGCGTAAATTTATACTACAAACGAATTGCAACAAAATGTAGTAGAAATTCATATTTTTACAGTACCTGCTCATACTTAAAGGAGTATTTCCATCTCAGACAATGAGGGCATATCACTAGGATATGCCCCCATTGTCTGACAGGTGCAGGTCCAACCTCTGGAACCCACATCTAAACCGAGAACTGATCCCTGAAAGTGGTAAAGGGCACACTGCGTATGCGCAGCGCCCTCCATTCAATTCTATGGGGCCGCCGAAAATAGCCAAGCACTGGCTCGACTATTTCCGTCGGCCCCACAGAAGTGAATGGGAGTGGTGGCCAAGCAAGCTTGGTGCCCTCCCATTCACTTTTATTAGGGGGGGGGGGTGCTTGGCGTTGGCCGGACCCTGGAAAACCTGGGGACGTCCGACCACCACCTTCCCTGTTCTGTTCTCGGTGTAGGGACCCGCATCTATCAGACAATGGGGGCATATCCTAGCAAAATGCCCCCATTGTCTGAGATGGAAATACCCCTTTAAAGCAGTATTACACCTGCCAACTTTTCGGCAGATGATTGTTAGCTGCCGCCAATTGCCCGATGAACGAGCAAACTCGTTCACCGGGCAATTGTGATTTTTAAGCATGCTTAAAAATCATCGTTTGCTGGCGGCAGATCGTGCTCTCTAATTACAATCTACAGCTGGCAAACCACTAGACATCATGGAGACGAGCGATGGCATAACAATCGCTGCTGCCCATGCTGCGGAGGAGATCACTGCAAGTAATAGCAGAAGTCTCCTCTATTAGCTAGCAGGCGATTGCGGGAGGGCACGCTTCCCTCCTGGAAATTGATTGCTCAATCGGCCTGTGTAATACAGGCTTTAAGTTCCCTTTATACAGGCCGAGAATTGAACAGATCATCGCTAACGAGTGTTCATAGTAATGCTTGTTAGTGATGATCTAGCAGTGTAAATGCACGTTCATCAGGTAATTGGATCATTTGTGCAGCACAAAAAATCCTTGTTTCCCAGGGCAGATTGTGCTGTGCAAACACGATCTGCTGCCGGGAAACAACGAGTCCGTATGGGGAAGAGCGATAGCATTAGCGATCAATCCTCCCCATTTAAATGCACTGGTCTCCTCCGCTAGTGATTAGCAGATTGTTGGTAAGAAATGCTTCCTTTCAGACAATCTGTTTGTACATCGCCCCGTGTAAAGGGACCTTTAGTGTTCGCCATTATAGGTATTCTTATCTATGGGCTACATTCCAAAGTAAATACTGTAACCACTACATTTCTTAATGTGTCACTATTTTGGGCTCCGATGTATGCAGCGTATACAATCCAGTGGAATACATAGATCTGTTTTTGCAGTGGGCAACTTCATAAAGAAAGAGAATAGACCAAGGCCTGTATTACACCTGACCATCTTATCTGACCAATTACACAGACAGACCTAAGCAGACCTAAGTAATACAGTCCTAAGCTTTTGTATACATAAAAAAGAATACCCTCTTGGTATCCATTGGGTCTATACTGGTCTATGGGCCCATTAGGTATATGTGCCAGGAGCATTTTACAGCACATAGGCATACTCTAGTCATGAAACATAGCCTTAGGCTTCATGCACCTGACTGTATTTTTCATTTGTGTATTATTCGCATTCTTTGTGTATAGCACACTGATCTATTCATCTGAATGGGACCATGCACGCATCAATGTTTTTAGTAAATCTGTTTTTCCATTCCTCAAATTATCTTGTCTGTATTGCTGACCAGAATAACCATTTCTCTGGATGCAGGTGATAATAAGAAATGCACATATCTGTATTCTCTGTATTTCCAACCCCATTTTTTGGACACAGCCAAGTGCATGACGCCTCAGAATGTTGCAGTCATCTATTTTAATGCAGTTGCTACAATTGTACATTAGAGAGAAGCCTCATGTTGCCCCATTATCGGTCCATGTACACAGTGGTGTATCTTGGTTTTGTGCTGCCCTAGGCGAGACTAAACTCGGGCACCCCCTAATATAAATTTGACCCGCCCCTTCCTGTCAAGGCCAAACCCCTTTCTCTGTAAACCCCGCCCTTCCTTTTAGGCTCCATCCTTTCCTGTATTCCTGTATTTAAAAGTGAATAACGACAGCCACACCTCACACCCCTCCCTTGATCCCACTAAGTGTCATCCACAGATCCCCCCCTTAAGTGCCATCCACAGACAGATCCACCCCTTAAGTGCCATCCACAGATCCCCCTCCTTAAGTGCCATCCACAGATCCCCCCCCCCCTCAGTGTCATCCACAGATTCCCCCCCTCTTTAGTGTCATCCACAGATTCCCCCCCCTCTTTAGTGTCATCCACAGATTCCCCCCCTCAGTGTCATCCACAGATTCCCCCCCCCCTCAGTGTCATCCACAGATTCCCCCCCCCCTCTTTAGTGTCATCCATCCACAGATTCCCCCCCTCTTTAGTGTCATCCACAGATTCTTTCCCCCAAGTGTCATCCGATTCCACAGACATTTCCTACCTGCCCAGCGCCGGCCGTTGTAGGTAATTTATTCACTCCACTTGCCTGAGAGAAGCGCCGGAAGACTCACACAGGCGCACTGGCAGGCGCATGCGCACTTCAATGCCTCTGCCAGTGCGCCTGTGTGAGTCTTCCGGCGCTTCTCTCAGGCAAGTGGAGTGAATAAATTACTTACAACGGCGCTGGGCGGGGAGGAGCGGCGCCGGCGCACACCCAGCAGCGCAGCCCGGACACAAAAAAAAATCTATCACTGAGGCAAACAAGGCATCTTGCCGCGGCGCCGCCCCATTGGAAGTGCCGCCCTAGGCAAATGCCTTGTTTGCCTCGTGATAGATACGCCACTGCATGTACAACATTACCCCATAAAATGCATTCACACAAGACAAAAAAAAAGAAAAAAGAAAAGTAAAGCTTCAATTAATTTACAGTAATGTGGATAAAATAAATTCATCTAGAATAAAAAGGTAATATTATTTTTAAAAATCTTTTTGGCTTTAAACATTTATAGCAGTGGAACATAAATCTGCAGCCTTCATGGCATGCTTGCACTTGCAGTTGGGAAAATGTCAATTAAGAGGGAGTTTGAGGGAGATCTGAGAATAACAAGAATGCTATCAGCATACTTCCCTAAGGCCTAATTATAAAGCTCTAAAAATATGGAGTCCCAACATGTTCCATCAGATGGTGTATATCGGATTCACTTCTCCCCTACAAGCGCTGAAAACAGTGATTATTAGATCAGCGGGGGTCCTACTGCTGGGAACACGACTTATCACGAGAATGGGGGCCCCGTACCCCCTGCGGTCGCCTGAAATGAACAGGGCAGCCCGTCGCACATGCACCTAGATGCTCCATTAATTTCTATGGGAGTTCTGGAGATAGCAGAGTGCAGTGCTCAGCTGTCTCCAGAATTCCCATAGAAATTAATGGACGCACGCGTTTCCAACCAGCCTCTCTGTTTATTTCAGCGGCTGCAGGGCTACGGGGCCCCCGTTCTTGTGATCGGTGCGGGTCCTTATCCTGTGTATAGGGGATAACTTCAAACAACCAGAATACCCCTTTACGGCTCTTCTTTACAAAGTACACAATAGGGTAGAATTATCAAAACTAGTGCTAAGGAAAACTAGCTTAGTTGCCCATAGCAACTAGATTCCACCCTTTTATTGGTTGCTATGGGCAACTAAGCCAGTTTTTATAAATCTCCCTCAGTATGTTAACCAAGGAAGGATGCCTCATGTAAACTAGGACTCATGCAATACATTTCTCCACTGTCTCTCTATATGAAACATTACAGAACTTTCCACTTTAGTTTAAGGGCTGGGTTCACATCACGTTTTTGCCTTACGTTTAACATATCCCTTTGGGGGGAAAAAATGGATGCAAAAGCATAGTATAATACGCTTTTCCATACTGCAGAATCCAGCAAAAAAACAAACCAAAAAATCCCATATATATTATTTTTTGTATTTTTTTTATGTATAATTTTTTTTTTTTTACAATGGAATTATATGGCAAAGGATGCTACTGTATGACATTTGTCCAAGGCATTCATTTAACATATACCGTTTTTGTATACATTAAATGTAACACAAAAATGTGATGTGAACTGTTTTCATACAAGCAATTTTCCCATCTGGATGCTGTCTGAGTGTAGAAAGGACAGCACCAGGACTGAACACTGACACATTAAAGTCAGTGGACCAATTCATATCGTTGGTGCATTAGAGAAAATGTCAGCATGTTCTATATTCATCCATCTTTCATGCAGACTGGCCCATTCTAGTCAATAAGCCAATGAACACAACTGACAGCACACAAACGCCATTCATGTGCAGTCTGTTTTTCACTGATGGCTGCTAGGATATGCTGGGTGGGCGTTCCTCAGTTTTTTTTCACTGTGGCCATACACCCTTCAGGGAAATTTCCTGGTTGGCTGATGCCCATGGTTCTGCCGAAGCACTCCTCACTGCCATTGACCAGATACTTAACGATCTGATACTCTCAAGCAGTAATTAAGGGCTCATGCACACGGCCGTTGCACTTGAATGGGTCCGCAATCCGGAAGATGCAGTGCGGAACAGAGGCACGGAACGCCATGGAAGCACTATGGAGTGCTTCCATGGGTCTTCTTTCCGTATGTCTGCACGGCAACAAAATGGAACATGTTCTGTTTTTTTGCAGTGCGGACGGACCACGGACCCATGCAAGTTGAATGGGTCTGTATCTGTCTGTGGAATCTGCACGGACGGTGCCCATGCATTGGGAACAGCAAATTGTAGTCCGCAATGCACGGAACGGCAGAGCAACGGCCATGTGTATGAACCCCAACACTGGGAGCATCTGTAACACCCTGCAGTGGTGTTACTATTCTTTCACTCCGCTACTGTCTTTTATTGCTAACGCCTATGTAATCTGTGTATTTATTTCCGGGTCCTTCACCATTGTGCATTGATAATATTGTTATGAAACCGTTATGTTCATGTAATATGCCTGGTTCACCAGCAGGTGTTAGTGCAAATGGCAGAGCTATCCTTAGACAGAATGGAACTCACCATTGCATTCTCTCCCTTCTGGGCAGAAGTGGGACAGTCCTGCTTCGAACCAGTAGGGAGGGGCAGCAGTTCCAGTTAGTTCAAGTTCTGTTCTAGCCTGGCAGGAGAGAAGTAACGGGGGGCACGCTCAGGCGTGCCTTTGTTAGTCAGAGCAGCCTAAGCTTTACTGACCATGGAAGATGATGTCTGGAAGCCATAGGGACCAGAGGAAATCTTTCTTCGGTCTTCATAAGAAAAATCAGCCAGAGGAATAGTGTCGGGAGGGGAATAACAGCCCAAGGCACCCCATCCAAGGATACCAGAACAGACCTAAAGTCCAGAAACCAGACCCAAGCAGTGTTTAGCACATCACAGATAACGAAAGCTAAGAGTTATTAAGCAAGCCTGTCAGACCATCAGAGAAAGAGAGAGAGCAGAGTTATGAAGTTTGCCTGCCAGTTTACACCAAAGCCTGCTTGAACCAAGAGAAAGCCTGAATGTAAGAAAAGTCTGAATATTGTCTGAAATCAAGTTTACCCAAGTAAAGCTGCTGTTAAAGTTTACCAAGGTCTGGACTCAAGTTATTCTTCATCCTCTAACTCAACTATTCCCTTTTATTTGCTTTGGAGCCTAATCCTGGGGTCCTGCTGTATGCAGGTAGGAGCCCCGTGACACATACAGGCTGCACTACACCACTTGGCATTCCTATAAACCTGGGATGCGATAGGGCAGAGCGGCGTGTTGCACATCAGGTAATTATGCACTTGGCCAGCAGTGGCAGATGCTCTACTGAATTCAATTGTATGTATCTCCTCAGGATATGATACTATACAGCTAAATACTAGGGCAGGGCAGGGCAGGGGAGTCCATTGTATCTAAGGCCGCAGGCTGGAAAAAGGATTCAGGTATTTTTATTTTTTTCTTCTTTCCTGCCTGGAGAGCATACTACTGGGGGTACTACAGGGGTCATTGCTAGGGGAAGTCTATAAAGTATGTTGAAGGTAGGGCTGGCTTGGTGCTGTGGCCGGCATCTCTCCTTCTAAATCCTCTGCTCTATATCTTAGAGACAAATGGAGGAGGACAGAACTTGGCAGCTATTCATGGCCCCCACAGAGTGACAGCTTGGGGGGCAGAATATTGTGATGTGGTGTTTGGTTCTGCTGGGACAGTATTTTGTGCTGCACTATGGTGCCTACTTGTGTTGCCCCGCCTTCTTTCAATTCTGACAATATGGTCCTACATTTAGGTTTTTTTCCAGGGTCACATTAAGTTCCCAGTCTGCCCCTGTTGGGATGAGAGCCTCACCAAGTGCCCCCCAATCCAGTCTTGCTGTTCCTAATTGAATGACTGGAACAATTAGGCTGACATACTGCTTATAGGTGCTTGGACTTATTCTATTTGAACTTTCTGACACTGACTTACTAGATGATATAGATACCTCAAAATCACTGCACATCATATGCCTTTTACAATGTTACAATTAAGGATGAGCAAAGCGAGCTTTAGATCCTAGATCCGAAGTCGCTTTGCTCCAAAATTCGGTTTAATGCTGTATGGAGATCCATCTCCGAACAGTATTAAAATCTACAGCCTTCGATGAGGCGGAGTCAGTTATTCGGTATTCGGTATTTGATTTTTAATCTGAAAAACCACTTTAAAACATGGATCCGAACTCGGCTTTGGTTCTGAATCAATTTCTGTACAGAACAATGGACCATTTTCTATTATTCTGTGCACGTTGCAATCTATTAATTTCAAATTGTGGTCCACTTGACCTAACATAGTAACATACGGTAGTTTATGAGGCTGAAAAAATACATCTGTCCATCCAGGTCGGCCTGTTATCCTGCAAGTTGATCTAGAGGAAGGCAAAAAAAAACTGTGAGATAGAAGCCAATTTTCCTCACTTTAGGGGGAAAAAACTCCTTCCCGACAACAAATTTAAAAAAAATAATAAAGTTTTGAAAAAATAAAAAATTTAAAATCACCCCATTTCCCATTTCAATGAAAATCAATAAACAATTAAAAAAATAAATACCAGAATGGACTTTACCGCATGCGAACACGCCCGTACTTTTAAAATATACAAAAAGCTGGACCATATGGTGAATGGCATAACAGAAGAAAAAATGAAAAATTGCTGATTCGCCATTTTTTTATCACTCTATCTCCCCAAAAAATTGAATAAAAAGTCACACCACAAACTACATGACAAAATAACCTGGTCTCAAAGAGCAGGAAATGCTCAACCCCAAATTCAGTTGTGTATCTATACCGGGGGAACAAATCCTGCACATGTGGTCCGCTGCTAATGGAAAAAATGCATGCAATGGAGGATGCCCGCAGGGGACCACAAGTGCCACAAAGACATCCTACACAAGATAGCAAAATGTGTCGGTGTAATTGACTATATGAAATAAACATTTACAAAAATAGGTGCACTACTGTGGTGAATGCAATCAACAAAAATGTGACTAAACCCTCACACTGATGTTAAAATGAGACTTTAGCCAATATATCCTTATATGAAGGACATACCAGAGCCCGCGAACCCTGTCAAGGTATCTCAAGTGACACGGGACCTAACGCTAACCTACCTGTGCCGTATGGGCAGTACCAGGGGCATCGCACGTTCTTTGGGAACCCGGTACTAAATCATTGGTAGACGACCTGACCGCAGTGCCGAGGAGCCCAGGTTGGCCTGGGATAGCCAGCTCCCCTCCCACGGGGAGGGGCGGGGGCACGTAAAGCCGCACGCCTTGGGGCCGGAGCGCATCGCAAAATCTGACTAAACCCCCACACTGATGTTAAAATGAGACTTTAGCCAATATACCCTTATATGAAGGACATACCAGAGCCCGCGAACCCTGTCAAGGTATCTCAAGTGACACAGGACCTAACGCTAACCTACCTGTGCCGTATGGGCAGTACCAGGGGCCAGTGGGCGAATTACAAGAGCGTAAGGTCCGACTCACAGAAAACAGCTCCCAGTTACCTCCAGTGTGAAAGCACATATACAGTGAGATGAGGTTGTGAGTCCCACCCATGGCTGACTGATATGCAGGGCCGGTGCAAGGATTTTTGCCGCCCTAGGCAAAAGGAAAGTTTGCCGCCGCCCCCCCCCCCATGTGACATCACAATGCCCCACCCATATGATCTGGCATATTACAGGGGTTCTGCAGTTTATTTAAACCGATCGACAGGGGTCCGATACCCGGGACCCCCGCCAATTAGCTGTTTGAGAAGCAGCGGCGCTGGCAGTAGCGCCTCCGCCTTCTCGCAGTGACGTCACGATTAGTATCATTGGCCTGGGTGGGGCTAAGCTTCATTAAAGTGAACAGAGCTTAACCGCGCCAAGGCCAGTGATACTAGTCGTGACGTCACTGCGCCTGCGGAAAACAGCGAGAAGGCCGAGGCGCTACTGCCAGTGTCGGACCCCGCCGATCAGTTTAAATAAACTGCAGAACCCCTTTAACTAACGCCAGTTTTCTCTCCCCCCCCCCCATGTCATTCTCTTCCCCTCCCCATGTAATTCTCTTCCCCCTCTTGTCATTCTCTTTCCCCCCTTTTCATTCCCCCCCCCCCTTGTCATCCTCATTCTCAACCCTCCCCCCCCCTTGTCATCCTCTTTCTCACCCCCCCCCTTGTCATCCTCTTTCTCAATTCCCCCCCCCCCTTGTCATCCTCTTTCTCACCCCCCCCTTGTCATCCTCTTTCTCACCCCCCCCTTGTCATCCTCTTTCTTACCCCCCCTTGTCATCCTCTTTCTCACCCTCCCCTCCCCCCCCCCTTTACTTCTGGTGTAGCGTGGCCGAGCGCTGTATGCTCCATGGGTACAGGAGCTTTAGTCTCCTGTACCCGGGCGGACTGATAGGAAGCGCACACTGTGTGCACACCTCCTGTCAGTCCGGCCGGGTACAGGAGACAGATGCTCCTGTACCGTGGACTATACAGGGCTCGGCCACGCTACAATGAGGAACTGACAGGAGGGAGCGCTGAGCGCTTCCCTCCTGTCAGTCCCTCTCTTCTTGCTGCGCCCAGGCGGTGCGCCCTCATGGACGCACCAGCCCGGGCAGTGCTGCAGCCGCCTGAGGCTCTCTATAGAGCGCTCGGGCAGCTGCAGCATGAAGGGGGCCGGCGCTCCTAGCAGCGCCCCTTCCCAAGGGGCGCTCTACGCGGCTGCCTAGTCAGCCTATAGGACGCGCCGGCCCTGCTGATATGACACAGGCCTCACCCCCCCTCCCCCCCAAATTGGTATTATCAAAAACTACAGATCTCCCTGCAACAAAATAAGCTCCCACACATCTCTGTAGACATAACTATAAAAAAGTTATGGGTGTCAGAATATGGCTATGAATTGAAAAAAAAAATTTTTTCCAAAGTTTTTATTTTTGTTTCAGTATTAAAACGCAAGAAAAATTATACATTTGTGGTATCACTGGAGAATGAAGAGCACAGTCAGTTTTACTGCATAGTGAACACCGTAAAGAAAAAACCTGTAAAACTGTGGCGGAATTGTGTTTGGTTTTTTTCCAATTTCACCCCATGTGGAATTTGTTTCCTGCTTCCCACTACATCTGATTTTACATCACATCAGGAAAGGGTTGGGGAGATTTACCCAAACTGGTCCAAAGGAAAACTGTCTTAGTTGCCCATAGCAACCAATCAGATTGATCCTTTGATTTTCCAAAGGTGCTCTGAAAAATGAGAGGTCGAATTTGATTGGCTGCTATTGTCAACTAAGATAAATGCTAGTTTTAGCATTGGAATGTGTATGTCACTTTATTCTGAGCTTTCTATAACAAGCCTATATGCTTTGTGGGTCAGGATTTTGTGTAGTTATTTACTTATTTTTACATAAAAGGAACACTTATGGTGGAAAACTGAAAATTCCTTTGTGGGGGAGTGGTGGTCTCTCATATCAAGTCTTCCCTCGGTCCTTCTGCAGCATCCTAAAGGCTTATGTTTTATACACAAAGTGAGGGCATTTCATCCTGTTTTTTTGCACATTTTTTGCTTTATATCTTTAAAACACATTTGTCTAGAAATATTCTATGGAGAAATTGCCACGGCAAACAATCAAATTCCACCTTTTATTTCGAATCCTTAGGAAAAAGAAAGGATTAGGCTACATGCACACGACAGTTGTTTTTTGCTGTCTGCAAATGGGGATCTGCAAAAAACCTGTTGGTCTCTCAGTTTTTTTGGGAGGATTCCCTTTGTTTTCACAGATCCCTTGTAATGCCTATCCTCGTCCTCAAATGAGAAAAAAGTAGGACATGCACTACTTTTTTTGCTGAAGGGAAACACGGACAACGGACACGGAACACAAACGGATGAACTGTCAGCATTTTTTTGCTGACCCATTGAAATGAATGGGTTCATGTCCTATCCGCAAAAAGAACTGAAACGGAAGCCAAGAAAAACAACTGTTGTGTGCATGTAGTCTTAATCTGATTTGTTGCTATGAACTGCTAAGCCAGTTTTAATAAATCTCACCCTATATGTTTAGTGAAGACACAACTGCAATAAAGACACGTGTGTGACCTACTCAAGCCGCAAAGGAGAAGTGCTGCCACCACACCAGGGAAAGTCTGCCCTCTCAGCAAGGAATTTCCGCTTATAGAAACCGGCACAGGGAATTAAAAAGATTGGAAGATTTAATTGTTTTATTTTTTAATTATAGCTACAGTTCACACAGGACATCATTTTACATTTGAATGTGGACATTAGTGTAACAAGTAAGTCTGTCCCTTACCCACATCCTTGTCGTTGTGCAATACTTGCATTGTTCATAGTTTCTTTAGTCATAATATTGTTGCTCACCCTCAAACCGTACTTTCATTTTGTGATATGGAAGCTTACATTTGGTATTTCATATCTCTATCTGTATAACATGCATATACGCACAAGTTCAACTGGTTTACTTCAAGACAACCAAAAAGGGCGATCTCCTGGGACATCATTCGGAATCACTTCTACATCTTTCCTTAAAAACACAATTGTTTTCTACCAAAAATACACTGTGCATACGTGTAAGTGGACTATTTTAAGGTCTGCAAACATCCTCACAGCAAGTGGTGTTGAGACTTCAGGTGTTTCCTTGTGAGTTCACAGGAGATTCTGTTTGTCAGAATATACTCATCCTTGGATATGGGGGTTGACATGTGAGTTACAATCACAGGAAATATGTTAGTTCCTAGCAGAAGGCGCAAGCACTGCTTCACAATCCTAGTCTAGACCACTAGGTAGTGTTACATGTCGGGCCGTTACGCTCCAGTGTTAGATGTAAATACATCCCAAGTGTCCCTCATTTACAGTCCCTACTTTAACCCTTTCAGGACCGGGCTATTTTTTACCGTTCTGCCCAGGTCATTTTTAGCTAATCTGACATGTGTCACTTTATGTGGTAATAACTTTAAAACGCTTTTACTTATTCAGGCCATTCTAAGATTGTTTTCTCATCACATATTGTACTTCATGAGAGTGATAAAATTTAGTCTAAAAATGTAATTTTTATTTATAAAAAAAATACCTAATTTACCAAAAATTTTGAAATTAGCAAGTTTCAATTTCTCTACTTTTATAATAGATAGTAATAACTCTAAAAATAGTTATTGCTTTAAATTCCCCATATGTCTATTTCATGTTTGGATCATTTTGTGAATGCCATTTTATTTTTGGGGGATGTTAGAAGTTTAGAAGCAAATCTTGAAATTTTTCAGAAAATTTCCAAAACCTACTTTTTAAGGACCAGTTCAGGTCTGAAGTCACTTTGTGAGGCTTACATAATAGAAACTACACCCCAGAAGGTATTCAAAACTGATTTTTACAAACTTTGTTTACCCTTTAGGTCAGGCATCCTCAAACTGCGGCCCTCCAGCTGTTGCAAAACTACAACTCCCAGCATGCCCGAAACAGCCTACAGATATCAGCCTACAGCAGGGCATTGTGGGAATTGTAGTTTTGCAACAGCTGGAGGGCCGCAGTTTGAGGATGCCTGCTTTAGGTGTTCCATAAGAATCAATGGAAAATGAAGATGAAATGTAAGAATTTCACTTTTTTTACAGATTTTACATTTTAATCCATTTTTTCCAGTAACAAAACAAGGGTTAACAGTCAAACAAAACTCAATATTTATTGCCCTGATTCTGTAGTTTACAGAAACACCCCATATGTGGTCATAAACTGCTGTACGGGCACACGGCAGGGCAGAGAAGGAAAGGAACGCCATATGGTTTTTGGAAGGCAGATTCCACTGAGATAATTTTAAGCTGCCATGTCACATTTGAAGACCCCCAGATACATCCCTAAAGTAGAAACTCCAAAAAAAGACCTCATTTTGGAAACTACAGGATAAGGTGGCAGTTTTGTTGGTACTATTTTAGGGTAGATAATATTGTTGGGTGCTCTATATTACACTTTTTGTGAGGCAAGGTAACAAAAAATAGCTGTTTTGGCACAGTTTTTATTTTTTGTTATTTACAATGTTCATCTAACAGGTTAGATCATGTGGTATTTTTATAGAGCAGGTTGTTACGGACCATACAATACCAAATATGTATACTTTTTATGGTTTGTTGTTTCAGTTTTACATAATAAAGCATTTTTGAAAAAAATCATGTTTTAGTGTCTGCATATTCTTAGAGCCATAGTTTTTTATTTTTTGGGCGATTGTCTTATGTAGGGTCTCATTTTTTGTGGTATGAAATGACGGTTTGATTGGTAGGGTGCATAAGACTTTTTGATCACTTGTTATTATACTTTTTGTGATGTACGGTGACAAAAACGCTTTTTTGACACACTTTTTATTAAAACTTTTTATGGTGTTCACATGAGGGGTTAGGTCATGTGATATTCCTATACAGCAGTTTCTTACGGACGCGGAAATACCTAATATGTATACTTTTTTTATTTATTTAAGTTTTACACAATTACAGCTTTTAGCAACAAAACAAATCAGAACACATCATATTCTGACAGCCATAGTTTTTTATTTTTTGGGCGATTGTTTTAGGTAGGGGCTTATTTCTTGCTGGATGAGGTGACGGTTATATTGGTACTAGTTTTGGGGAATACATCTTTTGGACCGCTTGGTGTTGCACTTTTAGTGATGTAAGGTGACAAAAAAGTTTTTTTTAGCACAGTTTTTATTTTCTTTCTTTGACAGTGTTCACCTAAGGGGTTAGATCATGTGGTATTTTTATAGAGGAGGTCGTTACGGACGTGGCAATACATAATATAGATACTTTTTTTTATTTATTTAAGTTTTACACAATATAATTTCTGAAACATAAAAAAAAACTTATGTCTTAGTGTCTCCATAGTCTAAGAGCCATAGTTTTTTTTATTTTTTGGGCGATTGTCTTAGGTAGGGTATCATTTTTGCGGGATTTGATTGGCACCATTTTGGTGTGCATATGGCTTTTTGAACACTTGCTATTACACTTTTTGTGATGTAAGCTGACAAAAAAATGGCTTTTTGACACCTTTTTATTTCTTTGACGGTGTTCACCTGAGGGGTTAAGTCATGTGGTATTTTTTAAAGAGCAGGTCGTTACGGACGTGGCGATACATAATATGTTTACTTTATTTTGGGAAAAGGACGCTTTTTTTTTTTTTACTTGAAACTTTACATTTTTTTTAAACTTAATTTTTTGTCCCACTCTGGGACTTCAACTTTTGGGGGGGTCTGATCCCCTTTACAATGCATCACAATACTTACAGCCTACTTGTCTGTGAGATCCAGGGGGCTGGATCTCACAGGCTCTCCAGGAAGGCAGCCACGATGCCTAAGGAAGGTATCGTACTGCCTTCCCTGCCATCGGGTCCCCGTCACAGCAGTGCAGGGACCCGATGGCAGCTCCGATCCCCGCACGTGCCACGGTCAGCGCTGACTGCGGCACATTAAGGGTTAAAGCGCCGACATCTGTGTTTTTTCTCCAATGCCAGCGCATAAATGTGGACAATAATAGGACATGTTCTATTTTTTTGCAAAACGGACTTGAGGACATACGGAAACAGAATGCACACACAGTCATTCAGTTTTTTTGTGAAGTCAATGGTTCTGCCTACGATCCGCAAAGAAAACGGAACGAACACAGAAACAAAATATGTTCTTGTGCATGAGCCCTTAGAGGGTTATTCCGGTAGACAAAAGTTATCCCCTATCCACAGTTCAAAGCACATATGTGAACCCAGCCTTTGACCATGAATCTAGAAGCATGTAGAATGTGAATGAGTAGCCCATTGATCCCTTCATGTCCTCAACATGAAGAGCAGTCATAAATCGTGGTGAAACCTGCTGCTATTCTATCAGTAATGCAAGTGAAAGGAGCATTTTAAAACCCAATCTCATTCTCCAGGGAAAACGCGTTGTAGGTTTTAATTTCCACAGAATGTACATTCTTGCTGCGCATATTGAAAAGCTGCGGATTTGCTCCCTTAAATTACAATGACTGTAATCCATTTGCCGGGCCATTCTGTGGCAAAAATCAAAGTTTCAGCCTCAGATTTTTGCAAACTTTCTGGAAAAAACAAACTACAGCTGGATTTGCCTATACAGCTCATACGATAGGGCTGTAAGGTGAGATCTTGCAAATGGAGCTTCTCAAGGAGCAGATTTGCTAATACAGTCTAAAACTTAGACAACGTAAACAGCCTAGACCGGCTAAAGGTTCGCCAAACTGACCACCTATCTCTGGTTGCAGTTTTGGAGCTCAATGTCCCAATTCATGCCCAGTCCCATTCCCCATACCTACCTGACAAGTGGGGTGCAAAAAGACTTTGTAATTGTGGTGCATGGCATGTCCATGAACATTTTTGATAATTTTCATTAGTAAATATAATTCAAGTTCAGCTTGGCCATAGACTCTCCAGGGAAAATTCCCGTTGGCCGCCTGAGCCCTCCTCATGGCTGTCAACTAGGTAAGTAATGATCTGTCTCTCCCAGAGAGATATTTGATAAATGTGGTATAAAGTCCTCCAACACAGGCTCAAGCAAAACTGCCTTCAAATATTTTCCTCATTATAAATCCCTCGAATTTCTAGGTGTAAGGACAAGGCTCTCAGAGGCTTAATTGCATATATTGAAACTTCATTTTTCTCAGCAATGCGGGCACATACGAACATGGGACCAACACAAATGCCTTCAGCTGCCAAATGCACATGTAACAGGTCAGCCAGTTTCATAGGTACAAATCTGCTGACAGATTTAAGACAGTTCTTTTACACAGACCGATCATTAGGTCAATTATGAGCATTTGTAAAATCACTTGTTTCTGATAATTGCCCCGGATAAAGGTGTCAGTGATTACCCAATGAACGAGCAGCGCCACAACTATTCCTCACCCTGGCGCATGCACAGACTCAAGTCCTGAATTCACCTGCGGAGAGGAATAGTTCTGGCCCTGTCCACAGCTGAACTAATGTCCCGTCCATAGCCCAAGCTGAAAACCCAGTAAAGCATGTGATGTCGGAGGAAGCTGGAGTTTTAGAAGAAGAGCAACACATTACCCTGAGAGCTCTATACACCAACTTCGGTAAGTATATTACAAACTGACCCCTACAGCGGTGTTTTGTGCAATTAAGTAGCATTTGTGGCAACATACTGAGTCCTGAAAAATCCCTTTAAACCCCCTTGGGACACACACACACACACAATGATCTGCCTGAAAACAGTTTCGGCACACACATGGTATTGGGCACACACACACACATTTTGTTCAGGCAGGAAAGAACAATACTGTTTCGAACTAAGCTATTTGAGCTGTGTGGCTGCAGAGTAGGGGGGAGCCACTTCTGAGGGTTGCTACTTAGGTCAGTTTCAGATGAGCGAGTTGTCTGCGGGAAACATGCTCTGTAAAATACGCAGACTGCCTCTCTGTCCATTACATGCTACAGTAAAAATGATTATAACGAGAGAGGAATATCCAATATTTTTCTCTTTTTATATATCTATGAAAAAGATTTCTGACAATTGTTTTCAATGATTTTTACAGAACAAACTAGTATGGCAAACCAGGGTAACCTGGGCTTCTGCATAGGGCTGAATAGTGCAGGGGCAGCACCGGAATAGGTGCAGGGTACTTTCCTGGCTTTGTGGTTGTTTGCCACGCCATAAGATTTCATTCAATAACTTCTCTTCACACAAGGCTTTTGTATTTTATAAATGAACAAATCAACCAGTGTCAAAAATGCCCTGAACCCCCCCCCCCAATTTTGCCTGTGCCTAAAAATGGTATAAATGAAAACTACAAGCTGTCCTGCAAAAAGCAAGCTCTCACACTTACGTCGTCAGAAACTTTTTTTTTTTAAATTTTACTCTTTTATTTCAATGTTATCAACGTATACAGTAATAACAGTAAGAAAGTAATAACATAATTACAAAATCATCCCTCCCATGCAACATTACCCCCCCCCCTCCCCACCCCGCCTTGCAGAAGAAAGAAAAAAAAAAAAATTCATCAATCACCCCATTCCTTCCAAATACTATCCCACTTTTCGTAAGATCCTCTTTGTCCATGCAGAATCTTTTCATAGCTTTTAACCTTGGTGACTAAATTTAGCCAGTTCTTGCAGTCTGGAGCAGAGGGAGAGAACCATTTTCTAGCTACAAGGAGCATAGCTAGAAACAAAACTTTAGTCAACAGTCGTGACTTCATAACCCGACAGCTAACCTCCGATAAGTCCCCTAAAATCCATACCTTTGGAGAAAGTGGAATATCCATATCAAGTCTTTGGAATAGGGTTCTTTGAACCAACTTCCAGTATCTGCTTACCGCTGGGCAATCCCAGAACAGGTGCAAGTGATCTGCCCCGGGGCTGCCACAGCGGGGACACTCAGAAGAGGCTCTTAATCCTCTCCTATGGAGCCATCGAGGTGTTACATATATTTTGTGAATAATATTAAACTGTACTACCGTGTGGTTAAAGTTGTGCGAGACCCAACTTAAATTATCACCTACATTCTCCCAATCCAGGGAACCCAAATCTAATAGTAAAGAAGACCAGGATCTTTGCCCTGGAGATAAGCAATCCGTGAAATAATTTTTTATTAGGTACCTATAACAGTGTGAAACTCCAACTTTCATATCACCCTTCTTTTGAATCAACTTATGTAGAAATTCCGGAGTGTCTATATTAAATAAGTGCTTATCAGAAATATTAAGCAGTGCCGAACGCAATTGAAGATATGCATACCAAGCCACCTCACCTATATTTTCCTCTTTTTCTAGCTCCAAACGAGTAAGGATCTGCCCGTTTTTAACCACTTGACTCAACTAATAAATATTCTTTTTCTTCCAATATTGCTGGCAATTTGAGTCATCCAAACTCCACAGTTTTTGGTTATGCCACAATGGGGTGCAGATCAGTGATGCACTGACTTGCATCCAGCTTTTTATAACTCTCCATGCTTTCATAGCCATTCTGCAGAAGGGTTTATATTCATCCTGTATCTTACATAAATAGTCAGACTCCAAAACTATAAAGAAATCTGAGAAACCTGAGTCATTAACCAACTTTCTGTAAAGATGGCTATTTTTCCAGTCGTTGAAAAAACAGAGTTGAGAAGCCATAACATAACCCTTAAAGTAAGGGAGATTAAGACCTCCCTGCTTATAGGGCATAGAAAAATACATAGCCTTTAGTCTCACTCGTTTCCTCCCCCATAATAAATCATTTATCATCCGCTCAATCAGCCTGAAATACTTATCCTCTATCCATATAGGAGAGTTACGGAGAACGTAAAGAACCTGGGGCAGCACCACCATTTTTATTAACGAAACTCTATCCGCTCTTGCGGACAGAATTTTTTGCCATATCTTAATTTTAGCTCTCAGTCTTTGTAGTAGAGGAAACAAGTTAAGCTGTAAATAATCTTGAATTTTGGCAGAAACTGTCATCCCCAGGTACTTCAACGTCTCCGAAACCGATAGTCTACTGGTCGTGTCATTAGTGGCTCCTCGCAATTCATCCACTGGGAGGAGAGTCGTCTTGGCCCAATTGACCTCCAATCCGGAAGAGTTACTAAAGAGGTTAACTAACTCCATTACTCGGGAAGTGTACTTTCTGTTTGTTGAATAAAAAACAGGATATCATCCACATAAAGAGAGATGCGATCCTGTTTTCCCATTACCCCGAAACCAACCACCCTCGTATCCTGCCTTATGCTGACCGCAAGGAGCTCAATATAAATATTAAACAGGAGGGGAGAAAGGGGACATCCTTGTCGGGTACCTCTCCCTAGTTCAAAACTCTCAGTTAACATATCATTAATCCTAATACTAGCGGTCGGAGATTTATATAACAGCTGTATCATCGCTATGAATTTAGGACCAAAGTTCATTTTTCTCATCACTTCCCAAAGAAAAGCCCACTCGACCCTGTCAAACGCCTTAGTGGCGTCTAATGACAGGAGGGAGCGGGCTTCGCTCCCAGGTGCCTGAATGTTGGAAAAGAGCCTATGTAAATTATGATGGGTGCCCCTTCCCGGAATAAAACCGTTCTGGTCTGGATGAATAACCGAAGGCAAAACCCTAGAAAGTCTCCTAGCCATAACTTTTGACAGTAACTTAACATCCGTATTTAATAGGGAAATAGGCCTATAGGAACTCAAATCAATTTTGGCAGAAACTGTCATCCCCAGGTACTTCAACGTCTCCGAAACCGATAGTCTACTGGTCGTGTCATTAGTGGCTCCTCGCAATTCATCCACTGGAAGGAGAGTCGTCTTGGCCCAATTGACCTCCAATCCGGAAGAGTTACTAAAGAGGTTAACTAACTCCATTACTCGGGAAGTGTACTTTCTGTTTGTTGAATAAAAACAGGATATCATCCACATAAAGAGAGATGCGATCCTGTTTTCCCATTACCCCGAAACCAACCACCCTTGTATCCTGCCTTATGCTGACCGCAAGGGGCTCAATATAAATATTAAACAGGAGGGGAGAAAGGGGACATCCTTGTCGGGTACCTCTCCCTAGTTCAAAACTCTCAGTTAACATATCATTAATCCTAATCCTAGCGGTCGGAGATTTATATAACAGCTGTATCATCGCTATGAATTTAGGACCAAAGTTCATTTTTCTCATCACTTCCCAAAGAAAAGCCCACTCGACCCTGTCAAACGCCTTAGTGGCGTCTAATGACAGGATGGAGCGGGCTTCGCTCCCAGGTGCCTAGAATGTTGGAAAAGAGCCTATGTAAATTATGATGGGTGCCCCTTCCCGGAATAAAACCGTTCTGGTCTGGATGAATAACCGAAGGCAAAACCCTAGAAAGTCTCCTAGCCATAACTTTTGACAGTAACTTAACATCCGTATTTAATAGGGAAATAGGCCTATAGGAACTCAAATCAATTTTGGCAGAAACTGTCATCCCCAGGTACTTCAACGTCTCCGAAACCGATAGTCTACTGGTCGTGTCATTAGTGGCTCCTCGCAATTCATCCACTGGAAGGAGAGTCGTCTTGGCCCAATTGACCTCCAATCCGGAAGAGTTACTAAAGAGGTTAACTAACTCCATTACTCGGGAAGTGTACTTTCTGTTTGTTGAATAAAAACAGGATATCATCCACATAAAGAGAGATGCGATCCTGTTTTCCCATTACCCCGAAACCAACCACCCTTGTATCCTGCCTTATGCTGACCGCAAGGGGCTCAATATAAATATTAAACAGGAGGGGAGAAAGGGGACATCCTTGTCGGGTACCTCTCCCTAGTTCAAAACTCTCAGTTAACATATCATTAATCCTAATCCTAGCGGTCGGAGATTTATATAACAGCTGTATCATCGCTATGAATTTAGGACCAAAGTTCATTTTTCTCATCACTTCCCAAAGAAAAGCCCACTCGACCCTGTCAAACGCCTTAGTGGCGTCTAATGACAGGATGGAGCGGGCTTCGCTCCCAGGTGCCAGAATGTTGGAAAAGAGCCTATGTAAATTATGATGGGTGCCCCTTCCCGGCATAAAACCGTTCTGGTCTGGATGAATAACCGAAGGCAAAACCCTAGAAAGTCTCCTAGCCATAACTTTTGACAGTAACTTAACATCCGTATTTAATAGGGAAATAGGCCTATAGGAACTCAAATCCGCCAGATCCTTATCCTTTTTTGGAATTAAAACTATTAAGGCTTCAATCATAGAGGTTGGGAGATTTCCCTCGTCCAACGCGTGGGAAAGCACTTCCAACAAATGAGGAAGAGTATCATCGCTATACTTGCGATAAAATTCGTACGGAAGGCCATCTAGACCTGGCGAGGAGTTCCCCGAGATGGACCCCAAAGCCTCCTGGAGCTTTAGGAGGGTCACTTTTTTTTCCAGAGAGTTTTTTTGAGTCTCTGTTAACAACGGCAGAGGGATTCTCTCCAGAAACCGCCTCGCCAGGTCCAGTGAGATACCCGGGGATGCCTTATATATTTGAGAAAAATATTGCAAGAAAATATCTCTGACTCCCTCTGGTTCTTGTATATTGGCACCGTCTGGGCTACGAATCAAAGTTATAACTTTCTTTTTCTTCTCCTGTTGTGAAACAACTCTGGCAAGGAGCTTACCAGGGCGGCCAGACTCTGAGAAATATTTTTGTCCTTTAAAAAATAGTCTATGATTTGCTTTTTCAATTACATATTCCTCAAGAGAACGGCTGGCTTCCTGCATCTTATCCTTATTTTCATCCGTAGATTGATTAATAAATCGCTCAGTTGTAAACGCCGCATTCCTAGTCAACTCCTCTTCTTTTTTCCTAAACGTCTTCCTCATAGCGGTGATATCGCTTATAAGAACTCCCCTTAAGTACGCTTTTAGGGCATCCCACACAATATTGATCTTGGCAGAGGGGAGGTTCACCTCCCAAAAGGAGGATATCAATAACTTAATAGAGGGGGAGTTATCCATAATGGTAAGCCAATATGGATTCAACTTGAACCCAGGCCTCATGATGTTTCTGTCCCCCCCACTACAAAGTTCAATTGTTATAGGAGAGTGATCTGAAATTGTTCTTACTCCATATCGTATAGTTTTTATGTTATTCCGATTGCTCACATTAGTAAGCGCTAAATCAATTCTGGACATTGCTCTACCACCCCTACTAACACAGGAGTACACTCTCTTACCTCCACCCAGATGTTCCCATATATCCACCAAGCCCACCTCCATACAGAACTGGGCCAGTGTAGAAAAAACAGAATTCCTACCCAAATCTGCATCCAAGGTCCATCTGTCCCTTTTAGGATCCATAACCGCATTGAAATCTCCCATCAGGACAAGTCGACACTCTGGTCTCCTTTCCAAAAATAACAGCAACCGATTGAGTGAATAAGCCGAGAACGGCGGAGGTATGTAAAAAAAGGCCAGAGTGTAGTCCCGTCCACAGAGTCTACCATAAAGAAAAATAAATCTACCCTGGTCATCTATGGAAGACTCTATTAGCGTGAAGTCTATAGAATGATGGATTAGAACCGAGACTCCCCTTGAGGAGCCACTAAAGGTAGAATGATACGATTGAGCTTGCCACCCTACTGTCAAACGAGACACCGTCTCCTTAGTGAGGTGGGTTTCTACTATACAGATAATAGCAGGGAGAACTCTTTTTATCGCATCCATGATGGCTTGTCTCTTAACCCTCTCCCCTAGACCTCTAACATTCCATGAGAGAATTCTAACCGACATTGATCACAAAAAGAAGAAAAAAAACAAAAAACAAACAAAAAAAAAAAAAAAAAAATCCTGCAAGGCAAACACAGACAAAATAGAGCATGCATCCATGCTAAAAACACTGACCCACGGACCGTGCTAAAACTCTGATGTCTGAATACACACATAAAAATGAATGGGACGTGTGCTGTCCGAGGAGAACACGTACAGCACACGTCCGTGAAACACAGACGTGTGAATGAGGCTTTACAGAATAAATATGTTTATACAACACATCGAACTTTGTAAAAATAAATCCACCAAAAATAATGTTGAAATTTATATTTATTATCCATCCCCTCAAAACAATTGTCATTTAACTCATATTCTAATAGCCGTAACTTTTATTTTTCTGTTCACATAGCCACAAGGGCTTATTTTTTCGGGACAAGAAGCATTTTCTAATGGCACCATTTAAATTACTGTACCATGTGTTAGAGATGTGTGAGTTTTATTCTATGTTTGTATCTTTTGGACTCTAACGGGTTAAACCTTTCTTTGAAGCTGTAACAAACTTATTTTTCTTCTTCTCTCATCTCTGGGGCCTCCCCCCTCCCCTCTCTAGTGTTCCAGCTGTCTGTCTATGTAAGGCTATGAGAAGGGGGTGTAGGTGGTGGTGGTGGCAGTGTTTCTCACGTGACTTTGCATAATAACTTCATAAATTAATTTCTACTGTAAAAAAAAATTTCCCTGGGGTTTGGTTCCAAGTGGTACCTTGGAACCGAAGCAGAGTTCGGGAAATGTTTTTTTACAGTAGAAATTAATTTATGAAGTTATTATGCAAAGTCTTGTGAGGCTTCACAAAGTAATAACTTCGGCTTATCGGAGCCAATACATTCTAAAGCCTCATTTACACGTCAGCGTTAATATGAAAATATTTTAATAGTTCAGACGTGATAATTGCTAAGGTTTATTTTTTTATTGTTTATTGTAAGTTTATATATTTGTATATGTAATATTGGGAAAGGGGGGTGATTTAAACTTAATAATTTAGTGTTTTTTAAATTTTTTATTTAATAACTACTAAAACCTGACACTCTCCCTGCTGGGCTGTGTCTCGTGCACAGCGCAGCAGGAAGATTACCATGGCAGGCCTGGGAAACTTCAGAAGTGCCCAGGCTGACATGGTAACAGATTGGGGCCCCAGCAATAAAGGCAGAGCTGGCCGCATCTATCTGCCTGACTCAACAGATGCCGCAATTGGTGTTGATTGCAGCATCTGAGGAGTTAAATGACGGGGTTTAGCGCGATTGTTGTTCCCTGTTATTGCGGCTGGGTGACCGCTGTATTATACAGCCAGTTTTTAATGGTGCTATTTTGGGATACACATACAACTTACGGATTATACAGGGAGTGCAGAATTATTAGGCAAATGAGTATTTTGATCACATCATCCTCTTTATGCATGTTGTCTTACTCCAAGCTGTATAGGCTCGAAAGCCTACTACCAATTAAGCATATTAGGTGATGTGCATCTCTGTAATGAGAAGGGGTGTGGTCTAATGACATCAACACCCTATATCAGGTGTGCATAATTATTAGGCAACTTCCTTTCCTTTGGCAAAATGGGTCAAAAGAAGGACTTGACATGCTCAGAAAAGTCAAAAATAGTGAGATATCTTGCAGAGGGATGCAGCACTCTTAAAATTGCAAAGCTTCTGAAGCGTGATCATCGAACAATCAAGCGTTTCATTCAAAATAGTCAACAGGGTCGCAAGAAGCGTGTGGAAAAACCAAGGCGCAAAATAACTGCCCATGAACTGAGAAAAGTCAAGCGTGCAGCTGCCAAGATGCCACTTGCCACCAGTTTGGCCATATTTCAGAGCTGCAACATCACTGGAGTGCCCAAAAGCACAAGGTGTGCAATACTCAGAGACATGGCCAAGGTAAGAAAGGCTGAAAGACGACCACCACTGAACAAGACACACAAGCTGAAACGTCAAGACTGGGCCAAGAAATATCTCAAGACTGATTTTTCTAAGGTTTTATGGACTGATGAAATGAGAGTGAGTCTTGATGGGCCAGATGGATGGGCCCGTGGCTGGATTGGTAAAGGGCAGAGAGCTCCAGTCAGACTCAGACGCCAGCAAGGTGGAGGTGGAGTACTGGTTTGGGCTGGTATCATCAAAGATGAGCTCGTGGGGCCTTTTCGGGTTGAGGATGGAGTCAAGCTCAACTCCCAGTCCTACTGCCAGTTTCTGGAAGGCACCTTCTTCAAGCAGTGGTACAGGAAGAAGTCCGCATCCTTCAAGAAAAACATGATTTTCATGCAGGACAATGCTCCATCACACGCGTCCAAGTACCCACAGCGTGGCTGGCAAGAAAGGGTATAAAAGAAGAAAATTTAATGACATGGCCTCCTTGTTCACCTGATCTGAACCCCATTGAGAACCTGTGGTCCATCATCAAATGTGAGATTTACAAGGAGGGAAAACAGTACACCTCTCTGAACAGTGTCTGGGAGGCTGTGGTTGCTGCTGCACGCAATGTTGATGGTGAACAGATCAAAACACTGACAGAATCCATGGATGGCAGGCTTTTGAGTGTCCTTGCAAAGAAAGGTGGCTATATTGGTCAGTGATTTGTTTTTGTTTTGTTTTTGAATGTGAGAAATGTATATTTGTGAATGTTGAGATGTTATATTGGTTTCACTGGTAAAAATACGGTAAATAATTAAAATGGGTATATATTTGTTTTTTGTTAAGTTGCCTAATAATTATGCACAGTTATAGTCCCTGCACACACAGATATCCCCCTAAAATAGCTAAAACTAAAAACAAACTAAAAACTACTTTCAAAAATATTCAGCTTTGATATTAATGAGTTTTTTGGGTTCATTGAGAACATGGTTGTTGTTCAATAATAAAATTAATCCTCAAAAATACAACTTGCCTAATAATTCTGCACTCCCTGTATTTTAACAACTCTTTCTGGCAGAGAGACAGGTAAAAACAGCAGTACTTACACTGAGTTTCAGTTTTAAATTTTGCGGCATTCATTTTTTGGCATAAATAACAATATCTTAATTTTCTGGGTAAGTACGATTACAGTGATACCAAATACATATAGTTTTCTTTTACTACTCTTGCACAACAAAAACCCTCTTTTTAAAAATTAATGTTTTTGCATCATCGCATCCCAGGGCACATACTTTTTTTATTTTTCTTTCTACAGAGCTGTGTGAGGGTAGATTTTTGCGGGGTGACTTTTAGTAGTTTTTATTGGTATCATTTTGGGGTGCATAACTGTTTTTGATCAGCAACTAAGCAAAAAGCAGAAATTCTGACATTTAGTTTTTTTTTTTTATGGTTTCATCGTATAGTAAATTTGCTTAGTGCATGGATGCAGCGATACCAAACATGTGAGGGAGAAAAAAAATTTGCAATTTTTTTTCCTATAACATTTTTTAATTGGAATTTTTTAAAATAATTTAAAAAAAAAACAACTTTTTAAACCAGTTAATAGTCCCACAAGGAGACTATAATAGGCGTTCTTTTGAACGCCTTATAAAATACAATACACTATTCCTATAGTGCATTGTAATTTTAATGTCAATGCTATACTGACATTGACCAGAAGGATGAGCCAGAAAGGCGCATCCTGCTGGAAAACTCTAGAGCAGGGATCAGCAACCTTCGACACTCCAGCTGTTGTGAAACTACAACTCCCATCATGCTCCTTTAACTTCTGTGGGAGTTCAGAGAACAGCCAAGTGTACATGATGGGAGATGTGGTTTCACAACACCTGGAGTTGGTTATCCCTGATCTAGAGGCAGACCTGAGGCCTACACTAGGTCTCAACCTGCCTTCAATGGCATCGGCACCGCGTGATCAAACTTTCAGGGCGCTGACGGGATACAGTGGGAGTCCAACCCCTCTGTAACCTCTTACATGCGGCCGGCACCATTGCCTGCGGAATCTCTGGGGTTAAGCAGCCTGGATCAGCGCTCCTGCTGGTCTGGGCCGTGAGAGCTGAGTGCTTACACTTGACCACTATGAAAAGGCGGTTATTTTATATGGACCATAAAAGGTTCCTACAATAACTACAACTTATTCCTAAAAATCAAGATAATTCAGATAAACTTAAATAAATTAAAAAATTAAGACAGGAACACAGAGGAGGAAAAATGTTACTGGTCCTAAAGGCTAAAATTAATTATGTGACTAAAGCTGGCCAATGTGGCCATACACATTCAACAGTGATTCGACGATCGTTTTGTTGACAGCTATCTCTTCCATCTCCTTCCCAGCTTCCCCATACACATACATGTTCAGCTCGGCTGAACATATCTGTGTATGATATGGAGAATGTAGAGAAATCCACTGCCAGACAGTATGGCAGTGGTTTATCTCCCCGAGAACAAAAGGAACAGGTGAGAGTTGGGGGAGTTTGTGCGCGACCCGCTTAAGGTGTTAACTAGAAATAGAACCTGTCACTACAAAATGCAGTGCAATATGCAGATAGCATGTTATATAGTAAGAAGAGCTCAGCATATTAATAGCATTCTGTGTGTAAGTGTGTATACATGGATAGCTGCCAGTCACTGATAGTTGTATACAGGGGTGGTGTTATCAGTGATTGGTAGCATTCTCTGTGTAAGTGTGTATACATAGATAGCTGTCAGTCACTGATAGCTGTACACAGAGGAGGTGTTATCAGTGATTGATGGCATTCTCTGTGTAAGTGTGTATACATAGATAGCTGTCAGTCACTGATAGCTGTACACAGGGGAGGTGTTATACAGTCATGTGAAAAAATTAGGACACCCTTTGAAAGCATGTGGTTTTTTGTAACATTTTTAATAAATGGTTATTTCATCTCCGTTTCAACAATACAGAGAGATTAAAGTAATCCAACTAAACAAAGAAAACTGAAGAAAAGTCTTTTCAAGATCTTCTGTAAATGTCATTCTACAAAAATGCCTATTCTAACTGAGGAAAAAGATAGGACACCCTCACATGTATTCCCTCTTAAATTGGCTCAGATCTCACACAGGTATATCACACCAGGTGCACATAATTAGTAGATCGTTACTCTGCATGTTGAATGAGGCTTGCCCTATTTAAACCTCAGACATTTAGTTTGGTGTGCTCCTGACTGTTGAAGTGAGAGTGAGCACCATGGTGAGAGCAGAAGAGCTGTCAGAGGACTTCAGAAAAAGATTGTAGCAGCCTATGAGTCTGGGAAGGGATTTAAAAAGATCTCCAAAGATTTTGAAATCAGCCATTCCACTGTCCGGAAGATAGTCTACAAGTGGAGGGCTTTCAAAACAACTGCCAACATGCCCAGGACTGGTCGCCCCAGCAAGTTCACCCCAAGAGCAGACCGCAAGATGCTAAAAGAGGTCTCCAAAAACCCTAAAGTGTCATCTCGAGAACTACAGCAGGCTCTGGCTACTGTTGATGTAGAAGTACATGCCTCTACAATCAGAAAGAGACTGTACAAGTTTAACTTGCATGGGAGGTGTGCAAGGAGGAAACCTTTGCTTTCCAAGAGAAACATCGAGGCCAGACTGACATTTGCCAGAGATAAAGTTGACAAAGACCAGGACTTCTGGAATAATGTTCTTTGGACAGATGAGTCCAAAATTGAATTATTTGGACACAACAGCAGAGGACATGTTTGGCGTAAACCAAACACAGCATTCCAAGAAAAGAACCTCATACCAACTGTGAAGCATGGAGGTGGAAGTGTCATGGTTTGGGGCTGCTTTGCTGCAGCAGGACCTGGTCAGCTCACCATCATAGAATCCACGATGAATTCTACTGTGTATCAGAAGGTGCTTGAAGAACATGTGAGACCATCAGTTAGAAAATTAAAGCTGAAGCGGAACTGGACCATGCAACATGACAATGACCCAAAACATACTAGTAAATCAACCAAAGATTGGCTGAAAAAGAAGAAATGGAGAGTCCTGGAATGGCCAAGTCAAAGTCAGATTTGAATCCCATTGAGATGCTGTGGGGTGACTTGAAAAGGGCTGTACGTGCAAGAAACCCCTCAAACATCTCACAGCTGAAAAAGTTCTGCATTGAGGAGTGGGGTAAAATTTCCTCAGACCGATGTCGAAGACTGGTAGATGGCTACAAGAACCGTCTCACTGCAGTTATTTCAGCCAAAGGAGGTAACACTCGCTATTAGGGGCAAGGGTGTCCTATCTTTTTCCTCAGTTAGAATAGGCATTTTTGTAGAATGACATTTACAGAAGATCTTGAAAAGACTTTTTTTCAGTTTTCTTTGTTTAGTCGGATTACTTTAATCTCTCTGTATTGTTGAAACGGAGATGAAATAACCATTTATTAAAAATGTTACAAAAAACCACATGCTTTCAAAGGGTGTCCTAATTTTTTCACATGACTGTAAGTGATTGATAGCATTCTCTGTGTAAGTGTGTATACATAGATATCTGTCAATCACTGATAGCTGTACACGGGGGAGGTATTATCAGTGATTGATAGCATTCTCTGTGTAAGTGTGTATACATAGATAGCTGTCAGTCACTGATAGCTGTACACAGGGGAGGTGTTATAAGTGATTGATAGCATTCCCTGTGTAAGTGTGTATACATAGATAGCTGTCAGTCACTGATAGTTGTACATGGCGGAGGTGTTATCAGTAATTGATAGCATTCTCTGTGTAAGTATGTATACATAGATAGCTGTCAGTCACTGATAGCTGTATACAGAGGAGGTGTTATCAGTGATTGATAGCATTCTCTGTGTAAGTGTGTATACATAGATAGCTGTCAGTCACTGATAGTTGTACATGGCGGAGGTGTTATCAGTAATTGATAGCATTCTCTGTGTGTGTATACATAGATAGCTGTCAGTCACTGATAACTGTATACAGGGGAGGTGTTATCAGTGATTGATAGCATACTCTGTGTAAGTGTGTATACATAGATAGCTGTCAGTCACTGATAGTTGTACATGGTGAAGATGTTATCAGTGATTGATAGCATTTTCTGTGTGTGTAAATACATAGATAGCAGTCAGTCACTGATAGTTGTACAAAGGGGAGATGTTATCAGTGCCAGTCACCCTCCAGAGGCAGGGATACAGTATTCTATTTACTTATATTTTATTTGTGAAGATGCAGTAATTCCAAAATGCTTACCTTAGTCCGGCGATCTCCGGCAGTGCACTGCGGTGCTGCGATGTAGCTCCGCCCACCACCCCACTATAGTCAATAGGGATGGAGCAGCAGCACATAAGTACTTGCAGCATGGCGGATCTGTCAGGCTGTTCACCCGCCGGGACAGCCTTCCGGAAGTGTAAAAGTACCCTTACAGAGTACAGAATGTAAACCCTAACCACATCCTGCAGAAGAAAGGGAAATTAACACTCATCCATTGATGAAATTAACAATAAGATGTGGGAACTATGTCACTGTCAAAATTAGATGTTCTCTGTCAGTGCTTTTTATTGTTTTGGTTGTTTGCAAATCTCTGCTGGAGGTGGACTACTCTCAGTGGCTGGTCTGTTGTAATCAATCTTTTCCTATACTTTCCTCACATCCCTGTTTAGTCTTCTATTCTTATGATCAGTCAGAAAAAAAAACAAGAAAAAAAACTAATCTTGTATTTTATATTTCATATCCGTTATGCATATTTTGCATCCGTTTTAGCTATTTCCATCTTAGATCCATTATTTTAGATGCACCGCATGCAGAAAAAAGGACATACATCCTATTAATAAAACGGGGCACCTGTGGGAGCCAATGTCGGGCCCCCTGGCTGCCATAGAAAACAAAGGAACTCTGTAGCACCTGCAAAACCTCTTCAATGCTGAGGTCAGTATTCACCACACCATCTAAGGAGTTAGACAGCTGGGATCAGAGTTTTCTCCCATCTTGGCAGTTGCCCCAGATATTTATTACCGATGGCTCCCAATGCAGATGGTGCAGGCACAGCTCCTGTGCCATCCAATGGACGTAACTGTACATCAATTTGCATAAACGCACTAGAAAAATGAATGTAGTAAAATTAACGTGTGCTGAGAGGTTAATTAGAGCAAAGTGTAGCTGTATCCTACATGCCCTAAATTTAATTTGTAGACCTACGCCCAAGAGAGGCAAGTCTTTAGTCTCCCAATTTAAAAAGTGGACAGGACCTTCAAATTTCTACGTACAGCAAGTACAGTATAGCCGTAATGCAATTCAAATGTGTGCAGATGTTTACACATAAACCAATGTGCTGTTTCTCCGCTTTTGCATATCACCCATAGTGGCGTGTGTGCCCCAAATGCATTGTGAACAGTCTAATCTGAGGTGTGTCCTTAAAATCCTAGTTTACAGAGATTATGGTCAGTTTATAGTAAGATGAATAGAGTGCTAAGATGAGACTTCATAATATTTCTAATCGACCATATTAGCTAAGGATCCATAACTGCTGGCTAATCACATCTCTGGCACACTCATTAGATTAATCACTGGCACTGAGCTACATCTGGAAATTAAAGTGACTGATTAATAAGTACCAGACCTTCTCATCTTAGTGCTGTACATAAGACATTAAGAGAATATGAACTTTTGGTTCTATAGCAGTGCCATCATTCTGTCGCTGCCAGAATTTTTTTTTATTCAACTATTATGCTCCTTAAAGGGAGTCTGTCACCACATTTAAGCATATTTGACTGATCAAATAGCGTTATACGTGCCACCCAGAACTTAAAAACGGTACCTTTGTTGTAACTAATGGAGTTTTCTTTCAGCCAAAAATGAACTTTGACGATTATGTAAATGCACCCTCTCGAATGCCCAGGGCGGCGTCTCAATCGTCTGAGCCGCAAGCAGCACCTCCTCCCCGGCTCATAACTCTGCCCTCCGTGTGCCTCTGCCCGCCCGTTTACTCTCCTCCTCTCTCCTTTTCCACTGCGGCTGCGCGGTCAAATTCGTAGCGGGCGCATGCGCAATGCGATGCCCGCTTCTGGCCATTTAGCCGGCGCATGCGCAGTTGGTATTGCGATGCAATGCCAGGAGCGGGCATCGCATTGCGCATGCACCGGCTACGAATTTGACCTCGCAGCCGCAGTGGAAAAGGAGAGAGGAGGAGAGTAAACGGGCGGGCAGAGGCACACGGAGGGCGGGGTTATGAGCCGGGGAGGAGGTGCTGCCTGGGGCTCAGACGATTGAGACGCTGCCCTGGGCACTTGAGAGGGTGCATTTACATAATCGTCAAAGTTCATTTTTGGCTGAAAGAAAACTCCATTAGATACAACAAAGGTACCGTTTTTAAGTTCTGGGTGGCACGTATAACGCTATTTGATCAGTCAAATATGCTCAAATGTGGTGACAGACTCCCTTTAAGCCTGTATTCCACTGGCAGATTTTCTGCCAGTTGATCGCTAACGAGCATTCGTATTAACGATCATTAGTGATCATCTGGCAGTGTAATACTGCCGCCAATTAGCCGATGAAACAGCAAACACTCGTTCATTGAGCAATCATGCTCTTTCAGTACGCTAAAAGATCACAATTTTCTGGCAGCAGATCTTGCTGTCTAATCACGATCTGCTGCCGGCATATAACTAGACAGTATGAGCACAAGCGATGGCATAATGATCGCTCCTCCCCATGCTGTGGAGGAGATCGCTACATGTAATAGCAGCAAAACCCCTCCGCTAGTGAGAAGGGAATTGCCAGGATAGAACGCTTCCTTCCATAAAAATTACCTGCAGAATTGGGCTGTGCAATACAGCCTTTAGTATATGGCTTTAACTTACCTGCATTCTTTTTATATAAACATATAGTTTTATTCCAAGGACATATTGCCACATTTTCCTAGTCCCTCTGATTTTACACATCAGTGATTGTGGTAGAAAAACATAGAACAGATCTTTCCAAATCTTGCCATTATACCTTATCTCGGTGTAGCCTCCACATCTGGTTTTGGCTCACAATCACTGATGGAAATCACTGATCAAACACTGACCGTGTGAAAGTGGGATAATTAGAAATAGTAAATAAAATATGGAGTAGAAAATACACCTCATGAATCCAATAGGACTGGAGCAGAGAAAACGATAACGAGCAATTACTAATTCAACTCTATGCCATACACATTAGGTGTTCGATTCTACAACTTTAGGAACATGAACGTATTTTCATTCAGTGTCTGTTCCGGGTTTTTTTACGGAACCATTCATTTCAATGGGTCCGCAAAAAAACAAAACAAACGGAAGGTACTCTGTGTGCATTCCGTTTCCGTATGTCCGTATTTAAGTTCTGCAAAAAAAAAAAAAAAAGAACATGCCCTGTTCGTATTATGGACAAGGATAGGACTGTTCTATTAGGGGGCAGCTGTTCTGCAAAATACGGAATGCACACAGATGTCATCCGTTTTTTTTGTGGATCACAAAATACATACGGTCATGTGCATGAGACCGTAAAAACATTTTAAAACAGGAATCCGAAGTTGGCTTCGGTATCGGCTGGTACCTTAATACCGAAGCAGACTTTGAAAACATTTTAGAATAGGAATCCAAAGTTGTATGATGTAAGTCCGATGTCATTCACTGAAGTCTGCCGTGACTTCGGACTTAAAGGGATTGTCCCGGTTCAGAGCTGAACCTGGACATATCATATCCCCTTCTTTACCCAGGCAGCCCCTCTGAGATGAGCATTGGAGCATTTTATGCTCTAATGCTCTCCCTTGCCCTGTGCTGTTTTACAAGCTAGGCCAGCACTAAAGCCCGTCCATTAGTGCCGGTGACGTCACCGGGAACGCTGCTAGGCGGAATAACCCGCCTAGCAGACACCCGGTATGTCACCGGATCTGCAAAAAAAGTGATTCAGCGCAGGTCAAGGGAGAGCATCGGAGCATGAAATGTTCTCAGAAGGGCTACCTGGCTGATGAAGGGTATATGTCCGGTACTATATAGCAATAACAAATGACAAGACAGGTGCACACTGCGCTCTTACTAAGCCCTCAAACTGATGTTAAAATTGAGAGGTTAGTCAACATGTCCTGCAGTGGAGGGCATGTCATAAGCCCGAGCACCACGCCAAGGTTTTTGGGTTGAACACATCCTGCTTCATGCCACCTTTCAGTTGGTTTCTGTATATATGTCCGGTTCAGCTCTGTACCCAGACAACCCCTTTAACAAATTTTTCCTCACTTACGCACATACATTTTAATGCAGTACAGAGACAGGTCTCCATACAGCATTAAACAAAGCTTAGGAACAAATCGACTTCGGATCTTGGATCCGAAGCTTGATTTGCTCACCGCTATTACAAACTAATCTCACGGCCCAGTATGCATGTATCCTAAACAGAGAGAGGGGAATAAGCCACTGTCAAACACCTACGTCACCAACTCTTCTCATGGCCCGTGTGCATTTGTCCTAAACAGAGAGGAATTAGCCACTGTCAGACAAATCTTTTACTAACTAATCTCATTTGAGAACAAAAACATTAGGCATGTTGAAATCCAACACGCTTGTCCTTTCTACCAGCCCCACCTGATCTGCCATGGTGGTAGAGTCAGGACACTCTCACATAGTGCAGACCAGCGGTGGCACTTGCTGCTAGGTTCCTCCACAGATTACAGCTGATCGCTGGGCGTCCTGACAGCAGAACTCTTCTTCTCAGATACTTTTAATGAGAAGGCATTGTCGTCACAGTCCTTTAATAAGACTATAGCAATACATTTATAGATGCTAATGCAATAAAAGGCTCAAAAAAACAACTGTGTAAAGGAGTTTTATTTATAAATATAAAACCTTTTTACAAGTCTTTCCCGAGCCTACAGATGACACGCCGGCCACAATTCCTCTAAACAGTCAAAACTAGGAAGAATTTAAATTTTCTAGTAAAGCTTCGATGGCTTTATTGTTTTTGGTGTCTTTTGGTTTGGTCACAATGCCCTTGAGTCCATTTTTTACTTGAGTGGCAATTTCTTCATCCGAACTTTGTAAGAGGCTGAAAAAAATAAAAAAAAAATAAATGGATTTAAAAAAACTGTTGCAATCTCAAGGTAAATACCATTACAATGTGAAAGTGCTGCAAGTCTTTATAGGTTTTCCTGCTAACAGCTTCTAACTCGTTCTTCCACCTGCACATTCTGGATGCTGCAATGATCCCTTTTAATTTAAAAAGCAAAGAGCAGCAAGGCTAACCACTGTGCAATGATAAAAAAACATTAAAATATTTAAAGCCTGTAATCTCAAGCAAATAATGACTCGGCACCATGATGCTCTCTAGAACACCGCTCTTTTGAATTACTGTAACCAGCTAAACAATGAGCCAAGGCCAACAGGAGCAGAGTTAATGATACTGCCTAACAATATCTCCTGGAGTAAGAGGGGTAGGTGATTACAACGAGCAAATCACTGAACAAAGGGTACAATGCCCACGCTGAGATGTGCTTCATTACAAGTCACATTTCTGAGTTTCCTAAAAGCACTGTGCGAGCTAGATCTATTCCTCCTAGGGGTCAATCGTCTTGCAAAACTCAGCCAGCCATTGTTAATGAGGATTAGAGAGAGGTGAAGAGTGCAGGGTCTAAAAGGGGATGGCATTTACTGCAGCGAGGTTTGTGCCCTTCTCCGAGACAAATATGAATAGATGGAAATGTGGAGCGAATAAAGCGTGGGTAATCAGCAAGTGGACCAGAAGTAAGAGTCAACAGTCACAATGGCATTTCTATTTTCTGAAACTCTTCTACTTGTCAGAATTAAACTCGACAAATATTAATTTGCACAATTACAGTATTCATGGAAAATTTCAACCCACTATTGTAGGCTTTCCTAGACGTGCCTGTAGGGCCTTTTACTCCCTGTCCTTAGAGATTTTTTTTCTCGGAGATAACGGACGCTGAGATTTGGCAATAGTGTTGTGCAGTCTGTGAAATGCAGTACTACTCCTGCCTATTACTTCACCATAACTCATTTAATTTCAGTTCTCTTTTCCAGTTATCCACCATGTCTAAGATATTTTCAATTTTATCTGCAAACAAACAAAACGGCGGCACAGCTGCAGGGCCACTAAATTGTCACACCCAACACCTCAGAACAGCCACGTCGTCAAAACAGCATAGCGGTGCTCAAGCCCTCGTAGAAATTGCAAAGTCCACTGAATAAAGAAATGAAAAGGGCGGCACTCTCCACTGTAGTATTATAAAAGCAGTCCCTTATTCTTGAAAAACACTTCTCAGGGTAACCGGCAGGAGCGGTACCTGTGTCCTGATAAAGCGCGAACCTGCGTGAAACAGCCGTCGCCGCTGCTTTGTGTGGGATGTATGCGTACCGCCCCTGCCTGTTACCCTGAGGAGTGTTACTCAAGAATAAAGGACTGCTTATATAATACTACAGTGGTAAGTGTCACCCTATTCATTTCTTTATTCAGTGTATTTTCAAGTTGAACCTATTATTTTTTTTAGCCATTTCTACTTGTTTTATTTTATGTTTACACCATCCTTAAATGTAACGTCTTGCGAAAGACGTCCCACTTGGTGTTTGTCTTGTTTTCTTGCATTACAACTAGAGTTAATATGTATTTTGGGAGGTTTGTACCGTTTGATTTATACAGCACACTTACTTTAAACTTTAAAGGCATGAAATATTTTTTATTGTGAAACAAACAATAAGGACAATAAAAAAAGAACTTTAACTTGAGTAAGTATTTAGCCCCTAAAAGTCAATACAGTGTGGAGCCAACTTTTGCTGAAATTACAGATGCAAGTCTCTTGGGGTAGGTCTCTGCAAGCTTAGCATATCTAGACACTGGTATTTTTGCCCATTTTTCCAGGCTAAAGTGCTCCAGTTCCTTCAAGTTTGATGGGATGAGTTGGTGTACAGTAGTCTTCAAGTCATGTCTCAGACAGATTCTTAATTGGATTGGGTTTTGACTCGGCCATTTCAAAACTATGAATGTTTCCATTAAACCACTCCAGTGTAGCTTTAGCAATATGTTTAGGCTCATTGTCCTGCTGGAAGGTGGACCCCCATCTTGGTCTGAAATCTCTGGCCGAATTGCCCTCCACTGCTATCCATCTTTCCTTCAATCCTAACTAGTTTTTTAATCCTTGCCATTGAAAAGCATCCCCACAGCATACCACTACTATGCTTCACTGTGGGTATGGTGTTCTTCGGGGGATAGGAAGTGTTTGTCAGGCATAGGGGGAGATTTATCAACACTGGTGTAAAAGGAAAACTGGTTTAGTTGCCCACAGCAACCGATCAGATTCCACCTTTCATTTTCCAAAGGAGCTCTGGAAAATGAAAGGCAGCATCTGATTGGTTGCTATGGGCAACTAAACCAGTTTGCGTTACGATAGTTTTGATAAGCCTCCCCAATAGCGATTCCAATGATATCCAAAAAGTTCACTTTTAGGCCTCATTGACACGAACGTATTTTATTTCCGTGTCCGTTCCGGTTTTTTTGCGGACCGTATACTGAACCATTCATTTCAATGGGTCTGCAAAAATAACGGAAGTTACTCCATGTGCATGCCATTTCCGTATTTCCGTTCCGCAAAAGAATAGAACATGTCTTATTATTGTCCACATTACTGACAAGGATAGCACTGTTCTATTAGGGGCCAGCTGTTCCGTTCTGCAAAATACGGAATGCACATGGACGTCATCCGTATTTTTTGCGGACCGCAAAATACATATGGTCGTGTGAATGAAGCCTTCTTTCATATGTTGAGCCGACCATATGCTGTTTAGCAAACTCTAATCGTGTTTTATTAGATTTTTCTAATTACTTTTTCCACACCACAGATCCATAAAGCCCCTTGCAGAGTGCCATTTCCATAATATGAAAAAGTTTATATAAAAGACTAGTCGGACTCTTACCAGCAAAGGACTATGGCTCCTCTGTTCACTTGTGCCCAGCTGCTGAGGTTCTTGATGCCCACGTGTTCGACTAACGTTCCAGCAAAAGAGCCTATTAAGAATTGCAAAAAGAATATGATTCTAATGAGTGAAATGTGTTTGTGCTTTTTGAGATCAATACTAACAAGTAGCTTTTGAGAAGTGAGGGCACACAAGCCATCTACGGTCATTTTAATTGTAGGATCATTACCGAATATTATCCTTATAAAATAGAATACACAACACACACTCCTAAGAAAAAGACTGCAACCTTAACCCCTTCCCAACCACCCACCGTACAACAGCAGATTTTGGGTCTTTTAACATGGCGGCACCTTAGGAGCTGAGTGCGCATCACAGCCACTTGGTGCCTGCTGTTTTACACAGTAGACACTGGGCGGCAATGCCTGTGATCGGAGATCACGGACATTTGACCCCTGAGATGCCATAGTTAATTGCGAACATGGCATCTTAGAGGGCTGTCCCTGGGTGAACTGCGCTCCTGGGGCCCGACTGCTTCCCCATACTGAGATCGGGGAAGCTGTTCGATTGCTGTGGGAGAAGCGATCAGACGATTGCATGTTCAAATCCCCTAGAAAAATGTGCAAAATATTGTTAAAAATATAAAATTCAAATTAACTCCCTTTCCCATTCTAAAACAAACAATAAGAAAAAGGCCATTGCTGTGTATCAAAATGGCCAAACTATTAAAATAAACATTTATTCCGTAAGGTGAACAATTCGCTATTTTTTCATAGCATCAGCTACAGAAAAAATGTAATAAAAAGTGATCAGAGAGTCATACATACTCCAAAATGGTATCACTAAAAAGTACAGATTGCCCCAGAAAAATGAACCCTTATACAACTCTGTAGACATATATGTGAAAAAGCTACGGGGGTCAAAATATGGCGATGTAAAGAATATATATATATATATTTTCTTCAAAGTTACATTTTTTTAAAGTATTAAAGAACAAGAAATACTAAATAAATGTGGTATCGCTGTATTCGTACTGACCCGGAGAATAAAAGTAACAGGTCATCATTATAAGGAAAACTGGGTATGATTATTCAAAAATATTACAGGCATAAAGCCTGAAGTACCCTGGGAGACGGGGGAGCTACATACAATGTTTTTAGGAGGTTATTGCTCTCACTGTGTGCTTTTTATAGGTGCAGCAGAGTGTATGATCATCGTCTTGGCGGCACTCTGATCTAATTTGAGTAGGAAGACCTTGGTTTAGGAGTATTGAGAAACACTGCTCTATGGTGAAGCATCAACTATAACCATCAGAAGACCCAAGGCATGGAACAAAATATATTTCCTACAAGTATAAATTAAAATGTAATAGTCAGTCAGTGAAAAAGAAGCTCTTTTCCTGGCTTCCAATATCTGACATTGTTGGGGGCTCACTCTGCTTGGTAGAATTATTTTGTGAGCACTGTTAGTATTGAAGGCCCTCTGCTTGGCACTATGGAAGCACTATTAGGAGATTTACAGAGTTTTTAGGCAGAGCTTCTCAGCCAAAGCCAGAAGTGGATCCAGCAAGAAGGAGAAGTACAAGTCCTTTTTTTGGATTTCCGATTCCTTTCAAATCCACTTATGACTTGGGCTGAAAACCTACAGGAAAATATAACTCAAAATGATCTCCAAAAGACTGTGACAACCTACCCTTACTGTTGTATGGCACTTTCCCTGGTACTATTATTTTGTGGGCACCATTACTGTAAAGCAGGGGTGGGGAATCTTTTTGCTGCCGAGGACAATTTGGATATTTGTAACATCATTCGTGTTATTTTTGGGGTAACTAGTTCGGCAGTACTGTGCTTTGAGGCACAGAGTATTAAGAATAGGCACAGCATTGGGGCAGGAGGATGGCAGTGATAAAGAGGGGGAGGGGGGGAAATCACAGGATTTGGAGTTTGTGTAAAGAAATTAGAGATATGCTGAAAGGTGAGGAGTAAAAGTTGTAACAGCATCTACAATACCTATGTTAAAGGGGTTGTCCAGTTTCCCATATTGATGATAGGTCATGAAAATTAGATCGGCGTGGGTCAGATTCCTGGCACCCCCGCCATCAGGTGTATGAAGAGAACGCAGCGCTCTTATGAGTGCTGCATTCTCTTAATTGTTTACCTGCTCGCCGTCGGCATTGCAGTGTAGGTACAGCTCTTCCCATTCGAATGAATTCAATTGAATGGGAATAAGGCCCCATTCACATGTCCGCAATTCTGTTCCGCATTTTGCGAAACGGAATTGCGGACCCATTCATTCCTATGGGGACACGCTATGTCCCGTCCGGATCCGGAATTGCGGATCCGCACTTCCGTTCCACAAAAAAATAGAACATGTCCTATTCTTGTCCGCAATTGCGGACAAGAAAAGGCATTTTCTATATAGTTCTGGCAATGTGCGGATCTGCAAAATGCGGAAAGCACATTGCCGGTGTCCGTGTTTTGCGGATCCGTGTCCGTCTGAATGGAGCCTAAGTTGTGCCCAGGTCACATGACCGATGAAAGTGACGTCACTATCCGAGGAAGTGTTGCTCCTCCTCAAACAGATGATCATGGGGGGTGCCAGGAGTTGGACTACGGCCAATTTGATATTGATGACCAATAGGTCAAGAAAACTGGCATAAATTGTCTGTGAAATCTACACCAGCAACTGCTATCCATAGTCTGCCAGGCAGACTATACAAGGACATGCCCTTAACTGGTATTAGCCTATTGTAATTTTATTCACAAACTTCTAGCAGGATCTCTAGAGAAATGGCACATCATAGGCTCATAAGAAAAGATGCTCCAGAATTGTTACTGTATATGAATTGTTACTGTATCCTCTTTAAGAGGTCTGCACCTCTAACTAAATTGGTTGTCTCTTACTCCAGCAGGATTTTTACTAAGACTGGAGTGTGAAATGTCAGTCTTTAGTAAATGAGCTCCTCTATATCCAAAACAACTAAAACACTCCAACACAATACAGTACCATTGAGGTATGAATAAGTCTGTTGGACTAAAGTAGCCCTGTAATACTTTAATTCTATAAAGGTCATTAAGACATTCATTATGTATCATCTTACCTTCTTTACCGTGTTCTTTCAAGTCTTTATCTTGCTTCAGCAACCATTTCAGCACAAGGTGACCAGCTGGGTGCTCGGCAATGTGAAGCTTTAAAGAACCACAAAGAAGATCACTCTCAATCCCAAGTGGAATACGTACTGTGCCCACATCAAAAACTACGGTACATGCAAACAATTTGTCTTTGATGCACTAACAAATGTCACGCAGTAAGGGTTTTACAGCAAGCTCCAGTGTTTTCAACATTGACTTGTACGCCAATGACAATAAGAAATACCAAAACTGAATACACCGCATACAATAAGCAATGCTGCATTACATTACAAACAGTGGACAGACTGAAATGTCAATCTACAGGTGCGGTCTACTCTGTTTCTTGTTGGATTATCTATATGCAATGTATTTGATCTGAGTAACTAAGGCTACTTTCACACTTGCGGAATAGCTATCCGGCAGGCTGTTCCGGCGGGTGAACAGCCTGCCGGATCCGCCATGCTGCAAGTATCCGTGCACTGCCGCTCCGCCCCTATTGACTATAATGGTGCGGGGGGCAGAGCTACGGCGCAGCACGCCAGAGATCGCCGGACTAAAAAGTCAGAACTGCAGTACTTTTAGTCTGGCGATCTCCGGCCGTGCTGCGCGTAGCTCCGCCCCCCCGCCCTATTATAGTCAATAGGGAGGGAGCGGCAGCACACAGGTACTTGCGGCATGGCAGATCCGCCGGAACAGCCTGCCGGATAGCTATGCCGCAAGTGTAAAAGTAGGCTAACAAGGCATTTATTACACCAGTCTAGGGCTGGGCAACTTTGCCAAAATAATAAAAATTCTCAATTATTTTCAAGAATGATTATTGATTTTTCTCTTTTTTTTTTCTGCCCATAACATTTTCCTCGAGGTTATCTTAGGAGAGAACTGGTTTCTGAACTGTAATTCTTTGTGACACCATTCTGAGGTACATGTAACTTATCAATTAAAAAGAATGTGTCATAAGAAAATGACCAATTGTTGAAATCGTGTTTTTATGTCCAAATTTTATTTTTCTATGTATTAAAAAAATTTATATATAATCCTGCAATTTTCACACTGGTCACTAGGTCTAAAAATAGGTAATGCATTTCTGCTCTGTACAGGTAGCTTTTCAGTAGCCGTTCTCATTATCACCACAGGCAGAATTACAAGGACAAGTAACACCTCTGTATAGATAACACAGGATCCACCACTCACAATAGGTGAAGTCACAGCTTATCTGCTCCCCCCTGACCTCTGCACAGGACACAGAGCACACCTAGAAAACTCTACCATAAAAGTCAATGTCAACTCCTGTCCACCATGTTATGCATCAAATTAATTTAATCGCCCAGCTCTATGCCAAGCATAATTAGAACCAGATATGTGGTTGTACTGGCACCGGCTGCAGGGGACTTCAGGATTATCATGATTTAAGTGTCAACTTGGGCTGAGTTCAGATCTGTGTTGGCTTTTACGTTATTCTGTTCAACAGAAAAACGGATCGGTTTAAGGGACTGAATGATGGATAGAAACACAACAACTTCCATTTCTTTCAGTTATTCATTGACAAAAATGATAAAAGCAACACAAACAAACAAAAAACTAAAATACAGAAAAGCTCCATTCCATCAGAAAGGAATTTTTGTTCTGCCAAAAAGAGTGGAAACCTAACATAGCGGACACTAACTGAGCAGGACTAATGCTTAAAAGCAACCATTTAAATACATTTGGATTAAAACTGACTCATTTTTTTTTTCCATTTTTCTGTTCCTCAGTTTGAGCTTAAATCTTTTAAAAGTTTAGTGTACTATATCCACCGAGAAAGATTACAAGATCACCTCTGTGCTGAGTAGTACAGTTTAGTATGGAATTTATATGATCATTTTCCTGAATGCAGTATTGTTTTTCTTACATTTCTGTAAGTAAACTATGGTATATTAGAGAGGAGATAAAATATAATAAAAAGGTTTACAGATACAGGGTAATATAAAAGACTTCAATACCTGTCCATCTTTGCCACCTGGTACAAAATCTTCAGCTGCTATACTAGCAATTGCAGACATGACAGGCCGCGAGTCCCCCAGTGCATAGAGAAGAGTATTTGTCACCACGACACACATGGCATTCTGTAACACCAAGTCCTGTATGTTCTCCTCAAGATATTTTAGCAATGGGCCAGATACAGCTTCCAGAAGCTCACGGTGTCGCACTGAAGGATCCTTTTTGCTGTAAGGAGAGGAGAGAAGGGCAAAATTAACAAGGTCAAACTGTTAGTGCGTAAAAAGACAAATGTCAATTTAGTTTTCTCCAAACAAGAATTCAATTACAACCAGTCCTTGTGAGTGGCCCTTACTACATCTGAATCTAATCTACATTATGATCGGTTATCACTCTGGACGGTGTACAAGCTCTATGAATGCCATTCAATCAGTTATAAGTAAGAGCCTATCGTTAGGACATTCACCAGCTCCTAACATAAAGGTTCAATGGTGCCTCTGCAAAGTGCCGAGAGAGAAAAAGAAAGAGAGAGAAATCGATAGATATCGATAGATAGAAAAGGCTGACACAGTGTCCGGTATCGTGGTCCAACTTCATTGGAGTGAATAAGGCTGAGCTACAATAACACATACACAACCTGTGTACAGGTGTGGTATAGTTTTTAGAAGAAATCAGTCATGTTTTTCTAATCCTGGACATCCCCTTTAAAGGGAGCCTGTCCCCAGGAAATTCACAGATAAACCAGGCACAACGCCTTGCAGTGATAGCTTCAAGTAGTGGATTAGTGAAAAGGTTAAGAGCTCGACAGAATCATCGACTTTCGTAAACCAGAGGTGACATCACAGATTTCACTAATGTCATCCTCTCCCATGGATGATCTATGGTATAGAAGATCATTTTCATTGGACTTCCACATTAAAAGGGGTTCTCCGGGATTCAAGAAAATAAAAATACTTAAATATTACTTTATTTTAACTATATTCCCAATTACCTTTCATAATGGAGTTCATGAAATACAGAGAGGACGGACAGACTGTTGTAATGGAGACTACATACAAGTGCTGCTGCTCATTACTACATCCCCACCTCCTCTCTATACTTCATGTCTCCTCATGAACTCCATTCCTACAGAGATTCATCTGAAGATCAGTTGTATTCAGGATCATAATCCCTGACAAGCAGAGCAGAAGATGAGGCGGATGAGGCAGCTCTTTGGCTCAGTGTTGTGAAGTAACTTGTCCTGTTGTGTGATTAGGACAGGTTGTGTGTGCACCAATAGGACGGCAGCCATTTTATTTCCTCTGATAATTGCTTCCTAGACAAAACAGGCCTTTATAACTAATGAAAGGTATTTGGGAACATATTCATAATAAGGTAATATGTAAGTATTTTCATTTTCTTAATTCCCGGAGAACCCCTTTAAGTACCTGGGTCAAGACGCTGTTCTGAGCAGCCCAAAGCAAAAGAGATACATACAACTAAATTGGAGAAAAAAACATAAAAAATAAGCTACAGATATTGATGATCCTCAGGATCAATGATCAATACTAGACAGGTGGGTCTTTGACACCAAGCATCCCCACAGATCACCCGTTTCGAGCTGCTGCAGCGCTGACAGTGTACGGATGGAAGCAGAAGGCTCCGTACGCTGTAGTTTCTGGTGTCAGCATACTTCACTTGAATGGGAGCGGAAGTACCCAAATATGGCCATTACAGTGTACAGCACTGTCTGCCTCCAGCTATACACACAGTATCGTTCCTGACGAAGGCACCCAAAATAGCTGACTGGTGGGTGTCCTGGGTGTCAAAGCCTCACCAGTCAGATACTGATGACCCAATCTGGAGGACAGGTCATCAATATCTGTAGCCCGGAGAACCCCTTTAGTCTGAACATATATACCATGCTTACCTGTGTGCGTTTCCATCTCCTTGTTTGAGCACTTCAATAATCTCAGGGAGGAAATGTGCAGAATTGCGTCCACTCAGCAAATACAGCAGAACCTTCCGCCCATATTTATCCTGCATTAAATTGGGCAATGCACTAATAATTTCCTGGGTAAAGAAAGTACAGGAAATACATTTAGATGTGTGGGCCCATGCTACACTTGAGAGCACAGTACATGCATCTTTTACCAAACCAGGAGAGCAAATCAATAATTCCAATTTATTATTTCAACGCTATGATTAAATATAAATCTGGCTGGTGTAGATGCTCCTGCATTTTTCATGGATCAATGTCTCTCCTGTGGTGAAATGGAGCAGATGCTTCATGGTAATAAACACACAGGAGCAGAAATTAAAAAGCAAACAGCACACTGGGAACAGTAAACTATTTATTCAAGGGTTATCGTTTGGCGGTATGAGATATTAAATGTGACAACGCAAGTTACATCTTCCAAGTTGGTTATTTATTTCTTATCCTTTGTTAAGTAGACCTACAGGAAACCTGTAAAGTTGAACATGGCGTCTAAGCAGCATCTTATAGAGAAGGGGCTGAGCAGATTGATATATCATTTTATGGGGAAAGATTCAGTAAAACTTGTATTTCATTCATTTTTAGTCCTGATCATTCTGTACTTTGAAGTCACATTGGTCCTATCAGTGATTATCAATCATAGAGGGAACGCTGTCCATCACTGATAAGACCACTACCAGGACCTCAAAACCCAGAATGAGCATAAATTTAAATGTGTAAATTACAAATTATGCTGAGAATTTTCCTACAAAATTATATATCAATCTGCTCAGCTCCTCCTGCTTCTAACACGCTGCCTGCAGAGTACATTGAATTTTCATGGTGACAGGTTCACTTAAAATCCAGGTGACTGGTTTCCTTTAGTGTATAGAGCTGGGGACATGGGCTGCTAGATGGCCGCTAGCACATTCGCAATTTCCAGTCCCCATAGCCCTCAGTGCTTTTATTGTGTAAAAAAATCGATTTAATAGATATGCAAATGAACCTTAGATGAGTCCTGCTTGTGAGATGGGTCAAGCGTTCTGTTTCCGGAGCCCAGGCACGCCCACTGTGAAGGAGCCAGCACCGCCCTGCATCCTCAGACTCTCCTCCTTGCTCCCTGACGTCATAAAGCTACAGCGCCGTAATCCCGCGATGCGCAAGCTAGCGCATGCGCAGTGCCGGCAGAGTTCCCTGGGCTGGCATCAGCCTCAGGGAACGAACTGCGTATGCGCTAGCTCGCGCATCGCGATAAAAGCACGGAGAGCTATGGGGACTGGAAATTGCGAATGTGCCAGCGGCCATCTAGAAGCCCATTTCCCCAGCTCTATACACAAAATCCAGGTGACAGGTTCCCTTTAAAGGGTTATCCCATCTTAGACATTTATGGCATATCCCTCATAGGGGCTCCATAACGGGTGTCCTGCTGGCTACTACATCCATGTGATTAATGAATGAGGACAGGTGACCACTTTCTCCATTCTCTATAGCAGTGTTTCTCAACTCCAGTCCTCCAGGCCCACCTACTTGTCACGATTTGGGAAGATCCCACAGAATGAATACCTGTGGTAAGTCCTATCACCAAAACTAAGTAAATCCTGAAAACCTGACCGGTAGGCGGGCCCTGAGGACCGGAGTTGAAGAACCCTGATTTATAGGACTCATGGAAAGAGCAGCACCATAAATAATCAAATGAGAGTGAGCTGCTGAGGCACACATTTGTGGAAAAGCTGATCTGTCATGTTAGATTCTTTTCAGTTTATATAAAGCGGTTTATGCAAAACAACAGATGTGCAACCCATAATTAGGCCACCGATCATCACAGATATTGGTCATCAATTTATTTCACCTTATAGAACATCCAAAGAGACAACCTTCACAGACCAACCACAAAGCTAAATCAAAAATAGCCATCTGAAATACCTAATGTTTGACGTTCTACATCAGACTCCTAAGGCTACATTCACACAACAGTTAAAAAACAAACAAAAAACGTCTTTGTGACGACTATTTTTGTAACAGCAGTTGCACGGCCGTTCTTAGAACAAGATGAAGTTGAGGGGCTACTTACATAGCCTTTTTTTTTTTTTTTAACGGCCAGTGAATAGCAGCTATCAAAATAGGACGTTTTTAACCGCCAGTCAGAACTCATTGAATTCAATAGGACTGTTTGTAACGCCCGTATAAAGGCTATAAAAAACGGGTACACTAGTGGAAAATGGTCTTTTAGTGGTTAAAATACAGCTCTCCGAATTCTGCATGATCCCTGGGGGTGCATTGTGACATCAGCATCAATGGAGGAGTGACTGCCCTCTGTGCATGCAAGTGGGTGTTAATCAGCATTAAAAAAAACTGCACATTATTACTGCTTTGGCATTTTTAATGGCTGTTTTAACGGCTGTTAAAAATGGATGCAAAAATGGTGGAAAAATGGGCATTAAAAAAACTGACAGTGTGTCATGTGAATATAGCCTAAAAGCCTACGGCGCACATAAGTCTAACTGAAGGTTTGTATCACTGGCCCCTTGCATGTAATTATAGCTAAGCCAGATCATCCTATTACCTAGGTCTTATGCAAATATCACCACCAATAAGACTATGAATGGATATGCAAACTGTACGTGTGACTAGTGATGAGCGAATTAAAGTCAAACGTATTGACTTTTACCCGAATTTCAGGAAAAATTCAATCCGCCGCGAAGCCAAATTTTCTCGTGCTTTGTGGTAATGAATTTTCCCTAAAATGGTGGGGGTAAAAAAAACTAACCGAAACCAACATTGACCTCATCCATATGCGTGTGAAGAGGCTGCCACGGCCATCTTGATTGAGGATACTGCACAAAATCTTGCATGCGGTGACATATGATGTTGCCACGCCGGGCAGCCTGATGACATCATCACGTCACCGATTTCACGTGGGGTCTTTAATCAAAAATGGCCACTATGTAATAAACCTCATATTCCCTTTATGTGATTAGACAACAAAAGCAGAAAAACCTTTATTCCGTCTTCTGGTATTCAAAAATACTAGGGCTAGGTTCACATCTGCACAGAAACATGAAAATGACAGCAGAGACTGATCAGGACAGCGCCCAACAAACCCCACCGACTTGTAATGGGTTCAGTCGGTTTATGCCACGCTTTTCCTCCAGTAAGGGCTCATATAAAAGGTATTTTCTTTCCGTGTCAGTTCTGTTATTTTTGCAGACCGTATACAGAACCATTCATTTCAATGGGTCCACAAAAAAACTGAAGTTACTCCGTGTGCATTCCTTTTACGCATGTCTGTTCCACAAAGGGATAGAACGTGTCCTATTAGTGTCCGCATTACAGACATGTAGAGGACTGTTTTATTAGGGGCCAGCTGTTCTGTTCCGCAAAATACGGAATGCACACGGACGTCATCCGTATTTTTTGCAGATCCGTTTCTGCGGACCGCAGAAAATACATACAGTCGTGTGCATGAGCCCTAAATATGATGGAACCTGTGACCAAGGCTCCTAACTCAACCTCCAGTGCAGATGGGCATCTAGTCTAAATGAAAAGCTTTTCGTGTAACACAAGCAACATGCTGTCTCTAGATGGTGGCAACATTAATGCTCCAGAGTTGCACAGCTTCTAAACGGGCTTCATCTTCTTTTAGAAATTAGCTCTGGAAAAAAAAGTACAATCTGCTAAGAGAGAACACAGGACTGAGGAGCCCCTTTTAATAAGTGCACTTAATTAGATTCTCCAATTTCAATCAGGTTTGTTTAACCCATGACTACAAGTGGAGTTCTCTCCTGCCTCCCTCTTTATACACTTATATCATCTCTCCCTCTGCTCTACATGTCTCTCTCTCCCTCTGCTCTACATGTCTCCCTCTCCCTCTGCTCTACATGTCTCCCTCTCCCTCTGCTCTACATGTCTCCCTCTCCCTCTGCTCTACATGTCTCTCTCTCTCCCTCTGCTCTACATGTCTCTCTCTCTCCCTCTGCTCTACATGTCTCTCTCTCTCCCTCTGCTCTACATGTCTCTCTCTCTCCCTCTGCTCTACATGTCTCCCTCTCCCTCTGCTCTACATGTCTCCCTCTCCCTCTGCTCTACATGTCTCTCTCTGCTCTACATGTCTCTCTCTGCTCTACATGTCCATCTCTGCTCTACATGTCCATCTCTGCTCTACATGTCCATCTCTGCTCTACATGTCCATCTCTGCTCTACATGTCCCTCTCTGCTCTACATGTCTCTCCCTCTGCTCTACATGGTCTCTCCCTCTGCTCTACATGGTCTCTCCCTCTGCTCTACATGGTCTCTCCCTCTGCTCTACATGGTCTCTCCCTCTGCTCTACATGGTCTCTCCCTCTGCTCTACATGGTCTCTCCCTCTGCTCTACATGGTCTCTCCCTCTGCTCTACATGGTCTCTCCCTCTGCTCTACATGGTCTCTCCCTCTGCTCTACATGGTCTCTCCTCTGCTCTACATGGCTCTCTCCCTCTGCCTCTACATGGTCTCTCCTCTGCTCTACATGGTCTCTCCCTCTGCTCTCACATGGTCTCTCCCTCTGCTCTACATGGTCTCTCCTCTGCCTCTACATGGTCTCTCCTCTGCTCTACATGGTCTCTCCCTCTGCTCTACATGGTCTCTCCCTCTGCTCTACATGGTCTCTCCTCTGCTCTACATGGCTCTCTCCTCTGCCTCTACATGGTCTCTCCTCTGCTCTACATGGTCTCTCCTCTGCTCTACATGGTCTCTCCCTCTGCTCTACATGGTCTCTCCCTCTGCTCTACATGGTCTCTCCCTCTGCTCTACATGGTCTCTCCCTCTGCTCTACATGGTCTCTCCCTCTGCTCTACATGGTCTCTCCCTCTGCTCTACATGGTCTCTCCCTCTGCTCTACATGGTCTCTCCCTCTGCTCTACATGGTCTCTCCCTCTGCTCTACATGTCTCTCCCTCTGCTCTACATGTCTCTCCCTCTGCTCTACATGTCTCTCCCTCTGCTCTACATGTCTCTCCCTCTGCTCTACATCTCTCTCTCCCTCTCCCTGCTCTACATCTCTCTCTCTCTCTCCCTGCTCTACATCTCTCTCTCTCTCCCTGCTCTACATCTCTCTCTCTCTCCCTGCTCTACATCTCTCTTTCTCTCCCTGCTCTACATCTCTCTCTTTCTCTCCCTGCTCTACATCTCTCTCTCTCTCTCCCTGCTCTACATCTCTCTCTCTCTCCCTGCTCTACATCTCTCTCTCTCTCACTGCTCTACATCTCTCTCTCTCTCTCCCTGCTCTACATCTCTCTCTCTCTCCCTGCTCTACATCTCTCTCTCTCTCCCTGCTCTACATCTCTCTTTCTCTCCCTGCTCTACATCTCTCTCTCTCTCCCTGCTCTACATCTCTCTCTCTCTCCCTGCTCTACATCTCTCCTCTCTCTCTCTCTCTCTCCTGCTCTACATCTCTCTCTCTCCCTGCTCTACATCTCTCTCTCTCCTCTCTCTCTCTGCTCTCTCACATCTCTCTCTCTCTCTCTCCCTGCTCTACATCTCTCTCTCTCTCCCTGCTCTACATCTCTCTCTCTCTCCCTGCTCTACATCTCTCTCTCTCTCCCTGCTCTACATCTCTCTCTCTCCCTGCTCTACATCTCTCTCTCTCTCCCTGCTCTACATCTCTCTCTCTCTCTCCCTGCTCTACATCTCTCTCTCTCATCTCTGCTCTACATCTCTCTCTCTCATCTCTGCTCTACATCTCTCTCTCTGCTCATACAGTGTATATATACACCAAGCAGTCTATAGTAAATTTGTCAATACACAAACACTGATCCTTTTAGGGTGCACAAGCTGCGGCCTGGGGGTCACATGCGGTTTGTAAAGTCACTCGGTGTAGCCCCCAACCATCTGGTCATAGACATGCTTATTTGTGCCTGATGGCTACTTGCATGTATTTTTAATGTCAGAGAGAAATGGAGTGGCACGCTTTGAACTAATAGAGCATGGCATAGCATTGCATCCGGGACCCACTTTTATGGCAAAATAGGAGTCTTCGGGTCCCTGTGTGACACTCCAGGAAAGAGTAGGTTAGGTAGAGAGGAGGTCTCTTTATTGCAGTTTATGGAAGTAGAGAAACACTCAGTTGTTTCAGCATTTCATAGGCTATAGTGGAGAGAGACACACTTTCTGAAGTGAGAACTTGGGAGAAGGGTGTCCCCATTCTCCCATGAGGTAGGAGTCTGGAAACTGGAGCTGGCAAGAAGATTTTCGATATGTGTAAGGCCGCTTTCACACAAGCGTATGGAAATCCGTGCGTATTCTGCCTCCGGAATACACACGAATTCTGGACGATGTATCAGCATTGTCATCAGTAATTCATTCAGATTCACGTGCCCATTTCTTCCTACCTGCACTCCCATAGACTAAAATGTGCATATTTGGAGGCAAATACGCAAAAAAAAAAAAAAAAATCTAGGACATGCTGCGGTTTTAAAATACTGACAACTAAACACCCATGTGAATAATCCTATACCGGGCCGTATACTGATTGCAAATACACTCGTGTGAAAGCAGCGTATGACCCGCTTCTCATGTGTGATTATCTGAGGATTTTCTGCAGTAAAAAAAAAATGCACCTAGTGGTGAGTTGTTGTTGCCAACTTTGTTGCAGAAAATCTGCAGATTAGATGCAGTGTCATTTTTTGCATTGGAAAGAGTGAAAACTGCAGTGAAATTTGCGGTATAAATGGACATGCTGCGGCACCACAGGTCAGCTTCTGCAGCAGATTTTTTTCTGCCATGTGTGGCTGAGAACTGCTGAAAGCTCATTCACTTGACTGGTTCTGTGCAACGCTGCAGATTTCCAGCACGAAAATCCCCGGCTAATCAGTCATGTGTGAACCCAGCCTAAAATGTCTTAGATGGTAATACTGCTTCATATTTTTTGCAGCCCTGGGGAATGGTTCAGTCTGCTGGCCCTCAGAACAGAGAAGGTTGGGCACCCCGGATTTAGTCTGACATATAAAGAAAGGTCAACGAGTATCCAAACAAAACCAGCTGCTCAAGATAAAAGAATTCCAAAAACATAAAACACCTAACATGAAATAGGATATTATAATACAGCCACTGTACAAGAAATAGAGAGACCATTGTGAACGTAAAACATGAATTTGCATGCATAGTGGGTAGCCCTATATTAAAAGACTTCTCCTTGGTAAAGTACCACCCTTACTTTGTTTCTAATCAAGAAGCCAATGCATCTAATAATGCTGACAATATTTCCTCTCTATGAATAATCTTTTGCTTTACCATCTGCTCCCAGGCTTCTTAGTGCCAGAAAAAAACAAGTGTTTTCGTAAAACACCAAAGAACATTAGGGCTACAGCATATTCCATGAGCGCTGCTCCGGCTGGCTGGTTAAATAAATACTCTGCTAGCTTTAACTAATCTTTGCTTAATCCAACATTTCCATTACGGAACTCTTCACCTGGTAACAGTCGGTAAGAGGATAAAGGGACTTTATTTTGTAACAGCTATGTGCCTGAGACACAGACTTAAAGGGGCTGTCTCACTTCAGCAATTGGCAATTATCATGTAGAGAAAGTTAATATAAAGGCACTTATTAATGTATGGTGATTGTCCATATTGCCTCCTTGGCTGTCTTGATCCATTTTTCCATCACATTACGACCACCCTACAATCCAGCAGTGGTGGCGTGCTTGCACAATATAGGAAAAAACTCAGGCCTCTCTGGTGGCTGATGCTTTTTTCTATAGTGTGCAAGCACGACCACCACTGCTGGATTGCCATTTGCCAAAGTGAGACATCCCCTTTAACAAAACAGGGTTAGGCTGGGTTCACATCACGTTTTATGGGGGTGGGGCGCTCTGGAGGTCCCTGTTAAGGGGTGGGGCGCTCTGGAGGTCATTGTTAAGGGGGTGGGGCACTGTCCCATAAAAACGAGGGCATGGATTGGCCTACTGGGCATCTATTGAACAAATCCAATAAACGCACAAATAAACCAACACTTCATACTTGGCAGCGCTGGGTACTTTTTCATATTTATATCTACGGTATATACATCTACAGTGCATTTTGAAAGTGTTCAGATCCTTTCACTTTTTTATGCTAAAATTTTAAAATAATAATAATAGTTTTCCCCCATCAATCTGCAGCCAATGTCCCTTAATGAGGAAGTGAAAATAGAATTGTAGAAATGGTTGCAAATTTAGTAAAATGTAAAAACTAAAATTTTGCATGAACATAAGTATTCAGATCCTTTGCTGTGACACTTGAAATTTAGCTCTTGGGGCCTCCCATTTTTCTAGATCATCTTTGATATGTTTATACACCTAGATTAGAGTTCAACTGTGGTAAATTCAGTTGACTGGACATGATTTGGAAGACACACGCCTATATAAGGTCTCAAGTCAGACAATACATCAGAGCAAAAACCAAGCCATAAGAAGGACAGAACTGTCCGTAGAGCTCAGAGACATGATTGCATGAAGAAACAGATCTGGAGAAGGTTACAAAAAAGGCGAGTTCCAAAGACCCTGTGTGCAAATGGAATTCCAATTCCATTACCACATCTACAGTGAAGCATGGTGGCAGCATTATGCTGAGGGAGTGTTTATCAGCTGCTGGGAAAGGGAGACTGGCTAGGGTTGAGGGAAAGCTGAATGGAGAAAAGTACAGAGATATTCTCAATGAAAACCTGATCGAGAGTGCTCTGGGCCGAAGGTTACCCTTCCAACAAGACAGTGAACCTAAGCACTCAGTCAAGACAACACAGGAATGGCTTAGGGATAACCCTATGAATGTCTCCGCGTGGCCCAGCCAGAGCCTTGATTTGAACTCAAATAAACATCTCTGGAGAGACCTGAAAATGGCTGTCCACCGATGGTCCCCATCCAATCTGACAGAGCTTGAGAGGATCTGCCGACAAGAATGGCAGAAAATCCTCAAATCTAGGTGTGCAAACCTTGTGGCATTATATCCAAGAATACTGGAGGCTGTAATCGCTGCCAAAGGTGCTTTAACTAAGTATTGAGTAATAGGTCTGAATACATGTTCATGTGAGATTTTAGTTTTCCTTTTCAATAAATTAGCAAATATTTAGAACATTCTGTTTTCACTTTCTCATTATGGGGTACTAATTGAAGAACAATAGGGAAAAACCAATGGTCTGAATACACAGTATATCTATCTACCTACCAACCTATCAGGGATGAGCGAATCGACTTGATGAAACATCCGAAGTGGATTCGCATAAAACTTTGTTCTAATACTGTACGGAGCAGGACATCCGTACAGTATTAGAATGTATTGGCTCCAATGAGCCAAAGTTATTGCTTCGCGAAGTCTCTAAAATTAATTTGTACGGTAAAAAACCATTTTACCTTGGAACCGAACCAGAGTTCGGGAATTTTTATTTTTTTTACTAGTACAAATTAATTTATGAAGTTATGGCGTGAAGTCTCGCGAGACGTCGCGAAGCAATAACTTTGGCTCATCGGAGACAATACATTCTAATACTGTACGGAGCTCCTGATCCGTACAGTATTAGAACCAAGATTTATGCGAATCGTCTTCGGATGTTTAATCTGAAGTCGATTCACTCATCCCTACTATCTATTATGATATGCAAAAGTTTTGGCACCCTTGTTTAAAATTACTGTTACTGTGAACAGTTAAGCAAGTTGAAAATAAAATGATCTCCAAAAGGCATAACGTTAAAGATGAAACAGACTTTTCAACATGTTAAGCATTATAAGTGTATTATTTTGGTTTTGAGTGATAAAAAGGAAAGTAGTACCTTGCAAAAGTATTGGAACCCAAGGAAATTTGAGCACTCCGATAACACTGACCGAGGTCTACGAACTTAAATAACCTGTAGGGCTTGTTCACAATTATTGTACGGAAAGGCCAGGTAATGCAAATTTCAAAGCTTTATAAATACACAGACTCCTCCAACCTTGTCCCAAAAAACAGCAGCCTTAGATTCTTCCAAGCAGCTACCTAACACTCTGACAATGAAAATGATTGAGGCCCACAAAGCAGGAGAAGACTATAAGAGGATATCAAAGCATATTCAGGTTGCCGTTACCTCCGTTTGAAATATAATTAAGAAATGGCAGGAACAGAAGGTCTGGAACACCAAGAAAAATTTCAGACAGCTACTCATAGCATTACTAGAAAGGCAAACCCCCACCTGACTGTAAAAGACCTTTAGGAAGATTCAGCAGACTTTGGAGTTGTGGTACATTGCTCTACTGTTCAGTGACACCTGCACAAATATGGCCTTTACAGAAGAGTCATCAGAAGAAAACCTTACCTGTGTCCTCACCACAAGATTCAGCATCGAAAGTTTGCAAAAGAACATGTAAACAAGGCTAATGCATTTTGGAAACAAGTCTTGTGGACTGATGAGTTTAAAATAAAACTCTTTGGCCACAATGAGCAAAGGCATGTTTGGAGAAAAAAGGGGACAGACATTCATGAAAAGAACACCTCTCTAACCATTAAGGGGGGTGTCCGCTTTTTACCATTGATGAGCTATCAGACTGGCTGGGGTCCAACTCCCGACACCCCCGCCGTTCAGCTGTTTAAAGAGAAGGTAGCGCAAGGTAGCCCTCACAGTCCCCTGATCTAACATCACTGAAAATCTGTGGCTAGACCTCAAAAGAGCAGTGCATGCAAGACAGCCCAGGAATTTCACAGAACTGGAAGACTTTTGCGAGGAAGAATGGCTGAAGATCCCTCAATCAAGAATTAAAAGACTCTTGGCTGGCTACAAAAAGCGGTGATACTTGCCAAAGGGGGTGCTACTAGGTATCAACCATGCAGGGTGCCCAAAGTTTTGCTTCAGGCCCTTTTCCTTTGTTACTTTGTAAAAGTAAAATGTAAAAGATGAAAATAAAAAATAATTTTTGTTTAAAATACAAAGGGATTGTCTCATCTTTAACTTTATGCCTTTTGGAGATCATTTGATCTCAAACTTGCTTAACTGTTTACAGTCGTTTTGACCAGGGGTGCCCAAACCTTTGCATGACACTATCTACACACACACACACACTATATTAAAACATTCTATACTTTATATTTTATTGTGCACTGTATCCATTTAGTGTAAAAAACAGGTTACACAAGCATAGTTGTATTACAGAGCATTACCGATTTAGGATTGTAAGTGCCACTGGCATTTTTTCATGTCAAACACTAACCTTTGTGTCCTCTGGCCTCAGTTTTCACTTGCTAAGCTGGTACTATTGGATGGGGGCATGCTAGCAGAGTAAAGCCAGTAGCATTATATTATACAAAACTAACACCAGGGCTTAACGGGGGTCATTAATTGTTACTTAAAAAAAAAAAAAAAAAAAAGTCCCGGTCAAGGTCCACAGGTTAGAAATTGGAAATGCAGAATTATTAGCCACCAAAATGACTTGCTCTAAGAATAGCTATTTAATGTATGACTAGCAGAGTGAAGGCCTGGTAAATTTATCTGGCGCAAAAGACCCTCTCAAGCAATTGAGATGCAATGTGCTGGATTCTTACCCTGCTACACAACTGCCAGGATCTGTGGCATAAAAGGAGCAGAAAAAGCAATTTAGTGACCACAATGAGGCATAGAATCTCACAGGATGGGGGCTTTGTGGAGAATCCGCTGTCAAGCTAGAAAGACGCCATGGACGTGACAAAGTGCAGGCAACGCATGGAGTGCACATCTATATTTTTTCATGTCTGGGGCTCTTGGCCCACAGAAACTATGCAAACAAGAAAGCAGAGCGTATAAATTAAAATGGCTGCCAATTTAAAGGATACAACGTAGTGGAAAGCATTTGAAGATTAGCCAACACACAATCATCAAATTAGGACAGTTATAAAATGTAAAGAGTCTCACCTTTTCTCAAATAGAAACAATGAAATTCCTCTAATCTGGCACCTATTAGTCCAGAAAACACGTCTTTGCAATACAAGAAAACAGAGTTTTTCAAGACCAAAAGACTGAGCAAAGGCAACCAATTAAAGGGAACCTGTCACCGGGATTTTGTGTACAGAGCTGAGGACATGGGCTGGTAGATCGCAGCTAGCACATCCGCAATATCCAGTCCCCATAGCGCTATGTGCTTTTATTGTGTAAAATAAACGATTTGATACATATGCAAATGAACCTGAGTCCTGTCCCTGAGATGAGTCCAGCGTGAAGGAGCCCAGCACCACCCCGAATCCTCAGAATCTCCTCCTTGCTCCCCGATGTCAGTAAGCCAGAGCGCTGTAAACTCGCGATGCGCGAGCTAGCGCATGCGCAGTGTTGCTTCACTGAGTGCTGGGCTCCTACTTGCAGGACTCATCTCAGGTTTATTTGCATATGTATCAAATAGTTTTTTTTTAACACAATAAAAGCACACAGAGCTATGGGGACTGGATATTGTAGATGTGCTAGCGGCCATCTAGCAACCCATGTCCTCAGCTCTGTACACAAAATCCCTGTGACAGGATCCCTTTAAGGTCTAGAGGTTTTTTAAATCTTACAAATATATTTTACAAACATTAATCCAGGTTACAAAATATCCTGCAACCTATCAAGCTGCAGGGGTTGTCCCATTAACCCCTTAATGAACTCCCATACGTGTTTTCACGGTGGTCATTAAGGGGCCTTAGGTGGGGAAAAAAGCAGCGGCCCAGTCTAAGCGCTGTATGAGTCCACGGCTCTCACATCAGAGCCGCGGCCCTGTTCTAACAGAATTGCTAATTTATTCTTAGTTGCCACCAAAAAAAGTTTAATAACAAGCGATCAAAAAGCGTTGTGTACTCCAAAATGATATCAATGAAAAATACAAGTCGTCCCGCAAAAATCAAGCCCTCACACAACTCCATAGAAAGAAAAAAGAAAAAAAAGTTATGGGTCTTGAGAAGTGGCAATGCAAAAACTTTTCCTTTTTTAAAAAAAAAAAAAAAAAAGGATTTTGTTGCAAAAAAGTAGTAAAATGTAAAAAAAAAATATGTATTTGGCATCATTGTAATCGTACTGACCCAGAGAATAATAATATTATGTTATTTATACCGAAAAATGAACACCGTAAAATTTATAAGGTAAAAACGCAGTGACAGAATTGCTGTTTTTCTCATTTCCCTCCCAGAAAGAGTTAATAAAAGTTAATCAGAAAGTTATGTGTACCCCAAAATGGCACCATTAAAAACTACAACTTTTTTTTGCAAAAAACAAGTCCTTATACAGCTATATAGATAGAAAAATAAAAAAGTTACAGCTCTTGAAACGCAATGAAAACGCTTGGTTAGTAAAGCCAAAAAAACAGACTGGTCACTAGGGGGTTAAGACAACTTATCCCCTATTCACAGCAAAGAAGATAAGTGTCAGATTGGCAGAGGTCCTACCACTAGGGCCCCCGCCAATGACAAGAATGGGGGCCTATGCTCCCCCGTTTGAATGCAGGTGCAAACAACTTAAAGGGGTTCTGCATTTATTTTAAACTGATGATCAATCCTCTGGATAGATCATCAGCATCTGATCGGCGGGGGTCCGACACCCGGGACCCCTGCCGATCAGCTGTTTGAGAAGGCAGCGGTACTGGCAGTAGCGCTGCGGCCTTCTCGCTGTTAACCGCAGGCCCAGTGACGTCACGACTTGTATCACTGGCCTGGACGGGGCTAAGCTCTGTTCACTCGAATGAAGCTTCGCCGCGCCCAAACCAGTGATACTAGTCGTGACGTCACAACCCAAACAGCGAGAAGGCCGCGGCACTACTGCCAGTGCTGCTGACTTCACAAACAGCTGATCAGCGGGGGTCCCAGGTGTCGGACCCCTGCCGATCAGATTCTGATGATCGATCCAGAGGATTGATCATTAGTTTAAAATTACTGCAGAACCCCTTTAAGGGATAAGTTATCTTAATGGGACACCCACTTTAATGCCAGATTAAAGGAATTTTAACAATATCTAATGCCTTAGCCATTATTAGAATTGAAATCCTGGCACACTACAGTCATGTTACTTCACTTGTGTCGTCAGTCAGTTTATATACATCACTAAACAGAATATCACAAGGAAGACAGTAAGACATTACGGGTCACTTCACACTGCAAATGCAAAGTGTACACTTGACACATATATGCCCGGAAACTGGAATATCAGCAAAGAGAGTTTTCTGTCTGATATACAGTAGCTTTTATTTTGCAGTACAGAAAAGTGCGAGATGTGGCATTTTCATTAGACAGCCACACACACACACACACCGCATAACTAATGGCACACATAAAAACAGTCTAGGGAAGACATACACAACCATATGGCATATAGCTGAATTTGGTCTGGTGTGTACTGAGAGATTTTCCCACCATATACACTGCAGTGTGAATGCCTTGTAAAACTTGACTGGACTGATACTTACAGAAAGAATTATCTGTTTTACAAGCTTTGTATCATCCACACAATCGAACATCGCCAGCAAAACCAGATGAGAAAATTCGCCCTGGAGAACAAGAAAAAAAAAAAAAAAAAGTTATAAAAAACAAAAACAAAACGAAAAAAAAAAAAAAAAAAACAGAAACATGTTCTATAAGAAATAACATAATAGACCCTTATTTTTGAATATTTAGACCTAGTGATAGGGTCGGATCTATAGGACTGGGACAAAACACCAATATTCAGAAGTTCAACACTAGACTAGGCCGAGCCATTGGATGCCATATATACTGACTTCTCCAAAGCATTCGACAATGTGCAACCTAACAGGTTGGTATATAAGAGGAGAATGCTTGGACTGGGGGAAAATGTGTGTAAGTGGGTAAGTAACTGGTTCAGTGATAGAAAATAGAGGGTGGTTATTAAGTTTCTATACTCAGACTACTGCTCACCCCTTCCTGGCAACGTGCTGGAAATGCCAGGAAAGGCCATCTCAGCCTGGTCACCACTATGACCTGAATGAGCCTTTCCTAGAATTTCCAAAGTGTTGAGCTGGAACCAATGCAGCATCAGAATGGCATCAGGGGAGGATCGGTGAGGGTAAGTATGGCATCTTTTCTTTTTAAGCTCCTGTGAACCATATTTAAAAAACGAGCACCGCTTCACAACCCCTTTGACATTAAACATATACAGTAATTTACTATTTGAACACAAGAAAAATACGTTTTTTTCCACTTTGGATTTGTGCAATGACAACGCTTCAGTGGCTGAGATGTATTTTTTTTTGGCCTTATTGATTTTATGAAAAAGTGGTTTTCAGATGCTGCGCGAACTGTTAAAATTGCATATTTGCTAAAAGCAGGTTTTAGATCGATTTCTTCTTTAGAGAGCATTGAAGAGTCCTCCTGGGCTACGGTGAGCTTAGGCTGCATGTAAAAGTAGCACTTTTACAAGGTTTTGATGACCTGACATCAGGTGTCTTTAGGGCCTACAGACAGTTTGGGGGAGTTGTAGAAATATATGCTAGCAAGTCGAAATCCTTTTTTTCCCTGCAGCGACCACAGTTTGTACTCCCCCCACATCGCCTCATGGATTATGTATAGACACTGTGGGTGGAGGAGAACGGGAGACTGTTTTGGGATATTGGTCTGTCCTTGTTCTTCTATAGTCTTCCTATAGTTTCAACTAGTAAAGAGAACTCGCGGAGCCAACTGATCTGCCATAATACCTGACACTATGGCACTCTATAGCTTCCATCCATTCAGCTGCTACACAAGAAATCCAACAAAGTGATCAAGAAAGGATGGGCAAATAGTGCTAATTCCTTGTGAATAGCTGCTTCTCCCCAGCAGACCGGGCACAAATGCCGTCTTTTGTTTCATTTTTATCAAAAGGGGACCTTTGCCTCATCTTTACATCTGAAACTCACTGAACCCAAAATTTTAGAAGTTGCAAGAACACAACATCCTTTGTAGAGCACTTGTAAGAGCATCAAGTGAAGGCTAATATACACTGAAGAAATATGGCCCATCGGTGAAGCAGAACATTAGAGAGAAGCCAGTTCTTCAAGCTCTAGCACTATTTCGAACATTGTCTTCAGAAACAAGTCACAAGCATAAAATTCTGCTCAAAATGCAATCAGACTGCGAATGTGGGCCAAGCAACAGGTTTAATACCGCCTAATGGACTAATACCTGTACCCCAGAAGAGATACAAAAAGAGGACTCAACGTACTGAGAAATGCGATTCTTCAATTATCAGCGACAGGCCGTAACTGCAGCTGCACTACTGCAAGCCCTTCACAGCAGGACAGCCCTGGGTGTTCTCTTATCTGTCTGCTATTGAATAAAGTTAGGACTTCTTTTAAGGAATTCTACTTTGACGAAAACTTACTGTGGCAATTTTTTCAACAAACGACTTCATGGTTTTTGCAAAAACTTTTCTGTCCTGCAGAAGAAGACATAGAATGCACATTATTAATAGGTAGCAAGAAACACAGATGTACTAATCCTATTGATGGTGTCTAGACCTGCATCACATTTATAACGCTATACCAATTCTTGGTTGACTTACATAATTTTACGCCAGAATTGTGGCGCACAATGTCACATCTTACAAAACTCATTTTCCCTGTGAAGTCATTCCTCGTTTGTGGTGGGATACAACCCTTGGACTGCTAGATGCAGTAGATGTTTCTAAAGCTACATGCGCCAAACTGCACCAAAAAATGCACATTAAAGTCAAAGAGGTGAATATTTGGAGTCAGTTTTGCTTGAATCTGTGTTGGTGGAATTATTCCCCATTTATCAAATGTCACATGTTGTTTGATAAGTTTGCCTTATCCTTAAACCTAACACTTTTGTCAAGAAAAGCTCCATGTTTCCTACTCCACCCTCCTACTGGAACAAGATTGCAAAAAAAGTCTCGATGATGAATCGGGAGGGAAACTTATTAACATAGCTAACCACACCCACATTACAAAACTGGAGTAAGTGGTATAACAATGCGAGTGCAAAAAGTCACAAAACCCCTATTTTGTGACTTTTTTAAGCCAGAATTCTGGAGTGAAGACATAATAAATCCGGTTCAAAGAGTCTACGTACAGCTAATTATACTTGCCTATTCAAACCACAGCCACTCCAGTGCATTTGACCACTATTGACTGGGCACAGGGGGTCATGCGTTTAGACTGCATAGGGGGTCATGCGTTTAGACCGCACAGGGGGTGAAAATGAACTCCAAATAACACTGACCCTAAAACTGGATCCCGTAAAAAAACCTTTCAGGCTATCTCTGGAAACTAGAATACGTTCCAATAATTTGTAAGTGCGCTAAGGCAGGAGTACAATTACATTTTAAACAATAGTACCACTTTTTAAAGTCAGACATGGTAATTCACGCTGGGAGAGTTTTACAAAGAAGCGTGGTTGTCAATGTGACATTAGGTTTAACCACATGAATCAGTGTATTCACTGAAATCAGATCACATAATATGTATTGTCAGGGATTTCCTCAAGCAATGACTGAGGCCTACGTGACCTGGAAAGGTGACGTGCATCAAACCAGAAGAGTAAGAATGGCTACAATCTATCTCCTGTGTGCAAGTGAATCCTCCCAAATAAGATTAGAAATAAATCACATAAACTGCCTTGAGAATCCCAAGGGCACCCTTGCAGCAAACCAACAAATTAATCACTCGGCCGACTGAGTTTTTTTTTTCTTTTCCGGAGACAGACTATGTTACACAAAGGAAATGATAGCAAAGCAAATGGTAATTCTCAATTCCAGCATTTACCACAGGTCAGGCATTAAGGTCTCAGCATCACTAAAACGTCTTCAAAAGGCAAAAAGTAATATATCTCCATTGCAGAAGATAAAAAAAAAAAAAAAAAGGCAAGGTTATATGGTTCAGATTTGTTAAGAAGTCCTACTATTGACAAAGCCAAAATTTCGCTAGGAAATAGTTGTTTCAAAATCATACGCCATGCAGCAATAAGGGTAGACATTGCAAGAATGGATCCGTCTCTCCGGTTGTCATCCGTAGAAACCGTAGATCCGTTTCTATTTTTTTCACATCTTTAAAGGTCTGCACAGACCGGAAAAACAGATCCAGCACTAATACATTCCTATGGAAATGAATGCAGGATCCGGCATTACGGCAAATGTTCCGGCATTTTGGACGGAGATAAAACCGCAGCATGCTGTGGTATTTTCTCCATCCAAAACGCCGTAGAGTGAGTGAACTGAAGACATCCTGATGCATCCTGAACAGATTTCTCTCCATTCAGAATTCATTAGGATAAAACTGATCAGTTCTTTTCCGGTATAGAGCCCCTATGACAGAACTCTATGCTGGAAAAGAATAACGCAAGTGTGAAAGTAGCCTTAGAACATAGTCTCTGCTAGCTGCAGTCACATGATAACATGATACATATAGGGGGCGTTATAGGGGTTGTCCAGGTTCAGTGCTGAACCCGGAAATTTCCGTATCTTCACCCCTCCAGCTCCCCTGATATGAGCATAGCACAGGGCAAAGGCTTTTTTTTAGGGGCTCTTCATAGGCATTTACCGTGCTCTCCATAGGGACTGCTAGGCGGAGGCTTCCCCCAGCAGTAAGCCCGGTGACGTCACCGGGAACACTGCTAGGCGGAGAAGAGCCCGGTAAATGCCTATGGAAAGCCCCTAAAAATGCCTTCGCCCTGCGCTATGTTAATACCCAGGGAGCTGAAGATAGGGAAATGTCCGTGTTCAGCTCTGAACCTGGACAACCCCTATAACGCCCCCTATATGCATCATGTTATCATTGCATGGAGTCTATTGTCTCAGATAGAGAGGAGCAGTTTGTCTCAAGTATAATTATAATTCTCTGGAGAGAATTCAGTAAGAAGTTGGTGATCAAACTGTCCTTCTCATTTCCATTCCATCTTGAGACAAATGGACAAACTGAAAGGGTCAACCAGGTATTGGAACAGTTTCTGAGATGCTTTGTATCAGACTGGGTTTCTCTCTCTAGCGGAGTTTGCTATCAACAACCGCGTCAACTCCTCTAGTGGCATCTCAACTTTCTTTTGTAATTATGATTTTAAGTTAAAGTTTTTCTTCTGTTTCTGGGTTAAGTTCTGCAAGTCCTGCAGTGGATGCCATCATGAATGATCTGTGCACACTTTGGGCCCAGGCTCATAAGAGCCTGAAAAAACCCTCAAGGCATCCAGTATAAACAAGCCACTAAGAAGTGTTCCTTGGGTCCAAATTTTGTTCTGGGAGAACTTGTATGGCTTTCCACTAAAAATGTACGCCTTGGGGTAAAATCTGGTAAACTTGCGCCTAAATTTATTGGCCCATATAAGATCACCTCTTATATAAACCGGTATCTTTCCATCTTCAATTGCCATCCTCGTTCCTGTACATAATACTTTTCATAAATCATTGCTTAAGAAATACATTCCTTCTGTGATTCCTCCAACTAAACTTCCTGATCCAGTTGTAATCCAGAGAAAATTAGAAATTCTTGACTCCCGGAGAGTCCAGGGATCCCTGCAGTATCTAATCCATTGGAAGGGATATGGTGCTGAGTAAAGAACATGGGTTCATGCCCGGGATGTTCAAGCTTCTCGTTTAAAAGGAAGTTTCTTCTTGAGTTTCCATCAAAACTGGCCTCCCATATTGAGGGTCTGGTGGCCCCTCTTAAGGGGGAGGTCAAGTAATAAACGTACCTGTACGGGCTCCAGCAGTGCGATCCTCAGCTTCGGTATGGCCGTGCGAGACATGCAACTGAGTCACGCTCCCTAATTACATGACCACATCCCTAGCAATGGGATGCAATGCTCTGTTTCTAAGCAGTGGGCTGATTGACAGCTCAGCTGCTCAGTCATAAGTGGGGTTTGGGTCCGGACCTATGGAGCACCAGGCCACTGGACCTATCAGGTTCTGATGCAAGGACTCAGCACTCTATTTAAATGCTCTCCTATTCTTTCACTATTGCCAGTGATAGTCTTTGTTGGCTCACTAGCATTATTCCCGTTTTCGGTACAGCTATTGGTTATCTGTGTTTCTGACCCCGGCTTGTCTTTTGACCACACTCTGTCTCACATTTTGGTACTGTATAGCCCATTTGGTTTTTCACCCATTTGTCAACTCTGCTTTTGTGTTTGTTCTGTCCGTGTGTTCGTCGCTGAACCTATTTAGCGTAGGGACTGTCGTCCAGTTGCACTTGAGCCGTTTAGGGCTGATATTGCAAATAGGTAAAGACAGCATGTGGTCCAGTTCAGGGCTTTACTGTCTGTATATCCTCTTTCAGCTGCCATCACTCCAGACTCAATTTTCGAACACCTGTATCTCCCAAAGTAGTGGAGATAATGTGGTGATTCTGGCATTTTAAAGCTTAGATTATCCGCTTTGAAACAAGAATAGAATCATATCACCAGCTGCTACCGATCCAGACATAAGAGATGCGCTCAGACAGCTACCAAGTAGATGGAGCTTTCTGCTTCCAATGCAGGAACTATTGCTGAACAGCCGATTGGCAAGGATGCGGCATGTCAGACCCCCGACGATCAGTTAGTGATGGCCTCTCCTTGAGATAGGTTATCACTTCATAAAAGGTAGACAAGTCATTGAACATTAAGTCTTGAGAAGAAACCCACGTCAATACACCAGCTAACAAACCTTAGGAGTTCCATGCCACAAGCAGTGCATTCCCACTCGAGCGCCGTCATGTGTATGGATTATATAAATTACAGCTTCTCTGATGGCCTCAATCATTTCCTGATGAAATACAAAAAGAAAGACTGTAAATGAAAAACATGAAAAAAAGGAAAAAAAAAAATGGTTTATAATAATAATAAAAAAACATTCAAACAAAAGGGACTAGGGAAGCTCAAAAACAAGACTTACATGTTAAACAAAAAAAACCCACAACGTGCTGAAATTATGGCTTAAAATTAATATGTACGTACCGATCTTACTTTAGAGCTGGCATGGATGAAGAAGTCCAGAAAAACTTTATGTACCAGTGAATGCTTGATTACTGCCTCCCTGTGGACATAAAGCAATAATGTAAAACATTTTTCTATCAATACAGATGTAGGAACCCTACGATAAAGGTAAAAGGCACACATTTCCTGAAAAAAAGTGCATAAATAAGGAAAGACGTGCCAGTCCCCCCAACAAGGAGAAGAATCCACATCTAGCTGTGCCTGGTTTTTGAAAAGAACTTGTTACCACAAAATGCAGTACAAAGGCTGTTTCGACGGCACAATCTTCTGCCGGCAAACAATGATTTAGGTTACCATGAACAATTCTATTACCCGATGAACGAGAATTGGCAGTATTATTAATACGCCGGCAGATTATAGCTAACAAGCATTTCTACAAATGCTTATTAGTGATGATCAGTCCGATGTTCGGCCAGTGTAAAGGGGCCTTTACACAGAGAATGCTATCAATCCCTGATAACACCTTCCATGCGAACAATGAAATCAGAAACATATACATTACAAGTTTTAGTGACTATTTTCCCAAAAAACTATAATCAATCTGCTCAGCTCCTCCTGCTCTAACATATTGCCTGCAGATTACACTGAATTTTGTGGTGACACGACGTCTTTGAAAAAATGAAAGGCATTTACTAAGGAGTTTACACCACAATAATAGCGTAACGTCATATGAGCACACTAATTTGTGATGGGAAAATATAATTAACCCCTTAACATATAATCAGATACATGTATGTGATTGGCGGATTTGCTCCATACATGTGGGCTGTATAATACAGACCAGTGTAAAAAGTGTAACATTAAAAAAAAATATTTAAATAATCCCCTTTACCAATTTACACAAAAATAAAAAAGAAACCAGGCATTGGTGGTGAACTGCATAGTGGGAAAAAAAATACACGATTCATCATCTTTTTTGGCCACTTTGTCCATGCAATATATTAAAAAAAAAAAAAAAAAAAAAAAAAAAAAAAGAGCTCAAAAAGCCGGACATAACCTAAAATGATATCAATAAAAAAACTACAGTTTGCCTTGTAAAAAAAAAAAAAAAAAACTGCCTTCATACAGCTCTGTAGATGGATACATAAATAGTTATGGGTATCAGAAGATGTTAAAGCAGATACATTTTAAAACATACTAGAAACTATACTTTGGAATTGCCAAAATCGTACTGACCTGCAGAACAAGGGCATCATTTTTAGCACACAGTTAACACTAACATGAAAACCAAATACTTTGGAGAATTTAGAATTTTTCTCCAATTTCACAGCAAAAAATATTTTTTTTTTCCAGTTTTGCAATACAAGATGGTAAAATATATAGTGCCATTAAAAATATAGCTATATGAACAAATTTTAATCCAAATGCTAAATTTGCACCAAGGGTGGGGCCAAGCCACCCTGGGTCCTCCTCTGCCAACCCCTTCTTCTATTTGATTGACAGCGCCAGGTTCATGCGTAGTGGTCTTATATGGCCCTTTAACAACTCGGAAATAGCTGTACCTTTATGCTGATTAACAAAAGGATGCATCAGTGACATTTTGCTTTTGTACAAGCCAAGGTCTTTTGCTAGCAACATAGTAGCACAGCAAAAACAATATTTCATGTTTGAAGGCCAAGTATCATCAGAAAACAAATAGTTAAATCAGGATTTTATTCTGAACACATCCTCTACAAGTTTTGGTGGCTATTGTAATGTGACAATCGGTATTAAAAAAAAAAAAAAAAAAAAAAAAAAATTTATATATATATATATATATATATATATATATATATATATATATTTTTTTTTTTCGCTCCATAAGACGCACTTTTTCCCCAAAAATGGGGGAAAGTGCCCTCGCGCCTTATGGGGCGAATGCTGTAATTTTTACATCGCCAGCTGCGATGTACGACGAGGAGGGACTGGGAGGAGGAGCTGGGGGCCGGCAATGCGGAAGGGCCGGTGCAGTGACTGTACTCTGCCCGCCCTCGCTCCAGTGCTGCACTATTGAAATATGAAATATGTAATCCAATTAAAGTTCCTGTCCATGCCCCCACCCCTAATATACCGACACATGGCAGCTTGTTGAAGCAGGCAGTCGGGCGGCGGCGTCACTCACTGACGTCACGTGCCTGCGCCGCCTACTTTATGAATGAAGTAGGCGGCGCAGGCACGTGACGTCAGTGAGTGACGCGCCGCCGCCCGGACTGCCTGCTTTCAACAAGCTGCCATGTGTCGGTAATATTAGGGTGGGGGCATAGACAGGAACTTTTAATTGGATTACATATTTCATATTTCAATAGTGCAGCACTGGAGAGGGGGGCGGAGTACAGTCACTGCACCGGCCCCTCCGCAATTGCCGGCCCCCAGCTCCTCCTCCCAGTCCCTCCCAGCTCGCTCAGTTTTATGGGGGGAGGGGGTCTGAGGATGGCACTGTTATGGGATGGGGATCTGTGGATGGCACTGTTATGGGGTGGGGACGGTCTGTGGATGACACACATATATAACAGTGCCATCCACAGATGCCCCCATAACAATGCCATCCACAGATGCCCCCATAACAATGCCATCCACAGATGCCCCCATAACAATGCCATCCACAGATGCCCCCATACAGTGCCATCCACAGATGCCCCCATACAGTGCCATCCACAGATGCCCCCATACAGTGCCATCCACAGATGCCCCCATACAGTGCCATCCACAGATGCCCCATAACAGTGCCAGCCCTGTTATGGGGGGGATCTGTGAAGGATACTGTTACAGGGGGGCTGTAACAGTATCCTTCACAGATCCCACCCATAACAGTGCGTCATCCACAGATCCCCATAACAGTCGGCCATCCACAGATCCCCCATAACAGTGCGTCATCCACAGATCCCCCATAACAGTGCGTCATCCACAGATCCCCCATAACAGTGCGTCATCCACAGATCCCCCATAACAGTGCGTCATCCACAGATCCCCCCATAACAGTGCGTCATCCACAGATCCCCCCATAACAGTGTCCTTCACAGATCCCCCCCCATAACAGTGACATCCACAGATCCCCAGTAATAGTGCCATCCACAGACCACCATTAGTTCCAAAACAACCAAAAGCACACCTTTTGGTTAAAAATATTTTTTTTCTTATTTTCCTTCCCAAAAACCTAGGTGCGTCTTATAGGGCGAAAAATACGGTATATATATATATATATATATATATATATATATATATATATATATATATAACACAATAGCCACTACAGGGCTCCAGACTAAAAAAATTACCTAGGAGCCATTGGCTCCTAAACTGAAAAATTTAGGAGCCAAATAAAATTTTTAGCCAAATAAAATTTTTTCGCCAAATTTAAATAGATATATATTCATGATAGAAAAAATTGCCTCATTAACACGTCAGTGTTTGGTCAGTGATTTTCATCAGTGATTGTGAGCCAAAACCAGGATTGGAGCCTCCACAGACATAAGATATAAGGGAAAGATCAGCACCTGTTCTGTGTTTACAGCCGCAACTGGTTTTGGCTCAAAATCACTGATGGAAATTACTGACCGAACACTGATGCCACAGTCACACACAGGTTTACATTATGTTTCGGTCATATGTTATATTATACTATGACCGAAACATAACGGACGCCTCAGACAGATGCCATACTGCGGCATCCCTCACCATAGAGTTCCATTGTACAAAAGATGTATAGATTTTTTTCTGGACTTTACAGGATGGGAAGATGTGGTACACTACGATCTCCCATTCTGCAAAAAAAACTTATAAATCAACATATATTTTTTTTGTACAATGGAACTCTATTGGATGGATGCCACAGTATGGCATCTGTCTGAGGCATCCGTAAACATACGTTTTTTTTTTGTATATGTTAAACGTATGACAAAAATCCAACACTTCCATTATTTTCATTGTTCTGCTCATCAAACGGAGCAGAACAACAGAAATAAATAGTGGTGGTGTGAACGGGGCCTAAGAGGTGGGTGTGCAGGGAACCATTACCGGTCTAATAACATAAAGCAATTATAGCAAAGTGATAAAGTCCAGTCCAATATGGCGGAACCTCCCTGTACGTTATCACTTGGCTATAATAGCCTGCTGTGTATTTACTACACACTGCAACACATACATCACTGCACTACATACATCAGTGTGAGATGTGTGTAGTGATGTATACATGTGTGTGATGTATGTAGTGCAGTGTATGATGTATGTAGTGCAGTGTGTGATGTGTATGATGTGTGTGATGTATGTAGTGCAGTGTGTGATGTATACATGTGTGTGATGTATGTAGTGCAGTGTATGATGTATGTAGTGCAGTGTGTGATGTGTACATGTGTATGATGTGTGTGATGTATGTAGAGCAGTGTGTGATGTATGTAGTGCAGTGTGTGATGTATACATGTGTATGATGTATGTAGTGCAGTGTGTGATGTATGTAGTGATGTGTGTAGTGCAGTGTATGATGTATGTAGTGCAGTGTGTGATGTATGTAGTGCAGTGTATGATGTATGTAGTGCAGTGTGTGATGTGTGTAGTGTAGTGTATGTAGTGATGTGTGTAGTGAAGTGAAGTGTTTGATGTGTGTAGTGCAGTGTGAGATGTATGTAGTGACAGTGGTGCAGTGTGTGATGTATACATGTGTACTGTATGATGTATGTAGTGAAGTGTGTGATGTGTGTAGTGAAGTGTATGATGTATGTAGTGCAGTGTGTGATGTATGTAGTGATGTGTGTAGTGCAGTGTATGATGTATGTAGTGCAGTGTGTGATGTATGTAGTGCAGTGTATGATGTATACATGTGTATGATGTATGTAGTGCAGTATGTGATGTGTGTAGTGCAGTGTGTGATGTATGTAGTGATGTATACATGTGTACTGTATGATGTATGTGATGATCACACACTCCACTACATACATTACACACATGGATACACAACACCTTGCGCTGTCTTCTTCTTATGTGGCCCCATCTTGATTCTTCGGCTCCTCAGCGCGCCCAGCACTTCTTCCTTCAGCCCCCCCCCCCCCCCAGAGCCGGCCCCTCCTCCTTTCATCTCCCGCCGGCTTTCTCTGGTGCAGGGCGCTGTATGGCTTCGGCGCCCGCCAAAACTAACCAATAGCAAAGCTCCTTACTGTATGGAGCTTTGCTATTGGTTATTTCAGGCTGTGCTGCCTGTGCTGTGCCGCTCGCTGCGTCTGCTGAAGTTTTTTTTTTTCTTAAAGCTGCAGCGCCGCCGTGGGACAAGTCGCAAATGGCGATAAGACTTAAATTTCTTATCGCCATTTGCAAATTCCTAGTCGCATTGGCGACCATTTTGGTCGCCATCTGGAGCCCTGCACTAGCACACACACAACAGGCTGACATTTCAGAAACTGCACAACTTGTTATAATACATTAAAAAAAAAAACAAAAAAAAAAAACACTGTACTCCTTTCAAAATCATGTTTTTTGCATCACTGTCCAAGGCGCATTTTTTGTGGATAGCACACGGATGTCATCTACCGTTTGTACTGTTTACATCCGTGTGTCTGCTCCACAAATTATAGAACATGTCCTATTCCTGTCCGTATTGCAGACAAGAATAGTCAATTCTATAGATGGGAGTGAGAAAAATGCGGAGTGCACATGGAAGATATCCATATTTTGCAGATCGGTGGTTTGTGGACTGCAATACGGACACAGTTGTATGAATGATGGCCTCTCCTGGCGCTTATGCGAGTCCCTTACACCTTCCCGATGGCTTATGGTAGACATGGTCTCCTGTGATGCCATCAGATTTCACATGAGACAAGATGTCATCACATGAAACTGGGTTCAACAGAGATTGGAAAAGGCACAGTCATGGAAGCAATGGAAGTGCCAGGGTGGGCGAGTGTAGTAGTTTACTTTAAGTTTAACTCTGAGGAAAATGTTTTTTTTTTTTGTTCTGAACTTGAGAATTTTGGTGACGATCTGTGGGTAATCCGTGGCAAAGCCAACAATCGTTGGGAAATTCTGCAACAACTGACGTGCTGCAATTTGTAGGCTGAAAATTTACATTGTGTGGATGATATCTGTCTGTTGTATTCTCATACAATTTGCGACTACTATGCCCACAGTACAGTAATGCCGATTTAGGTCAGGGGATACTGGTTCCCATTGAGGAGACTCTGTATTAAGTCGTATGGGGGTAAAACATCTAGTCATGGGAAGGAATTTTATAGGTCCATGTGTTTTGTTTTTACGAGAGGTAATATTATCCATAAACGCACCTATATTATTAGGCGTATTTCTGAGGCAGAGTGCAGTGCAAAGGTTAGTTGCACGCCCGGCAATATGCGACTTTTCCCCCGCCCATGCCAGGTCTAAAAAATCGGGCGTGGTGTGCGGGGAACCGGCAGGCCAGTGTCATTCTTCATTTTGTAAGCCTGTTTTAGCCGTAGAAAAAGGTCTAAATGTTAGACAGCTAGGAAGCCATCTTCCTTTTAGACTGGTACTGGATGCGCTGAAGTTATGTAGAGGCTGGCAGATCCACCACAAGCTATAGAGCTTAAGATCGACATCTAAAACGCCGGTCTTAATAAATTACCCCCTTTGTTTCCAAAACGCAGAATGATCAGATATATGAGCTGACCCTGTACTGTGGCCTTTACCTCACAACTCCTTTAACCTTTGTCTTGTTTCCCCCAGGCATCCTTCACATCGTATAACCACTGCGTGAATAGCTTCTGAAGACACTCAAATGACACATAGACTTAGCCACTAAGAAACACAATGGCTCCGGCACAAAGTGTGGCCAAACAGCACTTCCTTTCAGCAGCTCTACTGCCTGTCACTTTTTAAACTGTGTGACAAGATATTATGAGGCACGTCTCAAGACAAAATGCCAGATTACAGTACAATACATCGCTGTAATCCCAGAAGACAACTGGTCAGGAGTCATCATCTTGTCAGCCTATAGTAATGAGTAGCTCAGGCAGGTCACTCAGTATCAGTACTGCATATTAGACGGTATGTTCTACTTGGGAGGCACAAATGCACTTAAAACGTCAATGGGGCATGTCTGAAAGCACTAAATACCAAAACCACTGAAGTGTAGTGTGTGGAAATCGCCTACTACATCATGGGAAATGCAATCTTCACATCAATGTTCCACAAATCCCCTGGGTCCAGCCAAGGCATCACTGTGCCAGTTATACTTATGTGCAATTTTAATCCCTCACATACTTTATGTTCTTACAAGGTCTTCTTTTTTGCTTTTATTTAAGCTGAATAATATGTGTGGGAATTTTTCTGCTTTCTGAAATAATACATTTTTCATAAAACTAGTGTGTGTGTGTGTGTGTATATATACATATACACACATAAAAAAAAAATCCATTCTGTGGTTTCTCAAATTAATTTATGTCTTTAAAGAGTACCTGTATTTAAAAAAATAAAATCTTGACATATCAAAAGTATTGACTTGTGGGTGGTCACCCCTACGACTGCTTAAATGAGGAGACAGGAGTGCTCACACAGACTGTTGTCTCTCCTTGCCGGTGGAGATGGGTTCATAGACTTTCTACTGAGCCAGTCTTCGGTAGTGAGGACTGAGCACTTCTAACTCCTCTACTTAGTAATTGGTGGGGGTCTAAGTATTCAGATGCACAACTATGGCACACCAAAACTTGCAAAAAGTACAAGTACGCTTTAAAAGATACTTCTCATTTAAAAAAAAGAAAACAAAAAACCCTAATTTGTGCCACAATGCTACTGCAATAACCCTTGACTGCATCTGTCACCTCCAACCACCAAGTTTTCAGTCTCACCTGTCCATGGGCTATCAAGACTGTTCAAAACCCCGGAGGGGGTGGGATCACAATGCCAGTAAATGGTGTACTGACACCCACACTTCACTGTGCACCTAAGCAGCGAATACTACATTCACGCTGAAGTGGACAGAAAGAAATCCGTATGCACAGCAGAGGAGAAGAGTATACGGCTATAATGTATTGTTTATTGGTGCTATGTTAGTCCGCAACAGGGGATACAGTGGGACATTTGCAAAACCAAAACTGATTTAGGGGAACCTGTCATCAACTTTATGCTGTCCATACTAACAGCAGAATAAAGTAGAGACAGCTGAGTTGATTTCAGAGGTCTATCATTTATAGGTTAAAAGTAAGTGGTTGCTGAGAACCAACATCACAATCATTGCAGACTGGGCCTGGAAAAGAGTCCCGGCCACCTGAGAAGAGTCCTGGTTATTCATGAATTCCTGCTCTCCTGCCACCTGCTGATGACTGACAGTCTTCTACCTAGTTTTTTCCCTTTCTCTGTAGGAGAGAACTGCCAATCATCAGCAGATGGGTGAGAGCAGGAGATTATGGATATCCATGACTCTTCTCGGGTAGATTTGACTCTTTCCAAGGCCTGGGCTGCAATGATTATGATGCTGGTTCTCAGCAACCACTTACTATTAGCCCATGAGTGACACACCGCTGAGATCAGCATTTCTGTCACTATTTTATGCAGCCCTCAGTGAGCTCAGATTACAGTTGATGACAGGTTCCCTTTAAAATATGATATACTTATAAATATGTCAATGCAAAGCTTAAATTCTGAAGAAAAATGAGATTACTGTGACTCATGAACTGCATAAAACAACTTACTTTTGTGCTAATGGTACAAGAATTTGTTTCATCTCTTCCAAAACAGATTCCTTCTTTTCAGGCTGGGCCTCCAACACCTGCTCTAAAGATGGATGAACAGTGGACTAGAAAATAATGAATAAAACAGAGCATTAGGCCATCATTGTGCATTCTGTGATACTCTTCACAGAGAAACAATGCAAATGGAAGCTAGGGGGCAGGGGTCGAAGAAAATGGAGATAACATCAAACGCATTTTTCATGTTGTGTAATCAGATGTAGTGGAATTCTAGGCATATTTAAGAAAGAAAAAAAAATGCTACACCACTGGAGCAAAATGTCATAAGATAGCAGGAACCACTACACCGCTCATAATGAAGAGGATCTGGGCAGTGGACTGAGCTGAGGGGCACATTAGTTAGATGTTCTGAGAGGGAAAGAAAAGAATACCAAGAGGTAAGCAACAGCAATACACACACTAACTTCAAAAACAAACAAACAAAAACTTACATTGTTACATTGTTTTTTGGGGGGACAAGTTGTAGTTTTTAATAGCGCCATTTTGGGGTACACATAACTTTCTGATTTATTTTTATTAACTCTATCTGGGAGGGAAAAACAGCAATACTGCCACTGAGTTTTTACGGCGTTCATTTTTCAGCATAAAAAAAACATAATATCTTTATACTCTGGGTCAGTACGATTACAGCGATACCAAATAAATATTTGTTTTAAAGTTTTTCTACTTTTGTGCAATAAAACCCCTTTTTTCAAAAAGAAGAAAATCCTTTTGCATCGCCACATCACAAGACCCATAACTTTTTATTTTTATTCCTATGGAGTTGTGTGAGGGCTGGATTTTTGCAGGACAACTTGCAGTTTTTATTGTTATCATTTTGGGGTACATAACTTTTTTTGATCACCTGTTATTAAGTTTTTACGGTGGCAACTAAGAACAAATGAGCAATTCTGGCATTTTTTTTTGCGGCATTCTTCGTAGGGGATAATTTACATGATATTTTTGTAGTGCGGGTTATTACAGACGCAGCGGTACCAAACATGTGGGGGAGATTTTATTTTTGCAATTTTTTTTTCTTTGAAAAGCTTATTTTCCATGGGGAAAAAAAACTTATTTTTTTAGAATTTTTTTATTTAATTTTTTTTTTACTTTACTTTCTTTAAACACTTAATAGTCCTACAAGGGGACTATAGCAGGCAATCTTTTGATTACTTCTAAAATACAATACACTATCCCTATAGTGCATTGCATTTTAATGTCAGTGCTATACTGACATTGACCAGCAGGCTGCACCAGAGAGGAACACTCAAGGCAGGCTTGGGGCCTATATCAAGTCCCAGCCAGCCTATACACACACACACATCGGCACCCACATTTGCAGGGTGTCGATGGAAGACAGAGGGAGTCCACTCCCTCTGTTACAATTTAAATGCGGTGGGAGCCATTTCCCGAGGCATGTAAGGTGTTAAAGCACTTCTGCCGGTCTGGGCTGTTAGAGCAGGGAGACCTGTGCAGCGCTTAGAACGGGCTGCCGTAAAAAGACAGCGTCCCAGCCCAAGGCCCCTTAACCTCTTAAGGACATAGGGCGTAGTTGAAGTCCTTAAGGACACAGGGCACATGTACGCCATGTGTATTTCCGATCTTTGCCTCGCGGCGGGCGGTGAACGGAACAGAGTGCCTGCTGTATTGGCGATCGCAGCAAACCGCAAGTCAATTCAGACCTGCGGTTTGCTGCGTTTTCAGGTCATTCGGGTCTCCGAATGACCCTATATAGGAGGGCGATCGGTGGTGTAATATACACTACCAATCACCCCCTGAAGATTCTGTGAGGCGAGCGAGTGGGCGCGCAATCCCCAGCCCGCAATACCCTGTCTGCGATCCCCCGCCCCCTTCTCTAATTTTCAGGATGGCCGAGCAGTGTAAGCAGAGTGTCAGCAGATTGCCGACACTCTGCTTGAAACAGCGGACATCTGTGCTGGCACAGATGTCAGCCGTTTAAAAACTTCCATGCGGTGGTCCATAGGGACCGCTATATGGAAGGGGTTAACAGGGAGGAACCTCCCTCTCCCTTCGGGGGCTGCTGTGCCATTGCAGCCACCCGATACTTGACCCAGAGGGAGGGAGCCCCCCTCCCTCCTTAGCCACTGCTCTGTTATGGCAGTGGCTGATGGTTACCATGGCAACCAGATGCCTTCACATGCTTCCGGCTTGCCATTGTAAGGCTAAGATCAGGCTTCTGCTAAAGGCAGCAGCAGCCTGATCAGCCTGTGTGTAAAGTCACAATACACTACCTAGTGTACTGTAGTGTATTATATAGGCATCAGACCCACTGGATCTTCAAGAACCAAGTGGGTCTGGGTCAAAAAAAAGTTAAAAAAAAAAATGTGTACTTATAGCCACACATTTATCACTGATTAAAAAAAAGAAATAAATACACTACACGTTTGATATCACAGCATCAGTAACGACCTGATCTAAAAAAAGGTCATGTTACTTTCTCCGCACGGTAAATGCCATATTGTGTAGAGTTATTGCCATTTCAGCAATAATTTTCCAATATACTTTCTGTATTAACACCTCAGTTTGCAAGACCTCTGCTTGCTGGTATGCAAAAGGGATACTCATTGTTTACTTTCAGGGGATAAAACACACACACAAGCAAATAACGTAGCTAGTCCAGTCCTGAGAGTGGTGGCTGGTAATGTGCCGAGCACCAGGAAATTTTCAGTAACACAAAGAATAACCATTATTGTGTAAAAAAATTGAATACCCCTTGTCACTAAATTCAATGTATGCGAGTTAGGAAAATCTGAGTAAGAGTCCGACTATGGACAGGAAATAATGAGGTTGATGACCGTTTGTGTAATGGTCTGCAGAATATACAACTAATTTAATTACTAATTATTTTATGTTGCTGATATAGGCCATATCAGGTTGTTTTGGTAGTATAGCATGAAATCACAGTACCCAGAGGAAACACATGCACATGGGGAGAACATGTAGACCAAGAAAAAATGTTGGCCTTGGATGGATTCAGCGTCAAGATGCCCATACAGTAAATTACAAAAAGTAATGGATCCTTTTAATTCAATAAGCAAGTATAAACATCTAAGCCTTGTCTTTATCTAAACTATGGTAAGGTGTCCTCCCGATTATTTACCTTGTAAAACCGAAATGTGTTTCCATACAGTTCTTCACATAACATGTTCCTCTGTTCCAAAATGGCTTTGTGGTTGTATGCGTACTCCACGATATAGGAAGCCTCAGAATGTCGCAACAGTTTCTTTACTTGTCCTTTAAAACTTTTGATTATTTCTGCAATTTGAGGTTTTGATCTGTTGATAGAAGAAATCAGAGACAAAGCAGGTTATACGTACAAATTTACTATACATACATATAGTGACACCGTAAGGTTGAAGAAAGACTTGGGTCCATTGAAGTCCAACAGTGTTGATCCAGAGGAAAGCAAAAACCCCTTCATGAGGTGGTTGTCAATGACCCCATATCAGAGGATAAAACCCTTTCAGACTCCAAATCTGACAATCAGAATTCCAGGTTCAAATGTCCCATAACCAGGATATCCAGACTTTTCTTCCATTGGAAAAAAAAAAAAAGGTGCCCAGTCATGGAAAGAGGGTTTCTACACAGGGTTCTTTACAGTAAGAGCAGTGAGACTATGGAACTCTCTGCCTGAGGACGTGGTGATGGTGAGTACAATAAAGGAATTCAAGAGGGGACTGGATGTATTTCTGGAGTGTAATAATATTACAGGTTACAGCTACTAGACAGGGGTCGTTGATCCAGGGAGTTATTCTGATTGCCTGATTGGAGTCGGGCAGGAATTTTTCTTCCATAAGTTGAGGAAAATTGGCTTCTACCTTATGTTTTTTTTTTTGTTTGTTTTTTTCATTCCTCTGAATCAACTTAGCAGGATAACAGGCTGAACTCGATAGATGTCTTTTTTTTTTTGTTCCTCGTATCCCAAAGGATTTACTGTTACATTGTTTTGTTATTTTTTTTTTTTAAACTAGCACCGAAAAAACCCAAATACACGTAGATAAAGATAGATATGAGATGCAGCGATAACTATAGAGAATATAATAGCTTACCCATACATAAGGAACTTCCTTACAATATTTCGGGCATATTTAGACTTGCTCAAATCCACTATGTGTTCTGTTGGAAACAAAGAGATTTATGGTAAAATATAAATGCTTTATTTGAGCAGAACATGTTGTCTGTTCATGGTAGCGTCAACATAACTCTTATATACATCAATCACATTAAAGGGGGTTATCCCACAGAAAGTATTAATATGCAATGAAGAGACCATTGCAAATTAAATATTTTATTGTTTGACCAGATAAGTAGAATTTTGGGGTTGGCGCGAATGTCTTCCACCCAGCAAAAAGCAGCGGAAAAATAAATGCCCACCTCCGATTACATCTTTATAAAATAATACTGATTCCTACACTGTCCACCTTGAGCCCATACATGCTAAATCTGCCTCTGCTTATGGCCGGGCACTTCCTGTTTGTGACGTGTAACCCTGCGCACTCCAGAGCGCATCTTTTCGCAAATGCCCTTGTCAGCTAACCAATAGGATCACAGAAGCACTGCCTCTCGTCTCTCCACACCATTGCTCTGCAGACTTCCTCTGCATAACAGTGCAGAGGAAAGACCTCGCTGGACCCCTAACGATGGTGAGTAAAGGACAATTTTATCGCTGCTAAACTAACACTCGCTTTTGCCCGCTCCCTTACTAGCTCCTACACAACACTTGCAAAATAGGGGTGGAGAAAGCACGGCGCTGTAAGAGGCCAGGAAGGAGATAGCCCTACCCTCCAACAGCTGGGCATACAGAACCCTTCTCTCACAGTACTGGATACAGAAAACCCTGGACAACGGGCAAAGAGTGTAGAAATAGAAAGATAGCTAGTCTGACAGGCTACACTAAGGGTACTTTCACACTAGCGTCAGTTTTATCCTAATGCATTCTGAATGCAAAGCAATCCGTTCAGTTTTCATCAGTTTGTCTTCAGTTCAGTCCTTTCACGTTTTTTGGATGCAGATAAAAGCGCAGTATGTTGTATTTTTATCTCCGTCCAAAAATGTGGAAACACTTGACGGAATGACGGATCCGCCAGTAATTTCCATTGAAATGTATTAAAGGCGGATCAGACAATGAAAATTGCCGCATTAACGGATCTGTTCTTCCACTCTGCGCATGCGCAGACCTTTAAAAATGGTAAAATAATAAATAACGGATCCGTTTTTGCAGATGACAACGGAAAGACGGATCCGTTATTTCAATACAATTGTCAAACAGATCTGCAAACGGATCCGTTTGCAAATTAAATCAGTTTTCAAACGTTTTAACGTATCCGTCGGGCAGTTCCGTTGACGGACCTGCCTGACGGAATCCTTCAACGCAAGTGTGAAAGTGCCCTGAAGGGTAAATGAATAGCTCGTTAAAAGGTAATCCTTGTAAAAGAAAATTTTCCAGCATGAAAACAGCAATCAATTTGGGGAATAAAACTATAGAATCAAGAGATACACTTTAAATGCTTAAAGGGGGTTTCTGGTAAAAACTGGAGCATACTTGCCTGCGCCAGTGGTCTGAGCTGCCTCCACTTTCTCAATCTCCCAGTCCTGGCACGGTTTACGTTCGGTGATGCATGGGCATGGTCACATGCACGGCTCCAGAAAATGACTGGCTTCAGAGGGGCAGTGGCCACAAGTAGCATGTCACCGCCAGTCATTGGCTGAAGCATTGCATGTGACATGCCCATAGCCTGCTCAATGACGGAGAGGGTAGAGGCAGCGCAGACCACCATGAAGCAAGTAAGGATGAATCTTCTGTTTTAGGAGCCATGCAAGAATTATTATTATATTTTTTTTTTTTACCAGAGACCTCCTTCCACAAACATTGCTTGCAACCTTAAATAACCCTTTATGCTACAAAAGATATGGCAATTGCTCTGCACATGGATAGATGGCATACACGATTCGGGGCAAATAACTAGACATAGTTATACCTTTCAGCTCTTCAAAAATTGCTTTCCTTTGTTTCTCATTGGCATGTTTTATATAACACTGGATCACTCTGGTAGTGTCATGGGCAAAGGCAATCTGTGGCACACAACAGACAGGGTTAATGTAGACAGAGGTACAATAACAGCAGCAAGCAAAAATACATCAATAGCTTATTTTTCTTCATTATACTCTGGGCCATAGAAATCATTATTGGATAGATTTTCAAAGAATTCATGAAAGCCAAGGACGCATACTGAATCAGCACACGTGGCCTTCCAAAGCCTACTAATATTGCTGTAAATGACCCGACACAATTGAGGACAAGGCAACAAAGTTATCTTACAAAAAAAAACTATTTTCCAACACAAAATAAATAAATTCAAACCAAATCACCAAAATAATTTACAAAATAAATAACAATTAACATCAATAACATTAATTATCTGATTAGAGGAACCTTGGTTCAGAGGTGCTTTAGATAAAAATGAGCTACCACAGAAGCTTATACAAGGGGGGCAGGGATTACGCGGTTTAAACCTCCCCCGTTTCAAAGGATTGTCCTGACAGATATATTAACCACTTCAGCCCCCCTAGCTTAAACACCCTTAATGACCAGGCCACTTTTTACAATTCCGCACTACACTACTTTCACCGTTTATTGCTCCGTCATGCAACTTACCACCCAAATGAATTTTACCTCCTTTTCTTCTCACTAATAGAGCTTTCATTTGGTGGTATTTCATTGCTGCTGACATTTTTACTTTTTTTGCTATTAATCAAAAATTACCGAAATTTTTGCAAAAAAATGACATTTTTCACTTTCTGTTGTAAAATTTTTCAAAAAAAACTACATTTCTATATAAATTTTTCTCTAAATTTATTGTTCTACATGTCTTTGATAAAAAAATCCAATAAGTGTATATTTATTGGTTTGGGTAAAAGTTATAGCGTTTACAAACTATGGTGCAAAAAAGTGAATTTCGGCATTTTGAAGCAGCTCTGACTTTCTGAGCACCTGTCATGTTTCTTCAGGTGCTAGAATGTCAGGAAAGTATAAATACCCCCAAATTACACCATTTTAGAAAGAAGACACCCCAAAGTATTCGCGGAGGGGCTTGGTGAGTTCATGTATCATTTCATTTTTTTCACAAGTTAGCGGAAAATGACACTTTCTGAGAAAAAAAAAAAAAAGTTTCAATTTCTGATAACTTCTGGCAAAAAAAAAAAATCTCAGACGGACTCACTATGCCCTCAGTGAATACCTTGGGGTGTCTACTTTCCGAAATGGGGTCATTTGTGGGGTGTGTTTACTGTTCTGGCATTTTGGGCGGGGCTAATTGTGAGTCGCCATAAACCTAAAAGGTACTCGTTGGAATTTGGGCCCTTTGCGCATTCAGGCTGCAAAAGTGTCACCATGTGGTATGCAGACTCAGGAGAAGTAGGGCAATGTGTTTTGGGGTGTATTTTTACATATACCCATGTTGAGTGAGAGAAATATCTCTGTAAATTGTCAACTTTGTATAAAAATTTTTTAAAAGTTGTCGTTTACAGAGATATTTTTCACACAAAGTATGGGTATATATAAAAATACACCCCAAAACACATTGCCCTACTTCTCCTGAGTACGGCGATACCACATGAGTGACACTTTTTGCAGCCAAGATGCGCAAAGGGGCCCTAAAACCAATGAGTACCTTTAGGATTTCACAGGGCATTTTTACGCATTTGGATTCCAGACTTCTTCTCACGCTTTAGGGGCCCCTAAAATGCCAGGGCAGTATAAATACCCCACATGTGACCCCATTTTGGAAAGAAGACACCCCAAGGTATTCTGTGAGGGGTATGGTGAGTTCATGTAAAATTTTATTTTTGTCACAAGTTAGTGGAATATGAGACTTTGTAAAAACAAAATTAAAAACAAAAAACAATTTCCGCTGACTTATGCCAAAAATAAAAATTCTGTGGACTCACCATGCCCTCACAGAATACCTACGGGTGTCTTCTTTCCAAAATGGGGTCACATGTGGGTATTTATACTCACCTGGCATTTTAGGGCCCCTAAAGTGTGAGAATCCAAATGCATAAAAATGGCCTGTGAAATCTTAAAGGTACTCATTGGTTTTAGGCCCCTTTACTTAGGCTGCAAAAAGTCACACATGGTAGCCGCATCAGGAGAAGTAGGCAGTGCTTGGGGTGTATTTTACATATACCCATGCTGCGTGTGAGAAATATCGCTGTAAACGACAACTTTTTAAATTTTTTATTCAAAGTTGTCAATTTACAGAGATATTTCTCTCACCCAGTATGGGTATATGTAAAAATACACCCCAAAACACATTGCCCTACTTCTCCTGAGTACGGCGATACCACATGAGTGACACTTTTTGCAGCCAAGATGAGCAAAGGGCCCAAATTCCAATGAGTACCTTTTAGGAGGGCATTTTTACGCATTTTTCTTCTCACGCTTTAGGGCCCCTAAAATGCCAGGGCAGTATAAATACCCCACATGTGACCCCATTTTGGAAAGAAGACACCCTAAGGTAATCCGTGAGGGGCATGGCGAGTTCATAGAAGATTTTTTTGGCACAAGTTAGTGGAAATTGATTTTTTATTGTTTTTTCTCACAAAGTCTCCTTTCCGCTAACTTTTGACAAAAAGTTTAATTTTCATGGACTCATTATGCCCTCAGCGAATACCTTGAGGTGTCTTCTTTCAAATGGGTCACATGTGGGGTATTTATACTGCCCTGGCATTTAGGGGCCCTAAAGCGTGAGAAGGAAAATGCGTAAAATGCTCTCTCAAAGTACTCATTGTTTAGGCCTTTGCATCTTGGCTGCAAAGTCACCATGGTATCGCTGTACTCAGAGAAGTAGGGCAATGTGTTTGGGGTGTATTTACATATACCCATGTTGAGTGAGAGAAATATCTCTGTAAATTGACAACTTTGAATAAAAAATTTAAAAAGTTGTCGTTTACAGAGATATTTCTCACACACAGCATGGGTATATATAAAAATACACCCCAAAACACCTCGCCCTACTTCTCCTGAGTACGGCGATACCACATGAGTGACACTTTTTGCAGCCAAGATGCGCAAAGGGGCCCTAAAACCAATGAGTACCTTTAGGATTTCACAGGACATTTTTACGCATTTGGATTTTCACGCTTTAGGACCCCTAAAATGCCAGGGCAGTATAAATACCCCACATGTGACCCCATTGTGGAAAGAAGACACCCCAAGGTATTCCGTGAGGGGCATGGCGAGTTCACAGAAAAAAAATTTGGCACAAGTTAGCGGAAATGGTATTTTTTTTTTTTTTTTTTTTTACAGTCTCACATTCCACTAACTTGTGACAAAAAATAAAATTTTGCATGAACTCGCCATACCCCTCACAGAATACCTTGGGGTGTCTTCTTTCTAAAATGGGGTCACATGTGAAGTGTTTGTATTGCCCTGGCATTTGAGGGTCTCCGCAATCATTACACGTATGGCCAGCATTAGGAGTTTTTGCTATTCTCCTTATATTGACCATACGGGTAATGAGAATTTTGTTTTCCGTTCAGCCTCTGCGCTGAAAGAAAAAAATGAACGTCACATATTTTTCCATTCACATTGATCAATGTGGATGAAAAAATCTCTAAAAAATGTGCAAAAAAAAAGAGGGAAAAGCTATAAAGCTGCGATCGCTAAGGGACCCTAAGGCCTCATTCAAGCGTCCGCAATTCTGTTCCGCAAAATTTTGCGGAACAGAAATGTGGATACATTCAATTCTATGGGGACAGACTTTGTCCCGCTCGGATCCGTAATTGCGGATCCGTAATTGGAGATCCGCAAAGTATAGAACATGTCCTATTCTTGTCCGCAATTGCGGACAAGAAAAGGCATTTTCTATATAGTTCTGGCAATGTGCGGATCCGCAAAATGCGGAAAGCACATTGCTGGTGTCCGTGTTTATGCGGATCCGCGGATTTGCGGATCCGTGGATCCGCAAAACACATGCGGACATCTGAATGAGCCTTACAGTGGGTGATCAGTGACAGGGGGTGACAGGGGTGATCAGGGGGTGACATGGGAGATCAGGGGTTAATCAGTGACAGGGGGGTGGTGGGTGGGTGGGGGGTTGTGTGGTGATTGGTGCACTTTGATATTTTTTCTCTGGTGGTCCCAAGCAAAGGGACCACCAGAGAAGCGAGTAGCAAGCAGATCAGACGCTGTTCACAGAACAACGTCTGATCTGCGATTTTTTCTGCCATATACAGCCTGCCAGCGCACGATCGGCGCTGGCAGGCTGTAGTATAACTACATGCGAGCGCGCCAATGGCGCGCATTGCGCATGTGCGGGCGCGTCCTCGCGTCATCTCGCGTCTCGCGAGATGACGCGCCGATGCGTCCGATCAGAGCTACAGGGCCGCCGCCAGGACGCAATCCTGCGTGCGGCGGTCCTGTAGCGGTTAATGACTTATTCTCAGGATAGGTCATCAGTATCTGAACGGTGGGGGCCTGAAACCCGACATCCTCCCCAATCAGCTGAAAGAAGAGGAGGCAGTACTCTATGCGAGCGCAGCCTTCTTTTTATTAGGCCTCTTTCACACAAACGTTTTTTTTGCGGGTGTACGGACTGTTTTTTTTTGCGTTCCGTATACGTAACCATTTATTTCAATGGTTCCGCAAAAAAAAAACTGAAGTGTTTTCAGGTGCATTCCGTTTCCGTATTTCCGTTCCGCAAAAAAACAGAACATGTCCTATTATTGCCCGCAAATGACAATCCGTGGCTCCATTCAAGTCAATGGGTCCGCAAAAAAAACGGAACGCATAAGAAAATACATCCGTATGTTTGCCATATCCGTTTTTTGTGGAAACATCTATTAAAAATGTTAAGTTCAGCCCAATTTTTTCAATATAATTACTGTATACTGTATATGCCATACGGAAAAACGGAACCGAAACGGAAAAACAACGAAAACAAAAAACTGAAAAACTGATCCGACAAAAACGGCCCACAAAACACTGAAAAAGCCATACGGTTGTGTGAAAGAGGCCTTACGCTGCTTGTCATCTCGCAAGTGCAGTGTAATAAAAGTACACTATTCAGGTGACTGGAGTCAGTGCTTGTAATTATACTACGTCTTTGCTCCAGAGGAGAAAACGCATAGTGTAATGACCAGGAAGTGGCGCCTCCTCTTCATACAGCTAATCGGCGGGATGCCGCATATTGGACCCCTGCCAATCAAATATTGATGATCTATCTTGATGAGAGGTCATGAATGTATTTGGCAGGACAACCGCTTTAACCCCTTCAGGACCAGGCCATTTTCCATTTTTTACTTTTGGCCTTCCCGGAGCCATAACATAACTTTCCATTATAGCTTTATGAGGGCTTTTTTTTTTTGCGGGATAAATAGTATTTTCTATTGGCATCAGCTACTTTTGAATTTGATGTGGACATGCGATCTTTAGATTGCTTCTCCTATAGACTGCTGTGATTTAGCATTTGCAGTCTAAGGGCTCATGCACACGAGCATGTGTGCCCCATGCCTGTAATATGAACAGCAAACATCCCATTGACATGAATGGGTACGAAATCTGTAAGATACAGAGTTGTGCGGAGGCTTCCAAAGGATTTCAGTCTGTGACTCTGCACCTCCAAAAAATATTTTTGCAGTGCGGAACGGATCTTGCGGATCACAGGCCCATTAAAGTGAATGGATCCACATCTGCAAACTGCCTGAAATCAGCCGGTACCTGTGCATTGTGGACCACTATTTCTGGTGCAGCAATCTTGGGGAAAGCCACCTCAGATGCAGTGGTTACAAAAGACCATGGCATCTGAGGATTAAAGGGGTTCTCCGGGAATTAAAAAAAATGAAAATAATTATATATACTTTACTTTATTATAAAATATATTCCCAAATAACTTTCAGTAGTTATAATGGCTTGTTTAGTCTCTTGAGCAATCATTAGGAGAAATAAAATGGCCGCCGTCCTATTAATACACACAAAACCGGTCCTAATCACACATCAGGACAAGTTACTTCAGAACTAAAGAGCTGTCTCATGCTCCTATCTGCTCTGCTTGTCAGGGATTATGATCCTGAATACAGATCATAAGATCTTCAGCTGAATCTCTGTAGGAATGGAGTTCATGAGGTGACATGAAGTACACATACGAGGGTGGGGATGTGGATAATGAGCAGCAGCACTTGTATGCAGTCTCCATTACCACAGCCTGTTCTGTCCGTCATCTCTGTACTTCATGTCTCCTTATGAACTCCATTCCTACAGAGATTCAGCTGAAGATCTTATCATCTGTATTCAGGATGCTAGTCCCTGACATACAGAGCGGAGGCTGGGGCAGCTGTTTCTCTCAGTGTTGTGAAGTAACTTGTCCTCCTGTGTGATTAGGACAGGTTTTGTATGTACTAATAGGACAACGGCCATTTTATTTCTCCTAATTAGAGATAAGCTAATTTGCGCTTCGTTTGGTGGTAAAAGCAGAATTGCGTTATGGATTCCGTTACCAGGGACCATAACGCAATTCTATCACGGAATGTATAACGGAATGCCTCAATGGTCAATCACTGACATTAGCCCTGGGTCTCTGCTCTTTAACCCTTTCACTACCGGAGGTTTTTCATTTTTGCATTTTTATTATCTATCTTCCCTGAGCCAGATATATTTCTGTTCACATAGCTGTATGAGGGCTTATTTTCTGTGCGACAAGTTCTACTTTCTAATGGCACCATTAAATATGCCATACAATGTAGTGGGAAGCGGTAAAAAAATTCCAAATGGGGTGGAATTGGAAAAAAACAACGCAATTCCTCCACAGCTTTACGGGTTTTGTTTCCACTGTGTTTCGTTTGCGGCAAAACTGACCCATGCCCCTAATTCTCTGGGTCAGTACGATTACAACGATACCCCATAAGTATAGGTTTTTTATGTCTAAATAGTGTGGGGGGGAAGAGATTTACATCACTATATTCTGACCCCATAACTTTTTGTATAGTTATGTCTACTGAGCTGTAAAGGGGCTCATTTTTTGAGGGACAATCTGTGCTTTTTATTGATACCATTTTGGTGTGTGTGTGACTTTTTGATCACACTTTATTACAATTTTTGGGTAAGAGAAGCAATGGGGAAAAAAAAAAAAAAAACGCAAATTGGCAATTTTGACCATTTTTTCCCATTACGCCATTCACCATATTGGAAAAAATATTTTTATATTTGAATAGTACGGGTGTTTTCGCTCACGGTGATACACACGATGTTTATATTTTTTGTTATTTCGGTGTTTATTTTTTTGTGGGGGGTGATTTAAACTTTTATATTTTTTTAATTTTTTTATATTTTTTGTAATGATTTTGAAGCTCATATGAGCCTATAAAATCTGTTTATTAATTTTTCATTTTGAACCATCATGTATTTTTAAAATGACTTCATTACTGTGAATTGTTCATTTCTTACCTTGGCCTGTCATCTGGTGGCCAAAATAAGAATTGCAGCATGAATGCTGCGAGCCTCGTCAGCGAGACTCACAGCATTAGAAGCAGCTACCGACAGCCCCATTGGCTGCAGTTTTTATTTGACCATTTAGATGCAGTGATCTCACTTGATCACGGCATCTAAAGGCTTTAATTACAGCGATCGACATTATTGCCCGTCAAGGTAATTAGCATGGTCTCTGCTGTTTGCCTATCGCACCAGCGCCGAACATGTACAGCGCTGGTAGCGAACAGGTTAAAACAGCAAAAACCCAGAACAGAATCTAAACAAAACCTGTCTCGGCAAACTACAGCTTTCTGGATTTCAGTTATCTCATCTAGCTAGGGTATCTGGGGGGGGATATACACACCTTCCACCACTTTACCGTACATATTACCACAGTAGATATAGATAGATATAGAGATGTAAATAGATACAGTAAATGATAATAGATATCTCTCCGTCTTCACATATATATCTATACACACACACCCTGTACACATATATACATATCCACACACATGTATATCACATTGTGGGAGAAGCAGTAACCTTTTATTCAATGTTGGGAATGGTATTGCTATCATGTTGATTTCTCTGTGTAGTTATTTGACTGGAGGACGGATGAGATGACACCTGAGGTGCTGTTGTCACTATGGCATTACAAGTAGGCAGGGATGTCATGTGATCACTCCTCTGAAGATGCTTGCTGTGATGCATGCTGGGATTTTTACTTTCACTTTGCAGCTGCTCCGCCCACACAGCCTCTCATCAAGGTGAGCATGCTATGCTAAGGCCTCTTTCACACTTGCGTTGTGAAGATCCGGCGTGCACTTGCGTCGCCGGAATGCACGCCGGATCCGGCACAACGCAAGTGAACTGAAAGCATTTGAAGACTGATCAGTCTTCAAAATGCTTTCAGTGTTACTATGGCAGCCAGGACACTACGAGCGTCCTGGTTGCCATAGTAGCAGTGGGGAGCGGCATACTTACAGTCCGTGCGGCTCCCGGGGCACTCCTGAATGACGTCAGAGCACTCCATGCGATCACGTGATCTATGCACTGGGGCGCCCTGACATCATCCTGGAGCGTCCCGGGAGCCGCACAGAATGTAAGTATGCCGCTCCCCCTACTCTTTACTATGGCAACCAGGACTTTAGAGTCCTGGCTGCCATAGTAACCATTGACAAAAAGCTAAACGTCGGATCCGGCGATGCGCCGAAACGACGTTTAGCTAAAGGCTGGATCCGGACTAATGCCGTTCAATGGGCATTAATTCCGGATCCGGCTTTACGTCATGTCTTCCGGATTTTTGGACGGAGACAAATCCGCAGCATGCTGAGCTTTTGTCAACGTCCAAAAAACGTTGACATACTGAACGGAAGACATCCTGATGCATCCTGAACGGATTGCTCTCTATTCAGGATGCATTAGGATAATCCTGATCAGTAGCTTTCCGTCCTAGAGCCCCGAGGACTGATCTCTAGGACGGAAAGCTAAAACGCTAGTGTGAAAGAGGCCTAAATGCAGTAGAAAAATTATATATACACAGTATATCTCTCATGATACAAATACCTCTTGGCTTTAGTTATTGTCTGGGGCACTTTATTGTTTTTTTTATACTATTTTGGCCAACCCTTTCAAATAGATAAAATAGCTGCTTATAAAACTTACACTGCATGCACTGGACTTACTTCCAAACACGTTACGATTATCATCTCCCTAGAGACACCAATGGCGCATGTAACTAATGTATATTGATCTGTTATGTCATCTAATTAGAGCCGACTTCTGTTTCTTACATTCAATGTCGCTCTCATTGATTCTTTCCCAAGTTAAAGCAATTAAATCGTGAGCAAGGAGCGTGTAATCATCTTATTATGTGGTCTGACCCAGGAGGAAGGATCATCTGATAAGCTTCACTTACACTTTTCACATTCCCTCGAAGCAGCTTCTCCAGTTCATCCATCAGTTTGGTTCTCTTTGTGGCATCACAATCTTTTCTAGAGACAAAAATAGGAACAAAAAAAACAAACAAAAAACAAAACAAAAAAAAAGGGAAATAAAATAAAGCTTAGAAAATAGAAGAACATAGCAAATCACAATAAAATAAACTTGTTCAGAGGACAGTTATTTATTTTTTTTTTGAAAATACGTACGCTATGATTTTCCTGATAAATGCCAACTAAGCCAACTATGGATCATGTCTTAACTAGGGATCATGACATCCTCAGGATAGGTCATCAATATCAGATCGGTGGAGGTCCAACACCCGGCACCCCCGACAATCAGCTGGTTTACCTGATCGTCATTGCAGAGGTGAGCAGGTGTAACTACAAGCAGTCCCACTCGCTTCAATGGGACGGCCAGTTCCAACTCAAGTGTATATTGATGGCCTATTCTGAGGATAGGTCATCAATAAAAATCTCTCGGAAAACCCCTTTAGAATTCCCTCTTCCCCAGCAGTACCTGTAATGAGATCTAAACATACTTGCTCCCCGTTGCTCCATTCCAGCTCTGTGGCTCCTGAGCGGTCATCATTGCACTATGGTCCCTGCCTGTCAACTTCTGCATGGATAGAGTCACATGGGCTGTTGCAGCCAATGACTGGCCTGAGCAGCGCATGCGACCTCATCCATGCGGTTATTCACGGGTGAGGACAAAAGTGCAATAAAGGCAGACCAGGAGCCAAAGGGATGGAATGAAGGCTCCATACAAGACTATGCACATTGTACACCAGCTGTCCTAATGGTATTCAGTCATGTAGGCATACTCACCTGTCATCATCTGCACCCATGGGCCTGCAAGAAGGTGGTGACCACTTCCTCTGGCAGCTCCTGGGAACCCTCTATGCTGCCCAGGCGCCGAATGGTAAATGGATGAGTCAGGTGCATGTGCAGATAAAGGCAGCAGAACCCCCAGAGGAAGTGGTTCCCTTTAGGCCTCATGCACACGGCCGTGCGCGGACCGTGGTATCCCGGCCTGGAATCCAGCTGACAGCAGGAGCGCATGGCGTCATTGGTTGCTATGACGCTGTGCGCTTCATGCCGCCGCTGGACTACAGTAATACACTCGTACGGTGTTCCACGGCCGTGTGCATGAGGCCTAAAAGAAGTTCTTAGCTCTTGACTTGTACATCTATTGTACATCCTAAAAGTTTCTAGAACGTGAAACGGCATACCTTCTGATGTTCTCCCAAATGTGCTTGGACTTGGACATGACGTCATAATTACTCTTGTCATTAATCTGTCTGGTCTGTTTTAACTCCTTTTTCTGCTTTTTGAAGTCATCCCACTTTGGTTTCTTGGCTTCAACGCCTGTAACCAGAGACAGCATTTAATGAAGTGCTCAGCGTCTTCTAAAGCTCCAGTCCATACTGCTTTCCCTTCCAAAAGAGCATGTGTCTGCCACATTTTTTTTTTGTTGTAAAAACAAAATCCAATAAATAACAGCCCTGTCTTACATTTTTTTGCCGTTTGAAGTAGGGTTTTTGTTGGGATATTTTGGGTGTTTCTTGACAAATAATGGTGTTTTAGCACATACATTTTCATAGCGTTTTTGCAAGCCATGAATTTTTCTAGAAAGTATATACCCCCCTCTGATGTCAGTTCCTCTGTAGACCAATTTGAAAAACAAGCCATGGTATAAAAAGAAACACAGTTTAAAAACACCATAAAAAGAAACCCATATTGATCTGCACTGCGCATGTGCTGTTTGAAATCTCACTGGGGCACGCACAAGGTTTCAGAGCCAGATATCCCAACAGCGAGGATGACTGGCCCTGTCAATCAGGGCATGAAGGGGGTGGTGACGGGAGAGAAGAGAGGGCAGGGGGGGCGCATAAAAAGCATGACTGTCGCCCCAAAGGTATATCAGTCTGCAGCCAATAAAGAGGGCTCATTTAATTCACCATGATCAACCCTACCAGACAGGAGGCTTAGTTTTAAAGGGTTGATCATAGTGACAGATGCTCTTGAAGGAATGAGGTAGGAACCAGGGGAAGAGCCTACACGTGAAGAAGAGAAATCTTTCAGTGAACAGGTACATTTCAGCAAAGGAGCACTTAGGGCTTGTTCACATGAACGTTTTTTGCATTCCGTATACGGGCCGTTTTTTGCGTTCCATATACGGAACCATTCATTTCAATGGGTCCGCAAAAAAAAGGAATGTACTCTGTATGCATTCCATTTCCGTACAGCAGCATTTTGAGTCAGGTCCTATTATTGTCCGCAAATCACGTTCAATGGCTCCATTCAAGTCAACGGGTCCGTATAAAAAAACGGAATGCATACAGAACACATGTCCGTATGTCATCCGTTTTTTGCGGATCCATGCTGTAGAAATGCTATGCCCAGTCCATTTTGCACATGTGTTTGCAATGATTACAAAGTTCCTGTTTTTGCAGAAAAACAGAACAGAAACGGAACGGAAACACAACGGATCCAAAAAACGGAACAGATCCGTGAAAAACGGACCGCAATACCATACGGCCGTGTGAACAAGCCTTTAGGCTAAGCACACATTGTAGACATTTTTCCAAAAAATATGGGTTTCATATGGATTTAACCCTATGCACTGCAAAGGATTAACTATCTGGTGAACGTACAATACATGTCTACAGGTGAACTGTCAGGCAGCAGATTAGAAACCCCCAGCATGCCTGCAGATTTAACTAAATAACTGATGCCCGGTTTGAGTAACGCACCGCTTTCTTCACCCTCTCCTTGGCGCTTCCTCTTCTTTGTGAAACCATCGCCTTGTTTTCTGTTTTTTGGCGCAAACTGTTTCACAGCCGCTTTGCCTCCTGCATGGTCAGGCTTCTTCTTTCCCTTTTCAAACTTTAGAGGCTTACGATTCCCCTTTGGACTCTGTTCTGTGTTTTTTCCATGGCTTTGGGAACCAAGTGCTAATGAGAGAGAAAGCAAACAGATTTACCTCACAGCACTAATAGTAATAATCAGAATGATAAAATAACAGGTAAGTGCCTAGCTTTCCTTTATGCATGTGTCTAGGCCACATTAAAATGAATATCCACAGCTATGATCTCAAAAAATAGCTTATTATTTAATACAATTTAAAAAAAATAATAATAATTCACCTGGCAAAATAGAGTTTTGTTAGATAAACCTTAGATACAGTATGATATTGCTTCCTCTACAAACAGTTTCCTCTATGGCTCATTAAATATGGCTGGGCTCTGGCAGAATATGGGTTAACTGGACTGGAAAACCGGAACTGTGTTGCTAAGTATCGCCTTCAAGTCATAGTGACATAGGGGGTCATTTATCAAACTGGTGTAAAGTAGAACTGGCTTAGTTACTCATAGCAACCAATCAGATTCCACCGATTATCCGATGAACGATTGTTTTGCTTGTTTATCGGGTGTTTGGCGGCACATTTACAAGGGCAGATTGCAGGGAACGACCGTTCTCAGGAATGGTCGTTCTCGATAACTTGGACGATTATTGGTTCATGTAAAAGCAGTTTAAGGGCTCATGCACACGATTGTAAGTATTTTGCAGTCTGCAAAAAATACGGATGACGTCCGTGTGCATTCTCTATTTTGCGGAACGGAACAGCTGAACATACGGAAACGGAATGCAGTAACTTCCGTTTTTTTATGTGGACCCCTTGAAATGAATGGAAAAATAGAACGGACACAGAAAGAAAATACGTTTGTGTGCATGAGCCCTAAGGCTGAAAAAAAAAAAAACCATCTGTCCATCCAGTTCACCCTGTTATCCTGCAAGTTGATCCAGAGGAAGGCCTATTAGTAAAAGCAATATCTTAGACAAGCCCTGCATTTGGCTAAAATAAAAAATATTATACTCACGTTTCAATAACCATAACTTTTTACATTTTCCGTTCATATAGCCATATGATGGCTTATTTTTTGCGGGATAAGTTGTATTTTTTAATGGCACTATTTCTGTTATCGGAACGTTTTTATATTTACATCCGCAGAGCTGTATGGGGGCTAAACCAATGGTGTGGTTTTCATTTTTTCCATTACAGCATTCTTTGTCACAGGAATTTAAAAAAATATATTTTAATAGTTCAGATAATTTTGGACACAGGGATGCCCGATATAAAAATATATTAACAATACAAAAATACTTATGTAAAATTGGGAAAGGGAGGCGTGTTAAACTTTTAAGATTTTAATGTTTTTTTTTAACTTTTTTTTTAGGGGGAGTTCACAGCACAGTTATGGATTCAGTTATTGTTTTCCGTACGGAAAATAACCATTCCGTTAAGCTTGCCCATAGACTTCTATTATGACGGATCAAAATGGAATGCCTCTTAAAGGCTTCCGTTATAATGGAAAACAAGAACAGAATCCATACTGCTGATCTGAATTCACCCTTAGGCTAAATGCACACGACAGTTGTTTTTCTCGGCTTCCGTTTCAGTTTTTTTTGCGGATAGGACAGGAACCCATTCATTTCAATGGGTCAGCAAAAAAATGCTGACCGTTTATCCGTGTGTGTTCCGCGTCCGTTGTCCGTGTTTCCCTTCAGCAAAAAAAGTAGTGCATGTCCTACTTTTTTCTCATTTGCGGACGAGGATAGGCATTTATTACAGGGGATCTGTGAAAACAAAGGAATCCTCCAAAAAAAACTGATGGACCATCAGTTTTTTTTGCTGATCCCGATTTGCGGACAGCAAAAAACAACTGTCGTGTGCATATAGCCTTACTTTTATAGTAATAACTTTTAACCACCTTAGGGAGCTAGAACCTAGGATCATTTAATCCCTTGTCCTATTCACCCTAATAGAGATCATGGGATTCAGCCACGCTCCCTGCTGAGCTGCGCAGCAGGCAGCTTATCATGGCAGCCTGGGAAGCTTCAGCAGGCCCCAGTCTGGGATGGTAACCGATCAGAGCCACACAATTTCACTGCGAGGGCTCCTATAAGAAGGCAGAGGGAGCCACATCAGTTCTGCCTTACCTCACAGATGCCGCGATTGGCATTGATCGCAGCATCTGAGGGGTCAAATAACTATGTACAGCTCGATCGCCGTTCCCCATCATTGCAGCCGGATGCCATGTGAGCAGCACGTCACTGTGGTTGAACTCTGTTACGAGTTTTAACACAAAAAAAATCTAAATACAAAAAAAAAAAACTAAAAAAAAACTAAAAAAAATAAAAATAAAAGTCAAGTATGGATGCAGGATGAAGATGTGGTCCGTGTTTTGTCCTTATCCATGCGCCCATTCCGCAAATTATAGAACATGTCCAATTCTTTTCTGTATTGTGGACAAGAAGTCATTTCTAGTGATGGAAGTAAGAAAAATGCAGACTGCATACGAAAGGTATTTTGGGGATCCATGGTATGCAGACCGCAATATCGGCACGGTTGTGTATATGAGGCCTTACATGAAAAGATTCCTCAGAATTGTTATCACTTGGGGAATACAAAGTAGTTCCTAAATCGGCTATATCCAGAGACGACAGGTCTTCTTTAAGGTGGTAAACCAAGCAAAGTTTGATTAGACAAATGTCAGAATAACTGTAGGAATACTGACCGGAGCTCTGCATATACATACAAGGCCAGGTTCATACGTTCGTATTATAGATGTGTGCCCCAGCCTGACTGCAGGTTTACTGACTCACAGTATCACAGATGCAAATGATGCTGTGAGTTGTAGTCCATAAACCCATAATCAGGCTGGGACACACGTTCATAACTCGCTTGTGTAGGACTGGTCGAAGAGATGTTCTACTAGTATGGAGGGGTGGGGGGTGGCAGAGAAAAATTTGCCCAGTGGAAATCAAACTTGGGACTCCTGCACACGACCACATCCGTTTTGTAATCTGCAAATTGCGGATCTGCAAAATACTGGTGCGGTCCCACAATTTTCACAGGACCCACTGTCACAAAGCCTATTCTTGTCCAAAAATGGGCGAGAATAGGACAGGTTCTATAATTTGTGGGCTGGCCACAAGGATGCAGACAGCACATGGATGACATTTGTGTGCTGTCTGTTTTTTTTTTGTAGACCCATAGAATTGAATGGGTCTGTGTGCAATCTACAAAAAAATGCAGATTGGACACGGACCGAAAATACGGTGAATGCTTTCGTGGAGCCAAATTAGGTCTGGAGGCCAAAGATGCGTGGGCTGACAGGAAAGAGCCATTACCTTGCATGCATACCACATCTCGTGACCTGCTGTTTTATTGGGTATGGAAATAAAGTGCCAGAAATGTTTTATCAGATTATCAGTGAGTATCACATACAGATCTAGCGTGCAATGACCAGATTTGGGTAGAACACCAGTGACATCCTGGTTTGGATCAATCACATTTTGAACATATTGATTTTACCTTTTTTCTTAAACTGTCCACTCTTTGGGGATCTCTGCTGAGGCTTCGGTTTTGTTTTCATCTGCTTTTTGCCTTTTGCTTCCATAATGAAAGCTCTATAAAAACAAGAAATAGAAGCCATGGTTAAATGATGGAAGACCCAGTAGATTAGACTATACCAGTGATGGCGAACCTTTTAGAGACCAAGTGCCCAAACTACAACCCAAAACCCACTTATTTATCGCAAAGAGCCAAACACTGCAACTTAGGGTCCTTTCACACTTGCGTTCTGAGGATCCGCCAGGCAGTTCCGTCCCGCCGGATCCGTCAGAACGCAAGTCGCCTGAGGCATTAGAAGACTGATCAGGATCCTGATCAGTCTTCGAAATGCTTTCAGGTTGCTATGGCAGCCAGGACGCTATTAAAGTCCTGGTTGCCATAGTAGGAGCGGGGAGCGGGATACTTACAGTCCATGCGGCTCCCGGGGCTCTCCAGAATGACGTCAGAGCGCCCCATGCCCATGGATCACGTGATCCATGCGTGTAGGGCGCCCTGACGTCACTCTGGAGCGCCCCGGGAGCCGCACGGATGGTAAGTATACTGCTCCCCCGCTCCCACTACATTTTACCATGGCAACCAGGACTTTAGCGTCCTGGCTGCCATGGTAACCATTGACAAAAAACTAAACGTCGGATCCGGCGACGCGCCGAAACGACGTTTAGCTTAAGGCCGGATCCGGATTAATGCGTTTCAATGGGCATTAATTCCGGATCCGGCCTTGCGGCAAGTGTTCCGGATTTTTGGACGGAACAAAAAACGCAGCATGCTGCGGTATTTGCTGCGTCCAAAAAACGTTCCGGTCCTGAACTGAAGACATCCTGATGCATCCTGAACGGATTTCTCTCCATTCAGAATGCATGGGGATGATCCTGATCAGGATTTTTCCGGCATAGAGACCCGACGACGGATCTCTATGCCGGAAAACAAAAACGCCAGTGTGAAAGGACCCTTAACCTGAAGACTACAGTCCAGTATAGTATATCTTCCATGTACTTTATCACTTAGCTATAATAGCCTGCCTACATTCAGTGTCCTGCCTGTGCCCGTTCATAGTGCGCCCTGCGCTGATGAATGGCAGGAAAAGTCTAAAGACATATTGGTACACCATAGAGTTTTTCTAGGGTGCAGGTGCCCACAGAGAGGGCTCTGAGTGCCGCCTCTGGCACCCGTACCATAGGTTTGCCACCACTGGACAATACCATACAGAGTGAGGGGTCAAAAAACAGGTGCAGCTCCTTCCCTTACAAGTTATGTCTGTGGGGGCTCCAATCCTGGTTTTAGCTCACAATCACTGATGGAAATTACTGATCGAAGAAGTGTGAACTAGGCCTGACATGTAGGGTTGAGCGAACTTGTATTTTAAGTTCGGCGTCTAAAGTTCGGGTTCAGGTTATCTTAGAATCCCGTTATGGATTCCGCTACCACGGACTGCAAAGGAATTTGGAATCCATAAGGGGATTCTTTGATAAACCGGAAGCCCGAAATTAATAAACAAGTTCGCGCAATCGTCCTTCACTGCTCTACTTCCTTCTTCCCCTCCAGACAGAGCACAGGAGCTCCGCCCCTCATGTCACATGATCATTATACCAGGCCCTTTACCAGCTCCTATCCAATCCAGTACTGAGCCACGCCCCCTGAACTGATCACATGACGGTGACGTCACCCCAGGTCCTTAGTGTTGAACATGTTTTTTTAAGTTCGGCGTCCAAGATTCGGGTTCATCAAAGAATCCCCTTATGGATTCCAAATTCCGTTATGGTCCGTGGTAGCGGAATCCATTACGGGATTCTAAGATAACCCGAACTTTAGACGCCGAACTTAAAATACAAGTTTGCTCAACCCTAAACATGATATTTGTATTATGGTGCAGTTTCTCCACGTGGAATCTGCAACGTGTGCAGGATGAATGCAGTGGTGTTACATCTTATATAAATGGCTGCTACATAATACTACATTTTCACTCCATTTAAAGGGGTTCTATGGGCTTTTAATACTGATGAACTACTGTTAGGATAGGTCATCAATATCAGATCGGCGAGGATCCGACATCCAGCAGCCCCGCCGATCAGCTGTATGAAGATGCTGCTATGTCTATGGCCAAGCAGCAGCAGAGCAGGAAGATAGAAGGGAGACAGCACGGGCACACTGCGCGCGCCATAGCCCCATACAGCTGATCGGCAGGGGTGCAAGGTGTATGACCCCCACCGATCTGATATTGATGACCTATCCTGAGGAGAAGTCATCAATAGTATAATCCCAGAGAACCCCTTAAAGCACTGAGCGAATGTTTTTTTATTTGGGCGCTTCCGGTATAAACACTGGGGAAGATTTTTCAAAACTGGAGTAAAGTAGAACTGGCTTAGTTGCCCATAGCAACCAATCAGATTCCACCTTTCATTTTTCAGAGCTCATTTGGAAAATGAAAGGTGGAATCTGATTGGTTGCTATGGGAAACTATAACCAGTTCTACTTTACACCAGTTTGATAAATGACCCCACAGTCTGCAACGCTATACTTGCCATCAACAATATCTGGACCGCAATAAAACCCTGAAAGGCCACATTAGAAGTGACCATACAATCATGGCAGAGTTATAAGCAAGATGCCCATAGGTACTTAGCGGTACTCTAAAATAACCACCACAGACTAACCACCATGCAAATCAGTCACTACCAGCAAATAACCCCTAGCATACACCAGAGTTTTACCTCAGCCATGAGATCTCTATTTATGGAGGACAGGTAGTCATAGTATTCAATTATTAGAGGCGATGGCATAGGCACCAGGCCTATATCACACATACAGCAGTGTCATATATACAGACCACGTGCATGCCACACAAGCTGTCACATACAGGCCGCATAGAGACGCAGCGTCCGGTTACCATGGAGATTACACCCTATACTCACCGTGAAACAGCCGCGGTCCCGTGCTTATAAATACGTTTCCCCTACCAGCCTATACACACGTGTGGCCAGCACCTAGAAGAAACCCTACAGCGCATGCGTAATGTCCGCCACTTACGTCCGCGTAAAAAGTCGTCAGGAGAAACTTGTGTTAACAGTTAAATAAAGCTTGTTGATACTGGAAGAGCGTCACGCCGCCATATTGGTTGTGGGCTAGTTAGCAGGTCTCTAGGAATACCTGATTATACATGGTTGTATGTCCAGTAGATAACGCATGACTGGCTTATTAAGCGTTTTATTATTGCAGTTTATTCAATGGAACGTTAGTTAAATTGCTGCATGGAAAAACCAGGCGGAGTTTTATAAATGCCGATTGAGACAAGACAACATGAGCAACAGAATGTGGGTTTGTGTTTTGTACATTTTATAAAATACCTATTCCGTATACGGGGATTGTGGGATATGCTATTCAGTGATGTGGAGTCTCTAGATGTAGTAACCAGTTCTGCCAGCAGGTGGCAGTGTTCCCTGCCTTTGGAGTAAAAATGTTAGCCTTTTTTCTGCTGCAATTAATTGTATAACTAGATGTCAGCACTTCACTTGAAGATATAGGGTGTGTTATATGTACACTATAGACAAAAGTGTTATTTATGACATCCCATTCTAAATCCATAGGCATTAATATGGAGTGTGTTCCCCCTTTGCAGCTAAAACAGCTTCCACTCTTCTGGGAAGGCTTTCGACAAGATGTTGGACTGTGTCTGTGGAATATTTTGCACATTCATCCAGAAGAACATTTGTGAGGTCAGACACTGATGTTGGAGGAGAGGGCCTGGCTTGTAATCTCTGTCCTAGTTCATCCCAAAGGTGTCCGATGAGGCTGAGGTCAGGACTCTTTGTGGGACGGTCAAGATGTTCCTCACCAAACTCACCCAACCATGCCTTTATGGACCTTGCTTTGTACACTAGGGCACAGTCATGCTGGAAAAGGGCCTTCCCCAAACCGCTCCCACAAAGTTGGAAGCGTACGATTGTCCAAAATGTTTTGGTATGCTGAACCATGAAGAGTTCCCTTCACTGGAACTAAGGGCTGGCTGGCGTAGATTTTGATCTTCTACTACACAAAACTGGCATTAAAGAAGATAAATGTGTCGCTGCTCCCACCTCTATTACCCTCATCGCGCCCCCTTTTCAGGAAAGTGTCGGAGAAACTCCACTTGCACAAAAATCTTTGGTTTTGAAAAAGTTCTAAACATGCAATTTGTGACTTTTTCACACAAAAATATGATAATTAGGGCCCATGATGATACAATCAGGCCGGGTCAGGGAGCCGCAGTCAGCCAGCGAGATGCTGCCGACATACAGGCCATGTTTTCCTGGCAGATCACAGTCGTGTGAATTAGCCCTAAGCGGCACAGGTGAACCTTGAAAACCCCCTGTAGATCTCTGCTTTGGCAAATGGACCTGCACAGATGCACCACAGGGAGAGATTAAAATGGGCATGTAAAACTCTGCTCTTGATAAATCTGCCCCAAGATGTTTATTTCTCGTTGCTAACATATATATAAAAATGCTACCGAAATCCAACATGCCCAATCCTCCTTTTTTCTGACTTCTGCTGTTCCTGCACATAGATTGTAGATCCCTCCAAAATGTCAGACCCCTGCAGCCGTTCCCATCACTAGTCATGTCAGTATGTATGACTGCTGCCTCCAGTGACTAAGAATCACATCATCACTTCTGCAAGGAAGGCGTGCAAGCTTTGCATTACCGTTTTACTCTCTTTTCTAAGCATTTTACGCCTCGTCTGACAAGGGGATGTTGCTTTGTGGGAAAAGAGGGGGGGGGGGGGTCACTAGAAAAGAGGCATGGCCTAAATGCACCCCTGTGCGCCAAAAATGCACCAACATTTTCTGGTATGTTTGGAGTCAAATGACACCAACGTATAGGTGGTGTAAACTAAGACTAATACAATACAATACAAGGCACTCCAAGTATGGTAAATGAAAAAGTAGAAATGCTAGTGCTTGCCACTAAGAGGTTTGGCCCAACTCACCCCAAATACCACATCCAGGATAAAAAGTTAAGGCCACCTCCAAAGTTGTGCAGAAATTGATGTATGGTTTATTGTAGATGCTTATACAGTTAGGTCCAGAAATATTTGGACAGTGACACAATCTTCAGCATGAGCCCTGCATGCTACCACATTACATTTGAAATGAAGCACCTGAGATGCAATTGAAGTGTAGACATTTAGATTTAATTCAAGGGGTTGAACAAAAATATCCTGTGAAACATTTAGGAATTGCAACCAGTTTTCTACAAAGCCGCCTCACTTCAGGGGTTTAAAAGTAATTGAACAAATCAACACTACTGTAAATAAAATGTTAATTTTTAATACTTTGTAGAGAATCCTTTGTAGGCAATGACTGCCTGAAGTCTGCAACCCATGGACAACATGAATGATCAAATGCTGGATTTCCTCCATTATGACGCTTTGCCAGGCCTTTACTGCAGCTGTTTTTACTTGTTGCTTGTTTGTGGGTCCTTGTGCCCTAAGTTTTGTCTAAAGTAAGTGAAATGCATGTTCTATTAGGTTGACACCTGATGATTGACCATTACAGAATATTTTGCCTTAAAGAAAAACTCCTGAGTTGTTTTTGCAGTATGTTTTGGGTCATCGTCCATCTGTACTGTGAAGCGCTGTCCAATCAACCTTGCTTCATTTAATTGAATCTGAAGAGAGGATATATCCCTATACACTTCAGAATTCATCCAGCTTCTGGCTTCAGTCATATCATCAATAAACACTAGTGACCCAGTGCCATTGGAAGCCATGAATGTCCGTGCCATCACACTCGCCTCCACCATGTTTGGATTACTCCAAGCCTTCTCCATACTTTCTTCTTCCCATCATTCTGGTACAGGTTGATATTTTTTCCCCCCTCTGTCCAAAGAATGCTGTTCTAGAACTGGGTTGGCTTTTTTAGATTTTTTTTGGCAAAGTCTAATCTGGCCTTTCTATTTTTTAAGCTGATTAACGGTTTGCACCTTCTGGTGAACCCTCTCTAATTGCCCTCATGAGGTCTTCTCTTTATGGTAGACTTAGATACTGATACACCTACTTCCTGGAGAGTGTTCTCCACTTGGGTGGATGTTGTGAATGGTTTTTCTTCACTATGGAAAGGATTCAGTGGACGTCCAGGCCATTTTGAGTTCCTGATCTCACGACAGCATGCTCTTTTTTTTTACCAGAGTGTACCAAATTGTTGATTTGGCCACCCCTAAAATTTCTGCTATCTCTCTGATAGATTTCTTCTTCTTTTTTCAGCCTAACGATCATCTGTTTTACTTCTATTGAGAGCACCTTTGACCGCATGTTGTGGGTTCACAGCAACAGCTTCCAAATGCAAATGCCACACTTAGAATCAACTCCAGACCTTTTACCTGCTTAATTGATGATGGATTAACAAGGGAATAACCCATGCAGCCTATTAAATAGCTTTTGAGATGACTGTTCAATTACCTTTGGTCCCTTGAAAAAGAGACAGCTACTTATTAGAGCTGTAATTCCTAAACCCTCCAATTAGGATGTGAATATCCTCAAATTAAAGCTGAGAGTCTACATTTGAAGCCCATATTGATTATATAACTGTATCTTGAATATGTTTTGGTAAGCATCTAAAATACCAAAACTTGTGTCACTGTCCATATATTTCTGGACCTAACTGTATACCAGATTTGATGTTTTGGCTATAGAGCCTTTCTCAAGCATGCCGAAACATCACATCTGGTATATATATATGGATCTGCAATAAACCACATATCAATTTTGCACAACTTTGGAGTGCTACCTCAACTTTTTTCCTGTAAACTAAGACTAGACAGATTTTTTTTTGGTGCACAGACAATATTTTGTTGTACTGACAAATTTCTGGCACATGGACAGAATTCTAGAGTAAATTTGATAGGATTAAAGGCGTTGGCCACATTCTGCCTACCTGTGACCAATGTGTATGCAAGATGACTATATGACACTTTGTTGATATTTTGTGCTGTTTGCCTTCCCCTTGGTGGTGGTGTTATCCAGTCACTGTATGGTGGTGTTATCCAGTCACAGCACGGTGGCGTCATCCAGTCACTGTACGGTGGAGTCATCCAGTCACTGCACGGTGGAGTCATCCAGTCACTGTACGGTGGAGTCATCCAGTCACTGCACGGTGGCGTCATCCAGTCACTGTACGGTGGAGTCATCCAGTCACTGCACGGTGGAGTCATCCAGTCACTGTACGGTGGAGTCATCCAGTCACTGTACGGTGGAGTCATCCAGTCACTGTACGGTGGAGTCATCCAGTCACTGTATAGTGACATTATCCAGTCACTGTATAGTGACATTATCCAGTCACTGTATAGTTGTGTTATCCAATCACTATATGATGGTGTCATCCAGGTATGGTGTCGTGGTGTTATTCAGTCACGGTATGGTGGTGCCATCCAGTCACTGTAAGGTGGTGTCATTGAGTTACGGTATGGTGGTGCTTTCCTGTCATGGTATAGGGATGTTATCTAGTCAGTGTACGGGGGTGTTATCCAATTATGGTATGATGGTATTAAAGTGTACCTCAAGTTATAAACAAATTTTTAGAAATGAATAGTACAGGTCAAAATAAAAAACTTTGTGGTATACCTTATTACATAATTATGCTTTCTCCTGGGTTTCCTCCTTTTTCTCTTCTCTCAGCCGCTTATCTCTAGTAGCTTCCGTCTAGTCTCTAGCCTCACACAGAAAAGTCTTTGGAGATAGGAGGAAGGATGAGAAGGTTGCTGCCAGTTAGTAGGTGATTTATTACCTTACTTTGAACAGCGGTAGAGCCTTATTCTACTAGATATAAGAGGTATCATATTTTCTTATGAAGAGTGCCTTAATCAGAGTGAGGCATCTTATAGGCTAGGCAGTGCTCCTCCAGAATTCTGGGAAGAACCTATACAAATGAGCTCTTAGCAAGCTCTGCCTCTGATACCACCAGATGTAAGACAGCTACCCTATAAGTCAATGTTCGACCTTTTAAATACACCTTGAGACACTCTCCATAAGGAAATATATACCCCCCAAATCCTGACCTAGGCCTCTTGTCCAGTTAAGCCAGTACTCTCTGCTCTGCACTGATGAGGGTCAATCACCCAAAAACAGCTGTCTGCAGATGAGGTGCTGGCTAAATTATTATCCAAGTTATGCCTTAAGGCCTATTTAAAAGGTCGAATATTGACTTATAGGATAGCTATCTTATATCTGCTGGCATCAGAGACAGAGCTTGTTAAGAGTTCATTTGCATACCTTCTTCCTACTAGATATAGTAGAGTCAAAAGTGCAAAGTGTAGCAGAGCTAAGAAACTGCTGTTTGTGTGTCTCTCATCCAGGAGCCTCCTCCTCCCCGCTCCTCTCTCCATAGACATCACAGTTAGGGTCCATTCACACATCCGTGGTTTATTGCGGATCCGCAACACACCCGGCTGGTACCCCCATAGAGCAGCCTATTCTTGTCCGCAGCTGCGGACAAGAATAGGACATGTTCTATTTTTTTCCGGAGCCGCGGACCGGAAGTCCGGCGGCGCGCTCCGGAAATGCGGATGCGGAGAGCACACATTGTGCTCTCCGCATCCATTCCGTCCCCATTCAGAATGAATGGGTCCGCACCCGTTCCGCATAATTGCGGAACGGGTGAATGGACCCTAAGAAGCAGGTAAGAGCAAACCACCCTGATAAAGGCAGATAAAAGCAATTTTCAGTACTAGGATATAATACAAAGTTTCTTATAGTTACCTGTACCATTTATTTATGGAAAGATGTTTTATACATGGAGGTACACTTTAGGTGATAGCCTATCCTCCTCTAAGGATAGGCCATCACTTAATAAGGGATGAGCAAACCTTTTAAATTTCTGCATCTCACCCCAGGGATTGTGGCCTATATTACCCTTCAGACTTTATAGAATGCAATAGCTTTTGTGATGCTGAAGCTTCATACAGTGTATCTCTATTACTTGACCATGACATAAAAGTAGATTCCTTAAATCCAGAGTGTTACAAGATGTATTGCAGACTTGGTATACTGCTGTCATAATCCATATGCTTTGATGAAGCTGAAGACATAGCTCATACAGCCACAAAGAATTATGGATCATTACACTATAATTACCACATATCAGGTCCATCACCGTTGTGGATGAAAAAGTTAGCCATTAGAAGCACTTAGGAGGTGAACATCACAAAGCTTTAATTGCTCTCAGACATTTCAGAAGATTGTTCCACATTCTTTGGGTTCATTTGTGTGCGTTGGTGCATACCGGGAAATTCTTAATTTAGAGACCATTACACATGAAGATGACAACTGATAATAACTGGATTTATGTTCTGGTAATTTACATTGAGACAGAAAAGAATGGGAAAGCTATTCTTGGTGTGAGGTAATTCTCTTAGTCACACCAAAATATTGTATCGAATTCTTAAATGGATATGGTGAGTTGTCATGAAATTTAGGCTAAAAAAAACACTAAAGCACCACTGTCCCAATAAAGTACATAATTTATTAATATCTTTTAAAATCTCTTACAAACATAATTAATTCAAATATAAAATAGAGGTGAAAAACCAATACAGCGCTCAGTCCAACTCAGTCCAATACTAATTGCACCGCCCATACTATTGCACCTAGCCCCATAGAAACATCATATTTTCCTATAAAAGTCTATCCTGATACAGATCGCAAATAACAAAGTGCCAGTGCATACCTTTCAAAATCTGGGCAGTAAATCACAGTGGACCGCGCACCTCTACGCGCGTTTCGCGTAGCCAGGAGGAGATGCTCCTCCTGACGAAGCTTACGCGAAACGCGTAGAGGTGCGCGGTCCACTGTGATTTACTGCCCAGATTTTGAAAGGTATGCACTGGCACTTTGTTATTTGCGATCTGTATCAGGATAGACTTTTATAGGAAAATATGATGTTTCTATGGGGCTAGGTGCAATAGTATGGGCGGTGCAATTAGTATTGGACTGAGTTGGACTGAGCGCTGTATTGGTTTTTCACCTCTATTTTATATTTGAATTAATTATGTTTGTAAGAGATTTTAAAAGATATTAATAAATTATGTACTTTATTGGGACAGTGGTGCTTTAGTGTTTTTTTGAATTGATTTGACAAGTACGCTGGGATATATAGGATCATATAGTGTTGAGTATGAAATTTAGGCTGCTAGGTCCCCTATAAGGCACCAGGGTGTTTGGTGTCATCATGGGGCTAGTGATGCCACAAAGGTGTTGTGAGACATTGCTTGATGTGACCTTATTAAAGGCTCCAGAATGGATGGTGATGTCATAGGTGCTGGCTCTATAAATTGAAGGTTATACCAGCACTGGCCAGGTAACCATGTCTAAACTGAGGAGCAAGGAGGGCTCATGCCAAAGGTGTGTTACATCCACTTTAAGGCTACATTGTAGATGATGGTGCTGCAAGTGTGACATGAGGGGCCAATATTACTATACTGGTGCTGTCATTGCTAATGACTCCATTGCTTTACTGATGTCAGAGATTATGTCATAATTGAGTATGTTAGTGGAATTGCTTGTGTTCCCATTAATGTGTTAAATTCAAAAAGGATAGCTCTTCGTAGATATTGGATATATAGATGCTTAGTAGTAGGATATCGCAAGATATAAATAGAGCACCCATGGCACTCTGAGCAATTGGATGCATTTGTCAGCAGATTTGTACCTATGAAACTGGCTGCCCTGTTACATGTGCGCTTGGCAACTGGGGCATCTCTGTTGGTCCCATGTTCATATGTTCCTGCATTGTTGAGAAAAAGGATGTTTTAAAATATGCAAATGAGGTTCTAGTAGCAATGGGGGCGTTACCGTTACACCTAGAGGTTTAACTTTGATTGACAGGGCCAGGTGTGATGATGTTTTCACTGCCTGGTCCTGTCAATCAAAGTAGAGAGGGCACAGCAGTTGTAGAAAGAACAGAGCCACTAGCTTTAACAGCAATGCCCTCATTGCTACTAGAGACTCACTTGCATATATTAAAAGTTAAAGCAATGCGGACACATATGACCATGGGACCAACACAGATGCCTTCAGGTGCCAAGCGCACATGAAACGGGTCAGCCAGTTTCATGGGAACAAATCTGCTGACAGATGCTCTTTCAATGTGCTTTCCGCATTTTGCAGATCCGCACATTGCCAGAACTATATAGAAAATGCCTTTTCTTGTCCGCAATTGCGGACAAGAATAGGACATGTTCTATATTTTTGCGGAACAGAAGTGCAGACCCGGAAGTGTGGATCCGCAATTCCGGATGCGGGCGGGACAAAGTCTGTCCCCATGGAAATGAATGGGTCCGCAATTCCGTTCCGCAAACAGAATTGTGGACGTGTGAATGGGGCATAAGGGTCCCCTATCACTGCCAGTTAGTTAGCTACTTGTTAGGTAGTTAGCACCCAGCCCACCGCACCGCAGTCACTGATTTTGGCAGAGATTTTTTCATCCACATTGATCGATGCGAATGAAGAAATCTGTGCCGTTCATTTTTCTTTTTTTTAGCCCAGAAGCTGAACGGAAAAAAAAAATCTCATTACCCGTATGCTCAATATAAGGAGAATAGCAGAAACTCCTAATGCTGGCCATACGTGTAATGATTGCGGAGACCCTCAAATGCCAGGGCAGTACAAAAACCTCACATGTGACCCCATTTTAGAAAGAAGACACCCCAAGGTATTCCGTGAGGGGTATGGTGAGTTCATATCAAAAAAAAGAAATATCTCTGTAAATTTGACAACTTTGTATAATTTTTTTTAAAAAGTTGTCGTTTACAGAGATATTTCTCACACACAGTATGGGTATATATAAAATTACACCCCAAAACACATTGCCCTACTTCTCCTAAATACGGTGATACCACATGTGTGACACTTTTTTGTAGCCAAGATGCGCAAAGAGGCCCTAAAACCAATAAGTACCTTTAGGATTTCACAGGGCATTTTTACGCATTTAGATTCTCACGCTTTAGGGCCCCTAAAATGCCAGGGCAGTATAAATACCCCACAAGTGACCCCATTTTGGAAAGAAGACACCCCAAGGTATTCCGTGAGGGACAATGTCGAGTTCACAGAATTTTTTTTTTTTTGGCACAGGTTAGCGGAAATTGATATATATATTTTTTTATTTTTGTTTTTCACAAAGTCTCATATTCCACTAACTTGTGACAAAAAATAAAATTTTACATGAACTCACCATACCCCTCACGGAATACCTTGGGGTGTCTTCTTTCAAAATGGGTCACTTGTGGGTATTTATACTGTCCTGGCATTTTAGGGCCCCTAAAGCGTGAGAAGAAGTCTGGAATCTAAATGCGTAAAAATGCCCTGTGAAATCCTAAAGTACTCATTGAATTTGGGCCTTTGCGCACCCAGGCTGCAAAAGTGTACACACATGTAATGTCATGCATTCAGAGAAGTAGGGCAATGTGTTTTGGGGTGTATTTTTACATATACTTATGCTGGGTGTGAGAAATATCTCTGTAAATGACAACTTTTTAAAAAAATTTTATACAAAGTTGTCAGTTTACAAAGATATTTCTCTCACCCAACATGGGTATATGTAAATATACACCCTAAAACACATTGCCCTACTTCTCCTGAGTACGGCGATACCACATGAGTGACACTTTTTTGCAGCCTGGGTGCGCAAAGGGGCCCAAATTCCAATGAGTACCTTTTGGTTTTACAAGGTTGTTCACAATTTAGCCCCGCCCAAAATGCCAGAACAGTAAACACACCCCACAAATGACCCCATTTCGGAAAGTAGACACCCCAAGGTATTCACTGGGGGCATAGTGAGTCCGTGGGAGATTTTTTATTTTTTTTGCCAGAAGTTAGCAGAAATGGTAACTTTATTATTTATCTTTTTTCCTCAGAAAGTGTCATTTTCCACTAACTTGTGAAAAAAAATGAAATGATACATGAACTCACCATGCCCTTCCGCGAATACTTTGGGGTGTCTTCTTTCTAAAATGGTGTCATTTGGGGGGTATTTCTACTATCCTGGCATTCTAGCACCTGAAGAAACATGACAGGTGCTCAGAAAGTCAGAGCTGCTTCAAAATGCCGAAATTCACTTTTTTGCACCATAATTTGTAAACGCTATAACTTTTACCCAAACCAATAAATATACACTTATTGGATATTTTTTTTATCAAAGACATGTAGAACAATACATTTATAGAAAAATGTATATAGAAATGTAGTTTTTTTTTAAATTTACAACAGAAAGTGAAAAATGTCATTTTTTTGCAAAAATTTCGGTCATTTTTGATTAATAGCAAAAAAAGTTAAAATGTCAGCAGCAATGAAATACAACCAAATGAAAGCTCTATTAGTGAGAAGAAAAGGAGGTAAAATTCATTTGGGTGGTAAGTTGTATGACGGAGCAATAAACGGTGAAAGTAGTGTAGTGCAGAATTGTAAAAAGTGGCCTGGTCATTAAGGGTATTTAAGCTAGGGGGGCTGAAGTGGTTAAGAAACAGTTTTTTGATAATCCATAAATCCGAGGGCCACATTATCAGATTGAACCATTCCCAAGGTCTGCAATAAAACTTAAAGGGGGTGTTACCATTTGAGATATTAAGGGCATATCAAAAGTATATGCCATGAATGTCTGATAGGTGGTGATTCCACCTCCACGACCGCCATCTATTGGGGGAAACAGGTCCTATTCTCCTCATTTCACACTCTAAGTGCATCTCTCTCGATTGTAGAGTTGCTGAAGTGAGTATTTGTTTCAATACTCCCATAAAAGACAAGGAAGATAGCCGTATGCATGCATGGCCACCTCTCCACCTCAGCGACTCCTTTTAGAGTGGCTCAGAGGGATCAGACCTTTCTAGCAATATATGTGGATCTCAGAGATGTTCCTTGCTCCTGCACTGCACGCCACTTTTCTTCTCTCCAGTATGCAATATATATGTGAGCAGCCAGCAGACACAAACATGTCTAGGAATAGGTGGTTGGCGGCCGTGGACAATATCATCGTGGCCGTAGGTTGTGCATTAGATGCAATATAGGGCTAAATACATTGACCTCCATGACGTGGTGTTTTACATAACTAAGTTGCCATTGTTATCTTTGAGATCCAAGATGAGAAGAGACCCCAACACTTCACTAAGACCCATTTCAGTTAGCAAAGCGACTCACGCTAATCTTGAAGACTCGTATGTGGGCGATATATTTTTTAATAAAAGTATTCCAATTGCTTTAAAAGAGTTCGAATTACATAACCAGCTTATATGCCTCCATGTTTTACTAATATTTTGGTCACAAGCAAATCAGAGTCATATATTCATATTTTCCCCAAATAAATTCTTAATTTTGATTAATTTGTTGCACATAAAAGCAGGAAAATAGGATAATATTCACTTCTGTTCATGGCCCATTAGTCGGGCCTTTGATAAATATGAGGGATAGGTGGCAGAAAGCCACTATGTCAGCTTCTTCCAGCTGAATATGAAACTATGAATCATCTCCAGAAATGATACAGTATATAACCATGCATAACAAAATACTATTACCAGACTTTGTTGGGAGGTTTCCATTGAGCAAGAACTCTCCCAAAATATCTCAGCCCGTCAATTAAAGGCATTGTCTCAGCGCCATACATTGTATAGTGGCTGTGGTGTATTGAGGGGAATGGGGCAAAGCCGCTATACAATGTACGGTGCTGTGCTTGGTAAACACAGAGATAGTGGTGGCGCTCACAGGAATGCCGGTGCCTTCTCAAACAGCTGATCGGCGGGGTCCTGAGTGTTGGACCCCCACCGATCAGATACTATGACCTATCCTGAGGACAGGTCATCAGTATCAAAATCCTGGAAAACCCCTTTAATACAAGCACTTACTAATGTATTGTTATTATCCTCCTTTGCTGGCTTGATTCATTTTTCCATCACATTATAAACTGCTTATATCCATGGGTTACAACAACCCTACAGTCCAGCAGCAGAGGCCGTGCTTGCACCCTATAGGAACAAATTACCTCTCTGTGTGTGGGAGCGCACATAGGCTCGCATGTGCAGCAGCTCCCATCCCGGTCATCTCGTAGCTGCCCTAAATGTAGAGTGGAAGGCGCCACTTTAAATATGGCACCCGCTCGCACGTGCAGCGGTACCCATAGCCGCAGGGTTTCCGCTTTTTCAAACAGCAGAGACGTAGGATGTACCCTAAGGCTGATCTCATACATTTAACCCCTCAGAAGCCGTGGTCAAATGTGACCACGATATCTGACTGCATTGCCCAGCTGAGATGGGGGAAGCTGTTATATGCCTCTAATATCTCAGAGCCTCAAGCAGGCTCTGATACCTATTACTGGTATATACCAATACAGGCCAGCAGGTGGCAGCACTGTATTGGTATATATGAAATGGTATGTTCTATGATGGAAATGCCCAGACTATTAAAATATAACAAAATTTATCCCATATGGTGAATGGCGTAACAGGAAAAAATTCAAAATGGCCAAAATGGTATCACTGAAAAGTACAAATCACCCCACAAAAAATGAGCCCTCACACGTCTCCGTATACATAACTGCAAAAAAGTTACAGGGGGTCAGAAAAAGGCGATGAAAAAGAAAAAAATAATTTTTCAGTATTAAAACGCAAGAAAAACTATACAAGTATATTATAGTTATCATCATACTGACCTGGAGAATGAATGTAACTGGTTAATTTTACCACATAAGGACCGTTGTATAAAAAAAAAAAAAAAATATGAAAACTGTGGCAGAATAGCGATTTTTTAATTTTTTTCCAATTCCACTCCATTTGGATTTTTTTTTTAGCTACATCATTTGCAATATTAAATGGTGCCCTTAGAAAGTACTACTTGTCCTGCAAAAAAGAAAGCCCTCATAAGGCTATGTGTACGGAAATGTAAAAAATTATGCCACTGGGAAGTTGGGGAGTGAAAAACAAAATCACAGAAATGGAAAATTGCAAGGTCCTCTAAAGGATAAAGGACCCTTTATAAATACTGAAGGGGTAAAAGTATGAATGTATTCAAGTGAACCGACATAAGGTAACATAAGACCATAGAAAATTTTACCAACTTAGGAGTTAGGGAGCCAGTCAATTAAGGTGGTTTGACGAGAGTCAGATACTGATGACCTATCCTTGAGATAAGTCATCCACATCCAATCATCAGGGAACTGGCGGTGGATCAGTTGTTTGAGGGGGCTGTGGCACTCCAGTGAGCACCGCAACCTCCTCACAGTTCACCAAGCACAGCGTCATCCATTGAAGACCAGCTGTGTTTGGTATCGCAGCTCAGCCCCATTCACTTGAATAGGACTGAGCTGCACCTAGGCCATAAAAATGACATCATTGGCCTAGAAAACACTACTCCTTGGCCTAGAAAACACTACTCCTCAAACAGCTGATCGGCAGGGATTTTGGGTGTCGGATGTCTGCTGATCTGATATTAATGACAATATCTGAATCTCAGAAAACCCCTTTAAAGTGGCAATTTTGTTAGCAAGATAACTAATGGTAATGCTTGTACATTGGTTGAAATCTTTTAGGACAAGGATTTTGAACCCATGGCGCTTCTGGAGGAAGGGAAAGGGAGAAGGTTCCAGTAATGGCATGCTGCTTTATTAATGCCACTGCAGACTGCCAAAATCATAGTCTTACATCCTCAAAGTATCCCTTAATATTGTCACAGGTAGGGATGTCCCGATACCATTTTTTTAAGACCGAGTACGAGTACCGATACTTTTATTTAAGTACTCGCCGATACCAATTACCGATACCTCATATAAACAGCCCCGCAGTTACTGATAGCAATGAAAAAAATTAAAGCTGGAATTTGGTTGCTATGAATAACGGCTTTTCTTTTCCTTTGTACAAGTGTTAATAAATTAATAAATGGTAATATAATAGCGTTTTCAAACCAATGTGCCTCCAGGGGGATCTGTTTTTGGGGGATCTGTGGAGGACACACTGTTGTGGAGGATCTGTGGATGTCACCGTTATGGGGGATCTGTGGATGACGCACTGTTATGGGGGATCTGTGGATGACGCACTGTTATGGGGGATCTGTGGATAACACAGTGTTATGGGGGATCTGTGGATGACGCACTGTTATGGGGATCTGTGGATGACGCACTGTTATGGGGGATCTGTGGATGGCACCGTTATGGGGGACCTGTGGACGTCACCGTTATGGGGGACCTGTGGACGTCACCGTTATGGGGGGACCTGTGGACGTCACCGTTATGGGGGTCCTGTGGACGTCACCGTTATGGGGGACCTGTGGACGTCACCGTTATGGGGGACCTGTGGACATCACCGTTATGGGGGAGGGGACCTGTGGACATCACTGTTATGGGGGAGCCTGTGGACATTACTGTTATGGGGGGAACCTGTGGACATTACTGTTATGGGGGGGAACCTGTGGACATTACTGTTATGGGGGGGGGGGAACCTGTGGACATCACTGTTATGGGGGGGGGACCTGTGGACATCACTGTTATGGGGGGGGGGGACCTGTGGATGAGGCTGTAATGGGGGGGGGATCTGTGGATGAGGCTGTAATGGGGGGGGATCTGTGGATGACACTGTTAGGGGGCTATGTGGATGACACATATATAGCATCTTATGCTATATACATGTCATCCACAGATCCCCCCCATTAGTGTCGGGGCCGGTGCAGCTTGACTCATACACCGGCCCCGCAGCTGCTATATTGTGTTTCATTAACCCTAACTTACGGTGCCCGTGATTACTAACTATTAATGCGCAGTCCCTCCATGCTCCTGCCCCGCGCGCCTTCTGTAATCATAAAGTGGGTGGAGCGGGCAGGCGGGACATGAGGCGCATGGAGGAACTGAGAGCTCAAGCTGCCCGATTCCTCCATGCGCTTCATGTCCTGCCTGCCCGCTCCGCTCACTTTATGATTACAGAAGGCGCGCGGGGCAGGAGCATGGAGGGACTGCGCATTAATAGTTAGTAATCATGGGCACAGTAAGTTAGGGTTAATAAAAAAACAATATAGCCGCTGCCGAACCGGAACTTCCGGTATCGGCAGTGGTATCGGCGGCATTTTTACGAGTACAAGTACTCGTGAAAATGCCGGTATCGGTCCCGATACCGATACTAGTATCGGTATCGGGACATCCCTAGTCACAGGTATATGCGAACAACAGGAGTACAATTACTGCACAAGCTACTAAGCGGACCCAAACTAGGGAGCATAAAAGGTAACCCCTGTCAGACCCTAATAGCTCTCCCTGTGCTGCTATGCACATGCCCAGACCCTGATGGTGGGTCGAGGCATGCCTGCGTACTTACGGCTGAGTGACACCTGAAACCCCTATGATAATAGGGGGGGGGGGCACGGCCACCGGCTCCCTGCTCAGAATACGGACGGAACCGGTGTCGCCTCGGATCCAGTCAGCAAATAAACAAAACCAACAATGTCTGCAAACTTATCTGTAGGGGCTGCAGCAGCAGTGAAGACAGATCCAATCTCAGCAGACAATATCCGATGTTGCTTGCTTCAGCAAAACACACGTCCAGTGAAAAGAGACCACAGCAGTGTAGATACTCCAGCGGCTGACACAACTCAAGATGAGAAATATAACCCGCAAGGTGAAACAGGAAGAGGGGTGATTTAAAGGAAGAGGAATCAATCAGAGAAGGAACAGCTGGGAAGAGGGAAAGGAGTGAAAATTAAAGTAAAGATCTCATCACAGGGGCGGAGAAACAGAGCTGTGAGAACTCCTCAAAACTCTGCTAGTGACAAATATTCAGTTTTACTAGGGCCTGTGGCTGTCAGGTTATGATTTGCAGACATCCATGTTTTGTGGGATGCGGTCAATGTTTGGCTATGTTATTGAGTGTCCTTTGGTTGTCACTTATGGGGTCAGAGACTTCTAACTTCCTAGAAAGCAAATATGCACATGCCTCATTGGGGATAGCCAGATGGCTGTAAACTCACACATCACACTGGAGGATCCGCTCGGAACCCCCAAACTCCTGTTTAGTTCCTATTCTTATTTGTAGTTTTTATACTTTAGCATTTCCGCAGTTCTTTTCCAATCTACACTCTTGTTCTTAGATACTCTGAACCCTCCTGAGTATGTTGTACTGATGAAGAATGTGTTGTATTCCGATGAAATCCCTCCATATCTCAAGGCATTATGCGACCTTCATGGAACTGAGTGCTACATAATTCATATACATTCAGAACAATGAAAACGCCTCCTTGAGTGCCGAGATTACTTCTGACAACCTGCCCTCTCTGTATCATGTATTAACTGTGCATTAGCAAATAGCCTGTAAATTCTCCTTGACTGCACAAACGACCTTCATGCTCTCTTCTAGCAGGTGTTTATACAGCCACCTTGTCATCTAATATGATTGCATTCAGCCAAAAACTGTGGTGGTATTATACAGTATAATAGAAAAATATAGACCCAGAATCAGAACCTATGTAAGTGTTTTGTGTCACTTCCTCAGGGGGAATCTATATTCAAACAAAACCCATAAATTCCTGTAGTTTTTGTACTGGCCACTAAGTATAATAATAGGCGCCTCTTCTTGGTCTGTATAGATCACTTTACTGCAGTTACCTACCTATCTATTATTCTAATCCTGCCTGTAATGATATCACCTGCTGCACGATTTTCAAGCCGATTATTTAGAACAAGTGTTCATAGGAATGCTTGTTTCTTGTAATTGACCCACATAATCATGCCGCCGATCAGACGATAAATGAGCAAACCTTTGTTTGTCAGCTGATATGCATCTTTCATCAGGAGTAAAGATGTCCGATTATCTTCAGCACATTTCCCTGTGTAATCAGTCCTGCCAAAAATCTATAGAACTCAGTAAGGGAGGAACAGCTACAATAGCAATCATTCCTCCTCAATCACTTTGTATCAGCCCAATTAATAGGCCGAGGCAAACGAGCGCCTATCAACATTTTTTTTTTGCGACTCCTAGAAATAGAACAATGTGACATTGTGAACAATGTGACATTACTGGGGAAGTCAGTAACTTAGCTATGGAGTCCTGTAAATTGTACACCAAGAATGGCTCCATAAGCTCCTGCCTAGGTGCCATAAGAAAATATGCTGTATGGAGAGGTGTAGCTAGGCTTTCCTGCCCCTAGTGCAGGGATTCAGTGTGGCGCACCTCGCCAACCCCCCTTCCCCTCACTTATCACCCAACTTTATTCGATTAGAAAGAGGGATAATAGCAATTTTTTTCTACTATGCCGCGCCCCTAACTCTGCACAATGCATAACTATACTCATCCAATCCCTCCCTGACCTATTAAGGTTATGGGTGAATAGCTTAGAACGTAACTTTTAATATTACCCTTGTGAGTATTTTTACACCTGTTTTAGGCATAAAAATAGTCATAAGCCCGTTTTTGCAACTATTTAGGAGTGGTGAGTGCGTTACAGTGCCCTGGACTCTGGTCCCGACACATTTACTATCTTTTACTCCTGAAAACAGGTGTAAAAGAGGAGTGCAAATTACTCCAGTCAGGGGCCCGAGTAGTTTTTACTCCAGGCACACAGACTGTCGGAGGTTAGCCTAATTCACAAGCTAGGCTAATCCTCCAGCAGTGCAAAGGGGGAACAAATATTGGTGCAAAAAATGGTCTTTAAAGATTACCCTTGGTAAACCTGTTAAAATGATGAATGAAAGAACCAACTGGTCCCACCGCATTCAGGGTTTCGCTGCTGTGTTGGCGTGATGTCCACTGGAACGGGAACAAGGTCGCTGTGGAATAAACACAAACAGGGGATGGTAACTAGCCCTGTTAAAGGGGTTCTCTGGGAATTTAGAAAATGAAAATATTTATATATTACTTTATTGTAAATATATTCCCGTATACATTTTATTATTTATAATGGCTCATTTTGTTTAGGGAGCAATCATTAGGGGAAACAAAATGGCCACCATCCTATTAACTTCTTTCCGACCGCCTCACGCAGGATTGCGTCCTGCGGGCGGTCGGTTCATTCCTCCTTGACGCGCTCCTGAGCCCGGTGGAACGCAAATGGAACGCACCGCAGGGCTCAGGACAAGTTCGTCACCAGCCTGCCAGCCAATGATCAGTGCTGGCAGGCTGGTGATTTTCAAAATCACCTATGGAAATAGGTGATATAAGTTTTATTTATAAATATATGGCTTTTATAAGGGATCTGTGCCATGTGCTGGGTCCTTTTCATTGGTTGGACCCAGCACAGAGCACAGATCCCAAGTAAGTGCACCAATCACTACATATCAGGCCCTGATCACCCCCCATCACCCTAATTAACCCCTTGATCACCTGTCAATACATAGTGAAAGGGAAAAAAGTGATCAGTGTCACTTTTGTGAACTGTCACTTTTTTTTTTTCACCAGTATTGACTGTTAGGTTTAGGTTAGTTTAGGTCCCTTTGGTAGGTAGTTAGCGTTAGCGCCCAGCCCACCGCACCGCAGTCACTGATTCGCTGATTAGCTACTTTTATAGTATCTGTAAGTGATCAGAACTGATCACGGTCAGATCTATAATAGTATTACTGTCATTTTAGTTCGCCCTCCACCCCAAACGCAGTGTTTGCCCGATCAGACCTGATCGGTCGCCCACACCTGCGTTTACCCACGCCCACCCCGCCGCAGTGACAAAAAAATTATTTTTTTTGTATCACTGCACAATCACTTCACAAGCGCTGCGGCGATAAAAAAAATCAGTTTTGATCTTTTTTATCAATCGCAGCGGCTTTTGTACTTCACTACACTCCCATTTGTAAGACAGGCTTGCTTTTTTTCTTGGGTAGTCTCAGGGAATACCCCCCAAATTTAGACGCCCAAATGTCAAACAAGGGGTATTCCTCTGAAGAGGCCTACAGGATTCTGACCCAGTCGGATGAGGAATGGGAACCCTCATCTGACGAATCTAGCGGGTCAGAATACGAACCTGTAGAGAGCAGTGGAAGTCTGACCCAAAGTTCGGACGAGGAGGTTGAGGTCCCTGATAGAACCAGGCGTACCCGGCCCCGTGTTGCTAGACCGCAGGTTGCGCAGGATCCACTTCAAGGGCAGCAGAGTGGGGCTGGCGCTGCCGGATTACGTGGTGAGGCATACACCAGCAGCGCAGCCCGTCCTGGACCTAGTACCAGCACTGCCGTACAACATGGTGAAGTGGCGAGCACCAGAAGGGCAGTTGAAGCTGGTACGGTGGCACGTGCAGTAGTTTCCCGTCGCAGCCACCGCAAAGACAGGCCCGTAGAGCCCCTAGAGTCCCTGAGGTGCTCGCAAATCCTGATTGGCAGCCCCCAACTTCAGCCGCACCAGTAGTTCCCCTTTCACCGCCCAGTCAGGAGTTCGGGTGGAGACAGCTCAGATAGGATCGGGCGCTGGGGTTTTTGAGCTGTTCTTCACTGCGGAGCTCTATGACTTAGTCGTGGCAGAAACAAATCGGTATGCCACTCAATTTATCGCCGACAACCCGGGAAGCTTCTATGCCCAGCCTTTCCGGTGGAAACCAGTCCAAGTTTCCGAACTTAGAACTTTTCTGGGCCTTCTCCTCAACATGGGCATTACAAAAAACATGAATTGCGGTCATATTGGTCCACGAACCCAATTCATCACATGCCCATGTACTCTGCTGCCATGTCCAGGACACGTTTTGAGACCATCCTGCGTTTCCTGCACTTTAGTGACAACACCACCTCCCGTCCCAGAGGCCACCCAGCTTTTGACCGGCTCCACAAAATTCGGCCCCTCATAGACCATTTCAACCTGAAATTTGCAGATTTGTATACCCCTGCACAAAACATCTGCGTAGACGAGTCCCTAATACATTTTACCGGGCGCCTTGGCTTCAAGCAGTACATCCCAAGCAAGCGCGCCCGGTATGGGGTCAAATTGTATAAGCTCTGTGAAAGGGCCACAGGCTATACGCACAAATTTCGAATCTATGAGGGAAAAGATCAGACCCTGGAGCCGGTCGGTTGCCCTGACTACCTGGGGAGCAGTGGGAAGATAGTCTGGGACTTGGTGTCACCCTTATTCGGCAAGGGGTACCATCTTTACGTGGACAACTTTTACACAAGTGTGGCCCTCTTCAAGCATTTGTTCCTAGAACAGATTGGCTGCTGTGGCACCGCGCGACCTAGTCGCCGGGGCTTCCCCCAACGGCTCATTACCACCAGACTTGCAAGGGGGCAGAGGGCTGCATTGTGTAACAAAGAACTGCTCGCGGTGAAATGGAGAGACAAGCGTGACGTTTACATGCTCTCCTCCATTCACGCAGACACGACAGTCCAAATTGAACGGGCAACCAGTGTCGTTGAAAAGCCCCTCTCAGTCCACAACTATAACCTCCACATGGGAGGGGTGGACTTCAACGACCAGATGTTGGCCCCGTATTTGATTTCCCGATGCACCAGACGCTGGTATAAGAAGGTGTCTGTATATTTATTTCAATTGGCTGCCTATAATAGTTATGTTCTCTACAGTAAGGCTGGAAGAACAGGATCCTTCCTAAAATTTCAGGAAGAGATCATTTCGGAACTCCTGTATCCAGGAGGTTCCGTGGCCCCATCCACCAGTGTAGTCAGCCGTCTACACGAGCGGCACTTCCCTAGCGTTGTGCCTGGTACCTCAACCCAACCGCCACCCCGAAAAAGATGTCGTGTCTGTAGCAGGAGTGGAATAAGGCGTAACACCCGTTATTTCTGTCCTGACTGTCCTGACCACCCTGCCCTATGCCTAGGGGAGTGTTTCCGGAAGTACCACACTCAGGTACACTTAGGGACCTAGGGATTGCAGGACACAGGTAGTTTTTACAATCAGGCTCAAGGGTCTCTCAGGATACTAGGTTTTGAGAGACCCTAACACATAGGGGACGGTGCTGCTGGGCTGCTGTGCTACTGCAGAAGTGTGAAACGGTAGAAACCTCTCCTTTCACTTGGGATAACGTGTATAGTGTACTTCGCACCATCTCTGTGTGATTTACACTTTACACATTGTCCCATGGGAAAGGAGAGGTTTCTGCTAGGAAAATAAAGAGTGAAATGGTTAAAAAAAAAAAAAAATTAAACAGGTAGCAAGAAAAAAAAAATCTTGAGTTAGTTCAGGTTTTAAAAGTTCAGTTTTTTTTTCATGTTCAGGTTTTATTCATGTTTTATAAAGTTTGCAACGTTCAAGTTATGTGCCTGCTGCCTGTTTTTTCTTCTTTTTTTTTTTTTCCCTAACCACCCTTTATTTTCCAGGTAGATCAACGGACCAACCGATGAAAACGCCGCAGCACTGATGTGAATTCTGAGAGAAGCATTGCGCTGCTGTCAGAAGACACGTGAAGTCGGTGTATGCGGCGCTGCAAGACGAGATTTCTCCTCTGCAGGACAGGTACGTTTGCCCAGGCATATGAGCTGAGGAGAGGTGTTGGAGTTCATATGCTTTGGCAAACACTTTGTATCAAAAATCTGGCAAAGATGTCTTCCTCCACAACGATCGATTGATCGATGTGAATGGAGAAATCACGTTTGCCAGGACATAGGAGCTGAAGTGGGTATGGATGTTTGGGCGGAGCCCCTATGTCCTGGCAATCGCCAGGCCCTCTATTTTTTTGCATATTTTTGGCAGAGATTTTTTCATCCACATCGATCGATGCGAATGAGGAAATCTGTGCCGTTCATTTTTCTTTCAGCCCAGAGGCTGAACGAAAAAATCTCATTACCTGTATGCTCCATATAAGGAGAATAGCAGAAACTCCTAATGCTGGCCATACATGTAATGATTGCGGAGACCCTCAAATGCCAGAGCAGTACAAAAACCTCACATGTGACCCCATTTTGGAAAGAAGACACCCCAAGGTATTCGCTGAGGGGCATATTGAGTCCATGAAAGATTGAATTTTTGTCACAAGTTAGCGGAAAGGGAGACTTTGTGTGAAAAAACAAAATCAATCGCTAACTTGTGCCAAAAAAATCTTGTATGAACTCGCCATGCCCCTCACAGAATACCTTGGGGTGTCTTCTTTCTAAAATGGGGTCACATGTGGGTATTTATACTGCCCTGGCATTTTAGGGGCCCTAAAGCGTGAGAAGAAAAATGCGTAAAAATGCCCTCCTGAAAGGTACTCATTGGAATTGGGGTCCTTTGTGCATCTTGGCTGCAAAAAGTGCCACACATGTGGTATCGCCATACTCAGGAGAAGTAGGGCAATGTGTTTTGGGGTGTATTTTTACATATACCCATGCTGGGTGAGAGAAATATCTCTGTAAATTGACAACTTTGTATAAAAAAATGGAAAAAGTTGTCATTTACAGAGATATTTTTCACACCCAGTATGGGTATATGTAAAATACACCCCAAAACACATTGCCCTACTTCTGCCGAGTACGGCGATACCACATGTGTGGCACTTTTGCAGCCAAGATGCGCAAAGGGCCCTAAATCCAATGAGTACCTTTAGGATTTCACAGGACATTTCTACTCATTTGGATTCCAAACCGCTTCTCACGCTTTAGGGGCCCCTAAAATGCCAGGGCAGTAAAAATACCCCACAAGTGACCCCATTTTAGAAAGTAGACACCCCAATGTGTTCTGCGAGGGGCATAGTGAGTCCATGTAAAATTTTATTTTTGTCACAAGTTAGTGGAATATGAGACTTTGTAAGAAAAAGAAAAAAAAACAAAAAAAAACATTTCCACTAACTTGTGACAAAAAATTAAAACTTCCATGAATTCACTATGCCCATCAGCGAATACCTTAGGGTGTCTACTTTCCACAATGGGGTCACTTGTGGGGTATTTTTATTGTCCCGGCATTTTAGGGGCCCCTAAAGCGTGAGAAGGGGTTTGGAATCCAAATGCGTAAAATTGCCCTGTGAAATCCTAAAGGTACTCATTGGTTTTAGGGCCCTTTGCGCATCTTGGCTGCAAAAAGTGTCACTCATGTGGTATCGCCGTACTCAGGAGAAGTAGGGCAATGACTTTTGGGGTGTATTTTATATATACCCATACTTTGTGTGATAAATACCGCTGTAAACGACAACTTTTTAAAAAAATTATACAAAGTTGTCAATTTACAGTGATATTTCTCTCACCCAGCATGGGTATATGTAAAAATACACCCCAAAACACATTGCCCTACTTCTCCTGAGTACGGCGATACCACATGTGTGCCACTTTTTGCAGCCAAGATGCGCAAAGGGCCCTAATTCCAATGAGTACCTTTAGGATTTCACAGGGCATTTTTACGCATTTGGATTCTCACGCTTAGGGGCCCCTAAAATGCCAGGGCAGTAAAAATACCCACAAGTGACCCCATTTCAGAAAGTAGACACCCTAAGGTATTCAGCTGATGGGCATAGTGAGTTCATGGAAGTTTTTATTTTTGTCACAAGTTTGTGGAAAATGAAATTTTTGGAAAAATAAAAATAAAAACATTTCCGCTAACTTGTGACAAAAATAAAAACTTCCATGAACTTACTATGCCCCTCAGTGAATACGTTAGGGTGTCTACTTTCCGAAATGGGGTCATTTATGGGGTGTTTCTACTGTCTGGGCATTGTAGTACGTCAGGAAACAGGACAGGTGCTCAGAAAGTCAAAGTGCGGAAATTCACTTTTTGCACCATAGTTTGTAAACGCTATAACTTTTACCCAAACCAATAAATATACACTTATTGCATTTTTTTTATCAAAGACATGTAGAACAATAAATTTTGAGAAAAATTTGTAGAGAAATGTAGTTTTATTTGACAAATTTTCAAACAGAAAGTGAAAAATGTCATTTTTTTGCAAAAATTTCGGTAATTTTTGATTAATAGCAAAAAAAGTAAAAATGTCAGCAAGAATGAAATAGCACCAAATGAAAGCTCTATTAGTGAGAAGAAAAGGAGGTAAAATTCATTTGGGTGGTAAGTTGTATGACAGAGCAATAAACGGTGAAAGTAGTGTAGTGCAGAATTGTAAAAAGTGGCCTGGTCATTAAGGGTGTTTAAGCTAGGGGGGCTTAAGTGGTTAAAGGGGTTGTCCCACAAAAAATATTGTATAGTTTTCAAAACAGCACTTGGATCTGAATACTTTTATAATTGCATGTAATTAAAAATTTAGCATAGTCAGTCAGCTATTCAATAAAATCTATCTGTATAGCGCCACCTGCAGGTTTTTTTCTTATTTCTTTGTCCTGCTCACTGAGATGGCCGCACATGCTCAGTTTCATCCTTCAACTGCCTCCTGAGCTGTGATAGGGATAGCTGAGACACGCCCTCGGCCAGCTTAATATAAATCTAGCAGAGCAATGAATGGGGAGATCTCTGGATCCATGTGAGGTATAGGGCTGGTTCTCGCTTTGTTAGGGCCCTTGTAAACGACCGTATGCCCTCCTTGACATACGGTCCGTGTGCGGGTCATATGTCCCGGAGCAGCATCGATCGTGCGCACGGGAGTATACAGCATCATAGATTACAATGATGCTGTGCAGGTTGGGCCACCCATGGGGCTGCGGGACAATAGCCCCGCGGGCGGCCCGATGTGCACAGCATCATTGTACTCTATGATGCTGTGTACTCCCGTGTGCACGATCGATGCCGCTTCGGGACATATGCCCCGCTCACGGACCGTATGTCTTGGAGGGCATACGATCGTGTGCAAGGGCCCTTAGAAAGCGATTGTCATGCACTATATGATATCTGATTTTCATTTTTTACATTAGTCATAACCCCTTTAATACACACAAAACCTGTCCTAATTATACAGGCAGTAAAGAGTTGCCTCATCCTCCTTTCCTACTTGTCACAAGTTTTGATCCTGAATACAGATTTATAAGAACTTTAACTGAATATCCGTGGGGATGGTGTTCATGAGAAGACATGAAGTACAGAGAGGATGGACAGGACAGACTGTGGTAATGGAGACAAGTGCTGCTGCTCATCAGCCACATTCCCACCCTCTTCTCTGTACTTCATGCCTCCTCATGAACTCCATTCCTACAGAGATTCAGCTTAAGATCATATTAAACTGTATTCAAGACCATAGAAGAAGATGAGGCAGTTCTTTGGCTCACTGCTCTAAAGTAACTTGTCCTCCTTTGTGGTTAGGACAGGTTCTGTGTGTACTAACAGGACGGCGATCATTTTATTTCTTCTGATGATTGCTCCCTAGATAAAACGAGCCATTATAACTAATGAAAGGTATTTGGGAATATAGTTATAATAAAGTAATATTAAAGTACTTTCCTAATTCCCAGAGAACCCCTTTAAGTCCCCAGCATGGGGCACTGTGCTGACCTGTAAGACCTAGCCACCCCAATGTTAACAGGGTAATCTAGGACATTGCTTTCTGCTTAGTGCTACCACACAGTAGTTAGCCTACACTGTGCCCTCTCACAGTAATAATGCCTGCCATATGCCCCCTCACAGTAGTAAAATCAACATTGTACCCCCTCACAATAGTAATGCCCACATTGTGCCTCTCACTGTAGTTAGCCCAAATTGTGATCCCATCACTGTAGTAATGCCCTTTTGTAGCTCATCTCAGTAGTAATGCCCACATTTTGTCCCTTTCAGCAGTGCCCCCTCCAACTCCATTAATAAAGCAAAAAACTAAACAAAACACTTAATGCCTGTTTTCCCAATGATGGCACACATCCAGTGTTCCATAGCAGCAGCACGATGTGGTCACACACACATCGTGCTGCTGGGCTGTATAGGAACAGGCTGATTCCCGGGCCTGCCAGCTCCACCCACACACCCCAGCATTGCAATGTCGGGCCTACTGGGGAGCACCGCAGCTCAGCTGAACTGTGATTTAGGGAGCGGACTGCTTCACCATGTAAATAATCTAGCCCTGCTCCCCCAGCAGAAACAGCAGAAACCCGGCACTTATGGTGCCCCCTGCACATGCAAGTGGTCGCCATCTTTAAAGTGGTCGCCAAGGGGTTAAACTTATCACCCTTACCCACAAAGCTATCCACAGTGCCGCAACCCCCTACATCTCCTCCCTCTATCTATCTCTACACCATATTTGTGCTCTACGCTATGTAAATGATTTACGACTAACATCCACCGTAACCTGAACCTCTCACTCATGTCTCCAAGACTTCTCCCGAGCTGCGTCAGTTGGAATGCCGTACTCCAAGCTATTAGGTTAATTCCCAACATCCACAGTTTTAGGCGCTCCCTAAAAACACTTCATGTTAACATCATCTAATCTAACTCTGTATCATTCACCCCTTCATCATGATCCATCGTCAAATATCCCCATCCCATGTACTCAGAAGCACTCCAAATACCTGCTGGCTGGTGTCTACAGGCTGATATCTACTTCCCTATTGTGTTAAGATGGCCGGACCATTGTACAAAGCAAGCACTCGTTACATTATATGTCACCCCATCTCCTCATAGATTGTAAGCTCTTGTGAACAGGGCCCCCATTCCTCTTGTTTTAATTGTTGACTTGTTTGTTGCTATGTTATTTATGATTCTGGTGGTAATTGAACCTCCTGATTATAAAGCGCTGCTGAATATGTTAGCGCTATATAAAGATTAATATTATTATAGGCCAATAAATACAGTCTACAAAGATCTTTATAAATCAATGTAGCGTACTTCCTTATTAATACAGACTTCAGGTTGTCACGAATCAGCTGGTGTGAACCCACGGTGCGACATGTCCTACCTCCTAGCTCCTCTAAGGGCGTTGTCTAAGTGAACCCCTCGATCTTCACAGTACTCCTGATAGTGGGGATAGACTTTCCCGAGGGGAACACCAGGTCGCTACCTCTTGAGGAGGATTGGCACAGGAGGCAGCTGGTCCAGGAAGTACCTGAGCAAGGTACCAGAGGTACAGGCGTTGTCAGCAGGATGAGTCATAACCAGGAGCAACAGTGCAGGACTGAAGGATGAGGCAGAGGCGAAGTCAAACAGGCAATAGGTCAGGGCAGGCAGCACAGGTACAGGTCAAACAATCCGGGTCAGCAACATGAGAGTCAAGAGAGGGATAAAACAGTTAGCAGAGTCCAGGAATACAAGTACGAGTCTGGAACACAAGAACACTAGCGGATATCAGGAACCTTAGCAGGACACAAGGACCTTGACCTGAGGCATCTGGGAAGGGATCTGAGCATCTGATAAGTGCAGGAGTGCTAGGATTGGTCAGCGAGGTCACATGACCTACCCCATAAAGCACAGGAAGTGACGTGCTCCGGCCCGTAAGGCTACATGCACACGACAGTGAAAAAAAATGTCCATTAAAAACGGACATTTTTAATGTGCGTTTATTTCACTGATGCCCTACTGAGAAACGGACGTTAAAAATTGACCCATTCAATTGTATGGAGGCAGTCTGTCAGTGAAAAAAACGGACAAGATAGAACATGTTCTATTTTTTTAAGTCCGTTTTTCACTTTTCTCTGTCAAAAAAACTGGCGTGTGAATAACCCCATAGACTACCATTGGTCTGAAAACAGACGTGTGATGGCCATTAAAAAAATGTACATTACGTGTCCGTTTTTCACTGTCGTGTGCATGTAGCCTAAGGAAGTGCTGCAGAGAACAAGCAGCAAGCATGCTGTGGCCACGGCTGAGAGGAAACTGTGGAGCGGATCCCAGAACAACAGTACCTATACAGCAAAAGCCTAGGACTGCAGCGTTGAATGGGAAGCACTGGCAGCAGATCACCGCTGAGCATGGTGCCCAGGACCGCGGCTGTAAGCAGGGGAAGAGCGGCGCACAGCAGCCGCTGTTACACAGGTTCAAAAAAACAAGTGTAAAAACGGCTCCCCAGAGTAAAAATAATTAAAGAAATCAATACCTTACCTATCCCCTGCCTCTCCTGCTTTGATGCTTCTAGGTCCCCCACCAGTCTTGACTTCTTGCACCCTCTCAATAAATGCCCACTCAGCCAATCACTGGCATAGTTGAGTCATAGCTGTGGTGTGTGATCTGTCGGGGACAATGAATCACCTTATTTATTATTTTTCACTATAGAGTTGTTAAAAACACATACTTCCAAACAAACCCTATTTTACAGTACAAATAGCATCTTAATAAATGTGCTTAATTATTCTAACAACAGTAAAAACATGAACAAACATAACAGAATAAAACAATGTGGAGTCCCGGTCTCTTACCCGACCCAATGTTTCGCTGTTTTGGCTTCTGTAAAAATAGAGTTAATATTCATAATTCATGTAATTAATCCATGGACATTCTAACCATAATTCAGATATTCAGATATTTTACTTTTTACTGTTAAAACCTGATCTCATATGACAAGAAAACTATTATAAAAGTGTATAAAAACTAAACTCCCTTCCTCTACCACCTGCGATCTGAGGTCTCGCTATAAACCACGGCACCTAAGTCGTACAGATGGGTTGCCATGGCAGCCAGGGACCTTAATTATGCTACCAACAGTAAAAGCATGAACAAATACAGAATAACATAATGTGGCTTCCTAGTCTCTTGCCCGCCCCAATGTTTCACCGTGTTGGCTTCTTCTGTGGCACACTGGGGATGTACATAATGTCCAAATTTAAATAGCTAAATAGCTGTCACATCACATATTCAAGAGTAATTTCTAAAAGTAAAAATACGGTTAATAGTCATAATTCATGTATGGTAATGATTTTATAGACAATCAATAATTCAATATTCTGTTGTCTCTCTAAAGTTTCTTTATAAGTATTACTTTTTTACTGTAAAAACCTGATGTAATCACATATCACAAGTAAACTATTATAAAAGTGTATAAAAACTAAACTCCCTTCCTATACCACCTGTGACCTCAGGTCTCATTATAGACCATGGCCCCTAAGTTGTATAGTGATATAGTTGGGTTGCCTTGGTAGCCAGGGACCTAACAATGGCCCCCAGGTCTGCCATGTACATAAGCTATTAGGCCCTGCGAGACGCGGAACCGAATAAGCTGCATTTCAGTGTACAGGTATAAAACATTGGAATTCAGAAGTAACAGAGTTTATTTTAAAAGAATCACATCATTAAGTCCCCTACTAGGACAAAAAAAGTGTGTTTAATACAGTGTCTAGAAAAATAAACCATGTTAAAATACAAGTTATTTATCCTGCACATTGAATACCATAAAAATGGTAGAATTGCTGTCCCGGATCCAGCAGCCTTCTTGCTCTGGTCCCCCTGCTTCCTCTGTGCATCAGGTTTATGTGCAAACTCGGCATCTAGCAGTAACATCATGCTGAGGTTGCAACGTGCGGCCCCCCAGGGCCAATCGTGTCCCAGGTCTTTAGGAATGCCAAGCGCTGTGGTGCGGCCTTAATAGTTTTCTGTGTGTGTCACTGTGCTCCTACCTGAATACCAGGGCCGTTTCTGGGACCGGGCGGGCCGGGTGGCCGCCCGGGGCGCTGCCCAAAGGAGTTAGAAGGTGGCGCCGTCAGAGGCACTGCAGAAAGCGCCCTCTTCTTGCTGGGGGTGCCGCGCCTCTGTGAGAAGCCTGCCTGCGCTGTGCGCTGTGCGCCCTTCCTCCCTCCAATTCCCCTGCAGCGCTCGCCGCTCCTACCAGTCAGCTGCTCTGCGGCTGGTATGTGCACGTGCTCACTGACGTCACGCGCCGCGCCTGCTACTAGTCGGCGTAGGCGTGACGTGCAGTGAGTGAGCGCTGCCGGCCGCACTGCAGCTTGACTGTTACCGCCCGCCTGGAGCCGTGCTGAGGGCCTGAAAGCCTAAGTTAAGGCAGGCCACAGCACAGAATCATAGGCATATTTATTTATGAGAAGCCTGGCCTGCTGTGCCAGGGTGTGTGGGGGACATGTAAATGATGGGGGCCGTGAAATTGGGGGACATGTGATTAAATGGGGCCATGAAAGTGGGGTATGTGTAAATGGGGGCCCTGAAAGTGGGGGGCATGTAAATGGGGCCCCCATTTACATGTCCCCCACTTTCATGGCCCTCATAATTTTCATGTCCCCTGTGACGGACTGAACCATCACTGGGGCTGCTGGAGAAGACTGAGAGCTAGCCTCCTTCCTACGGACTATGGACCCAGAACCATGGAGACCCCCTCAGACCTCTTGGGGGTTACAAGGAACAGTGAGCCCTGATTTATGTGTGGACTTTATAGGCCTTATCGTTCCTGTTGTCCATTGAAGGTGCAGGGGTGAACCCAGCTATACAAGAAGGGCTAACTCTGCACTGAGGCTCCCAGAAAAGGTGTTGGTTCATTTGTCCCTTTGTTCTGTTGTGCTAATGATGGGATTAAGTAGCTGACTCCGGGGTAGAGGAGTAGATCACCCTCTGATACACTCAGGAGATAATCCCATCACATGTGTCTCCTCTCTTCCTATTCATCATTGAGACACTGGGGGGATCTGTTTAATTGCGTTATAATGTTAGACCACCTGAACTGTATATGTATATTAAGTTAGTCTATTGTCTGAGTTACCTGTGTCCCAGGCAGAGGGGGCGTGCCTCGGGCCTGTGGATCGGTATAAATTGTGAGTGCTGGTTGTCATTAAAGTGTCCTGTTCTACCCTTCATGAAGTCTGGGCTCATGTTTGGGGGATTGGAGAACTACACTCTGGGGATTGCTATAATCATTATACTCTCCAGAGTATATTCCCTAGCTCTTGTGAGAGCTGTTCTTGTTCCTGTTTCGCTCTCTGGACTAAGGAGAGGTACGGCGAAAACCCAAACTAAGCTGAGGCGGTTCGTGGGGTTTGAGGTGGTTCTGGTGTCGAGTGCAGTGCTGATGGTCCTTGGCAAGCACTAGGCGCATCGGTCGACGGAGGCACCCAGTCGGGGTGGCAGGCGTTCCGTCACATTGGTGGCAGCAGTGGGATGGCGTCCTAGTGCAAGGAGAAGCAGCTTGGAGACACCGTTCGTGGATTGAGGGCAACGCTAGTATCCGTACAGCGCCCCTGGTAGCAGAGGGATCCAGCGACTTGGAGCAGACAAGTATGGAAGGCTCTGGCTCTGGAGATAATTGGCTGGCCGAAGTAAGGCAGCGAGTGGCCCAGTATGGGGATGATGTACCCATGGAGACACGCCGGGTGATCTGGACCCAGGTCATGGCCGAGCGAAACACAAGGCTGGACCGAGAATTCCGGCTGGCGAAAAAGATGGAGTATGCTCAGCAGAAGGAGCGTTATAGCAGCCAAAGAGAGGCTCCATTCGAGGAGGTTAACCATTTCCCCCGGAGGCGGCCAGAGGAACCCGAAGTAGGGGTCCTCATAGACTGGTCCTGCGAGGAACCACAACAGGCAGGTGGAGATGGGACTGAGGTCTCTCCACCGGGCCCACCGGGATGCTGGGAAGCTGGCCCCGATCCCCAGCAGCAGCCGGAGTTATCGGGTGCAGATGCAGGTGGTCCCTACTCTCAAATGTTGAGGGACCTCATAGACTGGTCCTGGGAAGACCCACAGAAGATGGCAGGTGGAGATGGGACCGTGGTCTCTGCACCCAAGCTACAGGGAGTACGGACAGCCGGTCCTGCTCCCCAGCGGCAGAGTATTCTACTGGAAGGGGAGAGCCTTGTTCCCCCTCCCCAGCAGCAGAGCGCATTATTGGAAGGGGAGACAGTCGGTTCCCCTCTCCACCAGCAGAGAGAGTGTCAGGGAGAGGAGCCTGTTACCCCCTCTCCCCAGCGGCTGAAGGTGTGTAAGGGAGAGGAGCCTATTACCCCCTCTCCCCAGCGGCAGCGTAGCCCACCAAGGGGAGACACTAAGCCCCCCACCAGCGCAGATGGGACCGTGGTCTCTGCACCCAAGCTACAGGGAGTACGGACAGTCGGTCCTGCTCCCCAGCGGCAGAGTATTCTACCAGGAGGGGAGAGCCTTGTTCCTGCTCCCCAGCGGCAGAGCGCATTATTGGAAGGGGAGACAGTCGGTTCCCCTCTCCACCAGCAGAGAGAGTGTCAGGGAGAGGAGCCTGTTACCCCCTCTCCCCAGCGGCTGAAGGTGTGTAAGGGAGAGGAGCTTATTACCCCCTCTCCCCAGCGGCAGCGTAGCCCACCAAGGGGAGACACTAAGTCCCCCACCAGCGCAGATGGGACCGTGGTCTCTGCACCCAAGCTACAGGGAGTACGGACAGTCGGTCCCGCTCCCCAGCGGCAGAGTATTCTACCAGGAGGGGAGAGCCTTGTTCCTGCTCCCCAGCGGCAGAGCGCATTATTGGAAGGGGAGACAGTCGGTTCCCCTCTCCACCAGCAGAGAGAGTGTCAGGGAGAGGAGCCTGTTACCCCCTCTCCCCAGCGGCTGAAGGTGTGTAAGGGAGAGGAGCTTATTACCCCCTCTCCCCGGCGGCAGCGTAGCCCACCAAGGGGAGACACTAAGCCCCCCACCAGCGCAGATGGGACCGTGGTCTCTGCGCCCAAGCTACAGGGAGTACGGACAGTCGGTCCTGCTCCCCAGTGGCAGAGTATTCTACCAGGAGGGGAGAACCTCGTTCCCCCTTCCCAGCGGCAGCCCAGCCCACCAAGGGGAGATGATAAGCCCCACACCTGTGCAGATGGGACCGTGGTCTCTGTGCCCAAACCACAGGGGGTAGGGACAGTCGGCCCTGTTCCCCAGCAGCAGGGCTGTATATCCAAAGGGGAGACAGCCTGTCTTCTCCTCCAGCAGCAACACCAGGTCCAGAGGGAGGAGCGTGCTAACCCTTCTCCTCAGCTGGGCTCCAACCAGGCTATTCCCGTGGTAGCGCTGGCAGCAGGGCAGAGTACCGCTGGTCTCTACCCACTCAGCAACCCACCGATCCGGAAGGCTAGTACCCCCCAGAGCTGTGGTGGAGCCCCTGGACATGAACAAGCTACCCACTACCCCAGGTGCAATAACCAATTCTTGGGGGTGGGCCACTCTGTTGATTATGTTTTGTGGGTGGGTTGCTGGACTAACCAAGACTGTTGGGAGGGGAGAAATGTGACGGACTGAACCATCACTGGGGCTGCTGGAGAAGACTGAGAGCTAGCCTCCTTCCTACGGACTATGGACCCAGAACCATGGAGACCCCCTCAGACCTCTTGGGGGTTACAAGGAACAGTGAGCCCTGATTTATGTGTGGACTTTATAGGCCTTATCGTTCCTGTTGTCCATTGAAGGTGCAGGGGTGACCCCAGCTATACAAGAAGGGTTAACTCTGCACTGAGGCTCCCAGGAAAGGTGTTGGTTCATTTGTCCCTTTGTTCTGGTGTGCTAGTGATGGGATTAAGTAGCTGACTCCGGGGTAGAGGAGTAGATCACCCTCTGATACACTCAGGAGATAATCCCATCACATGTGTCTCCTCTCTTCCTATTCATCATTGAGACACTGGGGGGATCTGTTTAATTGCGTTATAATGTTAGACCACCTGAACTGTATATGTATATTAAGTTAGTCTATTGTCTGAGTTACCTGTGTCCCAGGCAGAGGGGGCGTGCTTCGGGCCTGTGGATCGGTATAAATTGTGAGTGCTGGTTGTCATTAAAGTGTCCTGTTCTACCCTTCATGAAGTCTGGGCTCATGTTTGGGGGATTGGAGAACTACACTCTGGGGATTGCTATAATCATTATACTCTCCAGAGTATATTCCCTAGCTCTTGTGAGAGCTGTTCTTGTTCCTGTTTCGCTCTCTGGACTAAGGAGAGGTACGGCGAAAACCCAAACTAAGCTGAGGCGGTTCGTGGGGTTTGAGGTGGTTCTGGTGTCGAGTGCAGTGCTGATGGTCCTTGGCAAGCACTAGGCGCATCGGTCGACGGAGGCACCCAGTCGGGGTGGCAGGCGTTTCGTCACATCCCCCTTTTACATATCCCCCATTTTCATGTCCCCCATTATGGGGACATGTAAATGGGGGACAAGAAAATTATGCAGGCCATGAAAGTGGGGGACATAAAAATGGAGGCCACTGTGTGGGACATGAATAAGGGGGCCACTGTGGGGGACATTATTTTTAATAAGGATTATTATGGACATTATTTAGAATGGAGGCTGCTGTTGGTGTCACTATAACTGTATAATGTCCCCTGATAGGCCTAGTCCTGAGTTATATTACCCCTGTATAATAATGTACCCTGATACCCCCTAGTTATATTACCCCAGCGAGTAATATAACTAAGGGTATTAGGTTACATTATTATACAGGGGTAATATAACTCAGGAGGCCTATCAGGGACATTATCAGAGGTAGGCCCCATGCCTACGGCCGTGTATGGTCCTTGAAACCCGGCCTGGCATTCTTCTGCCGGCCGGAGCGCATGGCGTCATTGGTTGCTATGACCCGTGCGCTTCATGCTGCCGCAGGAATACGTATGGGTGTATTACTGTATTCCTGCGGCGGCATGAAGCGCACAGCGTCATAGCAACCAATAACGCCGTGCGCTCCGGCCGGCAGAAGAATGCCAGGCCGGGTTTCCAGGACTGTACACGGCCGTGAGCATGCGGCCTACCTCTGTATAATGTCCACTGAGAGGCCTCCTGAGTTATATTACCCCTGTATAACTGATACCACTCAGTTATATAATACAACTGAGGGGTATCTGGGTAAATTATACAGGACAGGGTAATATAACTAAGGCCTCATGCACACGACATTCATTTCAATGGGTCAGCAAAAAAAATCCTGATAGTTCATCCGTTTGTGTTCCGCGTCCGTTGTCCGTGTTTCCCTTGAGCAAAAAAAAAAGTGCATGTGTCCTATTTTTTTACATTTGCAGACAAGAATAGGCATTTAATGCAGGGATCTGTGGAAAAAAAACGGATGTCGCATCCATTTTTTTGCAGACTCACAATTTGTGGACCCAAAAAATATTAGCATGTAGCCTAAGTGGTATCAGGGTACATTATTATACAGGGGTATATAACTCAAGAGGGCTATCAGGGGACATTATTCAGGGGTAATATAACTTAGATTACCTCTGTATAATGTCTGATAGGCCTCCTGTGTTATATTACCCCTGTATAATAATGTACCCTAATACCACTTAGTTATATTACCCAGCGGAGTAATATAACTAAGGGGTATCAGGGTACATTATTATACAGGGGTAATATAACTCAGGACTAAGCCTATCAGAGCACATTATACAAGGGTAATAAAACTTTTATTACCCCCGTATAATGTTCCCTGATAGGCCTCCTGAGTTATATTACCCCTGTATGCTAATGTATCCTGATACCACTTAGTTATATTACCCCTTGTTACCTCATGTACAGAGTCCCGAGAGGAAGAACCAAAAAACCATACTGCCCAGTGGACGGCGTGTTCTTAGACGTTACCCCTCAGCCGAAGTGGTGTCCGAGATCCTCAAGGTCCAAGCCAAGTAATTGTAAGTTTTCGTGTGGAGTATGTTAATGTTATACACATATAAACCAGAAATAAATGTGGCCTCAATGGGAGGAACTGCTCAAACCCCTGACACTATTGTGTGTCTTTTATTGGGGGAGCAGTTCCTCCGCATGTGGCTCGCACGAAACAGTGTCAGGGGTTGTAGCAGTTTCCCCCATTGAGGCCACGTTTATTTCCGTGATTTTTGTGTTTTATATGTATTGAATGTGCCATGCTCTCTATAGCTGGTAATCATTCTGTTTCACCTGGCAGCCTGTGTCACATGGTCTGTTATAGGCATAGCTTGCAGCCTTATCTGTCTCCCATTGCATTGCTGGTCCTACAATGCAGGTAAGTGGGAGCTGGGCTGTGACCGAATTTCGTCGCCTCTCAGACCCTGTTCACACACAATAGATAGCGTAGGGGGGGGGGGACCCCCATGCCTTGCCATGAGCTGCCATGAGACTTTTAGCAGTTTAAGCTGTAATTTATTATTTTCTTTTGCTGTAAATAAATCTTGTGTTATGCAAAAATAAAATATATGGTGAGCCGGTTGCTACAGTACTCTTCGGATATGATTTTATCAAGCAGTTTTGATATGGGGGGGGGGGGAAGAGTTTTTTTGACACTCGCCCTGAGACAAATTTTACCTAGAAACTGCACTGCTGAATACCATCACTCCCCAGGGTTAGGCTCTGAAGCAATAAAGGGCAGAGTAATGGTGGAGGGGGAGAAATAGTTCAGTACAGACTTTTATAAAAACACTCTGCAGTGGTGTGCCTAGGGTGTTTGGCACCCGGGGTGGGTCCTTTCTCTGGCACCACCCCCCAATACTTAAAAAAAATGTACCCCCTCACAGTAGTATTGCCCTCATTGTACAACCTTCACAGTAGTTTTGTACAGATGTGTGCCCCTTCACAGTAGTAATGCCCACATTGTGCCCTCTCACAGCAGTTATCCCCACATTGTGCCCCCTCACAGTAGTTATGCCCTCTCTGTGCCCCTTCCACAGTTGTAATGCCCTCTTTGTGGCCCCCTTCGCAGTAATAATCACCATTGCGTCCCTTTCATAGTAATAATCTCCATTGTGCCCCTTTATAGTAATAATGCCCACTGTGCCCCTTCAGTGTAATAATGCCCATTGTGCCCCCTTCACAGTAATAATGCCCACTGTGCCCCCTTCACAGAATTATTGCCCTCTGTGCTTCCTTCACAGTAATAATGCCCACTGTGCCCCTTCACAGTAATAATGCCCTCTGTGCCCCCTTCATTGTAGTAATGCCCTCTGGCTCTGTGCCCCCTCCATAGTAATGATGCTCCCTGTGCCCCCTCCATAGTAATAAAGTCCTCTGTGCCCCCTCCATAGTAATAAAGCCCTCTGTGCCCCCTCTGTATTAAAAAAAAACAACAAAAAACACTAACTACTCACCTGCAGGACTGTGTGGGCAGAGCTTATGCAGATTTCTTGTTTGCAGGCTCCGCCCATGCAGGCTGGCAGCGCGATCTGTGCCTGCAGGCTGAATGGTGGATCGGGGAGAAGTCTTCCTGCTTCACCATTCAGAGCACTGCAGGCCTGAAGGAGGGGAGGAGCACAGGGAGCTGAGCGGTGAGTGACAGGACCGCAGCTCCCATCGCTCCAGCAATGAGCGCTTCCATCTATATTGACAGAAGCGCTCATTGCTTTTGACACCCCACCGAGAGCCGGCACCTGGGGCGTACCACCCCCCACAGACCCCCCCACCTCCCTCCCCCTTCGTACGCCACTGACACTCTGTCAGTTAATCTATAGGTAGTCAGGATGATTCTCCTCTCCTTCCAACTCTAGACTAAGACCGAATAGAGTAGAAGTCGAAATGGCTAAACACTTCTTGCCACCCCTCCCTTGATAGAAAACGGGACTTGCCCACTTCTGCCCAAAAGGGGGAGAATGGAATGGTAAATTCCATTCTATCTAAAGATCTTTCTGCCATTGCCACCTGCTGGCTAACCAGGCATATAACATGCAATACAACAAATAACAGTTACATAGCAATAATAGGAATGCACAATTTAGGAGGACCTGGAATCAATATACAGATGCCAGTATTGGTAGATATTCAAAGACAGTAGCAGGGTATAGGAATTATAATACCACTCTATATTGCAGGATGCCTGATAGTTCTACTGCTAGGTAGTTCAACGTCCCTGCTGTCTATTCTATCTTAGTCTGTTTATTTCATTTGTTTGTAATTGCACTCTGCGTTCAAACTGCATTTACACAGCTCAGTAATGTTTAGCACTACTACAACTGAAATACACCAAGCATATTCAACTCTGCTTCACTGCTGTACATCTACAGTGCATCAACACTGCACTACTATAACTACTGTCACTGCCATACAACATGTTGTTCAACTCTGCTTCATGGTGGCACATACACAGTCCTGCATCAACACAGCACTGCTACAACTTTACTATACCAAGTGTTGTTCAACAGCCAGAGGAAGCAGCCATCGTCATCTTGAAGCTCATGTATGCGGAGGAGGACAGGTGAATATGTTTACTTCACTGACTCTGGGGCGGCCTAAATTAGGACAGCGGGATAACAGTATACAGTCATGTATGGTTGCATAGAGTATGACTGTATATCTTATTTTGACCAATTACATTGCCTATTGGCCAACCTTTTTAAAATCGGCGTTAAAAGAGATTTTATCTAATAGAATGTAGTAGTTTGTGGCCCCGTGGCATTAGCAAATAAATATCCTTACAATTAACTGCATTTTTTTAAAAATACTTCTTGTTTGTTGTCTAATTTTGACTATTTCTGCCCATAACTTTATTTATGGCCCGAAAATTGCAGGATATTGGTTGGCACAAGAAGCTCCTTCAAATAATCAGTTGAACAGTGGACTTCCAGAAGGGTCTTACTCAATGAATTGTTAAAATGAGAGCAAAGGATATGTGATAAGTTGGAAAGATGTGGAGAAAATGGATTAGATTTAATAACATATTAAATAATATTTTATTCAATGCCTAACCTTTCAACAAACTTTGTAGTAATCATTAATAAACACTATTTCTGGCCGCTATATAACTTGTAACTGGCATTTTATAGCAATTTTCTCATCTGTATACTAAATCTTTAATTTGAAGTTCTGTCAGAGCTAGTGGATGGAGACTAGCTCCTATAGACTGCACATAGGCATTAGAAGAGAATCTGTTTCCTAACTTTCTCTCTCTTACCCAGAAGCAGCCCTAGGATCATGGAAAACATTACTGAGAAGTACTGATGTCACTATAGCACTTAACTAAGATAGTAATTATCTATTTGGCTGGTGTAGTCTCTCTAGATTTGTGCATCTCACTCATTTCATACACACAGTTTCTCATAAATTTTAGAGACAAAGACATTCTATAAATGTGTGTGTGTGTGCGTGTTGGGGGGGGGGGGATAACTGTAGAACAAGGCATCTCTTTCTTATAAGATATATTTCAAAGTTTATTATGGTTGCTTGTACTAGTTATTTATGCACAGTTGTGTGAAAAGTTAGTGACCATTAAAAGAGCACCTACTACTGAGATTAGGTGTTTTCTTACCTCCCCCCTTTTTTTCCTACATTTGAAGATTAGGGAAGGATTGGATTTGTAGGGAGGGGGTAGGGATTATTTTTTTTTTTAGATTTTGTATCTGGAAGATTCGGGAAATCTATTTATGAAGTTATTGCGCAAAGTCTTGCAAGACTTCGCAAAGTCATAACTTCGGCTCATCAGAGCTACTACATTCTAGTACTGTATGGAGCACTAGGTCCGTACAGTATTGAAACAAAGTTTTATGCGAATCGACTTTGGATGTTTTATCCAAAGTCGATTTGCTCATCCCTAGTTATTACACATGCCCAAACTTTTGTGGACTGGCGAGGTGCTCCCCCCTCTTTGGGAGAGCAGGAGGCTGTATTTCTTTTCTTCCCCCTCATCGGAACTACCTGGTCCTGCGTGTCGGGGTGCTCCGGTGCCATTTTTTCTTATGGCGCTCCCCTCCTTGCGGTGCCGCTCTCCCTCCCGGCTCTCTGATGCTGGTGAGGATGGGCGCCGCTATGTCCGGAAGTGACGCGCTGCCTGCTGCGACTTCACTTCCGGTTTTTCCGGAGCTTTTTTCATAGTTGGGGACACTATATTTCTTATTTAAGATATACATAAGTGAGGTTATTTTAAACCTAAAACTTTTTAGAGGGGTCATGCTTCAGGGGGATGGTTTTCAAACAGGAAATCCCACCCCTGGGCGGAGCTTTTTCCTTTTAAGCTCCCTGATCCCATCATTCTGTCTCTGTTTGCGCTGCTTTGACAAGCTAGCTCCAAAGTTCCCTTGTGTTTCTTTGACTGAGAGTTTTCTCTGTCTTTTGACTGTTTTCTTCAGCCACTGTTTTTTTTTCAGTGTTGGGGGGCATATCGTTATTGTATTTTAACTTCCTGTTGTTGGGCTTTACGAATGTTTTAATCTATCCTTTTGTTACAGTGATGGCATCCCCTAGAGAGTCAGATCAACAGCGGAAGTCGTCGGCCAAGAGGAAACACCTGGCCTTTTATGACTGCAACACGCCCTTGGACGACAGCTGCCCCTATTCTAGGTGTGACAGTTGTCGTTCCCGCACCAACACTGAACCTACTATGCAAGATATGTACCAGTGGGCAAAGACGTATGTTGACGACTCAATCAAGGGGGTAGTACGTTTATTGAACGAGAGGTTACCAGGTCCCCCCCAGACTCCGATGGAAGTTGCCGCCCCTGCTGACAGACCCACCCCCTTCTCAGTGGGGTCATCTTCTTCAGAGGATAAAGAATCAACTTTGTGCTTTTTCCCACCCGAAAAAACGCAGAAGTTATTGAAGTCTATCAGGTCGGGGGACCATGATGTTGACACAGGGGAGTCCTCCGATCCCGCCGGTCGGGCACAGCGTGTCTTTAAGGCGGATGAGACCCTTCTCTCTGTGATGCGCACAGAATGGAGGACACCGGAAAAAGCTCCAGTCCTCACCAGAAAATTTTAATTGATGTTTCCGATGGCCAAACCCTTGGTGGAATCATGGGGTTCTATTCCCAAGGTGGACATGGCTATAGCCAAATTGTCCAGGCGCACTCTGGTCCCTGCAGACGATGGGTCTAGTCTGCAGGACCCTCTTGATAGGAGGGCAGAGAGCACCCTGAGAAGGAGCTACTCGGCGGCCGCAGCCTCGGCTTCAACATCCATTGCAGCCACGGAAGTCACTTCCTTTTTGCGCTCCAAGTTGAATCAGATTTAAACGGATGTCGACCAGAGTGTCTCCTGGGACGATATCCTGGCCGCATTAAAAACGGTTAATTTGTCCATGGACTTCTTATGTGACATGTCCCAGATACAACTGAAGTTGGCAGCCAAAACAATGGCTCTAGTGTCGGCTGCCCGAAGACCTTTATGGCTGAAACCCTGAAATGCGGATACCGCTTCCAAATACAATTTGTGTGGGCTCCCCTTCGAGCCGGACCGCCTGTTCGGTTCTGAGTTAGACAGAATCATGGAGCGACTCTCCGATAAGAAAGGGAAGAGTCTCACCCAACAGCCCTTTCGGGGTCGTAGCAGGCAAGATCGCGGAGACAGGTCCGTACAGCAGGCCAGAGCACGTAGAGATTGAGGGGGGGAAGTCTTTAAGATCCTCAAGATGCTCCCGCAGACCCACCGAGGAGGCAAAACCCTCCTGACTATGGGCCTCTCAGAGGCTCTCGGTTAAATCCTGCTGCCCCTGTCGTTACGCCTCTGGATTTTCCCGTACCCCTCCCCCAGCTTCCCGTGGGGGGACGTCTCTCCCACTTCAAACATGTATGGGCCCAGGAAATTTCAGACTCCTGGATCCAAAGCATAGTTTCTGCCGGTTATCTAATAGATCTCGTCTCTCTTCCCCAAGAAAGGTTCATCACTACTCGAAGTTTTCTGCCTGCCAGACAGAGGATCCTAGAGTCCTATATTCAGGACTAAATTTCCAAGGGAGCCCTGGAGGAGGTACCGGCAGGGGAGAGTGGGTTAGGGATTTATTCTCCAGTATTCCTGGTGCCCAAGAAAACAGGAGATCTCCGGATGATCATAGATTTGAGATTCCTCAATCGATTTGTAAGGAGAACCAGGTTCCGGATGGAAACCATAAGGTCAGTCAGCCACGTCCTCAACCCTGGAGACGTGATGGCTACTCTGGACCTCAAGGATGCTTAGCTCCACATCCCAATCCACCCTTCCTCTCGGAAATTCCTCAGGATCGCGGTCCAGATTTCAGGAGTGTGCAGGCACTTCCAGTTTGCCGCCCTCCCTTTTGGGATCTCATCTGCCCCTCTTATATTCACTAAGGTGGTAGTGTCGGTGGTGGCAGCTCTGAGACTTCAGGGACTGACCATTGTTCCCTATTTGGATGATTGGCTTCTTCTAGCCTCTTCAGTTCCAATACTTACCCATCATCTTCATGTCGCAATTTCCTTTCTGCTCCGCCTAGGCTGGATCATCAACTGGCAGAAGTCGAATGTGAGCTCATCGTCTTCAATCCATTACTTAGGATTCGTGGTCGACTCCCTGGAGATGTCCCTCCAGTTGATCCCAGAAAGAAGAGCGCGGATTCAGGACCTGGCGAGGTTCCTTTCTATCCCACGTCGAGTCTCCATCCGGACTCTCATGAAGATGCTGGGGCTGTGCTGGGGCTGATGTCAGCAGCTGCAGATGCAGTCCCATGGGCTTTATGGCACCTCTGTCCTCTCCAATCAGAGGTTTTAGACAAATGGAACCGCCGCCCTGCGGGGCTACATTCCCTGTGCTCCCTATCCAACCAAACCCGGAATCCCCTCAGATGGTGGTTCCATCTGCCGATAGTGAAGTCTATGACCCAACCAGTTTGGCTTATATTGACAACAGACACGTCCCTTGTAGGCTGGGGTGCCCATTTAGACGGATCCCTAGTTCGGGGATCTTGGTCTCCTCAGGAGCGGCATCTTTCTTCGAATCTCCGCGAGATGCATGCTATCCAGCTAGCCCTCCTTCACTTCGCCCCTCAGATCCGGGGCAAGACAGTGAAAGTCCAGTCAGACAACATGACTGCGGTGCTTTACATAAACAAGCAGGGAGGCACAAGATCCTTACCCCTTCTGTCAGAGATCGGGGTAATTCTGCAGTGGGCAGAGCTGAACCTATCCCATCTATCTGCCACTCACATCTGAGGCTCCCTCAACATCATTGCGGATTACCTAAGTCGAGGCTTACCGACCATGGAGTGGTCACTGCATCCGGAGATCTTCAGGCAGTTAGTCCACAGATGGGGCATGCCAGAAGTGGATCTCATGGCAACCAGGTTCAACGCCAAGGTGCAGAGGTTCTGCTTCCTTTACAGGGAGGACAACCCCCTGACGATAGACGCTCTGACGATACTGTGGAGGTTCAGGCTGGCTTACATCTTCCCTCCGTTTTCCATGATACCGAGGGTATTGATGAAAATCCGACAGGATCAGGCCTCGGTAATAGCCATCATACCGTTTTGGCCCAGAAGATCCTGGTTTACCCAGCTCATTCAGATGAGTCGGGGACAATACTGGAGACTCCCCCCGGAGCAGACCCTGGTGTCGTGGGACACTCACCTCTGCCCAGATCTGCACAGATTCAACCTGACAGCCTGGAGGTTGATCAGTCCCTTCCCAGAGTGGGAGGGCTCTCTGAGTCGGTCCTAAAAACCCTGTCGCATTCCAGAGCAGAGTCTACGAAGAAGGCCTACTCCCGGATTTTGAAGATCTTCACATCATTGTGTAGTTCCAACCAGGTGGCGTCTGCAGATCCGCCCCTTCCTGCGATATTACAGTTCCTTCAGGATGGACTAAATAAAGGTCTCTCCCCATCAACCCTGAAGGTTCAAGTCTTTGCCATCTCGGCCTGTTTCAACAGACCTTACTCTCGGGACCCGCTCATCAAACGCTTCCTTAAGGGAGCTGAAAGATTGAAGCCTACAATACTGAAACCCGTCCCTCAATGGGACCTATCAGTACTGTAATTCTCAAGGGGTTAGCATCTCCCCCCTTTGAACCTTTGGAGGAGGCAAGCCTTAAATTCTTAACTCTTAAGGTGGTCTTTCTTCTGGCTATAACCTCAGCCAAGAGAATCTCTGAGCTGCAAGCTTTTTCTGCAATGCATCCATAAATGCGTCCTCATTTTTTTACAGGACAGAGTCCTTCTGAAATTTCTACCTTATTTTAGACCTAAGGTTCCAACCTTTCAAAATATTAACCAGACATCCACTGGACATTTCGAGATTACTCCAGGTCTATGTGGATAGATCTAGGGAGTTCAGGAGAGATGAGAACCTCTTCATCCTGTTTGCCGGGAAGTCTAAAGGCCGTAAAGCGTCTAAAGCTACTATTAGTCGCTGGGTCAGGGAAGCTGTCAAGGAGGCTTTTATGTCCCAGTCTTTAGATCCTCCAGAGTTTGTGAGGGCCCATTCTACCAGGGCCGTTGCAACCTCTGTTGCGGAGAGAAGTCTTCTCCCCTTAGAGTTGATCTGTAAGGCAGCTTCCTGGAGCTCTGAATCAACCTTCATCTCTCATTATAGAATAGATGCTAAGGTAGCAGAGTTTTCGGCCTTCGGGCAGACAGTTCTTACTTCTGCCAGTCATGAGGACCCTCCCTAGGGGATTCTTCTTGCTATCTCCCCATCTGTGCTGCTGGTAGGACGTAAGGGAATCGTTAATTTCTAACGATAATTTGTCCCTTAGTCCTAACAGCAGCACACAAATTTTCCCACCCTAAGTACATTCTTGTTACAGACACGGTGGGCTGGGGGGTGATCCCCTCCCTTTATGGGAGGTGGAGTTTGTTCATTAGTTTCTTTTGGGCTCATTAAAATTCCACCGGTCCTACCAGTCCACAGGGGGCAGTTAACCCCATCTGTGCTGCTGTTAGGACTAAGGGCAAACAAATTATCGTTAGAAATTAACGATTCTATGTAGTGATATTCCTTGTAATGTAATGAGTTAGGAATAGTTAGACATACACAACCTCCATGGTGCTGATAAGGCCGCATTCCTGAGTGGTTACCTCAGAGACTTGTGAGCTGCACACTGGAGGTGGGGCTGAAGTGTATAAACCTGGTTGCACAGACAATTAATTGAGGAACTTCATCCGGGTAGGTTGAATTGATTGAAACACTCTTTCTTTTAACACCCTGGGACTTGGGTGGGCAACCTGTGGCACTCCAGCTGTTGTGAAACTGCAACTCCCAGCATGCATTCTTGTTCTGTTCCTCTCAGAACTCTCATAGAAATAAATGGAGCATGCTGGGAATTGTAGTTTCACAACGGCTGGAGTGCCGCAGGTTGCCGACCCTTGCCCTGGGATGAGGGCCATGTGCTATGACATGACGACCAGACTCCTATCCCGTATTGTTTGGGTAGGCCTCTGATGATTATTTACTTTTACTACTCTTATCTCTTTACCTTATATTTAATCACACTTAGTAAATATATTTTTTTTCATCACTAAGTCTGTTAAGCCTATTTATCCTCAAATCGTTGAGTTCACGTTTTAAAACAAACATGACCAACATTTATTTTTATATATCTTAAATATAAAAATGTGACTTCAACAATAGGTATTTTTCTGATGACACATTTTCTGCAAGTCAAGAGAAATCGTTTTCAGCCAAATTAGCGTTTGGCCAGCAGCTAATATATATGCCCCACGTTGCATGTTCATTGAATAGATCATAAAAAATGAATCATATTTACCATTTACATGCTGTTAAATAAGAGATCCAGTAGAGGTTTATATTTACTTAAAGATTATTGTCGTAACCTGGTGTTCAGAGTGTATAGCAATTTGCATATCCATCTACTGATCAGGCCAGCAGCACTCAGCTCAGTAGATGGACAGGCACATTGCTGGAAATAGTCATATTATTTCACTTAATCATGTAAATAGCATCATTATTTTTCTGATCAGTTAAATATGTAATGGTGGGACAACCACTTTAAGTCTTATAGTCAGAAAAGCACTTCCATTCTTTCTGGTTATAGCACACCATCCAAAATCCTATATCTGGTCCAGGTGCAGGTACTCGTATGTGAGAAGGATCCACTTTCCTGACAACAGTTATCTGTATTCTATCCTCAAGTAGTTAATGTTCAGTTACACGGTAATAAAATCACTGTTATTGCTCATTAAAAGCTATTCACTTAAATGACTGGTATTGTGAGATAACAGATCCCCCAATGAGCCGGTGAACAGTGCTGCAGCGTCGCAGCATGGCACAGAGACAAATAACAGAACATTTAGCATTTACCACTGTGTGACTTGAACTCTAGCAGAACACTATAGAAAGCTACAGTAATTAAGACTGATTGCTTCACAACACTGCAGCTCGTTACATAGTGGTTAACCAAAGACATCAGTACATAGTCTTAATTGCACTGAAAAATATAAGATAGATATATAAAAATCCCACTTTTTTACCTTGGATTATGTCAAAATGGGCCAGACATTTTAAATAGCTTAACCCCTTATGGACCGGGCTCATTTTCACCTTAAGGACCGGGCCATTTTTTGCAAATCTGACCAGTGCCACTTTATGTGTGAATAACTTTAAAAAGCTTTTACTTATCCAGGCTATTCTGAGACTGTTTATTCGTCACATATTGTACTTCATGACACTGGTAAAATGAAGTAAAAAAAATTCATTTTTATTTATTAAAAAATACCAAATTTAGCCAAAAAGTTTCAATTTCTCTACTTCTATAATACATAGTAATGCCGCCAAGAAAAGTAATTAATTTACATTCCCCATATGTCTACTTCATGTTTGGATAATTTTGGGAATGCCATTTTATTTTTTGGGGACGTTACAAGGCTTAGAAGTAAATCTTGAAAATTTTATGAAATTTTCAAAAACCCACTTTTTAGGGACCAGTTAAGGTCGGAAGTCACTTGGTGAGGCCTACATAATAGAAACCATTATAGAAACAACACCCCTCTAGGTATTCTAAACTGATTTTACAAATGTAATTAACCCTTTAGGTGTTTCACAAGAGTTATTGGCTAATGGAGAGGAAATTTCAGAATTGCAATTTTTTGGCAAATTTTCATTTTAATCCATTTTTTTTCCAGTAACTAAGCAAGGGTTAACGGCCAAATAAAACTCTATATTTATTGCCCTGATTCTGTAGTTTGCAGAAACAACCCATATGTGGTCGTAAACTACTGTATCGCCACGTGGCAGGGCGTAGAGGGAAAGGAGCGCCGTGTGGTTTTTGGAAGGCAGATTTTGCTGGACTGGTTTTTAGACACCATGTCCCATTTAAAGCCCCCCTGATGCCCCCTTGGGGTAGAAACTCCATAAAATTGACCCCATATAAGAAACTACACCCCTCAAGATATTCAAAACTGATTTTACAAATGTCATTAACCCTTAGGTGTTTCACAAGAGTTATTAGCAAATGGAGATGAAATTTCAGAATTGCAATTCTTTGGCAAATTTTCCATTTTAATCCATTTTTTCCAGTAACTAAGCAAGGGTTACCAGCCAAACAAACCCAATATTTTTTGCCCTGATTCTGTAGTTTGCAGAAACACCCCATATGTGGTAGTAAACTACTGTATGGCCACGTGGCAGGACGTAGAGGGAAAGGAGCGCTGTGTGGTTTTTGGAAGGCAGATTTTGCTGGACTGGTTTTTAGACACTATGTCCCATTTGAAGCCCCCCTGATGCCCCCCTGGGGTAGAAACTCCATAAAAGTGACCCCATTTAGGAAACTACGGGATAGGGAGGCAGTTTTCTTGGGACTATTTTTAGGGTACGTATGATTTTTGGTTGCTCTATATTACATTTTTGTGACGCAAGGTTACCAAAAATAGAAATTTTGAAATTTCATCTCCATTTGCCATAAACTCTTGAGGAACACCTAAAGGGTTAACAAAGTTTGTAAAATAAGTTTTGAATACCTTGAGGGGTGCAGTTTATTAGATGGGGTCACTTTTATGGAGTTTATACTCTAGGGGTGCATCAGGGGTTCTTCAAATGAGACATGGTGTCAAAAAAAAAGGCCATCAAAATCTGCCTTCCAGAAACCATATGGCGTTCCTTTCCTTCTGCGCCCTGCCATGTGCCCGTACAGCAGTTTATCACCAAATATGGGGTGTTTCTGTAAACTGTAGAATCAGGGCAATCAATTTTAAGTTTTATTTGGCTTTTAACCGTTGCTTTGTTACTGGAAAAAATTGATTAAAATGGAAAATTGCCAAAAAATAGCTGCTTTGGCACAGTTTTTATTTTATTTTTTTGACCGTGTTAATCTGAGGGGTTAGGTGATGGGGTATTTTTATAGAGCAGATTGTTACGGACGCGGCGATATCTAATTTGTCTACTTTTTTAAATGTATTTAGGTTTAACACTATATTATCCTATTTAAAACACAATAAAAAAATGTTAGTATCTACACAGTCTAAGAGTCCGTTTTTTTAAAGTTTTTTTTCTGATTGTCTTAGGTAGGGGCTAATTTTTAGGGGAACGAGGCAACGGTTTTATTGGCACTATTTTGGACGGCATATGACTTTTTGATCGCTTGCTATTACACTTTTTGTGATGTAAGGTCACAAAAAAATTCCTTTTTTTTTGCACCGTTTTTTATTTTTTTTCCCGTGTTGATCTAAGGGGTTAGGTCATGGGGTATTTTTATAGAGCAGATTATTAAAGACGCGGCGATACCTAATTTGTCTACTTTTTAAATTATTTTAGTTTTACAAACTATGCTGCTTTAGAAGAAAATGTATGCCTCATTTGTCAAAGAACAGATTTTAGGTAAGCATTTATATAACTTCCTAACTAACGTAGCAAGTAATTGAGCTGTCAGAGATGACATCTTTGTAAAGCCTATAGGAGGTACGGTATAAACAGATTTCCAAGTGACCGAGTCCAATGAAGTAACCTGCTATCATCATAAATTGGTGCTGGTGAATGGAAGATTTTCATGTTATTAAAATAACTACTTTAACCAGTCATGAATCTAAAATCTCTGGAGAGGGGGGAAAGAAACATTATATACTGAAGCTATAAAGCATGCTTCCAGCTTTATGTTCATTTTTACAGTATGTCTAAAAAAAAAACAACAGCTGAAAGGTCAGTATGTCTAACAGACAACCTCTGGCCAGTGATTGGCTGCCGTGTGTCCATGCCACTACTGTATGCTATACATTGTGGACACAGAGGTCATTATTTTTAGAGTTCGTGTGATTAGTCCACAGGCTAATCTGTCCCCATCCAATGACAGCTTCCACTATATGCCCCAGGGAATGCTAGGGTATATAGGGGAATGCAGCACTACTCATGTATTACTGCAGAAAATAGTCCAAGATTGTGGTGACAGATTCTGTTTAATAAATTTGGCGCATCTTACTCAGAGTCTAGCACATTTCTTATTAAGGTTGCCATAGAAATGCTAGTCTTAATAAATCTGCCCCTTACTTTCCTGAGGTCTGAACTTGAAGGGCTTGCCTCACTTTAGAAAAAGTTATTACAAACCACTTACTAATGTACAGGACTGCCATCAGAAATTTTGGGGCCCCTTACACAGCTCAAGGCCTGGGCCCCCCCCCCCCCGACACTGCCCCAGTGGCGGATCCAGAGCCTGGTCTTTGGAGGGGCACTTCCCCCAGGAATAGGAGATAATGGGGCCCCTGTGTCCCCGTCCACCCTCAAGCCACACCTACACACAGCCCCACCCATATATCGCGCCAATACCTCTTACATCCAAGGACGTCTCCCACACAGCCCTCCACACTGCCCCTCACTGAGTAATTTGCCCTCCCAAGTTAATTTTGCCCCCACACAAGTTAATTTTGCCCCCATACAGCCCTGCATTATGTAATTTGCCCCCACACGGTCCTCCATTATGTAGTTTGCCCACCACACTGACCCCCCACTGACTAATTTTCCCCCCTCACAAGTGAATTTTGCCCCATACAGCCCTGCATTATGCAAGTTGCCCCCACTAAGTAATTTGCCCCCACATGTCCCTCCACTATGTAGTTTGCCCGCCACACTGACCCCCACTGAGTAATTTGCCCCTTCCCCACAAGTTAATTTTACCCCCAGACAGCCCTGCATTATGTAATTTGCCCCCACAGTCCACACTAAGTAATTTTGCCCCCACACAGCCCTCTATGTAGTTTGCCCGCCACACTGACCTCCCACTAAGTAATTTGCCCCCACACAAGTTAATTTTGCCCCTCCATTGTTGCCCCCGTACTTGTGTCGCTGATTCCGGCCAGCTTGCTCCCCAGCACCGGCAGGAGGTACCCTTTCCTTAAATCCAGTCTCTGTGCATGGGCGTCCGCAGAAATTTTTCCAAGGAGGGGATAATTTTATTGACATCCATGCTCTGCTTGTTTCTGAGAATGTAATGAAGGTGAGGGGCGACGTGATGGAAAAGCTTAAATGTATATTAGAAGTGCCATAACAGGAACATATTGAAAATATTTATTTTTTGTGAACAACAGAAAACTGGTCAATTAAATAAAGGCTTTGGATCCGGGGGCTGGGCCGAGAGTAAATGGATGGGGCGTGAATTAATATAAATTAAATTTAAATTTCATAACATTAAAGGTTTAGTTTATTTCAAGATAGAAAAGCATATAAAGACGCACCTAGGTTTTTGAGGAGAAAAATAAGAAAAAAATTATTTTTCACCAAAGGGGAGCATTTGGTGGGATTTGAACCAATGGTGGCCTGTGGATGGCACTGTTTTTTTGGGGGGGGATCTGTGGATGGCACTGTTTTTTTTTGGGGGGTCCGTGGATGGCACTGTTTTGGGGGGGGATCTGTTTGGGGGGGGGGATCTGAGGATGGCACTGTTTTGGGGGGGGGATCTGAGGATGGCACTGTTGTGGGGGGGAATGTGGATGGCACTGTTGTGCGGGGATCTGTGGATGACACATATATAGCACAGGATCCCCCCTAAGTGCCATCCACACTGATCCTCAATAAGTGACCCCCAACACTCAGAATTAATAGTGGTATAATAAAGCAAAGACCTTTTTTTTTTCAGAATCGCGCCACACTCCGGAGCCCAGTGCCACCTCCTAGTTAATTTATTCACCTCACTTGCGGCTGACGTAATCTCGCGCAGTGTGTCTGCGTAAATAGTAAATAAGCTAGTTTGCACGTCAGACAGACACACACGCAGGGACAGACAGACAGAGACACACACGCAGGGACAGACAGACAGAGACACACACGCAGGGACAGACAGACAGAGACACACACGCAGGGACAGACAGACAGAGACACACACGCAGGGACAGACAGACAGAGACACACACGCAGGGACAGAATCATATACACCATGGCCCTCAGAATACACCTGGATCTGTGCTATAAACCCCCTTAATTGCACCAGATTCCACTCCACTTGAACCCCACTGCCCCTGAGTGCTCCACCTGTTCCCTCATACATGAGCTGCCCCTCACCTGCTCTCCATGAAGCTTTGTGGACTCCAGCACATCCTCCATCACTGAGCAGCCTGCAGGCACACAGCCCCTCCTCCCTCCACAAGCTGCTGCTGCTGTCGGGTTTGTCCATGTGACTATGAAGGAGCATGTGACCAGTGATGTCACAGACCTCCTTCTAGCAACTACATTCTACCCATGGATCTGCAGAGACTCCAGCTATCTTGTTCTCAGAACAAGATAGCTGGGGCCCGGGGCCCCGGGAGGTAAGAAACAGGCTGCAGAAGGAAGAGGGGGAGGAGCACTGGGCCCCAGAGCCAGCTGCCACAATAAAAAAAAATAAAAAAAAATAAAAAAAGTTTCAGGACTGGCCGGGCCCCCCCAGGGTCAGGGCCCCTGACTGGGGTATGGGCTGTACCCCCCTGATGGCGGCCCTGCTAATGTATTATGATTATCCATATTGCTTCATTTGCTGGCTGGATTCATTTTTCCATCACATTATACACTGCTCGTTTCAATGGTTACAACCACCCTGAAATTCAGCAGTGGTGGCCGTGCTTGCACACTATAGGAAAAAGGGATAATTACAATACATTAGAAATCTGTATTAGCTTTACCTACATGATAGATGCTACTTCCTGAAGTGACACAACCCCTTTAAGATATTAGGTACTTTTATTCATTTTAAAATCTCAAAATATTTGGATTTTGTTACATGCATAATTATGTATTTTGGATTTTAACAATGTATTTTGTATCACTTGAATATTATGCTTCTTTATGTGATTCATTTGAGACTTTCACTTTTATTAGGTTTCACTCACAGAATTGGGTTGTTTTGAAAAAACAGAGGCCCTCACTCCTCTTGTTTTAATTGTTGCTTTGTAATGTCTGGTTTTGTTTGTACATGAGCCCTCTGCGGAATATGTTGGCGCTATATAGATAAAGATTATTATTACTTATTATTATTGAAAAAAAAACATGGTAGTCATCTCCTAAATCGCCAGCCACTTTAATATCGATAATCACTGGAGCATCACTGTTGAATGTTTTTTTCATGTTAGTAGCACGTGGAACATAGTTCTTAAAGGAAATTTTATCTGCCAGTTAAAACCAAATAGTCACACATATCCTTTTTTCTAATCTGTTTTTATTTTCTCATTTTTATTCTATTTCCTGAACATGATTCTTCTTAATCGCATTTAGAAAGCATTAAGAAAATTGCTTTACGGCAGCCTCATGGTCCATAGACACAATGGTCAGGAGGGGATCTCATTGACTTCTATGGGAGAGTCTTCTAGTGATCTGTGACCTGTGCAGAGGACTTTGTAGAAAGAAAGAATAGACAAGGTGTGACAATCACCTATTGTGTATGGTGGATCCTGTCTTATCTATACACAGAGGTGATATCATTACAGGCAGGATTAGAATGACAGATATGCAGATAGCTGCAGTAAAGTGATCTGTACAGACCAAGAAATTAGGCTTAGTGGCCAGTGCGAAAACTGCAGAATTACCGTATTTTCCGCCCTATAAGACGCACCTAGGTTTTTGGGGAGGAAAATAAGAAAAAATATATTTTTCACCAAAAGGTGTGCTTTTGGTGGGTTTGGAACTAATGGTGGTCTGTGCATGACACTATTACTGGCGATCTGTGGATGTCACTGTTATGGGGGGGATCTGTGGATGTCACTGTTATGGGGGGGATCTGTGGATGTCACCGTTATGGGGGGGATCTGTGAAGGACACTGTTATGGGGGATCTGGGGATGACACAATGTTATGGGGGATCTGTGGATGGCACTGTTATGGGGGGGATCTGTGAAGGACACTGTTATGGGGGATCTGTGGATGGCACTGTTATGGGGGATCTGTGGATGACACTGTTATGGGGGATCTGTGGATGGCACTGTTATGGGGATCTGGGGATGGCACTGTTATGGGGGATCTGGGGATGGCCCTGTTATGGGGGATTTGGGGATGGCACTGTTATATATGTGTCATCCACAGATCCCCCACCCTATAACAGTGCCATCCACAGGCGGGGTCGGAGTACAGTGAATGCACTGGCCCTGTCGCAATTACCACCCCCCAGCTCCTCCTCCCAGTCAGTCCTCGTTCATACATCACAGTCTGCAATGCTGGAGCATCGCAGACTGCGATGTAAAATGTCAGCATTCGCCCCATAAGACGCAGGGGCATTTCCCCCCCATTTTTTTTGGGGGGGGGGGGAGTGCGTCTTATGGGGCAAAAAATATGGTATAAGTTTTTTGTTTAAATATAGATATTGACATGGAAAATTAAAAATAACATCACCAAAAATGCTTTAAAATATGTTAAACATAAAAACTTTAATTTAAACAATAGGTCATTTTCTGATGACACATTCACCTTAAATAGTTGAAGTAACTGATGAATATATATTTTATGGAATGAAGGCCCCATTCCCAGTGTTACTATTAACTAATCCAGACTAATTTGGAAGTCACCAATCCATGCTTTTCTTGCAGCCTGCTTACAAGTTTCGGGCAATGGTTGTCATGACCAAATCAGATAGCTTTAAAGAAAGCAACTGTCTGCCAGCATGTATATGAGGTTATTTTCTTAGGACTTTATTAGATTAAACGATGCAGCTTTAAACTCTGGATTTTAGAATGAACGAGCATTTGCTTGTTCATCAGGTAATCTACAGCAGTATTAGACAGATTCCTCCGAATGCTCGTTAACGATGAACTGGCAGACAATCAGCCAGTCTAATACAGGCCTGAGTAACAGAACAAAGGTCATTGTTTCCTGTCAAATCCCTTAAGTTTATCTCCTGCTTTATTCAAAATCATATTATTTTGGTATCTACTCCTATTGTAATGAATAGATGCATTATGACAAAGGCACGAGCTGATTATGGGGAACAAACATTCCTACAAACGCTCATTCACGATAATCTGCCCATCTAAAGGTGCCGCCGATCATGCTCGTTCATCGGATGAAATGATTGGAGGTGCTGACACCTCAATCATCATTCCCGGGCAGCAGATTGTGCTGTCTAAACAGGGATCTTCTGCCCAAGAGCAACAATTTTGTATGGGGAAAAGTGGTCTCAATAGTGTTCATTCGTCATGTAAATGCAGTGCTTCACCTCCACTTAACGTGCAGCCGACTGTCAGAAAGGAGCGCTTTCTTCCTGACAATCAGCTGCTCCTCGCATCATCTAAATGCACCATTACTTACATAATATAACTGGCGGGTTTTTTAAATGAAATTATTAGTGTTTATCAGATTCATATGAAAAACAAGTTTTTAGATTTGATCATTTCAGTCCAAAGCTACACACTATTAGACTATCCGTACAAGATGCAACACCGGCAGCGGGATCTGCAAGTGGCTCACTACAAATTGTCATGCCACACTTGTACATGCTACTAGAAACAAATAGTATGCACAGCTTCCAGCTGACAACTAAAGGTGTGTCCCAGCAATTAGAGGGTCTGCCAGGGTCTAATTGTGTGCAGCAGCCTTACTACTGAATGAACGACTCATTTACCTTTGTGCCAATTCTTTCCATGTAGTTATAGGCAGGAATGGGATTTATATTTTTAACAGGTTTCCTATTCCAGAAATATAACATAATGCTGTTTACCCCCCCGACAATGGCGTTATTATATCACGCTGCTTACGTCTTGGCAGTGCCAGCCTTATGCAAAATATGGCTCTGAGCTACATAGCAGATCTCTAGTGCTTTCAACGGTGTTGCTAGGGTCTCAAAAGTTTAGGGTCACAAGCCTTAAGGTATATGTCCTTGACCCACAGAAAAATAATGTATATTATCAAATTATACCATGACAAAATATTACCATACAAATATATGTATCGTAACTTCCATACTGTTACTAAACAAAGCCCAAATAATACCGTCACACCATGACTGCTAACATTTCACTATATAGTGACAGAATAATCTTACCGTACTGTTAGTGAATAAAAACATTATGCAAGGTCAGTATCACCAAAAATATTGCTATATCAGGACCAAACAATACGATTATACAATGATTAAATATTATCTTCATACTGTTTTGAACACACCATGCAATAGCCAAGGTTATCAATTATACCACTCTACAAGGTACAAATATTACTGTTACATCATGGGTAATACCATTACCACTACATAGTGACAGCTTAATGCCACCATACTATTACTGATTAAAAACCACAATACAAAAACTAGTATTCCCACCATACATTGATCATACAGTGGTAGATACAAGTTCTGTACAGGAGATCTGCCGTCTGCATAAATTATTGTTGGACGTCTTCCAGCCAAAACTCGTCTTACTTTTTCCATCATCCTCCCTTCTTTTTTCCAACCTACACAAACTCCCCATGCTGCTGTGTTGCATTATGTCCACAAATACTGTACTTCAGAAACATTTTATTTGTGTGTGGGCAGAATGGATGCCCCCACAAAACAAAACATCAATTTTTTTTGTTGTCTAATATGTAATAGTGCCCTCTAGGTTATAGTGCCCATCATATGTTACAGTGCTCCCTCATATGGTACAGTGCCCCCTCATATGTTACAGTGCTCCCTCATATGTTACAGTGCTCCCTTATATGTTACTGTGCCCCCTCATTGTTGATAATGTCCTCTTTGTTAATAGTGCCCCTTCTCTCCTTATATAGTTTCTCCTTTGTCATTTACAGTGCCTCCCTCACATAAAATGATAAATCTTTACTCATCTGACCCCAGTTTCCCAAAGAGGGCCCCACTAAGCACTCTTCCAGCCTATGGAACACAGTGTGGTGACATCATTGCCCAGCCTGGGATGCTGACTTACTGAGCGCTATTCTGTAGTCTTCTACCAGGTCTAAACTGACCTGTGGCCTAGAGAACAGCAATGCAAGAAGTCTATGGCACCATGCTTTGCCATGGGTATTATAGTTAACGGTATTGGCATGACAAAGATGTTGATACAATTTAAAATGGTGCTGGGCTCCCACTTCCAGTAAAGCTTTTTAGTTAAATGTTGTCATGAGAGTCGGAATCCCGCTTCTCTGAACCAGCTATTGTTTTTACAGGCTGGATCCTACCCCTGGTTATAGGGAAAAGTTCTACAATCCCTAGTACACCACAGGATGTTTAACACTCCTTTCTATAAGTTTACTGTACATTTGGAAAGTCTTCAGACCATTTCTACTTTTTCACATTTTGTTATATTGCGGGCTTGTGCTAAAATAAAATAAAAGTTCCCCATCATTCTACATTTAATACCCTATAATGACAAAGTGAAAACAGAATGTGTGAAATTCTTGCAAATTTATTAAAAAGGAAATACTAAAATCTTCCATTGGCATACATATTCACACCTTTTACTCTGTACTTGAAGTTCACTTTGAGAGTGATTACAGTCTCCAGTCTTTTTGGGTATGATGCCACAAGGTTTGCACACCTGGATTTGGAGATTTTCTGCCATTCTTCTCTGCAGATCCTCTCTAGCTCTGTCAAGTTGGATGGGGACTGTAGATAACTATATTCACTAGCCTTAGGCCATCCAATCCCTGTTTTAGGTCATTTTCTTTTTGTTTAAAACATAACCTTTATTGTTCTCTCTAAGACCTTTTAAATTGCCCAAAAGAAAAAAGAATTAAAAGTTAAAAGTGGCCATGTCAGTCTTTTCTGTAAATTATTCTCATGTATTTGGGATATCACAGGGATATTTACTTCATATCCCCTTAGAAATATGTGCAATGGCTATATTAGATTATATCAATGTCTTAGGGTATGTTCAGACGACGACAATTGTCGCGCGACAAAAAGTCGCACTATTGTCGCGCGACAATTTTTAGATGCGACTTTGCGGCGACACGCAGTTGCATGAGTGTCGTGCGACTTTTTTGGCTTGTTTTGTCGCGCGACAAACATTTCTTCTGAGATGGAAGCTTCCTCCACAAAAGAAAAAGGCCATGTGAAATTACAAGGGACCATGACTCCTTTTTATAAACTTGTGTCTGGGTCACAAACCAGACACCCAAACAACATTCTGTCGCATGACTGTCGCATATAAGTCGCAGTCGCACGTGATTCCTATTGAATTCAATGGGCGAAATATCGCATGCGACATGCGGCTTGCGACAGAAAATCCGACAAGAACTCACGTCATGCGACTGTCGCGTCGCAGTCGCAGCATGTCGCATGTCGCAGTGCGACACCATAGACTCCCATTATAAAAATTGTCGTGCGACAATAGTGCGACTTTTTGTCGCGCGACAATTGTCGTCGTCTGAACATACCCTTATTTGCCACTTGACTAGCAACTTTGTTGCAAATAGTTAGTAGTTGTTATTCAGTTGTTACCATTTGCACATTCTCAATTAGCTAAGAGTGGAATAGACTAATTCGGGAAGAGAGTTGAAAAGCACACCTCTGAGATGAAGGCAGTGGTAAATTTAATGCCCATAAGATAGACTCTTTTTTTCTGTTGCAAGTTTCTTATTTATTTTGTTATATTGTTAATCCATCCAAATAAGGTTATAGTTTAGCCACTGGCCAACGCTTCGGTCTACACTCAGACTTTGTTCATGGCCTAATTTATACATAGACAAGAGTAAAAAACATCAAGGGTTCATTTAGAATGTAGTCAAAAGGAAATATTTCATAATAATTATAGGATGTGATAAGTATCCCTAGCGGAGATTATAATGCAATTAGTACACTGTGAAAAATTAGTACATAGTGAAAATAATAATTGTAGAGTGTCTTGGGGTCTTGTATAATGGTAATACTTGATAAGCCAATGGGATATTCCAGGTGGAGAGGACTGGAGACCATCTTGAGTCAAAATGGTAGAAAGAAGATCCTGAAGTGAATACAATACAGCAGAAAGTAAATGACGCGGGTACAATAGTGACCATGTGAGTCTTTTCTTTATTCTGTAAATTATTCTCATGTATTTGGGTTATCACAGGGATATTTACTTCATATCTCTGTGGAGATATGTGCAATGGCTGTATTAGATTATATCAATGTCTTATTAGCCACTTGTCTAGCAACTTAGTGGCAAATAGTTAATAGTTGTTATTCAGTTGTTACCATTTGCACATTCTCAATTAGCAAATAGTGAAATAGACTAATAGTGTCTAATAGTGCTGGTATTTCTAGAACTACTAATTCCGAGCTCGTATTGCAAAGTCTAAGCTTATAGTATAATCACTTGCTATCCCTCATCGCTGATATCTCCCTTGCTAATTGATTATTAGTCAGAGCTAGCAGGGTGCCTGCAGCACACCCCAGCGTTTCTCCAAAATATTCACATAATCACTTCACTTAAAAACAGTGTGAACGCAGCTTCCCCAACATGTTTCACCGCTAAACGCGGCGTCCTCAGGGGTAACGTAGCTACTGCCAATGCAAGTGCTCTCACTGAGTTTCATTTAAACATGAGAGGTGGGTTTGTCTCTCATGTTGTCCAATGTATAAGCGCTATTCTTAAAACTGCAGGGGATAGGGCCAATAGGGTTATCTAGGTTAGGGTACTTTCACACTTGCGGCAGAGTGATCCGGCAAGCAGTTCCATCACCGGAACTGCCTGCTGGATCCGTCAATCTGCATGCAAACGGAAAGCATTTGAAAACGAATCCGGCTACGGATCCATCTTACAAATGCATTGCAAGAACGGATCCGTCTCTCCGCTTGTCGTGCGGAGAGACGGATCCGTTATCTATTTATTTCACATTTTTAACGGTCTGCGCACGCATTGCGGTATTTTGAATGCAGATCTGGCACTTATACATTTCTGTAAATTCGGTTGATTTTTAGTGATTTATGAAAACATATGTAGGAGTTCCATCATCTCATTGAATCGTAGATAAACAAACTTATAAGGTAAGAGTAAAAGCATACATATGTCTTCACTTTGTAAGACTTTCAAGGGTATGTTCATAAACCATTACAACAAAGCAAACATAGGAATAACAGGGAAAGGGGAGGAAAGGGAGAAACAGGATTGACAATGAGGGTAAGGAACAAACACCAGTCAGAAATGGATCTTCTGTTGATACTTTTTTTTTTTTCACATTCTATCCGTTGAAGGTATCCCCTTCTTCTAGTAGAGCAAATACTGAAGGAAAACAACCTACAATTAAACAAGTATTTCATTCAAACAATTATTTTAACATCTGGGCCATTTTGTCCATGGTCACATATTCAGTCCATTTATTCCAGATAGAGTCATATTTCTTTGTATATCACACTCCATCTTCTTTTCTCGTAACTCCGTACTCTTGTCATCTCCAAAAGCCACTCTTTATTTGTAGGGGGATCCATTTGTAACCATTTCCTAGGAATGATCATATTTGCAGTGTTAAGGATATGTAAGGATATGATTTGACAGGTGATTGGTTCACCTCAAATAGGTTAAATAACACCATATTCAGGGAGAATTTAATCTGCGTCTTAAACACTTCATTGACAATTTTGTTGATGGCTTCCCAAAATTGGACTATCAATGGACAGTGGTACCATATGTGTGCATATCTGCCCACCTCCTTTCCGCAACGCCAACACAAATTGGAGATTTCAGGATTGACTCGATTCATAAGTGCATCTCCTGGTACAAGTAGGATTTTGAGTTAGAGTGAGCATTACTTACTACATATTCAATTTGTGTCTCACTCAGTTTCCAGTCTAAATCTTTAGACCATTTTTAATGTAGCTTGGATGATCTTGTGAAACATAAGTTATTTTATAGCATCTTGAAATCAAGTGGTCTCCCGAGGATCTATTGCAGAAAAGACGTGTCATCCAGTTTTCCTCTGTAAGGGAAAGAGGATTAAAGTTCAACTTATCTATTAAAACTGCTAAGTTCTGATATTGTTTCTGGGAGATGGTAGGGTTACCTAAAACAGTTTTGAGATCTTTGTGTGGAATTAATTTCTTATTTTTATAGATTGACCTAATTGGGATTTCTGAAATGATTGCATTGTTTTTTAAAATATTTAACCAAATATGCCATGTATTGGGGATAACTCCAATAAGTGGGGTGTCTAAGCTAATTTTAGGAAGGAATTTCAGGGTCTTGTTAAGGGTGTGCCATTTTTTGATGGAGAATCTAGTCAGCGGATTTTAGATTTTTTAAAGATTGTTTGTGTATAGGGGCATCTTCCATAACATTGAAGGCAGGTTATCGGCACTAATACATTCCTATGGGAAAAAATGACGAATCCGTCATTCCAGCAAGTGTTCCGCAATTTTGGACGGAGATAAAACCACAGCATGCTGCAGTATTAGGCCTCTTTCACACTTGCATTGTGAAGATCTGGCGTGCACTTCCTTCGCCGGAAGTGCACGCCGGATCCGGCACAACGCAAGTGAACTGAAAGCATTTGAAGACTGATCAGTCTTCAAAATGCTTTCAGTGTTACTATGGCAGCCAGGACGATACTAGCGTCCTGGTTGCCATAGTAGCAGTGGGGAGCGGGGGAGCGGCATACTTACATTCCGTGCAGCTCCCGGAGCGCACCTGAATGACGTCAGAGCGCCCCGCGCGCATGGATCACGTGATCCATGCGATCACGTGATCTATGCACTGGGGCGCCCTGACGTCATCCTGGAGCGTCCCGGGAGCCGCACAGAATGTAAGTATGCCGCTCCCCCGCTCCCCCTACTCTTTACTATGGCAACCAGGACTTTAGCGTCCTGGCTGCCATAGTAACCATTGACAAAAAGCTAAACGTCGGATCTAGCGATGCGCCGAAACGACGTTTAGCTTAAGGCCGGATCCGGATTAATGCACTTCAATGGGCATTAATTCCGGATCCGGCGTTACGGCATGTCTTCCGGATTTTTGGACGGAGACAAATCCGCAGCATGCTGCGCTTTTGTCAACGTCCAAAAAACGTTCACATACTGAACAGAAGACATCCTGATGCACCCTGAACGGATTTCTCTCTATTCAGGATGCATGGGGATAATCCTGATCAGTAGCTTTCCGTCCTAGAGACCCGAGGACGGATCTCTAGGACGGAAAGCTAAAACGCTAGTGTGAAAGAGGCCTTATCTCCGTTCTGAAATGTCAAAAAGACTGAACTGATGACATCCTGATGCATCCTGAAAGGATTTCTCTCCATTCAGAATGCATGGGGATAAAACTGATCAGTTCTTTTCCGGTATAGAGCCTCTATGACGGAACTCTATGGCCCCTTGCAGACGAGCGTTTCTCCCGGAACGAGTCCACAACGGAGCTCCCGGCCTGACCGCCCAGCACTGCCAGGGATTACATAGCATTATATTGATTTATGATGCTATGTAACCCTTACAGTTCTGGAATGTATTGGTTAACACTGGCAGCATTATGCCAGTGTTATCCAATACATTCCAGAACTGTAAGGGTTACATAGCATCATAAATCAATATAATGCTATGTGAATCCTGTCAGTGCAGAAAGGTCGGGCTGGGAGCTCCGTTGCGGACTCGCTGCGTGAGGAACGCTCGTCTGCAAGGGGCCTATGCTGGAAAAGAAAAACGCAGGTGCTTTAAGTCAAGTGTCTACTGCACATGGATTCAGTAATAGATGAAATCGTCCCCGAACTTTTGTTCGCTCCGTGTGTCCTGTCAGCGCCTGCGCTGGTACTTAGACTATTTCCATTCCCTTTTCCTATTCAGCGCATGTGTTTGGACTTAGATTTATTCTCTCTAGTTGATAATCAGTATGCTTACCTGGGGACTTCAGTTAACTTATAAATTATATCCAAATTTCGGGAACGTGAAGAAAAACCACAATAAGGCCTCTTTCCCACGAGCGTGTCCGGATGCGTTGCGGATGCGTTGCGGATGCATTCAGTGAAAACTGTGCGATTTCACAGGCAAAGCCATTAAGTTTTGCCTGCGATTGTGTTCAGTTGTTCAGTTTATTCCGAGCAGGTGCAATGCATTTTGATGTGTTTTTCAAGCGCGTGATAAAATACTGAAGGTTTACAAACAACATCTCCTAGCAACCATCTGTGAAAAACGCAACGCACCCACTTCTATGGGGCTAGGGCTGCGTGAAAAACGCAGAATATAGAACATGCTGCGATTTTCGCGCAACGCACAAGTGATGTGTGAAAAAAAATGCTCATGCACACAGACCCATTGAAATGAATGGGTCAGGATTCAGTGCGGGTGCAATGTGTTCACATCACGCATTGCACCCGCGCGGAAAACTCGCCCGTTTGAAAGGGGCCTAAGACACCAAATAGATATGTATTTATTATAATTGACTTCTATAATCATACAATCCATCAAATATCCTCTATTATGAATTGTTACATGTAATGCATATTTTTATATATTAGTTAACCACTTCAGCCCCCCTAGCTTAAACCCCCTTAATGACCAGACCACTTTTTACAATTCTGCACTACACTACTTTCACGGTTTATTGCTCGGTCATACAACTTACCACCCAAATTAATTTTACCTCCTTTTCTTCTCACAAATACAGCTTTCTTTTAGTGGTATTTGATTGCTTTTGAGATTTTTAGTTTTTCTGATATTAATCAAAAAAGACTGCAATTTTCTCAAAAAAAAGTGTATTTTTAACTTTTTCTGGTAAAATTGTTCAAATATAATTACATTTCTATACAATTTTGTGTCAGAATTCATTGTGCTACCTGTCTTTGATAAAAAAAAAATCCAATAAGTGTATATTTATTGGTTTGCGCAAAAGTTATAGCGTTTACAAACTATGGTACAAAAAAGTGAATTTCCGAATTTTGAAGCAGCTCTGACTTTCTGAGCACCTGTCATGTTTCTTGAGGTGCTAGAATGCCAGGATAGTATAAATACCCCCCAAATGACACCATTTTGGAAAGAAGACACCCCAAAGTATTCGCGGAGGGGCATGGTGAGTTCATGTATGATTTAATTTTGTGAAATTATCTTGGGGTGTCTACTTTCCGAAATAGGGTCATTTGTGGGGTGTGTTTACTGTTCTGGCATTTTGGGCGCGGCTAAATTGTGAGCAACCTTGTAAAGCCTAAAGGTACTCTTTGGACTTTCGGCCCCTTTACGCACCTAGGCTGCAAAAAAGTGTCACACATGTGGTAACACCGTACTCAGAAAAAGTAGGGCAATGTGTTTTGGGGTGTATTTTTACATATACCCATGCTGGGTGAGAGAAATATGTTTGTAAATTGACAACTTTGTATAAAAAAATTTAAAAAGTTGTCATTTACAGAGATATTTCTCACACACAGTATGGGTATTTGTAAAAATACACCCCAAAACACATTGCCCTACTTCTCCTGAGTACGACGATAACACATGAGTGACACTTTTTTGCAGCCAAGATGCGCAAAGGGGCACAAATGCCCCTCACGGAATACCTTGGGGTGTCTTCTTTCCAAAATGGGGTCACATGTGGGGTATTTATACTGCCCTGGCATTTTAGGGGCCCTAAAGCGTGAGAAGAAGTCTGGAATCCAAATGCCAAAAAATGCCCTCCTAAAAAGTACTCATTGGAATTCGGGCCCCTTTGCGCATCTTGGCTGCAAAAAAGTGTCACTCATGTGGTATCGCCGTACTTAGGAGAAGTAGGGCAATGTGTTTTGGGGGTGTATTTTTACATATACCCATACTGTGTGTGAGAAATATCTCTGTAAATGACAACTTTTTAATAAAATGTTATACAAAGTATAATGAGCCTTACAGGGGGGTGATTAGTGACAGGGGGGGGGGTGACAGGGGGTGATCAGGGGGGTGACATGGGGTGATCAGGGGTTAATCAGTGACGGGGGGGGGGTGATGTGGTGATTGGTGCACTTACCTTAGCTGCCTGTGTGCTCTGGTGGTCCCAAGCAAAAGGGACCACCAGAGGAGCAGGCAGCAAGCATATCAGATGCTGTTTACAAAACAGCGTCTGATATGCGATTTTTTTTCTGACATCTACAGCCTGCCAGCGCATGATCAGCGCTGGCAGGCTGTAGTAAAACTTCCTCCTGATGCGATCCTGTGAACGCGTGCGTGTGTTCACAGGAAATCTCGCCTCTTGTGAGATGACGCGCCGACGCGTCAAGGAGGAATAACCCGGCCGCCCGCAGGATGCATCCCTGCGTTAGGTGGTCGGGTAGTGGTTAGGGACCAGGGCCCCTGCTGCATACACAGGCATTGGTGATGACACCGATACCGGTGTATTAACCCCTTTTATGCCGTGGTCAAAGCTGACCGTGGCATGCAGAGGGTTTGCGGAGGGTACGGGTGCCCTCCGCATCTCCATCGAGTCCCCGTGCTGCAGTGGCAGGGACCGATGGCAGAGAATGCAAGCCCAATGCCTTCTATAGGCATTGGGGCTTGCCTCCTACGGAAGCCTGTGAGGTCCCTTAGGCTGGGTCTCACAGGCAGGCTGTCAGCATAAAAGCTGACAGTTAATGCATTACAATACAGGATGCATTGCAGTGGGGATCAGACCTCAGAAGTTGAAGTTCCAGAGTGGGACAAAAAAAAAATGTAGAAAAAAGTTTAAAAAAAAGTTCTTTAAAAAAAAGAAAGTATAGAGTAAAAAAAAAAATCCCAAAATAAAACACATAAAATTGTAAAAAAAATAGAAACCCCCCCCCCAAAAAACAGACATATTGGGAATTGACGCATCCGTAACAACCGGCTCTATAAAAATATCACATTATTCACCCCCTCACCTGAACGCTGTAGAAAAAATTAAATAAAAACTGTGCTAAAAAAACATTTTTTTGTCACCATACATTGCAAAAAGAGTAATACCAAATGATCAAAAGTCATACACACCCCAAAATAGTACCCATTAAACCATCATCTCATCCCGCAAAAAATGAGACCCTACCTAAGAATATCGCCCAAAAATAAAATAAACTATGGCTCTCAGAATGTGGAGACACTAAAACATGATTTTTTTTTGTTTAAAAAAAGCTTTTATTGTGTAAAACTTAAATAGATAAAAAAAGGATACATATTAGGTAATGCAGCGTCTGTAACAACCTGCTGTATAAAAATATCACATGACCTAACCCCTCAGATGAACACCGTAAAAAACTAAAAGAAAAACTGTCAAAAAAGCAATTTTTTGTCACCTTATATCACAAAAACTGTAATACTTAGCGATCATAAAGTCATATGCACCAATCAGACCGTCATTTCATACAAAAAAAATATTAGCCTCCACATAACAGTTGCTACAAAAAGTAAAAAAATACTATGGCTTCAAAATATAGAGACACAAAAAATTCATTTTTTTCTAAAATGCTTCATCATGTAAAATTGAAACAAACAACCAAAAAATATACAGGAGTGGATCCAAAACAGAGATGACACATGAATAAGGAGACCACAGAGTGGCTGAATGACAGTCTGGAGGTGGCGGCAGCATCAGGAGGCCACAGAGCGAGACAATGACAGAGTGTAGAGGTGGCAGCAGCATCAGGAGGCCACAGAGTGGCACAATGACAGAGTGTGGAGGTGGTAGCAGCATCAGGAGGCCACAGAGTGGCACAATGACAAAGTGTGGACGTAGCAGCAGCATCATCAGCAGGCCACAGAGTGGCACAATGACAGAGTGTGGAGATGGCGGCATCAGCATCAGGAGGAGGCCACAGGGTGGCACAATGACAGTTTGCAGGTGGCAGCAGCATCATCAGGAGACCACAGAGTGACAAGGTGACATAGTGTGGAGGTGACAGCAGCATCAGGAGACCACAGAGTGGCAAGGTGACAGAGTGGGGAGGTGGATGGCAATACCAGTACCAGCTGAAGATGGTGGGTGAAAGAATGAGCAGTTGGCATCAGGTGGGTGACAGCATCAGAATAGTTGCTGAGGCAGGTGGCCAGAAGAAACCGATCTCTTTTGTCAAAGTGTTGGTGTGGCACCATGGAGGATCTAGTCTGATGCATCAGGCAGTGGTGTGTGGAAAACCTGGCTGATCCACACCTGATTCATCTTGACAAAGGTCAGTCTCTCCACATTTTGGGTGGACAGTTCTTTTTGGGGTAACTATGGCCCTCACCACACTAAACACCCACTCTGATGCCACACTACTGAACAGGCAGGACAGTTTTTCCCAGGCAAACTCTGCTAGTTGCTAATACACTAATACACACCAAAAAGGGCTGTCATTTTCTCACTTCAACACACAACAGCTAATAAGCCCTTTTTTTTTCTCCCACTAATACACACCAAAAAGGGCTTTAGAACATATCCGCTGAACGGCAAATATATATATTTTTTTTGCCACTAATACATGCCAAAAAGGGCTTTAGAACATATAACTGCACCACTGAAAAGCAAATAGGCCCTTATTTTTGTCCACTTATACACAACACAAAAGGCTTTAACATATATAACTGCACCGCTGAATGGCAAATATATTTTTCTTCTTTCCACTTATACACGACCCAAAAGGCTTTAGAATATATAACTGTACCGCTGATCGGCAAATATATTTTTCTTCTTTCCACTTATACACAACAAAAAAGGCTGTAGAACATATAACTGCACTGCTAAACGGCAAATATATTTTTCTTTTTTCCACTTATACACGTCAAAAAAGGCTTTAGAATATATAACTGCACCGCTGAACAGCAAATAGACCCTTATTTTTGTCCACTTATACACGACACAAAAGGTTTTAGAATATATAACTGCTCCGCTGATCGACAAATATATTTTTCTTTTTTCCACTTATACAAAACACAAAAGGTTTTAGAATATATAACTGCACCGATGATCAGAAAATATATTTTTCCTTTCTCCACTTATACACGACACAAAAGGCTTTAGATTATATACAGTGGGATGCGAAAATTTAGACAACCTTGTTAATCGTCAAGATTTTCCTCTATAAATAGTGGGTTGTTACGATAAACAATGTCAGTTAGATATATCATATAGGAAACACACACAGTGATATTTGAAAAGTGAAATTAAGTTTATTGGATTTACAGAAAGTGTGCTATAATTGTTTAAACAAAATTAGGCAGGTGCATAGTTGGGCACTGTTGTCATTTTATTGATTCCAAAACCTTTAGAACTAATTATTGGAACTCAAATTGGCTTGGCAAGCTCAGTGACCCCTGACCTACATACACAGGTGAATCCAATTATGAGAAAGAGTATTTAAGGGGGTCAATTTTAAGTTCCGCCCCCTGTTTTAATTTTCTCTGAAGAGTAGCAACATGGGGGTCTCAAAACAACTCTCAAATGACCTGAAGACAAAGATTGTTCACCATCATGGTTTAGGGGAAGGATACAGAAAGCTGTCTCAGAGATTTCAGCTGTCTGTTTCCACAGTTAGGAACATATTGAGGAAATAGAAGACCACAGGCTCAGTTCAAGTTAAGGCTCGAAGTGAAAAATCGCGGATAGACAGAAGCGACGAATGGGTAGAACAGTCAGAGTCAGCCCACAGTCCAGCACCAAAGACCTACAACATCATCTTGCTGCAGATGGAGTCACTTTGCATCGTTTAACCATTCAGCGCACTTTACACAAGGAGATGCTGTATGCGAGAGTGATGCAGAGGTAGCCTTTTCTCCGCCCACAGCACAAAAAGTGCCGCTTGAGGTGGGCTAAAGCACATTTGGACAAGCCAGCTCCATTTTGGAATAAGGTGCTGTGGACTGATGAAACTAAAATTGAGTTATTTGGGCATAACAAGGGGCGTTATGCATGGAGGAAAAAGAACACAGCATTCCAAGAAAAACACCTGCTACCTACAGTAAAATAAGGTGTTGGTTCCATCATGCTGTGGGGCTGTGTGGCCACTGCAGGGACTGGGAATATTGTCAAAGTTGAGGGACGCATGTATTCCACTCAGTATCAGCAGATTCTGGAGACCAATGTCCAGGAATTAGTGACAAAGCTGAAGCTGCGCCGGGGCTGGATCTTTCAACAAGACAACGACCCTAAACACTGCTCAAAATCCACTAAGGCATTTATGCAGAGGAACAAGTACAACATTCTGGAAAGGCCATCTCAGTCCCCAGACCTGAATATAATTGAAAATCTGTGGTGTGACTTAAAGAGAGCTGTCCATGCTCGGAAGCCATCAAACCTGAATGAACTAAAGATGTTTTTATAAAGAGGAATGGTCCAAAATACCTTCAACCAGAATCCAGACTGTAACTGCACTGCTGATCAGCAAAAATATATATTTTTTCTCCACTTATATACGCCACAAAAGGCTTTAAAACATATAACTGCACCACTGAACGGCAAATATATTCTTCTTTTTTACACTTATACATGACACAAAAGGCTTTAGAATATATAACCGCACCGCTGATCGGCAAATATATTCTTCTTTTTTCCACTTATACATGACACAAAAGGCTTTAGAATATATAACTGTACCGCTGATCGCCAAATATATTTTTCTTTTTTCCACTTATACACAACACAAAAGGCTTTAGAACAGGGGTCTCAAACTCGCGGCCCGCGGGCCATTTGCGGCCCTCAGTACAATATTTTGTGGCCCGCACCAATGGCCTGCCTGCGCAAAAATGAATGAATGAAAAAAAATCATCTGACTTACTGTAGTACTGCTACAGCGCCACGCCGCCCGCCCAGCCTGCGAGTACTGTCATGGCAACACACGGTCACATGGGCTCAGGGCAGGCCACAGGGGTGTGACAGGGTGAGTGAGCAGTGCCGCAGCGGCGGGAAGCAGCCAGAGCAGAGGGACTATCAGAGGCGAGCAGTCTGACACAGCCACAGCGGTCAGAAAAAGATTGAATTGAAGAGTCGCAGGCAGCCGGCAGGAGAGTCAGGACAGGTCAGGTTGTGTTATGTAAGGGTAGCGAGTGTGGTGTGAGTGACAACACAACATGGATGGCATGGAGGGGAGAAATATGATAACATGGATGGGGGGGGGGAGAAATGTGACAACATGGAGGGAGCCAGAGGGGGAGAAATGTGACAACATGGAGGGAGCCAGAGGGGGAGAAATGTGACAACATAGAGGGAGCCAGAGGGGGAGAAATGTGACAACATGGAGGGAGCCAGAGGGGGAACTTCACTCAATGTTCTATTCATGTTCAGGACACTTCATGTTCAGAAGAAATAATTAAAACTGTTAATAATGACATTTGAGGACTTTTTTTTGTGAAATCCCTTATGCGGCCCAGCCTCACCCAGACTTTGCCTCCTGCGGCCCCCAGGTAAATTGAGTTTGAGACCCCTGCTTTAGAATATATAACTGCACCACTGAACGGAAAATATATTTTTCTTCTTTCCACGCTGAACAGCAATTATATTCTTCTTTTTTCCACTTACATGCGACACAAAAGGCTGTAGAACATATAACTGCACCGCCAATCGGCAAATATATTTATCTTTTTTCCACTTATACATGCCACAAAAGGCTTTAGAACATATAACTGCACCGCTGAACTGCAAATATATTTTTCTTTTGCCACTAATACATGACAAGGAGGGCTTTAGAACATATAACTGCACAGCAAATAGGCCCTTATTTTTTTCCACTTATACACAACACAAAAGGCTTTAGAATATATAACTGCACCGCTGAATGGCAAATATATATTTTTTTTGCCACTAATACACAACAAAAAGGGCTGTCATTTTTGCACTTCACCACACAATGGCTAAAAAGCCCTTTTTTCACACTAATACAAGCCAAAAAATGCTTTCGAACATATAACTGCACTGCACAAGGGAAAATAAGACATATAAATATTTCCTTTTAATAAACCCTGTTAATGGCTGTATGAAACAGCACTTTCACCCCAATAACAAGAACGGTTTGCTGGAATTACAGAGCTGTATAATGGCAATTTGGATCCCCAGTCAGTGCAGCAAGGTGTAATAGGATTGTTCCTATTACACAGGCTGTAACCTCCCCTACTGAACCCTGTTTAACATAAATGCTGTGGAATGATTCCTCCTTATGCTTTCCCTTCACCTTGAATAATCTTTCCCTGCACTTGTAAATGTTTTTTTTTTTATCACAATAAAGTTTTTTCTAACACTGTCCCTAGTGCCTGCTCACATCTCTCCTTGCACTAAGTACACTGGTAAATGGCAGAATCCAAGATGGCTGAGGCTATTTATAGGGCTGTGACATCACAGGGCTGGCTGCTGATTGGCTGCGTGCATGGCATTATGGGTCATCCCGCCTTCCCAGAGTTTCTTGCTCCATAACTTCACACGTGCAGCAGCCATTTTAGGAAAAATGTGATTCGTTACCACGAATCACAAGGAAATTTCCATTCGGTGTGAATCTAATTTTTCCTGAAATTCGAATCGAATTCCACTTCGTCAGCTTTGATTCGCTCATCTCTAGGGTTAGACCCTGATATCATTAGCCATTTCTTACAAGACAGAGCACAAAATCGCTTCAAACTGTGGCTGTGATAAGGACTAGGCACAGTAGGCCACTACCTAGTTAGGACTCAGGGACAACTAATAGATGGCTGGAGCGTAATCTTCATGAACATGCACTGGCTTTCATGATTTCCATGTCTGGAACAAATGATCCTACAGTTGGATTTTGATGTGATTTGTGGCAAAAACATAATGTACAATATTACCCCCAGACTTCTGCAGGGCTGTGCAGAAGTGCAGATCTAGAGACTGAATTGCAGCCCCCTGCAGTCCCATTAGAGCACTGTCTACGGCGGACCTGGACCCCACCAGGGTTTCTCCTCGTATAATGAATGGCCAGTCCTTCCCTGGGTACCTTATATATAACTTGCTCATAATCAAGACTGACAGAAGATTTACAGATTTACATTTGCACAACTGAAAGCAAAAGCAGCACTGGGACATTTGGAGCAGTCCACTAAAGAGGACCAAAAGGAACAGTGTCCCGACCCTATCCTTCACTATGCGATCGGCATTGCTCGCATAGTGAAAGACTTGCTCGCTCCTCCTCCCGTCCTCCCCTGCCCTTTGCGTACACTGCGCGCCATGACATCACACAGAGGCACTGCAACCCTTGGGTGAGCCGAACCCTGGTCTCTTTTCTGAACTGCAGAGCAGTGCCCACTTCCAGCCCTGAGCCCTTCAAAACTGTAAGTATTTACAATAATTCACTGTAAGCTATATTATATTTATTACTTGTTTTATGTGAGTACGGGTGCTGGGTGGTTGGAGAAGGGAGGGATGGAGGGGTTAGTAGTACAGTACTATCTGCACATTGTAAAAAAAAAATATTTAATCTGCAAAATACTATATATTTGTGTCAGAAGCTGCAGGTGGTAAATAGGTCGAGCTAAGGACTTATTTGTGAACTAGTTCTTTATGTTTACATTATTAAAGTTTACTACTCTACGAGGTGTGTGGATTTTATTTTGTGTGTGTGTGTTGTGGTGGAGGGCGTGATTGCATGCTAGGGTGTGGGTTGGCAGGATCCAGGGGGCCCAAGTAAATTCTTGCCCAGGGTCCAATCAATATTAAAGACTGCCCTGACTATACCCCATAGCTAGGAACTGTAGTACCATACTGTAAGAGAGAGAATTTATTGAGAGAAATCCCACCCTTTAAAACACGTACGGGTGTATTACTGTAGTCCAGCGGCAGCATGAAGCGCACGGCGTCATAGCAACCAATGATGCCATGCGCTCCTGCTGTCAGCTGGATTCCAGGCCGGGATACCACGGTCTGCGCATGGCCGTGTTTCACGGCCATGTGCATGAGGCCTTTGGCTTGATTGGGAAAATACGTAGCTCTGTTTATGTGGAAAGTGACTCAGAAGGAACACCTGGCCTGTTCACCCCATATATACAGTTTCAGGGTCTGTTAAATAATGTTGATGAGAACTGTGCCTACTCCTGCAACATGTACAACAAGAACCATGCCGACCTCTCCAAGTATGTGTATCTGTGCCATCGCCAACATTTTCAGTAAGATGGCTTGACTTTTATCCAGAAATTTCCTTGACTTGCATCCCACATCTCAGCAACACCAAGGGCACCCCACCTATCATCAAGAAGGAGATCTCAAACCAGGGTTTGCCCTGAGGAAAAGAAAAGGTGTGCCCCTCCATTCACTACACAGCATAGGCTGCCACCGTCAGTACTACTACCACCACTCTCGCAACTACTTCCACTCCCGTCCTCTCCCTCTCACCTCCCAGGTTTGCCGCACATTTTATATTCCACTTAGTTTCAAGGGTATCTAGTTTTTGTGAGCAGGACTGGGACAAGGTCCACCACCAACAGAGGCTGAGCTGCCCAAGTGCGCCCCCCCCCCCCTTCCAACTTGAGGATGACACTGCTATGGGGGATCTGTGATGGATGACACTGTTATTGGGGAATCAGTGGGGGGTGTAGTAGAATACAGTCACACTGCACGAGCCCTGCTGTCATTATGAAATAGCATATGTGACCCCCAACCCTGTTTTGGGGGGATGGGGGGTGTCTGTGGATGACAAATATGTGTCATCCACAGATTCTCTCCATAACAGGGTTCATTTAATGAATGACCACCCAAATTGTGGTGACCCAATACATGGGAGTTGCATCTGCAGAGCTTTTGTATAATGCCACCCCACACTGTAGTGTCCCCCACACAGTAATGTCCGCCACACTGCCCCCCACACAGTAATGTCCGCCACACTGCCCCCCACACAGTAATGTCCGCCACACTGCCCCCCACACAGTAATGTCCGCCACACTGCCCCCCACACAGTAATGTCTGCCACACTACCCCCCACACAGTAATGTCCGGCCAACACTGCCCCCCACACAGTAATGTCCGCCACACTACCCCCCACACAGTAATGTCCGGCCAACACTGCCCCCCACACAGTAATGTCCGCCACTACTCCCCACACAGTAATGTCCGGCCAACACTGCCCCCACACAGTAATGTCCGGCCAACACTGCCCCCCACACATTAATGTCCGCCACACTACCCCCCACACTGCCCCACACAGTAATGTCCGCCACACTGCTCCCCTCACAGTAATGTCCGCCACACTGCTCCCTACACAGTAATGTCCGCCACACTGCTCCCCACACAGTAATGTCCGCCACACTGCTCCCCACACAGTAATGTCCGCCACACTGCCCCCCACACAGTAATGTCCGCCACACTGCCCCCACAACCACACAGCAGTGCCCCCACATAGTAATTTGTCATGCTCTCCCCCTCTTGTCATTCTCCCCCCCTCTTGTCATAATCCCCTCTTCTTGTCATGCTCTTTCTGCCCCCTGTCATTCTCCCCCATCTTTTCATGCTCTTTCTTCTCCCCCCCCCATGTTGTCATGCTCTTTCTTTTGCCCCCCATGTTGTCATGCTCTTTATTCCCCCCTCCCATGTTGTAACTTGTCCCCCTCCTCTCCTCCTACCTCTGCTGTAGTGTGGCCGAGCTCTGCATAGTCTGCACCTCCGCAGACCACAGTCCACACCAGGGCAGCTGGGCAGGCTGCCTGAGCTGAGGGAGAACTTGGATAAGGAAGGCAGGCGCAGGAGTCAGGAGAAGAACTCAGTCAGTGGACGGGCTCTGCCTGGCGCAGCGTGACATCAGCGTGACGCATCATGGTCGCTCACGCTCTGGGCCCGCCCACCATTCTCCCGGCCGCTGCCAGCTCTCTCCTGGGTCCTGTCTTTTAACTGCAGTCCGCACTCCGCACTGTCGCACTCGGCACTCACTCGCACAACTCAAGTGGCAGCCGGCTGCGCCTGCAGCAGCTAGCAGCAAGCGCTCCCCGGCTCGCCACTAGTCTGGCCTGGGGGACTTATAAATTAAAGTGTTTGACTCTGGTCTCCTGCCCTGAGGCTGGAGCGCCCTGAGGCTGGAGCCTACCCAGCCTCTGTGTCGGCCCGGCCCTGTTTGTGAGGCTCATATCTGGTTTCCATGAATTCTGGTTTGCATATGTAAGTCATGTAAGCTAGCATGCAATCACATTACTATTAATAAAGCTGTTAAATGACTGTTTAGGAAAGAACAGATACTTAAAGCCTAATGGCAGATTTAATTAGAACTGAATGGATCACCACTTAATTAACATCTCCTTTCCAGCTCTGCACTAAATACATTAATTATACCTCTCAAGACACTTCTTTCTCTCATTTTTGTAAATATTTTCTGAACTCTTACAGCTGCACAAATGAACGTTCCATTATCTTACAGATTTCTGTGCTGTGGACCCTTGGAGAGAAAGGGCCCAGGTTGTAATATCCTGTGCAGGACTCGCATCTTGAAAGGGAATGCAGTACAAGAGGGTGGAAAATCAGCCCAATGAAAGGAAGCGCATACCACTTAACTTTCCTGTATCGGGTCCTGGATTTTGTCCGTTATCCTGGGGGGCTGCTGTATGTCACAATTTAAACTGTATCTGCATCCCAAAGATGTTCACTATTGTGAGGGAGCACTAAGGGGGAACCATTATTGTAAGGGGGCACTAAGAGGGCTATATCCTTGGGCTTTGAAGTCAAGGAGGTGGTCCTATCAGTAATTGACAGCTATTTTTGCATTCAGAGCCATAGAGGGAATGCTGTCAATCACTGATAGGACCGCCTCCTTAAATTCAAAGTCCAGAATGAGCAGAGATTTAAATGTGTAAATTACAAGTTTTACTGAATATTTTCCCATAAAACTTTACATCAATCTGCTCAGATCCTTCTGTCCTATAACATGCTGTTTTTAGCTCAAACACCACCTGGTAGTTTCCCTTTTATTAGTTCATCCCAAAGTTGCAGTCATTACAGTAATCACTGTTTTACAGTGGAGCACCACAGCGATTTTGAAGCCAGAGTGATGCGAGGCAGAGCCGTGACTCAGAACTGCAGGATCAAACAACAACAAATCAAGAAGGAGAAAACATGTAAAAGTCCAAGCCAAGGGTTAAAGCCAGAGTTAAAACGAACATAGCAAATCCAAAGGCAAGGAAGAGTCCAAAAGGACAAGCTGATACTTATGCAGGGGTCAGAAGGCCCTTATCTGTGGGTTCCCATGGTAACTGGATGCTTAGACCAGTGACATCATAGCTGTGTGCTGGTTGCCATGGCAACATGGCCACCTGTCGTCGAGACACAGAGGAGCATCACTGGAGGCAGGTATCTAATAATGAGACGTCTAAAGAAGCTCCAGGTTTTTCTGTTCTAGATGGCAAAACCTGGCACCATAACTGGACCTCCACACTTATATATGCGCATCACTGGGCCTTTTAAAAATCTGGATTTTTCACTGGAATATTGCTGTTTTATAACATTATTGAATCCTACTGGATTGAAAGTATACCTCCAGCCAAAATGAAAATTTTGAAGTGCACCTGAATTATTGTGTGTAACCATTGTGTACAGTCATTCAATCAGTAACACAAGCAGTGTGTGCTCCAAGATGCTACTTACTTTCAAGCTTATAAGCCTCTATAGGGCTAATATCTACACTAACATGGCTTCAAGCCAGGTTCATAACAATCAGAAGCTCTAAGTTATTAATAAATGCTAGGATAATCAGGTATGAATGTACCTGGTCAGAGGCCGCAGGTGCCCTCCTGAACTCAAATGCATCACCATCCTCAGGATGATAATACAGTTTAATACTGTGCGCTGCCTCCTTCTGTTATCCCTGCCTAATTGTGTTGCAATGCCTTCTGTTAAAGGGGTTCTCCAGGAATTAAAAAAAAGGAAAATACTTAAAGGCTATGGACACTTTTGTGCACTAAAAATCAATAACCCCATATCTTACCGTAATGCAGCACATAATAAAATTGCACTTTACTGGTATTAGCTTTGCTTCACATGCCCTCAGAAATGCTCTGATGTGAATTTTGCTCAGTGCTGTCATCTCCTGTGAGAATCTGTGGGCGTTCCTGTGGACTTCACATGCACCAGCACAAGCTCTGCTGCCCCTCCCCCACATCCTGTTACACAGCACAGCTAGCAGCCACTTACATATAGGCTGCTGGAACTTGTAGGATTTCATTCCAATCTACAACATGGTGAGGTCTTACAGTATGCTACAGTCTGTAATCAGCAGATCTATTTCTCACTTTCCATTCTGTAGAAAGTCCATTATTTGTAGACGCAATAGCTTTTTCTGCTGATAACGTTAGTGTAGCGATCTACAGTCAGAACCATGGCGTTATAAACAGGATATAGATATCATTACTGACAGCTCTCACTACATGCACTCTGTTCTGAACACAGTATTGTCTGCAGTCCGCACAGTGAGCGATCACTTGTCCCACACAGATTAGTACAGTGTGACGATACACAATGCTACAGTATGTACACACAGTGGGGGAGATTTATCAAAACTGGTGTAAAGTAGAACTGGCAATCAGATTCCTCCTTTCATTTTCCAATGAAACTGTGAAAAATGAAAGGTGGAATCTGATTGGTTGCTATGGGCAACTAAGCCAGTACTACTTTACACCAGTTTGATAAATGATATATATATATATATATATATATATATATATATATTAAGGGCAGCACTCCAAAAATAAAACAAAAATCACCTTTTATTCACCCATGTGGCAATGGTGACGTTTCGGCTCTGCACTAGAGCCTTTCTCAAGCAAAGTGATAGGACATAATGAACAATATATATACACCCACCAACAATTACATAATTGTGTTATGTGATCAGTCAAGAAACTTAACTCTTTGTGTGTCAAGATACAAAAAATAGTTTTTTGAATAGCATTGATGATACATTACAATTTACATTAGGGCATTCTCATAATGAATAAAGTATTAAAATGTAAGGCTGCTCACTATACTGATAGAAATGGAAAAGGTGCTCAATCCAGAATAACGTACCCAACGTTAAATGATAGCCAGTAGAGAAGTGAATATATAAAGGGATGGCACTCAAATCATTAGTTATGCATGGAAAACATTATTTATTAGGTATCGTATTACAACTCAAAAGGTGACATTGTATATATTACTATGTCCGTAGGTATTAATAAAATAATCTGTGATATATAGAGTTAGATTGCATATACAATGAGAGTGGGAGTTAAAGAGTAGAAGATGAGATCATTTAAAAAAGTAGCCAAGGAATGCTAAAAAATGTATATAAAAAATAGCAAAAAGTCAATGCAATAAGATAGATAAAAATAGTTCCAATTGGGTGGAATAACAGCTAGTTCTCCTGTATCACAATGTTTCTGTCCAGTTTCTGATTAAGCTCTATGTCCAAATTCTATTCCAACTATGGATGACTTTCTTAGCGCAATAAAAGATAATAGTGCAGAATTATGCAGGTGCACCTGGAGGTTAGTACGTTACTGCTCCCTGGAGGTGAGTATGTTGCCGCTTCCTGGTCTGTAATTGCAGAAGTGTGGGCGATGGATCATTGGCGTCCGTGTGGAGCATCCTCACACGCAGAGCAGGCCGGTCCGTATGTACGTTGCTGGCAGCGCGTCACTTTCGGTGACGTCGCTATGGGGATAGCTAGTTGGCGTTCCACGTGGACGTTTACAAGTGGGAAACTTGTTTCAAGGTATTAAGGCGCCACTTTAATATGCAATGGATGGAATGGCTTCAGAGCTGGATCCTGGCTCTCAAGATGTATTTACACATCAAACAGCTAGCTGTGTAATGGCTTGCTCAGTGCCCCCAAACGTGTTTCGGAGCCCCTGCTCCTTCCTCAGTGGGCTCCTTTGTCTTATAGCAATCCGAGGCATGCGCAGTAAAGCTTACCACATGCTAACGACAACATTGTTGCACATATGGGATTGCGATTTACCGGGTCAATGTATCCTCTCCCAACGCTCGTGTTGTCTCTCTGCAGTACATTTAATTATTTGCATTTGCACGTGTCACTTTATATTATTAACTATTTTTGAACCGATCTTTACATATAGATATCCATATATATATAAACATGCATTTTTTAGTTTGTATGATGGATCGTAATGTATTTGCACACAATATATGAATTATTCACTAATCATGTCTTCACAGTCACAGAAATATTTTATCACATTGATTATGCAATTTTGATCATGATGTGTTGTGTTGTGATTTTTTTTGTATCTTGAGACACAAAGGGTTAAGTTTTTTGATTGATGACACAATGATGTAATTGTTGGTGGGTGTATATATATAGTTCATTATGTCTTATCAAGGCAAGGAAACTACAGAAGAGATTCATAAATAGGGGGTATCCTAAAAGAATCCTGGGAGATGCGTATAGACAGGCAGCCTCTCTGGACCGGACACAGTTGCTGGTACCTAAAGTGCAGGATAAAACAGGGACATCTGAAATCAGGCTGATTTCCACGTTTGATGCTGGCCATCATGAGGTCAGGGAGATCCTGAATAAATATTGGTCTATCCTGGGCTTAGACCCGGACCTAGGGAAGGTAATCAAAAACTACCCCAGCATTACATACCGCAAGGGGAGGAGTCTTCGAGACCGCCTAGTGCGGAGTCTTTACGTTGCCCCAAAGAGGGGAGGCACTTGGCTTGACCGCCAACCGCAGGGCATGTTCAAATGCGGGAGATGTAAAGCATGCAGTTTCGTGATGACCTTTAAGACAATACAAGGCTCAGTGACGAAACAGCTATTTACAATTAGGGAATTCATTAATTGCCGTACGAAAGGAGTAGTCTACATATGCCAGTGTACATGCCCACTTGATTATGTAGGCAAGACGAAGAGGGAATTAAGAGTCAGGATTTGTGAGCACATAAATGATGTGGTAAAAGGGAAATCCACACCCATTGCCAAACATGTAAAAGAGGTACATCAGGGAAACGCTAAATGTCTGTCATTTTCAGTCCTTGAGGTGGTACCACCGTCACCTAGGAGGGGGGACTGGAACCGTAGGATACTGCAAAAGGAGGCAGCTTGGATTTTTAATTTGCGGTCACAGTCTCCAGAGGGACTTAATGAACGTTTAGATTATCAATGTTTCCTGTAATCTCTGGACCATGTGTGGTCCTAAAAAAATCTCTGTCGATACTGCACCAATAATATTTTATTTTTCTGTTTAGATCTCCCTTGTTCTTCAGGAACGTTTTTACTCAATACCGTAGGGACATGGTTAGCTGGCCTGGGACACAAAAATGTGTCCCAGTGTATGGTAATAGATGGTAATGCAGGTGGATATTTACCTGCATCCCCATACTTAATCGTTCTATCATGATGGCTATTTAAGAAACCTATATGTATATATATCTAGATTATCTTTATTTAGGAGTACTTTTGGAAGCCTCTTTTTGTAGGTCAGGGATTTCCTGATCAAGTTTGTATGGGCATGACTTGCTTATACATTGAGTACGGGTGCCGTTTGTATATAATCTATAGTAGGTAATAGAATGACCGCCCATCCTAGGTCCGTATCTACAGCTGACATCCGGCGCATCGGTGGAACGCATGATGGTAGTGCCACCTCCGGAAGTGAGGCATGCGTTCGACCGGACTAACTACCAGCGCTGGGTGTAAGCACCTCCAGAAGTGAGGTATGCGCTCCACACGATCGACGTCAAGTGCACAGTGGAGTGCATGTAGGTAATGCAGCCTCCGGATGTGAGGTATGCGCTCCACATATAGGATCAGGAAATGTTGTCAGCGGTCCCCTCCCGGCGAAATGCACATCATAGGAAGGTGAGTTCGTGATTGGACTAATCGGCAATAGGGGGTGGAGTGACCAGCATTTAAATGGGAACGGCGCACTGGGGATGTAGGTGCAGCATCAGTCACCTCACCCCTATCTGCGACCATAAGGAACGAGGGAATCGGTGTGGGTAAGTGTATATGGTATTGTACAGACCCTACCCATCCGTTCCTGAAACATCAAGGTATGACCAAAGTATTTTTATATGTGTTTCCTCATGTAGGTGCCCGCAAGTTATTTGTATCCAGTGGCTTCTGTACCCCCACCAGCGGACCAGTTGATGTGTCGCACAGGTTTATGTATTTTTGTCATTGCCCCCTGATGAACCCAGTTTGTTGGGGGAAACGCGTCGGGCTGTATTACAACATAGTGTACTTACACATTACTAATATTCTCGTGGTATATTATAGTTAATATCCTTATATCTATATGGGACTATTATCCCTGCTTTATCTACTATATCCACGAGTATTTTGCATATTAATGACTAGTGTTGAGCGCGAATATTCGAATTTCGAATTTTTATCGCGAATATCGCAACTTCGATAATTCGCGAATATTGCGAATATATCGCTATATATTCGCAATTTCGAATATTCGTTTTTTTTTTTTTTTTTTTAGTTGTTAATTCTTGTTGCTCTCTGGTTGTCTTCCCAGTTCCCACTTCCCAAAAGCTGTTCTTACCTGTCCGGAGGATTCCTGGCTCCCTGCCCGCTTCAGTCATTGCCCGTTGCCGCTTCTGCTGACTTCCCATGTGCATGGGAACGCCTCCATGCTAAAGTGTACTGTCGGATGTGAGAATCACGATCTCACAAATTTGACTAAGTTGTAATCGCAATGCGATTAATATAACCTGAATTATTCGCATTGCGATATTCATTCTATTCTAGCAATACAACCATTAGGAACTTAGCTCTAAGATCAATTCGCAATGCGATTATATGTTCGCCTCGCGAATGAAACTTAGAGCTGACCGAGTTCCTAATGGTTGTATTGCTGGAATATAACGAAGATTGAGAATATAGTGCTATATTCGTGAATTCGTGATATTCGTCATCTTCGTTATATTCTAGCAATACTACCATTAGGAACTTAGCTCTAAGATCAATTCGCAATGCGAGTATATGTTCGCCTCGCGAATAAAACTCAGCTCTAAGTTTCATTCGCGAGGCGAACATATAATCGCATTGCGAATTGATCTTAGAGCTAAGTTCCTAATGGATGTATTGCTAGAATAGAACGAAGATTGAGAATATCTCGAATTCACGAATATAGCACTATATTCTCAATCTTCGTTGTATTCTAGCAATACAACCATTAGGAACTCAGATCTAAGTTGTAATCGCAATGCGATTAATACAGGTTATATTAATCGCATTGCGAATGAAACTTAGAGCTGGGTTCCTAATGGTTGTATTGCTAGAATAAAAGAAGATTGAGAATAGGAACCCAGCTCTAAGTTTCATTCGCAATGCGATTAATATAACCTGTATTAATCGCATTGCGAATGAAACTTAGATCTGAGTTCCTAATGGTTGTATTGCTAGAATATAACGAAGATTGAGAATATAGTGCTATATTCGTGAGATATTCGTTATCTTTGTCAATTCTAGCAATACAAGTTAACCATTAGGAACTCAGATCTAAGTTTCATTCGCGACGCGAATATATATTCGCGTAAAATTCGCAATATATAAAATCATGACGAATATTCGATTTCGACGAATATATGACGAATATTCAATCGAATATTCGCGAAATATCGCGAAATCGAATATGGCACCTCCCGCTCATCACTATTAATGACCTAGGCTGTTTGCATTTAGGACGTCTGGACTAGGTCAGAGCTCATTAGGGTGGAGAGTAATGAGGGACTAGGGAATGCTGTAGGGGAAGACAGGTTAGGTACGAGGACGGGGGGTCCCCACCATTAGGGGGTGCCCTCGGGCTGAGCTTAGATAGGGTGTTCAATAGAGGGACAGTTAACTGACATAGGGGATTCACCCTATCCCTATACCCCTCAGCACACCCAGTCTATTCTCCTGGCCAGGGAGTGGGGAATTTGTTCTTAGGGGTAATTAGGTTTTAATTAACATTAATAAAGTGTATATTTTAGGAGTTGCTTTCATTGATCCTTTTCCAATAAATGGCATAACTAGAAAGTATACCCACAATTATCTGTGTGCATCTCACGTTTTTCTTTGTATGTCTTATCACTTTGCTTGAGAAAGGCTCTAGTGCAGAGCCGAAACGTCGCCATTGCCACATGGGTGAGTAAATTTCATTTGTATTGTTGGGATTGGCATTTACCTTGGGCCTTGCACCCTAATTTACTCATAGACTGTGCTGCCAGTTTTTTATATATATATATATATATATATATATATATATATATATATCAGTACTCTCAAACACTTTATTCACGTGCGTGTTATTGCGTGTTGAGTGAACTTGTGCTTCGAATTCGGCGTACAAGGTTCAGGTTATCTAAGAACTCCGTTATGGATTCTTCTACCACGAACCAAAAGGGTCCATTTACACATCCGCAAGTGTTTTGCGGTCCGCAAATTGTGCACCTGCAAAACACGGACACAGGCCATGTGCGTTCCGCATTTTTATTATGTAAAATAAAATTTTAAAAGTGCACATATTAGGTATCACTGTGTCTGTAACAACCTCCCCTATAAAAATAGCATGTGATCCAAACTGTCTGGTGAACACCGTAGAAAAATAAAATAAAAAATATGGCAAATTTTTTTTATCACCTTACATCACAAAAAGTGTAATACCAAGCGATCAAAAATTCATATAAGTCCCAAAAGGGTACCAATCAAACCATCACCTCTTCCAGGAAAAAATGAGACCCTACCTAAGACAATTTCCCTAAAAATAAAAAAAATATGGCTTTCAGAAAATGGAAACACAAAAACATGATTTAAAAAAAATATATTTTATTGTGTAAATCCAAAACAAAATTAAAAAAATAGACATATTAGGTATCGCCACGTTGTTATGACCTGCTCTATAAAAATATCACATTATCTACTCTGTCAGGTGAACATTGTAAAAAACAAAAAATAAAAACTGTGCCAGAACAGCCATTTTTTGGTTACCTTGCCTCACAAAAAGTGTAATATAAATATATAAACACAAACACAATGCATAACTACCTCTAGCAAAAGATTTATATACTGCAGGAATAACTCAAATATATTTTTGTGGAATGAGATGACGAATTGATTGGTACTATTTTGGGGTACATATAACTCTTTTGATCACTTTTTATACCATTATGTGTGAAGTGCGGTGGGCAAAATTGCAATTCCATTATAGTTTTTCTTTTTTTTTTTATGGTGTTCACCGTGCAGTAAAAGTATGTGATCCTTTTATAGATCAAATCATTACGAACGCGGCAATACAACATGTTTAGTGTTTTTAATTTTTTTTATTTTTAACCAATTATATGTGTGGATATAGGAAGACGTTTTTTTTATTTTTTACTTTTTTTGTACACTTTTTTTGACTCAGACCCACTTGCTTCTTGAAGATCCAGTGGGTCTAATGGCTCTACAATACACTGCAGTACACTGTATAGCCTGATCAGGCTCAGCTATATCATGGCAATCTGGAGTGCAGCGGCCCGATGGGGGAGGGAGATCCCTCCATCAGTTTACCCTTCAAGCATCAGGCCTCTGTCACAGCAGAGCAGCAGCCCGATGGTTATCCCCTCCATGCAGAGATCCTTAAGCAGCTAACACTCTGCCCCGCTGCCGCTCTGCAAACCTTGACTTGGGGGGGTCAAGGGGGGCTTGTTGCTTTGCTGGCAATCCTGAAGAAAGGGGGGCATGGAGGTGAGGATAGTCATCCTACACGGTGGGGGAAGGGCGGGCGAGAGGGACGGCATTGGGCCACTGCCACAGCAGAGCAGCGGCCCGATGGTTAGCCCCTTCCATACAGGACCCTAAGGACCATGGCATGGAAGGGGTTATGTCTGCAGTTTGAAGCATACTGTCAGCTGTATTTCTGCACGGAAACCATTGCTAGTCTCCTATGCAGAAATAAATGTAGACTATTTTACATTTATCCAACATCATACACTAAACATGACTACTGCAGCCATACACAGTGCCCTCCTGATGCTGCCATACACAGCGGCCACCTGACACTGCCATCCACTGCGCCCACCTGACGCTGCCGTACACTGCACCCCCTGATGCTGCCATACTGCTCTACACTGTGGCCACCCGACGCTGCTATATACAGCACCCACCTGACGCTGCCATGCACAGCATCCACCTGACGCTGCCATACACTGCGCCCACCTGACGGTGCGATGGGGGGGAGGGAACGCCGCTGTGTATAGTAAGCACAACAGGCTGTAGAACAAAAATGAAAAAAGATAGATAAATAGAACCAATTGGAGAAATGATTTTCTCCACAAAATAAATTAGTGTACTTTTTTTTTTTTTACAAAGGTGTCCATATCGCTTAACTATTATTTTATAATAAATATACTCACAAATACCTTTCATTACTTAGAATGGCTTGTTTTGTCTAGGGAGCAATCATTAGGAGAAATAAAATGGCCGCCGTCCTATAAGTACACAGAAAACCAGTCCTAATCACACAGGAAGACAAGTTACTTCACCACAATGAGCCATAGTGCTGCCTCATCCTCCTCTCTGCTCTGCTTGTCAGGAATCATGATCCTGAATACAGTTGAATCTCTGTGGGAATGGAGATGATGAGGAGACATGAGAGGAGCGTAGGGGTAATGAGCAGCAGCACTTGTTTACAGTCTCCATTACCACAGCAACACATTACCACAATCTATCCTGTCCATCATCTCTGTACTTCATGTCTCCTCATGATCTTAATTCCCCAGAGATTCAGCTAAAGTTCTTATCATCTGTATTCAGGATCATAATACCTGACAAGCAGAGCAGAGAGGAGGATGAGGCAGTTCTTTACCTCAGTGTTGTAAAGTAACTTTTCCTCATGTGTGATCAGGACACATTTTGTGCGAACTAATGAGACAGCAGCCATTTTGTTTCCCCTGATGATTGCTCCCCTAACAAAACGAGCAATTATAAATAATAAAAGGTATTGAAGAATATATTTTTAATAAAGTAATATTTAAGTATTTTCATTTTCTTAATTCCTTGAGAACCCCTTTAATTTGGACCCGTCTACATGGGGCCACTTTAACTTTTTTTTCCCCCAGGGCCACTTTAAATTCCCAGTCCGCCAATGGGCTGGTCTTATACAAAATGTTGTGCAAATGGGGATTTAAAAGTTGCCAGGTACAATAAGTATACCAGTTAATCTCATTGTGCAGAGATATTCCTGATTAGATTTATGCCTGGAAGATGAACTCCTGCCAAGTATGGGATGACGTTTCAGACCTTGTTGTGCAGAGAATTTCATGCATAGTTCCATTAGGAAAGTCCTTCTGCTGGGCTAAAAGTATCTGCACTGGCGAGACAGGAATGCCTGTCATAAATGTAAATCTCGCTATAAACTATAATATATATGATCATTTTAATTCCTTAAGAATACTTGGCCAGTGTAAACTGACTTAAAAGGAAATTTGTGAACTCCTAAATAGCAATGCATAGCCATAGACCCTACAGGGAAATTTCCTGGTAGGCCAGTGCTCAGGGGGACCACCCGAGCCCTCCTCATGGCCGCCAGCCAGACGCGTAAAGATCTGGTGATCTCAGGATTAATTAATGTAGGATCATCAGGTACTTCTGCACCTGGCAGGCGCCTGCAGGTGTCCTCCTGAATTCAATTGTATGACTATGCTCAGGATGATTATACAGTTTCATTCTGTGCCGCGGGTTGGGCAGTATTTTTTTGCTGCACTGTGTATTTGGTTTTGCTGGGGCATTTATTTGTGTTGCACTAAGGTATTTGGTTCTGCTGAGGCAGTACTTTTTGCTGCACTGTGGTATTTGGTTTTGCTGGGGCATTTATTTGTGTTGCACTAAGGTATTTGGTTCTGCTGAGGCAGTATTTTGTGCTGCACTGTGGTGTTTGGTTCTGCTTGGGCAGTATTTTGTACTGCACTGTGGTATTGGTTCTGCTGGGGCTGTATTTTGTTCTGCAATAAAGTATCAATTTGGACCTGCCTACAACATGGGACCTTCTTTATTTTTTTCTTCCAGGGCCACTATCAGTTCCCAGTCCGCCATTGGAAGGGGAGGGGGGGGGGGTATAAATAAACAAATTACATAATCGGAATCAGCCATCGCTACACTATATACCAGGGCTGGCCAACCTCCGGCTCTCCAGCTGTTGCAAAACTACAACTCCCAGCATGCCTAGACAGCCTACAGCAGGGCATGGTGGGAATTGTAGTTTTACAACAGCTGGAGAGCCGCAGGTTGGCCAGCCCTGCTATATACAGTCTGCACTATGCCATATCCTGCTTTATAAATGTAGTAGATTTTATCCTTGCCATTACAAATGTGAAATCTGAATGCAAAACCATGTCAAAGAGATGTGGAATTTTAATGGGGATTTCAGTCAAAGCCACTCTGTGTTAACATAGCCTGAGTAGCTATTTTCAATCCCATCCACAAATTCCCCATTTGATTGAGGTCTGGATTTTTATTAAGCCACTCCAAGACATTATCATGGCTGTTCGTAAGCTAGACCTATGTGGCTTTGACTTTAAATAGAATGTGAACTCAGAACATGTCTTGCTAGTAAATCATCTCCTAAGTCAAGTTCTCTTGCAGACTGCAACAGGTTATAGTAAACTGTTTATATATTTTGCTGGAGTATCATGCTCCCACTTCAATGCTTTAAGGCCCCTTGCAGACGGGCATGACAGATTAGGTCCGGGTGCGTTCTGGATGCGTTCAGTGAAAAATGCGCGATTTTGCAAGCAAGTTCAGTCAGTTTTGTCTGCGATTGCGTTCAGTTGTTCAGTTTTTTTTTCGCACGGGTGCAATGCGCATTGATGTGTTTTGCATGCGTGTGATAAAAAACTGAAGGTTTACAAACAACATCTCTTAGCAACCATCCATAAAAAACGCATCGCATCTGCACTTGCTTGCGTGAACCATGCAACCATGCGTGAAAAACGCAGAATATAGAACATGCTGCACAAGTGATGCGTGAAAACCATCGCTCATGTACACAGACACATTGAAATGAATGGGTCCGGATTCAGTGCGTGCGCAATGCGTTCGCATCATGCATTGCACCCGTGAGGAAAGGGGCCTTAGGGTGGGGATTGTGGTGTGTAGTATGAGGAAATTTATCACCCATAATTCTGTCTTCAAAAAGTTGCAAAATAGGGTTTTGTCATTTTTCTGGACTTATTTGTACAAACATTTTGTAAAATTTTGCATTTTTACACCCCTTACTCCACTTTTGAAAAGTCAGTGAAACATGGACATTGTTAGCCTGTCAATCTGATTTAAAGGCTATGCATACTCTTGGGGGCAATATTTTTTATTATTGCATTGTACTCATTTTTGAACAAAAATGTTTTTTTTTTTTTTTTAATTGGTCTTTGTTAAAAATGATGCATCCTTTTTTCTGTAAAAAGCTGACTTTCTCTAGTAGCACCCTTTGGATTTTCTGTCTTTTCCATCAGACCAGGAGCAAACTGGCTCCTTATCTCTACTCTCTGACATTATAAACACTCATTATAGCTCAATTCTTATCTTACTGGTAAGAATGTAGCTTATGTAAATGTTTATATGACCTCTCAATAGTTTAGAGATGATGAACGGCACAAAGTAAAACTGAAAGTAACAGTCACACAGCTAGAAAAAAACAGGTAACCCTTTGTGACAGAACAGCTCAATATTTTTATTAAATGGCAATTGAAAAAAATTTTTTTAGCCAAAAATGAGTAACATGCAATCATTTTATAAATTGCCTCCGAAGGTGTATGTAGCTTTTAAAGGGGTTAGATCATCTCATACACTGGTGGCATGTCGCTAGAATATGCCCCCAATGTCTGATAGGTGCAGGTCCCACCTCTGGAACTCTTACCTATCTCTAAATTGGAGCCTGCAAAGAGAAGGAGAGTAGACCACGCTTGCATGACCACCCTCCATTAATTTCTATGGGACTTCCAAAAATAGCTAAGCACTGGCACAGCTATATCCCTCAGCTCCATAGAAGTGAATAGAGCAGATGCCGCGCTTGCATAGTGCGCTTCCAATTCATTTCTATGGAGCTTCCGAAAATAACTGAGCACGCCACTTAGCAATTTTTAGCACTGCCATATAAATGAATGGAGGGAAGCTGGCTCTCCTTCTCTTTGCGGGCTCCATTTTAGAGATAGAGGTGGGCCCTGCACCTATCAGACATTGGGGACATATCCTAGCGATATGCCCCCAAATGTGAGATGGGCCAACCCCTTTAAGCAAGATTTACCAAATATTACTTTTTAATGTCTCAAAAATTGTTACACTCTTACTCCAGTAAAGGAATGGTGTAGAACATGAAGTAACATCTCAGATTGATTCTGCACTGGAAAACAGGCTTTCTGCTGCGTAATCCACATTCAAACTGCTATCAACCGCTTGAGATCTCTATATAAAATAAAATGGAACATGTACACACCTTGTGCTCAACCAGTTGTTTTTTTCGGCAGCTGATTTGAAAAATGTTTCAGACTATGGTCACACGACTAAGATCTTCCACTGATTCAGCAATGGAAAACAGACACTTTTGACTTCAGAATACGCATTCAAAACTCCATCAATAGTTTCCCATTGACTTCAGTGTAAAAGCTGTGCCATGTATACACATTGCACAAATGGTAGACTTTTTCCAGTACCTGTTTTGAAAGATGCAAAATTCACAGCAGAAAATTTTGTAGCGGAATCAGTAATGAAAATATGTTCTTTTTGGTTGTGGTTTTGTAATTTGGTGGTGTTTTTAGAGGAGTTTTCACAATCATTTCCGAAGAGTTCCTGAATAAGGGTTTTCTTCTTTCCCATCTTCTTCTATGGAAAATCATAATCAAATCTGCTTTAAGTAACTTATCGCTTCTCGATAGAAGTCAACGGGGAAGCAGAAAAAACCTCTTCTAACACTCCTATAAAACTACCACCAAATTATAAAACCTGCCATCCTCCATAGACAACCTGTTTTCAACTAATGATCAGCTACCAATTTCTCTACTGTGGATTTTATCCATGTGAACAAACTATGAGAAGTGGCATGTTACTTCTATGATGCAGATTTGATAGTAGTTTTCCACAGAAATCAATGAAGAAGCAGAAAAACCTCACTTGAAAACTCTTCTAAATCACTCATAAAGACTTTACAAATGCTATGCTATGGATCTTGCCATGTCAACCTAATCTCAGACTTTAAGGTGCGCCAAATTTATCCAACATTGTGCAACATTTGGTTTAAGTCACAGCAACGCAGATCCCTGCTGAAAGCAGGAGGTATTCAGAAGGCCCCTGACTACCATGCCAAGTACAATACTTGGCACCCCTCAATGGTGTTTGGGGCATGCCAGTTGGCGTTCCCTCCCTCTAACAGCTCTGATGCTTAGGTGGCTATTCACCATGGTATGTGAGGGCTTAAACTGCCAGAATCAGAGTTATCTCTGATCCTAACAGTAAGAGCCAGGTGCCTGTTGTATAATACAGTTGGCATCTGCAAGTTCCCTATCAAAATGTTCTATGACTGAATTACCTGTTCCAATACCAGACATCTGAATGGGCTGCTTCTGCAGCATGTATATATATATATATTTCTGCAGTGATTCATCACCTCTTCCATCTCCAGTTCTAAGTAAGGCTACTTTCACATAAGTGTTTTTTGCGGATCCGTCATGGATGCTCTTCAACTATTACATTCTCAGCCGCTGGTCACAGCCACTTCCACAAAAGTTGTTGTGTACTTTTAATTACCAGACTACTTATTCATTTACAAGACATCTGTTAACTGCCTGCAGTAGAAGGAATTTGTATGCAATGTACAGAATCATCAAGCAGTATCTGTATTTGGAAATTGAAACTTTTTAACCAAATCTTTAGTGACCTCTGCTGATATCTTGTAGAATTGCATTTTAATAACTTTCTATGGCAGTGATCTGCAATCAACAGCTCCCAGTATGCCATGACAGCTGAATGCTGTTACCTATATGCTGACGAAATGGAAATGTTTGGAATAGTTTGGTTTGATAATGTTCTGGATGGACAGACGGATATTTCATTTTAGGCTACATTCACACGTCCGTGTGTGTTTTGCGGATCCACGGATCCGCAAAACACGGACACCAACAATGTGCCTTCCGCATTTTGCGGACCGCACATCGCCGGCACTCTCATAGAAAAGGCCTTTTCTTGTCCGTAATTGCGGACAAGAATAGGACATGTTCTATATTTTTCAGGAACGCGATTGCAGACCCGAAAGTGCGGATCCGCAATTGCAGACCCGGGCGGGACATCGTCTGTCCACTATTGAAATGAATGGGTCCGCAATTCCGTTCCGCAAAATGCGGAACAGAATTGCGGACGTGTGAATGGAGCCTTTATCATATTACATACCCTACAGTGATTTGACAATTTGTTTGCTCATTTATACAGTAAGTTGCATTATAGTCTTTGTGTAAGTCTTTATTCGATGTCTATGTATACTGGAGACTTCTCATGATGTGCATTAATCGGCCCATGTACAGTACAATACCTTAAAAAAGTGTTCATACGCCTTGAACTTTTCCAAATTTTTTCACTTTACTCCCACAAACTTAAAGGGGATGGCCACTATATAAGTACTTTAGACAACATTGTGAGAGGCAGGGTAAAAATGAGTTTCCAAATATACTTTATTTAAAAAATGTGTCTGCTAATCTTTTTATATTAAGCCATTCCCCCTGAGCTCCGCTCTGCCATGCAGCCAGTTCGTCCAGGGTTCAACGCGACATAGAGGAGATTTAGAGAAAGCTCGTCCATGCCTGTAGTGTAACTGCCATGCGCTGCTTTTCCTAAGAGCAGTCTGCCCCTGCCACTGGTGCGCTCCCTGCTCCGACTCTGCTTTTTGTCTGTACAGCTTATTCCTGTCAGAGTTCAGGGCAGGGAGCCTAGTTGGAGCGCGTCTGATCCCCTGGCCATAATTTACAAACGCTAGAGCCCCTGTAAAGTAAATTTTAAGCATTGTATATATGTGTGTGTATATATACATGTATATATGTGTGTGTATACATGTGTATATACGTGTATGTATACATGTGTATTTACGTGTATAAAGAAATATGGTGTGTGTATATATATATATATTAGGAATCGTCGCATCCGTACCGACCAGCTCTATAAAAATAAAACATGACTTAACCCCTCAGGTAAACGGCAAGAAAAAAAAATAAATAAAAACTGTCCCAAAAAAGCCATTTTTTGGTCACCTTACATCACAAAAAGTGTATTACCAAGCGATCAAAAAGTTGTATGTACCCCAAAATAGTACTAATCGAACCAAACGACGATCAAAAGAGAGTCAAAGCGACCACTATTAGAATGCACATCCAACAAAATCATGTGTAAAAACAAAAATATTTTATTGTACAAAGGACACAAAATACAAAGACACATTAAAAATTGTATACAATAGAACAAAGTGTAGGCTGTATATAAGCCGACACTAAAGAAGAGTCCACTCTTGTCCAAAATAAACGGACTTCAAATCATACAAGCCAGCTACATTACAAAATGAAATAAGGTCATACAGCAAATGCATACATATATGCCATTGGCTGCATCGATCTAAACCAGACCAAGTGTGGTCATAATGTGAATGCCATAACCTGTCCTCTCGCTGGCCAGTGGACCCCAGCTGAATAAAAGAAACGCCCCACGCGTTTCGCTGGTAATTTCCAGCTTCGTCAGGGGTACAGAGTCAAATGCACAAAGTGACCCCTTAAATATGCAACCAATATTGTATAATAAGTCTCACCTGTTGGAATAATGTGTAACGGCTAATGCGGCATGCCTGGCGCTCGACTACGTCTGTGCTCGAAGGCAGTTACATACCAAAACATGTGACCGGAAGTGAGATCATTGTGCCTGAGACGCAAATGCATGTCAGACACCGTAAGTGATCTAAATCACATGTCCGGAAGCGCTAGCGCTGCTATAGAAACACTGATACACCGCAGCGACCAAGAAACAATATGCAAACACTTCCGGACACATAATCCACATTCTGGAACGCATATACATGTCAAGTAGTGCAATAGATGCATAAACATAGGGATGTATATAAGGACAATAAAATCATAATGTATTGTGGTTTGCAATCAAATACAAATATAGGTATAAGAAAGTGACATAAAACCCTCTGTGATGATGATAATTAGCCTTGTCTATCAGACAATTAACAAACAAAAAAATTAATATGGGAAATTCATAAAGTGTAAAAAACCACAGAAATATATAACGACCTTAAAGGGGTTGTCCAAGTTATATTTATTGATGACCTATCCTCAGGATAGGTCATCAATATCAGATCGGCGGGGGTCCGACACCCGGCTCGTTTCTATACAAGTGTATACTACAGAGCCGTCCCATTGAAATGAATGGAACGGCTTGGGTGTAATTACACCTGCTCACCGCTGCAGATGCAACGGCCAGCATGTAAACAATAAAGAGGAGGCAGCGCTGGCACGGCGCTCGCCTTCTCTTCAAACAGCTGATCGGCGGGGGTGCCGGCTGTCGGACCCCCGCCGATCTGATATTGATGACCTATCCTGAGGATAGGTCATCAATAAATATAACTTGGACAACCCCTTTAATCACCACTCATATCAATAAAGATATATATCAAAAATAAATTTTCATAATATATAAATGAATCAATAAATAAATAATATATTCCATTACATGACAAGTTATATATGACCTCATAAAAAAGTTTAAATATATAATTCATTAAATGTTTATTGGCCAATAAACAAAACAAAACAAAACAAAAACACTAGTGTCTTAAAAATCCAAAAATCCTGAATCGTGAATTCAAAGTGAAAATCCATCTGGATTCCAACCGCAATAAGTGCGAAGTGACAGAACCTCCCCTTATATTAATATGTACTGATGCAAGACCTACAATCTTCAAACCCCGTATATTACATTGATGTTGATCCAAAAAATGTGCAGCTACTGAAGTAAGGGTTTTTTGTTTTTTTTATATAAACTTTTATTGAAAATAATGCAGTTACATACATGCTGATACCATCCAATATGGCAATTTAAATGTGCCAATGTCATATAGAACATCGTAGCATTAGACATTGTCATACCAGAGAGTATAAGGTATCGAAGTAACATACAAAGAGAAAGAAAAAAAGAAAAAAGGAAAAACTTAGACATTGTCTCAAACATTATCATAATCGCATTACATGCAAGTTCGTGTTATACCATTGCTCCTTTATGTTTTCTGATATCTGAAACGTTCCCACGCTTTCCATTTATTCTTAAATTTATTGTGGGAGTATGTATCCCAGGCTGCAATTTCTTCGAACCGTAAGAGGGAGTCAATCTTAGTACACCAATGGTCCAGGGTAGGGGTATCTGGGGTTAGTCAGTGTCTCGGTAGTAGAAGGCGGGCGGCACATAGCAATTGTTTGAATAGATAGGAATGTTTAATGGGAGGATTCATCATATCCAGGTTAAGTAGGGCCAGAAGGGGGTGGGGGCGATCTTTGTGTCGCAGATGGCATAGCATTTATAAAAAGATAGAGTCCCACCATTTTGCCACAATCGGGCAGGACCACTAGATGTGGAAAAATGAGCCTCTGTCGGTCTTGCATCGCCAGCACGTGGCTAGTGATATCGGGGGTTTTATACCATCAAGAAAGCAGCTTATAACCATTTTCTTGAATCCTCACACATCTTGATGAGGTATGAGGGGTTAGAAACAATTTAGACTGCTGAGCGTCAGAAAACTTGAGGTCTAGATCCTTCTCCTAAAGTCGTATAAACGCTGGTTTAGGCATTAAGACAGGACTGTTCAGTTGTCTGTAAAGTTTTGAGATAAGCTTCACAGGTGGTGCAGGGCTTATGATAAAACTCTCAAACCAGGTGAGTGGTCTCAGTAAGGAGGAAAATGCAATGTATTTGGAGATGTATGACCAGAGGAAACGGTGCCCTGGCGACACTTCATCAGATCAGGATGGGAGGTCATAATAGATGCCTCAGAGAGTGTTCCAGTGTCATCAAACAGCTGAAGAATGGGAGTGTCTAATGTCTTGAGGGAGATAGGGAGACTATCTATAAGTTCCTTAGGTGCCAATGCAATAATGTCTTTCACCTGTAATATTGGTGAAGGTAGAGGGAAACCCCAAGGGGAGGAGTAAAACCATTCCCAAGCTGCTAGTGTAGCCTTAACCGAAGGGGGGAGGTGGGAGATGTCTGCGGTCTCTGGGTTTCACTAAGAGGCTTCTAAATGGTTGAATGAATTGGGTAGATTCTATATTTATCCAGGATTTATGTGTGATATTCCCAAACCAGTCTATGGCCCTAGCTAGGAGAATAGCCTTATTATAAAGGTTTGCGTTCGGTAAACCAATGCCACCAAATAACCTGGGTCTAGTTAAGGTGGAAAGTGCAATACGTGGGTGTTTGTTGTGCCAGATGAAAGATCTAATAAGTTTGTTTAGAGCGGTATAGAAAGTTTTAGGAATAGGAATGGGGAGAACTTGTTGAAGGTAGTTTAGTCTAGGGATCACCAGAGAAGTTAGGGCTCTTTCACACTAGCGTTGTTTCTTTCCGTCCTAGAGTTCCGTCGTCGGAGCTCTAGGACGGAAAGAAACTGATCAGGATAATCCTAATGCATCCTGAATGGAGAGAAATCCGTTCAGGATGCATCAGGATGTCATCCGTTCAGTATGTCAACGTTTTTTGGACGTTGACAAAACCGTAGCATGCTGCGGATTTGTCTCCGTCCAAAAAGCCGGAAGACATGCCGCAATGCCGGATCCGGAATGGATGCCCATTGAAGAGCATTATTCTGGATCCGGCATTAAGCTAAACGTCGATTCGGCGCATTGCCGGATCCGACGTTTAGCGCTGCGCATGCGCAGCAGCCGTTCCGATCGGGGCCCCAGTGTAAGCTGGGGCTCCGATCGGTTACCATGGCAGCCAGGACGCTACTGGAGTCCTGGCTGCCATGGTAGTACAACCCAGCAGTGTACTACCTGCGCTGCGGCCGCCGGCGCTCCATTATGACATCACAGGTCCGGGCGGCGCATTGATCTATGCGCCGCCCAGACCTGTGACGTCATTAAGGAGCGCCCGGCCGCCGCAGCGCAGGTGAGTACACTGCTGCTGAGTACCATGGCAGCCAGGACTCCAGTAGCGTCCTGGCTGCCATGGTAACAGTGAAAGCATATTGAAGATTGATCAGGATACTGATCAGTCTTCAAATGCTGTCAGTCCACTTGCGTTCTGACGGATCCGGCGGGACGGAAGTGCCCGCCGGATCCTCAGAACGCAAGTGTGAAAGAGGCCTTACCATATTTTTCCGGCCAAACCATGAGAGGGTTGGTGTATCCAGGGAGGACAGTTGGTCATGTATAGAATGTAATAAAGGGGTATAGTTAATAGATGGAAGAGTGTAGTAGGGTCTGGACTGAGTTTAATTCCCAGGTAGGTAATGGAAGGTGCTCTCCAGTTAAAAGGTGAATGTTGGGCCAGGGCTACTCTAACCTCAGGGGGGAGACCAATGTCCAAGACAAAAGTTTCTCTCATGTTAATTTTAAAATTTAAAATGATAGTAATATTTGCTTTGGTCATATCTAGGGATAGAGGAAGGCCATTCAGTGCTCCGTTGCAAACCTGCAAGAGATGAGTACATAAAGAATGTTTAAAAGTGGTATAGTAGATAGCCGGCAGGCCGTCCGGCCCCGGGGCTTTACCTTTTGGCAGTTGTTTTATAGCTGTCAATAATTCTTCAGGCGAGAAAGGGGCTTTTAGGGTGTTAATTTGATGGGTGTCAAGTTTGGGGAGTTTGGCACGTTGAAGAAAAGTAGTAACGAGGTCAGATTTTGAGGGATGGGTGCTTGGAGGGTCGTGTTGGGCCAAATTGTAGAGGGATTGATAATACGTTTGGAATTGGTGGACTATATCTGCAGTGGAAGTGGCCTGACCTCCATCAGGCTTGACTATCTTGGTTATAAAACTCTGAGCCTTCCTGCGTTTCACTCTGTTCAACATGAATTTTGAAACTTTGTTTGAATTTGGCTGATTGTGAGTTTAGAAGGTTTTTTAACTCAGCTCGGAGAGAATCAAGCCTGACAAGGTGAGCTTCTTGGAGAGATGGTTTTTTAGTGTTTTGATCCTATGGATCTCTGATAGGAGGGAGGAGATTAGGGCATTTCGCTTTTTTTTACGTTGGGAGCCTAGACTGATAAAATAACCCCTCACTACCGCTTTGTGGGAATCCCAAAGAACGCGTGGTGAGATATCTGGTTGGTTATTTAACAAAAATAATTCCTCGGTTTGTTTTTTTTATATAGGCCATGTCCTCTGCAGATAAAATCAGCTGTTCATTCAGTCGCCATCTGTAAGATTTAGGGGAGATCTGGGGAGCCTGAATAGTGGTGAAGACCGTGGAGTGATCGGAGAGGAGGATGGAGTCTATAGGATTTGGAACGAAGACTGATGTATTGTTTGGAAAAGAGGATATAGTCTAGTCTATGGTAAGAGCGATGAAGGTTAGAGTAGAATGTATAATCTTTGGAAAGAGGGTTTAGGGTCCTCCAAGTGTCAATTAGGCCTAAGGATAGGAATCTTTTCTTAAGGGAGGTCAGGGTTTTGTGTGAGAGTGAGGATTTATGGGATGTAGTGTCAAGTCGAGGTTCAAAGGTAAGATTGAAGTCTCCTCCCATAATGGTGACTCCCTCCATGAAGGATTCAACAACAGGGAGCAGCCCATCAAACCATTCGAACTGATTGGTGTTAGGTGCATATACATTTATGAAAGTGTAAATTTGATTCGCAATGGTACCTTTGAGCAGCAAATATCGACCCTCTGGGTCCAGGATTTGTGCAAGCAATTGAAAGGAAATTCCTTTTCTGAAGCCTATGCTGACCCCCCTCGAGGCCGAAGAACCGGATCCGCAGTGATACCAATCTGGAAAGCTAGAATAGGATAGATTCGGATAAAACGCTTGGCGAAACGCGCGTTGGGTTGCGGGTCTTCTCCTTCTCGTTCCTGTGTTGTCACTCCGGTATTAAGATCCAACACTATTTGTCGGTATGTAACATGCAGGTGTAGGTACATATAGGCACAGCATTGGATTGGCGGCATTTTGCTGGATATTCTATACTGCTATTTACAATTTGTGAGGATGTGACAACATTTGTAGTTCTGGCTTATTTAATGCACACGCTACATAAGTCTTGTGAGTCAATATGGTGAGAGTGTACAACTCTCCAAGTGTTTTTTTTGTATATGCCAGCCGGTTTGGGGGAGGGGGAGGTTGAGAGACTCTTTTTATTCCTCTGCTATGCTGCTAATATTTGTTAAATGTGACAATTATGTATTTAACACTTTGTGGTAAAATAAAGAATGTAAATGTGAAGGATGAAAGCTGCTGAATTGAAGTGAGCTGTTGGTAGCTGTCTGTTTCCTGTGCAGAGATGTCCGAATCCTATCCCCAACCAATGTGATGTTCAAATCGAGGAAGTCCATGCCCATGTCTGAGATCCTGTAAGTAAGAGAGATATTATGAACATTATCGTTCAACCTTGACACAAAATCCAAACACTGTGCCACCGTGCCATGCCAGAAAATCAGGAGGTCATCAATATAACGGTACCAACCTGAGACATGTTGACCAAACTCCACCAGGGGGTACACTTGTGTTTCCTCCCACTATCCTAGAAATAGGTTGGCATAGGAGGGCGCACAGCGCTCCCCCCATGGCGGTCCCCGAGACTTGCTTGTAATAGGTGCGGTCAAACACAAAATAATTATGATGTAATACAAAATCAAGAAGGCTCACCAAAAATGTGTGATGAGCCGGATCACCCGTCTGAGATTTAGAAAGAAAGTATTTGACCGCCTTAATGCCATCCTCATGGGAAATATTGGAATACAATGACTCCACATCGCACGTCAATATCAAAGTGCCAGAAGGTAGCGGAAGTGTTTCCAGGACCTCTATCAGCTGCATGGAGTCTCTCAGATGGACTTCAATCCTAAAACAAAGGTTTGTAGAAAAAAATCCAAACAAACACTAGCCTGTTCGCATAAACCCCCAATACCTGCCACTATAGGGTGTCGGAGAATCTGTCAATTCCTTGTGCACCTTTGGCAACATGTAGAATGTGGGCAGTAAGGGAGATTTAACTTCCAGGAAAATCCTCTCCTTGGGGGTGATGATGTGCATGTGGACCGCGGAGTCAAGGAGCCTTCTCAGTTTGTTCTGAAAAACCTGCGTGGGATCAGAGGGTAAAGGTGTATAAAATTTACAGCTACCCAACTGCCTTTTGGCTTCCCGCACATATAAATCTATACCCGACCGTACCACGTTTCCTCCTTTGTCTGCCTCCTTTATTAGAAAGGCTGTGTTATGTTGTAAATTCATAAGGGCCCAATGTTCCTCGACCGTCAAATTTGTTTGTCTGGTGGGGTTGATCTGCCATCTCTGTATCTCCATAAGCATAGCCTGGAAGAATAAGTGGATATGTGGAAATAGACTCAGGGTAGGTGTGATGCTAGAAGGTCTTCTCAATGTAAATTGTCTCCTACCTAGACTTTGTTCATTCTCCTGTAACAAATCCATCAGGTCCAACAGAATTCTTCTTTCATCCTCAGGAAGCATCTGTAATGATGAGGGTTGTGCATAGAGTTTCTTAAAACATAGTTGTCTGCAAAACAGATACAGATCCTTAATAAATTCAAATTTATCAAGTCTATGCATAGGAGAGAAAGAAAGACCCCTAGAGAGTACTGTATGTTCCACCTGTGTGAGTGTATATGAGGACAGATTAATAATCTTCAAGGACTTTTCCACATCAGCACTTTCCACATTAGATGTCTAAATCTAATATCACTTCCTGTGAGTAGGTGGGGGTAGGGGTTGTAGTTGGTTGTAGTTCTTCTGAGGGCCAAATGCCCTTTTTCTTGGATTTGCGCAATCCTCTCCTAACCCGACGTCGTCGCTTGACTCGGATAAAAAACCGTCACTGACATTACTGATGGAGGAATCTGTGACTCCCGTAGGCACCAAATTATTCTCACGGCCTACGGTGCTGTTTATTTTGGGACGATTTCGCCCCATATCCCGTGTATTAATTAGTACTGGGTAAGTACTAATCAAACCATTATGTCATCCTGCAAAAAATGAGCCCCTACATATTAAAATCACCCAAAAAAATAAAAAAAATATGGCTTTCAGAAAATCTATACACTAAAACATGATTCTTTTTTCAAAAATGCTTTTATTTTGTAAAACAGAATGAAAAAAAAAAAAGTTGACATATTAGGTATCGCTTCATTCATAACAACCTGGTCAATAAAATAATCACATCTACCCCCTCAGGTGAATGCCATAAAACAATAAAATAAAAACTGATTGGCAGAAAAAAAAAAGAAAAAGTACAGCTTTCAGAAAATGGTGACACAAAAAATACATGGTTTGTTTTGTTTGACCGGGGATGTCATGTGATCACTCCTCTGAAGATGCTTGCTGTGATGCATACTGGGATTTTTACTTTTAGGCCCCATTCACACGTCCGCAATTCTTTTTCCGCATTTTGCGGAACGGAATTGCGGACCCATTCATTTCTATGGGGACAGACTTTGTCCCGTTTGGATCCGGAATTGCGGATCCGCACTTTCCGGTCCGCACTTCCGTTCCGCAAAAATATAGAACATGTCCTATTCTTGTCCGCAATTGCGGACAAGAAAAGGCATTTTCTATATAGTTTTGGCAATGTGCGGATCCGCAAAATGCGGAAAGCACATTGCCGGTGTCCGTGTTTTGCGGATCCGTGGATCCGCAAGACACATATGGACGTCTGAATGGAGCCTAACTTTGAAGCTGCTCCACCCACACAGTCTCTCATCAATGGGAGCATGCTATGCTGAACACATTAGAAAAATTATATGTACACAGTATATTTCCCATGATACAAATACCTCGTGGCTTTAGTTATTATCTGGGACCCTATATTTATTTATGCATATGGTGGCCAACCCCTTTAAATGTATTTTATTGGGATTTTATGTGATAAACACCAAATAGCAAGTATATGCACAGTAAAAAGAAAATGACACATGGTTTTCAAAACTGATCACTCCATGTTCCTAAAGAGTTACCAATATTGGCAATATAGAGGCTGCCCCTTAACCCCCCTTCCCCCCTCCCTTAGACTCAGGGGAACATTTCCCTCTCTCCTTCCATACAGACCTGGTATTGTCATGGGACATGGTGCACCTCCAGCATCATTGCAATCAAGAAGCTGGCCAAGGAGCTAACCACTTCCTGCAACACACTGCTGTCGCGTCCAGGCTAACCAGCTCCACAGACAGCCATAAATGGAAGGGGAAGGAAAAGAAAGACATGGAAGACATCACAAACCAACACACAAGAGGGAACATGAAGCAGCAGGCCATGAGATTGGTGTGTCCAGGAGCTGCCTCCTATATGGTCATATGTTTAGGAGTACTGTTTAACCCCTTCCTGCATATGGGCATAATTATACGCCCATTTTTGCAGTGTGTCCCCACAAGTGGACAGGCTGTTCCATCTGCAGCATATGATGGCGGTAGGGTCGCCACCTTTTTCAATCAAAAATGAGGGTGTGGCTTAACACAGGGTGCCCCCCATCAGTGACCCCATAATAGTAATGCCTAAATTAGTGCCCCCCCCCAAATAAATAATGCCCCCATTAGTGCCCTTCAGAATAAATAGTGCCTCCATTAGAGCCCCATAGTAATATTAAAAACCCCCATTAGTGCCTCCAGTAAAAGTGATGCCCCAATTAGTGCCCCGAGTAATAGTATTGCCCCCATTAGTGCCCCGCAGTAATAGTAATACTCCCATTAGAGCACCCCAGAATTAATCATGTCCCCCATTAGTGCCCCCAGTAATAGTAATGCCCCCATTAGAACCCCCCAGAACTAATAGTGCCCCAAGTAATATTAATGCCCCCATTAAAGCCCCACAATATTAATAATGCCCCCTTCTCTGCATGTGCACAATAAAAAAAAACTCACCTCATCCATTTGATCGCACTGCGGTGAACACTCGCTGCTCACTGAAAGCTCAGGACAGGACCTGCGCTCTAGCGGGATGGCGTTTCACAGGTCCTGCTGCAAAACGTCATCATGCTAAAGCGCAGGTCCTCATCCCGGCCCCATCAAATGGATGAGGTGAGGTATTTTTTATTTTTTGCTTAAAACAAGGGGGTAGGATTTAAAGGCTGTACTAATTAGCACTCCACAATGGAACAGTCCATATAGCAATACCAGCAATTATTATTGCCAGTAGAAAAAAATTACTGGCATCGGCACTGGCACTAAATCACTGACTTGGCCGGTTAGTTACCGGCCAGGTGGCAACCCTAGATGGCAGTGATATACAGCCAACATCCTGGCACAACAGCTCCATCCTGGCTACTAGATGCCATGATCAATAGTGATCACGGCATCTAAGACTGGGTTCAAATGACATTTTTGCCCTATATTTAACATATACACCGGGGGGAAAAGGATGCAAAAGCATAGTACACCATAAAAAATATGTTATTGGTGAACAAAATGAAAAGATACCAAAAGTCAATTGAGGAGATTTATCAAAACTCACGTAATGGAAAACTTAATTAGTTGCCAATAACAACAACTCAGATTCCACCTTTCACTTTCTATAGTATAGGAGCTTTGAAAACAAAAGGTGGAATCTGATAGGTTACTATAGACAGTTTTGACAATACTAGTGTTGGAATAGCCTTTTTCCAATCCCCCCATATACCAAAAAAATAATAAAAGTTAATCATTTATATTTAGACCAAAATGGTTCTATAAAAACATATACCATATTTTTAGACACACCCCAGGTTTAGACAACAGATTTAAAAAAAAAATAAAAGACATTTCTCTGCTACATGCTCACACAAATATGCTAAATGCACACAACACACAAAGTTCTCGTACATGCGCAACAGCTATGCCCACATGCACACAGCCATGCTACATGTACGCAACAAAGACAGCAATGCTACATGCACACACAGCCACACAGCCATGCTACAAGTACATAACAAACACAGCTATGCAACTTGTACACAACTATCCTACAAAAAAACACACAGCTCTGCTACATGTGTGTATATAAAAAATATATATATATATATATATATATATATATATATATATATATATGTATATATATATATTCAGCATCCCACTAGTGTACGTGGGTACTGCAAAAGTGTATTTTTCTGCCATCTCTTATCTCATGTCATACATTTATGTGATTTATCCTGTAAGATCCTCATTCACAGGCTGAATAGCTGCACTACACTAGTTTCACCACTAGATGGGGGAATAGTGTCATAGTCTATGTATCAGTCATCGCGAACCTTTTAGAGACCGAGTGCCCAAACTGCAACCCAAAACCCACTTATTTATTGTGAAGTGCCAACAGAGCAATTTACCCTGAATACTACAGTCCAATATAGTGTATCTTCCATGTACTTTATAATTTAGCTATAATAGCCTGCCTACATTCAGTGCGCTGCCTGTGCTGTTCATAGTGCGGCCTGTGCTGATGAATGGCAGGAAAAGTCTAAAGCATATTGGTAGACCATAGACTTTATTCAGGGTGCGGGGCTCTGAGTGCCGCCTCTGGCACCCGTGCCATAGGTTCACCACCACTGCTATATATAGACCAGCTCAGGCCTGGTCAAGGGAGTTTTTGAGTCTTTGAGTCAGGGGAGTCTTTGAGCCTTTAGGCTACAGTCAAGAAGTACAGCCATGTTGTAACTGGGAAGAGGAGAGGGGGCAGGAGAGAGCCCCTCTATCTCAGCTTTCTTGGGGCCCATGGTCCATAGAAACCAAGTTGGCATCTAAATCATAAAAGCCAAAGAAGCAGGCAAAGCAAGGAAAGGTGAGATCCACTTCTACAGTTCATTCCTCTGGAGTGACCAGTGACAAGTTTTACAAGTAACAAGAGGAAGGATTATTTTATAAAAGAAAGACAAAAGAGTATATCGACCGTTTTATAGGGCTTTCCCGGCACCTTAGTATTGGGTGTAGGACATAAAGCTTCCAGCAGCCTCGCCACCAGTTTAAATTCTGAGAGCAGGAAGGCCATTTGCTAGAAAGCACTGAAGTAGAAGTTAAGGAATATGCAAATCACCTTGATTGGGATTAGTGCCAGGCAAAGCTGCAGACCCGAAATACTGACTTATTTACTATATGCCTGATACGCAGCTGCACACATAAAAAACCTATGAACTGTGGACTTACTATATTCTGCCTCCATTGATATGAGAGACTGTATTACTTTTGGATGTAACCATTACCAGGAACCATTATTCAGTAAAAGTTGTGAGTTGGATTCAACTTGTGTTCTGCCCCTCAATTACTACTACTATTCCTACCATTGTTGTACCATAACGGTACTGGCGTTATGACTAAAGGGACCTAGCCATAAGCAGTAAAGCCAAGTTACCACCAAGGGCACCTCAGCCACCATCTGGCTTGTGTCCTTTACATCAGAGTGTGCCCCTGAGAATTCCTGTGCTGTTCTCCTCTTCACTTTATGCAGGCCTGCCCAGGAACGACAAAACTGTAAGTAAACCAAACACTGTGTTTTCTCCCTCGGCCTATTTGCACTCACACCGTGACCTCACAGAAACTTTTCCCCTGTTGGTCTAGCATACTGTATATATATATGTAGAAATTGAGCAGCACTCCTTCAATAAAGCAATCCGGGTGTCCGTGTTCAACCCTTGATTATGGGCATAGATATGCACTGAAGAAATCCATGGTACTCCTTTGTAGAAAGTGAACAAAATGTGCATTTATTCACACATGTCAAAACAGAGACGTTTCAAGGTTGGCTTGAGAAAGGTCCTGTGAGAGGACCGAAACGTTGCGGTTTTGACATGTGTGAATAGATAAATAAAAATTCACTTTATACAAGGGAGTGCCGTGGATTTCTTCAGTGTAATAAATATTTATATATAAATATATATATATATATATATAAAACATACAGACAAGCAGTGGAACAAGGGGCAAGTACTATGTAGGAATGGGGCAATAAATAAAAATAACTAAATATAATCAATTAAATATTAAAATAAATGACGTGTATGTTGTATAAAACTAGTTTACACTTGGTATATATGCTGTTTATTTGATGCATGGAGGAGATTTGGACTTTAAACTTATAATGGTCCTAGAAAAAATTGTACATGCTGAAAATGGGTTCAAATTGAGTAAAGATGGGGCCAAAACAAGCAGGTTGGACCAATAAGATAGTGTAGCAAAAATAACACCCCAGCAGAACCAAATACTACAGTGCAGCCTAAAATACTGCCATAGCAGCACAAAATTCCTGCTCAGAAGCTACCCTCTGTGGTGGCCAGTGTCAGGTGCCACGTTCTGTTCTCCTCCTCCAGTTGTCTCTATTTAAAATAATGGAGGGGCTAAGGAGGTGAGATGCAGGCCATAGCATGAGCCAGTCCTACTTTCAGCATACTACTGATACTACTAACAAACATAAACGAGAATATTTTTTTGCGGGACAAGTTGTACTTTTTAATGCCACCATTAATTATGGCATACAATGTAGTGGGAAACAGTAAAAAAAATTCCAAATAGGGTGGAATTGGAAAAAAACCTTAAGTCCGCCACCGTTTTACTGCATTCCATTTGTGGCAGAACTGACCAAAACCCTTCATTCTCTGGGTCAGTACGATTACAACAATACCCCGTATGTATAGGTTTTTTATGTCTAAATAGTGTAAAAATAAATGTAAACTTTGAAAAAAAAATTTTTTTATATCACCATTTTCTGACCCCCATAACTTTTTTATAGTTATATCTACTAAGCTGTGTGGGGGCTCATTTTTTGCGGGACAATCTGTAGTTTTTGGTACCATTTTGGAGTATATATAACTCTGATCACATTTTATTACATAAGAGAAAGAGAAGCAATGAAAAAATGTCAAATTGGCCATTTTGACCCTTTTTTCCTTTATGCCATTCACCATATTATAAAAATATTTTTATATTTTAATAGTATGGGCGTTTTCAGTCATGGTGATACCTATGATGTTTATATTTTTTGTTATTTAGGTGTTTATTTTTTTATTTTACGAAAAGGGGGGTGATTTACAGTTTTAAATATATTTTTTTAATTTTTTTTATATATTTTTTAAGTTTTTTTTATTTCTTTGTAATAATTTTGAAGCTTGTATTTGAGCGTACAAAATCGATTATTTTAAGTTTTAATTTTGAACAATCAAGGGTTTTTAAAATGCATTTATTACTGACTATTGCTCATTTCTTTTGTAGGCTTGCCACCTGGTGGCCAAAATCAGAATTTCAGCTTCAAAGCCCTCAGCCTCTTCAGCGAGGCTGAGCGCATTTAAATCAATTACTGGCATCTTCATTGGCCACAGAGGATATCAGTAACAAGCCCGGATGCGCAAGCTTCCCAGTTTTTGACCCTTTAGATGCCGTGATCTCACTTGATCACGGCATCTAAAGGCTTTAATTACCGCCACTGGCATAATTGCCAGTCGCGGTAATAGGCCGCGGGTCTCTATTGTTTGAAACAGCAGACACCTGCCGGCCATGACACCCGCTGCACGTGTAAATGGGCACCATGCTTGCCTATCGCTCCAGTGCCAGAGGGTTGCCAACCAGAATTTTTCTTTTTTTTTCAGACAACTTATTCCAAAATCACGAATAGATAAAAAAAATTTACGGACGAATTGGAAAACCATAATGAATGATAAAGATTTGAAGTAATACATGTCTACAGCTCAATATATTGACAAGAACTCATTACCAGCATTTACTGTGAGCTGTATAATGATCATAATTGCTACCAAAATAATCTAGTCAAGTACCACCAGCCTAAAAAAAAATCAGGGGCGCATCAATTTTTTTTCACAGAAAATGAGTGTCCTGTTTTTACGGACTGTCCAGAAATTTCTGGATGGTTGGCAACCCTGGTTATCCAACAAATTGAAATCTATTACTCACATATTTGGAGGACTTCCATTACTGTAGGTGGGCAACAGCTCAACAACCAACTGCATCATGCAGGACACACTGCAATTTGCTTTTGTTAACCCCTACCTCTCCTACAAAGAAAATTATCCCTCACATATAGCCCCAGGGATATATATGGTATGCAATGCCCCCACAATTTCCTCCTCCACTGTCTGCAGAGATATACAGCTAAATATTTATATGAATTTAGAAGTAGTGATGAATGAAAGGTGTCTGTACCACTTAACCTGCTTTTCTATTAGATCACTAAGCCAGCACTAGGAGGAGGAGAAAGGTGCAGGGAAGCTATTGAACGTGTTTATCCACCTCTGAATGCAGGAGAAGGTGAACCAGAAAGATAAACAGCATTGGGCTCTACCAAAGAGGAAAATGTAATATGCATTGCATGTGCAATACCCCAGAGCTAGGGGTATCTGCAAATGGTTTCTTATTTAATGTTATGTATGTTATATATTATAGTCCATGTATAATGGCTCAGCTTCGGTTAACAATCTTGGCTCAGTCCTTTGCAGGAGCTTGGGTGGGCTTCCAAGATCTGTCACCCAGTTCAGCTCAATTAGTTGAGGCACAGAATTCAAGGAGGAAGGAAGCTATTGCCTCATGCTCCATCTCCTTAGGCTTCAAGCTTCAGAGATTAACAGATCTCTGTATGAATTACTACATTCAGACTTTGGTGCAGTGGGGGACACTGTTAAGAAACCCTTCACATTACAGAGGAAATTAATTTTATATGGAATAGGCTAAGGATATCCAGGAAAATAATGATGATCAGTAATAGGAGGGGAGTTTGGTCAGTCCCAAATTTGATGAATTATTATAAAGAAGCCCAAGTAGCACAGTTAATGAGAACTACCCTGTTTCTCCAAAAGTAAAATCTACCCTGAAAATATACTCTAGCTTGATTTTTCAGGGTTTTTGGAGTAGGCTTGAAGTTTAAATATAAGCCCTAATCCAAAAAAAAGCCCTAGTTACAATTCAATAAAAACAGTTTTCAAGCAGCTATACATGTTAAAAATAGAATACAGCAGGACAGAAGACCCTTAGAAAGAAAGCAGAAACCCTCAAAAAGAATTGTACCCCACAACAATAAGGGTTAGCTAACTCCGAGTACCGATTGCCCCACTCGCATCACTCCACACCTGAACCCGCTAAGGCTGGCACACAGAGAGTGGGTACTGGTAGTCCCGCTAATGCTGTCCACACAGAACGGTTAGCGCTAGTCCCACTGACATCACTCTACTTCCATGCCTGAGTATTTTGGCTGCTTCAGGTCACCAAGGGGAGCTGCTGCAGTGGAACGCACCTGGAACAGGAAGTGATGTGATGGTGATCCGCCTTTGATGTGAGTGAGGTGTTTGTAGAGGTCTGGTGAGTGAGTGTTTATGAATTCCAGTTAATGTAGACTGTTGTACAGTACATGGACATAGGATCTCAAGAAATTCATGATAGAATTCAGGGTTTGGAGAGTTATGCTGATGTTCAAGAAAGTAATGACATGATTATATTTCAATAAACGTAAAAAAAAATTTTTTCCAAAAATAAATGTCTGATTGTTTATGAAAAGAAATAAGACATCCCCCGAAAATAAGCCCTAGCCCTTCTTTCGGAGCAAAAAATAATATAGGACCTTGTCTTATTTTTGGAAAAACATGGTAGTATGGTAGAAGGGAGGCGACTTTGGGTGGAATTGGAAGAGGAAAAGATTTATCCATTGAATTGAGAGGCTATTCTTTGGGCATAGGAGAAGCCTAAAGGGAAGTGTTTTGGAAAGGCCCCTGTGGTGGAATTCTCTTTAGAACTTTTAATAGGAGGAGATAAATAAGAAGACATTTTAAACAATAGAATCTGTGGTAATGGGAATCATTTGTTTGAACCAGGGTTGAAGGAAGACAATTTTAGTTGATGGATAAGGAAAGGTACCACAAGACCAAAGTGTTTTTTGATAGATGAAAAACTGGGAGATTTAGATTCTTTTTTATAACAGATTATTGCAGATTTTTTTGTTATGTGAAAAGGATTTTTGAAAGAGGGAAGGCTAGGGAAACATAGCTGGAGAGGTGATATGTGTTGGACATGGTGAGGTATGACTGCAGGGCTCTATTTTAATATTAACGACTTGCAGTGTATTAAGTTGGATATAATGCTGAAATGGCACCAGGATTTATGGTTGACTTGGACAAGAGAAAATGGAATGAAATAAGTGAAAAACTTAGTAGCGTTAGTAAGCAAGTATCAGTGGTAGAAACATCACTGACGTTGTATCATAGAGATTATTTGACTCCATGTAGAATAGCCAGGATTTATAACATGAATAATGATGAATGTTATAGAGGGTGTGGTGAGAAAGGAACATTAACACAGATTTGGCGTGATTGTATAGTAGGTAGGTTTTTGAAGGAAGTTTTAGAGATGTTGTATAAGGTTATAGGAATACGAGTGACCTTGTCTCCTGATGTGTGTCTATTGGGAATGTATTTAGATAGGGTTCCCAAGAAAATGAATAATTATTTGATTCAGAATATACAGTGGCATCCAAAAGTTTGGGCACCTATGTTCTAAATTATTGGTACTGTGAACAGTTAAACAAGTTGAACATAAGACAAAGCACTAAAGTGGGTGCACAACCATGAGAATAAAAGCTAATTGGGTGCTATACAACTATACCTAACATAATGTGAAGCAAGGACAAGATAAAGTGGTATGGCAAAATCAGTGAGCACACCTTGCATATAATACAAAATAATCTTTTATTAAATCACACAATACCAAACCATGTAGGAAGCATAAAAACTGTTAAAAACCAAAGACACACAGGAGGGCTGCCATGTGAGGAACCCATCCACGCACCATCCCCCTAGTCAAAGAATAATGACACCTCTAGGTAACTATAATACAATACCTTGAGCTGGATAAGAAAATGCATAAGAAGATGGGAGTTGTGCCAAGGGAGGTAAAGGACAGAATTTCCTTTTTAACTCTAACCAAAATATTCCTCTTCTTCTAAACAATGACAACTACAGTGTGGAAGCCAGACTCTGGTTCTTTGCTCCTGCATAGCTGGAGATTTTTCCAAGTTCCTAGACAAAAAAAATGTTCTCCTCAAATATTTGCCATTACTGATCCTCTTCAACCTCAACTTTATTTGTTAATGCAGGGGATTCAGGAGGTTATATGCCTGGATACAGTTCAACCAGTACTAGTATGACAGAGGCAGGGGGCACTACTCCAGGCCATTTCTAGTGACAAAGCCAAATGGGAAACACAACACTATAAAAAATCTAAAACCCCTGAACAAATTTGTATTGTAACATACGAAAAATTCAAGATGGAAATGGAAATTAAAATCAGCTGTAAAACTAATACAAAAAATGCAGTGATGGTGCCGGTAGATTTGAGGGATGTCTATTATCAAATTATTAAATTTCTATCCATCATGTCAGGTACTCATCAGGAATAAGTCCAATGACAAAATAGTAGTAGAATAGGTCGTGGAACAACATTTTTCCTCAACAATCAGTTGAGTCATCTCAAAAGTACGGAAGATTTGCGATCCCATCAGACAAAGAGGTTCAACATTTTCATTTTCTGTCTCCCATTCAGGTTATCTTCAGCCCCTCATATATTTACCAAAATAGTAACAGAGGTTTTGGGGACCCTTAGACAAAGGTGTATTCAGCTTATCGTGTATCTGGACGACTTTCTGGTAGTGGCAGAATCAGAACAACAGTTGCGAGAACATCTCCATTCAACAACAATCCTTCTAAAATCTCTGGATTGGATAATCAACTGGAAAAGTCAGACCTACAGCCAAATTCCCCCAAAGAGATTCTGGGTATTCTTCTGGACTCCATCAATCAGCAATCTCTGTTACCTTTGGAGAAAATATCATTCCCCCAACAGTTGATGCAAGGTTTCCTAAAGCTTCCATATTGTACTATAAAATCAGCCTTAATCAGTCTTAGGTCACCTAATATCTTGCATTCCAACAGTATCATGGGCTCAGTTGCACAAAAGAGTCAGACCCCTAAAGAAGCTGATTCTCAACGATCAGTGTCAAGACCTTGCTCAGATGGTGGTTGTCAACTCACAATCTGAAGAAGGGGGTCCCATGCGCTCAGAAACAAGTAGTTTCCATATTTACGGATGCAAGTGCTTGGGGCTGGGAACTGTCAAGGCTCAGCCACAGAACTTCAGGGTACTGTTAGCAATTTGAAAAACCCTTTAAGCAATGAGGAACATTATCAGTAACCGTCATCTCCTTATATATTCGGGCAATATGACAGCAGTGACTTTCATTCAACATCAGGGGGGGTAAGACATAGTCACTTCCAGTATTTTGCACAAAAAATATTTACTATAATATATACTTGGGTGTAAAAGTTGCTGTCCCTAGCTGCAGTACATCTAAAGGGGGTACTAAATACCAAGGTAGACATCCTCAGTTGTCAAACCATAGATCCCAGGGAGTTGTCTCTTTGTCACAGAACATTTCATTTCCTAACCAATAAATGGGGAGTTCCACAAGTAGATCTCTGCATCCAGGACAAAGTAAAAACCAGGGGCGTAACTAGAAGTGACTGGGCCCCACAGCGACAATTTTAATCTGGAAATTTCTGACATTCCTTGTATACTCGACTTTCTCCAGGAAGGCCTAGATATTGGCCATGCCCCTAGAGCCCAGGATCGGCCTTAGGTTACATAGTGCCCTGTGTGGCACACACAAACCTCTGAAAATATTATAGGGAATTAACTACACTAAATTTGTAGCATCAAATTTAAAATGTAACTTAATTTTATGGAGAAAAGAATGTAGTTACAGCTAATACTTGAAAGGATATTTCCATCTGGAGCATTAATGACAACAGGATATGCCATAAATGTCCAATGGTGTCTCACTTCTGGTGGCTGCTCCTATCTCAAGAATGGGTCCCCTAAGTCAATGGAGAGCAAGCTGCACGTGTGGCCACCACTCGTTTTGCTGCTATGGGACTTCCAAAAATAGCTGCTCACTGGCTCAGTGCTTTTCCAAAGTCCCATAGCAGTGAATGAAGAGGATCTCATGCAAAATGTGCTATGAAACACTAGTAGTGGTGCCATACCAAGCTCTTGACACAGATACAGCATCAGAACCAAGCTCATTACATAAATACAGCACAAGAACCAAGCTCATGGCATAAATAAAGCACCAGAACCAAGCTCATGACATAAATACAGCACCAGTGTAACGGCGGTTGTGGTACAACGCTGTTCCCCCTCTTATCACTGTGGTCCAGGACGCCGCGTTCAACAGTGACCTGTGGCCGGTGCTTCCCATTTCACCGCTGCGGTCCTGGGCACTGTTGTGTAGGTGTTATTGCTTCTGAGGATTCTGCTCCACAGCTTCCACTCACCCCTGAACACAGCATGAGTTCAGCTGGTTTCATGTTACACTGCTCTTGGGGCGGAGCGCATCACTCTCTGGGTGGTGTGGGTTGGATCAGGTGACAATACTGACCAACTCTGGCTCTCCAGCATATACTTAAGTGGCTCAGCCCCATTCCCAGATGCCTTAGTGTCAAGGTCCTTGTGTTTGCTGGTTCCTGATACTCACGTGTGCTCCTGATCTATACTTCGTTCCTGGACTCTGCTTATCGTCTGATCCCTGCCTGCTTGCTTTGACTCTCGTGTTGGCAACCCAGATTTCCTGACCTGTACCTATGCCACCTGCCCTGACCTATTGCCTGTCTCACCACGTTTCTGTCTCATTCTGTCCTGCACCGTTGCTCCTGGTAACATCTCTGTCCGCCTGACTACGCTTATACGTCAGGTACATAGTAACATAGCAACATAGTATATAAGGCTGAAAAATGACATTTGTCCATCCAGTTCAGCCTGTTATCCTGCAAGTTGATCCAGAGGAAGGCAAAAAAACAAAACCCTGTGAGGTAGAATCTAATTTTCCCCACTTAACGGGAAAAAAATTCCTTCCCCACTCCAATCAGGCAATCAGAGAACTCCCTGGATCAACGACCCCTCTCTAGTAGCTATAGCCTGTAATATTATTACACTCCAGAAATACATCCAGGCCCCTCTTGAACTCTTTTAGTGAACTCACCATCACCACGTGCTCAGGCAGACAATTCTACAGTCTCACTGCTCTTACCGTAAATAATCCTCTTCTATGTTTGTGTACAAACTTTCTTTCCTCCAGACGCAGAGGATGTCCCCTTGTCACAGTCCTGGGGATAAATAGATGATGGGAGAGATCTCTGTACTGACCCCTGATATATTTATACATAGTAATTAAATCTCCCCTCATGCAAATAAGTAATATGGGCAGCACTACTCACTCTGTCTTCACAAGTAAATTATTCTGTGGTGGTGCCTGTAATGTCAGGTCCCAGCCCTTGGGTCCTCGGTCAATACGAAGTAAACTGATGGAATTACGGCATAAGGTCTTTATCAAGCTTGATAAAGACCTTATGGTTGAAACGTTGCTACGCTTTTGGTGAAATAAAAGAACGGATTGATTATACAAGAGTGCCTTAATTCCATCATTTTACTTCGTAAATCTCCCCTCAGCCATCTTTTTTCTAAAGTGAATAACTCTAATTTTGATAATCTTTCAGGGTATTGTAGTTCCCTCATTCCAGTTATTACTTTAGTTGCCCTCCTCTGAACCCTCTCCATCACTGCTATGTCTGCCTTGTTCATAGGAGACCAGAACTGTACACAGTACTCCATGTGTGGTCTAACCAGTGATTTGTAAAGTGGTAGGACTATGTTCTCATCACGGGCATCTATGCCCCTTTTGATGCAACCCATTATCTTATTGGCCTTGGCAGTAGCTGCCTGACACTGGTTCTTACAGCTTAGTTTGCTGTTTACTAAAATTCCTAGGTCCTTTTCCATGTCAGTGTTACCAAGTGTTTTACCGTTTAGTATGTACGGGTGACTTGCATTATTCCTTCCCATGTGCATAATCTTACATTTGTCAGTGTACCTACTCAGGTACCTCCTGGTTCGTCCGGACCAGCTGCCACTGACTCGGGGATTGCTCTGGAGTAGCCCCTGGCAACTACCCTAACAGCTCAAGTCTATCCTCACCATCAGAGGCTCTAGTGAAAACCAGTTCGTTGCTTAGACACACCCCTCCAGAGTATAGCCAGTCAGTGGCACAGTGGGTTCACACCCACTGATCTGTGACAACCAGAACCAAGCTCATGACATAAATATAGAACAAAGCTCATGACATAAATACAACACCAGAACCAAGCTCATGATATAAATACAGCATCAGAACCAATCTCATTACATAAATACAACAGCAGAAAAAAGCCAGTTACATAAATACAGAACCAAGTTCATTACATAAATACAGCAACAGATCCAAGCACATTACATAAATACAGAACCAAGTTCATTAGATAAACACAACACCAGCACAAAGCCCATCACAAAAACACAGCAACAGAACCAAGTATGGAACATAAATATAGAACTAGAACCAAACACCGTCCAGTGTGAAACTACAGCTCCCAGCTTGTCAATAACAGGTCTAAAAGTATGCTGGGAGTTATTGTTTCACAGAATGCTTCCACACGTCATCAGGCTGTAGACCATATGAGTGACTACAGCACTGATCAGATACAGTCAGTGGCAGAATGAACATTTGCATTTAGCCACTTACAGGTAAAGTCTCATCCGCCAGTCTCTTTTCTTTTCTATTTATTCAGTTCACACCATCATAGTTAGCTTCTCCAAGCCACGATGCAGAGTTTGCTGCTCAGATGTCGTCAGCTTCTCATTTCACCAACACATCATCACCCTATATACCAGCACAAACTTCTGTTAGTGCCAGACATGGTGCCCTGACTATAGCAACACTGTGCCCCCTGAAAATCATGCAGCACACACACAGTGTCCTTATCTATATCACTATTGATAGTGCCACACAGTCTGTGCTCCATACTGTGCCACATGGCCTGTGCCCCTATACTGTACTACAAGCTGTGTCCCCATATATATTGCCACATGTTCTGTGCCTGCATATATAGTGCCATGTGCTCTGTGCCCACATAGTGCCACATGCTTTGTGCCCCCAGGGCCGGTGCAAGGATTTTTGCCGCCCTAGGCAAAATAAAAGTTTGCTGCCCCCCCATGTGACATCACAATGCCCCGCCCATATGATCTGCCATATTAACTAACGCCAGTGCTGCAGTGCCGCCGTGTTTACATTAAAAAGCCTGCAGGGACAGGCTATAAAGACCAGAGCTACTACATTAAGCTGCAGTAGTTCTGGGGACTATAGTGTCCCTTTAATGTGAGGTAAATTAGAGACTAGTGCCACGAATAATATACTAGATTGCCTACTTACACCCAGATGAGGATGATGATGGGCTCTGGCTGCAGTCTGGCTCCACTGGTCTGGTGTAGAACAGGCTCTCTGGAAGCTGTTTGTAACTGTGGTCACAAAAATCTATTTTCTGGGAGAACGGGAAGCAGCTCCATTTTTTGGGGTTCTTTACACAGCTCAAGGTCTGGGCCCCAGGGCCTGACGGTAAGTATGCCCATAAGGCCCACCCATAAGTCCATATACCTGTTCCACCAATGAGTTTGTTCACAGTGGGTGAAGTGTGTAGGGGATGTTTTGCTGTAGAGAATCTAATTTGTGTGCTTATGGAATGTAGTGTATAGGGATACCAGTTTGTGTAGGTAATGCAGTGTGTGTGTGTGTAGTGGATTGCAGTGTGTTTTTGTGTAAGGGATAGAGAGAAGTTTGTGTTTGTGTATAAGGTATGAATGTGTGTACGGAATGCATTGTCTGAATCTGTGTTTGTATGTGTAAGGGCAGCAAGGTGTGTTTCTGTGTATGTAAGGGATGCAGTGTGTCTGTCTGTCAGGGGTGCATTGAGTGTGTGTAAGCGGTGCATAGTGTGTGTGTAAGGTTTGCATTGTGTGTAAGGGATGCATTGAGTGTGTGTGTGTGTGTGTGTGTGCAGGGGGTGCATTGTCTTTGTTTGTAAGGGTTGCATTGCATGTGTGTGTCTGTGTGTGTAATGCATTGTGTGTTTTTCTCTGTGCAAGGGGTGCATTGTCTTTTTGTGTAAGGGTTGCATTGTGTGTGTAATGGATGTCAATCTCTCCCCCCTCCCTTGTCACTCTTTCCCCTCCCTTGTCTGTCTCTTTCTCCCCCCTTGTCCCTCCCCCCCCTTGTCACTCTCTTTCTCTCACCCCCTCCCCCCTCCCTTGTCACTCTCTTCACCCCCCTCCCTTGTCACTCTCTTCACCCCCCTCCCTCCCTTGTCACTCTCTTCCTCTCCCCTCCCCTACCTCTAGTGTAGCGTGGCCGAGCTCTGTATGGTCCGCGGGTACAGGAACTTTTGTTTCCTGTACCCGGGTGGACTGACAGAAAGTGAACACTGTGTGCGCACTTCCTGTCAGCCCGGCTGGGTACAGTAGACAGATGCTCCTTGTACCCGCTGACCATACAGGGCTCGGCCACGCTACAATGAGGGAGTGACAGGAGGGAGTGCTAAGTGCTTCCCTCCTGTCAGTTCCTCTCTTCATGCTGCGTCCAGGCGGTGCACCCTCATGGATTCAGGCAGTGCTGCAGTCGCCTGTAGCTCTATATTGAGCACTCGGGCGGCTGCAGCATAAGGCGGGCCGGCGCTCCTGGCGGGGCGCCCTATGCGGCTGCCTAGTTGCCTATAGGACGCGCTGTGTGCCCCCATACTTAGTCCCCTTACTCTCTGTGCCCTCTCATGTTCTCTGCACCCATGCTCTCTCTGTGTCCTCTCATGCTCTGTGCCTCCATGCCCTCTCTGTGCCCTCTCATGCTCTGTGCCTCCATGCTGTCTCTGTGCCGTCTCATGCTGTGCCTTCATTCTATCTGTGCCCTCTCATGCTCTGTGCTCCCATGCTTTTTCTGTGCCCTCTTGTGCTCTGTCCCCATGCTGTTGGTGCCATCATGCTCTTTGTGCCCTGTATAATACTTAACTTCCCCTGGTCCCATGAAGTTTATCTGCAGGCTGGCATCTGCTGAACATTGCCGGGGGCGTGATGACATCATGGCACTGCCTGCATCACTAGAGAGTGCCGAATGGCTGAGCAAGAGAACGCTCCTCCTGTGGACACACATTTATTTGAGTGCAGGGGGTTTCGAGTGGATCATCCGAGTGCTCCAAAGAGGGGACCATGTGGCGCCCCCCCTTAGGACTAAGGGGCGATGGGCCCTGTATGGCCGTAGGTTGTGCACCCCTAAAGCTGGCCCTGCTAGTACCCTTAGGGTTCAGCTAGCTGTCCTTAGTGCCCTTTGTGGCACCAAACTGTCTTTATTCTCCTGGATAACCACTGTAGGTTCCTTACAACTGCAAACAGATTGAGAACAAAAAATAAAAATATATAATTCCAACTTGGAACCTTAACTGGGCCTTATCTTGGTTATGGGGTCCTCCACTTGGGGATATTTCCATTAAGCTGCTAACTCTCAAAACCATATTCCTTTTAGCTATCACCTCTGCATGCAGGGTCAATAAGCTCTCGGCCTTTTTAACATTTATTCTGCAGTGTGATGAATGCAGGGGCGGATTAAGTGCATGATAGGCCTCCCTCCATTTTAGTTTAGTTTTTTTTGTATGAAGAGGCTGCAATGCTTCGTGAGCGCCATAGTCTTTTCCTAGGCCATATTACATCTTCAGACTAAAAAAAATACCCCAAATTGGGTCCTAAACTGAAAAATTTGGTTGCGATTGCGAAATTTAAAATACACATAATTATAATAAAAAAAAGACATGGAGGAGAATACAGCACCTCTTACATCCAGTGACATCTCCTGTCATGTGGACCTTCCCTTTCCTCTTCTCCTCCATTTGACCCAGACCACCATGGCAAATTCTTTTAACCACATCTTGTCTCTACAAAGTTTGTTACACAGACACGTTTGATTTCTCAATTTTTCCATCAACCTCCCCATCCTGGTGTCCCCACAGTGTCATCCTGCTGCCACTCCCAATACTGTGCCCGTTGTGCTCCCCAATGCCCCAGGTACTATTATGCTGACAAAATAGTGACCCTAATATATATAATTGTGGTAATTTATCAAACTGGTGTAAAGTAGAACTGGCTTTCCAAAAGAGCTGTCAAAAATTAATGGTGGAACCTGATTCTCTGCTATGGGCAACTAAGCCAGTTCTACTTTACACCAGTTTGATAAATTACCCCCAAATGTCCCTATAGTGTCCACAGCAGTTATAATGTCCCCTAGAGTGCCCCCAGTAATAATAACACCCTATATTGTATTCCAGGCAATAATCCCTGTATAGTGTCCTTAAAAATAATAGAATTGCCCCTACAGTGCCTCCCCAATATCAACGCCCCATATAGTAATTTCCCCCAAACTGCCCTCATATAGTAGTTTGCCCCATATACTAGTTTGTCCCCACATAGTAATTTCCACCATACTGCCCCCACACAGTAATTTACCCCACACTGCCCCCACATAGTAATTTCCCCCCACACTGCACCATATAGTAATTTATCCACACTGCCCCAACACAGTAGTTTCCCCCCACAAAGTTGTTATCGCAATTCATGCAATTTTCTTCTTCTTTGTGTGGTGCCAAATCAATTATAAGTATAAGTATGCATGTGCCGTACTTCTTTTATAATGAGACCAGACAACCAAGTTGGTTTCATGAAAGCATCTTCTGATCCTGAGTAAGAGCAAGAAGAGAATCGCATGCATTGCGATAACATTTTTGGCTTCCCTGGGTGGGCAGACAGCTTGCATAACTTCCAATTCAAATGCCACAAGAGGACTTTCGCAAAACCATCAGACGAGGTCACACGCTAGACAGGTAAGGAAGCTTTATTTCTTACATTACCTTCTCTGAGTCTTTTGCCCAAGTAGATTCTCAAGAGTTGAATTGGGGTTATCAAGATAGAAGGGTTTGAATTATAGCTGATCTGTTCTTTAGAATGAAATAACTAATTTGAAAATTCCTTCTTTGTATGGTAGGATGTGCTGAAACTAAGCGGGAATTGATAGACAGCTGAGTCGAATATCCGTGACGTAGAATTGGATCCCAGCCAGACTCTGACGAGAATTCTTGGTAGTAGAGAGATTGTGTTCCCTAGTTTTTGAGTCCCCCTAATAACAAGGATCTAGATTATATAGTTTTGAGTTCCCCTAATTGGATAAATTCTTGTTTAGATTTTTTTTGTTTTTGTTTTTTTAGGAATTAGGAAGAATCTAAGTTAAAAAAAAAATTGTGGTTTCCCGGTTAGGAAGGATCTAGGTTAAATATTTTTGTGATTTCCCGATTAGGAAGAATCTAGGATAAATAAAATGGGCAACTCTAATGTCACCGGATATAGTGAGGAGATGTTAACAGCGGCTCAGCTAATGAATGAAAGAGAGGAAAAATGTTTCAGTTAAAAAAGTTAAACGCATTTTGTGATACTGTGTCGCAGAGATATCCGGAATTATCCGGAAATACATAGTATTGTGTAAGAGTTCCCTCTAGAGGCTGCATATCGAAACTGCATAAGAAGGGAAAGTTTCAGTTAATAAGTTAAAAGCATAAATGCGTGCATTAGTGAGATGCCAGCACAGGGAGATTAAATAAAAGTTTGTAGATAACTGTACTGAAAGAAAAGGAAAGTTATTAAAGGGTAATAGGCTGGTGCAAGCTGAGTTATTGTGAAAATTATCTAAGAAAGTAATTGATAGAAGTTAAAGTAAGTTGGAAAATTAAATGAGTAGCATTTCTATTGCAAGATGGAGGATTTCGAATGTGGCATCCCTTCCCCCATCACATCTGCTGTAACCTCCACTAGTAATTCTGTGCCTTGTAGTTCCACAAAAACTCCTTCTGTCAGCCCCTCCTTTGCACTCTGCTTGGAATGTGCTCCTTTCAACCAGGAACACCTACCATTGTGCTTTCTGCTCCTTCTATCCCTTTCCATCCCCCTATTGTGCTCTAGTGAAACCCCCTCTAAGGAATTCAACCCCCCTTATGGTGGGGGCTGGTAATTGGTAATGCAGCTGCAGAGTGTGAAGATACTAACATGTGTGACTCCAGATAGGGCTCCATTCATATTATAGGTCCCAGTATTGGATTAGATTTAATGATGTATGCAAATAACCTTTCCCAATTGCATCTTTTCACTAGTTTAAAATGTGCCTGCAGAGATTGTCCCTATGATGCCAACTGAAAGTGTCCCTGACCAATCCAGTCAATCTAAGGTTGCACCCATTCTAAGTCCTTATTCAGACATGAGTAGATTTTAATCACAGGAAAATGTGAGATTTCTAGCATCATTTTATGATATATGAAATCTGCTGCCCCCAGTATCCCCAGTAGTAACAACAATTTTACCGATGAGTAGAATTCCCAATTCAGAGGACTTACCTATGCTGTTTTGCAGAGAATTAGTTAAATTATGGAAAGTTTTCTCATGTTGTTAGAGGGATTTGGAAGATTTAGTCTAGTGTAAAGCTGGTGATTCTTTCTCTCAGATTATAGCCTCTGCTGTGGTATTTTGTGAGGGAGACGATACTTCTTTGTTGTCCGGTGAGCAATACAATGTTGAAGCTCACGGAATGGTGGAGGAATAATTTAGGTGATTAGCCTGTCACATTGTCTGAATATTCATCAGGACAGGGCAGAGAGTGTGGAGAAAGTTTTCACTAGACTCCAGAAAAGTTGGGTGGATTTGGGCTTTGAGCATACCTTAGATATGCATGAGAAAATCTTAAGTGCTGCCTTTGTGTATGTCTTAAGGATCATCTGGAAAGTTATAGTATTAGCTAGGCCTGAGTGAAGTTCACTATAGCCCACCCAGGGACGCCAAAAATATTATCGCAATTCATGCGGTTTTCTTCTTCTTTGTGTGCCAAATCAACTAGAAGTATAAGTATGCACCTGCCATACTTCTTTCATAAGCAGATCAGACACACACGTTGGTTTCATTGAAAACATCTTCCCATCCCCCTGAGCAAACTTTATTCAAGTTACATTCACTTAAATAGCAGACATGACATCACAAAAGGGGTGTTCCTTAAGAAAAGACTATTGGCTCCTTAACTTGATAAGAGTGGTTTCAGCAACTTCAACTCCCCCTCCACAGTGACCTTAAGACAAAGAAATGTACACGCGGTTCACATATCTGGTTAGCTGCTATCTAGTGGACAAAAATGTGTATTACAGAATGTTCACGTTATACTTAAAAATCTCTCACACAGTAATTTCCCCCAGATAGTAATTTCCACCACACTGCCCCCACATAGTAATTTCCCCACACTGCCCCACATAGTAATTTGCCCCCACATAGCAATTTACCCCACACAGTAGTTTCCCCCACACTGCCCCACATAGTAATTTCCCCCACACTGCCCCTACATAGTAATTTTCCACCACACTGCCCCCACATAATAATGAGCCCCCACACTGCCCCCATATAGTAATTTCCCCCACACAATAATTTCCCCGACACAGTTGTTTCCCCCACACTGCCCTCACACAGTAATTTTCCACCACACTGACCCCACATAATAATCTGCCCCCATATAGTAATTTCCCCCACACAGTAGTTTCCCACACTGCCCCCACACAGTAGTTTCCCCCACACTGCCCTTACATAGTAATTTACCCCACACTGCCCCATATAGTAATTTGCCCCCACATAGTAATTTCCCCCACACTGCCCCAACACAGTAGTTTCCGTCTCACTGCCCCACATAGTAATTTGCCCAGACATAGTAGTCCCTCCTATAATAATTTGGCCCCACACCGCCCCCACATAGTAATCCTTCCATAATAATTTCCCCCCACATAGTAATTTGCCCCCATACAGAAGCCCTAATATAGTAAATTCCCCCTAATGTACTCAATGCCTCTTCACTATGTCCTACAAAAATGTGTACTACAGAATGTTCACATTATATTTAAAAACCTCTTTCTCACACAGTAATTTCCCCCAGATAGTAATTTCCACCACACTGCCCTACATAGTAATTTGCCCCCACATAGCAATTTACCCCACACTGCCCCCACACAGTAGTTTCCCCTACACTGCCCCACATAGTAACTTCCCCCACACTGCCCCCACATAGTAATTTTCCACCACACTGACCCCACATAATAATGTGCCCCCACACTGCCCCCATATAATAATTTCCCCCACACAATAATTTCCCCCACACAGTAGTTTCCCCCACACTGCCCCCACACAGTAATTTTCCACCACACTGACCCCAAATAATAATGTGCCCCCACACTGCCCTCATATAGTAATTACCCCCACACAGTAGTTTTCCCCACACTGCCCCCACACAGTAATTTCCCCCACACAGTACTTTCCCCCACACTACCCTTACATAGTAATTTACCCCACACTGCCCCATATAGTAATTTGCCCCCACATAGTAATTTCCCCCACACTGCCCCAACACAGTAGTTTCTGCCACACTGCCCCACATAGTATTTTGCCCCCACATAGTAGTCCCTCCAATAATAATTTGGCCCCACACAGCCCCCACATAGTAATGCTTTCATAATAACTTTCCCCCACATAGTAATTTGCCCCATACAGAAGCCCTAATATAGTAAATTCCCCCTGATGTACTCGATGCCTCTTCACCATGTCCTACTGTGTGTCCCCACCCCACATGTACCCCAAAGTAGGCACATGAAATAAAAAATGAAAAAAATATAACGCTAAATACTCACCTATCTCCAGGGCTAGGTGCTTGCTCGCAGAGGAAGGTGGGATGAGGCAGGCAAGCACACGTCACAGTGCTGCGTCCTGGCACAGAATTTCACTACCGCCTGAAGCCTGTGGCGGTGATCGTGGTGGGGCAGGGAACTATGAGCTCCTGTGCCCCTCCTCAGTATGTGGGCGTTCGGGTCGACGCTGGGCCCAGGGGTGCCGACCTGACGAACGCCCCTATTGTAATCTGCCACTGGATGGAATACATAATTATCTTAAAATATTATCCTTGTTTCCTGCCTAAGGAAGTTTCCTCCTTCTATAGATTGCAAGATATTATTATTCTCTCCCTCTGTGCTAATCCTAAAAACATACAGGAGAAAAGATTTCATAACTTTGATGTAAGGAGCATTAACTATTCAGGCCACTAAACAATGGTGAATAGACAAAAATCTGTTTGTTCAGTTCTTCGGCCCAAACTAAAGTAAAAAGGATGCTAAAAGTTTTATATCTAGATTAATCTGTTCTACTATCATTGAGGCCTATAAAGCTAGTGAAAAAACTGTTCCTGAGGGTCTAAAAGCGCACTCTACTAGTCTACCTCAGTTTCGTTGGCTGAAAGGGCCTCTGCCTCAATTGATCAAATTTGCAGGGCAGCCACATGAAGAAAATTCATACTTTTACCAAACATTGCAAGATTGATGTTATTTCTGATTGAGGTACAGTAGGCATATGCACACCTGCAAATATTGGATCACAAGCGCTAATATATAACATACATTTATTTACCAATTGTAAAAGTAACAACAATGTATTATATATAAGCAGGGTATTTGCTGTGATATATAAATCAATATAATGTATAAAATTATTTAAATATTAAACTATATATATCATCATATGTATAGTTCTTGTTTTAATGGAAGCATGCCTCCTATTAAGAGTTCATATTGTAGTAGATGAGCGGGTCAAATGGCTATTATCTGTAGTAATGTAACAACTGGCTTTTGATAGTGTTGCAATGAGATCCTACCACCTTATAAGTCAAGAACGCAGGCGAAGTGACAGCACAAATCTTGATCATAAATCAATCCCTTGTGATGATGTGGCAGTGCAAGTGGTGTTGGATCCCGGTCTCTGATCCCTGTTTCATATATGGAAACAGGGATCTGTTATCAATATACAGTTACGAATGGGTCCGGTTGCTTAGTAACAACAAACATACTGGAACATGTGACGGGAAGTGATGCAATACAGCGGGCGGAAGCACTCCGCTGGCCGCAAGAGACGCTGAAAGCATTGAAACATGTGACCGGAAATGATGTGATGCGGCGGGCGGAAGTGCCATACCGGCCGCACTAGACACTGAAAACATGTGCCACCTGGAGGCGCAGGGAACACACTGGACTGTGCCATGCAAATTGGATCCTTCTCAGCCTCCAGTAAGACACTTTAATATTGGTGGTTATCACGATGATGTTTGTAAAATGTGCCAGGATTGGTAGAATGTTGTGGGGGGGAAGGGGTGGAACGGAAGGGAGTCGATACTCCACCTACTCACCCCAGGACTGGGTACACTTGTAAATAAATGTATGCTCACTGTGTGTAATTCACGATGCTTGAAAAACACTCTGAGGAGTCGAAACGTCGCATTCTGGGGCAATAATGTGGAGTTAAAGACCAACTACAGGAGTGCTGTGGTACAATCTTTTTGACTATCCTACCACCTTAGATACAGTTGTACCGATCTCCTTGTTAGTGTTAATCCCATATTGCTGGAACTCTGCGTTATATAGGATGCTGGTTCCTCCAGTACAGTGATGGGCAAAGTGCGGCTCTCCAGCTGTTGCAAAACTACAACTCCCACCATGCCCTGCAGTAGACTGATAGCTGTAGACAGTCTTTGCATGCTGGGAGTTGTAGTTCTGCAACAGCTGGAGAGGCGCACTTTGCCCATCACTGCTCTAGTATATAAGTGGTGAAAGAGGGGGTATTGTGTTCTAGTGTTATCCACATGAGCGGCAGCTCTTCTTCAGAATGTTGGATGCATGTGTTACTCCTCTACAGCTGGCAGATGCTCTGGTCCGTGTTCGTGCTGGTACTGGCAGTGAAAGGTATAATCTCGCTGTAAGAATCTCATATAGTCTCCTATGGTTATGGCCAGATGTGTTTTGGAGTTACAAACTCCTTCCTCAATGGCTTAGTCGTTGCTAATGACTGCAAGACTTTTATAGGGAAGTTGATCCTCAAATTGCGGCTCAAATACTGGATTACATCAAATATTGGAATACATAACATCAATACTATCACAATCTTATTTTACACATATATTGATGCTCTTGCTAATGAGCACAGCTGCTCCATTTATTTCTATGGGAGATGCGGAGATAGCCGAGTACAGTGATCGGCTATATCCGAAACTCCAGTAGAAATTTATGGAGTGGCTGTGCGCATATGGCAGCTCCAGTCATTTCAGGGGAGCAGCAAGGGGCCTGCAGTGGGCATTGGGCCCCAGTTTTCGTGATCAGTGGGGGTCCCACCAGTAGGATCTGTGGATAGGGGATAACTTTTACGTTTCCCTTTAAAGGATAACTGTCACATTTAGACCCTAATTTCAGTTTTAATATATGTAGTTACTAATATGATAATATTCCTAAATCAATAACTATTAGACTTACTTACCCTTTATTTAATAAGATTTAGCCCTTAGCAACCAGTCTACATAAAACTGCAATTTCACTATTCTGTTAAGATGGCCGCCCTCAGCCCTGAGGCTAATCCATAGGACGCCTGCAGTGAAGTTAGTGAAGACCAGCTCTGTATAGGGGGGTCTTGCAGTGAAGTTAGTGAAGACCAGCTCTGTATAGGGGGGTCTTGCAGTGAAGTTCCCAGGTCTGGCTGAAGCCTGTAGTCCTTCTACAAGCTCTCCTCTTATCAGATAAGGCTGTCATTTATACACTGGGCTCTATATTGTCCTTCACTGCTAAGGGAGTGTCTGCCAAGCACAGGCATGTGGAGAAGTTCACACACACAGCCCAGCACTGTTATCTCCTGTCAGGAAGAACCTGGCTTTTTATACATTCCCTTACAATGTTGACTCACTATCAGTTCCCAGTGCACGCAGCGTGCACCGTCCTCTATCTGGTAGACGGAAGGAGCATAGCAACCTGATTTTATCTCAGGTAAATATAGCCAATACTGGGGACTTTTAGGTGGCTTTTAGGGGTTATTTATTTAAGAATCAGAAATTAAAACAGGGCCAACAAGGTAATATTAATCACCAGAATCCAATAGTAAAAAAAAAAAAAATTTGACAGTTATACTTTAAGGCCCTATTCACAAGACTGTATTTTTGGTCCGCATCTGATCCGCATTTTTTGTGGATAGGATGTGGATCCATTCATTTCAATGTAACATAGTAACATAGTATATAAGACCGAAAAAAGACATTTGTCCATCCAGTTTGGCCTGTTTCCTACAAGTTGATCCAGAGGAAGGCAAAAAGCCCCTTTGAGGCAGAAGCCAACTTTCCCCACTTAAGGGGAAAAAATTCCTTCCCGACTCCACTCAGGCAATCAGAATAACTCCCTGGAATATTATTACACTCCAGAAATACATCCAGTCCCCTCTTGAATTCCTTTATTGTACTCACCATCACCACCTCCTCAGGCAGAGAGTTCCATAGTCTCACTGCTCTTACAGTGAAGAATCCTTTTCTATGTTTGTGTACAAACCTTCTTTCCTCCAGACGCAGAGGATGTCCCTCGTCACAGTCACAGTCCTGGGGATAAATAGATGATGGGAGAGATCTCTGTACTGACCCCTGATATATTTATACATAGTTATTAGATCTCCCCTCAGTCGTCTTTTTTCTAAAGTGAATAACCCTAATTTTGATAACCTTTCAGGGTACTGTAGTTGTCCCATTCCAGTTATTACTTTAGTTGCCCTCCTCTGAACCCTCTCCAGCTCTGCTATGTCTGCCTTGTTCACAGGAGCCCAGAACTGTACACAGTACTCCATGTGTGGTCTGACTAGTGATTTGTAAAGTGGTAGGACTATGTTCTCATCACGGGCATCTATGCCCCTTTTGATGCAACCCATTATCTTATTGGCCTTGGCAGCAGCTACCTGACACTGATTTTTGCAGCTTAATTTGCTGTTTATTAAAATTCCTAGATCCTTTTCCATGTCAGTGTTACTGAGTGTTTTACCATTTAATATGTACGGGTGACTTGCATTATTCCTTCCCATGTGCATAACTTTACATTTGTCAGTGTTAAACCTCATCTGCCATTTCTCTGCTCAAGCCTCCAATCTATCCAGATCCCTCTGTAGCAGAAAACTGTCCTCTTCAGTGTTAATTACTTTACACCGTTTAGTGTCATCTGCAAAAATAGATATTTTACTGTGCAAGCCTTCTACAAGATCATTAATAAATATATTGAAGAGAATAGGGCCCAATACTGACCCCTGAGGTACCCCACTAGTGACAGTGACCCAATCTGAGTGTGTACCGTTAATAACCACCCTCTGTTTTCTGTCACTCAGCCAGTTACTTACCCACATACAGACATTTTCTCCCAGTCCGAGCATCCTCATTTTATATACTAACCTTTTATGAGGTACAGTGTCAAATGCTTTGGAGAAGTCCAGATATACGACATCCATTGATTCGCCGCTGTCAAGTCTAGAACTTACCTCCTCATAGAAGCTGATTAAATTCGTTTGGCATGACCGATCCCTCATGAAGCCATGCTGATATGTCGTTATTTGCTTATTTTCATTGAGATCCTCCAAGATCGCATCTCTTAGAAACCCTTCAAACAATTTACCAACAATAGATGTTAAACTTACCGGCCTATAATTTCCAGGTTCTGTTTTTGGACCCTTTTTGAATATTGGCACCACATTTGCTATATGCCAGTCTGGTGGAACATTCCCTGTCAGTATAGAGTCCGTAAATATCAGAAATAATGGTCTGGCTATGACATCACTTAATTCCCTTAGGATACGAGGGTGTATGCCACCCGGTCCTGGCGATTTGTCTATTTTAATCTTTTTAAGTCGCTGTTGTACTTCTTCCTGGGTCAGACAGGGCACTTTTAATGGGGAATTTACTTTTACATTCTGCATTTCATCTGACAGTTTATTTTCCTCAGTGAATATAGTGGAGAAAAAAATATTTAATAGTTTTGCATTATCCTCATCGCTCTCTGCAACACCCCCCTCATTTCTATGTAGAGGGCCGACTCCTTCAGATTTATATTTTTTACTATTTATATAATTGAAGAACATTTTAGGGTTAGTTTTACTCTCTTTGGCAATTAATCTCTCAGTCTCTAGTTTGGAAAATTTTATTCGTTTTTTACATATTCTATTTTTTTCCTTATAGTTTATCAGTGCTTCCTGGCTCCCCTCCTGTTTTAGGATTTATATGCTTTCTTTTTGTCATTTATTGTTATCGTTACGGTTCCATTTATCCACATTGGTTTCTTATTGTTCCTTAGCCTTTTGTTCCTATAAGGTATGTACCTCTCACAATTAGATGTTACAATGTTTTTAAAAATCTCCCATTTTATGGTTGTATTTTAATTTTTGAGGACTTTGTCCCAGTTAGTTAGGACTATGGCCTTGCTTAGTTGGCTAAATTTTGCTTTTTTTAAGTTTGGTATTTTTGTTCCTCCCTTTAGAAACTCTCGTTTGAAGGATAATTGGAAAGTTATTACTTTATGGTCACTATTTCCCAGGTGTCCCCCGACCTGCACATCTGTTGTTCTATCAGGTCTATTGGTTATTACTAAGTCAAGTATGGCCGTCCCTCTAGTGGGGTCCTGAACCAGTTGGGAAAGGTAGTTGTCTTTGGCTATTGCCAAGAACCTGTCTATATCTGGGTAGTTGAAGTCCCCCATAATAACGACTTCATTATGATTTGCCGCCTCGTCTATCTCGTTTATTAGTAGCTTTTCTGTGGACTCTGGTATATTAGGTGGTTTATAATACACTCCTATTAGTAATTTATTATTGTTTTTTGCTCCATGTATTTCTACCCACAGTGACTCCACATGTTCATGTTCCTCAGAGATGTATTCTCGAATTACAGGATTTAGACACGACTTCACATAAAAGCAGACCCCTACACCTCTCCAGTTTTGACGATCCTTTCTAAACAGATTGTGTTCGCAAAATGCGGAGAGCACACTGTGTGTGGCATTGTTACAATGGATCTGCCAAAAATACGGATGCAACACGGACGTCACAGCAAAATACCTACGGTCGCTTGAATAGAAATACATACGGTCGTGTGTAGAGAAATACAAGCCCAGTTTCTGACTTATTACTAGCGATATACATATAAGGACTTTTTATGCAGGACAAGTTGATTTTTTTGCACCATTCAGTTTAATATTTCTTTATATTATTAAAATGGGGGAAAATCTTTGTGGGCTAAAACTTAAAAAAAAATTGAATTCCCTTATTGTTTTTTGGGGCTTTATTTTTATGGCTTAATTTTGGCTTTATTTAAAAAAAAAAATGAAAAAAATGAAATTTTTTTGCATCATCATATTTTGACACTCATACATTTTTTTTGTTTTCATCTACAGTCCTGTGTGCAGGATTTTTGTGGGGTAAGCTGTAGTTTCTATTCAAACCATTTTGGGGCACATATTAGTTTTTGATAACTTTTTGTTAAATTTTTTCGGGGGGTGGGGGCAAGGTGATAAAAAACAAAATTTTATTTCTTTTTTCCATTATGGCGCTTAATGTATGGGATAAATATTTTTATATCTTACTATTTTTTTATTGTTTATTTTTATATGTAAGATTGTGAAAGGGGGTGATTTTAAGTCAGACAGCAAAACACAGCTTTATAAATCATTACAATGCTGTTTGCTGTTGAGTTTGTGTTACAGGAGCAAAATTCAGTCCAGGAAATACATCTGTCACACGGAGCATATTTCACAGACTGAATACGCTCGTGAAAAATTGGCCTTAGTCAATTTAGGCAATCATGCGTTCATTGCTGCATGTCGCTTGTATCTTCATGTCAGGGACCAGCAACCTTCGGCACTCCAGCTGCTGTGAAATGACTACTACCAGAAGGCCAACAAGTGAATAGACCATTTTGGGAAATGCAGTTTCAGAACAGCTAAAGTGTCGGAGATTGCTGATCCCTGCTTTATGATATACTATGTTTTAATCATTGCCTTTTTCCCTTTTTAAATAGAATTCTGTTGAATCATCAGGAAACATGCATTATGTAAAAACAGCTTTCTTTAATTAGTTCATTGAAACGGAATATACACATATTATTTTGACATCAAATTGCATAAATATAAGATAATTGCCTTTAATAGCTTGAGTTAGGTTACAAATGAACACTGTGCATGATTTGAATCTTTAAAGGTAATTGTGCTTTCTTTGAAAGTACATGCTATTATAGCAAAGTTAAAGAAGAAATGTACCTTTCTTTTTCTGATACACAGTGTATAGGTTCTTTTTTCTTTCTTTTTTTTTTTTGTGAAGGCATGTAGGATTTACAGATATGGAAAACATTAATAGTCAGGCTACAACACTTACTCCCTAATCTGATCCACTCAGATCAAATAGGGTTTGTCTCAGACAGATAGGGTAGAGATAATGCATACAAAATAATTAATGCGATCTCTCTTTCACAGAAGTCTCCTCGGCCATTATTATTATTAGGAGCCGATGCAGAAAAGACCTTTGACAGGGTCTCCTGGCTATACATGGAAATCACTTTAGCCAAATTTGGAATCCCCACACAATTCATGTCCATGTATAAAAACCCAAATGCATATACTGTATCAAAATCAATGACATTCTCTCTGACCGAGTTTTAAATAACAACGGAACAAGAAAGGACTGCCCTCTCTCCCCGCTGCTATTTATTCTGGTCATCATACTCAAACACCGAGGTAGCCTTCTGAAACTAGATGCCCTTTTAAAGATATTTGTGATGTTTCAAACATTAAAGTAAACTTTAAATCTCAAGCTCTTAACATTACAATCCCCTCAGAACGTATATAACAAATACAAAATAACTCCCCATACTAATGGCTTGATAACTACAGTATATCCAACTCCTAGGGATTAAACTCACAACACGTCTGGAACGTCTTTATGATCTAAATTATAAAGTTTTACACTTCTTCTGTACCATCCATAATACAATCGTGGTCACACGTATTTCTCTCATGGATTGGCAGTAAAAATATACTAAACTCCCTGAACATACCAAAGGTGATATACCTCCTCCAGGTGTTCCCAATTGCTCTGCCTAAGATATTCTTCGAACAGTTTGAAAAATTTGCTCTAAGGGCAGAATTGGCTTTTCACCATCACTACATAAAACATACCGGGCTATTCATATAAGTAGAATTGTAGATTGGCTTAGAGGTCACAGCCATAGGGATTGGTTTTACCTGGAGGAGGGCTTAACCAAATACCCCCTGAGGCACTTAACACTCACTCAGTCTCCTAAAATATTACCACGTTTAACTATTAGAGTACTCCCCGCTGCTACAATGAAAATATGGAAACAACAATATCAGGGATTTATGCTCCAAATTCCCTAATCACCACACCTAAAGACTAGGGATGAGCAAATCGCCTTCGGATGAAACATCCAAAGTCGATTGGCATAAAACTTTGTTAGACAGTTGGCTCCGATGAACTTCGCGTAATAACTTCAGAAATTAATTTCTACTGCAAAAAACTCAAGTTCGATAAAAGGTTTTTTACAGTAGAAATACATTTTTTACGTTATTACCCGAAGTCTTGTGAGACTTCGCAAAGTAATAACTTCGGCTCATTAGAGCCAATAGATTCTAATACTTTACGGAGTTCCCGCTCCGTACAGTATTCTAACGAATTGTTTTCTCGTCACATATTGTACTTCATGACAGTGGTTAAATTGAGTCCAAATATTTCATTTTTATTTATAAAAAAAAATACAAAATGTAACCAAAATTTGGAAAAATTTGCGAATTTATAAATTTCAATTTTTCTACCTTTATAATAGATGGTAATACCTCCAAAAATAGTTATTGCTTTACATTTCCCATATGTCTACTTCATGCTTGGATCATTTTGAGAATGACATTTTATTTTTTTGGGATGTTAGAAGGCTTAGAAGTTTAGAAGCAAATCTTAAAATTTTTCAGGACCATTTCAGTTATGAAATCACTTTCTGGGGCTTACTTATTGGAAACCACCCATAAATCACCCCATTCTAGAAACTACACCACTCAAGCTATTCAAAACTGATCTTACAAACGTTATTAACCCTTTAGGTGCCCCACGAAAATGAAAGGAAAATGGGGATTAAATTTCAAAATTTTACTTTTTTGGCAGATTTTCCATTTTAATCCATTTTTTCCAGTAACAAAGAAAGGGTTAACAATCAAACAAAACTCTATATTTATACAGAAACACCCCATTTGTGACCGTAAACTGCTGTATGGGCACACGGCAGGGGGCAGAAGGGAAGGAACGCCATATGGTTTTTGGAGGGCAGATTTCACTGATGCACCCCTAGAGTAGAAACTCCCAAAAAATTACCCCATTTTGAAAACTGTGGGATAACTTGGCAGTTTTGTTGGTACTATTTTAGGGTACATATGATTTTTGGTTGCTCTATATTACACTTTTTGTGAGGCAAGGTAACAAAAAATATCTTTTTTGGCACTGTTTTTATTTTTTGTTATTTACAATGTTCATCTGACAGGTTAGATTATGTGGTATTTTTATAGAGCAGGATGTTACGGACGCGACAATACCAATTGTTATTTTTTATTTTGTACGTGTTCACCTGAGGGGTTAGGTCAGGTGATATTTTTATACAGCAGGTTCTTACGGACGTGGCGATACATAATAGGTATACTTTATTTATTTATTTAAGTTTTACACAATAACAGCATTTTTGAAACAAAAAAAATCATGTTTTAGTGTCTCCATATTCTGAGAGCCATAGTTGTTTTATTTTTTCGGCACTTAACTTAGGTAGGGGCTCAGTTTTGGCGAGATGAGGTAATGGTTAGATTGGTACTATTCTGAGGGGCATACGCCTTTTTGATCACTTAGTGTTGTACTTTTAGTGATGTAAGGTGACAAAAAAATGTTTTTTTTAGCACAGTTTTTATTTTATTTTTTTGACAGTGTTCATCTGAGGGGTAAGATCATGTGATATTTTTATGGAGCCAGTCAATACGCAGTCAACACTTTTTTTCAATTTTTTTACTTTTTTTATTTGTCCCACTGTGGGACTTCACCTTTTCATGGTTTGATCCCTGTTTCAAATCAGTACAATACATTCTGTATTGTACTGAATTGAACTGTCAGCGTCTTACACAGTAAGACACTGACAGTTGCCTAGGAGACCCAGCCCTCAGGCTGGATCTCCTGGGCTTCTGTAGCTGGCAGGCTCCGATGCCTGCTACGGATGCCACCCTTCCCAAAGTATACATCCTCCCCACCAAGCTCCTTGACCAGGAGGGCGCCTTTCTCCCTGTCACTAAAATAGCTGATTTTTTAAACATTCCTCAAATAGAGGAGAAACAACACAAATATTTATTAATTTTAAATGGAGAGCAACGGCCTTATTCCTGGTTTGAGCGGCTCTGCACACAAAGGAAAAAAACATCTAAAATAATTTCCCCCATAAACAAACATTCTCTTTCCCTGGAAAACTCATCAATCCCTTACTTCATCAGAGAATGGGAAAGAGAGTTACAAACAAAATTCTCACCCCCCGAAATTACATCACTTTTACGCAACTACAAACATATTTCCAGGTGCGTAAAGATACAAGAAAACTCCTACAAAATCCTTTCAAGATAGTATTTAACACCACTCAGTTTAGGTCAGATGTATGACAAAACGAATGCAAACTGCAGAAGATGCATGTGAGCCAGGGGCAACTTTTTACATGTCTAGTGGGACTGCGAGTCGATCAAAACTTTCTGGCATCAGATCCTCAGGATCATTAATATAGTATGTAATACCTCCCTCTCGCTGAAATCAGATATAGCTTAGCTCTTGCTCTTCAGACATACCTGAGAAAACTAGACGTCTTCTTAACTACATGTTGGCAGCGGCCAGGCTTTTAATCCCACTTCACTGGAAGTTTAAAGAGGACCCTCAATCTACACTGGTTAAAGACGATAGACCAGATCGCCAGGTTTGAAGAAAATTCTCATTGGGAATCGAGGTCTTATCAAGCTTTCTCCTGTATTTGGGAACCTTGGGCCTGTCACAAGGGACTTCTCTATAACTCCTGCCCCTCGCTTACTCCCTTCTAATGTTTATTGATTCACACCTATATCCCCATTTTAAATAGACATTAAGCACCACGTTTGCCTCAATTATCCTAGTTGTCTCTTCTCAGATATTCCAACAAACCAGTTTCCTAGGGCTCGTCCAGGAGACAGAGGCTCCTCACTTCCACTCCTCCCCTCAACCCCAAGTCTCTTATCCCTTCCTTCCCTACTCTCTAGTTATGTGTTTCTAGTGTTCTACGGGTTCTAGAGTGTCGAGAAATGTTACGACAAAATTTCAGCAACTCGGCTTACTTGAATTGAGCATTGTAACAAGTAATTCATGTAACAACTTGTACCATTTTCGGCCTTTATATTGCAGTGATGACCTTATTCATTGGCACAATCAGTTTATTTCCTCTTTTGTGCTCTTTATTCTAACTTACTTTGAAAACAATAAACATATTTTGAAAAGAAAACATTGATTGTAAGCAAATAATACAAAGAATACAACAAACTAGTCTATTATGAATATATGTACTATTCATTAATTAACCCATCTAGAACACAGTCACTTTTGGCCTTAAAGTTGTCCAGCTTTATCTGCATTTTAACTAGCCTAAGAAGCAAGTTGTACCTAATGAAAAAATCTGACTCAGCAGCTTCCTGTTCCATAATTTTCTTGTCCCCGATAAATATCCATATGGGATTACATGTGTCATTGCAGCCAATAATTGGCCTCATTGGTGACATGTCCCCAAGCAGCATGTCACTGTCAGGTCATGTGCTTCTTGGGACATGTCACTGTTGAGACCAGTTATTGGCTGCAGTGGGGCACATGACCCTGTCTGTACCCCAACTGTAAATAAACAAACCTGGGACCAGCTGCTCAATCTCCAAATGGATCCAGGGCACCAGATCAAAGCAAAATGGAGCAGGTGGCTATGATTCTATTATTGGTACCACACACTATAGGGGCTACTTAAAAAGGACCAAATCCTGGAAAACTCTTTACTTACTTTATATGGTAATATATTTGGAATGCTTTTACTTATTCAAGCTATTTTTTTTGTGTGTGATTTTATATTAGTAGTCAATTTTGGTCAATACATTTAGTTTTTATTTTTAAAAAAAAATGAAATTTAATGAAAATTTTAATTTCTCTTCTTTTAAGGGCTCATGCACACAAACATTTTTTATCTGCATCCAATCTGCATTTTTTTGCATGTCGGATGCAGACCCATTCTCTATAACCTTTGTGCTGCATGTACGCCAGAAAACCGTTTATTAGTTAGTAAATGATCCTCAATAATTATTATTATCTTTCTGAAGTTTTAAGAGATCCCATATGTGGTCCAAATGTGCTACTTTACTCAAATACTGTCCTCTGAAGTCAATGCCCTTCTTTTCTTTTTATTTTTATTAGTGTCTGTATTGCATTTTCGTGTTTTCAATAGGGACATCTTTAAGGACAATGAGACTTAGCGGTGTTTGGTGTTAGGGACAGTTTTCAAGGATAGATCTAGGGAATGATTCAGGGTGAGTTAGTAGGGGCAGCTTGTTCGTCTTTGTCATCATCATTCAACTGCACCATGACCTGTCATAACCATCATCTGTTTAGAACATCATTCATTTGCAATTCTGTTAGCTGCTAGTGTTGCAATGTGCTTCATATTATTGTTTATATGACTGTCTGGCTGTTACATGGTTCGGCCCTACTGTAAATCATGGGGGTATGTGTGTACTGGGAGACACTGTTAGTACCCAGGAAAGGCTGCTACAATAAATGATGTCCAGTTCACATGTCTTTTGTTCAGCTGCATTATTGCAAATATTTTAATGTTGGGAAGCATATCAGCATCACAGTCTACAGCATGTATGGCACCTATCGTTACACTTAATTGCCTTATATTGCAGTGTCCTGTTCCAGAGTCGCATTACACTTCAAAGTGCAAATGAATGTATTTCTGTGTAAAACATATTTACTGTATGTAGTGTGCATGTGGTATTTAATAGACTGTAGCATCCACCACTAGACACCAGGTAGAGCTGTTTCCTATCCCCCATAAACGCAAAGGTTTAGAACATTCTAGTGTAGTCTAGCCTAGCTAGGGCTAGAGAGAGGAAGCTCATGTATGAAGCTGCCACTCTAGCTCCTAAAGAAAGATCTGGTCATAACAGGGCCAGAGAATACAACTGCTAGTGTAGGCCAGATGTAGTAGGGAGGTGTACAGAAAGTCCAGTAGAGATAACCTGTCTGACAAGAACTTATTGACTCTGAGGCATCCATCCTCAGGAGTTGCCCCTGGTGCCTGAGCATACCAAACCACAGTTTGGCCCACTGTGAAAATCTCTATTTCAAGGTGGATTTTTTGAAAGTGTACTGTAAGTATGGCAACTTGTTCAAACAATGGAGCAGAAGAGTTTGCCTGCGGTCAGGGAGAACCCTGCTGCCAACAAAAACAATTCCCCACAAGGAATAGAGGTAACACCCATCAAATATATAAAATTAAATCCAAGTTTATTGAAAAATGCAATTATAACATCCTGAGGAAAACATCAGATCATGGAAATTGTACCGATAAAATTGCTTTGCCAAGTACATTACCCCCACATCACAACATTCTCCCAAAAAGTTGTCCATTGTGTCCTTGGATGCGGCCTTAAAATATATGGATTTCAGAAAAAAGGGACAAGACCTGGGCACCCAGCTTGGGGAAGCATCAGTTGCTGATACAGAGTCGTGTTATATTCTTATATTTAGCTAGATGGATCGATTACTAAATGGACAGTTATGCACACATTCTATCTGTACCCAAAGGTTCACAAGAATTCTTCTTGTTCACTAGGGAGGCCGATAGTATTTAAGTAGATTCTATAAAAATGTGTGGAGACTCTACTTTTCTTTTTTTGTTCCCGAACTTGACCTGAACTCAATTGAAGTCAATGGTGACTTGAACTTTGGCGCACTAAAATGGCTGTAAAATAGTTGTAGTAAGAGCTAGAAGGCTGCAAAAGGAAGCAAAATGGGGGTAAGATCAGGACAGTTGCCCTGCAAAAAAATTGTCACAGGGCGCCAAAGGCGCACTCAGTCTCCTATCAGCCGCAGACCGGCTGATTCGGGAGCGAGGATCTGTGTTTGACCTCGATCCCAGGGCGGCTTTGCTAGCAGGGAGGCTCCTTGCTTCTAGGTCTGGCTTGAGCGCCAAGCTGATCACTCAGTGCTCGACTAGTCTGTCTGTCGGTCATGTGACGCTGGTAATGTCACATGACCGTCAGACCCCACTATAAATACAGGCAGCCTGCGGACCACAGGTTGCCTGTTAATTCTAGGATCCTGGTTATTTGTTGGACTTCTGAATACTCACCTGATCCTGTTCCCTGACGATCCTTTGCCTGCTCCTCCTGTACTGCGCATCCCTCCTGCTATTGTGACCTCGGCTCCCACCTGACTACGCTTTGCGGACTCCTCTGGTACTTCTCTACTCTCCTGGTATTTGACCCCGGCTTCTCCTGACCATTCTTTGCTTAACCCTTTGTACTGCATAGCTCTCTTGGTTCTGCCCGGTCCGTTCACGTTCCGTATTTTGTCTGTCTTCCCTGCACATATCCTAAGTAAGGGACTGTCGTCCAGTTGTCCCCTGTCATCAGGACCGGTGAGGCAAGTAGGCAGGGCCAGTGGTGAGGGTGGAGCGCAGTGGTCACTATCCTTCCCCCTATGTGTGTGTGTGGACGTGACCGTTACAGATTAACAGGCCCAATAACCACTGTATCATGAATCCTCTTGAGACCCTGACTGATCATGTCTCTAACCTGACACAGATGGTACAGGAGCTAGGAGAGAAACTCAGTTCTTTTGAGTTAGGGCAAGTTTCTTCCACTCCTCAGCCCTCCAGTCCACATTTTGAGCCCCAGATCAATCTCCCAGAACTCTTTTCTGGAGACCGGAAGAGGTTTGTCTCCTTTAAGGAGCATTGCAAACTCTACTTCCATTTGCGCCCCGTGTCCTCCGGTTCCGAGAGCCAACGCGTAGGTATTATCATTTCTCTACTTCCGGCTGATCCCCAGGACTGGGCATTCTCGTTACCTCCTAGGGCCAGTTTTCTAACTTCTGTGGAGGGGTTTTTTCAGGCCCTGGGTACCCTCTATGACGAACCAGACAGGGCCCTTGTAGTCGAGACGGCTCTTAGGGCACTGGTTCAGGGCCATCTCCCTGCAGAGGAGTATTGCACCCAATTCAGACGGTGGTGTGTTCCCTCTGGATGGAATAAACCAGCCCTGAAGAGTCAGTTTAGGTCTGGTCTGTCTGATAATTTAAAAGATATATTAGTCAGTTATCAAGTCCCAGAGACCTTAGAGGAAATGATGACCCTAGTTGTCCGACTTGACCGACGAGTTAGAGAGAGACGACGGTTCTTTTCTCAGATGGTGGTCCAGCCAGAGACCTTTTCCAGGGACAACCCTGAGGTCTCCACCGAGGAACCCATGCAGGTTGGCATGACCACGGGAAATCTTCGTCGCAGACGCGGAGAATGCTTCTACTGTGATCCTGCCCATTGGATCAACAAGTGTCCTAAGAGGGTCCTCTCTGACAAGTGTCCTAAGGCAAGACAACCTAAAGACCAGATACACCCTGAGTTTTCTAAATGCAAGCTTTTGGTACCCATAACAATTTCTCTGGGGGTTAATAAGTGGCCGGGTAAGGCCTTTATTGATTCCGGTTCAGCGGTCAGCTTTATTGCCTTTGAATATGCTAGTAAATAGGGTATTCTGATGTTTGCTTTACCTACACCTATCCATGTCATGGCCATTGATGCTACTCCCCTGATTGGTGGTACAGTGAGGTCATTTACCTCTGAAACGTCTATAACCGTGGGGGTGTGCCACTCCGAGATATGTTCTCTTTTAGTCCGAAAGAATAGGGATGAGTGAACCCGAACTGTATAGTTCGGGTTCATACCGAATTTTGGTGTGTTCGTGACACGGACCCGAACATTTACATAAAAGTTCGGGTTCAGGTTCGTTGTTCGGCAATTTCTTCCCGCTTTCTGAAGGGCTGCGCAGCAGCCAATCAGCTAGCGTTTTAATTCTTGCCCTAAGAAGCTATCACAGGCATACCTACTAAAGGCATCGCTGTGATTGGCCAAGTGCAGCATGTGACCCAGCCTCTATTTAAGCTGGAGTCACGTTACTCCGTACGTCACTCTGCTCTGATTAGTGTAGGGATAGGATGCAGCTGCTATTAGGGTGAGATTAGGCAGGGATTAACTCAGCAAAAACACTTAATGAAGTGATCGATCTACAGCTCTGAATCATTCAACTTCTGCTAGTTAATTGCTCATTGCTTTTAGGCTGCCCCGAGCGTTTTTCTGTCACTTTTTTCTGGGGTGATCAGCGGCCATTTTGTGTCTTGTGGTGCGCCAGCAAGTCCATTAATCCATCAATAGTAGGGTTTTTATTTTGCTATATCCTTGGTTGTGCTTATTGTCACCCTGAGAAACTCAGGATAGAATTTTCTATATTTTATTAAGAGGTGAAAGTCACTTCAAAAAATAGCAATCCCCGAAATCTGGTGTTCCAGCTGTGACTAGCCAAGTGTAATACTGTCTGGAAAAGAATATATAATTTTTTCTGGGGTGAAATTCAATTTCCAAAATAGCAATACCCTAAATCAGTGGTTTCTGCTGTGGCAGGACAAGTTTTAGGCCTCTTTCACACAGGCGTGACGTTTGACGCCCGGATAAGAGGCTGGTGCGTTGCGGGAAAATGCACGATTTTTCCGCGCGAGTGCAAAGCGCTTTAATGCGTTTTGCACACGCGTGGGAAAAATCGGCATGTTTGGTACCCATACCCGAACCCAGACTTCATCACTGTAGTTCGGGTTTGGGTTGAGTATTCTGTAGATTTTATTATTTTCCCTTATAACATGGTTATAAGGGAAAATAATAGCATTCTCAATACAGAATGCTTTGTAAAATGTAGAGATCGGCAACTATCGCGTAGTTGCCGATCTCTTCTGTCTTCTTCAAGCATTAGCTGCCGGGTAAAGGACCTGTGATGATGTCACCGAGCTCATCACATCATCCAATCACATGGTCCATCACCATGGTGATGGACCATGCGATTGGACCATGTCATGTGACGTCACCACAGGTCTATTCACTTCTATCCTGCGGATGCTTGAGATTTTCCCGCAGCCCCATTCACTTCTATGGGGTCTGTGTTGCGTGAAAAACTCACAATATAGAGCATGCTGCGATTTTCACGCAACGCAGAAGTGATGAATGAAAATTACCGCTCATGTGCACAGCCCCATAGAAATGAATGGGTCCGGATTCAGTGCGGGTGCAATGCGTTCACCTCACGCATTGCAACGGCGCGGAAATCACGCCCATGTGAAAGGGGCCTTATAGTGCCCGTCAAAAGATAGCTTTTGTTCTGGGGTGAAATTCAGTTGCAAAAATAGCAATACCGTAAATCTGGTGTTCCAGCTGTGACTGGACAAGTTTCATAGTGTCCGTCAAAGGATATATTATTTATTGGGGTGAAATTCAGTTGCAAAAATAGCAATACCGTAAATCTGGTGTTCCAGCTGTGACTGGACAAGTTTCATAGTGTCCATCAAAAGATATATTATTTTCTGGGGTGAAATTCAGTTGCAAAAATAGCAATCCCCTAAATCTGGTGTCCCAGCAGTGGCTGGCCAAGTTTAATAGTAGCCGGCAAAGGATATATTTTGTTCTGGGGTGAAATTCAATTGCCAAAATATCAATACCGTAAATCAGTGGTTTCAGCTGTGGCTGGCGAATTTTAATAGTGTCCGGCAAAGGATAGATTTTTCTCTGGGGTGAAATTCAATTGCCAAAATAGCAATCCCCTAAATCTGGTATCCCAGCAGTGGCTGGCCAAGTTTAATCGTGTCCGGCAAAGGATAGATAATTTTCTGGGGTGAAATTCAATTGCCAAAATAGCGATATCGTAAATCAGTGGTTTCACCTGTGGCTGGCCAAGTTTAATATTGTCCGGCAAAGGATAAATTTTTTTCTGGGGTGAAATTCTATTGCCAAAATAGCAATCCCCTAAATCTGGTGTCCCAGCAGTAGCTGGCCAAGTTTTATAGTGTCCGGCAAAGGATAGATAATTTTCTGGGGTGAAATTCAATTGCCAAAATAGCAATCCCCTAAATCTGGTGTCCCAGCAGTGGCTGGCCAAGTTTAATCGTGTCCGGCAAAGGATAGATTTTGTTCTGGGGTGAAATTCAATTGCCAAAATAGCAATACCGTAAATCAGTGGTTTCAGCTGTGGCTGGCCAAGTTTAATAGTGTACGGCAAAGGATAGATTTTGTTCTGGGGTGAAATTCAATTGCCAAAATAGCAATACCATAATTCAGTGGTTTCAGCAGTGGCTGGCCAAGTTTAATAGTGTCCGGCAAAGGATATATTTTGTTCTGGGGTGAAATTCAATTGCCAAAATAGCAATCCCCTAAATCTGGTGTCCCAGCAGTGGCTGGCCAAGTTTATTAGTGTCCGGCAAACATCTTCTTAGCGGCTCTAACCCAGGATATCTTGGCTCGCATTAAGGCTGAACAACATCTGGCACCGGCATCCACCCCAACAGATAAGTTGTTTGTTCCCGTACAATTTCGTCTCCAGCTGTTGAGGGAGTGTCACGATTCTGCCTTTTGTGGACATCCGGGTTTTGAAGGCACTAAGGATCTGGTTTTTTAGATCTTATTTGTGGCCAACTCTGACCAGGGATGTCAAGTTCTACGTGTCAGCCTGTAGGACTCGCCCTGCTGGTAATCTACGACCCCCACCCATTGCCAGTAGACCCTGGTCCCATATCTCAATGGACTTTATAAGTGACCTACCGCTGGCGGAGGGTAAGACTGTGGTTTGGGTAGTGGTCAATAGGTTTAGCAATGATGTTTCATTTCATTCCCCTGTCTAAACTTCCGAATGCAAAAACATTGGCGTCTATTTTTGTGAGAGAGATTGTTCGTTTACATGGCATCACGGAAAATATTGTTTCTGACAGGGTTGTGCAGTTTGTTTCCAAATTCTGGAGGGCCTTCTGTCAAAGCTGTAAAATTTAATTGTCTTTTTCTTCCGCCTACCATCCTGAGAATAATGGGCAGACTGAACGCCTTAATCAGTCTGTGGAACAATTCTTGAGGTTGCACGTTGCTGATGACCAGCAATTATGGGTCAAATTCCTTCCATTGGCTGAATTTGCTTTGAATAACCGTGTCAATTCTTCTGTTGGGATCTCCCCTTTCTTTTGTAACCATGGTTTTCATCCCGTTTTCATTCTGGGTTGTCCGTCTCCTCCTCTAACCCTGAAGCGGATAAACGTTTTATTGGACCGTATAAGATCATGGAGGTCATTAATCCGGTATGGTTTAGGTTGGAGCTGTTGTTCAACATTCATAATGTATTTCATAAATCTCTTCTTAAAAAGTATTTTGAACCTGTTGTACCGTTGGAGGCCTCGCCTACGCCGGTTCTTGTTGGTGATGCTGTCGAGTATGTGGTGTCTAAAATTGTGGATGTCAGGAGGGTGCGTAATTCCTTAGAGTACCTGATTCACTGGAAGGGGTATAGACCCGAAGAGAGGTCTTGGGTTCCCGCCATGGAGGTTCATGCTCCTAGATTTGTTCGAAAATTTCATTTAGAACACTCTTGGGTCCGGTGGCCCCTCGTAAAAGGGGGGTACTGTCATGGCAGACCTGCTGCTTAGCTTCGGGAGCGAGGATCTGTGTTTGGCCTCGTTCCCAGGGAGGCTTTGCTAGTGGGGAGGCTCCCTGCTCCTAGGTCTGCATTGAGCGCTGAGCTGATCACTCGGTGCTCGACTAGTCTGTCGGTTGGTCATGTGATGCTGGTCACGTCACATGACCCTCAGACCCCATTATAAATACAGGCAGCCTGCTTACCACAGGTTGCCTGTTAATTCTAGTTTCCTGGCTATTTGTTGGACTTCTGAATACTCACCTGATCCTGTTCCCTGACGATCCTTTGCCTGCTTCTACTGTACTGCGCATCCCTCCTGGTATTGTGACCTCGGCTCCCACCTGACTACTCTTTGCGGACTCCTCTGGTACTTCTCTACTTTCCTGGTATTTCACCCCTGCTTCTCCTGACCATTCTTTGCTTAACCTTTTGTACTGCATAGCTCTCTTGGTTCTGACCCATTCCATTCACGTTACGTATTTTGTCTTGTCTGTCTTCCCTGCACATATCCTAAGTAAGGGACTGTCGTCCAGTTGTCCCCTGTCATCAGGACTCGTGAGGCAAGTAGGCAGGGCTAGAGGTGAGGGTGGAGCGCAGTGGTCACTATCCTTCCCCCTGTGTGTGTGTGTGCAGAAATAGTAGTTGGTCGGCACTCCACTTTAAGTACGCAGGTGCTCTGTGTTCGGGAAGATCCCAATCGTAGTAGTAAATTATAACACGGCACTCCACAGAATCTCTCAATATATTTATATTTTTATTGAGCAATGTTTCCAAAATTGCCACCACAGAAGTATATCAGACATATGGCCTACGTTTTGGTCCTACTCCGGACCTTTCTCAGGGCCTACAAAATTAGATATAAAGCAAAAAATTCAGTCTATATTATACAAGAATCAAACATAAAATATCAGGCATAAGATGCCATCTGCGGCAATCAGGACTAAAATATAATAACAGGATTGGAAAAAATATTGTTGATTTATAATGTACTCTGTCTGTAAAAAGTATAACAAGCAGGGGCCATTATAGGTCATCATCTGTCACATATAGGATCATGTAATTATTGATACATGTGGAGGTATATTTCTCTCTAAAGATAAGGCACAGGCTAATATAAACAAAGATCATCCAAGTCCCTATAGAGTAACAAGACTCCCAGTGTATCCATGGAATGAATATAGGTACAAGTAATGTAGCGGAATGACTAACAGAGTCCAGTATATTTACCTTTGTAAATCGTGTTTGGGAGAATCCTGGTGGCTTGTTATTCCCCGCCGAATGCCGGGTTTAAATAGCCATGTTGGGACGTCACTTCCGGTCGCGTCATAACCGGAAGTGCGTCATACGGACATGTGCATTAGTAGCACTGAGGCCAGGAGAAGTTAGGGAATGGGCGATGTGTGATATCGGCAGTATAAAGCCTCAGGAGCTAGCGATCAGGATAAACGCTTGCTGGTATATATAGAACGCAGACTATGGGAGCGTTATATATACTGGACGTATTGATATAGTGAAACGTCATCTTAATGTCGCTTTTATTGAAAGGAGACATAATAATATGTAGTTGTTTATAATATGTAGTTATTTTGTGTTTAAGTTTAGCTGTTGGGGTTGAGAATCAAACTATAAGGGTTGATATGATATGATGTGTATGTTTGATGTATATGGGAAACCATTAACAAAAATTATAGATGTCTACAGCAATCAGATCACCCACTGTATTCTCATATTTCCAAGGTCAATCAAATACATCTATATACTTGGTTTGAGATATAAATATGTTGATACAAATGTTAGTAAATAAAGACATATATGTTATCTATTAGTAGCTTCCCATCAACAAACCATATAGTGCGTCTCAAGCAACGTTAAAACCCTACCTGAATAGCATTAATTTAGTCTGCAAAATAGAATAAAGAAAACTAATTAGAGTAACCATTGATTATATACAAAAATCAAAATCACGGTTTAGTCCTAATGGATGCATGGTTTGTAGTTCATGGATCCAATAGGATTCCCGTTTACGTAGCAACTAGTGTTGAGCGAACAGTTCGAGCATCGTTCGACATTTTCAAAAAAGTTCGGGTTCGGGTTCGGTGTTCGTCGATTACTTCCCGCTTTCTGAAGGGCTGCACAGCAGCCAATCAGCTAGTGTTTTACTTCTTGCCCTAAGAGCCCATCACAGCCATGCCTACTAATGGCATGGCTGTGATTGGCCAAGTGCAGCATGTGACCCAGCCTCTATTTAAGCTGGAGTCACGTAGCGCCGCACGTCACACTGCTCTGACTAGTGTAGGGAGAGGATGCAGCTGCTGTGTTAGGGCGAGATTAGGAAGGGATTAATTTAGCCAAAACACTTAATGAAGTGATCGATCAACAGCTGAGAATCATTGGACTTCTGCTAGTTACTTGCTCACTGGTTTTTAGGCTGCACAGAGCGTTTTTCTGTCACTTATTTTCTGGGTTGATCGGCGGCCATTTTGTGACTTGTGGTGCACCAGAAGAAGCTGCCACCAAGTCCATCAATCCATCAATACTAGTTTTTTTTTTTCTATATCCTACATCAGGGGCTTGGCTGTGCTAATTGTCACCCCTAGAGACTCAGGATAGCAATTTCTATATTTTATTAAGGGGTTAAATACAATTGCCCAAATACCAATCCCCTAAATCTGGTGTTCCAGCTTTGGCTAGACAAGTATACTACTGTCTGCTGTCTGGCAAAGGATAGATTATTTTCTGGGGTGAAATTAACCTGCCAATATAGCAATACCCTGAATCTGGTGTCCAAGCAGTTGCAGGCCAGATTTCATAGTGTCCGCTTACACATATATTTTGTTCTGGGGTGAAATTAACCTGCCAATATAGCAATACCCTGAATCTGGTGTCCAAGCAGTTGCAGGCCAGATTTCATAGTGTCCGCTTACACATATATTTTGTTCTGGGGTGAAATTAACCTGCCAATATAGCAATACCCTTAATCTGGTGTCCCAGCAGTTGCAGGCCAGATTTCATAGTGTCCGCTTACACATATATTTTTTTCTGGGGTGAAATTAACCTGCCAATATAGCAATACCCTGAATCTGGTGTCCAAGCAGTTGCAGGCCAGATTTCCTAGTATCCGCTACACATATATTTTGTTCTGGGGTGAAATTAACCTGCCAATATAGCAATACCCTGAATCTGGTGTCCAAGCAGTTGCAGGCCAGATTTCATAGTATCCGCTTACACATATATTTTGTTCTGGGGTGAAATTAACCTGCCAATATAGCAATACCCTGAATCTGGTGTCCAAGCAGTTGCAGGCCAGATTTCATAGTATCCACTTACACATATATTTTGTTCTGGGGTGAAATTAACCTGCCAATATAGCAATACCCTGAATCTGGTGTCCAAGCAGTTGCAGGCCAGATTTCATAGTGTCCGCTTACACATATATTTTGTTCTGGGGTGAAATTAACCTGCCAATATAGCAATACCCTGAATCTGGTGTCCAAGCAGTTGCAGGCCAGATTTCATAGTGTCCGCTTACACATATATTTTGTTCTGGGGTGAAATTAACCTGCCAATATAGCAATACCCTGAATCTGGTGTCCAAGCAGTTGCAGGCCAGATTTCATAGTATCCGCTTACACATATATTTTGTTCTGGGGTGAAATTAACCTGCCAATATAGCAATACCCTGAATCTGGTGTCCAAGCAGTTGCAGGCCAGATTTCCTAGTATCCGCTTACACATATATTTTGTTTTGGGGTGAAATTAACCTGCCAATATAGCAATACCCTGGATCTGTTGTCCAAGCAGTTGCAGGCCAGATTTCATAGTGTCCGCTTACACATATATTTTGTTCTGGGGTGAAATTAACCTGCCAATATAGCAATACCCTGAATCTGGTGTCCAAGCAGTTGCAGGCCAGATTTCATAGTGTCCGCTTACACATATAATTTGTTCTGGGGTAAAATTAACCTGCCAATATAGCAATACCCTGAATCTGGTGTCCCAGCAGTTGCAGGCCAGATTTCATAGTGTCCGCTTACACATATATTTTGTTCTGGGGTGAAATTAACCTGCCAATATAGCAATACCCTGAATCTGGTGTCCAAGCAGTTGCAGGCCAGATTTCATAGTATCCACTTACACATATATTTTGTTCTGGGGTGAAATTAACCTGCCAATATAGCAATACCATGAATCTGGTGTCCAAGCAGTTGCAGGCCAGATTTCATAGTGTCCGCTTACACATATATTTTGTTTTGGGGTGAAATTAACCTGCCAATATAGCAATACCCTGAATCTGGTGTCCCAGCAGTTGCAGGCCAGATTTCATAGTGTTCGCTTACACATATATTTTGTTCTGGGGTGAAATTAACCTCCCAATATAGCAATACCTTGATTCTGGTGTCCCAGCAGTTGCAGGCCAGATTTCATAGTGTCTGCCAAAACACATATTTTGTTCTGGGGTGAAATTAATTTTGCAAAATAGCAATACCCTGAATCTGGTGTCCCAGCAGTTGCAGGCCAGATTTCATAGTGTCTGCTAAAACATATAATTTGTTCTGGGGTGAAATTAATCTGGCAAAATAGCAATACCCTGAATCTGGTGTCCCAGCAGTTGCAGGCCAGATTTCATAGTGTCTGCTAAAACATATATTTTGTTCTGGGGTGAAATTAATTTGGCAAAATAGCAATACCCTGAATCTGTTGTCCCAGCAGTTGCAGGCCAATTGTAAATCTGTCCATAAAAGGATACCTTTCATTCAGGGCCTAAATACTAGCCCTAAAAGAGATATTCCCCTAAATCAGTGGTTACTGCTGTGTCTGGATTAGTGTAATACTAATCCAGGCACATTTTTTTCCTTATTGTGGTGCTTGGTGAACGGTAACAATGAGGAAAACATCTAGTAAGGGACGCGGACGCGGTCGTGGTGGTGTTAGTGGACCCTCTGGTGCTGGGAGAGGACGTGGCCATTCTGCCACACGTCCTAGTGAACCAACTACCTCAAGTTCCAGTACCCGCCAGAATTTACAGCGATATTTGGTGGGGCCCAATGCCGTTCTAAGGATGGTAAGGCCTGAGCAGGTACAGGCGCTAGTCAATTGGGTGGCCGACAGTGGATCCAGCACGTTCACAACATTATCTCCCACCCAGTCTTCTGCAGAAAACGCACAGGTGGCACCTGAAAACTAAGCCCATCAGTCTGTCACATCACCCCCATGCATATCAGGGAAACTGTCTGAGCCTCAAGTTATGCAGCAGTCTCTTATGCTGTTTGAAGACTCTGCTGGCCGGGTTTCCCAAGGGAATCCACCTAGCCCTTCCCCAGTGGTGGAAGACATACAATGCACTGATGCACAACCACTGATGTTTACTGATGATGAGGACATGGGAATACCCCCTCATCGGAGTCCGCATGTCTCTGATGATGACGAAACACCGGTGCCAACTGCTGCGTCTTTCTGCAGTGTGCAGACCGAACAGGAGGTTAGGGAGGAAGACTGTGTGGAAGACGATGCAGGGGACGATGAGGTCCTAGACCCCACATGGAATGAAGGTCGTGCCACTGACTTTCATAGTTCAGAGGAAGAGGCAGTGGTGAGACTGAGCCAACAGCGTAGCAAAAGAGGGAGCAGGGGGCAAAAGCAGAACAGCCGCCGCCAAGAGAGTTCGCCTGATACTGGCCACCGCCACCAGGGACCGAGCACCCCAAAGGCAGCTTCAAGGAGATCCCTGGCATGGCACTTCTTTAAACAATGTGCTGACGACAAGACCCAAGTGGTTTGCACGCTGTGCCATCAGATCCTGAAGCGAGGCATTAACGTTCTGAACCTTAGCACAACCTGCATGACCAGGCATCTACATGCAAAGCATGAACTGCAGTGGAGTAAACACCTTAAAAGCAAGGAACTCACTCAGGCTCCTCCTGCTCCCTCTTCTGCTCCTGCCTCGGCCTCTTCCTCTGCCTCGGGAGGAACGATGGCACCTGCCGCCCACCAAACAGAGGATGTGCCACCGACACCACCACCTGCGTCACCAAGCATCTCCACCATGTCACACGGCAGCGTTCAGCTCTCCATCTCACAAACCTTGGAGAGAAAGCGTAAATTCCCACCTAGCCACCCTCGAGCCCTGGGCCTGAATGCCAGCATTTCTAAACTACTGGCCTTTGAAATGCTGTCATTCAGACTGGTGGACAAAGACAGCTTCAAACAGCTGATGTCCATGGCTGTCCCACAGTATGTTGTCCCCAGCCGCCACTACTTCTCCAAGACAGCCGTGCCTTCCCTGCACAACCAAGTATCCGATAAAATCAAGTGTGCACTGCGCAACGCCATCTGTGGCAAGGTCCACCTAACCACAGATACGTGGACCAGTAAGCACGGCCAGGGACGCTATATCTCCCTAACTGCACACTGGGTAAATGTAGTGGCGGCTGGGCCCCAGGTGGAGAGTTCCTTGGCGCACGTCCTTCCGCCGCCAGGGATCACAGGGCATCATTCTTTGCCTCCTGTAGCCTCCTCCTCCTACTCGGCTTCCTCCTCCTCTGCTTCCACCAGCTCATCCAGTCAGCCACACACCTTCACCACCAACTTCAGCACAGCCCGGGGTAAACGTCAGCAGGCCATTCTGAAACTCATATGTTTGGGGGACAGGCCCCACACCGCGCAGGAGTTGTGGCGGGGTATTGAACAACAGACCGACCAGTGGTTGCTGCCGGTGGGCCTCAAGCCCGGCCTGGTGGTGTGCGATAATGGGCGAAATCTCGTCGCAGCTCTGGGACTAGCCGGTTTGACGCACATGCCTTGCCTGGCGCATGTGCTGAATTTGATGGTGCAGAAGTTCATTCACAACTACCCCAACATGTCAGAGCTGCTGCATAAAGTGAGGGCCGTCTGTGCGCGCTTCCGGCGTTCACATCCTGCCGCTGCTCGCCTGTCTGCGCTACAGCGTAACTTCGGCCTTCCCGCTCACCGCCTCATATGCGACGTGCCCACCAGGTGGAACTCCACCTTGCACATGCTGGAGAGACTGTGCGAGCAGCAGCAGGCCATAGTGGAGTTTCAGCTGCAGCACGCGCGTGTCAGTCGCACTGCGGAACAGCACCACTTCACCACCAATGATTGGGCCTCCATGCGAGACCTGTGTGCCCTGTTGCACTGTTTCGAGTACTCCACCAACATGGCAAGTAGTGATGACACCGTTATCAGCGTTACAATACCACTTCTATGTCTCCTTGAGAAAACGCTTAGGGCGATGATGGACCCAGGAGGAGGAGGAGGATAAGGGGTCATTTTTAGCACTTTCAGGCCAGTCTGTTAGAAGTGGCTCAGAGGGAGGTTTTTTGCAACAGCAGAGGCCAGGTACAAATGTGGCCAGCCAGTGCCCACTACTGGAGGACGAGGAGGATGTGGAGGAGGATGAGGATGAAGCAGGTTCACAGCGGGGTGGCACCCGACACAGCTCAGGCCCATCACTGGTGCGTGGCTGGGAGGATACGGAGGACGATGACGATACGCCTCCCACAGAGGACAGCTTGTCCTTACCTCTGGGGAGCCTGGCACACATGAGCGACTACATGCTGCAGTGCCTGCGCAACGACAGCAGAGTTGCGCATATTTTAACGTGTGCGGACTACTGGGTTGCCACCCTGCTGGATCCCCGGTACAAAGACAATGTGCCCACCTTACTTCCTGCACTGGAGCGTGATAGGAAGATGCACGAGTACAAGCGCACGCTGGTAGAGGCGCTCCTGAGAGCATTCCCAAATGTCACAGGGGAACAGGTGGAAGCCCAAGGCGAAGGCAGAGGAGGAGCAAGAGGTCGCCAACGCAGCTGTGTCACGGCCAGCTCCTCTGAGGGCAGGGTTAGCATGGCAGAAATGTGGAAAAGTTTTGTCTCCATGCCACAGCTAACTGCACAACCACCTGATACGGAACGTGTTAGCAGGAGGCAGCATTTCACTAACATGGTTGAACAGTACGTCTGCACACCCCTCCACGTACTGACTGATGGTTCGGCCCCATTCAACTTCTGGGTCTCCAAATTGTCCACGTGGCTAGCGTTAGCATTTTATGCCTTGGAGGTGCTGGCCTGCCCGGCGGCCAGCGTTTTGTCTGAATGTGTATTCAGCACGGCAGGGGGCGTCATTACTGACAAACGCAGCCGCCTGTCCACAGCCAACGTGGACAAGCTGACGTTCATAAAAATGAACCAGGCATGGATCCCACAGGACCTGTGCCTCCCTTGTGCAGAATAGACATTTATAACTGCCTCCCCATCAACCATGTATTCTTGTACTCCGGGCACTTCTTTATTGAATCCTCATTTTTTTAACTTTACCATGATCTTGCGGTGCAACCCAAAGTTGAATGAACCTCTCCTCTGTCTGGGTGGTGGGGCCGAAATAACTGAAAGTGGCCTTCTCCGGTGGTGGGTGATATGACGCATGATTCCTTGCTGTGGGACCTCTCTCCTCTGTCTGGGTGCTGGTCCAAAATAAATGAGAGTGGCCTTCTCCGGTGGTGGTTGATATGACGCATGATTCCTTGCTGTGGGACCTCTCTCCTCTGTCTGGGTGCTGGGCCGAAATAAATGAGAGGGGCCTTCTCCGTTGGTGGTTGATATGACGCATGATTTCTTGCTGTGGGACCTGTATCCCTTGTCTGGGTGCTGGTCCAAAATAAATGAGAGTGGCCTTCTCCGGTGGTGGTTGATATGACGCATGATTCCTTGCTGTGGGACCTCTCTCCTCTGTCTGGGTGCTGGGCCGAAATAAATGAGAGTGGCCTTCTCCGTTGGTGGTTGATATGAGGCATGATTCCTTGCTGTGGGACCTCTCTCCTCTGTCTGAGTGCTGGTCCAAAATAAATGAGAGTGGCCTTCTCCGGTGGTGGTTGATATGACGCATGATTCCTTGCTGTGGGACCTGCATCCTCTGTCTGGATGCTGGTCCAAAATAAATGAGAGTGGCCTTCTCCGGTGGTGGTTGATATGACACATGATTCCTTGCTGTGGGACCTGTATCCTCTGTCTGGGTGCTGGTCCAAAATAAATGAGAGTGGCCTTCCCTGGTGGTGATTGATATGACGCATGATTCCTTGCTGTGGGACTTGTATCCTCTGTCTGGGTGCTGGTCCAAAATAAATGAGAGTGGCCTTCTCCGGTGGTGGTTGATATGAGGCATGATTCCTTGCTGTGGGACCTGTATCCTCTGTCTGGGTGCTGGTCCAAAATAAATGAGAGTGGCCTTCTCCGGTGGTGGTTGATATGACGCATGATTCCTTGCTGTGGGACCTCTCTCCTCTGTCTGGGTGCTGGGCCGAAATAAATGAGAGTGGCCCTCTTCGTTGGTGGTTGATATGAGGCATGATTCCTTGCTGTGGGACCTCTCTCCTCTGTCTGGGTGCTGGTCCCAAATAAATGAGAGTGGCCTTCTCCGGTGGTGGTTGATATGACGCATGATTCCTTGCTGTGGGACCTGTATCCTCTGTCTGGGTGCTGGTCCAAAATAAATGAGAGTGGCCTTCTCCGGTGGTGGTTGATATGACGCATGATTCCTTGCTGTGGGACCTCTCTCCTCTGTCTGGGTGCTGGGCCGAAATACAGTTGTGTTCAAAATTATTCAACCCCCACTGAAATTGAGTGTTATGGCCAGTTTGACATTGATTTTGATCATTTCAGTCATCTTGTTTACAATTAAATAAAAGAGGCACTTGTAAGTCAGACAAATATAACATAACATTTATAATGAAATAACCACAAATGTCTTTTCTGTGCTCACATCATTATCAGTTTTATTCAACCCCCAAATGACATTCAATCTTAGTACTTAGTACAACATACTTTTCCAGTTATAACAGCTTTTAAACGTGAAGCATAGCTTGACACAAGCGTCTTGCAGCGATCTACGGGTATCTTCACCCATTCTTCATGGGCAAAAGCCTCCAGTTCAGTCACATTCTTAGGCTTGCGCGCTGCAACTGCTTTCTTTAAGTCCCACCAGAGGTTCTCAATTGGATTTAAGTCTGGTGACTGCGATGGCCACTTCAAAATGTTCCAGCCTTTAATCTGCAACCATGCTCTAGTGGACTTGGAGGTATGCTTGGGACTATTGTCCTGTAGAAAGGTCCAACGTCTCCCAAGCCTCAGGTTTGTGACGGACTGCATCACATTTTCATCCAATATCTCCTGGTACTGAAGAGAATTCATGGTACCTTGCACACGCTGAAGCTTCCCTGTACCTGCAGAAGCAAAACAGCCCCAAAGCATGATTGACCCCCCGCCATGCTTCACAGTGGGCAAGGTGTTCTTTTCTTCATTGGCCTTGTTCTTCCTCCTCCAAACATAGCGTTGATCCATGGGCCCAAACAGTTCTAATTTTGTTTCATCAGTCCACAGAACACTATCCCAAAACTTTTGTGGTTTGTCCACATGACTTTTGGCATACTGCAGTCGACTCATCTTATTCTTTGGAGAGAGCAAGGGGGTGCTCCTAGGAGTTCTGGCATGGAGGCCTTCATTACGCAGTGTGCGCCTTATTGTCTGAGCTGAAACTTCAGTACCCACAGCTGACAAATATTTTTCAGTTCCTCAGCAGTCACACGGGGACTTTTCTCCACTTTGCGCTTCAGGTAGCGCACAGCAGTCGAAGTCATCATCTTCTTTCTGCCACGACCAGGTAGCGTTTCAACAGTGCCCTTTGCCTTGAATTTGGGAATGATGCTTCCTATGGTGTCTCTTGGTATGTTTAACATCTTTGCAATCTTCTTATAGCCATTGCCCTTCCTGCGAAGAGAAATCACCTCTTCTCTTGTCTTCCTGGACCATTCTCTTGACTTCACCATGTTTGTAAACACACCAGTAAATGTCTAGAAGGAGCTGAGTATCACAGTCATTTTACATCTGCCTAATTGGTGCTTATTATGCTGGATTGCTGCTCCTTGACATCCAGAGGTGTTTTCAATACCTGATCGAAAACACTTGAAAGAACCTCGGTTCTTAACCCCTTAAGGACCGGGGGTTTTGGGATTTTTGCGTTTTTGTTTTGCGCTCCCTGCCTTCCAAAAGCCATAACATTTTTATATTTCCGCTCACATAGCCATATGACGGCTTATTTTTTGTGGGACAAGTTGTACTTTTTAACGCTACCATTTATTTTTGCATGTGATGTAGTGAGAAACCGGAAAAAAATTCCAAATGGGGTGAAATTGCAAAAAAAAAGCAATTTCACCACAGTTTTACGGGTTTTTAAATTACAACGTTCGATTTGCGATAAAACTGACTGGTTAATTTTATTCTTCAGGTCAGTACGAATCCGGCAATACCTAATATGTATAGTTTTTCTTGCGTTTTGATAGTGAAAAAAAAAATTAAAAGTGGGAATTTTTTTATTTTATTTTTTTGTCGCCATGTTTTGACCCCTATAACTTTTTTGTAATTATGCGTACGGAGCAGTGTAGGGGCTCATTTTTTGCGGGGCAATCTGAACTTTTAATTGATACCATTATGGGGTGCATATGATGTTTTGATCACTTTTATTCATTTTTTTAGAAATGAAGCGTCCAAAAATGGCGAATTAGCCATTTGGACGCTTTCTTTCCGTTTTTATATTTACCGTATGGTGAATACTTTTTAATATTATTATAGTATGGGCGTTTTCGCACATTGCGACACCCATTATGTGTAATTTTTTTAATTTTTTATTTATTTTATTTTCATTTTGGGGAAAGGGGGGTGATTTGAATTTTTATATTTTTTTTATTTAATTTTTATTTTTTAAACTTTTATTTTTTATTTTTACCACTTTCTTATAGTTCCCATAGGGAACTATAAGATGCAATCATCAGATTGCTATTCTCATATATTCCAATGCAATAGCATTGGAATATATGAGAAAATCGCATATTTCCTATGGAGCCTATTACAGTCATAGGCTCCATAGGAATACTGTGTAGTACCCTAGGTTTCATTCACAGAAACCTAGGGTACTACATGCATGCTCCGGCTCCCCTTGTGGCCATCAGGGAGCCGGAGCAAAACCAAAGTGAAACTTTCGGTTTTGCGCGATCAGATGCCGTGGTCAGGATTGACCACGGCATCTGAGGGGTTAAATGTCCGCGATCGGCATCGCTGCCGGTCGCGGACATGAGCTGCGGGTGTCAGCTTGATGAATCAAGCGTTTACCCGCAGCTCGGGCGCCCGCTCCGTGCGGGAGCGGGCGCCATCTTTAAAGTGCGGACGAAGGGCGTACATGTACGCCCTTCGTCCTTAAGAGGTTAAGAGTGGTCGTCTTTAAGGGGTTGAATAATTGTGTCAATGAAGAAATCACAAAAAAAAAACATTTAATACTGTATTACAAAAACAATTGATGTCATTTTAGTTGCATTTGGTTCTTTAAAAAGTCCTTGTAAGATTTCATTCTGAACACAATTACAAATGTACACTAAATTCCCTAAAACCCTTTACAGTATTGGGGGTTGAATAATTTTGAACACAACTGTAAATGAGAGTGGCCTTCTCCATTGGTGGTTGATATGACGCATGATTCCTTGCTGTGGGACCTGTATCCTCTGTCTGGGTGCTGGTCCAAAATAAATGAGAGTGGCCTTCTCCGGTGGTGGTTAATATGACGCATGATTCCTTTCTGTGGGACCTCTCTCCTCTGTCTGGGTGCTGGGCCAAAATAAATGAGAGTGGCATTCTCCGTTGGTGGTTGATATGACGCATGATTCCTTGCTGTGGGACCTGTATCCTCTGTCTGGGTGCTGGTCCAAAATAAATGAGAGTGGCCTTCTCCGGTGGTGGTTGATATGACGCATGATTCCTTGCTGTGGGACCTCTCTCCTCTGTCTGGGTGCTGGGCCGAAATAAATGAGAGTGGCCTTCTCCGTTGGTGGTTGATATGACGCATGATTCCTTGCTGTGGGACCTGTATCCTCTGTCTGGGTGCTGGTCCAAAATAAATGAGAGTGGCCTTCTCCGGTGGTGGTTGATATGACGCATGATTCCTTGCTGTGGGACCTCTCCTCTGTCTGGGTGCTGGGCCGAAATAACTGAGAGTGGCCTTATCCGGTGGTGGTTGATATGACACATGATTCCTTGCTGTGGGACCTCTCTCCTCTGTCTGGGTGGTGGGGCCGAAATAACTGAGAGTGGCCTTCTCCGGTGGTGGTTGATATGACGCATGATTCCGTGCTGTGGGACCTCTCTCCTCTGTCTGGGTGCTGGGCGAAATAACTGAGAGTGGCCTTCTCCGGTGGTGGTTGATATGACGCATGATTCCTTGCTGTGGGACCTTCTCCTCTGTCTGGGTGCTGGGCTGAAATAACTGAGAGTGGCCTTCTCCGGTGGTGGTTGATATGACGCATGATTCCTTGCTGTGGGACCTCTCTCCTCTGTCTGGGTGCTGGGCCGAAATAACTGAGAGTGGCCTTCTCCGGTGGTGGTTGATATGACGCATGATTCCTTGCTGTGGGACCTCTCTCCTCTGTCTGGGTGCTGGGCCGAAATAAATGAGAGTGGCCATCTCCGTTGGTGGTTGATATGAGGCATAATTCCTTGCTGTGGGACCTCTCTCCTCTGTCTGGGTGCTGGTCCAAAATAAATGAGAGTGGCCTTCTCCGGTGGTGGTTGATATGACGCATGATTCCTTGCTGTGGGACCTGTATCCTCTGTCTGGGTGCTGGTCCCAAATAAATGAGAGTGGCCTTCTCCGGTGGTGGTTGATATGACGCATGATTCCTTGCTGTGGGACCTGTATCCTCTGTCTGGGTGCTGGTCCAAAATAAATGAGAGTGGCCTTCTCCGGTGGTGGTTGATATGACGCATGATTCCTTGCTGTGGGACCTGTATCCTCTGTCTGGGTGCTGGTCCAAAATAAATGAGAGTGGCCTTCTCCGGTGGTGGTTGATATGAGGCATGATTCCTTGCTGTGGGACCTGTATCCTCTGTCTGGGTGCTGGTCCAAAATAAATGAGTGTGGCCTTCTCCGGTGGTGGTTGATATGACGCATGATTCCTTGCTGTGGGACCTGTATCCTCTGTCTGGGTGCTGGTCCAAAATAAATGAGAGTGGCCTTCTCCGGTGGTGGTTGATATGACGCATGATTCCTTGCTGTGGGACCTCTCTCCTCTGTCTGGGTGCTGGGCGAAATAAATGAGAGTGGCCTTCTCCGTTGGTGGTTGATATGAGGCATGATTCCTTGCTGTGGGACCTCTCTCCTCTGTCTGGGTGCTGGGCCAAAATAAATGAGAGTGGCCTTCTCCGGTGGTGGTTGATATGACGCATGATTCCTTGCTGTGGGACCTGTATCCTCTGTCTGGGTGCTGGTCCAAAATAAATGAGAGTGGCCTTCTCCGGTGGTGGTTGATATGAGGCATGATTCCTTGCTGTGGGACCTGTATCCTCTGTCTGGGTGCTGGTCCAAAATAAATGAGAGTGGCCTTCTCCGGTGGTGGTTGATATGACGCATGATTCCTTGCTGTGGGACCTCTCTCCTTTGTCTGGGTGCTGGGCGAAATAAATGAGAGTGGCCTTCTCCGTTGGTGGTTGATATGACGCATGATTCCTTGCTGTGGGACCTCTCTCCTCTGTCTGGGTGCTGGTCCCAAATAAATGAGAGTGGCCTTCTCCGGTGGTGGTTGATATGACGCATGATTCCTTGCTGTGGGACCTCTCTCCTCTGTCTGGGTGCTGGTCCAAAATAAATGAGAGTGGCCTTCTCCGGTGGTGGTTGATATGAGGCATGATTCCTTGTTGTGGGACCTCTCTCCTCTGTCTGGGTGCTGGGCCGAAATAAATGAGAGTGGCCTTCTCCGTTGGTGGTTGATATGAGGTATGATTCCTTGCTGTGGGATCTCTCTCCTCTGTCTGGGTGCTGTGTCGAAATAAATGAGAGTGGCCTTCTCTGGTGGTGGTTGATATGACGCATGATTCCTTGCTGTGGGACCTGTATCCTCTGTCTGGGTGCTGGTCCAAAATAAATGAGAATGGCCTTCTCCGTTGGTGGTTGATATGACGCATGATTCCTTGCTGTGGGACCTGTATCCTCTGTCTGGGTGCTGGTCCGAAATAAATGAGAGTGGCCTTCTCCAGTGGTGGGTGATATGACGCATGATTCCTTGCTGTGGGACCTCTCTCCAATTGATATTGGTTAATTTTTATTTATTTTATTTTATTTTAATTCATTTCCCTATCCACATTTGTTTGCAGGGGATTTACCTACATTTTGCTGCCTTTTGCAGCCCTCTAGCCCTTTCCTGGACTATTTTACAGCCTTTTTAGTGCCTAAAAGTTCGGGTCCCCATTGACTTCAATGGGGTTCGGGTTCGGGATAAAGTTCGGGTCGAGTTCGAATCCCGAACCCGAACATTTTTGGGAAGTTCGGTCGAACTTCTCGAACCCGAACATCCAGGTGCTCGCTCATCTCTAGTAGCACCAACTTGCGGTTTCCGCCCCTGCGTGGCATAGAGACATGATCTATCACCTGGAATTTTATTTGACTAATTTGGTGACCACTTTGTATGAAGTGGTGTGGGATTGGTAACTCTGTTTTGCGACAACGTATATCAGACTTGTGTTTGCATATACGGTCTCGTACACACTGGGATGTCTCACCAATGTATGCGAGACCGCACGGGCATTTGATCAAATATACCACATATGAAGTCAAGCAAGTGTAAAAACCGCGAATGTTGTACTGTTTATCCGAACGAGGGTGTGTAAAAAAGGACCCTCTCTGGACATTAGTACATTGAGTACCGTTAGGACAAGGGAAGGTACCTTGTCTGGGACCTCTAAGAGTTGTTTGAACATTAGGCGTTTTATCGGTGCCAACATCGGCGTGGGCCAAAGAATCTCGTAGATTTTTAGGACGTTTATAGCACATACGTGGCGGATGCATGAATTCCTGAATTGATGGATAGGATTTTGCCAATAAGGGCCAATGTTTCTGTATTATATATTTAATACGAGAGATAAACGGATGATATGTAGTCACCAATGGTATCCGTGGAGATTCTATTTTAGGTACACGTCGGTGTTGGCTGATCTGTAACATTTCATTTTGTAATAATCGATGTGGGTAACCACAAGCTGTAAATTTATAGGCCATTTTGGATAGGCAAAGTTGTTTCTGTCCAGGATCACTCACTATCCGGGACACACGCATAAACTGTGATTGTGGGAGTGAAAGTTTTGTGTTTTTCGGATGATTACTGGAAAATAACAGCAGATTATTTCTATCGGTGGGTTTAGTGAAGCGGTCTATTGAATGTGTGCTGTCGGGGTTCTTAGACACAGTAGTGTCCAAGAAACTGACAGCCTCCAGAACGTATCTTGATCTCCTTCCCAGATACAGAAAATGTTGTCGATAAATCGGCTCCATACTAATTCGTGTGTCTGGAACAGTGGGTGAGGATATACATGTTCTTGTTCAAATCTGTCCATAAAAATATTTGCATATGGGGGGGGCCTACATTAGCCCCCATCACGGTACCCACGGTACACTGCACAAAAAATTCATGTGTGTGGACGTGATCGTTACACAAATGTAGATAGGGAAATGACATAAAATAACATAGAATAAAAAAATCAAAAAAAAATCATAATCTTGGACTAGGAGGCGGAGGTCAAAGTGGAGTAGGAGGTTGAGGAAGCGGTGGACGTGGCAGTGTAGGTGGAAGAGGAGGAGGTAGCCAACACAGTTTTTGTTGTTTTTTTATTATTATTCTTTTCCCTTAATTATTTTTAATTTTTTTATAAATTTGGGAAGACCCCAAAACATTGGGAAATACACTGCCCGTCCAAAAAAAAGGTCACCACCAAAAAAAAAGGTCACACACTCTATTATTTAGTTGGACTGCCTATAGCTTTGATTACGGCACGCATTCGCTGTGGAATTTTCGATAAGCTGCTGCAATGTCACAAGATTTATCTTCCAACCAGTGTTGCATTAATTTTTCACCAAGATCTTGCATTGATGATGATAGAGTCTGACCGCTGGGCAAAGCCTTCTCCAGCACATCCCAAAGATTCTCATTGGGGTTAAGGTCTGGACTCTGTGGTCGCCAATCCGTGTGTGAAAATTATGTCTCATGCTCCCTGAACCACTGTTTCACAATTTGAGCCCGATGACTCCTGGCATTGTCATCTTGGAATATGCCCGTGCCATCAGGGAAGAAAAAATCCATTGACGAAATAACCTGGTCATTCAGTATGTTTAGGTAGTCATTCTTGGAGCACATACTGTTTCTGAACCTAGACCTGACCAACTGCAGCAACCCCAGATCATGGCACTGCCCCCACAGGCTTGTGCAGTAGGCACTAGGCATGATGGGTGCATCTCTTCATCTGCCATTCTTCTTATCCTGATGCGCCCATCACTCTGGAACAGGGTAAATCTGGACTCATCAGACCACATGACCTTCTTTCATTGCTCCAGTCCAGAGTCCAATCTTAATGCCCCTAGCAAATTGAAGCCTTTTTTTTCTGGTTTGCCTCACTGATTAGTGGTTTTCTTGTGGCTACACAGCTGTTCAGTCCCAATCCCTTGAGTTCCCTTTGCATTGTGCGTGTGGAAATGCTCTTACTTTCATTATTAAACATAGCCCTGAGTTCTACTATTGTTTTTCTTCGATTTGATTTCACCAGACGTTTAAGTGATCGCCGATCACGATCATTCAGGATTTTTTCCAGCTACATCTCTTCCTCGAATACGATGGGTCCCCACTATCCTTCCAGTTTTTAGCAATGCGTTGGACAGTTCTTAACCCAATTTTAGTAGTTTCTGCAATCTCCTTAGATGTTTTCTCTGCTTGATGCATGCCAATGATTTGACCCTTCTCAAACAGACTAACATCTTTTCCACGACCACGAGATGTCTTTCGACATGGTTGTTTAAGAAATGAGAAGTTACTCATTGCACCAGTTGGGGTTAAATAACTTGTTGCCAGCTAAAAGATAATCGCCCATGCAGTAATTATCCAATAGGAGGGGAATACGTATTTGCTTAGTTAAATCCAGGTGGCGACTTTTTTTGGACAGGCAGTGTAGAAAAGAGAGTGCAAAGAGAAAGTTCTCTAGAGTATAACAATGGCTGGGTGCGGCCGGTATACTTGTCTACTCAGCACAAGGTATGGACAAGTCCTGTGGGATCCCTGCCTGGTTCATTTTAATGAACGTGAGCCTGTCCACGTTGGCTGTGGACATGCGGCTGCGCTTGTCTGTGATCACCCCCCCTGCCGTGCTCAACACACGTTCGGACAATGCACTTGCTGCAGGGCAGGCCAGCACCTTCAAGGCATAAAAGATAAGCTCAGGCCATGTGCCCAAGTTGGAGGCCCGAAGTTGAATGGGGCAGACCCATCAGTCTGTATGTGTAGACATGTGCACACATACTGTTCCACCATGTTGCTGAAATTCGGCCTCCTGCTAAGACGTTCCTTATCAGCTGGTGGTGCTGGTTGTTGTGGAGTGCTGACAAAGCTTTTCCACATTTCGGCCATGCTAACCCTCCCTTCTGAGGTGCTGGTGTTGCCCCAGCTGCGTTGGCAGCTTCCTCCTCCTCCTCCTCTTTCACCTTGTGCTTCCACTGAGCCCCCGCTGTCAGGTGGGAATGCCATCAGCAGCATGTCTACCAGCGTGCGCTTGTACTCGCGCATCTTTTGATCACGCTCCAGTGACGGAATTACGGACAGCATGTTGTCCTTGTAGCGGGGATCCAGCAGGGTGGCCTCCCAGTAATTGGCACTGGTTAGAATGTGGGCAACTCGGCGGTCATTGCACAGGCACTGCAGCATGTAGTCGCTCATATGTGCTAGGCTGCCCAGAGACAACAACAAGTTGTCCTCTGTGGGAGGTGTATCGTCTGTGTCCTCTGTAACCCCCAGCCACGCTCCATTGATGCCCATAAGCTGCTTTGGGTGCCACCCTGCTGTCAACATGGTTCTTCCTCCTCATCATCCTCCTCATCCTGCAGAACTGTGCCCTGGCTGGACAGTTGTGTACCTGGCCTATGTTGGTGCAGGAACCCACCCTCCGAGCCACTTGTGAATGACTGGCCTGATAACCGTGGAAATGATCCCTCTTCCTCCTCCTCTTTCTCCTGTGCCACATCCTCTTCCATCATCGCCCGAAGTGTTTTTTCAAGGAGACATAGAAGTGGAATAGTAACGCTGTGGACTGTGTCATTGGCACTGGCCATGTTAGAGGAGAACTCGAAACAGCGCACGGCACACACGTCCCGCATGGAGGCCTACTCGGTGGTGAAATGGTGCTGTTCCACAGAGCGACTCACCTATGCGTCCTACAGCTGAAACACCACTATCACCTGTTGCTGCTCGCACAGTCCCTCCAGCATGTGCAAGGTGTAGTTCCACCTTGTGAGTACGTCGCATATGAGGCGGTGAGCGAGAAGGCCGAAGTTACGCTGCAGCGCAGACAGGCGAGCGGCAGCAGGGTGGCCCGCAGATGGCCCGCACTTTCTGCAGAAGCTCTGGCATATCGGGGTAATTTTTCAGGAACCTCTGCACCACCAAATTCAGCACATGTGCCAGGCAAGGGATGTGCGTCAAACCAGCTAGCCCCAGAGCTGCTACGAGATTTCGCCTGTTATCGCACACCATCAGGCCAGGTTTGAGGCTCAGCGGCACCAACCACTCATTGATCTGTTGTTCCATGCCCGTCCACAGCTCCTGCACGATGTGGGGTTTTTCCCCCAAACATATGAATTTCAAAACAGCCTGCTGTCGTTTCCCGCCCCTGGTTGTGCTGAAGTTGGTGGTGAAGGTGTTATGCTGACAGGATGAGGAGGCGGTAGAGGAGGAAGCGGAGTAAGAGCAGGAGGCAATGAGAAATGTCCTGCAATCCTCGGTGGCGGTAGGATATGCACCAAACTGATATCCGCCCAGGCCAAGCCGTCACTGCATTTACCCAGTGTGCAGTTAGGGAGATATAACGTCCCTCCCCATGCTTACTGGTCCACGTATTGGTAGTTATGTGGACTTTGCCACAGATGCCGTTCTGCAGTGCACACCTGATTTTGTCCGCCAATTAGTTGTGCAGGGCAGGGATGGCTCGCCTGGAAAAGTAGTGGCGGCTGTGAACCACTTACTGTGGGACAGCCATCGCCATAAGGTTTTTAAAGGGAGTCTTTCACCCCAAATGTGCACTATCTCACACTAACACCATTGCGTCGATAACAGTCCCCACATTAAAATCCTACTTACCATAAGGTTGTCAGTTGCATAGTTCGTCTAAAAAATACTTTTATTGTATATGTAAATCAGGGTCTGAAGGTGCCCAGGGGCGGCGTTCCAACGGCCGGTGCCCAGGCCCCGTGCTGATTTCCATGTGCAACAACTCCCCTTTCACCCATTTGGCCCGCCCTTTCTCTGGCTGATTACCTCCTCTTCTTCTGAAATGCAGCGCCTGCGCCGATGACAGCCCTCTGATGCAGCATCGGCTGGAGCATGACGTACTGGCCGGTGCATGCGCACTGGATACTCTGAGGCATCTGCCAGTAATGGGTAGTACATTGCGCATGCGCCGGCCCATACGTCATGCTCCAGCCGACGCTGCATCAGAGGGCTGTCATCGGCGCAGGCGCTGGATTTCAAAAGATGAGAAGGAGGTCAGCCAGAGAAAGGGCGGGCCAAATGGGTGAAAAAGGAGGGGTTGCACATGGAAATCAGCACAGGGCCTGGGCACCGGCCGTTGGAACGCCGCCCCTGGGCACCTTCAGACCCTGATTTACATATACAATAAAAGTATTTTTTAGATGAACTATGCAACTGACAACCTTATGGTAAGTAGGATTTTATTGTGGGGACTGTTATCGACGCAATGGTGTTAGTGTGAGATAGTGCACATTTGGGGTGAAAGACTCCCTTTAAAAGTCTCTGTCTCCACCAGATGGAATGACAGCAATTCAAAGGCCAGGAATTTTGAAATGCTGGCATTCAGGGCCAGGAATCGCAGGTAGGTTGGGGGGTACTGCCTTTCTCTCCAGTGTTTGGGGGATGGACAGCTTAACACTTCCATGGAACAGTGTGGACATGCTGGGTAACGGTGGTGGAGGTGGTGGTGCTGCTTTCACATCATCTGTTTGCGGGGTGGCAGGTGCCACTGTCACTCCGAGACCGCAGCAGAAGAGGGAGCAAGAAGAGTCTGAGATCTTTTGTGGTTTTTCAGTTATGTACTCCACTGCAGCTCGTGCTTTGCATTTAGATGCCTGGTCATGCAGGTGATGCTCCAGTTTAGAACATAATATGCCTTGCTTCAGGCTCTCATTGCACAGCATGCAAACCACTTTCGTATTGTCTTCAGCGCATTGTCTGAAGAACTGCCATGATAGGAAACTCCTTGGAGCTGGCTTTGGTGTGCTCAGTCCCTGGGTGTGGTGGGCAGTAGCAGGCATACTAGCTAGGGGACGGCCACTCTGCTTTTGCACCCTGCTCCTTCTTTTGTTGTGCGGTTGGTGCTGCGTGTTGCAGTGGTCCTCCCATGTCCACATCCTGAAACATAAGTGGTTGGGCATCAGTGCACTCAATCTCTTCCACTTCTAGGGCAGGGCTAGGTGGATGGCCCACGGAAACCTCGCCAGCAGAGTCATCAAAAAGCATAAGAGACTGCTGCATGACTTGGGGCTCAGACTGCTTGGCTGATTTGCAAGGGGGTGAGGTAAAAGAAAGATGCCCATGGGCTGCAGGTGCCAACTCTGCGGTTTCAGCAGGAGACTGGGTGGGAGACAATGTTAAGGAACTGGAGGCACTGTCAGCCATCCAATCTACTACCGACTCTACTTGTTCTGGCTTCAACTTTTTTTTCTTACACCGGTATTCGGGCCTACAAAATGATGCTGAGCGTCCTGTCGCCTATGTGCACCTGAGCAAGGTGTTTCATTTGGGCATGTAGCTGGCACAGATTAACCACATCCTCTCCCTGCAACAGGAGCTCCACCTGCACCAGCAGCAAAACGATCAGGTCCACGTTCCTTATTTGACGCTCTCCTCATTCTTTGAGGTCGCCCACCGAACTAACAGACAGATTAACTATATTTATTTTCCTGTCACATATGCAATGCAGATGTACCTCACACCAAAAATGGGTATACGTCACCGGTCGAACTAAAAGTCAGATTAACTATATTCATTTCCCTGTCACATATGCAGTACACGTGTGTCTCACACCAAATATGGGTATATGTTACCGGTCGAACTAAAAGTCAGAATAACTTTATTAATTTCCCTGTCACATATGCAGTGTAGGTGTATCTTACAACACAAATGGGAATATGTCACCCACCGAACTAACAGACGGATTAACTATATTAATTTCCCTGTCACATATGCAGTGCACATGTACGTCACACCAAAAATTGGTATATGTCACTGGCCAAACTAACAGTCAGATTAATTATTTTAATTTCCCTCTTACGTATAAAGTGCACGTGTATCTCACACCAAAAATCGGTATATGTCATCCACCGAACTAACAGACGGATTAACTATATTGATTTCTCTAGAACTAATAAAAGCATGGCTGCACAACATTTTACATGCAAACAACAGAACTGAGAAATGGGGATCATTATAAATTAAAGTGGTATTATACCTACTATGAATTAAATAATAGAAGCTCTTTGCGCACATTTTTGATCAAACGTATGCTGGGTCCATCTACCAGGCCTCAAGGTGGTTTCCGCAGATGGGTTCCTAACACTAGCAGAACTGCATCTCTTGGACTTACCTAAGCCTACAATATTCAGGGTGGTGTAGGAACCAGCTACATTTATACTCTGCTCAGAAGCCACAGGCAGATGGGCGTTGCTTATTCTAAAAGAGGCCTCTACCCTCAATATATACTACAAGAAAATTTAGACTAGCACATTCATAGTCACAGGTATATTACTAGCAATGGCTGTGATGGCTTCTAAGTGCCCACAGCTTAAAAGCTTGTTGATTGGCTGCCCTGCAGCCTTTCAAAAGCTTTATTAAATGCCCGAACACCGAACTCGAACTTTTCCGGCAAAGTTCGGGTTCAGATCCGGGTACCCGAACTCGCAAAGTTCGGTACGGATCCGAACTTTACAGTTCGGGTTCGCTCAGCACTAGTCTCTGGACATGTGTCATGCAGGACAGCAGGAAAGCTGGGTGACATTATGGTATGTAATATCTTCCAGCTTTCCTGCATAACACATCATGTAATGTCACTCTGCTTTCCTCCTGCCCTGCATGTCACACGTGTTGAAGCATGAGAAAGGGAACATTTTCATCTATAAGGTGGCAATAACTACTGTTCAGGGGCACAACAAGGCCATTCAACTGTAAGGGTCCATTCACACGTCTGTAGCTCTGGGTCCGCATTAGTTCTGCAATTTTGCAGAACAGGTGTGGACCCATTTATTTCAATGGGACCACATTTATCTCCACAGCCCCGCAAAAAAAATAGAGCATGTCCTATTCTTGCGGACAAGAATAGGCATTTCTATCATAGGGCTGGCCGTGTGCGGTCCACAAAATGCAGAACGCACATGGCCAGTATCAGTGTTTTGCGGATCCGCAATTTTCAGACCGAAAAACACTTACGGACGTGTGAATAGACCCTAAAGAAGACATACATGCTGTGTAATGGCACTAGCAGGGCATTCTTACAGTGTGGGGGCATTAAAGGGGTAAAACTACTGTGAAGGGGCAGTAAGCAGGGGCATAGCTATAGTGGAAGCAGGGGAAGTGGCGTCTATGGGGCTAAAACTGAGAAGGTGCCCACCCAGGAGGAGGACTAGAAGATTTTATTGTTAGGGCTCCCTCAACAGTATTATACAGTGACATTATATAGTGACATGACATACAGTATGTATGTGTATGAAATAGATGGAGCGGCTGCCGGGCCTGGTCTGAGAGAGCGATACTGGGGGGTTACATTCAAAAATTTGCTGTGGGGGGTGGGCGTGGCCTGACCGGCAAGAGACGTGCTTACCTGAGCTCCTGAGCGGCATCTGCTAAAATCCTGAGCCATCCTGCGGCTAGAGTCCCCTGTACGGCTGGGCAGTGGTGGAGCAGTGCGGGCATACTCCCTGGATACACATTCGGGCATGAGCCATACGACCAAGCGGGGAGAGAGAGGGCCAGGAGGGTCCGAGACAGATGCCGGCAAAACAACATCCAAGTCAGCAGATGTGGCGGCGTGCTTAGAGCAGTATGCTCATATTCCTCCTGCAGAGGAAGGCCCTGGGGACACGGATCTGAGGAGGACAACAGAGCAGGAGGTGAGCCCTCCTAATAGCAGCGCTGTAAAAGATGGCGCCAATCAAGATGGCAGATCCAGCATGGCAGGCGCGGCAGAAGGTGAAGGGGGGACCCTGGATGAGATTGCTGTACAGCCTGCAATTTCACTAAAGCTTCCCATCCCTGGGATGGCCCATGACCCAGAACCCACTACCAGGGACATATTCCTTGTGGTGCAGCAATGTAGCTCAGCCCTGGTGGCCCTTAATACATCTATGGGGTCATCGCAGTAGAGTGTTTCTTTTATTAGACAAAACATCAGAAAAATCAATGAATCAATGACAGGATTACTGGAGTGGAAGAAAGAGTGGGCCTTTTGGAAGATTAAGTACCCCCTATAAAACGCGACCTGGCCAAAGTTGGCCACAACCTTACCCTTCTCACAAATAAAACAGAAGATTTGGAGAATAGGTCCCGCTGCAACAACCTCCGTTTGGTGGGAATGCCAGAGAAAGCAGAAGGGGTTAACGCTGCTCGATTCTTTGAAGAGTGGTTTAAAGCTAAATTTGGACAGCACTCTTTATCTCCATTATTGGCAATAGAATGAGCACACAGGGTGCCATTCCGTCCGCCACCTCTGGGGGCTCCCCCTAGACCAACTTTGCTCAGAATCCTGACTTTCCAAGATAGGGACACTATCCTACACAAAGCACGTGATCATCCGAATCTGCTGATCAATGGTCACAAGGATTCAATTTTTCCGGACTTCTCTGAGGAAGTCCAAAAGTGACAAGCAAAATTCCTTGATGTTAAATGACGCCTCAGGATGAAAAATGTGCAGTACTCCATGCTCTACCCTTCCAAGTTGCGAGTAGCCGCTGGAGGAACAGTCCATATGTTCGACACGCCAGAAGACGCTTCCATATGTTCCATTTGCAGGAAGACGCTTCCTGCTGGCTTGACCTGAATGCGTTGGGACTGGATGACCGGGAGGACTGATCTTCTCAAACTGGACTATGGCTGGGGGAGTCGCATTATTTGCCAGGGCATAGTGATGAGTATTATACCTCCTTTGTATCTCAAATTTATTTTTTTCTATCACCACCGCCCCTCTTCTCTCTTTGTCTTACTGTTATTTATCTGTTCAGACAGGGAGTTGTCTTAGTCTATAGGTCTATTTTGTTGATATTAGACTAGCCGTCTATATATGTTAGACATAGCATTTAAATACTGCATGTTATATATGTTTTGCTGCTGCTCGGGGCTCTGCTTAGAGGATACATGCTTACACATAGCAACTTTTCTTTACAGCTGTGTGTTACCAAAGCTAGGTTGTCATTATCATTGTTTTATACTGTTGCTAGCTTCATGAACTTTCTGTGCCTCATGTCCCCTGCGTGAGACAACTGGAGCTATTTCTGTTGGGGTTTCTTTGTTATCTGTTTGCAATGGGTGGGATACTGCAGAGAGACAACGTACACATATTTCTACTTGAAGGGTAGGAATCAGCGGCGTAACTAGAAATGACTGGGCCCCACAGCAAATTTTTGAATGGGCCCCCCCCCCAGTAATTTTTTCAAGACCCCTTCCTTTCATGCCGCCCCCTTTCCTGTGGCTAGTAAAGATCGCTCTCTCAGACCAGGCCCGGCAGCTGTTCCATCCGTTTTCTACACTGTCTATACTGCCACTGTATATCATTTTATTGTGTAATACTGTTGAGGGGCCCTGACAAAATCTTTTAGTACTTCTCCTCCTCCTCTTGGATGGGCCCCTTCTGGGTCAGGGCCCCAAAGCAGCCCCTTCCCCGATAGTTACGCCCCTGGTAGGAATATATTGACCTATGTAAAATTGCATCCTCTGCACATATAGTTTTTCCTGCATGATGGCGGGTAGGGCTCAAGTTGTGATGTGGAATGTCAGGGCCTTGGAGGTGCCACAAAATGTCAAGCAGTCTTTATGGCTGTAGAGAAATACCAGCCCGCCATATTACGTCTTATTGAAATACATCTTTCTAAGCAATCCCTGAGATTGCTGCATAAATCGTGGACCACTACACCTTCTCTACACACTCCAGGGGGGTTAGTATCCTGGTACACAGGGCCATTCATTTTGAATGCTATATTTATATTCCACCAACGTATTAGTGTGATGTGCTAAAAGGGGTGATGGCGTCTGTGGCCCAGCCCGGAGACTTCATTGGCAAGGCTGTTAAGGGAGTTAGATCTAAGTGATTTATGGAGAATATGGTATCCTCAACAACGTTAGTATTCCTGTTTCTCGCCATCTCATAACTCGATTTCCAGAATAGATCTGCCCATTGGATCCTTGGAGGCTTCGTGCTATATCTCCTCTATAGAATACCTGCCACGTAGCCTATCAGATCACTCGCCCAGCCGAGTAGAGCTACAGCTGATGAAGGGAGGGAGATAGGGTGGCCCAATACTCTGGAAACTCAATCCATTCTGAATTCAGTTGCTAGATGAGGAGGAGCCTCTGACTAGACCGATTACAGAGTTTTTTCGCACTAATTTGGGCTCGGCGGCTGTGGGGACGGTATGGGATACTATGAACGCATATGTTAGGGGGTTATACATTCAAAAAATTAAAAGACACAAAACAAAGACTAGGGGACTCACTGATGCAATGCTACAGGTAGTGAAAGACGCTGAGACTGCCTACATGTGGGCCCCATCATGGACTGAGTCAGCGTGGAGGGAGGCATAAGATACTCTCAATAACCATCTGACCCATATTGCTGACAATAAGCGTTTGTTTATGAAACAAAAATATTTTGAAGCGGGGGAAAGTGCTGGCAGTTTGCTGGCTAGAGTGATTCGGTCGCAGGAGGGCCCAACGAGGATAGTAGCCATAAGGACTAGAGGGGGTGCTTGCTCCACGGATGACTCGGTCATTCTTAATGAGTTTTATAGATACTATAAAGAATTACTCTCCCTCACCTACTAGATACTTTTAATGAGGCTTTGAGACTGCGGAAGCTATCGGTATCAATGCGGGAAGCAGTGGTGGTGGTGATACCAAAACCCGGTAAAGACCCAAATCTGCCTGAATCCTTTAGGCCCATTTCAGTTCTGCCAACCGATGTGAAAATACTAGCATTTGGCCAACCGGCTTAATAAGGTCATTACTTCCCTCATACATGAGGACCAATCTGGCTTTATGCCTGACAAGAGTACATATATTAATCTTCTGAGGCTTTTTTTTCAACCTTCAAAGGCCTGTGGATACTGGAGGCTGCCGGGCAATATTATCTTTAGACGCTGCCAAAGCTTTTGACAGCATAGAGTGGGAATACTTATGGGCGGTTATGGAGGCCATGGGGTTTGGTTGTGGATTTATGTCCTGGGTCCAGCTGCTTTATAGTTCGCCAGCAGCTAGGATTAGAGTGAATGGGGAATTATCTCCACAATTTACAATGCATAGGGGAACGAGACAGGGCTGTCCATTATCCCCCCTACTATTTGCGGTTGCCATTGAACCCCTAGCCTGCGTCTTGCGTTCTTCTCCCGGGTGGAGGGGGTTCCCACTGGGCTCAGGTGAAGAAAGGGTTTCCCTATACTCTGATGCTCCTGTATGTGGGAAATCTGGAGCAATCTATTCACCCAATTATGAATGATATTATCGACTTTGGGAAAAGGTCAGGGTTGACAATTAACTGGGACAAGTCTGTAATCCTTCCACTTGACCCTCTTTCGCCTCAAATGGATTTGACTCGCATCCAGTTACAGATAACCCACAGCTTTAAATATCTGGGCATTATAATAACACCAACGCTAACACAATATGTTAAAAATAATATTGACCCTCTAATCGCTTCATTTACTGAAATGGTTAATGTTTGGTGTAAATTACCTCAAGGTATCTTCTGGTCCTTTGAAATAACAACAGCCTAGGATACGTATGGACACTCTTCAAAGGATTAAGGAGAAGGGGGGTCTTTCTCTCCCAAACCCATGGCTTTACTTTATTGCTGCTCAACTACAACACTTTAAGGGGTGGGGACAGCACTTAGAGTTGGGACCCTCAGCTAGGATTGCTTCCTTTATTATGAAACAGAAATAACCCATCACTATGGCAGATTTGGGAAAACCACAAAGTTGCACTGGGAGCTATCCACCATTTCTCTGTTAACCAGGGTCTGGTCTAGGTTTAAAAAAATAATTGGTATTGAGGGATTTCATGGTCATACACACATTTGGTGCAATCTGCAGTTGCCAGAAATGTTTAGATTAGAAGGCTTCTCCCCGTGGGAGGAAAGGGGTATTCTATTCCTACATCAGATCCATTCGGGAGGGAGTATTAAATCATTTGCACAGCTTTAAGCAGAGTTCGGTCTTCCTAGAAATGTCTTCTACCAATACCTTTAACTGAGACATGCATATCAAGCGCAATTTAAAGATGGTTTGCTGCTCTCAGCTTCCCCTCTTATGGTACAACAATTGCTATGTGGTGGTAGTGCTAAGGGACTCATCTCTCTGATCTATTGACATCTATTTAATAAATGTAACTCATCAAGTTCTTGATCAGTAAAAGATAAATGGGACCGAGATGGTGGCATCTCCCAGGAACAATGGGATACAATCCTGTCCTTAACCCCTAGTCTGAGGCACAGAGATTGTCCCATATATATCTGATACATAGGATATATAGAACCCCTGCGTTCCTGTATAATATAGGATTGCGGATGGACTCGAAATGCCCTAGTTGTGAAGGGACGGATGCTTCCTTGTTACACATGTTCCGATTGTTCTCTGATTTGAGGGCCTACTGGGAAGGAGTAATAAGGATCATTGCTAAAACAACTCAGATACAGATAACAAAGGGACCCCAGGGTATGTGAGCTGGGAATTTTAGAATCACAAGGACTTGATGATAAAATATCCTTGTGTATTCAAAGAATGCTTTTCCAGGCAAGAGTGTTAATTGCTAAACATTGGATACAGAGTACCCCGCTTACCAGACAGGAATTTGTGAACCGCTTGAACACAATTTCACGATTTGAAAGGTCGGCCTAACCTGAAAAGGAGATACCCTGCCAAGTTTATGAAAATATGAAGGGGTGGGGGGGGCGGTGGGGTTGGTTTGCGGTCCTTGGACTAGCGTCTGTGGCATTGACGAGGGATTGTTTGAGAGGGCAAATGTCCATATTGGGGCAAATTATATGAACATCTCCTGTTTTTTACAGCCTGATTATATATTTTGTGACATCCCAATGTATAGGTTATCATTTATATCGTGCCTACCGTATTAGATTGCAGTATTTTTTTCTTTCTGTTTTCTGCTCTTTTAGTGGTCTGTTAATGTCGTCGTCTCTCTGCAGGACAGTTAGCTGGGGGGAGGGGGGTGAAGGGGAAAGGGAGGGGTATTTGCATCACACGGTTTCTATATTTGTCCACCTATGTGGATATCTTTGTAAAAATGATTCTGAAACAATGCACTATTTGTATATATAAAACTTTATTTGAATAAATAAAAATTATACATGATTGCAATTTTTTTTTTTTGCTGTGGGACCAAGTCCGTTCTACAGGGTGGCCCACCAAAAAGTATCCCATCTCCAAATCAAACTGCCTAATAGTAAATTTGTCTTAGTTGCCCATAGCAATCAATCAGAGCTCAGCTTTTAGTTCCTACAGGGCTCTGAAAAAATGAAAGCTGAGCTCTGATTGGTTGCTATGGACAACTAAGATAAATTTACTATTAGGCAGTTTGATTTGGAGATATTGGAGGCGGGCTACTTTTTCATGGATAAAGTCAAATAATACCGGACACACTCAGGGCAGTCCTCTTCCTTGCTGCTGCAGGTTCCTATGCGTGTTGTGGGAAACAGTTAACACATTCACAGTCTAAGTCCAAAATGGAACCGCGCTGCTTTCAATGGGGACTAGTAGAGGCCAACGAGGACGGGGGAGAAAGAATGAGCCCAAAGGAAAAGAAACTGAAGGGAACATAAGGGGGATTTTCAATCTGAGTTCACACCCAATTACCGAATCCGAGACAAAAGTTTTGTCCAAAGGTTTGAAGTTTGCCCCCTCAAGGGGGTTGAACAAATTTGAAACCTTTGTGGATATCCATAAATACATTCGAAAAATTAATATTGCTAAGTACTTCATTAATAATCCATCTGTTGAGACTAGAAGCGGGGATGCAAATCAAGATGTAATACATACTGGTTTGAAAGAAAAATCTAAGTTCTATCCCAAGAATAGTGACAATGACTGTATAGAAGCATTTAGGCGGGGCCTATTGAAAGAATTGGAAACAATTGATAAACAAAAATATACAAAAATTTAACTGCCGAGGAGCACCATGCCCTGAAGGCCTTACAGGATAACCCCAATATTATAATAAAACCTGCCGATAAGGGGGTGGGGTAGTTATTTTGAATAAGAGGGATTATGAAAGAGAGATGACCAGATTGGTATCGGACGAAAGCACATATAGGAAATTGAAGAGCAATCCCACGAATGACTTTAGAAATAAATTAGATGCTATTTTGAAAAAGGGCCTAAAGAACGGCATTCTCAATAAAAGGGAGATGGAATATCTTACCGTTAATCATCCGGTGACCCCGGTTATATATCATCTCCCAAAAATTCACAAACAGCTGACTAATCCCCCGGGACGTCCCATTGTCTCGGGACTCAATTCCCTCACATGCAGGGTGACCGAATATATTGATCATTTTCTACAGGTCTATGCTACACAAAACCCCTCCTATCTTAGAGATACTGGCAGTGTCCTAGAGGTTATAAAAAACCTGGGACACTGTAAGACAAATACTTGGATGGCAACTGTTGACGTTGCATCCCTGTATACCATTATACCCAAGTCTCTTGGATTGGAAGCTGTCAAAGATAGATTGGAGAAAGACCCTCAAATGTCGCAACGACAGGGTCAATTCATTATAGAATGTTTGGAGTATTGCCTGGAGCATAACTTCTTCTGGTACCAAGACTCCTATTATCTGCAGTTAGTCGGGACAGCGATGGGGGCGAAATTCGCCCCAGTTTCGCCAACATTTACATGGGGTATTGGGAGGATCTATTCATCACCCCAAAAATCGGTTTGGCTTCTCCGGGAGGTGTCCTCACCCTCTGGAGAAGGTACATCGATGATTGCCTTTTAATTTGGGAGGGTGAGGAGGAAGGCCTCCGCACTTTCATTACTAATCTGAACTCTGCAGAATGGAACCTTAAATTTACCGGGAGATAAGTGATAAAAGCATTGTCTTCTTGGATTTATGCATAGAAATTAAGGACAGCCAGTTTTGCACCAAAACACATTTCAAAGATACTGATGTTAACTCCTATATAGACCTGAGGAGTTGTCACTTTAAACCCTGGTTAGAAAATGTACCATTAGGACAATTTGGCAGAATTTCCCGCAACTGCATGAGAGATTCCGACTTTGAAGAACAAAGTCGGATCCTCAAGAATCGTTTCCTTGAGAAAGGCTATGGAGAGGAAATGTTGAAGAACACGATATCCAAAGTGAGAGATAAAAGAATTGAGATAGGGGATAGAGGTAGCAAGACTGCATATAACAAGAAAGATGGGAGATTTACGTTTTTACGGGGTATAATCAAATGGCAGGTTTTTAAAACAGGCAGTGAAGAAAAATTGGAAAACGCTAACGAATGACCCGGTATTGGGTTTGGTCCTTCCCCTCGTCCCGATTTTGTGTACAGGAAGGCTCCAACTATAGGCAATAGGTTGGTACGCAGTGCCATTCCCCCAGTAATGCCCTCAAGAGAACAGAACTGAATCGCTTCACCTGGTGCGGCTTTTGTGGACCGTGCAAAAACCGCAGGAGGGAGAATAGAGAAATTAGAACCGAGACAATTACTTCTCAGACTAATGGACAAACATACAAGGTTAAAGGGGATTGCTCTTGTGAGAAGGAGGGACTGATATATGTCCTGGAATGTCCCTGTGGGACACAATACGTGGGTCGCACCTTACGAAAACTTAAGACGCGGATACAAGAGCATATTCGCAATATCCGCAAGGGTCTGATGACCCATAGTGTATCTGCCCACTTCAAGGTAAAACATCAACAGGACCCCAAGGGCCTAAAGTTTATGGGGGTGGAATTGGTGAAACCGCATTGGAGAGGGGGTGATAAGGTTGCCCAGATAGATCGCAAAGAAGTGGAATGGATTTACCGGATGGGCACCCTCCACCCCTCCGGTTTTAATATTGAATTCGATTTGAAACCTTGCCTCGTATAGTCCCAAGTGATGCCTTGATAACATCCTCTAACTGCATGTATGTATATCAACTAGTAAGAATGTTACGACTACTGTATCAACTAGTATTTTCTCCGGTTTCGTTTTTCAAATAACGATGCCTTCATTGGTGAAAATCAACATGTGATGTAACTGTGTTCCCTCCCACACTGGTTCCACCCAATCAAAATGAAGGGGCGGAATAGGGTGGGGTGGGACTTTAAGGTGTGTAGAAGCTGAGTGGTGGACACCTTTTATGAATGAAAGGTCCTTGAAGATTAGCTCCACTGTTTTCCCAGCCCGATGTGGGCGAGTTTTTTGAACTGAAGGTCCTAAAAGCAGTGCAATATATTGCGAATAAAGGCATGAGTGACATCAGAGAACGATGATAGAAGGCACTAAGCTGTGCGGCGGATCTGGCTGCATAGCGAGTAAATTTTGGGTATAAAAGAAAATTTTGTGTGAATACTAGTAGGTTTGCTTCACGCTTATTTTACAAATTTTCCAAGTTTTAGAATGAACATGGTATAATGACAAATGTGCTTATGTTTTGGTCTTTTGTATGTGAAATATTTTGTTTTTAATCGATGGTTCAATTGCATCGACCTTACCACTAACCAGGCAGTTAATGGCGATTAGTCACCAGCTGAGATCCTCATTATAAAATGAGAGGGGTGTTTCCAGATGATTTACACTTTAGCCCCTGACGAAGCTTGGAAGGAGCGAAACCCGGGTCGGGCATTGATGTGAACTTCACACAGTGATTTGTTATGAGCCTGTTTCCATCATCCATCTTGTAAGTGCAATAAACAGCGAAGAGCTTTGTTTTAAAAACGTATTGCACTATGTGTGTTTAATTATTGCAGCTATCTTAACACTGTGGATTTGATCCGGTCGGTGTGTGAGCTACTTTTTCATGGACCACCCTGTTACGCCACTGGCAGTAAGGCTCTCTCCTTGGAATTTTTAAAGTTGGGAGTTACGCATTTGTATCTGAGCTGGTGGAACAGGGGAACCATTGGTTCCCTGCCATGCTATTCAGTACTTATTTCATGCTGTAGGTGCATGCAGTAGCTGCAATGTTCTGCAGCTTCCAGTTTGGTCTGTTATGGCCAGACCCACATTTGTGGTATGTTGTGGGTGGTGTAATGATGCCATTGAGGTGGAATCTGTAGCATGAGGCAAGCTATAGGGGGCACAGAATCTGGCACCATAGTAATGGCACACAGAGTATGAGGATCTATATAATGGGATCACAGAACCTGGAGCTATATACTGGGGCACAGAGCTTGAGGCTATATATACAGTACACGGGCCACAGTGTGTGGCACTATCTATAAGGGGTACCACCATTAAGGGCAGTGTGTGTGTTCTTTTTTTATTGGGCCATGGCTGTATTCAGGGGCACAGTGTATGTTGCTATTATGCTCGTAGCACAGCATGTGGCACTGAAAGGTTGTGTTTAGTATTTATGGTGCGTTCCTGAGTTGGATGTGATGGTAAAGTGAGAAACTAAAGACATCTAGGCAGGTCATGACGAGAGAGGACCAACAGAACTAGGTGGACTTTGTCTCCCATCCTCATAAAATTCTCTCATGATCATCTCAGGGGTAGCCTCAGCTACGGCTTCGAGCAGAAGCCTCCTAATACAACAGACAATTACTGCAAGGATCAATAATACAATGACTATAACCATTCCAATTTGTAACAAGGTCTGTTTCCAATTTTTTTATCCAGTTTTCAAACCAATTTTCCCATGAACTATCCACCCCAGAATTTCGCTTTAATTACTCTGAGAGAGAAGTAAGTCCCCGCAGGGCATTCATGACCTGACCATTTGGTCCTAGGTTATCAGGAATTACGATACAGCAGGTTTCACCAATCATTTTGCACACACTACCTTTTTCTGCTAGTAGCATGTCCAGAGCCATTCTATTTTTTAATGCCATAACACTAGTGGGTCCCAGCTGCTCCGCTATACCATTTAATGCATCTCACAGAAGTCAAATTCAAACACCTGTATTGGCTCTGTGGTATCTGAGGCCCAGTATGAACATTGGGCCATATACGCTCCCACAAGACCCACACCTGCTCGCAACAAGAACACTAGAAAGGATATCATTCTCAGCAGGCCTCTGTGTGGGGCTGGAACCTTTTTGCAGTGTGAAGCGTGTGTCCAGGTCGTCCAGACGTGGGAGTAGTTAGTAGAACCTGAAATGGGCCATCAAATCTGGGCTCTAGAGTCTTTCTGGCATGCCTTTTCACCACAACCCAATCTCCTGGCTGAAGGGTATGACTTCCAGGAATATGGCTGGGATCTGGAAGTGAAGAAAATACTCGAAAACGTAGGTCACTCAGATGTTTACACAGAGCAGATACATAGGCAGACAAGCAATCATATTGCAAAGCAAGTTCTTGGGGAAAATACTGTCCTAACTTGGGGGCACTCCCAAACAAAATCTCAAAAGGGGACAGCTTTTCCTCCCCCCTAGGGGTATGTCTGACACTGGATAGGGCAATTGGAAGAGTCTCTGGCAATGGTTTACTAGTTTCTTGAGCCATTTTCAGCATTTTTAGTTTCAATGTGCCGTTCAGTCTTTCAACTTTGCTGCTGCTTTGTGGTCTGTACGGGGTATGGAAAGCAAGATGAGTCCCCAGTGTGGCCCATATCTCCTGGGCCACTTCAGCTGTAAAGGTAGGTCCTTGATCACTCTTATCACTTCAAGTACCCCAAATCTGCAGACAATCTCCTTTAACAGCTTCTTCACTGTTGTCTTCGCTGTCTGATTCTTCCCGGGAAAGGCTTCAGGCCACTCAGAAAACATGTCTATGACCACTAGCGCATACTGGAATCCCTGTGCAAGGGGCATCTGTATGTGGTCAATCTGTATCCTTTGAAACCTAGGGAAAATGGAAAAAGTCCCTGTCAAGTGTTCACCAAAATCTCTCTACCCCTTTCAAAACACTTGACAGGGACTTTTTCCATTTTTCCTGGGTTGCATCTGGCACAGACCATGCAGCTTTTTAAATGTCGGGCAGTGTAGATGGAGATGGCTGGAGCCAAGAAGATGGAGGATATGAGGTTATTCATGGCTTCCTTCCTGAGATGAGTTGGGCCATGTGCCCAATTCACAGTCATAGGGTAAAGACTTTGGGGTAGGCATATTAGATGTCCAAGCTTCCACATGTAATCATCATCTGAGTCCGGTCCCGCTCCCTTCCAACCCCATTCAGCCACTTCTTCGACAGATGCTTTATTCTGTCTGTCTATCAGGAACCATTTGTCCCCATAGAGTTCTGTAGGAAGTCCTTTAGAAGTTGTCTCCAGCTTTCTTGGGGCATGGACCATTTCTTTGTCTTTCATTCACGTGGTATACCTGTCACGTCTCTTAGGACCTTTGACCATGTCTGGGCCACCATCGTCTTCACCTCCTCTCTTCTCCTCATTGCAGCTTCCTTTGCTGCTTTGGCATTTCCTTGGGTCTCTGGAGTATTTTGTTTTGAGTGTGCCTTGACCTTGAGTATGGCCACTTGCTTAGGGAGTGTCAGAGCCTCCATTAGCACTTGCACAGCTTCAGCATGTTTTACAGGAGTTCCACTTGCAGTGATGAAATTGCGACTCCTCCAGATGGTGCAAAAGTCATGAGCTACTCAAAAAGCATATCTGAAATCTGTGTATATATTGGCAGTCTTCCCCTCAGCCATCTTGCAGGCCTCAGTGAGGGCTATCAGTTCAGACTTGTCAGGGGAAAGAGGGTAGGCTTGTAGCACATCTTCTAAGGAGGTATCCGCATAACCAGTATGATATCTGCCTTGATCATCTGCATATCGAGATCCATCCACAAACAGATTGAGATCAGGATTGTCCAAGATTGTTTCAGTCACGTTCGGGAGAGGCTCAGTCTCTTGCTTAAAGGGAATCTGTCACCTAAAAAACGCTTATTAAGCTGTTCATATTACCTTATACTGCCCCATAGTAGTTTTCTAAAGCGCTTTTTCTTACTTTTGCAGCATTTAGGCATTTAGTCAGGCTTGAAGTCAAGTCAGTCCTGCTCTCCCCGCCTCCTGCTGCCTTGATTGACATCCAGCATCTCAGTGCGCCCGCCAGTCTGTCACAATAGCGTCCGTGCGGCTGGCCTCTGTGGCGTGCCGGAGATCACGATCAATATGCGCAGGTAGAATAGATGCCGGGCGCGATTGTGACAGACTGGCGGGCGCATGTGCTGTAGCAAGAACGAAGCTGGCTAAATGTACGCGCCGGAGCTGGGACCTTTACTGCGCATGCGGGCTGAGAGCGCGGTCCCGGCACTGAGATGCTGGATGTCAATCAAGGCAGCAGGAGGCGGGGAGAGCAGGACTGAAGACGCCTAGGCCGCTGCCCCCTTGACTTCAAGCCTGACTTGAAGCACAGGGCAGCTGCTGAATAAAACATCGATTTCTCTATGAGCCTAAATGCTGGAAAAGTAAGAAAAAGCGCTTTGGAAAACTACTATGGGGCACTATAAGGTAATATGAACAGCTTAATAAGCTTTTTTTAGGTGACAGGTTCCCTTTAAGCAACTCCAGGAAATCATCATCAGAGTAAAAGGCATCATCAGAATAAACATTTCCCTCCTCAACAATGCCCCTTGAGGAGAAGTAAGGAGGGAAGCAGGGTTGAGGACATGACACTGAGGGAGTCACAGTGTCCGGAAGAAGAAGAAGAGAACACTGCATACGAAGGTGTCTAGCAGCTGAGAGATGTTTTGGTTGAGTTTGCTGAAGAATTGCAGAAATGACATGAGGGGCCAAAATCTGCAGAGGTTGACCCAGGACAATATCAAAAGAAGATGGCAAGCGAGAATGGCATATATACAGGAAGGGGTCCCCCGAGCAACTGGATCTAAGCAGGCTGAGTAGTAGCCCAGAGGCCTGTTTCTGCCCCCGTGACTTTGAGTAAGGACTCCTGTGCCATGACATACAGTCTAAAAGGGAGGCTGTAATTAGTCAGTCCTAGGGCAGGAGAGGAAGAAGTTACTGCATTTAACTGATTAAAACAGAGTTTAGCATCCTCTGTCAGATAGAATGAAGTGTACGGTATGCAGTCATACAGTGGTTGCATGAGGATAGAAGCATCTATGATCCAAGGGCGGCAGTATGAGATGAGGCCTAGGAAGGCCTGCAACTGTTTTGAGGTAGTTGGTTCTTGGATCTGCAAGATGGCTTTTTTCCTCTCATCTGTAAGTTGTTTTGCACCAGGACTAAGGTAGTGTCCGAAGAACACTACTTTTGACTGACACCACTGGATTTTATCTTTGGAGACCTTGCATCCCGGATTTGACAGGAAAAGGAGCAAGGAAAGTGAGGCATCTGAACACACACGGGACTAAGAGATCATCCACATACTGGAGCAGGACAACATCATTATGAACTTGCTTCCAATCATCCAGGAGGGAAGACCTGGCTTTACTGAACTGGGATGTGCTATTTTTAGCTCCTTACGTCATGACTGTCCAGGTATACTGTGCCCCTTAATGGGTGAAGGCGAAAAGATATTGGCACTCGGGGTGTAGAGGCACAGAGAAAAATGCATTAGCTAGGTCAATGTCTGTAAAGGCCTCTGCATCCAGTGGTACTGCAGAAAGCAAGGTGTGAGGGTTTGGTACAATCGGAGTTTCCAAGACGGTTGCTTCATTCACAGCCCGAAGATCACGAACCATCCTGTAGGTGTCAGGTTGTCCTTTTTTACGTTTCTTTCTCAATGGAAAAAGGGGCGTGTTATACGGAGAGGTGGTTGGAATTATGGCACCAGCTTTTAAGAAAGCCCGTAACTGTTGAGTGACAGCGTCCATCTGCGCTACAGACAAGGGATACTGAGGATTGCAAGGGAGAACTGCACCTGGTTTCAGGTGTGCCATTACAGGCTGCACCCGAAGCATGCCTACATCCTGTGGTCCTTCTGCCCACAGCATCTCAGGTAGGACAGATAAAACAGCAGCTGGAAGTGAACCTTCAGGTGGACAGTCTTCTAGGGACATAAGAGCGGCCAACATGACTGTCTCCACTGGCTGAAGGGGAGTGAAAAGGGCGACTGTACCAACCGGCTTAAACTGTAGAGTGGCTTTCATTTTCTGTAGCAGATCTGCACCCAAAATGTTAAGTGGACACATGAAAGAGACTACAAACTGTGAAAGCACTTCATTGGACGGCTGTGGTCCGAAAGAAATGCTGAGCGGTTTTGTCAATGGAGAGTATCGAGCATGGCCATCAATGCCGATGCACTGCACAGTAATGTTGTCCAGGAAGGAGGGGTCGTGGATCTCATCACGTCGGATTACACTTCTGGCTGCACCAGTATCCACAAGAAAAGTGTGTATGTCTCCCCCTATCTGCAGCTGCACTGTAGGTGCAGGTCCGCAGTGGGGAGGGCCATGGTGGGGTTGGCTCCTCCGACGTGTGGATCTAGATTGTCCCTGTCCTATGTGTGTGGTACCCCTCCCCTCCCTGTTGCGGTGGAGGAGGAGGGGGTGCAGGGGAGCCCATGTAGACACACGGGGCGTCCCCCTTCTTCCTTGCTAAGGGGGGTTATGCAGGCACCCTCTCCTGAAATGTCCGAGCTGGCCACACCCATAGCAGGGACAAGCATGTCTGGTATCTCCTCTTGGGCGGGGAGGGGCTTAGGGTTGGGGGGGGGGGGTACCTTTGACTGAGAGCATCACACTAGCCCTGGGAGCTGCTTCTATGCCTTTAGCCACCAAGGTTAACGTATCAAGAGAAACAGTACGATACTCCTGGCGAGCAGTCTTTAGAGACCTTTGGATGTGCGGTTTTAATGCATCAACAAAAGCACTAGACAGCATTCTATTTTGTACTGGGTACTGTTTAGCGAAACCCCAGGTCCTTAAAAATTTGCTCCATTCATTTGTAAATTTTTCCACTGACTGTCTTATCTTGTTTCAAATTCTGAATTTGGATTGCCTGATCGGCCAGTCTGGTTCTAGCCCAAGTCTCTAACAGTTCACAGAAATGCACTCCAGATTGATAGGCTTTTTTTTATTCTTTATCCACATGGTTCAGGGCTGGCATTTTTTTTAGCCATGGTTGGCCAAAAGGAATCCCCTGCCTTAATTTGGGTAAGTCCGGACAGGTCTCTCCACATGGCAGAATGTGTTTTTCTGATTTGTTCTAATGCCCTATAGAAGGGCATGGGATGTTGCTCGGGGTCAGGGAGAGAGTTCACCAGATTGGTGGCCTGCGTGGGGTTAAAAGTCACGTATCTCGCCTGATGGTTTATTTCAGGGGGAGGCTTAGGGGTCTGGGCTTGTCTGGTCTCCAGGTCTCTTTCTCTCTCTCTCTCTCCATCTCCTCTCCCTGTCTGCACTTCCACATCTCCTCTGTCTCTCTCTCCCCCCCGCTCCTGGCAGGTGCATGAAGGAAGGGGGGCTTACAGGAGCACTGTCTGCTGCATCTTGAGGAGGTTTTGTCCCTTCCTCCTCCTGCTGTTCTTTCTGTTCCCATGTCTCCACTCCAATCACGATGGGCACATCCAAGGGATTCAGGGGTGCAGTAGGACGGCCAATCCGACCCCCTGGCACGTAATATGTGCAGTCTGGATTTAAAACAGGATACAGGGGGGTTACAGGCTTCAGCATTTTCCCAGCAGCCTCACTGACTGAGTTTTCACAGGGCTGCACTGTCTCTTCAAATGTTATCAACAGAGGATCGGGGCAACTCGGAGTGGACTGTCTGTCACCCTGTGGTGGGGGGCTGGACAAGGAGGGGACCGTCGTAACAGGGGGGAGTGGAGGGGGGATTGTGTCTACGGACCGGAGCTGGGTCGTCACAGAGACCCTCCCACTTTTAGAAGGGTGGGGCCAGGGGGGCATCACAAGCAAGACACGTATCTCGGGCTTCAGGATTCTGCTGTGCGCACGTCTATGCTGCTGGTCCCCTCGCTGTCACCCCACTCGGTCTGCTGTTCGCTGCCAAGCCTGTGCAGCACTCAGTAAGCCTTCGTCACACAATTTTCCACTGCCAAAACTTTCCTCCACATTGCAGAGTTTAACTCTCCATTTTCATGACCACTAACTATCTTCATCAACTTTTTGTAATGTTTCACATGCTTGTTATCCTCTTCCCAGGCCACCAGCTTATGAGCTGTATATTTGCCCTCGGGCAGAGAGTACGAGTGTCCCATGGATTTATTCACGTACAACCAAAACAGAAGCAGGCACCTTCTCTTTTACACTCCCAAGCAGAGCTCACCCCTTGTGCAGGATTTTTTCTGTTTCTTCCATGGCTACCACATCTGTTTTACCAGTCCAGGACTAACCCTCCACCACTTCAGGCAGATAATTTATAGTCCTCCTGGGGTCACACTCTCCGTCACTAAGACAGATAAATCAGTAACCCATAAATCAAGCCCTGTCTCGGAGCACCCCGGGGCTACTCCCTCTGTCTGAACTGGACAGATAATTTAGTAGTCCCTATTGCGCGGACAAAGCAAAAAACACAACTGCAGAAGAGCAAACTCAAACTTTCCTCTAAGGATTCTAGGAACTCAGGATTTGACATCAACCAAATTTGTTACTACATATGCGCGTAACATCAACAGCAGAACAGATTACGACAGCACAGTGGAGCACCCCAAGAGGCAGAGGAGATGACAAGAATTTTCTCACCTTGTCTTTGAGGCTGCAGTCCTCGTCCTCAAGCGTGGTCCACCATGCTCTGGGAACCCCAAACTTCGGCTAGTGATGCTACTTCTCCCAAGCCCCACATTGGGCACCAACTGCCCTCAATCAGGGCTGATTATGTTTGCCCTACTGCTCCAAATTAATAGTAACCCAAGGGTTTTAAGTGCATGGAAGAAAAGAACAGTGACACACACTGGGGTCAAAGCAAATTCACATTTATTACAGGAGGTACAGCGGGTTATAAAGACATCAGAGGGGCATTTCCCCTGAGGCATGTGGCATTGGTTCAAATATGAAAATATAAAAAGAGATAACACTCGGCATCTGCGCATTGTTTTACTAACTCTGGTATGTGAACTATGTAAATATCTAGCTGTAAGCGCAATGTTGTAATGGAGTCTTCACTAACAGCAGAAAAGCATATATGACGTAACAAGGAGGCTTGTTCTCTTTGCTAGGATAAAACCTCCATGCTCTGGAGAAGATAAGGAGTTGTCTGAGAGCTGGAGTATAAGGGAGCTTCCTTAGCTGATTCAAAGAATGATGGCCAAATCTCTATCATGCCCTTTCCATCACTGCACGCTGCCCCATAGAGCATCAGAATCATGAGTAGCATAAGTACTACTACACCCATCTGGCCACTCCTTGTACCTCAAAGCTACCAACACCAAGGGCACCTCAACCATCATCAGGCATGAGAACCCCAGAACCGGGGTCATGACCTTACATATACTAACAAAACTTTCAGGATGTCACAGCAAGTCAGAACTTTTGTTAGCAAAATATCAACTGTGTTATTTCATTACAATTCCCATTTGTACTATGTTTGAAATATTATGTATTGTTGTTTGGCATAGCTCCACTTTCTGCTGACCCTGTTGATGCTTATATATAAAAGTACTAGCTGTTATTTATTGTTGTTTATGCTGCCTAGCACTGGTGAGAGCACTGTCCGCTATGGGGATCACAGTCTAGTTTTCCTTGTCTTAGACACGCACATACACAAGGGCCTATTTCACAGGAAGTCAATTTACCTAATAGTATCTTTCTGGGTATTTTTGTGATTATACACTTGGCCTTTTTTTTTTTTTTACCAATTATTGAGATGAGGACACTTTTATCTTGTATGTAGGAAAAATGTATGTAGTGACTGCTTGTACTCTGAATTCTCAAAGTGGTTGTTTTAATGGGTCAATTATATAGTTTACATGAATACAGATTTGTTTTCCATAGAGATCAATATTTTAGAGAGAACTATACCGCTTTCATTTGGTAGCAATGCAGTTTTCTATGACTAGCCAAAGAACTCAACATGCATACGATACCCATTTGCCCAGGATCTGCCAGTAGCAGACTGTCTTTAAGGTGGTGCCATGGTCTACTCTTCTTGCTGTGCATTCCTCCAGCCGTAGGATCAGGACTCGACGTGGCATATGGGGAACATTTTTCCTGTTTGTGTACTGTGAATTTTCTGTGATTGACCTGGATTGCTTGACTCCGTTTTATACTGGGTATTCCATGTACAGACTCTGACCTTTTGACCCCTGTGTTCTAATAGTGAATTACTTGCCAAGACAGAACTGTTGGGAGATTTATCAAAACTGGTGTAAAGGAAAACTGGCTTAGTTGCCCATAGCAACCAAGCAAATTCAACCATTAATTTTCCTAAGGAGCTCTGAAAAATGAAAGGTGGGATTTGATTGCTTGCTATGGACAATTAAGACAGTTTTCCTTTACATCAGTTTTACTAAATCTCCCCATACTACTAGCTACCCAGCTGTCTGCTGGGACCTGAGTCTCCGATCACATCTCCTTGCAAGGGTGAGGTAGACCCATACTTTAAGTTAGCTTCCACTAACCCCAAAAAACGGTCTCTTGTAGCTGTTCTCTGCATTTGCCATCAGGAGACTTCCATGACCCTTAAAGGGCATCTGAAACTGGCTGACCTGTTACACATGTGCGCTTGGCAGCTGAAGGCATCTGTGTTGGTCCCATGTTCTTATGTGCCTGCATTGACCAGAAAAATTAGGTTTTAATATATGCAAATGAGCCTCTAGAAGCAACAGGGGCTTCACCATTGCTCTCTCTCTAGCTGCTGCACCCTCTCTGCTTTGACAAGGCGAGGCAGTGAACACATGATCACTCCTGCCTGGCCCTGTCAAAGTGAATATGAACATGGGACCAACACAGATACCTTCAGCAGCCAAGTGCACATGTAACAGGTCACCCAGTTTCATAGGTACAAATCTGCTGAATGATGCCCTTTACTTCTGACATTGTTACACTTCTTGTTTTGCAACTCTGTGTTACTATCCAGAAGCCTACTGTCATCTGACCAGGAACCAGTATGCAGGTGCACTTATAGAGTGCTCTTTTCTTTCTTTTTTAAATCTTTATGTTATAAAAATGACAACTTTTTCACAGAATATTGGAAAAAAACTAAACAAAAGTCAATATTTAAATCAAAGGGGAAAGGACTAAATAAAAAAAATCAAGTTTTCCCCCATCAATGAGAAACACCATAATGAGAAATTGAAAACAGAAATTTACAAATGTTTGCTAATTTATTAAAAAGGAAAAACTTAAATTTTGCATGGACCTTTTGCTATGACACTTCAAATTAGCTCTGGGGGGCCCTCCACATCTCTTGATCATCTTTGAGATGTGTATACATCTTTACTGGAGTTCACCTGTGGTAAATTCAGTTGATTCAACATTTTATGGAAAGATACAACCCTGTCTATATAAAGACTCACAGCTGACAATGAATATAACCGCAAAAACCAAGCCATGTGGAGGAAAGAACTGCCTATAGCACTTAGAGACAGGATTGTGTGGAGGTACAAATCTGGAGAAGAGTACAAAAAAGTTCTGCTGCACTGAAGAGCACATAATTCTTAAATGGAAAAAGTTTGAACAATCACAACTCTTGCTAGAGTTGGCCACCATACCAAACTCAGCAATCAGGGGAGAACGGCCCTGGTGAAAGAGTTGACCAAGAACCTAATTATCACTGGCTGAGCTCCAAAGATCCTGCATGCAGATGGGAGAAACTTCCAGACGCTCAACCATCATTGAAGCAGTCCACCAGTTTGGGCTTTATAGCAGAGTGGCCATAGAGAAGTCTCTCCTTAGTAAAAGACACATAGGAGACCACCTACAGTTTGCAAGAAATCACCTAAAAGACTCTCAAACAATGAGAAACAAGGTTATCTGGTCTGATGAAACCAGATTTTTTTTTGGCCTCAGTTCTAAGTAATATGTCTGGAGGAAACCAGGTACTGCTCATCACCTGCCCAATACCATCAGTACAGTGAAGCATGGGGATGTTTTTCATCTGCTGATGGGGTGTTTTTCAGCACATAGGATAGCAAGACTGGTCAGGGTTGAGAAAAAGCTGAATGGAGCAAAGTTCAGAAATATTTTTATAGGAAACCTCCGACTGGGCTGAAGGTTCACCTTTCACCAGAACAATGACCCTATGCACTCAGCCAAGACAGCACTTGGGTGGCTTAGGGATAACTCTGTGAATGTTCCCGAGTGGCCCAGCTAGAACCCTGACTCAAACCATTTCTTGAGAGACCTAAAAATGGCTGCCCACCAACAGTCTCCATCCAACCTGACACTGCATGGATCTGCAGGGAATGGCAGAAAATCCCCAAAGCAGGTATGCAAACCTTGTGACATTATATCCAAAAAGCTTGGAGGCTGTAATCACTGTCAAACATGTTTCAACTAAGTATTGAGTAAAGGGTCTGAATACTACTAATATTTTAGTTTTCCCGTTTCAACAAATTAGCAAAGATTTTGAACATTGTTTTTCCTTTATCATTATATGTTATTGGGTCGCAACATAATAAAATATATAAAAAAGTGAAAGGGTCTGAAACCAGGGCTCTGGTTGGGCCACTCAAGGACATTCACAGAGTTGTCTCTTAGCCACTCCTGTGTTGTCTTTGCTGTGTGCATAGGGTCATTGTCTTAAAAAGTAAACCTTCAGCCCAGTCTGATGTCTAGAGCACACTGGAGCAGGTTTTCATTAAGAATATTTCTGTACTTTCAGCTGTCCCTCAATTCTGACCAGTGTCCCTGTCTCAGCAGCTGAAAAACACCCCTTCAGCATGCTGCTACCCCCACCATGCTCCACCCTAGGGATGGTATTGGGCACTGACTAGTTTCCTCCAAACATAACGCTTAGAATTGAGGCTAAAAAGTTAAATCTTGGGTTCATCAGACAAGAGAATCTTGTTTCTCACAGTCTGAGAGACCTTTAGGTGGTTTTTGAGTAGAGGCTTCTTTCTGGCCACTCTGCCATAAAGCCCAGATTGTTGAATTGCTACAGTGATGGTTGACCTTCTAGAAGTTTCTCTTATCTGCACACAGGATCTTTGGAGCTCAGTCAGAGTGACCATTCAGTTCTTTGTCACCTTTCTTGCCAATGCCCTTTTTTCCCAATTACTTAGTTTGAAGGGGTAGCCAGCTCATAGGAACTTTCAGGCCAACAGAATTTTTTTGTACCCTTCTTCAGATCTGTGCCTCCACAAGATCATGTATCTGGGCTCTACAGACAGTTCTTTCCTTCTCATGGCTTGATTTGTGCTTGGATATGCTTTGTCAGCTGTGAGACCTTAAACTGACAGGAAAGTGTCTTTGCAAATCATGTTGAATCAACTGAACTGATCACAGATGGACTCCAGTCAAGGGGTAGAACCATCTCAAAGATGATCAAGAGAAATGGGAGGCCCCCAGAGCAAAATATCAAGTGTCATGGCAAAGGGTATGAATCCTTATGTCCATGCAAAATTCTAGTTTCTCCTTTTTAATAAATTTGGAAACATGTCTAAAATTCTATTTTCACTTTGTCATTATGGTGTATTAAGTGCAGATTTCTATTTTAGCACAAGGCCGAAACATAACAAAATATGAAAAAGTGAAAGGGCCTGAAGACTTTCTGAATGCATTGTAAATATACTCATGGCCCCCAGTATTATAGTCCCCAACAATACTTTTAAAGGGATTGCTCATCAGAGACCACCCCTTTCAAAATGCTTTTGCCAAAGACATCAGCTGATTGTCAAAGGTCTCCATAGCTGTAGAAATGTAATTTTGCATCAGCCATTAGTACAGGGCATCTCTGTTTTGGCTCATAGAGTGGGTCTCAAGCAGCCCCCTTCCTTGTGATGGCCATATGCCTTATCAGGGTCTGTCTTTGCAAGAGTTCATTAAAGCCATTGTGCGTCTTGAATTAATATTTTTGTTACAGAAAGAATAAAACCTAGACTCACACTTGTAACAAGAAAACAAATTTATTAATTTTTAAAAGACAAGACACAATTTGTTTTGAAAAACAACACAAGAAAGCTAGCCTGAGTTCAAGTCTGAAATATTCAGAAAAATCCTACTAATATCTTTAGTATGTTCCAGTCATTTTTAAACAACACACTAAAAGTTAATATATATATTTTATAATTATAAAAGTTCCCCAGGTATTGTACAGTACACAATACAAATTGCCCACAAACTATCATTTAGCTCCTGCCAATCTGGAGAGGACATGATATACTAAAAGATTTAGCATTTCTCACAAAAATCACATCAGGAAATACGTATTTACAAAATCCAATACAGTATACAAAAAATGCATCACGTGGTATTCTCCAAATAGGTTTTAAATAAAAAGTATATTCAACTGTAATCCAAAAACTGGAAAAGAACATTACATTATCACACATATACAATCTCTATTAAGGAAATAAAAAGCTGCCTACTTTACTTTTATGCAACATATTCATGTTATATAAAACTGAAATGAAAGGGAAAAAAAATTAAAATTTGTACTACTATTAAGCCTCTGTGCTTGTGGACTGAAGTCATTTCCTCTGCCACTTACCAAGTGAAACAGAATACAATGGCACTTAAATTAAAAAAGAAACTAAAAAAATAATAATCACACAACACAGCTCAAAGGAAACAAAATGGTGTGTTGAAGCTTGTTGGGGTAAGAAAGCCCTGAGGAGTTTCTGATTAATGGCGTAGTTAGGTCCACTTTCTAATAAGTTTAGTTATGGAAGGCACCGACCTTCCACAAATTCAGAATTTATGTCCTAAGATCTTAGTTCAGGTTATATCAGGAAGGCACTCTGTTTCAATCCCCAGCTCCAAGGGTTTTCAGCACTGGTTTATCTTCCAACTTCACTGCCTGATACACTTAATAATCCTTAACTAAGAACAAATTTTGAAACAGATGTGTTCTAATTTAAGGCATACAAGTCGAAGACACATTTCGTATGTGTTTAGTTTCTTCCCAGCTTTGATTCCGCAAGCCCACATGCACCATTTTCTAAAGAGTCTTGATATTGCAAAAAAAAAAAAAAAAAAAAAGGTTTTATTTCCCCATGTTTTTGTTATATAATCATTGAAATGAAGTGAATTTATCTATTAAAGGAGAAACCTTAGGGCTTTCATTCCCAGAAGTTTTGAAGCCAGTGTAAAAACATAAGGCATGTAAATAAACCATTAACAACCCAAACAGAACACAAGTAAATCAGGCAGTCACTTTGTAAGTGGCTTTCTTTAAACAAAATAAGTAAACTCTACTAATTTCTACTGGCACGTACAACCACTAGCAGCAATGATCAAGGCATGCAAACTGAGAAGCATATACAGGAAATTATTATAAAGATCAACAAAATAATTGTCAAACTACAACCCTTTGAGTATTGTACAGCTGTATGTATAGAAGAAGCGAGTAGCCATGTGGACCTAATGACAACCTAGTGTCCCTTCAAGGAATCAGTGTTACATGGAGATCAATACTGAAATATGGGTAACATAAGCTACCGTTTTACCACAGATACCAACTTGTACTTCACTGTAATCAAACTGTGACATCCCAGCTTTGATATAACCTTACAAGACTGAATACCATCATTTATAGCTAGCCTATACTTTTTTTTTTATTAATCCAGTGTTTTACAAATTGAGCATTCACAGAGAAAATTTACAATTCAATGCAATGAGCATCTGGAGGATTCTGACAAGTTATCCGGAACTACAGTAGAAGTCCAAGAATATAAATTCCAAAAATATAGTAGTGACATTATAGGAGAATTCACAGTATTAGACAACAGGGACAAAATAAAACACACCATATCAGCTCGACTACAGCTGAGGTCATTCATGTAAACTTCCTAACAATGCAGGTTACAGAAGATATAACACTTGTCATTAAGGGTGTTGTTGAAACAAAAACAGTACAACTAGCCAACGTGGAATAAAATAAAACCGTCAGAACCCCATCTGTAAGAGTTTCCAGATTCTCCAGTGTTTTCCAGCATATATTCAAAGAATAAATATCTTGTGACATATTTTGCTTTGGGTTTTTATGTTTTGTGGGTGTTTTGTTGAAACACTAAAAACGGCAAATCTCTAACATTGGAAGTACTTTTAATGCTGAGGGGAAAAAAAGACTGGACACATCTAATTACAATGCACGAGGAAAAGAAGACATTAAAACATCTTAATTATTCCCTAAATTAACAACCGTCAAGTTAATATATGAATAGTACCTTATACAGTGAGTAATAAGGGCTGAGCACATACAATATGTTCTGTGCTGATAGCACTGGTATCAAATAATAAATGACCGGGCATAAATAACCAAAATCTATATAGTGTACATTTTCACTGAAGAAGAAACCATCAATCTGCGTCAAATGATTGTATATTGTACATTTTATGAAGAACCTACGTAGGCCTGAAAAATATTAAAAATCTATGGCAATTTTTTACTACAAACTATACAATTCACATCTCTGGTCAAAAAATATAGCGACTAAGGCTGCGTTTAATTTTTTAAATGACACCCTGAAAAATATAGAAGGGGATTGCCTAGTAATCGGCCTGATCTAGTTTGGGGTTTATTTATGAAAATGAGAGCAAATTAAAATTGGTGGTTTTGCAGTACATGGCTGCCATGGGCTACTATTTCAGTTTCAATCTGATTTTCACAAACGCTCCCCTGTGTATAGTGCGAAGCCACTGAATGAGTATCCTGCATTTTATTACAATGCTCAAAGGGTTAAGAACAGCTTTACACTAAACATTTTAATAATATAAAGTATTATGTTTCTATTCCAGTTTTTTAATCATTTTTCTCCAAAGAAGTAGTGCATATCGTATTTTTCAAATACTTGCCACTAGATTGTAGACAAGACTATTAGTTATACAGACAGAAGAGGTATTTTCAACCCTTATGACACTGAATGACCTATTAGTGAAAAGTGATGCATATCACATTCCTCTAGCACTGAAAGGGTTGGTGCTACTTTCTGTATAACGTGCCTGAAGCTACAATATGGCAGACACAGGCAGGTGTAAGGGTATAATGTGGATAAATGAATGGTTGGTGCTGTTCAGGGGAGTGCCCTGTCATTAGTGTGTCAGATCCATGTGCATAACCTCTACCACGTAGATTATGCTTTAGTTACTTTATTGATTTCACTGTACTGTATTTAACATTTTCCTCTAGTTTTCTATACATATTTGGTAAAATGCAGTCTGTCCACCAAAAGCCACAAAAATAATGCTTCTATACCTCATTCTAAAACACCATGTCCTTCAATATTTAATGTAAGAAAGGAGTTGTGAGACCATTAAACTGATTGGGAGTGCTAATGATATAGTTTAAAATTAGCTGAAAATACAGTACAAACCCTACAAAGATCAGCCACGCTTAAAAATGTTGGATACAGAGGTGTAGCTTGGATGGGTGGCTGCTGAAAGACCTTGTATCCCAGGTCCTGAGTACCAGAAAGGTGACTTGTGCCTTGCTAGGGTAGTGAACTGAATCTTTGTCCCAGTGAAGGAAAGTTTAGCTACACCTCTAGATGGATACATACATCACATTGAACCACAGTGTTTTATTTTCACCTTTACAACCAAATCTTTGTTTATTGTCTCAGTGCATCTAAAATGTTAAACTAAGCAACGTTGCAACAGGGCTTCATTAAACATCTCCTACTCTTTTGTGAATATAGTTCCCATGCAGACCTATGCTTTTCCATGGTAACAAAAAATGAAAACAAACCGTATGTAGTCTCATGCTACAGTCTTCCTCAATTTCATCTGTCCCCTACTACTTTTTGCTAGAATAGATTTGTTGATTCAGCAAGAAAGGGAAAGATAGAATAAAAATATGGCTACACAGTTTGTAGTCTGTTACCATGGATACACAAAGGTCTGCATAGGAGCTATAAACAAAAACATTGCATAGCAGCTGTGCATGGTAATGCGCTCAGCCCTATTGAAGTGAATAGGGCCGAGCACAATACCAAGCACAGCCGCTATACAATGTACGGCGCTGGTAAGCTGTGAGAGGGCTACAGTGTTCACAAGAGTGCTGGTGCCAGTGCCATTCACTTCAATGGGGCTGAGCAAGATACCAAGAATAGCCGCTATACAATGTACGGAGCTGTGCTTGGTAAGCCGTAAGAAGGTTGCAGTGCTCACAGGAGCGCCGGTGCCTTCCTTAACAGCTGATCAGCGGGGGTCCCGGGTTTTGGACCCCCACCGATCAGATACTAATGACCTATCCTGAGAATGGGTCATCGGTATCAAAATCTCGGAAAACCCCTTTAAGACCTATTGCAAACTTGCATAAACAAATTCTTTTTGTGACATAGGATGCTGACATCATTGTGTTTTACACTGCAACAGTATGGACTGTAATAACATTGGTAATGCATTCTGCCTAAAACAGGGATGGGTAAACTGACTCTCCAGCTGTTGCAAAACTACAACTCCCAGCATGCCCAGTCTGCAGCTATCAGCCTACAGCAGGGCATGGTGGGAGTTGTAGTTTTACAACAGCTGGAGAGCCGCAGGTTGCCCATCCCTGGCCTAAAACATGATGATATTAATGAAAATAGAATTTTCAAGTGGCTGTAAAAGTAAGAAAACATTTCATCCTTTAGTATTTCTAATTTATTTGTTAAAACTGTTTCTCTAATCAAGTCAGCGATTCATTATTAATAAATGAAATATCAGCACCAAAGCCACTCTTGATCATCCCATTTACTCTGGAGGGCAAACAAGTGGATTAATTGTAGGTATATATGTAAATAATGCTACTGCCAAACTCTTTTTTTCAGATTGATGCTGAAAATGTAATTCATTTGAAGAAATATAACCTGTTATCACTACCCATTATTATCTGTATGTAGCACCAACAAGTTCCACTACACTGTAAACGTGGCCTTATATGGGCAGATCTGCCCATTATGTACGCCATATGGTCTGCCAGGAATAGCTGATAGATCTTGCATAGGTGGCATTGCACAATGGTTTTTTCAAGATGCCATTTCCCCCACACATGGCCCAACTTTTATCCTTTGGCCATTGGGCTGTTATTGACCAGCGTAAGCCTCTAAGGTTGGTCATTCGGCAATCATGTGAGAGTTGGGCTGTGCATAGGGGAGATTAATCATTTGTTATCATACACAACATGTTATGAATTCCTCAAGCAAAAAATCCGGTTCTTCCTTTTTTTTGCTAGAAAACGGAAGAATGGTACGCACACATGGTTCCCATGACAGGCAGATGTCTAACTAAATGTCGGCAAAGAAAAGCTGTTAATTTCTCTTAAAGCTAATATAACTTTGGTGTGACCAAATCCTTGCATTACCCTATTTTGAAGAATAGCTAACCTTGAACCTCGTTGAACGCATTCTTAAGAAAGATAGCAAAATAATGTCTTCCTACACGCTTAATTGGCATAATTAACAAAATAGTAACAGAAATTGGCGAATGGTGAAGTTACTGGAGTGTTCTTAACATTCTTTTCATGTAGTGGAGATCTATGGGGAGTGTGAGGTAATAGAAGGCAAGTTCTGAACTTATCTCCAAAAATGTTGAGAGCTCTGTACACCAGTGGATGAAAATTACCACTGTACCTGTATCTGCCAGAAATAACTAAAAATGTGTGTGATTAGTAAGGTTGTACCCATTTACTAACACAAAATGCCTTCTACATCATTTGTGTTTTTGTTGTCCAAATATAAAAAACGATCTAGAACATTTCTCTGGTAACAGAAAGTAGTAGCACAAGCTAAAGTACATATGCTAGGTTTGTAAAAGTAATATTCATTGTAAAAGACGCTTTGGAGACACTCTTTGTCTATAATTTAGTCTGGGTATACAGTTTTTGCATCATTCTATGTATATTTTTAATTGGGTCTTAAGATTACAATAATGGAATTGTGCTTCTAATTTAAGAACACGGTGAAGACAACCAGACTGATCCCTATCAATCCCTAAAAAACACGTGTTATATACATATTTATACCAAAATCAAAAAAATCTCACACGTCCCCTGTACTATTCTAGTGGGATTTTCTAGATATAAAGTATACTGGCATATTTTCTAACTGTATATTCATTCCTGGCCTTTTCACATTAATTGTTATTAATCAATGTTTATTTTCTAGTTACATTTTTTGCATTGCTCAGGGCACGGGTAAACGTGCGTTAAAATGACCTCAGTGCATAAAGGACATAATATGTGGGGGTTGTCACTGGATTGCACACCCTGCTGTCCTTAAAGGGCTAAATATAATTGCAGCCATGCTGACCCTTCTGGCAAGAAAGAATTTGCTCTAATTAGCATGCCTGCTGATGCTTTTTGCTTTTTTCAGCCATATGTATTTACAGCTTGAGGAGCCTTGGGTATGCTCTAAGCAATACGTATTTACAGCTTGGGGAGCCTTGGATATTTTCTCAGCAATACGTATTTACAGCTTGGGGAGCCTTGGATATTTTCTCAGCAATACGTATTTACATCTTGGGGAGCCTTAGATATTTTCTCAGCAATACGTATTTACAACTTGGGGAGCCTTAGATATTTTCTCAGCAATACGTATTTACAGCTTGGGGAGCCTTGGATATTTTCTCAGCAATACGTATTTACAGCTTGGGGAGTCTTAGATATTTTCTCAGCAATACGTATTTACAGCTTGGGGAGCCTTAGATATTTTCTCCGCAATACGTATTTACAGCCCGGGGAGCCTTAGATATTTTCTCAGCAATATGTATTTACAGCTTGGGGAGCTGTCCGCTATTTTAACTGACTATGGAGACAATTCCCACAATCCCAATAAATTGCTACTTGCACTAAAAGCAAAATACATTTACTTACAAAACGAGGGAATGGGAGACACATGGGGTATCTGTATATTCTTAATCTAGAAGAGCCAAAAGCATTTGCTAATTTATTACAAAATTAGGACTTTTCCCCACTCTGGGTGGTCTTTAAAAACAACAGGCACACCTTGCTGAAAAATGATTAACAAGAAATAAAGAAAATAGAGACGACTACTACACCTTAGCTTCAGTTCTGTTTAAGGCACCATGAAATAGGCGAGGTACTGTGATCCCTGATGTACATTCTTAAATGGCAATGGTGTGTCTAGCCACCTGTCCAAACCCTACACGGATGGGGAGAAGTTCCAATGAGGTGCGCCAGGTACACTGCCTAAAATGTATTACAAAAGCATTCATTTTTTTTTTTTCTCACGTTTTACCTTAGTCACATTAATACAGCAGCTTCTGATGCTGGGGTTAAAATATATACAAGCTCTATTCATAAAAAGCTTCCTTTAAAGGCACCTTGACCATTGCTTTTTAGACAAATGGATGATTTCTACCTGAATAAAAAGGGTTGTTGCTTATGTTTATATATACGTAAAGTTATATTGGTGTGGGACCAGAGCATAACTTCAGATATAGTTGGATTATGGTAGTGACTAGGTGTGGAGTGCCACGAGATAAAGGCAAACCTGAGAGGTAACCTAAAATGGTACCATAGCCATTTCTTGTATAATTAAGTAAACAGTAAACTGAAGTTTAGAGCCACTTTAAAGTGGATGTATTACTGACCTCTGCCATGGAAAACATTTGCATTATTTATTTTCAGTCTTTGGTGTCCTTACCAAATGCAGTTAGAGTAAACTTTTGATGCAGTGTATTTTATCTACAGAGAAAAGCGTAGATAAAAGCGTAAATGGTGCAAGTTAGATCACTTCTACTATGCGTAGGATCTCAAGTATTAAACATAGGAGAACTCCTTTACTGTTATTACTTGTGATAACATAAAGTAGGTGAAATAATAATAGTACACATGTACATGTTAGACTTGGCATCTTCTGCCACAAGAACCCAAGGAAGCTTTTTTGAACAGCAGCCTCAGAAGTTTCAATATCTTAACACCGGTATCAAAAGCAGCTAAGAACCTGGTTATCATATCCAACTTTTAAATACTATGCAGGTTGCTACATTCCTTGCATTCTATAAATTATATTCTTCACATATATATGTGTATATATATGAATCTATATATATACAGCGTAATAGCAGCAGAATGAACTACTGTTATAAAATAGAGAGTTTCTGGGATAGAAGGGACACAAATTTCTGATATGAGTTCTCATCACTTTAGCTCAATTCTTTCTTTAACCCCATCTTCCCTGAGTTTTTTCCCCCCAATTTTACAGCTGGGTTGCCAACAATATTCCCTTATTTACATCCTCTTTATGTCTTTGTTTTCTTGATGATCTCAGATGTTTGTGCAAGTGATCTCAGGGGCGAAGAGGTTAAAGAATTATATCACTGTGTGTCCTTTTCTGTTCTATTTCATACCATCTATTAGCAGATATGCTCAAGGGCATACAGCATTTGTGCAGCGGAACACAATGCAATATCAGTAGTATCCCAATGGAGGAGCTGAGTATGCGCTTCAAAATCCTCAAAATGCTGATGTTTCAGAGCATCTAAGAATGCACTTCGGCTACGTGAAACCCAGAGTTTACAAACGTCATTATCAACAGGATGGATACGATTAACGGAACTTGTTTGCGTTGTTTACTGTTAGACAAAAGCCTACTTTTAACTCATATTGCAACTTTAGCGTACCACACCGGTTCATGCAGATTTTTGTAGGACGCAAAAGATGAAGCTTGAATTCTCCTTTGTACAACAGAACAACAACCAAAACATTTACCATCATACAGTACATATAAATATCTTATTTTACAAAGATACAGGGTCTTCCCCACATATATGTCATGTATATGCTGCTGCACCTTCTTTCTCCAGTGTAAGTGATCAACTTGTTTTTAAAGAAGTGCAACTAATAAGTACAATAAACCCAGCAATAAAAGATATATAAAAACAAGGAAAAAAAAACCCACAAAAAACAATAAGAAACAATTCCAGTGACAGTAAGAAACTAAGGATCATGGTAGAATGACCTTAAGAATATCATGAAAAAAGTCTTAAAATGCAATATTAAAACCAAGCAAAAAACAATATTGTACACCGTGAAAGGGCAATGAAGCTGTGCTTGGGTTAAGGTTGACAAAATAGTTAAGGTCACAATAGGAAAATTTGACAACAGTCGGTCTTTAGGCATATTCTTTTCTACTGCTGTAATTTCAAGCCCAACATACATATATTTATACACTTCTGTTTTGAAAGCTCTTTATATTCACTAGACTGCAGTGTAGGTATTCCCGGTGGCACTGCACTGCCTGATGGTTTGAGTGCTTGTGACAATGTGCTCGCTGTGTATTTGGTTCAAAACCAGGCTCTGCTGAACACTACCCTCCAGCGATGGCTGCATGCAGCCCACCTGGAACGCTTGACCCAACTCTGTCTTCTCCCTTTTGGCTGGGGGCTCTCCAGAATCGTCAAGTTCCTCGTCCATCTCACTCTCCACATCGCTGCCTTCATCTGCACAAACAAACAACCATGAAACTAGCACAAAGAGAAAGGAGGAGAGTGTAAGAAAGAGAAAAGACTAATCATCTGCACATATAATAAATGCAATCTTCAAATATGTATTTAAACAGCAAAAATTACTTCTTTTTACGTGCACACACAAAGCCAAAAGGAAACTTTACAATAGTAAAAAGAAAAAGTACAACATAAATGGACAGTATATTGGACAGATAGGAGAAAGGCTAGGGTTCACATAGGGACAAAGAAAGTAGATGAGATGTGCCACAACTATCAGATCTAAATATTATGCAGTTTGTTGTGATTTGTGGCATGTTGCTTTTTTAAGATGCTGTTAAATTAAGATATTCTTAAAATGATTTCCTTTTTAGAAAATGTAAGTGCACCACATAAAAATATACACATACAGTGAGAATTTACATTCTTTGGAGACAAGTTCACTATTAGGTTTTTAGGTACCATCATTTTAACAACATGTCTTCCATCCATGAATCTGTTTACAAATTTCAGATGATTTTCTGAATGCAAATTCTAAGGACCACTATATTTTGCTCTGCTCCTTAAAACTGTCCCTTAATCTATCCTTTTCTCTTTTATACTTTTGGTCTTGCTGAGCTCATTAAAGGGATTGTGTAGCCAGTACATATTGATTACCTATCCTCAGGATAGGTCATCAATATCTGATCGATGGGGGTCTGACTCCTGGCACCCCTGCCAATCAGGTGTTTGAGTACTACTTCCTCTTCATGTTACACTGTGCGTCGTCTTGAAAGTCTCGGCAGTGCAGTGTAATTACAAGTGCTTGTTCCATTCACTTCACCGTTACACTGCCGCTGCAAGAGAGATGACACAAAGTGTAATCATAAAGAGGAAGCAGCGCCTACTTTTGAAACACCTGAGTGGTGGGGTTAGGAGTCGGACATAATAAAAATAATGCCAATAGATGTTGAAAAAACTACCACTCTACCACTGATCCCACCTTGTCTCTTTAACGGGCCAGTATATCTGCTGGCTAACAGCTATATCATCTTTTATGACTTTTATAAACTCAGTGTGGACTAAAAAGAACATCTTTCTGCTACCTCCTTCTATTTCTTCCTGGAACTAACAATGGTCCACGCTTACTTTTTTCGCTTCTCTTTTTCTAATTAGTTCCCATTTTGTAATACATGTTAACATATTGAAGGTACAAAGCTAGAGTACCAGCACTCAAGAAAAACCTAGAGGTTCTTCATGAATGGTAGATCATGGATGTCACTGATGCATCAGACATTATAAGCTGTGGTCCATTTTATCCTGCAAGTGCTCCTGTCTGGATTTTTCTCTCTTGGTATAGTGGCAGTTTAATCAAGCATCATGGTTTATTATATAGATTATTTTTTTTAGCTCTGGCTTCTAGTTTAAGCCAGAAACATAAATCTGAATGGGACTAAACATGCAGAGTGTTACAGATATATTGAAAGAGCTCATCATGAAGACTGGTTAGCAATCTGAAGAAATGTCTGCTAAGGCCCCATTCACACGTCCGCAAGTGTTTTGCGGATCCACGGATGCGCAAAACACGGACATCAGCGATGTGCGTTCCGCAATTTGCGGACCGCACATCACTGGCACTATATAGAAAAGGACTTGTTCTATTTTTTTCGGGAACGCGATTGCGGACCCGGAAGTGCGGATCCGCAATTGCGGACCCGGAACTGCGGATCCGCAATTGCGGACCCAGGTGGCTCATCGTCTGTCCCCATAGGAATGAATGGGTCCGCAATTCCGTTCCGCAAAATGCGGAACAGAATTGCGGACGTGTGAATAGGGCCTTACAGACAGAAGACATGCTGTATGTTTGAAAGCAGATTACCTTTTTCCATATTTCCAGGAGACGTGTCATTAATATCACCAAACTGTAAGAATTTAAAACAAACAGTTTTATAAGATGAATCTCAATCAATCATCTTAAAAACTACAGTAATTGCTATCTAAATTCAAGCTGTTTAGTTACCTCCATATAACCTACCAAACTAGAGGTACACTAAAGGTGGCCCCATGCAATCCAGGCAAAACTGCATTAAACCTGTGATAGGCCTGAGGAGGGTGGTGCATGAGGATGGTGTGTCAGTTTTGCCCAAAGCGATCTTTTAACCACTCTTTAACCCCATTCTGCCCCATTTCATTCTATTACATCATGCAATCTATTGCCCATGCCATCTTCTGTGGGAGTCGGCTGCAATATACAGCTGTGCTCCTGCTGCAACGGCTGGATTTGGAGATGGCTCTGATTCTGGCTGTTAGATGCCAAGTTCTATAGCTAAAGACTACCTCTGGGTCTGCCAAGTATGGAAGCCTACTTGGCTGTATTAAAAATGAAACAGAGTTATAATGCACTGCATAAGTAGTGCAGTGTATTATGTGATAGTGATCACATGTTCAAATCTACTTGTGGACCTAATAAATATAGTAAAAAAATGTTTTACGTGTAATAAAAAATAACACGAAAGCAGTAAAACTACATATTTGGTATAGTTGCATCCGTAGTAACCTGTACTATAAAACTACCGTATTTTCCGGCGTATAAGATGACTTTCCAACACTAGAAAATCTTTTTAAAGGTCGGGGGTCGTCTTATACGCCGGGTATAAGGCAGCACAGGGGAGAAGGAAGCAGTCCCTCCCTCTCCCCTGTGCTGCCCGCTGCCACCAATGATGAGAGAGGGGTGGAGGAGGGGCCTGTGGTTTATTTATTGTGAAGAAACGATATTATAGATATACAAATTACCAGTATCGGTATCTTTGTGCCCAAGTGTCTGTCGCCGTTTTGTGCCCAGCCGCGCCCTGAATCCTGGATCCCAGCGCCGCCCCTCTCTTAATTTATTCAATGCGCATCTGTTTTTTATCTTCTGAAGCCGCTCGTAATCTCGCGAGTGCTCCAACTAACTGCGCATGTGCGAGATTACGATGATAAACAAACAGAAGTGCAGTGAATAAATTAAGAGAAGGGCAGCGCTGGGATCCAGGATTCGGGGCGACAGGCACTTGGGCACAAAGATACCAGTACTGGTAATTTGTATATCTGTAAAATCGTTTTTTTGCAATAAATACAGTAAACCACAGGTGGGCTCCGATCGGTTACCATGGCAGCGAGGACGCTACTGAAGCCCTGGCTGCCATGGTCAGTTCCCTGGACTGGAGAAGATCGTCTTGGAGACAGGGAGGGCTGGGCAGGCAGGGAGAGCTGACACAGGCAATCCAAGCAGCCTTTGTATGAAGTGTGCACACAAAATATAGGTACATCGCTTGCTGTGATTGGCTAGTTGTTGCATACTGGGTTGGATTGGCGTGTGTTGGAAGAGGGGTAGTCTTATACTGCGAATATAGCCCAAACCCTATATTTTAAATGGAAAAGGAGGGGGTCGTCATATAAGCCGGAAAATTCGGTAATTCATTATTTATTCTACATAGTAAAGAAGAACAATGCCAGAATTGCTCTTTTAATTCATACTGCCTCACAAAACAAAATGCAGTGCAATCTGCAGGCAATATGTTATAGGGCAGGATTAGCTGAATAGACTGACATAGTTTTGTGGAAAAAGATTTAGGAAAACTCACTGGTAACACCTCCCCGTGTACAGCTATCAGTGACTGACAGCTATCTATGTATACATACTTACACAGAGAATGCTATCAATCACTGATAACACCTCCCTGTGTACAACTATCAGTGACTGACAGCTATCTATGTATACACACTTACACATAGAATGCTATCAATCACTGATAACACCTCCCCCGTGTACAGCTATCAGTGACTGGCAGCTATCTATGTATACACACACAGAGAATACTATCAATCACTGATAACACCTCCCCGTGTACAGATATCAGTGATTGACAGCTATCTCTGTATACACACTTACACAGAGAATACTATCAATCACTGATAACACCTCCCCTGTGTACAGCTATCAGTGACTGACAGCTATCTACGTATACACACTTACACAGAGAATGCTATCAATCACTGATAACACCTCCCCTGTGTACAACTATCAGTGACTGACAACTATCTCTGTATACACACTTACACAGAGAATGCTATCACTGATAACACCTCCCTCTGTACAACTATCAGTGACTGACAGCTATCTATGTATACACACTTACACAGAGAATGCTATCAATCACTGATAACACCTCCCCTGTGTACAGATATCAGTGACTGACAGCTATCTATGTATACACACTTACACAGAGAATGCTATCAATCACTGATAACACCTCCCTGTGTACAACTATCAGTGATTGACAGCTATCTATGTATACACACTTACACAGACAATGCTATCAATCACTGATAACACCTCCCCCATGTACAACTATCAGTGACAGACAGCTATTTATGTATACATACTTACAAAGAGAATGCTATTAATCACTGACAACACCTCCCCTATGTACAGCTATCAGTGACTGACAGCTATCTATGTATACATACTTACACAGAGAATGCTATTAATCACTGATAACACCTCCACTGTGTACAAGTATCAGTGACTGACATCTATGTATAAACATTTACACAGAGAATGCTATTAATCACTGATAACACCTCCCCTGTGTACAACTATCAGTGACGGAAAGCTATCTATGTATACACACTTACACAGAGAATGCCATCAATCACTGATAACATCTCCCTGTGTACAACTATCAGTGACTGACAGCTATCTATGTATACACACTTACACAGAGAATGCTATCAATCCTGCTCTATACAATCTTGCTTTTGTGTGTCGCTGAAGTTGAATTTAAAAAGAATAAAATTATTTTTTCATTTCTACTACCTTGACACACTGTTTTAATGATTCCATTTTCTAGCACCATTAAAACCAGAGTAACACAGAAATGTTAAGAATACAATTATACTTTGATAATAGATACGATACATGAAGGGAAGAACTTTAAACAAGTTACATTTCTATTCAGCAATATTAATAAAAGGAGCAGAACTATGTAAAACTTTCATCCATGTATTCACAGTGCCATCTTAGTGTTCAGCCTCCACAAAGATCTATGGTACTTAAAGTGTATAAGCGGAGATATGTTAACATTTTTTCAAATACCGTATGTTAGTAAGGGATAGAGAAAGTCAAAGCTTGATTGGCATTGTGCTGATAGAAGAGGATTGGAAATAGCAGCTTGGCCATCACCCATCTTGAGCAAGAATATTAATCTGATTTTTCTAACAATACGATGGGAGAACTTCTTTATGGAATTCCATTATCATTTCCCAATAGACTTTGATTACAGTAAAGTTTCATAACCCCCCTTTCTATCCCAATATACTTAATTTTCAGTTCCTGTTATTTCTGCTTAGGGCTAACAGGAAAATACATGTATGCTGAAAAAAACTGTTTGGTATGCTTGATGAGTTTTTCTAAAAATCCATTTTAAAACATATGGTAATAAACTCACCTCTCCCATGACGGCTATTGGAGATTCACCAGTTGCTTGAGCAACTCTGTGCTCAACTAAATAAAACATGTATTCATCGTAGAGAAGACGAATCAGATGGAAAGAGCCAAAGCTAGCAGCACTGCGCAGGGTTAAGTCACGTATAACCATGGAACTGTTTGAGAAACAAATGGCTTTAAGTGATTGGGTAAAAACGTCAAGCAAAATTTAAAAATTGGAAATTTTACAAGAAATTTTCTAATATAGACTAGGCAGATAGACAAATGGACAGACGAATAGACATACAGACAGATTAACTGGAGTCCACCTGTGGTAAATTCAGTCGAATGGACATGATTTTGAAAAACACACTTCTGTCACAGTTGACAATGCATATCACAGCAAAAACCAAGCCATGAGAAGGAAAGAACTTCCTGTAGAGCTCAGAGGCAGGACTGTGTGGAGTCACAGAGAAGTTACAAAAAAACTCTGCTGCACTGAAGGTTCTCAAGAGCACTGTGGCCTCCATAATTCTTAAAAGGAAGACATTTGGAATAACCAAGACTCTTCATAGAGCTGACCTCACCAAACTAAGTAATCAGAGGAGAAAGACCTTGATAACACATGTGACCAAGAACCCAATGGCCACTCTTTTTGAGCCCCAAAGATCCTGTGCGCAGATGGGAGAAACTTCCAGAAGGTCAACCATCACTGTAGCATTCTACCAATCTGGGCATTATGGCATAGTAGACTGAAAGAGGCCTCTAATCGGTAAAAGGGACATGAAAACCCATCTGAAGTTTGAAAAAAAAAAAAGCACCTAGGGGGCTCTAAGACTGTAAGAAAAAGGATTCTATAGTCTAATGAAACAAAGATTAAATTTTCTGGCCTCAATTCTAAGTGTTATGTCTGGAGGAAACCAGGCACTGTCCATCACCTGTCCAATACCATCAATACAGTGGAGCATGACAGCATCATGTTGAAGGGGTGTTTTTCAGTGGCTGGTAAAGGGAGACTGGTCCCAGTTGAGAGAAAGCTAAATGAAGCAAAGTACAGAGATATTCTTATTGAAAACCTGATCCACAGTGCTCTGGTTCTCAGACTAGGCTTAAAGTTCACCTTCCAACAAGACAATGACCATAAGCACACAGCCAAGACAACACAGGACTGACTTAGGGACAACTCTGTGAATGTCCTGACTCAGCCAGAGCCCTGACTTGAAACAAACTGATCATCCCTGGAAATATCTTAAAATGGTTGTCCACTGACAGTCCCCATCCAAACAGACAAAGCCTGAGAGGATCTGCAGAGGAGAATGGCAGAAAATCCCCCAAATCAGGTTTGTAAACCTTGTAGCATAATACCCAGGAAAATTGGACTGGTAATCGCTGCCAAAGGTGCCTCAACTAATTGCTGAGTAAGGGCTCTTTCACACTAGCGTTGTTTCTTTCCGTCCTAGAGTTCCGTCCTCGGGGCTCTAGGACGGAAAGAAACTGATCAGGATAATCTTAATGCATCCTGAATGGAGAGAAATCCGTTCAGGATGCATCAGGATGTCATCCATTCAGTATGTCAACGTTTTTTGGAAGTTGACAAAAAGCGCAGCATGCTGCGGATTTGTCTCCATCCAAAAAGCCGGAAGACATGCCGCAATGCCGGATCCGGAATTAATGCCCATTGAAGAGCATTATTCCGCATCCGGCATTAAGCTAAACGTCGATTCGGCGCGTCGCCGGATCCGACGTTTAGCTCTGCGCATGCGCAGCAGCCGCTCCGATCGGGGCCCCAGTGTAAGCTGGGGCTCCGATCGGTTACCATGGCAGCCAGGACGCTACTGGAGTCCTGACTGCCATGGTAAGTACAACGCAGCAGTGTACTTACCTGCGCTGCGGCCGCCTGGCGCTCCATTATGACATCACAGGTCCGGGCGGCGCATTGATCTATGCGCCGCCCGGACCTGTGACGTCATTAAGGAGCGCCCGGCCGCCGCAGCGCAGGTAAGTACACCGCTGCTGAGTACCATGGCAGCCAGGACTCCAGTAGCGTCCTGGCTGCCATGGTAACAGTGAAAGCATGTTGAAGACTGATCAGGAAACTGATCAGTCTTCAAATGCTCTCCGGCCACTTGCGTTCTGACGGATCCGGCGGGACGGAAGTGCCCGCCGGATCCTCAGAACGCAAGTGTGAAAGAGGCCTAAAGGGTCTGAATACTTATGTCAATGCAATATTTTAGTTTTCCCTTTTCAATAAATAAATAAATTAGCAAAAATTCTAAACATTCCTTTTGAGGAATGTTTAAGACGCCGGTCTTAATAAGCCCTATACCTTGTGGTGAAGAGGCACCGTAAGACAGCTTCCTTTCTTACATTTCGATCATTAAACCAGGCGTTGGACATGATGAATGAGACAGGCCCACTATTTTAGACCTAGCATGAGTAGGGAGTAGTCGAAGATTGCGCGCAAAGGACCTTTGCCCCACAATCTGCGCCAGAGATACACCTAATTTAGGCGTATTTCTGTTTAATAAATGACCCCCCTAGTCTTTATGAGGTATTGAGTGCAGAACGATGGAAAAACAATGTAATTTTTTTTATCGCAGCACAAGGCCGTAATATAACGAAATATGAAAAAAAAAAGAACGGGTCTGAAGACTTTCCGCGCTAGATAGGTAGCATTTAATCTGTAACATGCAATTGTATGTTAAATAATTTTGCTTAATTTTATTTTAAAGTCAAATGGCACAGAAATTCCCCTGGATTGCATTGTTAGTGGTAGGATGAAGTCTTTGACTTGAGCAAGTGGGGAAGTTGTTAAGGAACATGATGCTGCCTCTATGCTTGCTTTATGGAAATAATTGTGACATGTATTCAGACAGGATAAAATGCATTTCTATAAAGATAAAGATTTTTTTTCAGTGACATCATGGGCTCCAATTTACAGGATCTATAATGGACAGGACAAATCTATTGTGATCTGTTGTCCAGCAGATGCGAATGTATCCTAATGCATTATAATGGGTCAGACATTATGTTGTAGAGGCTTTGTTCACAGTACTTGAGACCAAAACTTAATACAGGCTTAAAAATCAAAAATAGCTCAAGACTTCCACATTCATCTTCTCTGTTATTTTGAACCTATTATGTCTCATATTAAGATTAAAACTTAGAAATATATAAAGAAATCTTCTGTGTCCCAGGAGCAGGGACGGATTGGGAATTTAAAGTGTCTGTGGAAAAAAATTAAAGTAACCACTAAGTTTTAAGTGGGAAAAAATTGACAGACGGCAGGGCAACAGAAGTAGTCAGGGTCAGCAATACCTTAGTGCAGCACAACATACTACCCCAGCAAAACGAAATACCAAAGCCCAGCACAACCAAAATACAGCCCAGCACAAGATACTGCCACCACTGCGGCAGTATTTAAAAGTGTCATCCTCCAGAGTACTGCAATACAGTTGAATTCAGGAGGGCACCTGCGGCCGCAGGCCAGAAACACAAGTACCTGATGGTCCTAGCATTAACTAATGCTGAGAGGATCATTTGTACCTGAGCAGCAACCGTGAGAAGGGCTTGGGCGACCCCCTGGCATCGGCCCACCGAGAAATTTCCCTGTAGGGTCTATGCTCAGGCCCCCTCGGCCCAGGAGATTCACCATGACCTCTCCTCCTCTCTATCCCATGTCTGGCTGTAAGTCAACTGGCTGGAGTAGCAGCCTCCCCACTGCCCTTTCTGAAGTAGGACTCAAAGATCATTAAGCCCCACTGATATATTTCTACCCCATTAGTCAAATTAGTCACCGGTCAACAGGGTTGGACTGGGGTTCTTTGGGTCCACCAGAGGAAATTATTCTTAGAGCCCAACACCTATATCATCAATACAGTCTAATAGGTTTTGAGGCCTAGTGGCAATTTATTGTCTCCAAAGGCATCTTCAAATGTTTGTTTTCTACTGGACCTTTGGGGTACACTATGGTATCAGAGCCTGGGCTAACTAGAGAATCCTCTGGTACTCTAGTGGGCCAGTCCATATGCTGCTTGCCAAATATGGAACAGATCAGAGGGATTTTTACAAGGCTGTTTGTTTGAGCAACATACAGAACATGCTGCAGACTGTTAAATAGTAAGGCAAGATTCCCGATCTCCTTTTTTGCTTTTTCCATTCATTTCTACATATTATTAATAATAACTATTCGTTTTTACATCAGTGCAAAATGTCATATAAGCAAGAAATTAGAAGCAGACTAGCGGAACAGGGAATCTAAACACTTACTTCAAATTCATCACTGGGGGTTTAAGCAGGGGAACATAGTGTGATTATATTATTGCCTATCCTATTTTTATTACATTTCAAGAATATAATACTTAACGGGATAAGACAAGTAGACAATGAACATGTGATGTGACAGATAATAATTGCAATAATAATAATAATAATAGAGAGATACATGGGTGGGGAAAAAGCCCCCATTAGAGCAGGTCAAGTTAATATGGAGCCTCAGATTACACAGTTCCCACAATAGTCCCTAGGGGACCTTATTAGACATAATTAACAATAAAAATGGGCAGTAATAATCAGTATAAAAGCAAAAAGGAAGAATACAGAAATAGAAGGAAAGAAAAGGAAAAAAAAGAAAAAAATAGGGACCATAAGGGGAACAGTAAAAGAGGACACAGAGGCACAGGAGGTCTTTAGTGTGATTAGATGCTGCTACTTAACTTAATAAGAACCATCATTCAGTGCAAACATAACTATACATGCAAATATCACTAAAAATTGGAAAAAAAACACTAGAAAAAGGAGAGGCATTAAACGTTCCTTAGTAATTTAGAGAGGTTTTTCCATAACCACCTTCTATGATGCATGCCCAATAAAATACGCAAGGGTAAAACCATGCTATGAAGTGGTAAGTGTGAGTAAGCCCTAAAACACATTATGACATTACCTGTAAAATGACCATTTAAGCAAAAACTGGCGAGCTGCCTTAGGAAAGCTGGACCTCCCTTCATATGGTTTCAGTGCTTGCGTCACCACATTGTCGAGCCAGGCAGCCCACTGCTCCAAAGTGCTTTGCTGCTGAAGAGTCATTTTGAAGTCTGTTTCTAGTCTCTGCACCATGTTGTCATCACACTGGCACACCCAGGAAGCCTGCTCCTATCACAAACCAAGAGCCTGTTACATTTCACATCGCAGGGATTCAATCAAACGTTTCTTGTAAGGTGAGATGTCATTTTGACAATGTGAGCTAAATATGGTTTATTTAGTATATCCAACTATTGGCCATTATATACTACTAGTTGCACATGTTCGGGGATGGCAATTCACTGTTATTAAAACTTCTGCGCTGACGTTCAATGGTTTAATTCATGTTTGCTACCAGTTCCTCCTACCGTTCCAAAATGGCTGCTCATGGAGGGTCATGTGACCAGATCCGTCTATCAGTGGCCTCCATTGACTTACACTGTGGATAGACTGCACATTCACTGGTTCCCCTGTTCGTTCGCTGTGTAATAGGGACCACTGAAGGACACGACCTGTCACATGATCCTCCATGAACATCCATTTTAGGACTGCAGTGCCAGCCTGCAGGTAAGAGGAACTGTTTTTAAACATGAATTGAGCTTATTAAACTATCGGACAGCAGTTCGGATAGTGTAATAACAGTGCATTATGAAATGCCTTAATGGGCTGTTCCAAGCATATGTGCAGCAAGTGATATATAGTGGCCAACCACACCTTTCAGCCATATGGTTGCTCCAAAAACTTCAGCCAAGTCTCTGGCTGAAGTCTTAAAAGAAACCTGATGTGAAAGTAACAACATGTATTGAATTCTGAAAATCCAACATGGCGATGGCTAGAACTTAGGCTATGGTCACATTGGGTTTGGCAAACATGTTTAGTGTATGAGCCAGGAATGCTGCAAGCACACACGACCCCCCATTCACCTGGCAGGGGCCAAAACAGTGCCCATTTGGCCTCTGTTGGAGTTGTATGAACGGGAACATTTTTTTTAGCTATATAGGAAATCACAGGACACTGCACTTTCTATACAGTGGGCCACTGCAAAGAAAAAACATATACCACCCAGTTTTGCATTGTGCCCCACAGCTGACGTTTGGCACAGTATAGCTATGCAGTGGCAAACGTCAGAGATGTTGTCGCCACTGATCCAGGCACAGAAGAGTGCGCGGCGTGGTGCTCCCCCTCTTCTTCTTCTCTCTCCCATATTATACATCAAGGAATACTCCTAAAGTATGCTTCCAATGGGCAGACCAAATGTAGTGTGAACATAGCCTACATATAAAATAACCAATAGGATAGCTCTTGCATCAAGTAAATAGCACAGACCTCAGCATCCTGAACTCTAAACTTCAGAGTTTCAGGTTTTGAGGTCTTCACAGTAAAGGAAAAAAAAAACGAAAAACATGAAAACATTTCTGTTATAAACTACCATGCACGATACTTGTTGGGGACCCGTTATACAGGATTTGCCTGAGGAGTGTATGGTGTATAGCCGTAACCTTCATTCATTTCGTATTACCTGGACATTGGCAAAGTCCACGCGGTTGAGGTCATTAAGCATCTGGTTAATCTGAGATGTGTTCTGGAGCACGGCACGCGCCGCCTGAGCCAAGTGATTGAGAGATGTGTATCTTCGCAGAGTTTGAGCAAAGGCACTTACAGCAGCAACCTGCCAAACCAAAAAGGCATTATAGGGGTTGTGTCCTGAAAAATATTCTACATTTTTCAAACCAGCATCTGGATCTGAATACTTTTGTAATTGCATGTAGTTAAAAATCGAGTATAGTCACTGAGTTATTCACTGAAATCTATCTGTATAGCGCCACCTGCAGTTTGCTTTTTTTCCAAATTGTTTGTCCAGCTCACTGAGATGAAAGCACATGCTTAGTAGCATCCTTTAATTACCTTCAACAGAAAGGACATGCCCCCTGAACTGCCAGCTTGAAATAAATCTAGCAGAGCAATTGGAGTAATGAATAGCCAGATCTATGGATCCACAGGGCTGGTTCTGAGTTTGTTAGAAAGAGGTTGTCATGTACTATACGATTTTCATTTTTCCCATGATTAATGGGTTAACCCCTTTATGACTAAAGCTCCAGTGGCAACTTCCCCATTTCCGATTTATTTTTTTTGTTCAGAAACCCACTCACCTTGGTTTGCACCATTCTTTGTGGAATATTACTCATGGCACTAGAGAGCCAACCTTCAAGGCTTTTTGCAAAGTTTCGAACGGCTTGGGTCAAGGCACCTGAAGGAAAAGTAGAATTGAACAGATGTTAATTTCAACTGATGAGGAAAATGAGCGGGTACAGAATGAATGCTGCTCGCAACTAAAGGTTTACTACAACTGCAGCCAGTCTGGGCTGATAGATTGTGTCTACATACAGTGCAGCAAACTGTCAGGACAGAGATTTGTGCTGCTGCTGTATTCAGCTTATATTGCCTACACTGAAAACCGTTTCTCTCAGATGTGAGAAGTATGAGGTCTGTGCAGACAACAAGCAGAGATCCTGAAACTAGTATATTAGAAACTTGCATCATTTTTAATTAGACATGGATTAGCCTTTGAGTCAGTAAAACTGGAGACCCCCTTTTGGCCAGGTTCACATCTGCATTGTAAACTCCGGCACTGTATCCGGATTAACACCGTGCACCTCCGGAACCCCATTCACTGTAATGCAATCCGGCGGTGCACGGTAGTATCTGACTATGCCGGATATGGTGAACTCCGGGAGTCTGTTCCTCCGCCAGAACAGACTGCCGGAGTTCACTGCGCAGATGTAAACCCAGCCTTAAAGGGGTTGAGTCACTTCAGTAAATGGCATTTATAATGTAGAGAAAGTTAATACAAGGCACTTACTAATGTATTGTGATTGTACATATTGCTTCCTTTGCTTCATTCTTTTTCCCATCACATTATACACAGCTCATATCCATGGTTATGACGACTCTGCAAACCAGCAGTGGTGGCCATGCTTGTACACTGTAGGAAAAGGAACCGGCCTGTCTGGTTGGGACCGTGGGAATGCGCATAGGCTCTTTTTCCTGTAGTGTGCAAGCACTAGTGTCTTAACCCCTAGATACAAGCAGTGTATAATGTGATGGAAAAATGAATGAAGCCAGCAAAGGAAGCAATAAGGACAATCACAATACATTAGTAAGTGCCTTGTATTAACTTTCTCTACATGATAAATGGCATGTGCTGAAGTGAGACAATCTCTTTAACCCCTTATGGACCGGGCTCATTTTCACCTTATGGACCAGGCCATTTTTTGCAAATCTGACCAGTGTCACTTTATGTGTGAATAACTTTAAAACGTTTTTACTTATCCAGGCCATTCTGAGACCGTTTTTTCATCACATATTGTACTTCATGACACTGGTAAAATGGAGTAAAAAATATTTCATTTTTATTTATAAAAAAACTCCCAAAATTTTGAAAAAATTGCAATTTTCCAAGTTTCAATTTCTCTACTTCTATAATACACAGTAATACTGACAAAAGAATGTATTTATTCGCAAATTTTCCATTTTAATCAATTTTTTTCAGTAACTAAGCAAGGGTTAACAGCCAAACAAAATCCAATTTTTATAGCCCCGATTCTGTCGTTTGCAGAAACACCCCATATGAGGTCGGAAACTACTGTATGGTTTTTGGAAGGCAGATTTTGCTGGACTGGTTTATCTACACAATGTAGAGAGAAATAGAAATTCTGAAATTTCATCTCCATTTGCCATAAACTTTTGAAGAACACCTAAAGGGTTAACAAAGTTTGTAAAATCAGTTTTCAATACCTTGAGGGGTGTAGTTTATTATATGGGGTCACTTTTATGGAATTTCTACTCTAGGGGTGCATCAGGGGTTCTTCAAATGCGACATGGTGTCATAAAAAAAGGCCATCAAAATCTGCCTTTCAGGAACCATATGGCGTTCCTTTCCTTCTGCGCCCTGCCGTTTGGTCATACAGCAGCTTACCACCACACATGGGGTTTTTTTGTAAACTGCAGAATCAGGGCAATACATTTTAAGTTATATTTGGCTGTTAACCCTTGCTTTGTTACTGTCAAAAATGGAAAATTTGCCAAAAAATAGCACTGTTTTGGCACCGTTCTTATTTTATTTTTTTGACCGTGTTAATTTGAGGGGTTAAATCATGGGGTATTTTTATAGAGAAGAATATTACGGACACAGCGATACCCAATTTGTCTACTTTTTTAAAATTTATTTAGGTTTTACACTATATTATCCTAATTGAAATAAACTAATAAAATGTAACTATCTACACAGTCAGTTTTTTTTAAGTTTTTACCCGATCGTCTTAGGTAGGGGCTCATTTTTTGCGGGATGAGAGTATAGTTTTATTGGCACTATTTTGGGGAGCATATGACTTCTTGATCTCTTGCTATTACGCGTTATACTATGTAGGGTGACAAAAAAATTCCTTTTTTGCACTTTATTTTTTATTTTTTACCGTGTGAATCTGAGGGGTTAGGTCATGGGGTACTTTTATAGAGCAGATTATTACGGACCCGACGATACCCAATTTGTCTACTTTTTTCAATTTATTTAGTTTTACAAATAGTTTTTGATTAAAAAAAAATTTGCGGTGTCTCAAGTCTGAGAACCATAGTTTTTATCCGATTGTCAGTGGCTAAATGGAAATGGGGATAGTAAATTTAGTACTCCATGGAAGTGTGGTACTCCCTGAAGCAACCGGATGATCGGGGCAAGTGTCACACTGAGTGGTGGTGTCCTTCCGTATCTCCCTCCTGTGACACACACTGCATTTCTTTTGGGTTTGTCCCTTCCTTCCAGTATGGGGGACCACACCTGGAAAGTGTTGGCCAGGGACGATCCGGTGCCTCCAGTTCCAGAGGTACTCCGGCCTGCTCTTTCCCGGTCAGAAAAGATCAGGTCCTTGAGGACTGCCTCATAGAACTAAACAAAAATAAAACAATAGCTGATCTCAGGGAGACCAGCTACAAAAAACACAGCGGAGCCTCATTTAAGAGTCTCAACAAAATCTCTGCAAAATAAATGTGGAGCCCCAGTTATGGGTCTACAACACAATGAAAGCCAGATATCCCTCAAAGGAAGGAAAACCAAGCAAAGGGGTGTCTCCATTACAGAGATCACCAAATACACCATATTAAGTGGCCCCTATGTCAAGATCCCACTTTTTTACAAGCTTTAAGGATGTGACGGGGAAAACCTAAGCCAGTTATCCATCCACAGACAGCTGTTTTGGGGTGTTGCCCCTCATCAGTGCGGTGTAGGATTCTGGCTAACCGGGAGCTATGCCTTGGAGACTACTCAAACAATAGCTGATCTCAGGGAGACCAGCTACAAAAAACTAAAGGGAGAGCACAAAAGAGTTGTACATGGCAACCTGTACCAAGTAGATCGCAACTTTTTTGTACCATGCCCGGGTTTTGCGCATGGCATTATATCGCTTGAGGACTTGATCAGAGAGATTAACTCCTCCCATATACCGATTGTAGTCGACAATACAATTGGGCTTGAGGACCGTTGCCGAGGTACCTTGCACAGGGACAGGGGAGATGGTGTTACTGTGAACTGTGGACAGTACAAGGATATCCCTCTTGTCCTTATATCTGAACAGCAACAGGTTTCCATTGGTAAGGGCACGGGTCTCACCCCTGGGGATAGGTACCTGGAGGGGGTAGATAGGGAGGCCACGTTGATTTTTCTGCACGGTCCCACAAGTGGACGTGGATCTGGCAGCGAGGGACTGGAACAAGGTGATACTAGTATAAAAGTTATCCACGTACAAGTGGTAACCCTTATCTAGCAGTGGGTGCATAAGGTCCCACACAAGTTTCCTGCTAACACCCAGAGTGGGGGACATTCTTGGGGTTGAATATGGGAATCTCGCCCCTCGTACACACAAAACTTGTAAGTGTACCCTGAGGTACTCTCACAAAGTTTGTACAGCTTCACGCCATACCTCGCCCGCTTAGAGGAAAAATACTGGCCGAAAATGAGTCTCCCCTTGAAAGCAATGAGAGACTCATCAACCGCGACCTCCCTTCCAGGTACATAGGCCTCCACAAATTTAGCCCCGAAGTGATCGATGACCGGCCTGATTTTGTACAGGCAGTCATAGGCAGGATCACCTTGGGAGGGACATGCTGCATTATCTGCATAATGCAGGCATTTCCGGATGGCCTCAAACCGGGAGTGTGTCATTGCCATACTGTAAAGTGAGGTCTGTTAGAGAATGTCCCCACTCCAGTAATGCCTGACACTAGGTTTTTTGACTAGGCCTTTGTGCAGCACGAGGCTTTATTCAGTTATGTGCCGAATCCGTCCTTTCCGTTCTCCTGCTCCTATAACGGAGCAGGATAACGGAAAAGCTGAACGATGATGTGAACTCAGCCTAAACTGGCCACTGTGTATTACTATTCCACTTGTCCAGGGGTGATTACCTACAGCTCTGATTGCACAGTATCAAACTATGAAGGGACACACTCCCAACTGATAACACCTTGTTGTCAATTTAGTAATACACTTCCAAGCGGAATAACAAGGGACTGGCACAAGCAGAATTCTAAGAAAAAAAATACCCTAACAACTATTATTTTTAATTCATCTGGTCTTGCAAGTTACAGGATCTGTACAAATATCACATTTGGCATTCTGATAAAGTGCATTATGCCATAGTGGTATAAAATGTGAAGGGTTTAAAGAAGGGAAAGGTTGGTAAGCATTAACCCATCACTACTTCTCTTTCCGAGGTAGCAGACGAAGGTCATAAGCCTGTTCATGTAGTGGAAAGCCGTAGGCGTCAAATTGTTCTGTGCTATATAGCATGTAATAAGCCCTGCGCCACACAGACATACACATCAACTGAAAGCAGCTTTGTTTGCCACAAGGTTCTTTGAGATTACGGCTCTTAGAAAATCACATTGACTTTCAAATTCCTGCTGCTTGGCTCATGGGCAGGATACAGACACACGGGCTGCTGCAAAATAATGACTGGACGGACAAAATATCGTAACCAGTAAGCACAACTACTACATTCATGGAAAGAAAAAGAAGATTATCCGTAATCCCCATTAGTAAGATTGCCTGCGTTTGACATGGATGGTGTACATGTTCTTAGAGCAAGAAATGTTTTAGCGGCATAAAGTGCAAAATTACACAAAGCATTACGTAGGAGTACTGGCCAGTGAGTCAGTGCGAGCTACACTGCCAGCTCAGCCAGACCTTGAACATCTCATTTTATACCTTCATGTCAGATATTAGAAGTACGCATATTATAAACGGCTCAAGGTCAGAAGTTATTGTACCAGCACTGTTCTATCATGTAGGGATTAGAACTGGTTCGTGACACATTGTAAGAAGACAACATAAAAATCATACCACCTATAAATGCACGATTGCCTGGAGAATTGGAGCTATTGTACCCATCGTGCTGGACTCTGGAAGCTTGTGGTCCTAGTATTGAAAAGGCACTTGCATAAATGTAGTTGGCAGCCTTTTTAGTTGCTAAGCTTAACACTATAAATGTGGTAAATTATGTATATTATCAGTAAGCAAGCGGAATGGGGTAGCAAAATGGCATAAATTAACTGAAGAATAAGGTATTTTTGCCGAATAGCTTTTTTTGAAGCCTATTTGTCGGTAAAAGTGGCCAGAGCTCCATTGTCCATGGGTGCAATCTTCTGATGTGTACCAATGACTGATCAGAAGCTCATGGTTGGATTACCACCTTCAAATATAATCCATCATACGTTGGCTTCTACTCTACACATTCTCTCAAACTTACTAGGAATTGGTCTTAGGACATCAGGAATGAGGATCTCCACCAGAGCTTGGTACATCACGTGGTCACAGTTGCACATCCACTTCAAAATGGATTCATTTTTGCAGAGCAAAATCAACTTTGATTTTGGCAGTCTGCTTTCCATTTCACTCAGGTTGCTGCCAAAGAGATGAGATAAAAATGAAATCTGTTACAGTGAGGTACACCATGAATTATGGGAAAACACAACAGATGGTAAGATGTAACTTTATTTCAAACTAATTCAAGCATAATACATGCATAGAGACTTAAAGGGGCTGTCCAGTTTAGACAACCCACTTCCCTGTTAGGGAATTCTGAGTTAATAGAATAGGTCCCCTGTTCAGAGACCAGTTACAGAGAGTCTCTTGCTTTGGAGCACCTGTCCTTTCCTGCATAAGGCTAGTTTCACAATAGTCGGATACTACCATTCCCCGCTGGAGACCTTTGACTATAATCGCTAACACAGGAGATAGGTGCATTTACATGCTAATGCCATCGCTCTTCCCCTTAGTGTCTCATTGTTTCCTGGCAGCAGATCGTTCTGTGTAAATGGAAACAATGATCTTTTGTGCTGCACAAAATATACAATTACCCGATGATTCGCTCGTTCATCGGGTAATCGGCGGTGCATTTACTAGTAACGCTGGTTATCGATGATCTGTTCAAGTGTTGGCCCGTGTAAAGAGCCCTTAAAGTATAACTGTCAAATTTTTTTTTTTTTTACTATTGGATTTTGGTGATTAATATCACCTTGTTGGCCCTGTTTTAATTTCTGATTATTTAATAAATAACCCCTAAAAGCCACCTAAAAGTCCCCAGTATTGGCTATTGTTACCTGAGATAAAATCAGGTTGCTATGCTCTTTCCGTCTACCAGATGAGGACGGAGCACCGCTGGCTGCGTGCACTGGGAACTGATAGTGAGCATTGTAAGGGAATGTATAAAAAGCCAGGTTCTTCCTGACAGGAGATAACAGTGCTGGGCTGTGTGTGTGAACTTCTCCACATGCCTGTGCTTGGCAGACACTCCCTTAGCAGTGCAGGACAATGTGGCTGCTCAGTGTATAAATGACAGCCTTATCTGATAAGAGGAGAGCTTGTAGAAGGACTACAGGCTTCAGCCAGACCTGGGAACTTCACTGCAAGACCCCCCTATACAGAGCTGGTCTTCACTAACTTCACTGCAGGTGTCCTATGGATTAGCCTCAGGGCTGAGGGCGGCCATCTTAACAGAATAGTGAAATTGCAGTTTTATGCAGACTGGTTGCTAAGGGCTGAATCTTATTAAATAAGGGGTAAGTAAGTCTAATAGTTATTGATTCAGGTATATTATCATATTAGTAACTACATATATGAAAACTGAAATTAGGGTCTAAATGTGACAGTTATCCTTTAAGCCACTAAACTAAAGCTACAAACAGTTTTTGGCTCCTCTCATCCTACCACACCATGGCTTTACTGCTCATGATATACTTCTAAAGTATATGGACCATATGTGACTAGTAAAAACAATTTCACATTCACAAATAATATGGATATGTGCTTATTTGAGTTTGGGGAATCTGGTTTTAATTTTATATCTATGCAATATTGTGGAACCAGGAAAAGGTCTATTTTGGAATGAAGGATTCTTTACTTACCCAGTTTCTGTAATGGTGGTGCCGTCAGCTGTCGTGGTGGGAGAGTAGCGCCAAAAGGTTTGCCACAGTTTCTCAATCAGGCTAAACTGCAGGTTTACCACAACGTCCAGTATTGCCTAAGTGATCAAGGACAATAAAAATCAGCCACATTTCTTGTTAACTGTTGCGGTTTTAACATTGTATAGTTTCATAATGCCCATCTCAGTGAGAACAGCAGTACCATCAGAAAGCAAAAGTCAAATAGTAGTAAATGCATATACTGTACATGTGCCTTTCCATAACTTGCACTGCACAGAACTGTGTGTAGATCTATCTTTCATCATCATGCACTGTTCGGACCAGGATCCAGTGTTTATTCATTTTTATATAACTTTAATAAAATATAAATAATTTGTCTGATACACAGCTCAAAATCTTTTGCGTGGGCATAGATGTGATTCATAGCATTCAAGTTGTCTGTGGCAACCACTAGAGGGAGCTACTGCACTTAATACTAATACTTTAATAGCAGTCAATGTGCAAACAAGGTGCAGTCAATTTTGACCAACTAAAATAACAGGGACCTCCATTTAACTGCTGGAGCACTAATAATAATCCTACTATAGGGGGTTGTATCACAGGAAAAGGCGTTTTTCCACGATTTTATTATTGATGACACATCCCCAAGATAGGTCATCAATATGGGAGACAGACTCCTGACACCCCCACAGATAAGCTGTTGAAGAGGCTGAGAGCTGCCGCCTCTTCACACTCTACTAAGCACAGCACCGTACATGGAATAGTGGCTGTTCTTGGTATTGCAACTCAGCCTCGTTCATATGACATCACAGGCCTAGGATCAGGCCTTGCGAATCTCACCAGAGCGCGCCTCTTCAAACAGCAGATTGGCTGGGGTGCCCGGACTTGGAGTGCTCCACTGATTTGATACTGAAGACCTATCCCGAGAACAGGTCATAAGTCTATAAATTCTGGAAAACCTCTATAAAAGTTAAATTTATCTGTTAGATTTCTAATTTTCTAAATTTTTGCCTAGACATTGCTGGTGCATACTTGTTACTTCTTAGAATGTCAGCTTGATATGCACAGTGCTGGTGGTCACACATTCTCAGTCATTAATTCCCACCACCCAGATTCTCTGCTACAAGGGTGCCATAGAGATTACTGCTATAGTATATGGCAGGGATGCTCAACCTGCGGCCCTCCAGCTGTTGCAAAACTACAACTCCCAACATGCCCTAATAGCTGTCGAGGCATGCTGGGAGTTGTAGTTTTGCAACAGCCGGAGGGCCACAGGTTGGGTATCCCTGGTATAGCACAACCAATATGAATTACTGCACTAGAAACATAAGGTGGAAATATCTAGATACTAGGCCATACTTCAATGATTCCAAATGAAATATATTTTACATGATCACAGAAATGTAATTTTGAATTGTAGGACAAGTCCTCTCACTGAACTCACAGAGTTGTAAATGGCGGCCTATCTTCTGTTCTTTTTATTGGAATTGTATATGGTTAAAGTGCTTTTCTAATAATAAAACTAATAATATAATTTTATTTCACAAATTTTTAACTATTTCTCAGGATCTATATACAGGACTTAATCCCCTAGTAAGTCTCTAAAATAAGAAACAACTTTTTTCCAAACTCCAACACACCCTGAAATAAAGATGAAATAATCCAGAACTTTTCATACTCCACAAATGTCTTTGTGTGAATGGAAAGTGGATTACATACCGAGAATTTGAAATTTGTTTCACAATAAAGAAATCATCCTATAGGGTTCCTATAAAATTGTGGATTTATTCTTGTCAAAAATTCACCACTTCAGGGTATTATATATGGTATATACAGATGTTTTCTTTCTTATCATCCTTTTGGCTTGAAGGAGTTGTGCAGTGGTTTAATCTGACACCTGGCACCTCCATCGATCAGCTGCTTGAAGGGGTCATAGGGTTCGTGCAAGTGCTGCTTCCGCTTCAAAATGACCTGCTTGTCGTCTACATTGTAGCAGTGATTACAACTGCACCATCCTATTCAAGTGACTGAGAGAAGCAGTGGTCATGATACTACACCACTGCTGCAAAGGAGACAGTATGCAGGTAATTTTGAAGAAGGCGCAGTTTTCGAATGAATGCTGCAACCCCTTCAAACAGCTGATCGGCAGGGGTCCCGGGAAGTCAGACTCCCGCCAATATGATATTGATATTAAGACACTAAGCAACCCCATTAACACATCCCAAGATAAGTGGCACAAGATAACCAGCTTTCAATAAAAAACATGATTTTGTTGATACAGTTTCAGGAGATGTGTACGCAAATGTGTCTAATACTGGCCACCTGGTGGTTGTGGTGTGAACTGCAGCCTGTCAAGGGTTTTGCAAACATGTTGTGATAATGTACTGAATTTGTATACGGATAAATTGGAGTCTGGAAACCAAATTCCTAGAAAAGTAAGGGTGGATACTTCTGTATGATGCAACCAAATAAAAACTCGTGAGAAGAAAAATATTTAACACTTCCAATGTGGAGACGAATGAAGATATGTATACACTTAATTGCATGTGTACTGTAATAGAGGACTTTTTCTTAAAAAACTGGAAGCATGGCTAGTACCTATAGCAAGGTGCCAAGCTTGGATGTTACATTGTAGCCAAATCTTGCCCTTATGGGGAAAAAATTATAATTAGGGATAATCACCCTAAGATATCACCCCGAGGAAGATGTTCTTATCGTAAGCTCAATATAGATGACTACTAGAAGGTGGAGTCACTAGGGATTTTAAGCAGCATCAACAATTTAAGTATTATTAGCATTATGAAGAGAACTATACCTGACTTACACATGAGATGTAATTTAACCCTTCAGCTAAGGACTACATTTCCACCAGTACACAACAGGTCTATAGCAAAGCTTTCCCCAGAACAAACTACAGAACACAATGAGTAAATAAAGTAGTGAGGGAGTAGTAATTCTCACAAAGACATTGCAGCCTCACCTCACAGTGCTCCCGATACAGAGTCTGCAGTGACTTGATATCTTCAAAGGTTGTACCATCTGGCAGAGAAGATATTTCAACTTCTGCAAACTCTGGAAGTGCTCTAGACGCATCTGTTGCCATAACAACATAATGGAAGAAAGATATTGTGGATGGTGCCAATTACAGCTTCATTAGGAAAATATTTAAGAAGCATAGCAAGACAGACATTCTGAAAGGTCACATTACTTAATGAACAGAGGCTGGCAAGATTGTATTTTTATTCTTTTCTTAGTGTTGTTATAAAAAATAGAGAATATTTTTAAACAAACCCTTGGATGAGATACATGTATCAAATTAAAACATTTGCAAATGCATGCGTCTTCTGGATACAGCTCTTTGTACACAGCACGACGCTATGGTATATGTAAGCTATAAAAATAGCTGATGTGGGTTAAGCTGAAGAAGAATACGTGCAGCAGACATATGAAGTCTAGCATCTTTATCTATATATACAGATAGGATCGTAGGCATTAAAGAGGTTTTCCGAGTGTTTTATATTGATAACCCCTCAGTATGTGATCAGCAGTGGTCCGACTCCAGGCACTCCTGCCGATCAGTGGGCCTCCCTGCAGCTTAGCGAGCACAGCCCCGTACACGGGGATAGTGACTGTGCTTGGTATCACAACTGAGGGCATTGCACTTGAATGGGACTGCGCTGTGCTTGGCCACATGACTGATGAATATGACATCATTTAGGAACAGCCCGCGGCACTCAGTGACCCTCTTCAAATAGCTGATTGGCAATTCAAACCTACACCGATCATATCCTGGGGATAGGTCATCAGTATGAAACACTGAAACAACCACTTGAATGCAGTGCAGCATGACAACCTATACTGCCATGTAGTATGATTTACTAGGCCGCTATACAGTTAAATGATAAAGGTTTCATTTACCAACTGCGAATACCTGCTTTTTTTAAGTTACTGCATATCTGTAGTTGTTGCCTCAAGAATAGGCGATTCAACACCATATATCATGGTACAAGTATACAATCCCACCACTAGTAGAGAAGTTTATGTTCAGATGATCTCTTATAATGCAGTAGGAAAATTAAAGGGGTTGTCTCCTGGAATTACAGAAGCAGTGTAGATTGGTCTGCCACAATGTTTGCATAGTTCTCTTTCACTACAAAGGTAAACAGCGGAGTGCTAACCCCCTCCAATGTTTCTGTAAGCCCAGCCACCTGAGCCAGACCACAGTTCCATCTGTGGGAACGGAGAGGTGGGACAACCCCTTTAAAGAATGTTCTCTCTAATTTATCTCTATTAGTTCAGCCAGATGTATTGTGTGGTTATTAATTCAATCTATAGTCAATTCTATCAAACATGTAACAAAAACACCATGATTACAACCAATGATCAGTTCATATGGTAATGGGTAATGTCACTGTGTATATAATCTCTCTGGAAATAGTTTCCAAACTTTGGCACTTAATCTTTCTGCATTTGATTATTAAAAACGCATAAGCATTGGTTTTCATGTCTACATAAAGATATTTTATACTAGAGATGATATGAAAACATGTCTGTAAAAGTAGAGAACTGCAATAGTATGTGTCAGCAGCGTCTGAGCTGTCACATTTAAGGCACTAGGATTCCCTCTTTCATTGCTCGAGCCCCCTGCAGGCCAACACAAATGTAAGAGACTCAGGGGCTGTGAACTCAGGGTTCGGAAAGGAGAGAGAACCAAGCAAGGTAAGAACAGGACCAAAGAATGACACAGTAGGCGCCCAGTAAGTGAAGGCAGCCGCGAGAAAGTCAATGGCTTTAGGAAGATGAAAGTGCAAAAAGATACATTCACAGACTACACAGTGCTTCTAAAAAAGAGAAACACACAGAAAAATGCACAGAATAACAAGGACAACAGGGTGTACTCGAAAAGAGATTGAAAACGCTTACAAAAGGATACTTAGTGACATAGGATTTCTAGATTGCAAGCTTCTTAGTACCGTAGCTACAAGGTTACTTGCAACTTTGTTAAAATACACCTCCATTTCAATTATACCGATCTGAACTAAAGGTTGCATACATATCTGTATGGCTGCTGTGATTCAGCAGCATAGACATACATAACTCAGATGAATTTAAAAAAATGTACATAACATTTTCCTTCCTTGCATAGCCTTTCTCCAGCTTGCTGTCTGGGCATTGGAACATCATAAAGCATTAAGGAAAGGGTTGGCTGCTCAAGATTCATCCCTATAAGCCAGAGCAGAAAGCCATTGCATCTTGGAGTCCTCTGGGGAATCCAAGATGGCGCCCGGCTCAGGCTGTGTGAAATCGCTCGAGTTCTCAAGAATCTCGCGAGAACTCGAGCTTTTTCTCCCTGGCTGAGAGCGGGGCGTGCTAATTGGATGCGCTCCGTGCCAGGGAGAAGAAAGCCACGCCCAGGAGAACTTTTGCAGGACCGCCCAGTTGAGCCGAATGGCTCATTTGCATATGAGGCGCGAATTGTTGCGGGGGCCACTGCGGACAAACGGGGGCAAATTTTGGAAAATGAAAAGCTGAAACAGCACCACCCGGGGCCGCCATGTAAGTGGATATATGTATTTTAATGTGCATTTTCAGATGAAAGGTCCTCTTTAAATCAAGCCTTTGTAAAAAAAAAAAAATAAAAAAAAAAAATTAAGGGTACTGCCACACGTTCATGCAGTTGATGAAGCCAAACTCAGGTGTGGATCATAAAGGAGAGAAAGAGCAGATACAACTTCTCCATGTTTTTGAATCCACTCTTGGTTTTGGCTTCAAAAACTGCAAACTCTTACTCTTAGTAAGCAATCTGTATTATTTCTCTGTGTATTCATTAAAATAAGTTCTGACATAAACATCAAACTCATATTATTTTTATAAAATAAAAAAAAACTTAATAAAAAGTACAATACAAAACCCAGGCCACCCCCCACTCTGGTTGAAATACAAAATCAATGTGCGATACATCGTACACAAAGTAGCGTAGATAAGCAGTGATCCACAAAAAAACAGAAGTATCATCATCCCTCTGGGAACAGAGTATGGAGGAAAATTATCAAAACTTGTGTTATGGAAAAGGGACTTAATTGCCCATAGCAACTAATTAGATTCCACCTTTAATTTTTCAGAGCTTCTTTAGAAAATGAATCAATCTGATTGGTTTCTATGGGCAACTATGCCCCTTTTACTTTACATCAGTTTTGATATATCTCCTCCAACGTTCTTACCTAAGAACTGTTGATGGTGTTGACTTTGAGCAATGACAGTTTGCTCTACTGATGCACCAGTCTGAGCTCCACTTCCAGCAAATCCATCCCCCACTCCATCCACCTTCTGCATAGGCTTGTACCTATGAAACAGAAAGGAAAAACTTATGGACTGATCATAGTAACATAGTAACATAGTATATAAGACCGAAAAAAGACATTTGTCCATCCAGTTCGGCCTGTTTCCTACAAGTTGATCCAGAGGAAGGCAAAAAAACTACCTGTGAGGCAGAAGCCAATTTTCCTCACTTAAGGGGAAAAAAAAATTCCTTCCCGACTCCAATCAGGCAATCAGAATAACTCCCTGGATCAATGACCCACCTCTAGTAGCTATAGCCTGTAATATTATTACACTCCAGAAATAAATCCAGTCCCCTCTTGAATTCCTTTATTGTACTCACCATCACCACCTCCTCATCATCCACTTCAACACATAGAGGGAATATGGAATTTACTTTATAACATCAATATCTAAAAATAGGCATTATTATCAGGTAGATGCCATTAGGTCTAGAAGTATTTGGACAGTGACACAATTTTCATAATTTAACCCCAAAAATGGACCTGAAACAAAGCATTTAAGGTGTGATTGAAGTATAATTTAAACTGAAAGTTTACTCTTCAGTCAAATCTATTCTTGTGTTGTACAGAGGCTAAATCACTATGATAATGTTACTTTCCAAATACTTGTAGACCCCAATATAGAAAAATTAAGATAAATGAAAGAACCATTGCAAATAGCTGAGCACATATGGTGGTCTAGGTTCCTAATACATTTTGTTTTCCCCTTTAGCCTCCAGTCAATTATCTCAAGAGCTGAAGCTGAAAATGTTTCCATATCTCTTCTGGGTAAACCCAAATAGAGAGCAAACTCTCAAAAAACTCATTATTGTTCTTGGGATCCCACTGACGATATATCAATACATTTATTGTATGCTGTGCTATAATGATGGTATAAAAATGGAAAACTCAAATACCGTAACATAAATTAACTAAACTACACTCATGCCATATGATTCATTCTACGCATTCTCCTGAAGAAAAAATAATATCTTTGAAACCGCATTCACTTAATTTTATTAAGACATAATCATCTAGCTTATGAAGCAGCAATAGCACAAAGCACTCAAATAGGTGGGGAAAAACGATCAACATGAAGCTTAAAAGGGTTGTCCGGGTTCAGAGCTGAACCTGGACATACCTCCATTTTCACCCAGGCAGCCCCCCTGACTTGAGCATCAGAGCAGTGCGATCTAGCGCAGGGTAAGGGAGCTCATCGGAGCATGAGATGCTCCAATGCTAACATCAGGGGTGCTGCCTGGGTGAAAATGGAGGTATGCCCTGGTTCAGTTCTGAACCCGGACAACCCTTTTAATATAGAGAATCAATAGCATATATGGTACATACAATGTGGCCAAAACGCACCTTTGTTTCTGCTGCATGGGTTGCTGTCGCATAGCCATATATTGCATGTCCTCTTGTAACCTATTAAGAGGGGAATCTGGCTTGACACGAATTCCATAGTAGTGGTATTTTGAGTTGCCCCTTTGGAAGAAAAAAAAAAAAACATATTAGTACAAAATAAGCATAAATTTATAGAGTAAAATAAATATTTACATTTCTTTGCTCTAGGTTAGTCTACTTCATCTAAAACTCGGAAGTCAATGGAAAGTAATGGGTATTTACAGGGAATTTATCACCTATAAGAACCTATAAATTTATATTCATTATTTTCTACAGTAGAGTGTTCTAAGCATGCTCTGTGACCAGTGCAGAGGTCATTGTGCAGGAAGGGGAAGTAGATAAGCTGTGATCATCACCTACTGTGAATGGCGGACTCTGTATTATTTACATATTGACATTATTTTTTAATGTATTCCTGTCTGTAATGACAACGAGGACTGCTGATAAGTGATCTCTACAGAACAGCCTACTATAAGGCTCAGTGGTCAAAGTGAAATCTTCAAGATTTCAGCATATTTTTTTAATATAGTGACATGGAAAAAATAAAAATCATCAACAATTCTTAAAAATATATATTTAATATAAAAAGTTTATTCAAACAATAGTTCACAACTTCAGGGGCAATTTTTTTAATGACTGCATGTTACCCATTTTTGGTTAAAATCATTTTTTCAATTGGGCTTTATTAAAAATATTGAGTTGTTGTGTCACAAAGGGTTAACAGTTTTTCTAGCTGACTGGTACCTTATCTCTAAACTACTAAGAGGCCATAAGAATGTGGCTTAAATAAGTGTTTATCAGTAAGATAAGAGCTGAGCTATAATGAGTGCTTATAATGTCAGAGAGCAGAGAAAAGGAGCCTGTCTGCTCCCCAACTGACGGAAAAGTCAGAAAATACAAAGGGTGCTATTAGAGCATGTCAGCTCTGTACAGAATAAAAGGCTCCCTATTTTTAATAAAGACCAATTAAAAAAAAAATAATAATAATTTTTAGCTCAAAATGAGTACAATGCAAAAAATAAATAAAAAATTGCCCCGAAAGGTGTACATAGCCTTTACTGTATTACATAGATCAATTAGATGCAAAACAAGCAGTCACTGCATCTAAACCCTTTCCTTGATGACCTTTCCTATGTGTTTCCCTCTGGTATGAGTGTTTCAGCTAGAAATTATCAACACAGATATATATGTGAAGAAATTTGAAGTGTGACATAAACTGGTGAATAATGTATTAAACAATTCTAATTACACAGAGCAAGAGAAGGAAACATTGTCATAATCTTCTTATGAATATTGTCAGCATGAAAGTCAATTAATAAGTACGTTAATTATAATTACCAGACCCGGGATTGTATTTATGTAATAAGAATATGTATACTATATCTGATTAGAATTAAAAAAGCGCTATCACTGATTGAAGTTACATAAGGCAGTTGTAGGCGGTTTAGAGTAGAGATAAATCTTCTTATAAAGCTGGTAATCTGCCATTTTTATCATATAAATGATGTTATATGCATCTTAACTTACCTACAATATAAATATTTCCATTTATAAATGTGACTAAATACAACTAATTATACGAAATAAAAACAGTAACATAACAAATATAGTGTAGCAAACGAAACGTTACATACAGTATGTCAGTTATCTCATCAAAAAATGTATGGGTGTATTAACCTCCACTAAACTCATATTCTGTGAGAAGATGGAAATTTTAAGTTCTTTTAATGTACCTAGCAACTATTTTGTCCCTATATTTTGCTAAAGTCACAAACAATGTGACAGGAGATAAAGGCTATCCTCGCATAAAGGACATTAAAAAGGAAAGGATCCTGCTACTGACAAATGCTCACTCTGGACTATAATTTATACTGTTAATCTTTGCAGGTTCTATCCTATATACATGGCCGTTTTAAGCGTAAGGGCTCTATTAGAAAGACTTTTGGGCCAATTGTTCGGAACATGTACATAGGAACACTCATTCCTGATATCCAGCCTGTATAATCGAGCCACCGATCAGCCGCTAAACGAGAAAATTTCTTTTATTAGTATGAAAGATGCACAACTATCGGCATCACATCTCCTTGTGTAATCAGGGATGTGCTGCCGATAATCAGTAAAAATGAATGAGGGAGGAACGGCTGCAGTATCAATCCTTCCTCTCACCTTCACTCTGCACCAGCCTGTGTAACAGGCTGGGCAAACGAGCGCCGATGGATGCGTTTATTGTCCATCGGTGCTCGGCCTGCTTGAACATCAAGCAGACTAACGGGGCCTTTAGATGAAGGTGAGGGATGTACATATATCCCCCACTCCAGTGTAAAACATCATGTCAGCTATGTTGGGGGACCATGTTCCCATTACAAAAATGTTGTATCCCTACCTAAAATGCTACTTACTAATTACATAACATATGTTGTGCTGAAATGTGAGATATTAATCAACATATCTCTTTACATTTATTATATTTCTATCTATCAAAACTCATCTGTAACATATAAAAATTGAAGCCAAGACGTTGATAGCTTTCAAAAATGTATCATTAAAGGGTAGTAAAAGATAGTATACCTGTTTCCTTTCAAAAAAGGACATTTGTCCACAGTTTGTGTGTAGTGTTGCAGCTCAGCCCCATTCACTTCAATGGAGCTAAGTTGCAATACCAGACACAACCCCTAGAACGGTATACTGCTGTTTCTGGGAGAAAGCCGTCATATTTCCTAATCCTGGACAACCCTCTTAAATTGTACCTAAACCATAAATAAATTATTTTCTTTAACACTATTATCAATCTCCTAAAAATCACTTTCGTATTATATTTTATTCATTGATTTTATTGTATTCCTATCAAAACAGGCACCCGAAGTTCGGGCCTGTCTGCAGCGCTGTTCACTGCAGCGTATACAGAATCCGGACACTTAGCCATGTATATAGTGTACAGATTCTGGGGCACATTTATTAAGACCGGCGGTTTAAAGGCCCTGTGCCGGCGGTGGATCCGCTGAAGTTATAAAGAGGTGCAGGTCTCGCTTCCTTGCTGGCTTACATTTAGACCATTTTCTACGCATAAAACAGGCATAGAAAATGGTAAATGAGACAGGCTTTCCGGCCCATCCCTTCCCCTGCCCACGCCCACAGGGGAAGACCTAGCATGAGCGGGATGAAGTCACAGATAGCTGCACAACTAACCGTTGCGCCGCCATCTGTGCCTGAAATACGCCTAATATAGGCATATTTCAGTATAGTAAATGACCCCCTCTGTGTTCTACAATAGATGCCGCAGTAAGAACAAGATTACACATTGCTTTGCCCTGGGGCTCTAAGAAGAGGCTGTCACCACCTAGTGTTAGAAAATTTAAACCGCATAAGTAGCAATAATTAAGTACGTATAATAGCACCATATATTAGAAAATTCACAAAATAGCAAAAAATCTCCATTTTGTTATTTCCCACAAAAAAGGACAATGGCCTTGCACCTGGGTCCCTTCGACCTCTGGCCTACTTAGAAAATGCTATGGCTAAAGTTACACCCATGACAGAATCCATAAATCATATACAGTGAACAACGCTGTAGACAGGCCTAAACTTGAGCTTGAATGTTTAAGCATACGGTAAGTCTATTTTTTTATACCAACCTGGTTCCCAGTCTTCTTGTTCGGAGTCCCATGAATATGGAACGGATAAGTTTTCCAAAGGATGCAGCATTGACTGGATCTAGTTTGTGCTCCTGACAGTGTCTAAGGTAATGATTGTATAGGGTACTTCTGGGGAGACTAACTCCTTCAGCAGTCTCATAGTTATCCAACAGCCACTGGAGCTAGAAGAGAAGAAAGGTACACTCGTCCTTAACATACACATATGGAAGACTAGCATACCAGACACTCTACACTGAAATCTTGTCTACTCAGTTATAAAGTTACTTATAATTAAATCCATATATAAACAATGCAAACCACTGTAATGAAAAGCGCTCTCTTAAAAAGACATAATGCAGCTACTCAATAAAGCCAACTAACGGAGTACTAATATGAGTAATAAAACGGCTTATAGTAGCATTTGATCTTTTTAGCTATTATACAAGTCCAGCCTTTGAATTGAAATGAAGCTAGAAAGTGCAATTGCGTTCATTTAAAAACAGCTGGAGATCGGCAATTTAATCTCTTTGCTTCAATTTTCAGGCAGCGCTTCCAATTTTCCCCAGTAGGCATTAGTTTTATAATTATACCCACTAGAGAACTGCTTGTATTGAAAATTGTTGCATTGCTAACATTTTTGTATATTTTTTGTTTTGCTTTTATAGATTTGTTTTTCTCTTAAAAAAATAAATAAATGGATAGAAAAAAAATTCTGAAAAAAAAACCAGTTCCCGTTACAAAATACAGTTAACAAAAGAATTGTGCATTGCCATGTCATAAAAATGTTATGTTCTGTTAGTTAAAGGGGTTGTCTCACCTCAGACATTGGAGGCATATCGCTAGGATATGCCCCCAATGTCTGATAGGTGCGGGTCCCACCTTTGGGACCTGCATTTACTTTTATAATGGGGCCTGCAAAGTTAAAGAGGGCGCAATGCACATGTGCAGCTGCCCTCCATTCATTCCTATGAAGGCTTTGAAAACAGCCGAGCGGTGTGCTCAGCTAGTTACGGCAGTCCCACTGAAATGAATGGAAAGCGCGCAGCACAAGCACGGCCACCGTTCCATTCCTTCTTATGGGGCTGACAGAAATAGCCGAGCCACCACTCGGCTATTTTCAGTGCTCCCATAGGAATGAATGGAGGGTGGCAGCGCATGTGCGGTGCGCCCTCCTTTACTTTGCAGGCTCCATTCTAAATATGGGGACCCGCACCTATCAGACATTGGGGGCATATCCTAGCAAGGTTTGACAACCCCTCTAAATCTGAAATGTATGGTTTTAAATGGTCTTACGACAAAGTGAACAAAATTAAGCCTTTGTAATACCCCTAAATAGGGAGTCCTACAATTAAATATTACATTCATGATGGATCTAGAAAAACAAAAAGAGCAATAAAACTGTTTTTGTTGCCCATGGCAACCAATCAGCGCTCAGTATTAATTTCTTAACATGAAGCCCAAGGACCTTTCAACTGGAATATTTTAAAAAGAATTATCCTGTGTCTAGATATTTCTGTTCCATACCTTTTATGGTGCTCTCTGATGTCCTTCAGATTCCATTCTCAGAACAACCAACAAATGTGTCCAGTGCTGGTGAGAAGAAGCTCCTTCTAGAGCCCAGATCCTTATTGGGCGGCCAGAGTCGCTCTGCTGCCTGTGTACAGGAGGACCTGTGTGGTGGGACTGAGCTACTGGGCATGTGTGTCCAATGGCACTGGTCATATTAGATGGATATTCTGAGATTGGAATCAAAAAGACACTAGGGGACGCTATAAAACGTATGTAACAGCAATATCTTCACACAGGAGCATTTTTGTAAATGTTTCCAAATGAAAACTATTATGTTTTGCATGCTCTAACACTGATTTTTGTTAGTTAATCTTGGAGATAAGATTATTCATTTTGCTCACTTATATAGTGCTGACATATTCCGAAGCGCTTTACAGACATCATCTTCACTGTCCCCAATAGAGCTCACAATCTAAGTTTCCTATTAGTATGCCTTTGGAGTGTGGGAGGAAACCGAAGTACCCAGAGGAAACCCACACAAACACGGGGAGAACATACAAACTCCACACAGAAGTTTTGCTTAGTTGGAATTGAACTTGGACCTGAATGCTGCAAGGCACCATTGCTAACCTCTGAGCCGCCATGCTGCGCATTTATGACTTCCATATTATTCCATACTTTACGCTAAAACCAATAAACAGTAAGCTATAATCATAAAAATATTTAAATCCAATGGATAATATTTCTGCTTGGCTAATGTATTGTCAGAATAAGTCATCAATATCAAATTGGTAGGGGTCCAACACCCCCACCGATTAGCTGTCCCAGGCTGCTACAGCGTCACTACACCATGTACGGAATTGTCTGCCTCAGCTCTGTCCACTGTATAGTTTTCAGTACTGCAGCCCGCCCAAAACAGCTGATTGGTTGGAATGCCAGGTTTTGGACCCCAATCAACCCATCTGTAACTGTTGACCTGTCCTGAGCCTGGAAAACCCCTTTAAACTCCAACTTGGTTGACCCTTGTTTTACTCACAGAAGACTCTAGGGGATAATCCCATGCACATTATTTCAGCAGACCCTGTGGATTTAGACCTATATATAGTAAAGATATGTCGCTAGGATATGCCCCCATTGTCTTATAGGTGAGGGTCCCACCACTGGGACCCGCACCTATATCGAGAACGGGACCCCGCATGCGCGGTACGCTCCCATTCACTTCTATGGGTAGCCGGCATGGTGGTGGCCAGACCGGAGTCATCCAGCCACCACTTTGCAGGACTCCATTCTCAATATAGATAGCATTGCCATACAGGCCATAGAGCCCAAATCCACACCAACATTGGTTTTCCCTTATTGCGGCACATCCAGTGTCCTGATGAAGGCTAATGCCGAAATGTCGTATGTTCTGTAACTGGCAATCTGCAAATTGTATAATAAGTCACACCACAAATACTGAATAAGCAAGATCAGTGGTGTCCAGGAACCATCTTTTTTTCTACTTGAATACTCGGCTTGGGAACCATTCCCTGTGACCCACACCTATCAGGTGGAGTGCCACCTAACCCGTATTAAATTAGACAGATCATTTTAAAGAGAATTTGCATCTTTGTAGGCAAATTTTTCATTTCCACCCAAATAGATCTATCATAATATATCTTTATAGGGCGCACAGATTTGCTTTTCCTTTAAAAAAACTAATTCCGCTTTATTAACAGAACATTAAATGATAACATTCTGTCTGCCTGCTGCCACCACAAGGAAACATCCATATTGTTAAGCTGGGTGGGTTGACATGTAGGTCCTGTTGGCATTTTTCTACACCGTTGCCTTTTTAGAGACGTTTTTTGTGGTAGAAATGCCTGCTCCAGGCGGTAGCTGAAGATCTTTGGGAAAACTGAAATGCAGGACATAAGTAGTTTTTTCGCTCCTGGCACTTTTGTTCATTGGGTGGCATCTTTTGCTGTAGCTTTTGGTGTTTTTTTTTTTTTTAAACAGGCAATATCACATCACCTTTTTCTATGGGGGAAAAAAACGCCATAAAGAAATGCTAGTGGACACAGGCACAGCTTGCAAAAATATTTTTACAGCCCCCCATTTTCTCAGTAAAATCAATGTAAAGCTTATGGAAGTATATTTACTGCATACTATACTATGCAAAATGGCCAGTGTTTTTGGGCTGTGTGAATATATAGAATACATGTGTCTGATGGCCTGGGGTCCAACCGATGTGACGAGAGCGAAAAGCCCAGATTTCACAGTGTGAATGGAGTGGTGGTGTGCAATAATAAAACAGTATGCCGTTAACTCCTGATCTCCCTTTAGTGGTTGATGCAGACCATCTGCATCTTAAAGGGAGTCTTTCACCCCAAAATTGCAGCAAAAACACTTACAGCATTGTGTTCAATACAGCCCCTGCATTAAAATGCATCTTACCATATTGTTGTCCGTTCCATAGGTCGTCCAAAAAACATTTTCATTCCATATGCAAATCAGTGTGTGAAGGTCCCCAGGGGCGGCGTTCAAACGGCAGGTGCCCAGGCCCCACGCTGATTTTCATAAGCAACCACTCCCCCTTCACCCATTCGGCCCGCCCTTTGTCTGGATCTTCACCTCTTTTGTTCGTAGCCAAATCCCGCGCCTGCGCCGACGAACGGGAGGTCCGCGCCTGCGCACTGGTTTTCCCATTACTGGCAGAAGTACAGAACTGTGGGGCTCTTTTTTTTATGTATAAAATTAGGGGACACGTACTTTTGAACTATGACAATATATTATGACTCTAATCAGATGTTATGCAGCTCCATCACGCCTGTTCTTGAAGTCCAGGACAGCCCTCTGATTCGGCGCTTGCTGTAATGTGACGTACGGGCCGGCGCCTGGGCACTGGATACTCCGATGCTTCTGCCAGTAATGGGTAAACCAGTGTGCAGGCGCGGACCTCCTGTTCGTCGGCGCAGGTGCGGGATTTGGCTACGGACGAAGGAGGTGAAGATCCAGACAAAGGGCGGGTCGAATGGGTGAAGGGGGAGTGGTTGCTTATGAAAATCAGCGCGGGGCCTGGGCACCGGCCGTTTGAATGCCGCCCTTGGGCACCCTAACACACTGATTTGCATATGGAATGAAAGTGTTTTTTAGACGACCTATGAAACGGACAACAATATGGTAACATGCATTTTAATGCAGGGGCTGTGTTGGACACAATGGTGTAAGTGTTAGATATTGCAATTTTGGAGTAAAAGACTCCCTTTAATATTTAACTTCATATTTGCGTATACAGAACTTTATAACAGAACTGCTGCCTTTTCATTCTCAGGATCAATGTAGAGCCCTTTTCAAGGGTCACACTCCCACAATCAAAGTGATGGCATATCCTAGGAATATACTTTTATATTACTGGATGTGGATGCTGTCTACTTAATGTGGCCAAGCATTTAGTGTGAAATGACTTCTTGGTGCAAGGGAGAGTAAATACAGGAGTGCACACATATGTATAACTATGTTTAAGTTCATGTATGTATTACATCATGTAGCTCTTTTTCCATATGCCACTGATTTCCATTCTTTTGTTATACTTTTCATTTTAATCTAATAGTTGTAATTGATATTAACCCTCATTCTGGACACAATTTCCAAATAAAGAAAATTACATATTACAGGAGAAGGGTCTATCAAGAAAGGTGGAGCAATGACAAACTCCTGAATGCTGAAGGAAAATCTATTATAAAACACAAGAAATATTATAGTTACTCTTCAGCTACCGAATTGCTCTGGTCCCAGGTGTACAGACCTGGAGCACAAAAGATTTTCTGTTGTTTTCTACAAAAAACACAATACAGGTTAGTTCACCAGGGTGAAGGACAGAATAGAGCTCAAGCTTTTCATTATTCGTAGGTATTCTTTTTGCTCAAACATAGGGGACTGAAGTACTGTAAAAAGGTTACCAACATGGATTTCTTTTTTAGAATTTTTTAATTCAGATGTTTAGGAACTAGTACGTCAATTTTATTGCATTGTTTTAATTAACAGCACAAGAATGCCAGCTGTTATCCATAGTTGACTGAGTGAGGAGTACATAGGTTACTTAAAGTGGTTATCTGGGGACAACAATCATTGTATTACATGGAATAAAGTGACTTGCTAATACACATGCTGCTCCACTAGGGAGCTGATTCCCTATTTGGAACAGTCACAGGCCCATGTGACCAACTGCCCCCTTCTTGAACAGTGCTGTCTCTGGGTCATATTCTGGCTGCATGTGCATCAACATCAGAGGAGGGGTGGGCAGGGATACAGGAGGCAAGACGGGACATGGCAGGGCTTGCAGTTTTCAAAGCATACTGAAACTACATGTCATGCCTAAGGCCTAGTTCACACCCTAGTGATGTGGTCAATATTAAGTCATTGATTTCCATCAGTGATTGTGAGAAAAAAAACAGAAGTGATGCCTATGTAGATATTAGGTATAATGGAAAGATCTGCATTCTGTCCCAAATCTGTGTTTTTGACTTGGACTTAGTTTTGGCTCACAATTAGAGATGAGCGAACTTTAAAAAAAAGTTTGGCGTTCAGCGTTTGGGTAACTCGCGCATCCCGTTATGGATTACACTATCGCGGCATATGGAATCCATAAGGGGCGGCTTCCACCAACCCGAACTGTTGAACAGCCGAAGGACCTGGGGTGACGTCACCGTCATGTGATCAGTGCAGGGGGCTGGATTTGATCCCGTGCTGAGCCACGCCCCCTGCACTGATCACATGACGGTGACGTCACCCCAGGTCCTTCGGCTGTTCAACAGTTCGGGTTGGTGGAAGCCGCCCCTTATGGATTCCATATGCCGCGATAGTGGAATCCATAACGGGATGCGTGAGTTACCACAACCCGAACGCCAAACTTTTTTTTAAAGTTCGCTCATCTCTACTCACAATCACTGATGTGTCAACTAGGCCTAACAACTGGAAGCCTGGAGCAGCTCTAGTGTTAAATTTAATGGGTTGTCTCATCTCAGACATTAATAGCATATTGCTAGGATACATATACAGTATCTCACAAAAGTTAGTGCACCCCTCACATTTTTGTAAATATTTTATTCTATCTTTTCCTGGGACAACACTGAAGATATGACCCTTTGAGACAATATAAAGTAGTCGGTGTACAGCTTGTATAACAGTGTAATATTGGTGTGCCCTCAAAATAACTTAACACACGGCCATTAATGTCTAAACTGCTGGCAACTTTACATTGTATCAAAGTGTCATATCTTCAGTGTTGTCCCATGAAATGATATAATAAAATATTTATAAAAATGTGAGGGGTGTACTCACTTTTGTGAGATACCGTACATGTACACGTTTGCACATAGCTGTGGGTTGTATATTTCTGGTGGTCCTTAGAGTTGAAACATATGGACAAAAACATTAGTGATGCACACTGTGCCCTTGATTATACCCGTTTCTGGTTAGGCTATGCTCATATATGCATTGACCATTTATGACCTTCCAGGCATGTCTGGGTGTGTGTGGTTCCTGACTAGCTTATAACTCCAGAAGATGAAGCCAACAGCTGTCTCTGGAATTATGAACTAGTCAAGAACCGCACACACCTCACCTGGAAGGTCATAAAATGTCACATTAGTCCAGTGTTTCTCAAATAGTGGGGCGCGCCCCCCAGGGGGGGCGCGAGGCTCCGTAAAGGGGGGCTCCAGGTCACAGGAGATGAACGCTTCCACTGTGGAAGCGTTCATCTCCATAGTGATCTGTATCGCCGTCCTCTGGACAGCGATACAGATCGCTGTGCTGTGCGGCAGGGGAGGGAGAGGCATCTCCCTCCCCTGCTCCTCTGATAGGCTGCGGGCCTTGTGCCGGCAGCCTATCAGAGCGGTTCAGGCAGCGCGATGACGTCATCGCGCCGCCTGAGCAGAGTGCAGACCAGGACACAGGCCGGAAGAGGCCTGCATCCAGCGCTTCCACGGAGGTAAGTATTGGGTGGGGGACCCTGGACCCTATTGGGGGAAGAGCCTGCACATGATTGGGGAGGGGGTTAATGGAGCCTGCACATGATTGGGGAGGGGGTTAATGGAGCCTGCACATGATTGGGGAGGGGTTAATGGAGCCTGCACATGATTGGGGAGGGGGTTAATGTAGCCTGCACATGATTGGGGAGGGGGTTAATGGAGCCTGCACATGATTTGGGGAGGGGGTTAATGGAGCCTGCACATGATTTGGGGAGGGGGTTAATGGAGCCTGCACATGATTTGGGGAGGGGGGTTAATGTAGCCTGCACATGATTTGGGGGAGGGGTTAATGGAGCCTGCACATGATTTGGGGAGAGGGGTTAATGGAGCCTGCACATGATTTGGGGAGGGGGTTAATGTAGCCTGCACATGATTTGGGGAGGGGGGTTAATGGAGCCTGCACATGATTTGGGGAGAGGGGTTAATGGAGCCTGCACATGATTTTGGTGGGGGAGAGCCTGCACATGATTTGGGGGAGGGGAAGCCTGGACGCTGCACATGATTGGGGAGGGGTTAATGTAGCCTGCACATGATTGGGGAGGGGGTTAATGGAGCCTGCACATGATTTGGGGAGGGGGTTAATGTAGCCTGCACATGATTTGGGGAGGGATTAATGGAGCCTGCACATGATTTGGGGAGGGGGTTAATGGAGCCTGCACATGATTTGGGGGGAGGGGGTTAATGTAGCCTGCACATGATTTGGGGAGGGGGGTTAATGGAGCCTGCACATGATTGGGGAGGGGGGTTAATGGAGCCTGCACATGATTTTGGGGGGGGAGAGAGCCTGCACATGATTTGGGGGGAGGGGGGAAGCCTGGACGCTGCACATGATTGGGGAGGGGGGTTAATGGAGCCTGCACATGATATGGGGGGGGGGGGGGTTAATGGCCCTCGTCTGTGGGGAGATTGGTGTACTTATAACAATTTTATAGACAAATGATACTATTTACAGTCGCGCGGGGGGGCGCGAAATGTTTTCTTCTTCCTAGGAGGGGCATGACAGAAAATAATTGAGAAGCACTGCATTAGTCCAACAATCCTTGAGGCAATTCTTGGCATTAGTTCCTAGTCTGATGGCCAAAACAAATAAGTGAGCTTCCCAATTACTCGGCCCATGGTTTCAATCTGGTGGTGTCTGGTCCAATGAGGAGGAGCATAGTTAAGCCCCTGGTATTAACAAGAGCATTATGAGCCATAGAACAAGTAATAAACCTGATCATAGCCAAAAGGCCTAAAAGCAACCACTACAAATGAAAGTGGTGCAAATATGCAAAATTAAAGAAATACACTATTTTATGATGCGTGTATAAAATTAGTTCTATAAATTGTACTATACACGATAGATAGATAGATAGATAGATAGATAGATAGTTAGTATGGATTGTAAAGCTTCTAAAGGCTCATAGTCTTTGTGTATGTTACTTACTTTGTCATAAGTCCATAGACTAGACTAATACATTGCCTTCAGAAAGAGAACTCTTACACGCAGAGAAAAAGATGCTGTAAATTGTAATTAAAATATTAAAGTAATATGAATTATAATCCTGATGGCAAAATATTTTTCATGCATGAGAATGAATGATTACAAAAACAGCAATGTTTCTGTCACCGCTGAGTGCTTTATAAATGACACATAATAACATTTCTCAAGGCTTGTTGGAATTCTGTGAGCATTTCAATTCACTTTTCAGCAAATGCATTGTTCTTCCGGCATACGATGAACAAAATATCAACCATTTGAACTATTAACCCACGTCTATGGTTTGCAGACTATTATTTATTATGTATCGTAAAAGCAAATGTGCCAGTGAGATTAAGGACAATTATATTCTCTGACCTTTGCATGTTGTCCGTGTTAATTAGACTACACATACATTTTAAAAGGTGAACAGTGCCTTGACTACCCCCAAAAGCAGGTCTGAAAGAGAAACATTCCCTATGCAAAGAATGGATTTACTGAATAGCTTATGTCTTGTTCCTAATTAGTCACATATAATGAGGTACAGTACATTTACCACAGGTTCTGTTCTTGTTAAAATTCCTAGCATGAAAACCATTATATCATTTAGAAAAAAAAATATATGGAGAAAACCAAAAATATTATGTATTAGTTGTTCTAATCCTTAAAGGGTTATTGCTATCTGGACATTTATGGAAAATCCACAGGATATGCCACTTCTAGGGTCCAGTCTTGCGTCGCCCAGTGGAGAGTTGGCTGCACATGCACAAATCTCTCAGTTCACTTCTATGGGAGTTCAGAAAATAGCAGAGTAAGCATGCAGAAATGGGACCCACACTGGACGGACATTAACTAGTTAATGCAAAATCATGTATATCAGTGGTGCCCAACCATTTTCCGTCTGAGGGCCGCACTAGACTTGGTATAAATTTCGCGGGCCAGAATCAGGTAGCTTTGCCAGAAAGAAATGCAAACACTGTGAGGGGCACCTGTGATCATTACTACTGTGAAGAGGGCACATATCTGGCCATTATTACTGTGAGGGGGCACCTGTGAGCATCACTACTGTGAAGAGGGCACATATCTGGCCATTATTACAATGAGGGGGCACCTGTGAGCATCACTACTGTGAAGAGGGCACATATCTGGCCATTATTACAATGAGGGGGCACGTGTGAGCACTACTACTGTGAAGAGGGCACATATCTGGCCATTATTACTGTGAGGGGGCACCTGTGAGCATTACTACTGTGAAGAGGGCACATATCTGGCCATTTTTACCATGAGGCGGCACGTGTAAGCATTACTACTGTGAAGAGGGCACATATCTGGCCATTATTACCGTGAGGGGGCACGTTCGAGCATCACTACTGTGAAGAGGGCACATATCTGGCCATTATTACTGTGAGGGGGCACCTGTGAGCATTACTACTGTGAAGAGGGCACATATCTGGCCATTATTACAATGAGGGGGCACGTGTGAGCATTACTACTGTGAAGAGGGCACATATCTGGCCATTATTACAGTGAGGGGGCACGTGTGAGCATCACTACTGTGAAGAGGGCACACATCTGGCCATTATTACTGTGAGGGGGCATGTGATGTATACATGTGTATGATGTATGTAGTTCAGTATGTGATGTATACATGTGTATGATATATGTAGTGCAGTATGTGATGATCACACACTGCACAACATACATTACACACATCGATACATTACACCCTGCTCTGTCGCCTTCTTCTGCAGGTCCATCTTGATGTCTAGGCTGTAGGCTTCAGCTCCTCCACTGCCATGCTTCTCGGGTTGCTTGCGCAGCCCGACACTCTTTGCTTCAGCCACCCATGGGAGCCGTCCCCTCCTCCTTCCAGCTTCCGCCGGCTTTTCCTACCGCAGGGCGCTGTATCGCTCTGGTGCCCGCCCAATCTAACCAATAACAAAGCTCCTTGCTGTCCAGGGCTTTGCTATTGGTTATAGCAGGCACAGGCAGCATCGCTGCGCTGCCTGTGCCATTCGCAGCGCACCCTGCACTGATAAAAAGCAGGGAAAAGTCTAAGGCCTCCGGTCACTGCGCGGGCCGCATGACACAGCTTCATGCGCCGCATTTGGCCCGCGGGCCGTAGGTTGGGCATCACTGATGTACATCATTTGTGTTAATGGGATGTATGTAGCTGGCTCAAAAGCTGAGCCTACTCCATACAGAACGGGTGCTGGCTTTATAATACAGTAGATACCCTCCTGGTGTGATTGGGATCGGAGGTGACTATGATCTCGGTCATTTAACCCTTTAGATGCCGCAGGTCAACTGAGACTGCCAAATCTGAGGCGTTAGACCAGGGGCTCCCTTTGTCCTACTACTGGAGCCCCCGCTGTGAAATCGTGGGGCTCTGATTGATTGCTTTGGCAGACTGTGAAGGCTCCTAGGCCTAAAAAAACTGAATGCCTGTTAAAAGAAAGTATTCTATTGTATTCTATGGTACAAGCGATCACATGTCTGTGAAACAAGTGATCACATATTAAAATCCCTTAAGGGAACTAAAAATTACAGTTAAAAAAAAAGCTTTTGAAAATATAACAAAAATACAAAAACATAAAAAATTCAAACTACCCTATTTTACATATAAAAATAAGCAATAAATAAATAAAAAATGTCTGAACTATTAAAATATTAGAATATTTACGGTGTTGTGCATGGTGAAAGCCGTAACAGGAAAAAAAAATCACTTTTTTGTCACATTGCCTCTCACCCTAAAAAAACTAAATAAAAAATTATAAATAAGGCATACGTATCCCAAAATGGTACCAACAAACTAGAGCTCATCTTACAAAAAAAAAAGCCCTCACACGGTTCTATAGACTGAAATATAAAATATGGGGATTGTAGTCAGCACAACCCAATACGCAGGTGCACGTTGCTATGGTGAAATACACATACAAACGTAAAAACAAAGGTGCAATGGCACACTGCAGCTAGAGCTCCGTCCTGCCACTATGCTGGATGTTAAATGAGGGATTAGTTTATATTTTGGCCAAATTATGTAAGCCACCCACCACTTCACGGTTGCCTCACGAGTGGTCCCTAACATTAATTCTTACCTTTTATGGGCCATATCAGCCACACAAAATCCAGGGAGTGCAGGTGCAGCATTTTTTCTTTTTTTTGCATGCCAGATACACTCTGCTTGTAACCCGGTCTGGTGCCATACAGCGTTCATCAGATCAAGGGATGCAATTTTTTTTCTTTTTTTTGCATGCCAGATGCACCTGCACTCCCTGGATTTTGTGTGGCTGATATGGCCCATAAAAGGTAAGAATTAATGTTAGGGACCACTCGTGAGGCAACCGTGAAGTGGTGGGTGGCTTACATAATTTGGCCAAAATATAAACTAATGCCTCATCTAGCATCCAGCATAGTGTCAGGACGGAGCTCTAGCTGCAGTGTGCCATTGCACCTTTGTTTTTATGTTTGTATGTGTATTTCACCATAGCAACGTGCACCTGCGTATTGGGTTGTGCTGACTACAATCCCCATTTTTTTTCCTTTGTAGCATATATGGGAGGTGTGGTGACCTCCATGCAGTCATGCACACCTGACTAGTGAATCCGCCCTGTAGGCTGGTTTTAAAGTCATTATAAAACTGAGTCTGCTTTATAGAACTTACCAAAAGCCATTTGGTTCCAGGAGAAGTACTAATGGGCTCAGCATGCATGTTGGTATTTGCATCCCTTGATCTGATGAACACTGTATGGCACCAGACGGGGTTACAAGCAGAGTGTATCTGGCATGCATGCTGCACCTGCACTCCCTGGATTTTGTGTGGCTGATATGGCCCATAAAAGGTAAGAATTAATGTTAGGGACCACTCGTGAGGCAACCGTGAAGTGGTGGGTGGCTTACATAATTTGGCCAAAATATAAACTAATGCCTCATCTAACATCCAGCATAGTGGCAGGACGGAGCTCTAGCTGCAGTGTGCCATTGCACCTTTGTTTTTACGTTTGAAATATAAAATAGTTATAGGTGTCAAAATATGGTGATACAAATAATTTTTTAAAAGGTTTATATTTCTTAAAACATAGTTTTAAACATAGTAAACCATAATAGCAAATAAATAAATTTGGAATCACCATAATTTTACTGACTAAAGAATACGGTCATTTCTAGCACACAATGAACACCACAGAAACAAATCCCCCCAAAAAACATGTCGTAACCATTTTTTTTCTGTTTCTATTTGGTAAATTAAATGGGGACATTAAAAAATACAAAAATAATAATACACAAATAGTACACAGAAAAAGAAGCCCTCATATGGATGCGAATGGAAATTTAAAATGTTATGGCTCTTGTAAAGCAGAAAGTTAAAAAGAAAAAAGAGCAAAACCGAAAAATTGGCCTAGTCCTTATTGGGTTAAAGAATAACCCGTGAAAATGCCATAAATGTCCATTTCCATTAACAATGTCAAATGCTCATCACTCATAAAATAATTTCTATATTTCTCTATTTCAACCAGTCATAAGCCAGCTTTTATTTCAAGCACATCCCTACTTTTAGCCTGCCTTAGGAGTATGGTTATTAGAGCTGGGGTATACTAAAACTAAAACGCTCTAAATTTGGTCATTTCCCATCAATAAGTCATTTTTAGATACATTAATAGTTATATATTTTTTTCAAATGTTTATTTAACTGACACTTTTACTAATTAGTGTCATGAATTTCATTAAGGGAGCTGTCAGTCAGATTAGTGTGGACTTGTTTTTAGCACATATAGACCATCTAAAATAGCACAACACCAGAAAAATATTCAGATGCTCCATAGGAAAAAAGCAGATAAAAAAAAAAGATCTATAAACTGATCAAAATTTCATGTTGCATTAATAAGCCCTTTTGTGCACTCTCTTTTATCACTTAGAGAAAAGTATGCAAATACCAGAATGCTTTTTTGTATATTTATCTATTTGTGCAACTTTTTTTTTGGCTTTTCTCAGAATCATCATTTACTTTGTACATCTGTAAAATTAATAAAAACACATCCTCTAATAATCCTCTACTCTAATACCAGTGGCCAGGAGAAAGTAATTATACTGTATATATATATATATACACACACACAGTGAGGCAAAAGTCTGGACACACCCATTTAATTGCTGCAATGTATATAAAATTGACTTCTAATGTGAGAAAGTATTAATGTAACATTACACATTAGGTGGAGGAAACGTTGTTGGCTGTCATTTTGAAATCCTGCCATATTGGATTCAGCTCAGATTTTTTCTGTGGGAAGGGAGTCATGTGATGTATCAATCTTGGCTAGAACTTACTCAGAAATCCACTGAAAAAAATCAATTTTGACTTATCTCTACCTGTTTAGGAGTTAAGTATGGTCAAAGTTTTCTAAAACGCTTCACATGATGTGTTTGACATGTCCACCATTCTTTTGGTTTAATGTTTATTTCAGTCTTCATGAGTACATATTTCTTCACAGCAGTGTGGGAACCACCATTCCAGGTGAGCCATATTGCGTATGCAGATCACTAGAGGAGCAGTTCCCTGGACACTGGATTGGGCGTTGAGTTCGGAAAGAATGGCCGCAAGGTCGCTTGACTTAACACCTTGCGACTTTTATCTCTGGGGTCATTTAAAGTCTCTTATGTATGCAGAAAAAGTACACAGTATGGCTCACCTGAAATGGCAAATCCTACAGTGCTGTGAAGTATCATCTGCAGTTCTTCGGCATGTTCACAGATTAGATGTTAAACATGTGCCTCCAGCAGAATGGTGTATACATAGAACACTTCATGTAAAACATTTTAGGAAATGTTAACCTTGCTTAATTTCTAAACAGGTAAAGATAAGTCAAAACTGACACTTCCAGTGTGTTTCTGACTGAATTCTAGACAATACTGATATATCACATGACCTCTTTCTCAATGGAAAAACCGGAACTGAATGCTGAAAATGTTTCCTCCGCCAAATACTGCAGCTTCCCTACCAAAAATTGGGAGTCAAGTTTTTACAAATTACAACAGGTTAAAAGGGTGTGTCCAGACTTTTGCCTCACCCTGTATTTAGAAGAGAGTTAACTGAAATGTGCAATAGGCAGAATTACTAGCCATGTCTAATATTTAGATTGCATAAACTTAGATTACAAGGTCTAAAGATGTGCCTAACTATGTACATATTTAGATACTTATAGTTATTCCCAATTTCACACCACCTAGTGGTTGGCTTACTTTGCAGCCACATTTTGGTGCACATTGTTACATCTTACGCCATGCCCATTTCCAACATAGGCCTCTTTCACACTTGCGTTCTGAGAATCCGGCAGGCACTTCCGTCCCGCCGGATCCGTCAGAACACAAGTCGCCTGAAAGCATTAGAAGACTGATCAGGATCCTGATCAGTCTTCGAAATGCTTTGAGGTTACTATGGCAGCCAGGACGCTATTAAAGTCCTGGTTGCCATAGTAGTAGTGGGGAGCAGGGGAGCGGTATACTTACAGTCCGTGCGGCTCCCGGGGCGCTCCACAATGACGTCGGAGCGCCCCATGCGCATGGATCACGTAATCCATGCGTGTGGGGTGCCCTGACGTCACTCTGGAGCACCCCGGGAGCCGCACAGACGGTAAGTATACTGCTCCCCTGCTCCCCACTACACTTTACCATGGCAACCAGGACTTTAGTGTCCTGGCTGCCATGGTAACCAGTCAGAAAAAGCTAAATGTCGGATCCGATGCGCCGAAACGACATTTAGCTTAAGGCCGGATTCAGATTAATGCCTTTCAATGGGCATTAATTCCGGATCCGGCCTTGCGGCAAGTGTTCAGGATTTTTGGCTGGAGCAAAAAGTGCAGCATGCTGCGGTATTTTCTCCGGCCAAACAACGTTCCGGTCCTGAACTCAAGACATCCTGATGCATCCTGAACGGATTTATCTCCATTCAGAATGCATGGGGATAAAACTGATCAGGATTTTTACGGCATAGAGCCCCGACGACGGATCTCTAGGACGGAAAGCAAAAACGCCAGTGTGAAAGAGCACTTAGCGACACTGTGTTGTCAAATGAAGTGCAAAAATTGTCTAAAACACTTCATAAACGTGAAATACAGCATGCGAGCCAGCATTCTGGTGCAGAAATTACATCGTTTTACAACAGAAATGTAAGCATAGGTTCATTCATACTCAGCCCATCTTTCCAGAGAAGCTCCTAAAATATCCCACTTTTGAAAATTATCAAAAGATTAGTATTTATAAACTATATTGCTTCAGAACGTGTCAATTTATACTGCATACTAATCCCTACTACTTGTATTTTATCTCATGGTTTATTGTTTTTTGCTGTGAAAAGGTTTGTATAATCAGCTCAAAGTTGTGATAAAGTCTACATAAAAAAATAGTTGAAGAATCTGGACCTGCATCTTTCATACAGTAAAGCTCATATAACCCTGGTTGACCACAATTAACGTTGGTAGGTATGTTCAGGCAGTAATTTCCAGATGTCTGACTCCAATCAAGCTTTGGACAGAGCCTTCCTAGGTTTCAAAGTTACCATGAGATATGAAAACTCTAATGCCAAGAAAATGTCTACAATCTTTTGTAGGTTGCGAACCACTTTCAAATACGACAAATATTGTTGAGGCACATGGAAAAGCCTATTAAAGATATGACCTAGTGAGAAGTCTTTCAGTATTAACTTCAACGATAAGGTTTTGACTCCAGCCTAGTATCAAATTCTAGAAATCCAATGACATCCCTATGGCCGCTAGTGTACAACATTATCTGCAGCTGTGAACAGCTAGACCATCACATGTGGCGAGACACTGGTTAAAGGGGTTATCCCATGAATAATGTAAAAAATGAAAATCCAGTATCTTATAGTATACGACAGTCTCTTTCTAACAAAGCTAGAACTAGCCCTGTTCCGTCACATGGATCCAGAGATCTTTCCATTCATTCCTCGGCTAGATTTATTTCAAGCTGGCACACCAATATTTCAAGCTTGTCACACCAATAATACCAACTGCGCCCATCTTCTTTCCATTACCTTTTTCGGAATTAGATGAAGTGAGGGCTTTCATCCTAAATAATGACTTATAGCCCAGTAATGATGGATACAATTAAACTAGAGAAAGCATGCATTTCACGAAATTCAATATCATTTATGAAGTTACATTGACAACCCATCATATCAAAAAGTAGTCATTTATTCAGTTTACAATGGCAGGTGCCCAAGACGTATGGCAGTTGCACTGTGATACCAGACAGATAATAGAAAGTACAGTGTGTCCAGAGTGTCATGTCATCTCAACCAGCAAATGTGTCATCTCATTTGCTGGTTTATTACTCCACAGAACTGATGACTGGCCATAGACTCTCAACATAATTGCTGTATGGGGGGAAAAATAAAACATTGGCTTCAACTGCTCCATGTATTCAATGTTTTTTAGTCTTCTTGTAGAGGAATTTGTGCCAATACATAGTGCAATGTCGGACAGATTGTGCATAGTATATATAAACGTGAACTTTACCATGCAAAGCCAGCATGAACAGTAAGCTTAGATACACAAAATAATAGAAAATAAGGAATTATGTGGTGATTTTAGAAAAGGTTATGAAAGCATAGGTCCCATGCACATGATCCATATATCAATTGTGAATTAAAAGTGCCAGCAGGCTACTGAGTGGCAGCAGATGGGCACAGCCATTTTTAGTTTTCTAAAACGTCAATTGGAAGGGAACCTGTACTTTCAAAACAAACATGAAGAACTGGAAAAAGCTAGCAAAAGACATGCAGAAAAGAGAGGATATTAAAAGAAGGGACTTACATGGCTGTTGAGAAGAGAGCTTCTGTGACTTGAAAGGCCGTCAGACTTTTGCAGTGTCTCAATCGCCATTTCAATCTGATAATAGATGTCATTGAAAACAGGCTCAAGACAAGATAGCATGAAAAAGCAAAAGCATCAGTGACCGACAATTACATTTCATCAAAAACATTCATGAACGGCTCTCCACAAGGAAACAAAAAGAAGATAACATGCATTTCATTACCCCAGCGCCCACCACCAAATCAAAGAAAGGAGGAGCTCCCAATAACAGAAATAAAACCATAACCAGGTTACATACAGTGCAATCGTAAAGTCTTCAGACCCCTTCACTTTTTTCACATTTTGTTATGCTGCAACCTTGTGTTAAAAAATCTAGTTTTTCCTCATTATTCTGCACTCAATACTCTATAATGAGAAAGTGAAAACAGAATGTCAGAAATAATGTATTGTAAAGGAAAAAACTAAGATCTTGTATTGACCTAAGAATTTATACCCTTTACTCAGGACTTACTTGAAGCACCTTTGGCAGCGTTCAAAGCCTTTAGTGTTCTTCGGTATGATGCCACAAGAATTGCACACCTGGATTTGGGGAGTTTTTGCCATTCTTCTCTGCAGACCTTCCCAAGCTCTGTCTGGTTGGATGGAGACCATCGGTGGACAGCCTTTTTCATATATCTCCAGAGATGTTTGATTGGGTTCAAGTCAGGGATCAATGTCTTGTGTGAAGGTCTTGGCTGGATCAGATTTTCATTAAGAATATCTCTGTACTTTCTCTTAACCCTGACCAGTCTCCCTGTCCCAGCTGCTGAAAAACACCCCCACAACATGATGCTACTACCATGCTTCACTGTAGGGATGGTATTGGGCAGGTGATGAACAGTGACTTGTTTCCCCAGACATGCTGCTTATAATTGAGGTAAAACAGTTCAATCTTGGTTTCATTAGACCAGAAAATCTTGTCTCTCACAGTCTGAGAGTCCTTTAGGTGCTATTTTTGTAAACTCCAGGCAGGCTTTCATGTGTCTTTTAATGAGGAGGGCCTTCTTTCTGGCCATTCTGCCATAAAGCCCAGATTGATAGAGTGCTGCAGTGATGGTTGACTTTCTGGAAGTTTGTGACCATTTGAGTGACCATTGGGTTCTTGGTCACTTCTCTTACCAAGGGCCTTCTCCCCTGATTACTTAGTTTGGTGGAACTGCCAGCTCTAGGAAGAATTCTGGTTGTTCCAAATGTTTTCCATTTAAAAATTAGGTAGGCAACAGTGGTTTGGGGAATTTTCAGCGTAGCTGAAATTTTTTGTACCATTCTTCAGATCTGTGCCTCCACGCAATCCTGTCTCTGAGCTTAACATGCAGTTACTTCCTCCTCATAGCTTGTTTCTTCTGTTATATTCATTGTCACCTGCAAGTCCTTATATAGACAGGAGTGTGTCTTTCCAAATCACGTTGAATCAACGGAATTTACCACAGGTGGACTCCATTAAAGGTGTAGAAACATCTCAAAGATGATTAAGAGAAATTGGAGGCCCCAGAGCTAAATTTCAAGTGTCATAGCAAAGAGTCTGAATACTTATGTCCATGTGAAATTTTAGTTTTTCCTTTTTAATAAATTTGCAAAAATTCTGTTTTCACTTTCTTATTATGGGTTAAAACTTTCTTTTTTTTTTCATTTTACCACATAACAAAATGTGAAAAAAGTGAAAGGGTCTGAAGAGTTTCCGAATGCATTTAAATGAGAAGGAGAATCAACAAGGCACACCTAGTGAAGTTCACTTTAACATAAGGTTCGTTTTGTGATCTACCATCTCTTGTTGAATGAACCCACAATACATTTGCTACAGGTAAACATGATACGTGTAAGAAATGGGATCCTATAAAGATGTTTATGCACATAATACTACAGTTGGACCAGTTGACCATCTCATGTATATTAAATATTTGGCTGACAGATGTTGAGGAGAAATTCAAGAAAGATGGTTGACTTCTATGATCCCCTGCTAATGCCATTCCAACACTGGTCTGGTACCTGCTGCACGCCACTTGCTGGTCCTGGCTCTACAAGCCAGAAATGCCAGGAAAAACCGACTTAGCCAATTACAATCATTGCAAAGGTGCTGCTGAGCTAGGACAAAAACTGTAGAGCAGCATGGACGAGATCAGCATCGTAACTGTGGCAACAGGTGATCAGTGGAGGTGAGTAATCCTTTTGGTGAAAACCCCATTTAAAGGGATTCCCATTACCAAAATTTATTACTTTCAATAATAGGGGTTTCCAAGTCCCCTGTGAGCAGTGGTAGGGCATATGCCAATGCTGAGTGGTATATTATCCAGTGCCATAGAAGAGAAAGGACCTACAGTCCCACCACTACTCAATTCACCCAGGGGTCCGGGGATCCCTGTTTTTACGATCACTTGGGGTTTTAGCAGTAAGAGCTCTAGAAGTAAGAGCTCTAAAAAAAAGCAGGTCTATTCTCCTAGTCTCAAAAAACTGGAAAAAGTATTGCCTATTTGAGAATAGCGTTAACAATGCAATGCCAGGAGTGGCCGGGTAATACTACAATCAGAGGGGAATTAACAATTTCTTCTACTAGAAGGTACATCTATTTCCTATCAGGAACATTATTTTAATTGGCTGAAACAATATTCAAGATCATTTAATTTTTATGATGTTAATTTTTTCCAAGACACAACTTAAGAAACTCCATATGATAAATAGGCACGTTGGAATTTAAAAAGTTGGCAATTTAAAGAATGCCCGTAAAAACCACAAGAGAGAATATAGTATATTACTGGAGAGAGTACAAGCATTAATGAGATTTGATTTGAGCGCCTATTACCCTGTCGCTGGTTCACTGGTTGTCCTTCCTTGGATAGCCTTTGGTAGGTACTAACCACTGCATACTGAAAACAACCCATATCTGCCATTTTGGAGATGCTCTGACACAGTTTTCTAGCCATCCCAATCTGGCCCTTTGTCAAAACCTTTCAGATCCTTATACCATTATTACTGCTTCCAGCAGATCAACTTCAAATACTAACTGTTCATTTTCTGACTTCTCCCAACCCCTTGACAGGAACCACAGTCAGTGTTATCTACGTCATATCTCTGTCATTTTAATGTTACGACTGATCGGTGTATATTATAGACTATTCTAAATAATAATTATAGAAAGTTAGCAGTTGCAAAAGGTGACTAACGTGGTAACGCTATATTTTTTGCTAGCAAAGCCATTACTTTTAGGCTGGATTTCCACATTCAGGTTTTCAGATGCAGGAACGTATTATAAACGAAAGACACTTATAAGGGAAAGACTGAGGGGGATATTTATTAATTTATACTTCACTGAACTGAGATGCACCTCAATTATTAAGAGGCACACACCTCTTATTGTGGTGCATTTCAGGCCACCCGTGTGCAAGAACTGAAATACTCCAAATGTGTCAACCTGGGGCGGTCCAGCCCAAGATGGAAAATATGGGTGGGGACAGTCACACATTTTGGAACACATTTTGTGTTGTTCTACTCCAGACAACTGCCGTAGAAGCTTAATAAATCTACCCCTATGTTTTCTCCTCTTTTTGAAACACTCCTGGCTTTGGCTTCAGAAAACATATAAAAATCCTGGAAACACACAATAAGAAGGGGACATGCAATTCCTCAGGGTGGATAATTAAAGTGGAATTTAAAGGTGAGCTACTTTGTTTTATGAAACGTATCGTTAGTATGGCGATTTCCAAGTTCTTTGTGCCCAACATATCCAATATTTATCCAAATTCTAATAACAGAACTGACAGGAGAAGTAGTTCAAATGTGAAGCTGAATGGAAGTAAGTGGGAAGTGATGAAAGGGCTGAGTGGTGTCTGTGAAGCATTACTAGATGATGCTCGGTGTCACCTCGCCTCAGCGTACACTACTTGTGTTTTGACAGAACAGACATGGAAGAGGAGAGTCGGCTAAAGTAATAGGTTTTCAGACAGGTACCTCATTGCGAGTGAAAGGAAAGGGAAATAGGACAGTGTTACAGAGCAGTTTTTATAAGCTTGACAAGGCTTTGCAATGCTTAGCGGCTTGACACTAAAATGCTGCTAGTGAGGCCTTGCTCGAAAGACTTTCTACTATTTTTAGCCTGGCAGAAATAATCACTTCTTCACTAGACAGTGATCATGAAACATGCAGAAATTAGAAAGGTGCTGTCTATCTGTGCTTTTTTAGGTCCTGCATAAATGTATATGTATTAGAAGTCATCATTTTTCTAGTAAGGTTTGACAGAATAATGTGTAATTGGTTTGGAAATAATTCCTACATAGAGCCACAATTAGTCTTATTTCATTTGCGATGTATGAAAAATGACACAACATTGATACTGATGTGGTTCCTTCCTTTGGCTTCCAAGCATGACTTTTGAGGGGTAAGGCGGTAAGCGTATACCGTGCGGTATTTGTTTTTTACAGGGTGTCTCCAAGGGCCCATTGACATGACAGGATCGTCAGGATAGATCATCTATATCTGATTGGCAGGGGCCAGAAACCCAGCACCCCTGCCGATCAGATGTTTGAAGAGGAGTTGGCGCTCCACACAAGCACTGCTTCCTATTCATTATGCTGCACTTCGCTTCAGAAGTGGAGTATAATGCAGGTACTAGCTCCATTTAAGAGAATGGAGTGAGTGCTTATAATTACACTACGCCACCACTCTTAGATCAGATATTGACAACCTATCCTGACGATAGGTCAGAAAATATTAATGGCTGGACAACCCCTTTAAATACTTTATAGCCATTTCTGTATGGTCAGATGATCAGCTACACTGTTACAGATGTTGTGTTACAACTACTAATGGCTGCCATTAAACCCTCCATGAAATGACTGTCACCAGTGGTGTACCTTCAATGGAGGGAGACCACACCACTGAGCCCAGAAGTGTGTGTGTGTATAGAGGGGGAAGGGGTGTGTGGCGGGAGTGGTTGCTCTGAACTCTTCCTTCTTTCTCTTTCCATTGTAAAAATCACTGCACTTTCATACAGCCACGACTAGAGGGAGCTCAGTGGCAACAGATTATTACAGCTTCTATTTCAGCCAGTTGTAACTACATACATTCCTGTGCACTTAGCTCCCCCTAGTGGAGGCTGCAGATAGCCAGCTTTGTAATAGATGGGAAGCAGGAGATTTATCAATGTATTTATACCAGTTGTCTCTGGTATGAAAATATTGAGAAATAAGGTGTCCGGAATGAACGCCATATTTATAAAGCACTTGTTCCGCTTTTTCTAACATAGAAATCATAAAGTGGGTGGGGGCAAGGGTGACTTTTTTTTTTGCAACTTTTTTAATTAAAATTGTATCCGCTGAATAAAAAAAAAAAAACACAAACACAAAGTCAGCAGAAATCTTAGCTGTTGTGCTTTGCATTTTACATTATAGGGGAGCGATTGACAAGTATATGTGAACTGGGAATCTAGGTAGGGCACGGGGGCCCATACTAAGTTTTACGAAGGGGCACTATGAGGTCTGTCTATGCATCTGCCTGTGATTCAACTTTGTAAATGCATTGCTTTTTTTGTACTGATTCTCAATTACACCCATAACCGTAGCCCAGAGCTAATTTCGGTGCCCTTACGGCTCCTGGGACCCTTACTTTTCTCCACTTATACATTTGGTCTGGGACCGCTCATAGAGTCCCATGGCTTCCAATACCACCTCTCTTCTCCTGCTTCTTAAAACTCAACATGGAGAAAGCGAAATTCATCATTCTTGCCAATGTCACTCAGCCCTCCTACCAGACTAGCCAGTACACTTTTGTCTTGGAATAACATTTGATTCTGCCCTGTTCTTCAAACCACACATCCAAATCCTTACCTCCACCTGCCATTTTTAACTCATGAACATCTCTCATATTCGCTCCTTCCTCAATCCTGAGTCAACCAAAATGCTAGTGCATGTCCTTATCATCTTCCACCTGGACTCCTGCAACATCTTCCCATCTAGCACTCTTGCACCCCTGCAATCTCTCCTCAACTTGACTGCCCGGTTAATCCACCTTTCCCCTCATTTCTTCTCTGCATCTCCCCTTTGCCAATCCCTTCACTTTCTCCCCATTGTCAATCGATTTCAGTTCAAAATACTAACTACATATAAGGCGGCCCACAAATTATATCTCTGTCCTGCTTTCCCCATACATCTCCAAATGTAATCTCCGATATTCATAAGACTTCCTTCTTTGTTCTCCTCTTGTCTGCTCCTCCCACAATCGTCTAAAAGATTTCTCATGTGCATCCTCCATACTCGGGAACTCACTACCCCGGCACATCAGACTCTCTCCCAACATCAAAATCTTCCCTTCAAAAGTAACCTGAAAACCCACCTCATCAAGAAGGCGTAACACATACCTACAATAAGCATGGTACCACCGCACAACCAGATGAGCAACCGTTACCCTTACATTCTGCATTTTTCCCCTTTCTCTTGTAGACTGTAAGTTCTCAAGGGCAGGGTCCTTTGCCCCTCTGTACCAGTGTGTTAATAAGCTCTTGCTTATCATACTTGTGTTTTAAATTAATGGAATTAATGGAGCTTTCAAATAAATAATAACTGTGTCCGATGTTTTTGTTGACTGTTTCCATTAGCAAAAAGCAGAACTGTGAATATAGACCTGGTTTATAACATATTCTGTAACTCTGTACAATCGAAAGGTAAGGGCAGGTTCACATCTGCTGAAGAGGTTCTGTTAGGGGCCTTTGTTGTAGGTTAGGCAAAAATACTGCAGCATGCTGTGCTATTTTGTCCAGCAGAATGATGGACACCATAATCGAAACCCGAAGAACCCTTTTATAGTCAAATGGCACCGTCTGTCCGTTCCATTCTTTTTTTTCTTCTAATTTTTCTGTTTTTAGATGGAACCTAGCCTTTGTAATGCATGGTGTTTACAAGTCTAAACATAATTTGTTAAATGGGAACATCCCCTTTCAGATCTTCCTAGTTGTAAAGCTCTTGTAAACTAAATCAGAAAACCACGGACCGAGGCAATGGATTAACCGGGCAGTCAAGTTGAGGAGAGATTGCAAGGGTGCAAGAGTGCTAGATGGGAAGATGTTGCAGGAGTCCAGGTGGAAGACGATAAGGACATGCACTAGCATTTTGGTTGACTCAGGATTGAGGATGGAGACAAAACAAACAATCACACAGGTATGGTGAAGCTTCCATTAAACCGTGCACAGTAATAAATGGAACGAGCTCACCATAGCGTAGATCTCAACACAGGTTCCCCGGTAAACCTATAGCTTGCAGGATGGCAGATGCCGTCCTCCGGTACAGATGAGGGGTCCTTTGTGGATAATAGGGAAGGCTAGTTATGGCATCAGAGGGGTCAAAGTAGGGAGATGGTTAACCCTAGGAAGCCCTGGTGGAAGGGGGGAAGGGGCTGCTCGATCCCTACCTATCTACACAGAGCACCCGCCCCGATAGGGGCGACCCTGTCTGGATACCTGACCCTAAATTGGGGGCCTATCCCTGTAATAGCCCTCAAATGGAAAGAATCTTGCTCCCGACGTGACACGTTTCTCCTGGGTGGTTCATCAGGGGACCAAGAAGTGTAAAAATAGATGGCCAATAAAACAATGGCTCAAAAAATTGTGTCAAACAGCCATAAAGGCTATGTTCTTTAGCGAGGGTCAAAAACCAAAAAGGTTAAAAGAAAAATGTCCATGATAGATTGCAATACCCTATGAGATAGTGGTACAAAACTACGGTAATAGTAGCCAAGGGGTAGCAGACACGCTCACCCCTATAACAACAATGCACAGGGTACCGAATAGAACAGATGCTGGCTGCAGGCTGCCTCACCAGTGGGTGAGGGAAACTGAATCACTATGTATACCGGGGAACCTGTGTTGAGATCTACGCTATGGTAAGCTTATTCCATTTATTACTGTGCACGTTTAATGGAAGCTTCACCATACCTGTGTGATTGTTTGTTTTGTCTATGTTGATGCGCGATTTTAACATTATTGAGTAAAAGTTATGTTTTATTGTCTCCCATTGCCTAGGTTCAGTCCGTGGTTTTCTGATTTAGTTCACAGGACGTTTTTGGGACTATTGAGAACAGCAATTATTGGCAGTTCTCTTAATTGTGCTGATAGGATTTCTTGTAAAGCTTTTGCTTTCAACACTGTGGCAACAGGTAAGTCAGCTTTTAATGTTAACAGGTGGCAAATGCTATTTCCTGAGCGAATGTGAGCTTCATCATAACTTTGAAGAGCAGCCAACCTAACCTTAGACTGGTAAAATAAGAACAGGTAAAAAAGAGATTCGAGAACATTTTGAGCTACACCTTGGCATAATTAGGTTCCAGGGTAATAAGTCTACATATTTATTCAGCGATGCATTCATCTATAAAGATTCTTTTTCATTCTACCAACAACATGATTCATTTCATTTCACTATCAACTGGGAATGTGACCTTTTACATTCAATAATCCTTTATTTAACTTTCTGCTGTATAGGAGAAAGAAAATGAAATGCAGCATCATAGCGTGATGGACTGCAAGCGATCTAGATCATTTCGAGATTTCTATATAATTTCAAAGTATGCAAAATTATTATTCCAATTAAGCATATCTCAGGCTTGGAGATGTGGAACGTGAATGAAAGGACGTAAGAGAAAGTGATCGAGAATGCACAGTAGACAGACCTGTTATTGTACAAATCGTGGTCAGACAAATCATTTTTAGATGTGCAATTAATACAATTATGTCTCACCTAGTAAGAACAAAAGCCACTGCTAAATATATTAACCCTTTAGGCATAGTAGGTGCCAGCAGTTTAATAACATCCGGTTTACATGTTGCTGTTCTGTTGCTCTTTAAAAATGCACTGAAAAAGGCATAAAAAATGAATGTGTTTTACAGGTGAAGGATGTTAACTCAACGAAGGAGATTTATCATATCCTCACGCCAGAACTGTAGCGCCAATATCACATATTCTGTGCAAAAATTGGAACTTTCAGGCCCCTTTCCACCACATTCTTCAGTTTTGATAAAAGTAGGCAGGACACGGGCAGGAAGGAAAGCGACCTAAGCAGCCCGACACATTTAACATTACTTACGCGACTTTTCTGGTGTGCAGCTGTACGCCTTTTATTTTTGGTATATCTCATGCTACCATATAGCTCCAAACTGTAAAAACTGCATGGGCAATTATGCCAATAAGATCACATACGTTTTTTGGATTATTTTTTGTAATGTGTTTTTAAAAAGCAGCAAAACAGCAATTTGTTAACCCACCTCATAAAATGTACCAAGTTGAAGTCTAGGACTGCTAAACATCTGTGATTCTCCCATGTGGATTTCTGTCTGTAGATGCTGGCACACAGAGTGGCTGCTGACTGGCTGGTTAAGGTAAGTTTCAGCTACAGAAGCAATTAGCATTGCTGAACAATAAAAGAAGATAAGATAGCTGCAGGGGCATTGTGTGTGGCACATTTGTCTGGGCAATTCACTGGCTGGTACATATGTGCATAGGCAATTATCTGGCTAGCACGTTTGTATGCCACTGCTATGCCACACCTCTCCGATCCCCGATGGACCAGCAGCAGTGGTGGGCTGCTCATCTTCATGTGACTGCTGGAGCCAATCACTCAGGCCTTAGGCCACTGGGGATGAGAGCAGTGGAATATGTAAAAGGTGAGTGAGGGTTTTTTCTTTGTTTTTAAAAATGTTGTACACCCCTTTAAACCTGCCACATCAGTGCCGAATGGCTGCAAGCTGGCACTACTGTGCAGGTAATATGACCCAATTATGGGGACAGTCTGGTGTGAGCAATATAGTGGCATCCATTGCATTTTAGCCACAGTCTGTAAATAAAGGACTGTCTTAAAGAGCATTTGTCAGCAGATTTGTAGCTATGAAACTGGCTGACTTGTTACATGTGCGCTTTGCAGCTGAAGTTATCTGTGTTGGTCCCATGTTCATATATGCCCGCTTTAGTGAGAAAAATTACATTTTAATATATGCAAATGAACCTCTAGGAGCAATGAGGGCGTTACCATTACACCTAGAGGCTCAGCTCTCTCTGCCGCTGCTGCACTTAATTGACAGGGTCAGGCGGTATAAACATGGTCATGTCCGTCTGGCCCTGTAAATCAAAGTATAGAGGGTGCGGCAGTTGCAGAGACAGCTGGTTGGTTTTGGAGGAAAATATATAGAGTTCACATGAAAAGATATTAAAGTATAGAGGTTTTAGTCTATCAGTATTACACTAATATAAAATGTTTAGTTGTCTAATATATTTTTTCCCACTGTACTAAAGAAAATTATGAAATTGGAGCACATGTGTATGCCCTGGCATATAGCCTGTATCTTTTTTTTTTTATGTCTATTGTATTAGAGATACTATGCTGGGAATGTGTTCCATACAGTGAGATACACTTATTCAATAAACTAGGTTCATTTCTGGTCCTCTGTGCGCCAGATGTCAAATCACCCAGCTTCTGACTGTAAGTATAGTAAAATTTTGTTGCAGTGCTATTTTGTGATAATATACCTTTTAACTTTTTTAAACACCCTCGCCACTTTTCCAAAAAGTGGGTGGGGTATGAGTGTGAGTAGGAGAGCCATGGGTGGGCTATACAACAGGTACGCCAGAAAACCAACACATATTACACCAGAGATCTACTTCAGCTCCTGACTGGAGTAGATTTCTGCACCTCTTAATAAAATGGTTGGCTCTTCTGCCAGTTTTTTTAAGGCATGTGAAACATCGTAAATAACCCCGAATATGCCAGACTGCAGCGGGCCACACCCCTCCTATTAAGCCCTGCCTATCCTTAAAAAACAGTTCAAAGTTGCGAAACACTTTGAAAAATATGTTATAGACATGTCTCAAATAATTAAAAGGGTTATCCAGATAAAGATCATGATGATCCTAAGGATAAGACATCATTATCACATTGGCAGGGGTCCGAGTCTCGGAACGTCTGCCGATCAGCTGTTTTAGGGAGCCACCGCACTCACCACAGCCAGTTTCCGACAGCTTTCCAATCACAGCGCCATACATTATACAGTGGCTGTGCTTCGTATTGCAGCTCAGTCCCATTCACTCCAATGGGGATGAGCTACAACTTGGCCATGTACAATGATGTCACATTGCCTAGACAGTGGCTACAGCTCTCACGGAGTGCAGGCCTCTTCTAACAACTGATCGTCGGGAGTCCCGGATGTCGGGCCCCCGTCGATCTGATGACGATGACCTATCCAGGAGATAGGTCATCAATATAAATTACATGATAACACTTTTATGTTTTACATCTCACCAATCATTTATAGGAACTCTGAAGCGGTCTTAGTACCTCTCAGCAAGCCACTCTTTAAGAAAATACTGCTGTTTCACTTGCTGCCACTTCCTCCATTTTTAGCTTTTACAACCCCAAACTTCTGTCTTAAACTTTCACACTAAGGACAACACATCTCCGGTTCTGATATCTATCGGAGCTATAATCAGTACTGTGGCGCCAAACCTTCAGTTGCTTCGGCACATGCTTCCATATGCTCCTAATTTATCAAAGTCACAAAGAATACGAGAGTCTTGTTGAACCTGAGCACAACAGGAACAGTAAATTGGAAGAGAAAAACCAGCACAGATAAATATCATGTATTTGTAACATTTCTAGCGGTATTTATCTCTCTACGTAATGAAACGTGGTTCAACCAGTGACAAGTAGCTCCATGGTGACAAGTACTTGATAACAATTACCCAGGAAAAATGATGTGTGCTCATTAGCTATCAGAAGGAAATGCATAACGAACAAGCTGCAACCTATCTTGGCATTCGCAGTTGCTAAGGAGAAGGTCAGTGGTCTGTTCACACCTGTAGCTTTTGGAAGAGAAGTTGGAGACAGCACTTACTGTTGCTGGAGAGGCACGGGTTGTGTGACTCACAGAATGGCCTGAGTTTTCCATGGAGTTGCCAATCAGATAGGTTCCACCAGTGCTGCTAATGATTTGCCCTCCAGAGACCCCCATCTGAATAGCTCCAGTGCCGACCATGTTGTGAGATGAGACCACTGTTGTCACCTGTGCAGATCCGCCTTGGGTGTCAAAGTAACTGCCCCCAGTGTTTTGGCTGTACATCTGAGTTTCTGTGTAAGGGTATGTTGTTGTCCGGCTTTAGGAAAGAATGGAAGACGTAATGAATGATTTTTACATTTTATGTGCTTCTGTACAAAAATGACAAATACAAAGGAACCTAATTTTATCATTCATGATATGTGTTGGAGAGGCTGCCGATTATTGCTGTTCACATCTCGTTTTTGCTGTACAATAAGCATATACATTTGTAAACAGTAAAAAATTATTGAAACGTATCTCTTGACCGACCCATAGACTATAATTGGGCAGACGTAGCTCCTAAGTGCACACTTTTGTGACTGTTCATGTTGCTTTGCTTTTATTTTTTTTTAGGACAGAATAAGGCTGGATTTACATCACGTTTAGCCCTACATTTACATATACGTTGGGGTAAAAAAGGATGCAAAAGCATAGCACACTACGCTTTTCTATCCTGCACAGTCCAGCAAAAAAAAACAAAACAAACGTATATGTTAATGTATAGGTTTTTTACAATGAAACTCTATGGTGGTGGATACCACTGTATGCCATCCATTGGAGGCATCTGTTTTAACGTATCCTTTTTTTTTATATGTGCTGCGGATTTGCTGCAGTGGAGTTGCGTGCAGAAAATCTGCAATGTTTGCTGTAGCAGTGAAGTTGAAGAGTGTCCATTGAGAAAGTTGCAGACGTGGAGTGGATTTTAAAACCAAAGAACATGAATTTTTGTTGGTGGACATACGTTGTGCACTTCACTCTTTCTAGTGAGTAGCGCAAAATCTGCAGCAATTTGATGAAAAAACTGCATAGACTAGCTACAGTACTGTGCAAAAGGTTTAGGCAGGTGTTGAAAAAATGCTGCAAAGTAAGAATGCTTTGAATAAGGGAAGTGTTAATAGTTTATTTTTATCAATGAACAAAATGTATTCTGCAGCAGGATGACCCCAAACATAAAGCCAATCTATCTTCAGTATATAGCAGAACAAAGTTTCCTAGAAATGAAGATATGGCCCCTCACAGGTACCTGATTTTATCATCATCGATTCTGTCTAGGATTACATGAAGAAACAAAAGGATTTGAGCAAGCCAACAACCACGAAAGATCTGTGCTTAGCTCTCAAAAATGTTTCCTGCTGAGTTCCTTCAAATACTGTGTTCAAGTGTACCTAGAACAGGGATGGGCAAACTGCGGCCCTCCAGCTGTTGTAATACTACAATTCCCACCATGCCCTGCTGATAACTGTAAGCAGTCTTTGCATGCTGGGAGAGAGGCAGTTTGCCCATCACAGACCTAGAAGAACTGGTGCTGTTTTCAAGGTAAAGAATGGTCACACCAAATATTGATTGGATTTCGATTTCTCTTTTCTTTATTCACTTTGCGTTTTGTTAATTGATAAAAATAAACTTTAATACAAAGTTTAACTTTTGGCTTAAGGTTTTTGAAGCAGATCTGTGCCAAAAAATACTGAAAAAATGCATGGAATTACATGGAACAGTTTTTTTCTGCTTCATGTTCGTTTCGATGGTAGATTCAGCACTGATTCTGCCCCAAGATAGGGCACGTTGCTTCTTTTTTCCACGTGCAAAAAAAAGCAAGTGCTGCTCCTATTGAAATAAATGGGAGGCTGTTTTGAGGCTTTCTGGAGCTGATTCTGAGACAGAAATGCTCCAAAATCAATGCTAATAAATTCTGGTATTGTAAATGCTACAGATTTTCCGCAGTGGAATTGCAAGTGGAAAATCTGCAGCATTTACAGTAGCAGCAAAGTGGATGAGTTTTTAAAAATCTCATCCACACAGTGCAGAAATAGTCTGCAACAATATCCGCATGCAGTAGAGATTTTAAAATGGCAGCTTGTTAGTCTATTTTGTGGATATCTCATGTTGATTTTACCCCAAGCAATACACAGGGTGGAATCTGTAGCAAACTGGAAATCAGCACCATTTGATTTGGATTTTGCTGCTGCAGAATACTGACGGATACCCTTAGGGTACAGCCTGATGGTGTGGCTGGCTGCATGCGGCCAAGCCATGCCCAATTGCAGCAGTCAGTGGTAGGATGAATTTTCCACAAAATTGTGCATCCATTGGCTGCCATGGGTGGTCGTGGCTTGTTCGCATGCAGCCAGCCACACTGTCTAGTTGCACCCAAAGGATACGACCACATGGTGCAGTGGCCGCACTGCGGTCGAGTACTTCGCAGCCGTACTGGCCGCAGCTTGCTCTGGTAAAACTAATGAGACTGCACTGCTTATTCGGTCTGCATTGTTAACGGCCACATGACACCCTCATTACCGAACGGGTACTGACAACGCAGACCAACTAAATAGAGCGGTCTCATTAGTTTAACTAGAGCCAGCTGTGGCCCGAGCGGCCTCGTCACAACCGCGGCATGCGATAGTATCAGGTCTGCAGTCTGAACATCAAACAGATCCTGGCCTCTGTATATACAAGGGTGTATACGTATAGCAGGGTACATCAATGTATGCTTATTCCCTCTTTCCGGTTGTGTCACAAACAAAGCCACACATTCAACATGTACAAATAGAGGCGGTAATAAAAAAAAAGTTTACTTTATTCTGTGAATGAGGGAAATGTAAGTTCCTGAACCATAATTAACTCCTCTGTTGAATGATAACTGAAACCCATAAATAAGTTCTTCTCTACTTCATTAATACATTACAAATGACATCCCCTGTTAATTTCCATGACCTCAAGCACAATGATGAGATGCGCTCTGCCGCACGCTAGAAAGGTGTGAGAGCCTCAATCACTGACAAAGGTTTTTTTTTATGCAGGACACAGCCTCATGCTTCATAAATGCACAGAGCTCAATTCTGAAAGGCTTGACCCGTATCTTCATGGCAGCTACATGTAAGTGTATGGCACCTGTACTTCATTCATGTGCATGTTGCCTCTGACCAGTTCCTAGTCATTACCAAATTACCTCAACATCTGCCACCTGAAAGCCTGATTTAACAAGCCCTGCTCAGTCACACGTATACGCACTGCACTGGAAGACCTCGCTCCCAGGCCGTAATTAAATATTAAATACATTTTTACAAAATTAGAAATTTTTATCAAGAAAAGTAGCGTATTTTATTTCAATACAAAAAAAAATATTCCTTAGGCTACATGCACACAAGTGGTAACAATGGCCGTGTGATGGCCATTTAAGTAACACCGTCACATGGCCATTTTTAGCATTAACTAAAGTTTATGGAGCTATTCACATGGCCGTTTTTTAACGGCCAGTGAATAGTGGCGGCCAAAAAATAGGACGTGCAATATTTTTGGCCGTTTTCACGGCCAGGCTGATCCCGTTGAAATCCCTTGGACCATTTGTAATGGCCACTACGCTAGTTCAATATGGCATTTTAGGGGTTTAAAAAAAAAAAAAACACTCACCTCATCCACTGACAGTCACTCCCCTGTTGATTGTGAAGGACCTGTGCTCAGTGTGACGGTGACCTTAACACGCTTGAGCGCAGGTCGTTCACAATCAAGAGAGAAGCGACTGCTTCTGCATGAGCAAGTGGATGAGGTGAGTGATTTTTTTTTTTTCTGCTAAAAAAAACCTAACAGTTGAGAACCACTGTGTGGGACATTGGGGGCCACTATGGGGGACATTATTACTGCTGGGACCACTATGGGGACCATTAATGGGAGCCACTATGGGGAACATTATTACTGCTTGGGCCACTATGGGGGATTTATTACTGCTGGGGCCATTATAGCGGACATTATTAATGCTGGGGGCCACTATAAGGGACATAAATACTGCTGGGGGCCACTATGGGGGACATTATGTATACTGCAGGGGTTGGAATTTTATAAAAAAAAAAAAAAGCCAATGAAATTCATCCATTTTTAATGGTTATAAAAAAAAGATGCAAGACGGATGTAAAATGGCCTTTATAAATAGACAGATGCCTAGAAAATGGATGGATTAATGGTTGAAAAATGGCCATGGAAAACAGAGTGTGTCTATACTTAATGGCTGTCTCCCTGCAGTTTTCTCCCTGTAACTGCCACAGCTTCAAACAGAACATATGACTGGTGGCAGTTGAAGATTTAAACTGAGCATGTGCGACCAGCTCAGTGAGACGGACAAAAAATAACGAAAAGAAAAAAAAACAGCAGGTGGCGCTATACAGATACATTTTATTGAATAGCTCACTGGCTATACTACATTTTTAAATAGATGCAATTGCAAAAGTATTCAGATCCAGGTGCTGCTTTGAAAAATGTAGAATATACTTTATGACACAACCCCTTCAAAGGCTATGGGCACCTTTCAGGTAATTTTATTATTATTGCATTCTACTCACTTTAGGCTAAAAACTATTTTTTCTCAGTAAGTCTTATTTAAAAACGTTTAACAGTTTTTCTTTTACAGCTTTCAATTTCAGTGCATTTGCGGTGAATGAAAATCACAAACTGTAAATGAAAGTCACAAACTTCCCAGCTAAATTAATATCTAAACCTATCATTACAGGGCACATCCCTAGGTAGACGCATCTAGGTGTGGACTAAACACTTTAAAATATACTGATATATATATTTAAAAAAACTCACATTGCTCCATTTGTGTAGACGGCATCGCTTCCTTCAACATATTGTACCTGTGCTGGGTAAACATGCTGCACCTGTTGTACGGTCTGCACCTGCTGCACCTAAAGTGACACAAGTCTTTGGTTACTGAAATAATTCAAATGGAGAATAAACAAGATACACGCACAGATGTAGGAAAACGGTCTACAAAAAATGCAACTAATCACAAGACAGCTTTCATTGCTGAAGCGCATACAAGATGAAAGTTATGCTGTGATTCGTTGGTATGGGCGACAAAGACATTTTTGTAGGCAGTTTCATAAAATTTTCTCAAAGAATACTTAAAGTCAACCTGACATATGGAATATGGAGTTTGAACTGCCTGCATCATGACATAGAACAGGAGGAGCTGAGAAGATTCATATATATATATATATATATATATATATATATATATATATTCTGTCTACCTTGTCATTTATTGATCTAAATATCTGCTCTTTTTGGGCTTAGGAGTCCAATGTGCAACCTTATCAGTGATTGACAGGTGAATAATAGCTGAGAGACAGCTGTCAACCACTGATAGGACCGCCCACTGGACTCCTAAGCCCAAAAAGAGATTGAAAAAAAAAAGACATCTATATATCAATCTGCTCAGCTCCTCCTGCCTATAACATGCTGCCAGCAGGTCAGGCTCCATTATCTATGTAAAAGGTTCCCTTTAAATTAGTTTTTATAATGACTTTAATGTTCACATTTAAGATTAGAATGTTTTGAAATGAATTCATTATAAACCAGTGTCTGAGCATACTTATCATTACCAAGAATATTGTAAGGTACAAAATAACAGGCTGCCATCTGCATCTAGCTGTCCTGTCAATGGAAATTAAAGAGCAAAACATCTAGTCTCATTGCAGGAGCATTAGACTACCCAAGAAAATGATCTCCACAAATGTAAAGTGTCAAGAAAATGTCAGGAGCTATCCAGCATGGTCACATTGTGTCTCCAATATCCTGCCACTTGGAGACCCGGTGATCTAATGTTTGGGTCTACTGTATCAGAAATAGTGTCATACAAAAATATCAAAGACTGTACCTTCTACTTTCTGTCTAAGCAGCAAATGTGGCATTTCAATTTTGGCATTAACATTGGCTGTCTACGCAATGTTATATTAAGTTGCTTTATTGAAAGTAAGTTAACCTCATCTGATGGGGCATAGACGCCACACATGTTGTAATATGTCCCTTTCCCTCTTCTTTCTACCTCTTTTTGTCTGTAAATTGAGTTTCTTTTAACAGGTTGCTGGTAGGGTACTGGAGGAGGTGTATATCTCACCCAGAATGCTAAGATGAGTGAGGTAAAAAGAATTCAGGAAAGCTGGGTTGTTTATGGAAATGCATGTAGGTGTTGGTAGTGGGACGTGCCGTTCCCTCTCCACTCCAGTACAACATTTTCCTCTAGCCTGAAATAATTCCAGGTGTAGATGCTGGGCTCATTAGTGTGGGGATAAATATAGGGCTGAAATGCTCATTTAGCGTCAGAAGCCTAGAAGCTGCATAACCTGTTGGCTGTGTAAAGCCAAATCTCCTGTATTATGCCGAGTTGCATAGGTGAGAAGAAAAAAACAGATGGGCAAGAATTTTTGTTTTGTTGTCTATGTTCTATTTTGATCACTTGGTTTCACTCAAGCAACTGTATCACTTTGATTTAAAAAAAAAAAAAAAAAAAGAACAGTATTGGGCTTTTATACTGCTGAATCCAGAGAAATCTGTCATTGCCGATCCCATCCACTTAAGGACCCATGACATAGTTTAATGTTCATATTTGTAGGTCCTCCCACAGTCAGTTGTTAATTACTCTACATCCCCCCGCAAAGGACATGAAGAATTACACAGAGCACAATTAAATAACTGGGCTGTCCATGTACTGCACAGGAAACCTGGGTCCACCACTGAGGCTATCAGATGGATGTTATGAGTGAAAGGCTCCCAAAAAAGTGTCCTTATCTGAGATTATTTGAAAATGGATTTTAAGAAAGTAGAATCAACTTTATATTTAGTACTATATCATTCCTTGTATATGTTTAGTTCTATATATATATATATATATATACACACACACACTGTATATATAAATATATATATATATATATATATATATATATATTCTATTTTGCATTTTAGAGCCATATAAACAATTCCTTTAGTTTTAAGCTAAAAAATAGAATATGTATTGTCCAATGGCAGTGGGTATACGCAAAACTACTCAACAATTAATATCTGTTGTTCGTTTGAAAGGTTAGGGCAAATTTATTAATCCTATAGATGGTGTAAACTTAGACAAGGTATTTGTACACTTTTATAAGGATAATAGAGTTAGATGCACTCGCCACATATGGACCAGATCTGATATTAAAATGACAATTTATTATATCGATAAAAACACATATTATAATCAAATGGAAGTATATGACAAATGGTACTGGGATCACAAAAAACTAATCATTTAAACAGCCGCAAATGTCCACTTGAAAATGGGTAATAGTAAATGTTACGTTCACAGAGGTAATTGGCAATGTGCGATGGCGTAGGAAGAGATAACGCAATAGAATCGCATTAGAGTCGCACTAAATAGGAGAGTAATGAATATCCACTTTACAGAAGAGTATATGTCTTCCTTGATATCTTCACTAGAGGGTTAGTGGTAGATACAACATTCCAAATATAGTTGGATTCAAAGTCACAAAGAGCGGCGTCCCACTCTGTTGTAGTTACAACGGCGTCCCGCTGATGGAATAGGTAGCGATCGCTAGAAAAGTGATGGATAAACAATCGGAACAAGCTTACCAGAGGCCCGTCGTGTCTGATACCTCTCCCTACTGTATGCGATGGTTACGAGTGAAATAGTTGGTTTGTCTAGTCACTTTCCATCCAGTCTCGGGAGAGTTCGTGTATGTTTGGCGTTCAGTCACGTTAGTAACTGAGTACACACGTGGATCTACCGGCGGGAAGGAGTCAAATCCATCAAATCAGGGTTGCTTTCTCCCGCGGTTATTTTCTCACGACAGCTTCTGGGTCTTCTGGATTATTGTAATAAATGTCCGTATCTTATATTAAGGGGAACATCCGACCAGACGCGTTTCGGGGTTTTAGACAGTTATTACCCCTTCCTCAGTGGTTGATTTCCCCATCCATACTGCTCCTTTTTATAGGGTTTTTGGATCCACTCAAAAAGGTGGACTGGATCCTCTTAGTGAATGTGGAAATTTCATAACTCTTTGTAACATTTTATTCCTCCAAGGACAAAAGGGTATTGGTCCTCATAGTAGACTGGTAGAATTAGTTACATATTGACGTTTGCACATATAAAAGGATTTTTACCTAAAAATCCCTTCTATATAAAAGTTAACTTTTCTACCATAGTGCGACTCTAATGCGATTCTATTGCGTTATCTCTTCCTACGCCATCGCACATTGCCAATTACCTCTGTGAACGTAACATTTACTATTACCCATTTTCAAGTGGACATTTGCGGCTGTTTAAATGATTAGTTTTTTGTGATCCCAGTACCATTTGTCATATACTTCCATTTGATTATAATATGTGTTTTTATCGATATAATAAATTGTCATTTTAATATCAGATCTGGTCCATATGTGGCGAGTGCATCTAACTCTATTATCCTTATATTATTTTCCCTTGGTAGATTGAGTGATTCTACCGGTTAGTTTGCACCCAATATCCCACTTCTGGATTCTAGTGCGACGTATATATTAATTACATTTGTACACTTTTGTCTAATTTTACACCCTCTATTGTTTGCTTAGTTTGAGACAGAATTTTATGTCTGAACTGTGGCGTCTTTCCCAAAAAGCCACACCCTTTGTCTGGTAAGCCCCCTTTTCAGGTTAGGCACAGATCATTTCTCTAAACCTAGATGCACTAAATTGCTCCTCATTTTGGTGCAACTTAGTCTAAAATCTAGGTGCACTAATATTACTGTAGTAAATGTCAGCCATTGTCCTATGCTTCCGACTGACATAAAAAATGATCAAAACATCAAGGTTGTAAAAATGCCCATTGCATCAAATGCTTTAAAGGTATATACACAGCTCTACAGAGAGGTCCTGGCCTTTTGCTGAATGAAAACAGAGGAGTATTAAACCTAGAGTGAGCGTCAAATGCTTAAAATATTGTACCTCATATCAAACTTGACCTAGCTTAATCCTCTGAATCTAGCGTTGCGCCATGTATAATTCATAAGCATAATCTGCAAAACAACTGATGAAGAGCTCTTAGTCTAGACAGCAGCATAGAGGATGCAAATTCCTAGAACTACATGAATGCGTATGGTAATCTTTGAGCAAGGCAAACAGTGATGGAGATAATGATAAACTCACACCTCAGATATGATTCATTTTCTATCACTTCAAACTACACTGAAGTCAAATGAATGACAGACAATAAAATGTTTGTTGTTCTACAGAATTTTACGTCTGAACTGTGGCCTCTTTCCCAAAAAGCCACACAATAACCATTGTCTTTCAAGACCACCAATCCATAATTAAATATAGAAATTTCAGTGGCATGCATTCACCACTAGGGGGAGACTTGTGAAGACAGATTTATATTTAAAGAGGTTGTGTGATTTAAATTGTATTTACACCATATAGTCTGGACAGGAAATGTTTACCTAGTTTCTGACTTTTCACATGTGGATGTGTCCTTCCCAGTAAAACATGCTGGATGTGTATGTTCAGGATGAGTTGTCTACCGCCTGCAAAATGCTTTTCTTCCTATCTACAACCTGCCCTCCTTAGATGCTTTTCCCCTACCTACTGTTTTCTCTAGCACAAGGGACGGGGAGAGCAGAGAGCCATCAGAAACAGGAGCAGTTCTCTGACAAATGTATGTCAGGTTCACAAGCTCTAGCAGCTAGTTGAAGGACTTGCACACACTCTACAGAAGCAAAATAGTGATACATTTTTGATGAAGAATATTATTAAAGTTGCTTAAAAAATCTCAGTGCAAATGTGGCCATAAACTTTAAGGCAATATATTCTTCAAGTTTGTGGTAAATGATGTATACGATGGAGAGTATGGGTTGAATTTTAAAAGACTAGATATTTGTAGCATTCATTTAGGTTTATATTTCTATAAGTAACTTGCGCACGAATATCAAATTTAAAACAGACACTTTGGGGCTACAATGTGCCTGATCTTCATGGCATATTAATTTTTATATACACCATAAAAAAAGACATTTGGATTGTCATAGGTTGCAATGGGCAATATTTCTACTTTTTGAAAGCCTTGTTTTTCCTGTGTGACTTATACACTGGCATTGTGGACTATGTTTGTGCAATATACTGTAAATAGTGGTTCTAAGGGAGTAACAATATCAATAAGTACATCAAATAAATCCAGTATATAACCAGTCAGTATCTGAAAGAATAGTTCAACATTACTAGACAAACGGTTGGAAACTCAAATTCACTAACAGAAGTAGGAAGGATTGGACAAGATAGAACAAGTCTCAGCTTGCATCTGGAATGTTGTCGAACTCCCCATGTATTCTTCTCATCATGTGAAATGTTTACCTAGTTTGCCAAGCGGATTACATATTTGTAGTGGAACAGAGATAACACTTTAACTACTTCTCAGGCATTCAAGTTGTGGCCCAATGACCAAAAAACATGTTTTTTCTTGTCCTAAAGAGCAACTGTCACCTCTCCTGACATGTCTGCTTTATTAACTACTTGCATTCCCCATGTGATAACAATTCTGGGGCATCTGTTCTTATGAGCCATTCCTCCATTATTTCTGCTAGACAAGAAAGCAGTTGACAAGAAAGGTCCAACTAGGTGTGTTCATGTACCATCAGTGCTGCAGGTGACAGATGTGCAGGGACACACCTCCAGTTGGTAACATCCATCTGTATCTTTACTGCAATAGAAATAATAGAGGAATGGCACAAGAATACTGTAGGTGCTTCAGAATTGAGATTACATGGGGAATGCAAGTAGTTATTAAAGCAAACATGACAGGAGAGGCGATGGGTCCTCCTTAAGGCTAAATAACTTTTAGAGGAAACACAGTTATTACATACCTTTCTAAAAAATAAAACTGCATTTGTAACCTATGCAAATAACTTATGCAAAATATTAGAAATATTACAAAACTGTGACATTTTAAATGAGCACTCCAGAAAAAATATTAATTTGCTGCGTAAAGGCTATGAAGGCTGAGGAGGTGGTGAATGAGGCAGAGATTTAAATAAGAAAGTCCCGCACAACCCTTTAAGGCTCTGTACTATGTAAAACACAGTGGGGCACATTTTTGAAAACTATCTAAATGACCTAACTGGGCACCATAAAAAATAAAAGTTGTCCCATGATTAGTTGCTATGGGCAATAAAGATGTTTTTTTCTTTTAGACATCTCCCCACTGCATCTGTTTCTCCTCTGGATTTCCTTTGATTAACATACAAGAAAACAATAAATCTGTCCTATGAAACTTCCTATAAACCCATTATGTCCTAGCTAAGGAGGTCACAAGCGGCCAACATGAAGAAACTGGGGCAATATTAACATTTACTATCCCATCACTGATTGACCCTTCTTTTGCCATTAGTTACAGCCAACCTCTTTTTGCCAATAAATTAGAAAACAATCCCTGCCAGATTACTTTAGAGGCTTGCATAATTGCCTGAAAACAGACCAGCAGTCAAGAGTTTGCTTAGTTTTTCCAAATTTTTCTAGATTTAATGTTGTGACATTCTATTTTTATTTGTGTAATGTAAACTGACCATTTTTGTAATATACGTTAATTACTGAAATCATATCTTTCTATAAAAAATAGCTGTAAAATGGCCCATCTTCTGCTTACATAACTGTGGAAATTTGCTACCATTGACCATGTTATGTAAACAGAAGGCAGAGGAGCATTGCTAAGGCTCAAAATGGGCCACTTTAAAGCTATTTTTCTAATAGAAATGTATAATTTCAGTAATTAAAGTATATTACAAAAATGGTCAGTGTCACTGCCTCTAAACATTACACAAATAAAAATAAAATGGCAGTTACACTTTAAGAGTCTTCACATGCTGCAGAAATTTCAGTTCCATTCGTTTGAATGGGGTTGTCTTGGCAGCAGACACATGGAAGTCCCATTTAGGTGAACGGATTTTCACACGCAGAAAATTTCTGCAACTAAATCTGCCTAATGCTCCAATAAAATGTAATAACAGACACTTAGTAAGGCCAGCCATACAACTTGGCAGTCAGCCAAATGCCTGTTCAGTTATCAGCCATGACTCCCAATCTCCCATGAACATGCCCTTTCAGCTTGACCAAACATGCATGTGTCCTAGTAGGGAGAAATCTGTTGCCAAGCTCCTCTTGGAGTGGCTTATCCTCCCGAGAACAAAAGGATTGGGCATGTTGAAATCTAACACCCTGTCCTTGCCGTCGGGGGAGAGTTGGAAGGTCCTTTTACACATTCAATCATTAGCCGGACCTGCTGAAATTCTCAGATTCGGGAGACATTTGTCAATCTTTTGGCTGAGTGCATTGCTGGTGTGAGTTGAGCAAAATTGCGTTAAAAGGATCTGCAGCAATACATATGTATTATTACAGACAAGAAGATCTAGTTGTTATTTTCCTGCTGCCTCTCGTTCTCCTGCTGCCAGTGCTCAAAACTGCACTGAAATACACTGTCTGGACTGCTGTGCTAACATAATGGGAGTGGATCTGTGCACATGCCAAGCAGTCCTGACAATGCATTTCTGCACAGCATTGAGTGCTGACAGCAGAGGAACGGCAGGCAGTACGAAAATAAAAAATGGTGATCTGGTCTCCCTATCTGCAGTACTACTCATGTAATCTGGTGGCAGATTACCTTTAAAGCTGCACCTGAGTCTTCTCAATTACATTATCACAGCACAGCAGTCCTGACAATGTATTTCAAAGCAGCTTTGAGTGCTGTCAGTGGGAAAAGAGGAGCAGTAGGAAAATAAAAAATGGTGATCTGGTCTCCCTATCTGCAGTACTACTCATGTATTCTGGTGGCAGATTACCTTTAAAGCTGCACCTATGTCCTCTCAATTACATTATCACAGCACAGCAGTCCTGACAATGTATTTCAGAGCAGCTTTGAGTGCTGTCAGTGGGAAATAAGGAGCAGTAGGGAAATAAAAAATGGTGATCTGGTCTCCTTATGTGCAGTACTACTCATGTATTACTGCAGATAACAGTCCAAATTCCTGGTGACAGATTCTCTTTAAAGGCTATATGTGGCCTCTTGGCCACATATTAATCATAGACTAAAGAAATTTAAAATCTTTTATTTAATCATGAATTAAGCCTAATTACTATTATTATTACTATATGCAACTATGCATAGATTGTATGTCGCTAAACATTATGCCACTTAATAGGCATGATCACTTGATTATGAAATGGATTTTAATGCACAACCCTAGTATTTCAGTCACTTATCTTGAAGTATTTCATAGAGAAGGTCACTTCATAATTCAGTGGACTTGTAATGGAGATCTAAAAATATCCCCCATGCCTGTGATGGACGCTTACACGTCTGGATTAATTCAGCTTGACATGCTTTTTGTCTTGCTGGATTTCTGCAGTAAACTTTCATTCTGGATTGCGCTGGCACAGTACAAGATTTCTCACATTTGAGCACGCTAATTATATTGTTCAACTCATTTTTAATGTATCATTGTTCGCTGGTAAGTTATGCTACATAATTACTCCAGCAGCGAGGAAGAACTAGCCCTAGCACTTTTCAAACATTACAGGAAAAAACACAAAAATAATGCTTTCATGGGTTCTTAAGTGTAGGCGTCAAAATTAATAGTAATTATGCACATAATGTAAAACTATACAACAAATGACAAGACTTCCTGTGGGGAAAATGATCTGAGATAAATAATGAATTGTTTGGGAAACCAATTACATTTTTAGAAATTAGATTTAATCAAATCATGTACAGAAAGGTGTTTTTTCTTTTTTTTTCTGCAAACAGACGTCTGCTAATCCAGATAAATGTGCGGCTTTGACAGGGCATAAAAGTATCAACTCCAAATACTTGATATTATTCAGCTAGACAGTTTGATTAGTGTAAATATTTCGCATGGAAATGCAAATACAGAGATGAGCAGAGCACTATACATAGACTGGATTATGTGGATACCCAATGGGTAACCTGGTTGTTAGGATCATTGAAATTGATCATTTAAGATACCATTCCATGAGTTTTTCTGGTCAAAATGACCACAAAGGGGACAAGCTTATGCAAATTATTCATACCCATTATTCAAAATGGGTTTTTCAGTGAGGATTTGTGGGTGTTCTTGGGTGGTTAATACGTCCGGTGAATTGGGATTCATGCAGTGATTTTTCTACAAGATCTGAATATATAATATTATATATTTCACACTGGTAGTTTATTACTATGATAAGAACTATAAAAGAAGACCTTACTCATCACAAGAAATATTGTTAGATGCGTCCTAAAAAAAAAAAACAGGAGAAGCTGAAATCTGATTGGTGGCATTAACTAACACTATAAGTTTTTGCTGTACTAGTTGTCATATGTGAAGCCCAGTGTGGACAGGTTAAACGTTTTTTCTGAGATATTTTAACTGTTGACCTATCCTCCGGCACTTGGGACCCCCGCCGATCATATGTTTGAGAAGGCACCGATGCTCTCGTGAGCGCCGCTGTCTTCTCTCAGCTCGCCAAGCACAGTGCCATACATTGTATAGCGACTGTGCTTTGTATCACAGCTCTGCGCTATTCACTTTAATGGGGCTGAGCTACACCTAGGCCACGTGACCGATGAATGTGACATCACATGGCCTAGGCAAAGCTGTAAGAAAGCCACAATTTTACTGCAAACACCGATGCATTCTCAAAGAGATGATCGGCGGGGGTCCCAGGTGTCAGACTCCCACTGATCAGATCACACATCAGTTAAATATCTTGGAAAAAAATAGTTACAGAGGCTGTATATAGATGATATATTTATTTGGTCTGAAGGAAGACTGCTCCCGATTTCCCCATCTAACCTCTTTCAAAAGCAGTATCAGCTCCATTCACTTCAATTGAGTGTGGCGCCGGCAGAAGACCAGGAAGTGATGAGTGCAAGAAGAGCATGCTGGATCTGTGAGTGGTGGCACCATCCGAAGCAGGACAGGTAAGTTCATTTATTTATTTTGTGTCTCATCTGAGGTCTGAAGTGGGTTTGATGAGGAATGAGGGTGAAATGTAAGGTTTGATGGGGGTTTGATATGAGGTCTGATGAGCAATTGGGGTCTGATTTGAATTCTGTTGAAGAATAGGGTTCTGATCAGAGGTCTGATGAGAAATGGAGGTCTGATGGGGGTCTTATCTGAGGTCTGATCAGAAATGGGGGTCTGATCTGAGGTCTGATGTGGAATGGGGGTTTCAACTGAGGTCTGATGAAGAATGGGGATCTGATGAAGACTGGGGATCTTAACTGAGGTCTGATGAAACATTTTTTTTTTCTTATTTTCTAACACCTAGGTGCTAATTTACAGCAATAATTTGCTAACTTAAAAGACAAAGATTCCTAATCTGTCATTTTTATCTTTCTACTCACTTGCACCCCTAGTGGTGCGCCTGCAAACAGGCTGTGCTCTGCATGCTGTAGAATGAGTACTATGAGTCCTCTCTATTATAGTGTGTGAGCTTAGGAGCCTCTCTATGTACAGTATCAGCAATCAGCGTGTGACCCATTTCCAGATGCAGAGTGAAGAAATGCATGTGAGTAGAAAGATGCTAAATAACTACACGTCATCTGTGTGTAACGGATGAATGGAGTGGGCTCACAAGCTCCATATGTGGTTGGTGTTGGCTGAGTTATACAGCTGACACCTGCTGGCAATGACCAGGATCAGAGATAACTCTGATCCCAGTCATTTAAGCCCTCAGATGCGTTGGTGAATAGCATCCGCAGCATCTCAAGGGGCTCCCTCTGTCCTCCAATTGTAGTCCCCACTGTGAATTCTTAGGGTTCTGATTGGTTACTGTCAAAGCCTGGGGCCTTGTGAAGTAGTAAGATGTGACGTTCCCTAGGAAAAAAAAAAAAAAAAAAGACTTTTCTTTATGCAAATGAGAGCTTCAGTGCACCGAGATGCAAGGCCTAGCCCCTTTGTGCTCAACTCCTCAGTTTTCCAGCCCTGGCCTTGGTCCTAGAGCACTGAAGGCCTCATTTCATGTGCATAAGGAATGAAAGTCTGTTTTCCTTGGGAATGCTACACACGTTTTTCACAAGAGAGGTAAAGATTTTAATCTGCAGGATCAACCCTACCAGGTAGTATACCTGGTTTAATGGAACTGATCCTACAGACAGGTCCTTCTTAAGCCAATAACTGATTACTGCAGTTTAGGGGGATTTTGAAGGTAACAGAGTCTCTTTAAAATTGTACTGTGAGCAGAGGTCCCTGTCATACCGTGTTTATTACAACACATCACATAACCAATTTGTGTCCAAGAGCACAATAACCGGCTTGCCAGCTCTGTAGTACTTGTCTTGGAGTGAATGACACATCTAGGAGCTTGGCTCAGGGACATTAAACCATGGAGCCTTGCCAATATGGTATGGATCTTCTTTTATCGGCAGAAAACAATTTCATTGCTGATAAGCTCTGTAGATCCTGGAGCACACTCTATAATACAGCCAGGTAAGTGCACTTTTGGAGCAATCTGAAAATTGTCATATCCAACTCTCTCCTTCAGTGGCATTCTGTCACATTCACTAACAGAACGTAGATCTCATATATTAGTATTTCAGAAATCTTTCCGACATTCACCGGTGAGCACTTGAAGGGATATTCCCATCACATATAATGGATCATATCGCTAGGATATGCCCCCATTGTCTGATAGGTGCAGGTCCCACCTCTGGGACCCGCTCCTACAAGGAGAACGGAGCGGAGAGAGTGGTGGCTGGAGGACCCCGGGTCTCCCTGGGTCGGTCCATCACCAATCGCTGCTCCCCGTTGCTCCCATACAAGTGAATGGTAGCGCACTGCACACGTGCGGCCCCTTGTCCCATTCATTTATATGGGGCAGACAGAAATAGCCGAGCCAGCGGCTGGGTGTGCACAGTGCCCCCTCCATTCATTTCCCCACTCAGTTCTCGTTGAAGGTGCGGGTCCCGGAGGTGGGAACCGCACCTATCAGACAATGGGGGCAAATCCTAGCGATATGCCCCCATTGTATGTGATGGTAAAACCCCTTTAATGTCTACTTTCTAAATATCAGGCTGATGAAATATGATCTTTGTGCACACACTTAGCTTTTAAAATTTGAAAGCAGACTTAGCATCACTCTCAGAAAAAAGGTGTAATAGTAGAGAGTTTAGCAGAAATAACCACTGAAATGAGACTGCTTACCTGCTGCTGCACTGGTACCTGTTGTACAACCTGGGTGGGCACTGCTGCTTGACCTGCCACAGATGTCTGTAATGTCACCGTCGAACCCGTGTCCGACACCGTTTCGGATGTCTGCATGGTAGTCTCTGCAAATAAATTAGATATTAGCTGAAAATTTTATAATTTATAATGCGAGTATGTGAACATAAAAATATAAGTATGCTCGCATGCTTTTGTGGTAGCAACATTCGTTTTCATATTCCCACTATCACAACTGTGCAAAGGGCTTACCTACAGTTAACAAAGAGACCATAAGGACTACCTCCCAAATATCAAGATACTGCAAGAAACTTCATTCAGAGATGAAAGCATCTATTCATTCTTTTCATCCACACACATAGGACAGCAATAATCCAGATCGTATTATAAACCTCACAATAAAAGAACCACGATCTCAAGGGGAAAAAAAAATCTGATCTGACAGATGCAATTTGCTGACCAATAAGTGTGGGTAGAGTGTGGATAGAGTGATCCTTTTGGCTGTCTAAAGGAAGCCATACACATTAGTTTATATTAAGTTTATGGTTGAAGAACCATTGGATGAATGATCATCTGGTGAATCATCATTTTGCAGGTGCAACCATATACATTTTTGTCTATACTGGCCACTACAATCATTCAAAATGGTCATACTTGTTCAATGATAGTGATGAGCGGCAGGTGCCATATTCGATTTCGACGACATTCGCGAATATTCGAAAGAATATTCGTTTCATATTCGTCTAAATCGAATATTCGTCATTATTCTAGCTATCGCGATTAATATGCAATTTAAATAATCGCGTATTGCGATTTTAACTTAAGTCTACTTTCCTATTGGTTTCATATCTAGAATTATAGCGAAGATGACGAATATGATGAATGTATTCGTCATATTCCTCAAAACGAAGATAACGAAGTATTCTACATCTTCGTTTTAGCAACCTATTCGTCAACTTCGCTAATTCTAGCAATCAAATAGGAAGGTTGACTATAGAGACAACTGTGTTTAATTCGCTATGCGATTATATAATTTTTTCTTTAATAAATAGAATAATTATAATAATTATCAAGTAATATAATTATTCTATTAAAAAAAGCTAAGTAATATAATCGCATAGCGAATTAAACACAGCTGTCTCTATAGTCAACCTTCCTATTTGATTGCTAGAATTAGCGAAGTTGACGAATAGGTTGCTAAAACGAAGATGTAGAATACTTCGTTATCTTCATTTTGAGGAATATGACGAATACATTCATCATATTCGCTAATTCTACCAATCCAACCATAGTAAACCAGGTCTAAGTAGAAATCGCAATGCGATTAATTCAAGTTATATTAATCGCATTGCGATTTCAACTTAGAGCTGGGTTTATAATGGGTCAGCTTGCTAGAATGAACGAAGTTAACGAATATGGAATATAGCAGCACTGCTAAGTTGAAATCGCAATGCGATTAATTTAACTTGAAGTAATCGCATTGCGATTTCAACTTAGCACTGCTAGTGCTATATTCCATATTCGTTAATTCTAGCCTATGTAAGATAGCAGTGCTAAGTTGTAATCGCAATGCGATTAATATAACTTGAATTAATCGCATTGCGATTTCAACGTAATTCCTCAAATCCGACAGTACATTTTAGTATATGGAGACGTTCCCATGGTGATGGGGACGCTCCATGAGCACGGAAGTCGGCAGAAGCGGCAACAGGCACTGACTAGAGCAGCCAGGAAGCCAGGAATCCTCAGGACAGGTAAGAACTACTTTTGGGAAGTGGGAAAGAAAAAAATATAACTAAAAAAAAAACGAATATTCGAAATAGCGAATTTATAGCGCTATAATCGAAATATTCGCGAATTAGCGAAGTGCCGATATTCACTAAAAAAATTCGCTATTCGAATATTCGCGCTCAACACTATTCAATGACACTGAGTGAAAAAACGGATAACCGGGAACGTTTTGTCAAAGAACGATCTTTCGTCCATGACCACTTTCTTTTCCTGAAAGATTTTTTCTCCAACTATTGGACAAATATTTTAAATTCGTCTGACGTTCCTTCTAGACAATGGTGATCTGTCATTCCTCACAAAAACAGTCGTCCGTTGTTAAATGTCACCCGATGAACGATTGCGTTGGTTGAAATCACCCACCTTGATCAACCTTAGACTAATTTGTTTGGGTACCTTGAGACTCACAGTAACAGCGGTAAAATGGCAACATTTTAAGGTCCATATTACGGCCCCCAAAATTGGAACCCCAGTTTTTCTGAACCAAACTCTTCAGGAAACTAGAGATAGGAGGCCTATGTCATAGAAACATATAAAAGGTTTTGATCGGTGGGGATCTGAGAGCTGAGACAATCACCGAACAAGGGGAGAGGCGCACGTGCATATCATGCTCTCTCTCCTTGCTGACGGGCAGATAGACTTCTATGGAGCCAGTCTCCTGCAGCAAGGAGAGAGAGTGATACCATATGCGAGCACTTCTCTTCACTTGTTCTAGAGATTATGGGGGTCTCAGCACTCAGACCCCCACCGATCAAAGGTTTTTAGTGATGCTTTAAAAGTTGCCTTCTTCCTCAAATACTGAACACTAATCACCAATTCTAAAGCATCTCTGACACACCCTCAAGCCAAAGCTGAAAATACTCACTGTGCAAGCCTCAAAATATTTCCAACACTGCCACACTTATTATACAGCTCATAATGCCAACCTTATAAAAAGGAACAACTAAGGAACGCACTAATCTGATCAACACTCCTCCATGTCCAGAAGTTACACATGAGCATCGATTTCCTCTGCTGAGCTCTGTTACTAGAAACTGGCACACGAGTACTGTATCACTGATCACTACTTGGATATGGTAACACAGTACAGGGTTGCGTGGAGGAGCTGCCCACATCTAACGTTCAGGTAAGCGGAGTGCAATGACTGCACAAGGTAAAACCGGGAACTGCTTGCATGAATACCTTCAACATACAAACATGTCTCAAATGCAAGATACAAATCTCAGGGCATGGGAACATAAAGTCAGCTCCTGATTGGTGTTTTTGAGGAGAGCTGTCATCCAGTATAGTTAACTATTCTCCAGAATTTGCTTTATACGTGATCATTTCCGTAGACTGCCGCCAATCCAAAGTCCATTAGAATGCTAAAGCATGTTTGGGGAGTACAAACCATTTGCCAACTTTCTAAAGCAACTTGTTCAGACCTAATGGGCATGCCTGAGCATACTCAAGACGCATTCTGGTCAAATTCCCAGATTTTGAGGCTGCCAATCTGAAACTAAAGTTCTCCTTAACAATGTTCATGTAGTGGTCCAGACACTGGCACAGCTACAACTTGCTTCGGTTGTACTCCATTAGCCCCGACTACCTTTTTTAGCAGATACATTAATCCCGTGTGATAAAATACATTTGCAGATCGTCACTGATGCTGGCCGTATGTAAATGAGTGGCACGTTTATTGCAGGAAATATGTGCAAAATTTCAATCTAGTCATCCTTGCCTAATGTGACTGTCAGGTGTGTCACGAACAACAGATGCTCGTATGACAAAAGACCTTTTTATTCTGGCTAATTAAGCAGTTGGACACACCCGCCTGTTAATGGTTCCGCTTTTGTACCGCCAGCCCTGGCTGAATCATGCAAGATCTACAGCTAAATAGGCCACAGTTTAAAAGAAGGCTAATTAACCCCTAGAAGAAGAGGAGAAAGAGTTCCGCAAAAACCCAGCTGCTCAATGAGACAAGATTAGCATTTTTTTTTCAAGTTGACAAGCAAAACCTTAGAGAAGCGAACTGTGTTTAGAACAAACACGTGTTCGTGTAGGTTTTGTGTGTGCCTTTGTGAAACCTTCTGAAGATTATTTAATACACTTAAACTCGCAGCAGGAAGCCTGCTGACATCTATCATTTGCATGCTAGACAAATTGGTTTAATTGTCTGCCCTAATCAATTATTTTATCAAACACGACCATAGACATGTGCGCACTTGAAATAAAGAGAGATACACATTTCATGTCTTTTCAGGCTTCCTTCCACAACTCATTTAGGCTTCTTAATTCTGAGGTTTGCAAAGTTTTCTTCCAAGACGTATGTTTGATTGTCAGCTTACAACGCAAAGAATGCCGCGGATTTAAATACAGAATAACAAATCAAAGACTATAATTCTTTCTCAAGTGCACTAAGGAATTCTTTTCTTTTTCTCCCGCCCCTGACAATCATGCAAGAGGGAAGGAAAACCGCTAACTACTAATCACATCTTTTAACAGGAAACTATTCGCTGTTCACTCAGAGGACAACTTGAAAATAACTCAATACGCAGAGAGATTTTATCGTGCTCCTACTGTACATTTTTTAAAAATTGTACAGATTTGGAAAAAAGAGCCGTGCCTCACAAATAATGTACATTATGCAACATAAAATATTTTATTGATTACACATCCGTGCATACACTGAACGTATTCACTTCAATATACAATGCAGACCATATAAACTTATTAGGGTAGCACCCACAGCATTATACAGTACCAGCTAAGTAGATGACACTTTCTTATGTACACAGTGCAACCATTTTTCACGAGGAAAGTGACTTGCGGTGTGGATTTTTAAATTGAATTGAAATCAAATGTTTGTGCGGATTTTCAGTCCAGATTCCATACTTGCAATGCAGAGAAGGAAGGGAAAGAAGGGAAAAAGTGTGGGGTAAGGAGGGCAAAAGGTAAAGACCCCCATTTACAGGAGCCAATGATCGGAGCAGTTATAGAGAAGTGCTCCTGGGAGCACTTGCTCCTGATGACTGTCCTGTGTAAAGGTGCCAACCATCACCCAATACACAAGCAAATGCGTGATCACTGGGTAAAAGCATCGTTGAAGTGGACCCCAAAATCATTGTTTCTAGCCAGCAAATGTCCAGTGTAAACTGATGCAATTTTTTAATCTGAAACTGGAAGTAGATTTGAAAATGGAGAAACAGTAAATCTAATAGCTAAGGGGTTCTCTGGTCATTTCCACTAATTAGCCCACGGCACTAACCTGTGGAGGGAAGATGTTTCACATAGTACTTACCCGCCCTCGCTCCCTCGATGATGCGGTCTCCGCTGCACTCTCTGCAGGCTGTTATGCTCAGGTCCCTATCAGATGTGGCCGCTTCTTTTCCTGTTCAGCTGCAATGCCCCCTTTCTGCTAAGCCTTGTCCTATTATTGAGTGTGACGGAAAAAGTGTAGCAACTCAAGATGTGCCAAATTGCTTTACTTTTTAGACAAGATTTTTGGTGCAGACTTATTAGTGAATTCCTTTTCTTATTACAACGTGAAATACTGTTCCCACCGACATGTGACATGTGACCATCTATGACACAGTTCCAGGTATCAAAGAGACGCCTCTGATAGAGAGTATTACTAATGCACAAGAAATGATATTAAAAGCCATCAAACCATAGCAACTTAGAAGTCTTATCTGTGTTGTGAATGCAGATGTCTAGTATCATGTCTAAGTATCATCTACGGCATTTCAGATTTTTCATATCAGATTTGCATAGATGTGGTGGATTTTCATTGTAACAGGATTTTGCCTCCTGAATGTACTTTGTACAGAGAAGTAATCTAACTAAAATTGCACATTGTATCCAGTATGAACTACTCAATATATGTGCAGTATTCCCCTGAGTCAGTGCCCTTTCACCACAACATTTGTAACATGCAGTAGTTGCGTTAAATTAATTTTTCATACTTTGAATGTGCCATTGAATACTTTTATAATTGCATGTAATTTAAAACTTAGTAAAGCCAGTGAGCTATTCAATAAAATGTATCTGTACAGCACCACCTGCTGTTTGTTCTTTTCCTTATATCTCTGTCCACCTCACTGAGGTGGTCGCACATGCTCAGTTCCATCCTTAAACTGCTACCAGCTGTATTTAATGTTAGAAGCTGTTACAATTACAGAGAGTGAGGTACGGCAAAAAAGACACACCCATGAGCTGCTGGCCTGAAATAAATGTAGCAGAACAACTGGAGCAATTAATCTCTGGATTCATGCAAGGTACAGGGCTGGTTCTAGGTTTGCTACAAAGAGATACCGAATGTACTATATGATATCTGATATTCATTTGTTACATTAATTATAGGATAACCCCTTTAACATTTAGGTATTCATCCATGGTCATTCATGACCAGTTCAGTTAATGTACAGTACTGTACAAAACACTTAGGTAGTTGTGCAAAAATGCTGCAAAGGAAGAATGATGTACTGTAAAAAAATAAATGTGCAAAGTGAATGAACAAAAGAGAAATCGAAATCATATTAATAGGTACTCTGCACACAATTTTTGGAAAGGATTGGCAGAGAGGTTGTTCTGAACATTGTGGAAAAGCAACCACAGATGTTCTGTGGATTTAGGCGTGCTCATATCCTTCTGTTTCTTCATGTATTTCCAGACAGACTTGATCATTTTGAGATCATGGGGGCCATATCATCACATTCAGGACCTCTTGTTCTTCTTCACGCTGAAGATAGTTCTTAATGACATTAGCTCTATGTTCGGAGTCATTTTCTTGCTGTAAGATAGATTTGGAGATTTGGATAAGTATCTGCTTGAATTCTCAGCATAGAGCACACATTAATCCTGACCATGTTGAGGAATAGAGACACACTGGTTGCCCAAGGAAACTGCTTGCACCAGATATAAGACATATCATGCTCACTTTCCTTTGAAATCAGATGTCAAGCAGTGCCATCAGCTCAGCACTAGCAGAAACCAGTACAACAATCTTTGGAGAAATCTGGCCAGAAGTGGTCTTCATGGAAGAATTGTGGTCAACACGCCTTTAACGTGGCAACAAGGAGAAGCAATTCAACTCTGCGTGAAAAATAGGAACTGAAGTATAGAAAATGGCAGCAGGTGCTCTGGACTAATCAAAATTCAAAATTTGAAACATTTGGATTTAATAAAAGGCAATATGTTCTCTGAAGATCTGGAGAGCAGTAGAATGAGTGTCTGCAGGTAACAGTAAAGCATAGTGGAGGTCCTTTGCAAGTTTGGAGCTGCATTTTAGCAAAGGAAGTTGAGGATTTGGTCACGATTAATGGTGTCCTCTATGCTGAGAAATATAGGTAGATACTTATCCACCATGCAATACCATCAGGGAGGTGTCTGATTGGCACCAAATGTATTCTGCAACAGGACAAAAAAACCCTAACATATAGTCAATGCTCTTAAGAAGTATCTTCAGCGTAAAGGGGAACAAGAAGTCCTGAGAGTAATTATATGGCCTCCACAGAGATCTTAACATCCCTGAGTCTGTCTGGGATTACATGAAGAGACAGAAGGATATGAGCAGGCCTACATCCACAAATGATCGATGCTTTGTCCTCCAAGATGTTTGAAACAACCTCTCTGCCGAGTTCCTTCAAAATTTGTGTGCAAGTGTACCTAGAAAAACTGCTGTTTTGAAGGCATAGGGTGTCACACCAAATATTGATCAGATTTAAATTACTCTTTTGTTCATTCACTTTGAATTTTGTTAATTGATAAAAAATAAACTATTAACTCAATCTTTGACATTATTCGTACTTTGCAGCATTTTATCCACACCTGTCTAAAACTTTTGCACTGTACTGTACATTAACTGAACTGGTACTGAACGACTATGAATGAATACCTAAACATTCATTAATCTCATGATTAATGTAAAAAAAATTACAATCAGAAATTATACAGTCAATGAGAATCTCTTTCTGGCAAAGCTAGAACTAGCCCTCACATGCAAAAGGGATGTGTCCTTTCTGCTGCACCTTACTGACTCCCTGTAATTGTCACAGCTTCAAACAGTAAATACAGCTAGTAGCAGTTGAAGGATGGAACTGGGCATGTGCGACCACCTCAGCGAGATGAAAGAGATACAAGTAAACAAACAAACAGCAGGTGGTGCTATAGATACATTTTATAGAATAATTCAGTGGCTGTACTAAATTTTCTATTACATTCAGTTAGCCATAGTTTTATAATCCTGGACATCCCCTTAAACTTTTTGATTTTAGGTTTGTGTCTAAAATTTAAGTTTTGAATTTCAAGAGCCACTTGCTCTACTACTAAGTCATCACATAATATGAAAACCAACTAGAACTCTAAGTAACAGTTACAGTATTCCAGATTAACTAAAGGAAAACTCCACTTTTGTACATTCCATAGTTTTACTGCGCATAACATATGTTTTGAAATGATTTAATTATATTATGATGCTTTTTAATATTATTGTATGTTATTCTCTGTCTACATATCAAGTACTATATTTAGAAAGGTTGCTTCCAGTTGTCAGACAACAGGGCATTGTGAGAGATTATGTGACAGTTAAAAACCTGTGGACTCTGGTATTCTCCCCCAGAATTAATGCAACTAGATAGGATGACTCAGCTATTGTCTGCAGAATGAAGATTAGTGAGTTGCAAGATGGGATTAGACCTTTTACCTCATCTTTAGGAGTAAATGGAGAACAAAACAATATAAAAAGGACTCAATAGTGACATACAGCATAAAGTACGAAAGTGGTGTTAAAAATGGTAAATATGATATTAAAGGCTATTGTAAGAGGGTGCAAGGTGTCATATTCGATGGCAGGTACGTGTCACCGAGGTTGCTGGCCTCGGTGAGGTAAGAGCCGTTTTTTTTTGGTCTGCAGCAGCTAGTGCTGCTGGACTCTGTTACTTAGTTTGGCTGCAAAGCTAATCCGGGCCGGCTCTTACTGGGAGTAGGCAAAGAGTTGGGTGGGTGCCTACTCCCCACGGTCCAGGCCGGACTTTATCCGGGCCTTTAAAAGGCAGCCTCCTTAGCAGCTGAGGGTGGTGATTATCCTGGAGCCTGATAACAGGGCTGTGGAGTTCTCTGTCCTGGAGGAAAGAGCTCAGCAAGGAGGTAGCTTTTGTTCCTGGCTACCTGAAGGTGGATTCTCCTGCGGCTGGGCCGACAGCCTGGTGCGAACCTGCACCTACACCTCCCAGGTGACTGAACCTGTGTTGGCCTGTTTTGTTTTGCCTCCTTGTTTCTGACATGTGTGAATTACCACCAAAAGACTGTTTGCTGTTTATTTTTGTGTCAGTGTGAATAAAACACTGTTTATTGCACATCCTGGACTCTTTGTTTTGCCTCGGTACTGCACCCGCACCGCTGTCTACCAGAGCGACTCCCCACATTTGGTGTCGGATGCGGGCATGCGCAGTGAGGCTGGCGGGAACGCCGAAGTTTTTTTGCTAAAGTGCATGGAATATATTAAGCCAGCAAAGTTGCAAGCAGGAATTTCTGGCAACATGGAGGCTGCTGTGAAGGCTCTCATAGAGGCTAATGTGCAGCAGCGGGAGACCAACCAGCTACTGCTACAACATGTGATGGCGTTACAGGCGGCAGGAGCGTCCCACCACGTCCATGATGCCCGGAAGCGGTCCGTGCGGCGATCCCAAAAATGACCCCCGCAGACGGCGTTGAGACATACCTGGCGGTCTTTGAGAAGGTCGCCGTGAGGGAAAAGTTACCCCGTGACCAGTGGGCTGAGGTGGTCGCTCCGTTCCTGGCTTCCGGACCCCAGCAGGTGTTTTTCGACTTGTCGGACGACCAAGCGGCAGATTATGACACCGTGAAAGGAGAGATCCTAGCCCGACTGGGGGTGAACGTGCTGGTCCGCGCTCAAAGAGTCCACCAGTGGGACTTTAAAACGACTGATCCCGCTAGGCCGCAGTACTACGACCTGCTGCACAGGCTGCAAAAGTGGCTGCAGCCCGATCTACTAAGTCCCACTGCCATGCTGGATCGACTGTTGGCGGACATCTTTTGGAGGGCCCTGCCTTATCCCCTCCAGCACTGGATCGGCCAGGTATCGCCCACCAATGCCCTGGAGATGGTCGACCTGGTGGAGCGTTACGAGGCCACCAGAAACCTGCAGGGGAGTCTTGCTGGGAAGGGGTCAGTCAAACCCCGGAGGCCTCTGCCCCAGTTCCGACGTCCGGCGACAGAGCGGCCTGCACGGAATATACCCTCTGCGAGTCCGCCTCCCGTGGTATGCTGGAGGTGTCAGGAGCCAGGCCACATCAGGGCCGACTGTCCGCATCGGGATGAGCCGATGGAGGTGAACTACGGGGGTCGCCACTCCTTGTACGCCCGGAGACTGTGTGCGACCGGCACCCCCGAGACAATAGACAATCGTCATCTGTGCCAGGTGCAAGTCGGCGAAACCTGGCAGTGGCGCTGTTGGACTCAGGGAGCCTGGTAACCCTGATAAGTGCTGCCCTGGTACAGCCCACCCAGTATACGGGCCGGAAAGTGGGTGTGGTATGCATTCACGGAGACTTAAAGGACTATCCCACTGCTGTAATGTCTCTGTCCACGGCGGCCGGCACCTGGACTTGTGAAGTGGCGATCTCCACAAAGCTACCCTATGAACTGATAATTGGGAGAGACTTCCCTGGTTTTCCGTCACTGTGGCCTGAGGTGAAAGTGTCTAATAGCCCTGAGACAGGGGTAACCCTAGCAGAGTGGCCTGATACCACTGGAAGGCCAGAACCCTGGGAGCCCGAGTCTGAAGGGCCAGCGGTAGGGGTGACCACTGCTGCAGCGGTAGTGGGGAGACAACCCCACTGAGTGTAATGGTGGGAGACACGGAGGACTTGCCACCGGGACCTGAGTTGGCAGACCTCAATGTCTCCGGGGAAAATTTTGGGACCGCACAACACCGGGACCAAACCCTAACCAGGGCCTGGGAGAATGTGCTGGAAATTGATGGTAAACCCCAGAAACCAGGGGCTGAATTAATGTTCCCACGATTTATTGTTCTGCAGGATATGTTGTATCGGGTGAACCAAATCCGAGGTGAACCTGTTGAACAGTTGGTGGTGCCCACAGCGTATCGCAAGCTTGTCATGGAGCTTGCCCACCAACATGTTCTTGGGGACACCTGGGGTGGCAGAAAACCCAGGACCGCATTCTGCAGCGGTTTTATTGGCCCAGTGTGTTCAAGGAGGTAGAAAATTATTGTAAGTCCTGTCCAACCTGTCAGATAACTAGCCCCCAGCCACATTTCCGTAGTCCTCTGGTACCTCTGCCAATTATTGAAGTACCCTTTGAGCGAATCGCTATGGATTTAATTGGGCCTGTACCAAAGTCTGCCAGGGGCCACCAACACATTCTGGTAGTTCTCGACTATGCCACTCGGTATCCGGAGGCGGTGCCTCTGCGACATACCTCAGCTAAGCTCATTGCCAAAGAGTTATTGGAGATGTTTTCCCGTGTGGGCCTGCCAAAAGAGGTTCTGACAGACCAAGGGACCCCTTTTATGTCCAAAGTAATGAGGGAACTGTGTCAATTGTTGCGTATAAAGCAGTTACGGACGTCCATTTACCATCCGCAAACAGACGGTCTTGTGGAGAGGTTTAACCAAACTCTAAAAAATATGTTAAAGAGGGTGGTGTCTAGAGATGGGAAGGACTGGGATCTGCTTCTGCCCTATCTCATGTTCGCAGTGCGAGAGGTGCCCCAGGCCTCTACTGGGTTCTCGCCCTTCGAACTGCTTTATGGCAGACACCCTCGGGGCCTGTTGGATATCGCCAAGGAAGCATGGGAACAACAGCCTGTCCCCCACAAAAGTGTCATTGAGTATGTCGCCCAGATGCAGGAACGGATGGAAAGGGTGTTGCCTTTGGTCCGGGAGCATATGGAGGCAGCGCAACAGGCCCAGAGTAGGGTGTACAATCGTCAGGCTCGGGTGCGGGACTTCAATCCGGGAGATCGGGTTTTGGTTCTGGTACCCACCCTTGACAGCAAATTCCTAGCTAGGTGGCAGGGCCCCTATGAGGTGATCGAGAAGGTAGGGGAAGTAAATTACAAAGTACACCAGCCAGGGCGGCGCAAGCCGGAGCAGGTGTACCACGTGAATTACTTAAGCCGTGGAAAGATAGGGACGCGGCCGACGACCACAGCCCCGGCCAGGGCTTCTAGGTGAAAAGGGTCCAGCCCCACAGTTCGAGGCCTGTGAAGCCGTAACCACGGTAAAAATTGCAGACAGCCTGTCTTCCAAACAAGTTCAGGAAGTCAGGAGTTCCTCAGTCGGAACACAGATGTGTTCTCGGACCTCCCTGGCCGCACGTCTCTCATCCGACATGACATCGTCACTGAGCCTCAGGCCAAGGTCCGGTTAAAACCATACCGGGTACCCGAGGCTCGGCGGCGGGCCATCGCGGAGGAAGTGCAGTTAATGTTGAAGCTCGATGTCATTGAGGAGTCGAAAAGTGAGTGGGCCAGTCCCATAGTCCTAATACCCAAGCCGGATGGGACTTGGCGGTTCTGCAACGACTTTCGCAAGTTAAATGAAGTATCCAAGTTTGACGCGTATCCCATGCCCCGAGTAGACGAGCTTGTTGAAAATTTAGGACAAGCCCGTTATTTTTCTGTGCTAGACCTCACTAAAGGGTACTGGCAGGTACCCTTAACGGAGTCGGCTAAGGAAAAACCGCGTTTGTTACCCGCAGGGCCTGTATCACTACAAGGTGTTACCCTTTGGCCTGCATGGCGCCCCCGCCACTTTCCAAAGGTTAATGGACATAGTGCTGCGACCACATCGTCGGTACGCCTCGGCCTACTTAGATGATGTAGTCATCCACAGCACCGACTGGGAAAGCCATTTACCCAAGGTGCAGGCGGTAGTGGATGCCCTGAGGAAAGCTGGACTAACTGCCAATCCAAAAAGTGTGCGATTGGGTTGGAAGAGACCAAATATCTGGGATATGCAATCGGGCGGGAGTCATCAAACCTCAGGTAACTAAGGTAGAGGCCATTCGTAACTGGCCCGACCGGTCACCACCAGGCAGGTAAAGTCGTTCCTGGGGATTGTAGGATACTACATGAGGTTTGTGCCCCACTTTGCCACAATAGCAGCGCCATTGACAGACCTGTTGAAGGGGCGAAAGTCTGGGAGGGTTAGCTGGAGTGAGAAGGCGGAGGAGGCTTTCGCCGCGTTGAAGTCGGCCCTGTGTGGGTCCCCGGTTTTGGTGACACCCGACTTCAACAAGGAGTTTGTCGTACAGACCGACGCCTCGGAGGTAGGCCTTGGTGCGGTACTGTCTCAGGAGGTCAACGGGGAAGAACATCCCGTTGTCTTCCTGAGCCGTAAGCTCAGTCCCGCCGAGTCCAGGTATAGTATAGTGGAGAGGGAGTGCCTGGCTATCAAGTGGGCACTCGAATTTCTCCGCTACTACCTGTTAGGGAGGAGGTTCCGTCTGGTGACCGACCATTCCCCTCTCAAGTGGATGAGTCAGGCCAAGGAGAGGAATGCTCGGGTCACCAGGTGGTTCCTATCCCTTCAAAATTTCAAATTCTCCGTGGAACACAGGGCAGGCCGCTTGCAGGGTAACGCAGATGCCCTGTCCCGCGTCCACTGCCTCACGTGTGTTCACCCCCTCAGGGTTAAACAAAGGGGGGGGGTGTGTAAGAGGGTGCAAGGTGTCATATTCGATGGCAGGTACGTGTCACCGAGGTTGCTGGCCTCGGTGAGGTAAGAGCCGGGTTTTTTTGGTCTGCAGTAGCTAGCGCTGCTGGACTCTGTTACTTAGTTTGGCTGCAAAGCTAATCCGGGCGGGCTCTTACTGGGAGTAGGCAAAGAGTTGGGTGGGTGCCTACTCCCCACGGTCCAGGCCGGACTTTATCCGGGCCTTTAAAAGGCAGCCTCCTTAGCAGCTGAGGGTGGTGATTATCCTGGAGCCTGATAACAGGGCTGTGGAGTTCTCTGTCCTGGAGGAAAGAGCTCAGCAAGGAGGTAGCTTTTGTTCCTGGCTACCTGAAGGTGGATTCTCCTGCGGCTGGGCCGACAGCCTGGTGCGAACCTGCACCTACACCTCCCAGGTGACTGAACCTGTGTTGGCCTGTTTTGTTTTGCCTCCTTGTTTTCTGACATGTGTGAATTACCACCAAAAGACTGTTTGCTGTTTATTTTTGTGTCAGTGTGAATAAAACACTGTTTATTGCACATCCTGGACTCTTTGTTTTGCCTCGGTACTGCACCCGCACCGCTGTCTACCAGAGCGACTCCCCACACTATGTACACCTTTTTATTAAAGTGAAAGTACCAGTCACACAGTTAGAAAAACAGTTAACCCTTTATGACAGAACGGCTCAATATTTTTAAATAAAGCCCAAATTTTTAGCCAAAAATTTGTAAAAAGCAATCATAAACAATAAATGCCTCTGAAGGTGTACATAGCCTTTAAAGTTATATTCTGCATTATATACTATACGAGCTTATGGAAAGCAGGATAAATAAAATAACTGAATCTAACACAATGAGCCATTATATTGTAGCCCACACACCTAGAATTCTTCATCTTTTGTCTCAGATGCCATGATGTGTATAAATACCCTCCTTGCCATAGGACAACTGTTTTATCATTTCTTCTGAAATAAAACAATGCGTCTGCCCGCTAGGTTCTGTGAAAACTGAACTATCGAGGCTTGTAATTAAAATGCCTTACCTTCAACAATAAAATTAAACTTAGCTTCTCAGTGAGTTTACCATTTGACTCTAAGCTTTGCAAGGGATTAGCAAACATTCTTGAAGTAATTAAATTCTAGCTAGAGACCCGTTATTCAGTTCAGATTGAAGAGGGATAGGGGGGAAACCAACAAACTAACGGGTTCCCAGTGTCCAAGACAGAGACATCAAATGAAATGCCATTTCTTTTGGCCTTAGTACATAGGGATTAATACTGTAAGGGCCCTACATTCAAAACCAGCTGGTGGAATCTCGAGGGAGCAAAGCCTGAAGCAAATAAGCACTGTACTTTTAAAGGCCGAGTTGAGTAGATTTTACCACAAAAGGCTGTAACGTTAGGCTATGTTCACACACAGTGTATTTGGTCATGAAAGGATACCCGCACTCAGTGTGGATTTGTATACAAAAGGTCCACATAACGTTCACATGGGGAATTTTTGATGCCGTCAGAATCCGCTGCGTACTCTGTAGCTGAAACCGAGGCGGTTTCTGCCCCAGTTGAAGTGGACACACTCCGTCGCTTCAAGCCGTACCGATCCAGACACCACACTAGGAGAGGACATATCTCTTGACAGACCAGCAAGCTGCAGTGCTGCCTCCCATTAAAAACAATAGAAGGAAGACACCAGGCGGCTGCCGACAGAATTGCTGCAATGTCTGTGCCCAAATTCACATGGCAAATTCCGCCATGAACAGGTCCTTATTGCTATTTTAGTGTGAATTATTTGTGCATTAAACTCAATGGAGAAACCACAATACATCACCGTGTCGCCGAGCAATGCAAAAAATTGACAAAACCCACATGGCAGGTCAATTTCCACGTGTACAAAATACACACCATATACACGTACATGGGATTTGGCAAATCTAATTCACTTTTCTGGTACTGTATTACACTGCAGATTTTCTACATGAAAATCAAATCTGTGTGCAGGGACCACCGCATACCACACAGGTACAAACACACACAAGTCCCTGCACTGATACTTTCCAAATAAATTTGCACCTGCCCCCGTCTCTGACCCTATGAGTTTCAGCACACACAACCCATGGTGCATACTCAGGGCTATAAAAAGTACCGGGTATAGTCGCATGGTTGGTAGCCATGAAGCCCAGCTAACAAACAGCCTTTTTAAAAAGAATCCCTCTGCCCCAGGAGGAGTCACCCAGGCAGGCAAGCCAATGGGTGGATAGAACATCACTATGACCTCACTCAATGATGGTGTCCCATCTACTGAATTTGGGAAACTGAAGTATAAGGCAGCAACCCAAGTTACCATGGGGATTTATAGGGAGCATGAATAAAGGACCATCCAAAAGATTGGCTCCGGAGTAGGTAGGTGCCAAGAGGCTATGAAAAAATAAAGACAGATGTAAACATCCAGGATAAAAAGAAAAGGCGAGGATATCTGAGAAGACATCTAGTAAAGAACTAATAAATGATCATAACAGGGGAGTTACCAACAAAAAAGCCAGACAGCGCCATTGCCCCCGCATCGAGAGCAGGTATGTGTTTCCCATGCCAGGCAAGACCCAACTCTATGTTGCTTAGCTTCTCAGATTAGTTAGGGTCTGGCGTTTTTAGGATGGGGAGGCCCCCTCCCACGTGCTAGGTACATGGGATGATAGAAACAGCAGCTGCAGAGAGTGAAGAACAACAATGTCCGTTACATGTGGAAAGAGCAATGCTGTTGGACCAGGTAGGTTTGTCACAGGACTAAAATTCACAAAAAGCAAGCTAAGAAAAAGCACTCATTTAGACCCCCAGGTCTGACTGACCCTAAGCAGAAAATCCACCTAGTTTCATGTTGGCGGATTCTAGGATGACCAATTCAAATAATCCCTTGAACCCTTAAGGAGGAGTAGTCACCATTATGGCAACTGTGGATGTAACAGGGTTGTGTCTTTTTTGAGTTACTGAGAAAAAATACAAACAAAAATATGAAAAATCTCCCTTTCCCAATTTTACATAAAAAATATTTAAACAATAAAAAATAAATAAACAGGTATTGCCGTATCAAAAAATGGCTGAACTATTAAAATTTTAAAATATTTGAATGCCGCAAATGGAAAATAAAATAAATGCATGTGATTCATCATTTTTTTGTCACCTTGTCCCCCCCCCCCAAAAAAAAAAAATTGAATATTAGTGATCAAAAAGTTGTACATATCCCAAAAATGGTACCAATAAAAACTACAGTTCCTCCTGCAAAAAATAAAAAAGCGGAAATATAGATTTTTTTCAAAGGTTTTTAGTTTTTTTAAGTAATAAAAAAAAACTATACGAATTTGTTATCACCGTAATCATATAAACCCACAGAATAAGGATGTCATTTTTAGTGCATAGTGAACACCATAATATCAAAACACGAAAAGCCTTGGCGGAATTGTTTTCTTTTTTCAATTTTACGCCACAAATAATTTTTTTCCCATTCACCAAAACAAGACATGGTAAATTAAATGGTGCCATTATACGAATCCATCTTGTCCGCAAAAAAAAAATAAGCTATGGCTATGTTAACATAAAATGCTAACAGTCTTGGAATGTGGGGAGGAAAAAATAAAAATAGGACTGGACTTTAAGGGGTTAAGTGGAACACAGTATTACAAATAATATACCTGTAGATAAAAAAAAATGCAATACCTGCGACTGTGTGGTGCAAGTATGTAATAGACATTGATGGAGAAGTAAAGAGGAAGAAGGATGTCTGAGCTGTGTGAAGGTCACTGAGATGCTTCACTGACATCATCAAGAGGAATCCAAAAGGGAAGCCACTTGTTCACTGCAGGCTGTGAAATCATTGAAATCCTTTCCCCGTGGCGCACCTAATGAATTGTGTGTTTTATAAATGCAATTATTGTGTTTTTAATTGAAAACACACAGTACGAATCCACTCAAGTAAAAAATCAAGTCACTTTCATTCTAACAATCTGAGATTTATTGATTTCTTTCTTTCATTTGCAACATGAATATACTTTAACTATTTAGAAGCAGTTACAAAAGAAATTCACATTGATTGCTTTTGAAGTAGATGTGGGTTATAGCGTATAGATGTAGCCTAGTCATACTATGTCATCTGGATGACATTGGTTGCAGGACAAATTATACTTATAAATGAAAAAATACAACCATACCACTCTTAGTATAGGGCAATAACTGCCAAAGCTTTTTACCATAGGGTAAGTACTGGAAAACTCCCCTTCTGGGTAACCACTACACATACCTACCGCCCTACTGTAAAAGGAGCCGGGTCTAACACAGCACCCATATAATCATGAATACTCTGACTGGCCAAACATGTCATTTTAATAAGAGGAGTGAGATAAGCCGCTTGTGCCGGAGAGTTCTCCTCGCTCGGGGGAAAGGGACAGGGAGTGGGCTCTGGTATGCTGAAAACAAGGCATAATCTTAAAAGGGTCTTCCAAGTGAAAATGTAAATGGGTCAACTCGGGGACATTGTTTAAATAACAAAAAGAAAACTTGAATTCACCTTCCCCACTTCCTCTGAACCAGCGCTGCTATCTGTTCCACTCTGATGTCCTGAAGCCGTGACATCCTGTATACCGCTGCAGCCAGTCATTGGCCTCAGCAGTGTATGGCATGAGATACAATTAAGTCCATTATAATTTTTTTTTTTAAATAATGTGTTGCTACGTGATAATTCAATATTTAGAAACTTTATTTAGATATAGGAGGGGCGCTATGGTTTTCACTAGATTCCCTCTTTAAGAATAACAGGAGCACAGTATTCCGATCCAATAAATAAAAAAATCATAAAAAATGCCACTTTAATTTACCAACGGGTACAGAATACAGAAGCCAATATACTCCTCGAAAAATCAAATATCTTTGTTTAGAAAGAAAAATCTAAAATGATGTATAATTGTTCTGCAGAAATAGTGGTGCTCGGCGACATCTCAGCGCGTAATATAATAGTAGTGCGGTGTGGATCTGCAGTATGGCAGGATTATACCCGCAGTACAAAACAAAACCATTGGCTTAGTACAAACTAAAACTCAGGCTAAAGCCTCATGCGCACGACCGTATGTATTTCGCAGTCCGCAAAAAACGGATCTGCAAAAAATATGGATGACGTCCGTATGCATTTCGTATTTTGCGGAACAGAACAGCTGGCCCCTAATAGAACAGTCCTAACCTTGTCCGTAATGTGGACAATAATAGGACATGTTCTATTTTTTTGCGGAACGGAAATACGGACGTATGGAAACGGAATGCACACGGATTAACTTCCGTTTTTTTGCGGACCCATTGAAATTAATTTTTCCTTATACGGTCCACAAAAAAACGGAACAGACACGGAAAGAAAATACGTTCTTGTGCATGAGGCCTAATAATGAGAGTACTTATGTACAATCACAGATGATTTGGACACACAGTCCATGAACACAAGCCCAGAACATGGCCTAGGGATATGAATATTAACTATACTGAGAAGCTGGCATGAAGCAAGTGTTTTTTTTTTTGTTTTGTTTTTAGAATAGACAATATTGTCAAGGTTTTAGGATCTTGTCACAATATGGAGATCAAAGAAAAAGCATTTCACCTCTGAACCCCCGAAAATTTGAGATGTAAATGTATAATCTCTGTAATTATCACTGGGCGAGGGGGAGATAGCAGACGAGAAACAAGTCTCTCATTGCGTACATATGAATTCTGGAGGGGGGTGGGGGGGTATAAAGATTCTGTGGGTTACACAATAGCGGTAACAGGCTGAAAAGAGACATCAAGACTGGACAGGGTCATGTCTACAGGCAATATAGGTATTAAGAAGTCAATGGCGAAGAAATGAGGCCTGCATGACAGCAGAAAGGTAGTCGCTTCTGGCATGATAATAATGTGACTATACTAATAGTGGCCACATCACACAAAACACTAAGTCACACAGTTCTTTCTGTTTGCAAAGTCCACATTTAACATTTGCTTGAATCAATATGCACATAAATTTATGTCTAGCAACACAAAGGAAAAGAACTGCAGCCCTGATTTCATTCAATTGCTGAGATTACCCTAGTAGAGTCACTGAAAGACCCCGGGCCTGCACAACAGGGGTGCCCTTTTTACCTGCAAAGCTCTTCTGAAACTGTGTTTGAAAGAGGAAAGCAAAGATTTTATAAGAGGGCTGAATCACAACCTCTAATAACACCATTTTTTTTTAAATATATAAAAAAAGGTACTGCCCAACCTCGTGTCCATCAACATGTGCTGGAGATTGTTTACAGCACAGCAGGTCTTCATTCTCCTTCTATACGGCTACGTCTCCGGTAAATGGTTTAGTCTCTGGTCACACACGCATTTTTTTTTTCTCTACAATCATCTTGAAGAAAAAAAATAGAAAATCTCCAAAAAGAGGATTTTTCCTGAACTGTTTCTTTTTTGACAGCAGAAATCTCATATTCCATAATTTAAACTATTGAAGCCAAATTGTTTATAATGGGAAGGAAGATTCAGCACAAGACTATGTATTTAGAGCTCCAATCTCATCAGGACCAACCATTTTGGGCCTTAAAGTAGTTGTCTGAGATAATTAAAAATCTCAGACTACTCCTACAATGTCTTAAAATAAAAAAATATGTACCAGTATTCACCAGCACCATTCTCTGCAATGATGCTCTGGTACTCCGCCGCTCTTTGTTCAGACAGCAGCAGTAACGTGCCTTGATACGCCACGTCAACGTTTCGGCCACAAACAGTGTTGAGAGTACCAGACTAGCGTCAAAGGGTTTTTCAGAAATTTTATGCTGATGACCTATCTTCCTAATGCTTGGCAAAGGCTATGTGATAGCCGAAACGTAGCACCCTTTTGTATTCACGTTTTTTATGTGAGCAGTCCCCAATAAAGGGATTTCAACTGGACATGCTGCCTCCGACATCTTTCATTGGACTATCTTCTGGATAGGTCATCAGTATCCGATCGGTGGGGTCTGACACCCGCGACTCCCATCAATCAACTGTTTGAGAAGACAGCAGCACTACTTTGAGTGCCGTAGCCTTCTCGCGGTTATTAAGCACAGAACCGTACATTGTATAGCGGCTATGCTTGCTATCGCACTTAGCCCCATTCACTTGAATGGAGCTGAGCTACTTCTAGGCTACCTGACACATAAACGTGTCATCACTGGCCTAGTGGCACTTACAGGAGCACAGCTGGCTTCTCATACAGCTGATCAATGGAGGTCCTGGGTATGCTTCTTCACATGGGTGATAAGGTCAAACTCACCCTATAATCCTACAGTGTAGATCCAGAAGAGGCCAAAAAACTCATAAGAGGTAGTTGCCAATAATGCCAGATTAGTAAATTCTTACTCCAAATATCAAAATAAACACCACAAAAACAACTCGCCTCATAAATCTAGTACACATAAAATGTAATATCATTCAAGAAAGGCATCCAGGACCCTCTTGAACTCTAGCAATCCACAAACTAAGCAGTCAAATGACATTTGGAGTAGAAGTAAAGCTACCTGCACACATTGTGGACTATACACATTTTTCCGTGCGTATTCTCATGCAGAATAAATGCAGCAGAATACAGTATAACTTTGCTTTTTCATTCTGTCCAGAAATTTTCCTGCCATTTGGATTCTGAAATCTGCACCATGTAAATTGTTTGTGCGGTTCTTAATTGCGGATTTCACCCTTTTCAATGGAAGGATGAGATCTGTGGCAAAACGGGATCAAATCCGCACCAAAAGCTGCAAGTAACACATGCGTTTTTGGTGTGGATTTGGTACAGAAACATACAGAAATCTTCACGATAATGAAGAATTTCTGCAAGACAGCCAGCACCAGTGTGCAGGTAGCGTAAGAGCAATGATCTCGGCGCTCTTCAAAGTCATTAATAGTCATTTACATGAGTGGTCACCCATGACAGCTGGCATCATTAAATGTTTTATAGAGACAGAGTACAGTCGTTCCAAATGAGGTACTGAATTTTTCCACTTTTTATTACTACAATGATTATATTGACCATACTCCTCTCACCACCAGTAAAACATACAGATCATTGTTAACGGGGTCTTTCCATCTGACGGCATACTTCATGGAGGGTCCAACCTCTGGATCCAGAGAATGAAGAAGACACAGCGCTGGTTTATTGCTGAGCCCCCTCCTAAGTCTTCCCTGTACGGCAGTGCTCCTGGACAACTGGTTGTATAGGGAAGTACAGACCACCTCATTTACTTGCATGGGGTTGTGGTGCAGTTCTATGCACAGCCGGTGGCTGGGACGCTGCCATCACTTTATCAGATGGGACACCCTTTAATGTATCTTTCTGCAATATGTTATGTATAAATGCACATTAAAACCTCTCCCCAAAGTAGGCCTGCTTATGTGTCCCAAAAATCCAAGCTCAGTGCTAGACATCTGGACGTAAGAAAGGTAACTTTCTTAGAATTGAGACTGCCCAGTGAACCTGAATTAACACGATTGGGAACACTATCCTGTAACAGTTTTCCTACTGCTGACACAAAGAAAGTGTAATAGAATCATTATGGAGTTTCACATTGTCATGTGTCTAGTCTGGATTCTTAAATGATCAAAATCCTACCCTAAAGACAGAAGAAAGATATAATGGTGTTTTATGTAATTATGTTGAGTACAAGGACACAGTAAAAAATCATCATACAGTTAAAAAGTAAATTACATCTTCAGTAAATTGTCATTAGCAACTAAATTCACTACAAAATTAAAATTTAAGGCCGCTTTCAGACCAGCGAGTTCCACGCATTGGACTAGCAGCATAAGTATGCGTGACCTCCCAGCACTGCCGGGGTCACATAACATTATATTGATTTATGATGCTATGTAACCCTTACAGTTCTACAGAGTGCTTCTGCACAGCAAAAAAAAAAGTATGCATGCACTGCTTTTTTATGGACGGTGGCCACACGGTCGGTGCCCATACATTGCAGACTGCAATTTGCGCCCTTGGGTCCCTTTCACACAAGCGAGTTTTCTGAGCGGGTGCAATGCGTGACGTGAACGCATAGCACCCGCACTGAATCCTCACCCATTCATTTCAATGGGTCTGTGTACATGAGCATTTTTTTTTTCACGCATCAGTTCTGTGTTGCGTGAAAAACGCAGCATGTTCTATAGTCTGCGTTTTTCACGCAGCCCTGGCCCCATAGAAGTGAATGGGGCCTCAGTGAAAAAACGCAAGCAAGTCCAGGTGTAATGTGTTTTTCACTGATGGTTGCTAGGAGATGTTGTTTGCAAACATTCCGGTTTTTATCACGCCCGTGAAAAACTCACCAAAACGCATTGCACTCGCGCGAAAAAAAATGAACAACCGAACACAGACAACACTGACTGAACTTGCAAAATGGTGCGAGTTTCACTGAATGCACCCTAAATGCCTCCGGAGCCAATCCATATCTTTCGTGTGAAAGAGGCCTTAGGGCGCTGGCACACAGCACTGTTGTGATGCAGTTAATTAAACCCTGGTGCTCTGCATAGTAGAAATCATCTACGTGATTTAATAGATTGCAGCTAGCTACAATAAAAAAAACGCACTGTAAATGCATGTTTGTTGATGCAGTAACTGTGTCACAACTTGCACCAGAACTGCGTTGAAACTGCGCTGTATGTCAGAACCCTTAGGAGTTTACGGCTTTAAAGGGAACATGTCAACAGAAAATGACATATTTTTTAAATTAACCTTTTAATGTTAAAACATATTTTAAAAGACTTTTTGCTGATGTTAAGTTTCCATGTCACTATATACAGTATATTTTTTTTTTTTAAATGCACAGATCCCTTTTCAGCAGTCATCTCATTATCGTCACAGGCAGGATTATAATGAAAGGTTACACACACACAGATATCACAGGATCTATCATTCACAATAGCTATTGTCAAAGCTTATTTACTCCTTCCTTATACAATGCACAGGTCACAAAGCATGCCTAGAAAACTCCCACTGTCCACTGTCTACGGCCCATGGTGGATGCTGTAAATCATATATCTATGTTAACAATCGCTCAGGCAATCTATAATCAGATAATAAAATAAAAAAAAGATTAGAAAAAATGGATGTGGACACGGTGACTCGCAGCACTGGGGTCCTAGGTTCGAATCCGAACACTCCAAATTCATACTGATAGGGACCTTAGATTGGGAGCGCCACTGGGGACAGTGAAGATGTCTGTAAAGTCTAATGTCTGTAAAGCGCTGCGGAATATGTCAGCGCTATATAAGTGAGTATAATAATTAAATCAAATGTGTGACTCATTCCCTTTTAAAATAAGAAACCAAAAATGTAAAGAAGTGTGAACAGATACATTGTATCATATGTAATAGATTTATCCTATAGACAGAACGTAATGAAATAAATCAGCCCTCTCCCCACTATAGCAGTAATCATTGCCCTCCAATGTGGCTCCATTATCCATGCATATGACTGTGCACGACTACATCTCCTACAATTGCCTACAGTAGGCATTCAGTAACAACATAAAAGCTACACGTAAGGCTACAAGCTCATGGCAAAGAAGACAAATCACAGTAACACAGCCCGTGCTGTCACATGTTAAATCCTTGTTACTGGGGCAGTCAGATAATCGATGAGAAAAGTCTGCCAGACTCGGCTCTAAGGGTTAGGTCCTTCTATGAGCTCATATTATTCAGGATGAATCAGGGGTTAGCCCTGGTCATCCTTTCTCGTTCGCAGATTCATCTCCATCCTTCCAGATGACATTACATTGACAAGGGGTGAAGAACTGTTTAGGAATCATATTTGCGGAGCTTTGTTTAGTGGGGGATGTGTACAAGTCAGTAGCTGTAATAAATTCATGGTGTGCCCTCTTCATAGCAGGGATTTCTCTACTGAACTGGATTATTTTTAATTATCTTCCTGAAATCAGACAGCAGAAGAAAGCCCTTTTTCCCTAGGTATGTAAGAGAAAAATACACGCTAAAGAGTTCTCGGTTTTGAAAAATTATAATTTAGAGATACTTTAATTTTTTACCGCATCAGCGCAATTTCCAACATGATGTCATTTATATGACATCACTGGAGGAGCATGGTTTACATAATGCATCCTATGTTGATGAATGACTGCTCTTTATGTGTTTGGGTGCCGACAGTGCCATAATTATAGGAGTAGAGACTAGGGATCGGCCGATTATCGGAGTTACCGATATTATCGGCCGATATTCATGAATTTCAAAGTTACTGGTATCGGCATCTAACCTTGCCGAAAATGTCGCTAATGCATCTAGAGCACTATGATAGAACATGGAGCGCCTGCTATCAGCACGCTCATGTTTCCTGAGCAGCACAAGGGAGAAGGAGTCACTCCCCCTGTTTTGCACTGCCAATGAGGAGAGAGAGGGGCGCAGGAGGTGCGGGCGCACTGCGCCACCAATGAGAGGACCTTTCATGGGTTCAAACATAATAAACTAAGTAGCAGAACATGTAGGGGTTAATGGAGGGATGTCCCTTCCCTTTACCATTATCCCTGGACACCGCTCCGTTGCGCAGCTGTGGCCCCCGTTACCTTCTCCCGCGCTGTATGCTAATCACTAGCGTCGGAGTAATGGGAAGGAGACATCAGCTTCTCTCCCTGGGCGTTCCTTCTCCCTGTAGCGCTGTCCAATCGCAGCGCAGAGCATCACAGCCAGGGAGAAAAAAAAATGAAGGGGGATCGCTGTCTGGCTCAGTTCAAAAGCTAAGGCATCCCCTTTCCCTGTCTCTACATCAGCCATGATAGAGGAGAAGGGGCCTGCCATAGGCACTGAACAGAGGCAAACAGCTTTAGAAATGTCACCGGCACATCGAAGATGGGGAGAAAGCTCTCTGCCTGAACATGGAAGTGGAGCTGCCGAGCCCAGGAGAGGGTTATGAAATGGGACAATCCACGCAGATCTGAACAATATAGTATATTAGTAAGCTGAACGATTTTACATTTCATAAACAATGAATCATATTCTTTCTCCTGCTGGAAACCCCTTTAAATGTCTGTGGGGAGTATAAATGGTAACAAAAGAGAGAAAATTAGAGATGACAGAACCTTTTAAGATTTGTTTAATTTCCGGTTCATATAACTTTTGAAAATCGATTCTACCTGAACCAAAGTTTAAGGGGGAGGGGGGGGGGGGTAGTTGGTGTGAAGAGAGAGTGAGAGAGGAGAAAGCTAGTATGCTTTTGTGGGTTTCTTAGCAATATATATATATATATATATATATATATATATACACACACACATACACATTGTATGGGGGTTACTCTTTCTCATATGGAGAGCGCCTAGTATATGGAGTATCGTAGGTTAGGCAATGCCCTCTGGGTTTCTGGGAAAGATATAGCTTTCTTTAGCCTATCTCATGCCAGCAGATGCAGGATGTGATAATTTTATGTTTTTCCCAGAAACCCAGAGTGGCATTGCCTGGCCTACAATAATCTGCACACGCAATAAGCATACTAGGCGCTTTCCATAATGAGAAAGAGTAACCTACAAAAAAGAATCTGAACTTTTTTTTTGGGGAGGTTCGGGATGAATTCCGAACTGGTAGAATCGATTCACTAATCCTTAGAGAAATTAAAAAAGCTTCACCAGGTGCACGACATTTTCTGTCAAAAACAAAATCTATAAATTGGCCATAAATGAAAAACACTGGCACAGAAGATATCACTTTATCGTCTCAAAGGCTTTGGGTTTGAAAAAGTAACAAATACATGATATGGGAATGAAAAGGCAGATATATTTCACTTTATTTTTAGACATAATAACAGAGGTTGGTAAAGAAGATAGGATACAAAAGATTCGCTCTAGGGGGCCTATTACTGTGCAGTAAAAAGCATGCAGAGCACAATTACTCCATGCACATCAGCGTTTATCTGTATTTAAGAAATACTGTAGCCCAGAAATTCTGCAATTGTAAATTCATAGAAACCCATGTCAGTGTATTTATGGCCTAGCAGTTCAATGCTGGCCACATATAAAAACGTATGCATTTACATTGTGTACATAAGATCATGCACATGGACACACAGCACTATTGATTTATGATGGTGAAGTAATGAAGTGTCTACATCCCCATCTCCACATGATGTGACTGCAGCAGGCAGTTAGATTGCTATGGGTTAGATACTGACCTGACAGAGTACTGCCACTGATATAGTGGGGGTTTCCAGTGCCCGGGGCATGCAGAGTATTGCACCCCCTAACCCTGTGATGGCTAACCTCCGGCACTCCAGCTGTGGTAAAACTACAACTCCCAAGATGCACACTTGCTTCGTTGATCTCAGAACTCCAAAGAAATGTATGGAGCATGCTGGGAGTCGTAGTTTCACCACAGCTGGAGTGCCGGAAGTTAGCCATCGCTGCCCTAACCTGTTGACTTGCTTCTTTTTATAGAACCATGCCCCACAGTATACCAAGACCAATATTACCAATAATAACACTTGAACTATCAAACTCTACATGACCAACCGATGTATCACTTATAGCTTCTGGACCCTAATGTAGGGCTCCATAGGATAAAATGTAATAGATATGTAGGTTCCCTTTAATTACAATAAAAAAATAACGTTACTATGAATAGTTCTTTTAGTGCTAAAAGTTTTTTAGGACTGTAAGAACTATTTCCATATTCTTGTTAATGCTTTGTCTTTTTAATTAAAGGAAACTTGGATATCTATTATATTCAATCCTAGTCAGCCCTGGGGTCCAGAAGCTATACGCGAGTCATATAAAGCCTGGTGGTGCAAGTATACATTTGAAGGGGCATTACACAGATCTACTGGTGATCCTCTACCCTTATAAGTGGTGCCGCAGACAACATCCTATTGCCAGTCCGTGTCCATTTGGTGATCATGGACAATACCTCCGTGTTTCATCTGTGAAGAGGTCCATGAAGATCGTGTTTGGTCCGTGTGTCCATTTTTTGCCATCTATGTGTCATCCACATTCATTAGACACTGCTCAGCTAAAATTTACTTCCAGTGCATATTCTCGCAAAAACATTCAATGAAAACCACAGACTGAAGACAGATGGCTTCTGTGTTTTGTACATGGTTTTCAACGACCCCTAGAATTTAATGGGTGTGTTTGGTCTGCATCACGGACCAAAGTGGCGCATGCTTCTGTGATTATCCACTGAAGTGTTGTAAAAATAAATAAATGGGTACGCTCCTCCTATTCTATACCATGGTGCTGGGTGTCGGACCCCCGTCGATCTGATATTAAAATCACAGAAAACCCCTTTGACAGTGTACCTTTGAGGCCAATGATTGGCTGACATGGTCTGGTGTTGCTGATCAGACATCAGTACTGTAGCCTTGAAAGCAAAGACCGACACTGAGGACTGGAACGGTAGCACTGGAGCATCAGGCAATTCAAAAGGTAAGTAATGCTTATTTTGTATTTTTACACCATCCCCTGCATGTGCTCCACTTGCTAATTTCGGACAACCACTTAAAGGGCGAGTCTAATCTAGGGTCTGTTTTACGGGGAAGTCACAGTGCACTAAACGTGGCCATTTGCTGTGTCCCCTGTCAGCTATTACCCTGATGACCCTTTTCAAAAGTTGACACATTTGTCTTTTACTCTTCTACTCTAGTCCAACCGTGGAGATATTACACATCAGTGGGTGGTCATATTTTCAAAGGGACACATAGGACTGATGTTAAAGAATCTGACCACTGTACCTAATGGTAGAAATATAGGATTTCACTTTTTTTTTGCAAATCATACCCATATAATTTTATTTTATTCTCTCAGTAAACTAGTCACATAGTACAGTACAATGGATACACTGTATATATGGCCCCTTGACAGAACCTTTTGGACATAAATAAGACATTCAGGTTTAGTCTTTATTGTACTGATTCTCAACCTTATTCACTGAGATTTTTGCATTTTTCTAGTTTACAAGCTATTTTGGAACTTGACAGAATTTTGGCAAACACCAAGCAGAACATTTTTTTCTCAATTTGAATAAGACAAGACAAATATGCCATATGTTCTTTACAGCACCAAGATGTATCCAATGAGGCTGAGAAAGGGAGAGAAAGAAAAGACTCTGAGGGAGAGAATTTATCAAGACCGGCATTTCTAATGCCAGTCTAGCTCTACTTTGTGATAGAGTAAGATGCATGGCTCTTTAAGAGAACCTGTCACCATGAAATGCAGTGCATTATGTGATCTTATGTCTTATGTGAAAAATTTTTTTGTCCTTTACTTTACTATAAAGTCAATGGGAAAATGGATTAAAAAAAACTGTCTTGAAGATAGACAATATCAGATAATAATCTCATTTTTGAGGTGAACCCATTGACATCAATACCGTTTAATGTGATTAATAAACAACTTAGGCCAAAGTGTGTCTTTTTAGAACTAAGCTATAAAAACGGATGGCAACTGATGTATTTTAGATAGTTTTTTTTCTTTTTATCAGTTCTGGAGAGTATCGCCATTATACAGTAAATATGAAGGTATTCATTTATCCCATTTTATGAGATCGTACATGAGCAATAACACTATATATGACTATTAGATGACTTGTATTCTGTGTTTATCACCAGATTTCCTCTCTCCTGTTCGAACTCCCTGAGCTCTTCCTTGTCCCTGAGCTAGTGGTTGGACACTAGCTGCTATGATGTCTCCCATAGACTGCACATATAGAAAAAAGGAGATCCTACTCCCCTATCCCTGTCTCCCACAAACACAAGCAGCAGCAGCATGAAGTATACTATACAGCAGTCCTAAGCAATGTGGCTGTGAATCCTGGAGTAAGATATACAGTACATATTTTCTTTGATACAGATATATTAAATTTATTGTCTTTACTTCTACTTGGTTTATGCAACGTTTTTTGGAACGGTAGTGACTCTTTCAGGGAGGTAACCTAGTATAGAGACCAATTTCATGACATAACCATATTACAAGCATATTTTAAGGTTCACATTACAGTCGCAACACCTGGACCTCTAGTGGTTCAACTAAAACCAAACTTAGATAACCTAATACTCTAAAGAGCATTAGTATTATGACCTTAAATGACCAAAAACCTAGTTTGGAAAGGGGATGAGGTTCTGAAATCTATAAATAGATTTCACACATACAGAAAACCTCCTGTGCTCCTGTCTCTTTGTAGACATGAAATGAAAAGAGATGACATTCCCTGTGATTACTGTGATTGTCTTCATAATTACATTGACTCCTTAAACAATCAGAAACTTGTTAATCAAACTGCAAACAAAAGAAGGTAAGAGCAAGATTGAGAGAAGTATCCAAATAAACAGTGAAACTGGTGCAGATTTAGCTGAAGTAAATAATGGTAATTTTGGTATATGGTGGAAACCTTTTAAATGTAATGGCTTCTATAAAAGCCTTTTTCCACGTGCACTTTCCACTGTCAAACAGGTTGAGATGGCAGCAACTGTAAAACACTTTAGATGACAGGTTTACAAGCTGGCTGCAGCTTTCGATTTTATGTCTAATTTGTGTTAAAATGCTGCAGCAATTATCTATCTTGCTAGGTATGATTTACTGCAATATGGGTTGTTATATTCGGTTTCTGTATTTGTAATATTTGTATTTCTTACACTATTATACCTAACCAAAATACTGTACCTTTCAGACTCATTGTGCTCACTTGTAGACATTAGCAGAGCTGAGATACTAAGCAAGGGAAAAGTGGGACACAAATAATACAGAAGGGGAAAGGAATCAAAGAGGGCTTCCAGTCCTTTAAAGTTGCTGGTCTATCCGTGGGAGATGTCATCAATATTAGATTGGTGGGGGTCCAATTCAGCTTTTTGAAGCAACTGTGAGTGCCATGTCTATAATTTTAGAAGTGGCTGTGTTTGGTATTATGGCTCATTTCCATTCACTTGAAAAGAATGAAGCTGTAGTAAAATGCTATACCAGTCACAGCAGCTACTAAGTACAAAGGAGGCCCTTCTAACAGCTGATCAACAAGGGTGCCCAGAGTTCAACCCCATTGATAAAATATAGGTGCAGTATAGTATAGCCATACAGTATAGTTGTCTAACACCAATATTACTTATGTGAAAAAGTAACACCCTGTTGAAGGGGTTTTCCAGCAATTGCTTATTGATGACCTACTACTTGAACAAAAGCAGCACAGCAGTAACCATTACATAATTGACAGAACTGTGTGGCCCCAAAGTACCCGATTCTGGTGGTGGAGCTTGTGAAAACCGCTGATTGAATGTGTTGGGGTTCAGACCACTGCTGATCTGATATTGATGACCTATCCTAAGGATAGATCATCAGTAAATCCTGGAAAAACCCTTAACAGAGGTTGTATCATTATACAATGTATCCGCTTTCCACAGGATAGGTACTAAGTATTTGATCCAACAACTGAGATCCCCACGGATTACAAGAATGAGGTGTCAGAGTCCCTGAAGTGAATGGAGCGGAAGTTATGCCTCACCATTCAACTGTATGGGACTTACTGAAGAAGTGCTCAGCTATCCCCAGCAGTCTCATGAAGTTGTATGGAGAAGCAGCATGCATACCTGACCATTGCTCCATTCACTCCAGGGACTCTAGCGCTTTGTTCCTACTTATCCTTTATCCTGTGGACAGGGAGACGCTCTTATGGTGGAACAACCACTTTCAAAACTTTGACAACTTTTAGCAGGAATAATTAATCAAATACTTGATATCAGTCTTTTACATCGCTGTTGGAGATTTTTAACCCATCCTTGTTTGTAAGGCTGCTTTAAGCCCGATTCTCATACCTTCATAAGTTTTCACATAAAAAGGGCAAATTTTAGTTTCTGCCAATGTGTTTGGTCAGTTGTAGTCTTGTTCCCTACATAATCTTTTTATCTAAAATAGTGCTATATGTAAAACTGAAAGTATTTAAAAATGACCAGATGCTTTAAAACTGGTGTTTTACCTGACTTTATGTTAGGAGATATTTACTCATCCCAACCACAACGTCATATGTGCCGCTCCAAACTACCCAAATTATACATACGTAAGCCTTTAAAAGGGCAAAAAGGAGGGAAGTGAGGTTCTAGAAAGGCACTAGATGCCTCCATGAAAAGCAAAATTCTCTAAATGCACATTCTTGTTTTAGAGCTTTTAAAAACTAAAAAAAAAAACTGTGAAGCAATTTTCTATGAAGGACCTCTCTGCAGGGGGGTGTTCACTTAGAGGTGAGCTTAAAATGACAGCTAACATGCAGCGTCGGTTTAAAGATAGCAATTATTGTATGAGCAACTAGCGGGGTTTCTAAATAAATAGACCAGTGGGTCCTGATGGCATGTGTTCTGAAATGGTAAGGGTAGAACGAGACTTTGCATAAAAGCCACTTTCCATTTGTGATATTTCTCCCACTGTGATGTTACACATCTGTTCAGAAGGCCAAAAATAAGTTAGCAAGAAAACAGTTACACAAATGCTTTCATCTCTGGAGAAAATAAAAATGTATCTGATGGACTTTGAATGTCTTATCTGAACTTCACCACTATGTCGAAATAAAATTATGAACGGAGATGTACATTTTGGAGTGAGGCCTTCATATGAAAAGCTAACATGCCCCAAACCTTTTCCTGATGTCAGCTTTAGACTTCTATAATTTTTCCAATTTGCAATGCTTTGCAAAGTTGTCACCGATAAAGGAGCTGTACGGGATTAGAAAGCCATGGCTGCTCGTTTCCAAAATAGTGCCACACCTGTCCACACCATTCACTTCAATGATGAGGCTAAGCTGCAATACCAGACAAAATCCATGGAAGGGCAGGGCACTGTTTTTGGAACAAAGCAGTCATGTTTTTCTAATACTGTACAATCCCTTTAAAGGGCTTGTCCCATTATAAGAACTTATCCTTTACTCGCAGGGTATGGGATAAATGTATCATTAGCAGGGGGCTGCCCTCTGAACACAAGAACAGAGGGACCGCCAGAGATACACTACACTATGGGACCGCCAGAGATAGCTGAGCACTTCTACTGGGTACCTACAGCAGTCCCATAGAGTTGGAGAAGTAGACATGCAAGCAGGTCCGCTGCTCCAGTCAATTGGGGGGGGAACACGGGCCCTTGTTCACTTTGACTAAATCTGGTGAATCATCTGCTACAAAGGACCATTCCAAACCCGGGTTGTTTTTTCGGTAGGATTTTGAAAAAAGCCATGTAAAAAAACACTTTGGTTACATCTTGTGTGAATAATGCTAACTGTGCCTTTTCAAACCAGCACCTGGATGTCAATACTTTTGGAACTGCATGTAATTGAAAAAGTAGTATAGCCATTGAGCTACATGTATTTAACAAAATGCATCTGTATAGCGCCACCTGCTATTAGTTCTTGTACTTATTTCTCAGTCCACTTCACTGAGATGGTCGCACACGCTCAGTTTAAATCAACTGCCACCAGCCATATCTACAGTTAGAAGCTGTGGCATTTACAGGGAAACAGCTACAGAAGAAAGGAGAAGCGTCCTGAGAAAGGACACACCCTCAGAGCTTTAATTCTAAAATACATTTTGCAGAACTATTGGAGCAAAGAATGTGGATCCATGTGAGGTACAGGGTTGGTTCCAGCTTTGTTAGAAAGAGCTCGTCATGTACTATATGATGTCCCATTTTCATTTTTTACGTTAATCATAGCATAACCTCTTTTAATGCCTCATTCTGAGGGTCGAGGTGTGTCAATACAGTTACTCACATATGTAAATTCACATACATGGAGACCAGTTGCTTGTCAGAAGTTGTGTGAGTGCTTTTGTCATTCACTTCAATCTTAATAAAAAAATAAATTAAAAAAAAGTGTACTGTACAGTATACATTTTTCACTTTGGCCCACTCTACAGTTTGCTGTTCCTTCCTATACAGTTTCAAAAAAGGTATTCTGGCAAATACCACCGTGATGGAGGTCAACAGGACACTTTTCTCCATTAGGTCAAAGAAACCAGATGAAGTAGGTCTCAAATGCAGTCTTGGCTATGTACAGGTGCTGGGTCTGTAAATGGTAAACTATGAAATGCTAGGTTCACCTTCACATAGGGCAGTAGAAAATATAGTGACCCAATGCTGTTAGTACCTTATAGAATGATTTTTTTTTTAAGGTGTGCTATTTTAGAGGTTCGCCTTCACATAGGGCTTTATTGCAGTATAAAATACAGTGATCCAATGCTGTTAATATTTGATTAGCAGAATGATTTTTAAGGTGTGGTCCTAATTTTGAAAAACTGCCTCCCATTTAACCCCTTAAGGACACAGGATTTTTACATTTTTGCGTTTTCGTTTTGCGCTCTATGCCTTCCAAGAGCCATAACTTTTTTATTCTTCCGTTCACATGGCCATATGAGGGCTTATTTTTTGCGGGACAAGTTGTACTTTCCAACGCCATCATTTAATAATGCATACGGTGTAGTGGGAAGCGGGAAAAAAATTCCAAATGGGGTGAAATTGCAAAAAAAAGCAATTTCACCACAGTTTTACGGGTTTCTAAATTACGACGTTTGATTTGCGATAAAACTGACCATTTAGTTTTATTCTACAGGTCAGTACGAATCCGGCGATACCCAATATGTATAGCTTTTCATGCGTTTTGATAGTGAAAAAATTCCAAAGTGGGAAAAATTTTTTTTTTTTTTGTCGCCATGTTTTGACCGCTATAACGTATTTGTATATAAGTGTATGGCGTTGTATGGGGGCTTATTTTTGCGGGGCGATCTTAACTTTTAGTTGATACCATTATGGGGTGTGTAGGACTTTTTGATCGCTTTTTATTTAATTTTTTGAGGAAATGAAGCGTCCAAAAGCGGCAAATCGGCCATTTGGGCGCTTTTTCCGTTTTCTGTTTACCGTATGGGAAATATATTTTTATATTTTTATACTATGGGCGTTTTCACACATTGTGACACCCATGATGTGTATTTTTTATTTTTTTATTATTTTATTTTAATTTTGGGGAAAGGGGGTGATTAAAATTTTTAGTTTTTTTTTATTTATTTTTTTATTTTTTTATTTTTTTACACTTTTATATAGATCCCATAGGGACCTATATAAATCAGTTACCTGATTGCTTCTATCATAAACTCCAATACACTTGTATTGGAGTTTATGAGCATTTACTACTTTCCTATGAAGCCCTATTGCTAACAAGGGCTCCATAGGAAATAGTAAGTGATAGCCTCATGCTGAATGAAAGGCTTGAGGCTATCCCTTACAGCGCTCCGATTCTCCCGATCACCACTAGGGGAGCCGGAGCGCTGCCGAAAGTTTTACTTTCGGTTTTAGCGCGTGCAGATGCCGTGATCAGGATTGATCACGGCATCTGCAGGGTTAAATGATCGCGGTCGGCAGCGCTGCCGACCGCGATCATCAGCTGCGGGGGTCAGCTACAGGAATCAGCCGGACCCCCGCAGCGATGGTGCCCGTAGCGGCCAGGAGCGGGCGCCATCTTTAGGGACTGGACACATGACGTACCCATACGTCATGTGTCCTTAAGGAGTTAATAAAGTTTGACACACTTCACTTTTGAACCCGAGTTGAGTTTTTGGGTAGTTTGAAGAGTTTGTCCTAAGGATAGGCCATCGCTAGCTAATCAGTGGGGGTCTGGCACTATACACCCCTGCCAACAAGCTGGTCTGTGTAGCTCCTTTGACGGAAGTCAGCGCCAGAACTACTGAGCACCACCAACTATGTAGCGGCGAGAGCTTGCTACTACAGTGCTGCTTGCATTGACTTCAGCCACTACAATATCGCTCGTAGTATGTAGCTTTGGTGTTGACTTCTGTCAACGAGGGCTACACAAACCAGCTGATTGGTGGGGTTGATCAGGCTGTTCAGACAAGGATACATTGAGCATCATTGTGTCCCTATCTATTGGTTTCTATGTTAAAGTATATAATACACACATACACTTCAGACAATGTTTGCTTGAAGAATGATATCACAAGTGGTTAAGGGCTCATGCACACGACCACATGTATTTTGCGGTCCGTAAAACACGGATCCGCAAAAAATACTGATGACATCCATGTGCATTCCATATTTTGTGGAACGGAACAGCTGGCCCCTAACAGAATAGTCCCATCCTTGACCGCAATGCAGACAATAATAGGACATGTTCTATTTTTTTGTGGAACGGACATATGGAAACGGAATGCACACGGAGAAACTTCTGTTTTTTTGCAGACCCATTAAAATGAATGGTTCCGCATACGGTCCGCAAAAAACAAGGCAGGACACGGAAGAAAATACAACACATGAGCCCTAAAGAGCCATGTGTTCATTCTTGGTTTCCTTTTTCCTCTTCTCTATTTCAAAATACAGAACAATATATGGCAATTAGCTGAACGTGTAATAATTAGTTGAACTACAAACCCCCAAATGACTCCAATCTGACTTAAATTACTATGGCAAAAGGTGTCCTGTAGCATATGTTTGTTCGTACAGGGGTTCAGGCCAATGACACTATCATTATTTACAGCATTCTGACAGCCACAATGCCGCAAAAGAAAGGGTTTCACTGTATTATTCCATTTGTCTCAGAAATCACACCAAGGCTTAAAATAATTAAAGACATTCAAAACAAGCAATAAGTATCGAATGGACCTGCCGCTGACAAAGGGGATATCACGCTGACTGAAACATATACTCACAAAAGAGCTGATTATTAAATATGTCACCAAACCAAAGCAGTCTTGCAATGAAAACACTAACTTGATAGGAAAACAATGGGGCACACAGACACTTGGCAAGTACTTAGAAAATGTACCATAATTACTTTTGAATCAATAAACATTTTTCAGCCCTGGGCGTTCTGGATAAAGTGATTACATTGACCTGGTTGCTCTGTGGCTTGTAAAGGGCCCTCATGTTTCAGGGATAGACGCTAGTGTGTGCATGTGGCGGGTAACACCAGCTCGGCATTTCTGTTTGTGAGATGAAATTCTAAGACGTTATGCTATTGTTCAGACATCACTCTTTGTCCTGTTCAATCAATAGCATTGTACGGCTGGAAAAAAAAAATGATTTCACTAGATGGACTTTTCAGGAAAATATTGGAGTCGGATGACACTGAGATCACACAAGCTTTACATCACATAATTTGCGCCCACAGCACAAACTGAACAATTTCAGCAAACATGGCCGTTTATACAGTGACTGGAAGAGGGACCCTTAAGAAACATGTAGATTGCTGGTGGCACCACCTTCTATAGTCACTATGGAAAATTCTTCAACAAAAGACATAGAAGAAATGACATTTAAAGGGGGTGTCTCACTTATTTCATCAAGGTATACGTCCAGTAATCCTGTTGACCATATCTTCTGCCAGAAGTGCAAAAGTGATGGCGGGAGAGCGGGTAGTATATTTGCCTAGGCAACTGTATGAGCTAAGTAAGATAGGCTTTGGCTTCTTCCAGAGATCATGGAGTCAAAAAGAATATGCAGACAGAACGTTATCTGTGTGTATGGTTTTACTATACTGCTTTATATTGGCCTCCAGTTTAGTAACCGTTTTGTCATTTTATCACCCATCCTCTGCTGACATGTCCCAGTCTAAACAGCAAAGTGGACAATGTCTGATGCTTTGGGCAAAGTTTGACTGGGAACCATGGGTTCTGGCATTTATATTGCTTTCACACGTATCACCTACACTGTGCTCACCAAGTGCTCCAGGTAGTTCTGGCTTTGGTTACCTCCCTTGATAACAAAGAACTGGTCATCTTCATATTGAACATGCAAACAATTGTTTCCCAAACAAATAACAAAATTAGATGATCATCCAGTCCCAGAGAAATCATGGGCTTCAGCCAACCTTGGTTTTCTGTGTATGGCCACCATTAGGCACATTGAATGTCAAGGACTGATCAATGTTGCATTTAAAGGGGTATTCTAATCTAGACATTTATGGCATATATACCATAAATGTACAATGGGAACAGGTCCCAAAGATGGAACCAGCACCAATCTGACATTTATGACATATCTTGTGGATATGCCATAAATGCCCAGATGGGGCAACCCTCTGGTGGGTTCTATGATCTGGGACAGACTAATAGTCTAAAAATTTACAGTAGTGAGTATATTACCTCATATATAAACTATATAACATATGGTTAAGGCTAATAATAGTTATACTATCTTAGATTTGTAAAGTAGAAATTTCATACAATTACATAAAGTCAAACTACCATAACAAAATTGATCTAATAAGATGAAATTAATGGATAAGTGACATAGAAACTATATATTTGCTTGTATATTATCAATTAATGTAAGCTATGACGTAGGCATGAAAAATGTTATAGATCAGTGAGTGTGAACCTACTGTGCAAACGAGCCGGGTTGGCATAGGTCTAACCCTAAGGGCGTTGTCCTAGTGCTTTCCCAGGATTTACCATTTAACCCCTGTACAGAGATCTGGGCTTCGTTGTGGGTTAGTACTGCTGAGATGAAGGGAATCAGCACCACAATCGCAGAAGCAGTCAAAACAGTCTCTGATACTGAAACTGCAGATATTTGGCAACACTGAACTGGGGAAATTAGGGGAGATTGAGAGAGGGGTAGTGGTGGATGCAGGAACCAAGACTGTATCACAGACAGGGGAGACTTAAATATGGACCTGAACTGAAAGCTGAACTGTCAGGTCAGGAGTACACAGGCAGGAAAACATGGAACAGAAACACAAGCTGGATAACATAACAGAATCACAGAAGCTCAAAGTCTTCCAAACACCATTGATGGTCACAGGGTCCCTTAAAGCTAAGGCTTCGTCTACCTGAAGAGGGTGGCTTAATTACTCACTATGGAGCGTGAATACTTGCCCTTTAAAAAGCTGGACAGGAGCGCGTGTGCGCCCTAAGGGCACACTAGGCAAGATGATGGAGGCCGCAACATGGAAAGAACACTGACAACCAGGTGGGTGGGGCAGAGACCGGGTCTACAATGGACAACAGGAGGACGGCGGGCACAAACTGCAGACCTAACACATAAAACATGCAAACAAGGCAAGGCTCTGTAAGTTCTGTGGTGCCTTACTCGCCAAGAGCAAGTCAAGTGGACTAGAAAAGGCCTGAATAACTCAACTGATACAGTTTCTTGTTCCACATATCCCAGAACTATATAAACACTGTAAGTGCCTAGAATAAATGCTTGAAAAGTAATGGTTTAATTATGTTGATCCTTTACTAATACTGTAAATGTGGGAGTAAAATCACTCATCTGTCTCTTTCTAGAGGACGCTGAACACAAGCTTTCTACATGCTGAATATAGGAATCCGGACCGCAGCTTGGCAGCACAATGTCTTGAGTTAACTGGAGTTCAGCTTCAGGGGATGATTCAAGTAACTAGGACCAGTACACAAAAGATATATTTTCGCTATCATGTAACCAGGACATGAGATGCCTGAGACATATACAACAGACATACTACATAAAAGAACTACTAATGTAAAAACAGTACGGAAAACACAGCATTCAATAAATGACCAAAAGGCATGCGAGTCAGATTAGTCATGTTGCAAATGACTAGCAGTGTATACATATACATTCACTGAGAAATAGTAAAATTAAAGAGGACTTGTCCCCGCTCCTGACATGTCTGTTTTAACATCTTCATGTATTCCCCATGTAATAACAATTCTGGAGCATCTATTCTTATGTCTGTATGTTGTGCGATTCCTGTATTATTTCTACTAGAAGTTATGATTAAATTGCTAGTAGTCTTGAGTAAGGGTACAGAGGGATGTTAACAAGTTTGGGGGGGGTGGGGGTGTACCTGTACAGTATGAAAATGGAAGCACTAACTGGATAGAGTGCGTCTTTGCAGGGACACACCCCCAACTTGTTACCACCCCTCTGTACCCTTACTGAAGGCTAAAATAATTCATTCATAACTTCTAGTAGAAATAATAAAGAAATGGTACAACATGGAGGCATAAGAATAGATGCTGCAGAATTGTTAGTACATGGGGAACGCATGTAGCTATTAAAACAGACATGTCAGGAGCAGAGAAAGGTCCTCTTAAAATGAGATTATCCAGCTTTGTGCACTTTTTATAATTTGAACCCCCAACCTGCTATACTTGTTGAATAAACCATACTGACCTGCTCCCCATCGCTCCGTTCTGGCTCCCTTATGCGTTCTTAAAGTCCCGTCCTTTAAACTTCTGGATGGACAGGGTTACACGCACCACTGCAGCTTGGCATTAGCAGTGACCTGTCCCCAAGCCACACGTCACTGCTGGTCACAAGCCCCTGGAGGACACGTTGTTGACTGAAGCGGCACACATGACCATATCCATCCAGAAGCTTATAGGATGCAGACCATAAAACCACAGAAGAGATCCAGGAACCCAGAAAGCTGGAAAAGAGCAGCACGGGGCAGGTGAGTATGGTTTTAGCTGGCGTTTAAAGTTTAAAAAGTGAACCAGTTATTGATGTTAATAAGGGGAATGTGCCATCAGAAAAATTACCTATTGTTTACTTTAAGTTTTTACGTTAACCTGCAGTAAGTCTGAGCACTAAGCCTAATAATATACTGCCAATTCTTGTTCTAAAACTACTTTTCAGCGGCCCTCTCACTGAAATCAAAGGCAGGGTTACAATGAAAGGTATTAACATTCATAATAGGTGATGGACTCGGCTCATCTACTCCTCCCTCCTGTCTCTGGTTTAAATCAATAAAATAATATAGGTGATACAGAACCTTTAAAGGCACCTGTCACCATGCTAGCCCCCCCCCCCCCTCCTGTCATTCGTTGCTGACCCCATTGACTATAATGGGATCCACTGGAGATCTGGCCACTTTCTGGTATAAATGCTGGTATTTGTCCAGCTGAAAGCTGGCCTTTTTGTTGGATAGCGGCCAGATGCAGTTTCTGGCTGGGCTGGATCTGGTGAACTCCAGCAGCACCTTCTCTGTCAGGACAGCCTGCTGAATCCTTTTAACGAAAGTTTGAGCCTACCCTTAGTGATCCATTGCTTCATACCGGAGAAAAAAAACTAATTTTAATCCATATGCAAATGAGAGGTTAAGTGCACTGAGGGTGGGCCCACACCACTCTATGCACCTGGCTCCTCTTGCTCCTTCTTGATTGACTGGGCCAAGCAAGATGATTATAATTATAGATACACTTACCTAAAGAATTATTAGGAACACCTGTTCTATTTCTCATTAATGCAATTATCTAGTCAACCAATCACATGGCAGTTGCTTCAATGCATTTAGGGGTGTGATCCTGGTCAAGACAATCTCCTGAACTCCAAACTGAATGTCAGAATGGGAAAGAAAGGTGATTTACGCAATTTTGAGCGTGGCATGGTTGTTGGTGCCAGACGGGCCGCTCTGAGTATTTCACAATCTGCTCAGTTACTGGGATTTTCACGCACAACCATTTTTAGGGCTTACAAAGAATGGTGTGAAGGGAAAAACATCCAGTATGTGGCAGTCCTGTGGGTGAAAATGCCTTGTTGATGCTAGAGGTCAGAGGAGAATGGGCCGACAGATTCAAGCTGATAGAAGAGCAACGTTGACTGAAATAACCACTCGTTACAACCGAGGTATGCAGCAAAGCATTTGTGAAGCCACAACATGCACAACCTTGAGGCGGATGGGCTACAACAGCAGAAGACCCCACCGGGTACCACTCATCTCCACTACAAATAGGAAAAAGAGGCTACAATTTGCACAAGCTCACCAAAATTGGACTGTTGAAGACTGGAAAAATGTTGCCTGGTCTGAGGAGTCTCGATTTCTGTTGAGACATTCAAATGGTAGAGTCCGAATTTGGCGTAAACAGAATGAGAACATGTATCCATCATGCCTTGTTACCACTGTGCAGGCTGGTGGTGGTGTAATGGTGTGGGGGATGTTTTCTGGGCACACTTTAGGCCCCTTAGTGCCAATTGGCCATCGTTTAAATGCCACGGGCTACCTGAGCATTGTTTCTGACCATGTCCATCCCTTCATGACCACCATGTACCCATCCTCTGATAGCTACTCGCAGCAGGATAATGCACCATGTCACAAAGCTCGAATCATTTCAAATTGGTTTCTTGAACATGACAATGAGTTCACTGTACTAAAATGGCCCCCACAGTCACCAGATCTCAACCCAATAGAGCATCTTTGGGATGTGGTGGAACGGGAGCTTCGTGCCCTGGATGTGCATCCCTCAAATCTCCATCAACTGCAAGATGCTATCCTATCAATATGGACCAACATTTCTAAAGAACGCTATCAGCACCTTGTTGAATCAATGCCACGTAGAATTAAGGCAGTTCTGAAGGCAAAAGGGGGGTCTAACACCGTATTAGTATGGTGTTCCTAATAATTCTTTAGGTGAGTGTATATTACTGCTATATTTGTGGCTTTAGGAGACTGGTTAGACTTGTCTATAAATAAAAGACAAAATGTACAAATGATGAAAATGATTTTTAGTGTTACTGACGGGAAACCAGAAAGTCTACTTTTGGATCTGTAAAAATAAATAGTTTTAAAACAGTGGGGTTTAGTTATGAGCTTCAGATCCCCTTAGAGGCTTGTTAATGGACCTAATGAATAGGCATTTACTAACCAGTGAATGAGAAAAAGGGAAACAGTGGCAGTCCATACAGCCCTCACATTTTATCACTTCTCTGATTGGATTTGAATTACAATGAAAATACAGCAGCTTTACCACACAGCGACAATCAATAAGATTCATCAGAAACTACACGGATATCAAATGGCAAAAATGCTGCCAGTTCAGATGAATCGCATTTAGGCTTAACAAATGTGACTGACAGCAGGACAGAGATGCAACCGTAATAATCGACACCAAGTCCTGGGCAGTGCATGGGCCTAGAAGGTGGACTTTCCTTTTACCTTTTTCTATAACTTTCTAGATTGACTGACTGGTCTGCCACAGCACTGTGGTTAATAAGGGGGGTTCCTTATGGGGCTCCTAAGGGGGAGCTCCTCTATGATGTCTATATTACAAGATACGGCATACGAGAAAGGTTGTCTTGATGGGATAGCACCTTTAAAGGGATTGTCTCATCTAAGACATTGGTGGCATATCGCTAGGATATTCCCCTGGATCCCATAGAATCAAATGGAGGGCTGCTCTCTGCTCACTTTATGGGTACCGTTCTGGAGATGGGTCCCAGAGCTGGGACACCAACCTATCTGGCATAGGTGGCAAATCCTAGCGATATGCCACCAATGTCTCAGATGTCAACACCTTTAAAGTTATAAAACAAAGAACACTTCTTAAAAAAGTATTTTTTCATCATTTTAATTATTTATACTGTACTCTTGAGTTAGAAGATGCTTTCTTCTCCAGATCTCCAGTTTTGCTGGTTACCTCCCGTCAGAGAGCAGTACATTATTGATGCTCGGTTGAAAGTTAAGATCGATTTACACGTATCAATAATCGTCCTGCGAACGCTCATTCCCAATATACACAAGTTCGGACCGCGCGTAGGAATAGATGATCCCCAAAAAGCAGTTATCCTTTTCCCTTCTGAAAGAGACCAGAGGTCTGCAGATATCCTGCTGCTAGATATCCTGCAACTTGTAAAAAGGAAACTAATAGTGAAATACCGTAAGGCTACACAAACCCCTATTGCACAGATTGTACTCACAGCAAGTCTGGTAATTGCAGGCCTATAAAAATACTTGCATGCAGGGGTCAGCCACGGACTTTACAACACCAAGCACCGGAGGGAAGTATTGTTGTCTCCAATCCTTCTTTTGCTCAAAGATTTCTGTAAACACGAGCAGCTCCCGCCATAGTGAAAATCCGGTTACGCCCCTGAGGAAGCTTGAGGAGCGAAACCTGGGTCGGGCAGGAGAAAAAACGCTGGGATTGTTTTAATGCTTTTTTAAAAGAAGATGTTTGTAAGTATATACCAAATAAAACTTTTATAAAGATAACCGGAGCTTCACTATGGTGGGAGCGGCTTGTGTTTACAGAAATCTTTGAGCAAAAGAAGGATTGGAGACAACAATACTTCCCTCCGGTGCTTGGTGTTGTAAAGTCCGTGGCTGACCCCTGCATGCAAGTGTGGAAGCGATAATACAAACGCCGGGAACAAACAGAGTTGCGGATGATATTTTTTATACGCCTGCAATTACCAGACTTGCTGTGAGTACAATCTGTGCAATAGGGGTCTGTGTAGCCTTACGGTATTTCACTATTAGTTTCCTTTTTACAAGTTGCAGGATATCTGCAGACCTCTGGTCTCTTTCAGAAGGGAGAAGGATAACTGCTTTTTGGGGATCATCTATTCCTACGCGCGGTCCGAACTTGTGTATGTATAAATTGTGAAAGTGTGTTTGATCCCGCAACACCCATCGGACTCGCAGTGCAATCATTTGTGAACTGGTGATCAAGTGTTTTATATTTTGAGCTCATTCCCAATAATCTGGTCATCTTAATGTACTGCCAATCATCCAATGAACGAGCGAAGCGCTTATTCATCGGATGATCCTGTAGTTCGTAAAGACATCACAAATGATAGTTTCCGAGCAACAGATCAGTGCTCTAAAAGTGCAGACTAAACAGTGATCTGCTGCGCAGAAACAATGATTCTGTATGGGGACAAGGGATCGCAATAGCTACCCCTTATCCTCATACTGTGAAGGAGATCACTGAATGAGGGGCTCCTTTACTGAGCGAGCAGCCAACGGTCGGTAAGGAAAGTTTCCTTCCTGACAATCGGCTGTTCCATTGTCCCATGCAAACCCGCCTTAGAGCTAAGCTCAGGTTACGTCTGACAGCAGAGTGGAGATAAACTGCTCAAACACAACGCCTATCACTCAAAACCAACAAGATTAAGAATTAGGAAGTAAGGTGCAAGTCACAGACACTGTAGTAACCCAGAGTCAAATACATGGATATTGGAAGCTGTTCATACGTAGCAGGTATTGCATGTAATTTATGCCAAAAAAATGAACATTGCAAGATTTATATAACACAAAAACTCAGTGGTAGTATTGCTGTTTCTAAGATGCAGTTAATACCAGCCACTTACTAATGTATTGTGATTGTCCATATTGCTTCCTTTGCTAGCTTGATTCATTTTTCCATACAAGTCATATGATGGTCAGATATAGTTTTATTACTAATGTACACTTACATAGAAGCTTTTATAGCTTACATAGAAGCTTATTTTGAAACGTTATCTGAAAGTGCAGGTACCCAATATTATTGCGAATAGCAAACCCTGACGACCTGATTTCTCTGTCATTCTTATCCATCATCATAATGCCTCTTATTATGGAACATATTGGGTGCATTTGTACACAGTCTATTTTTCAGGGCAAAAAGAATCTTTATCCCATATCTTAGTATAGGTTACTAGGTTTACGTTACTTTTTTGTGTCCCATTTAAAAAAATGCACATTGTAATCCACGATTGAAAATAAACCTTATTTTGATTTTGAGGGCATGCATTTCGTCAAAGGGAGGTGACCCCCCTTTACAACGCGGTATATCTGAGATGTTGAAACATCTCCTTAAACAAAAGTTAAACAGTAAGTTATATGTACCCCAAAATGGTGCCATTAAAAACTACAACTTGTCCTGCAAAAGCAAGCCCTCATATGGCTGCATCCAAATAAAAAAGGTTATAGCTCGTGGAAGGTGACAACCAAAAAATGGAAAAAAAAAAAAGCTTGGTCACTAAGCCCTAAAATGCATACAGGGGGAAGGGGTTAGTTTAGTACATTTAGTCCCCACTGTCTTTCTGTTAAGTTTCCTAGTAGCAGTTGTCATGAGCTGCCCAGGAATCTGTACAAAAAATAACTCTTTGACATACCCGTTCCCCAATACAAAAAAGAGAGCCAATTGACCATGCCTGCTGACCACACAATGCCCCTATATCTCCCATACACAGTCTGTCCTTCAAATTCATGTCTACCGTATCATCTCCCTTTCTAGAACAGAAATAGTGTTCATCATTTTCTGACATATCTATAAAATCTCCTTGTGCCATATTCTTATACAGCCAGATAGTGGGTTCTATTTTGTTCACTTCCATGGAGTCCTATGCAAAATAGCTTTTAGGTGCTGCACTAGATCAAGAGACTATTGTTGGCAAACCATTTGCCACCGGGCATGCAGCCATGGAAGGGTTTTGCTTTAATGAGAAACAAATGACCGCCTGTTACCTTGTTAATAAAGCAGCTACGCTTCATGTCACATATTGGTAAGGTGCTAATCTGTAGCACTTTACTTACGATCACGCTACCAATAAAACCACATGATGTAACATGATAAATCGGGTACAAGCATTTGGGCGCCAGATGAGAGCTGCTAATTTGTTGCCAATGTAGCAAACCACTTATCAACCAGAGTGATATGTTAACTTGGAGGGCAAGGCCTACGTAGACTCGCTGGTGATACTACAGGCATGGGCAATGATACTGCATGGAGCATTATACTACAAGGCATATGCAGTATTTGTTGATTTTTTAAACGGTCACCAACTTTTCACACAATTTTGCATCAATCCGTAAATATAAGAAACTATGTAATATAGCTTACAAGGAAAATGCCTCTTTCTACACTTATGAGACATTTCTTCTCTGGCCCCCTCCCCCTTAACATTCACTGTGAATTCTCTGCTACATCTGCCTTGAGAAACCATGACAATCTGTCTGCTTACTGAGTGATCAGATTACAGCTGCCCATAGAAGTTTATGGAGATGCGAGGAGGAGTGAGCTGAAGTGAGAGAGGCACAATCACAGACAAAACAGCTGCAGCAGCTAATAATACATTTTATATTGTAACTCACCTGCTTTAATCACATCATTACTAGAGATGAGCAAATCGAATCCCACAAAGTGAAATTCGATACGAATCTCAGGATAAATTCGATTCGCCTAGAATCGATTCAATCAGAAATAGTATAAAAAACCCAAAAATTAAAACTTACCTCCTCCAGTTGCTCACTACGGGCCGCCAGCCTCCATCTTACTTGAAGATCTCGGAGGAAATCCTGTGCGGATCGAGATTACATCATCACGCCGGCTGGCGTGATGATGTAATCTCGCACCGCACAGGATTTCGGTTGAGATTTTCTAGCAAGATGGTGGCTGGTCTGTCACGAGCAAATGGAGGTGGTAAGTTTAATCAAATTATTTTTTTTTATTGTTAATTTTACACTCAGATGCCGCGATCATGTATGAACGCGGCATCTGAGGGGTACAATGATGGGGGCGGCGCTATCAGCCGAATCAAACTTTTAAGAAATTCGCTCATCTCTAATCATTACTGTTCAGTACTTCTCCATAATGCCCTTTTTCTGAGCAGAACCTCCTCTCTCTAAGTGTATTCCACGAAAAGACATCAGAACTGGTAGTCTCTACCCACTAGCTCAGGGACAACTGAGAGAGACGGAGCCCGCAGAGGGGAAACTGCTAAAAATGGCAGCTACAACTCATATGATGGTCAGATATAGTTTTACATAGAAGCTTTTATAGCTTTCATAGAAGCGTTTATCTGAAAGTGCAGGTACCCAATATTATTGCGAATAGCAAACCCTGACGACCTGATTGCTCTCATTCTTATCCATCATCATAATGGCTCTTACTATGGAACATATTGGGTGTATTTGTACATAGTCTATTTTTCAGGGCAAAAAAAAATCTTTATCCCATATCTTAGTATAGGTTATCAGTTTTATATTCATTTTTTAAAATGGGACATAAAAAAGTCACATTGTAATACACGATTCAGAATAAACCTTATTTTCATTTTAGGGCATGCATTTCGTCAAAGGGAGGTGACCCCCTTTACAACACGGTATATCTGAGATGTTGAAACTATTTTAAATGAAATGATCACCATGGAAACTCACGTTCCTTCAGATTACAAAAAATGCAAATAAAATAATAAAATATATAATTTTTCTTTTTCAAGCGAAACATAATATTATCTACAATCTTAAATAGATGTTTAATTTGCATGTATGTTTGATGCCAATTATTAAAAATAGAAGTGTATTAATTATAGAGTGTAAGGCATGAGAAGAAGACTGAAAACCAGGAATGATGTTTTCAGATAACTCTTTTATAACATGGTAAAGCTAGGAGATTAAATGTCTTCGAATCATATACATTACCATTGACTATATGCTTGGGTTATTGTCTACTTATGACCCTTTAGTGAATGTAACCTGGGTTCAGAGCTGCTCTGCATAGTGTGTAGTGAACCTCACAATGAACTCTGCAAGCTATACAGGGAATCAAATGACAGATTTTAAGACATTTGCTGTCTCCTCCCTAAAAAAGCTGAAAGTGTCTATAGCAGGGGCAGACAACCTCCGGCACTCCGATTGTTGTGAAACTACAACTCCCATCATATATAATTGCTCTGCATGCTGGGAATTGGAGTTTCAAAACAGTTGGAGTGCAGAAGGTTGCTGACCCCTGGTCTATAGCTTATAGCGGGCCTGTGTAGGGCTGCAGCAAACGATTATTTTAGCAATAGAGGATTCTACCGATTATTTTTACGATTATTCGAGTACTCTAATAAGAAAAAATAAATTAATAGACTGTTTTCCTTTATAAAAACTCATCAGACCCCCTGCCATCAGTCCCCAACACTCTTCATTCCCCCCTGTGCGATTAGCCCAAGTGCATCAGTTCCCCCCAGTGCCATCAGCTCCGTTCCCCGCAGTGCCATCAGCTTCCCTCCCCCCGTGCCATCAGCTCAGTTCCCCCAGTGCCTTCAACTTTCCCCCACCCCAGTGCCTTCAGCTCCACTCCCCCAGTGCCATCAGCCTCTCCATGCCATCCATTGCCATGTCCCCACTCCCCCAGTGCCATCATCTCTCTTCCACCCCAGTGCCTTCAGCTCCACCCCCCCAGTGCCATCAGCTCTCTCCCACCCCAGTGCCTTCAGCTCCACTCCCCCAGTGCCATCAGCCCCTCCATGCCATCCATTGCCATGTCCCCCACTCCCCCAGTGCCTCCATGCCATCCATTGCCATGTGATATCCCCACTGCCATAAGATTATCCCCTCCATGCCATGTCCCCCACTCCCTCAGTACCATCTGCCCCTCCATGCCATCCATTGCCATGTCCTCCTCCCTAGTGCCTCCATGCCATCCATTGCCATGTCCCCTCCTCAGTGCCTCCATGCCATCCATTGCCATCTGTCCCCCTCCCCCAGGGCCTCCATGCCATCCACCATGTCCCCCACTCCCCTAGTGCCATCAGATCAGCCCCTCCATGCCATGTCCCCCAGTATCATTAGCCATTCTATGCCATCCATGTCCCGTCCCCCACACCCCCAGCGCCATCAGTCCCTCCATGCCATTTCCATCCATGTCCCCCAGCGCCACCCGCCACCTTTAAATCACAGATGGCCTTTCCTGGCAGTGCACTGACATGGAGTTCGCAGGAGACGGACCGCATCTTCTTCCCACTTGCATCGGACAGGACCTGACGTCATACACCGTGTCAGCCAGCGCGCTGACGATGTGTGCACGTAAGGCCCTGGCCCTGGCAGCGTGGTGCGAATGGGAGGCCACAGAGCGGAGAGTGAGAGGCTTCTCTTCCCTCACACTCCGTGGTCACGTGATTTAAACGATTCTTTTTTATTGATTACATCGATGAATCGTTGCAGCCCTAGGCCTGTGCATAGATGTTCAGACAGTATGTGTTGACATACCTTTTCTTCCATCATATTAAAAAGAAAAGTTTACTTTTTTTAATACAGGGCATCCTACAAAAATTTGTAACCAAATGGTATAGAGTTGCATAAGCTGGGTCATATAGCCAGCCTATATGTCGGGAGCAATTCCCCTCATACTACACTGGGGTATTTTATAGTTAAAGGGACATTCCCATTTATGGTTTAGCCCCAGGCTATGCCATGTATGATTCATGCAGATCCCACCTCCTGGAGCCACAGCTATGTGTAGAACAGGGGTCACAATGACTTACCACACTTGACTGTTCACATATCTCTCAGAGAAGACAAAGGAGAAAGCCATGCATCTCTCCACTGATTCACTACCTTGATGAGGCTGACGGGGTGGAGGACCACCAATAAAGAGAGAGAAACCTCATCCTGTGGCTATGCCATAAATGTTCAAGGTGGGAAAGACCCTTTGATGTTGCTTTGGTTGTGCTGTAGCTTTTAAACAGTGTCAGTTATGACCCCTAACTGTCTTATGGTAAATTAGTTTTTGATTGTTTTTTTTCTTAAAAGACAAAAGTAAGCATTTATAGATGAGATGTATAATAGATGAATGAGTATAAACCAAATCGAAAAAAGATAGATAAACAAAAGATAGATAAACAGTCTGACAGATTATAGAGGATTAGATTAGGGTATTCTGGTACTCCGGGATGGCTGGACTGCTGGAACTTTTATAGAAACCCTATTCACTATAATGGGATCTGTTGGGTTTTCGAAAAGAATGCCAGCACTCTAATGAAAAAATAAGCTGTATGCACACCGACTTTATGCCAGAAAAAAATGCTGAATGCTGCCAACTTTATACCAGGTGTGAGGCAGTGACAGGCCTCATTTATGAAGGACGGTATGTATCCCCGAGAATGGTGCTAGAAACCTATTAATGAGATTCATAATGTGGTTTGCAGTCGTGGACTCAGTCTGAGATGCGGGCTTGACTGTAAATCCTCCAAAGTGTACCATAGATCTAGAGAAGGCTCGTTATTTGGGGTATGTGATTGGCTGTGGGATCATCAAACCTCAAATGAATAAAGTCAAGGCCATTCAAAACTGGCCCGACCTCTCACGATGAAACAAATCAAAACGTTTTTCGGCATAATTGGGTATTATAGGCGGTTTATACCTAATTTCGCCGGGAGAGCTACACCCGTGACCGATCTGCTGAAAGGAAGGAAGTCAGTCAGGATTCGGTGTAATCTTCAGGCAGAAGAAGCATTTCAGGCCCTGAAATTGGCCCTATGTGAACAGCCCATCCTGTCCAACCCCAATTTTAAGGATGAATTAATTGCGTCTGAAGTAGGGCTAGGAGCCGTTCTGTCTCAAAAAGTGAACGGAGATGATCATCCCATCACTTTTTTGAGTAAAGAAGCTTACCCCAGCAGAAAAGAACTACAGCATAGTGGAGAAGGAATGCTTAGCCATCAAGTGGGCCTTGGAATCCTTACAGTACTACCTGCTGGGGCGACATTTTCGCCTGGTGACGGACCATTTACCATTGGTCTGGATGAGAAATTCCAAGGAGAGAAATGCTTGGGTACCCAGTTGGTTTCTCTCTTTGCAGAATTTTAGTTTCTCGGTGGAACATGGAGAGGGAAAGCTGCAGGGTAATGCGGATGCCCTGTTACGAGCATCATGTTATGGTGCAGGTGTTTACCCCCACAGGTTTGAACAAAGGGGGGGGGGGGTATGTGAGGCAGTGACAGGCCTTATATATGACGGATGGTATATGTATCTCTGAGAATGGTGCAAGAAACCTATTAATGAGATTCATATTGTGGTTTGCTGTGGTGCACCTGAGATGTGCCAAGGTACTCGGCCTTGGTGGTGTGGAAGCCAGAAGCTAGAGTGTCCACTAAGATAGATAGTGGACACTGTTGTTACCTAGTTTAGCTGGTAACAGCTAATCCGGGCCTGACTTTTACTGAGAGTAAGCAAAGAGCTGGGTAGGTGCTTACTCCCTACGATCCACTTCAGGGTTTATTCGTGGCTCATGTCCACAATTCTGTTTTAAAGGTGAGCAGCAGGAAGCAGGGTGTGTCTATGGCGTGAGAGGCTGCAGATCACACACTGCAAGGCACTTGTGAAGGAAACACTGGCGAGTGAACTGATTACCTGACCCGGCTACAATCCGGCTGGAACAAGCAATAAACAGTGTTATAGTGACTTTGTTGTGTCCCTGCCTTTCTTCAAAACTGGTCATAGGAGCCCACGGCATTACACAGGAAAAACCGATGCATGCAACGGTTAATTTGTGGCAGAAAGTCTGCATTCTCACCGAAAACCCAATGGATCCCATTATGGCGAATTGGGATCCAGGGGGCCCCAGTGGTGTTCAGCCATGCTGGATATTGTAATTCCGGTATTCTGCTCCTCTGCCAGAACAGAGTACAGGAATGCTAAAACGCAGATGTGGATTTAGTCCAACATACAATCGCAAGGTAATATGTTTTGAGAGCATTAGGCCCCTTTCACATCAGCGTTTTTGCCTTCCGTCCTAGAGTTCCATCCTCGGGGCTCTAGGATGGAAAGATACTGATCAGGATTATCCTAATGCATCCTGAATGGAGAGCAATCCGTTCAGGATGCATCAGGATGTCTTCAGTTCAGTATGTGAACGTTTTTTGGACGTTGACAAAAGCACAGCATGCTGCGGATTTGTCTCCGTCCAAAAATCCGGAAGACATGCCGTAACGCCGGATCCGGAATTAATGCCTATTGAAGTGCATTAATCCGGATCCGGCCTTAAGCTAAACGTCGTTTCGGTGATCCGACGTTTAGCTTTTTCTCAATGGTTACCATGCTAAAGTCCTGGTTGCCATGGTAAAATGTAGTGGGGAGCGGGGGAGCAGTATACTTACCATCCGTGCGGCTCCCGGGGCGCTCCAGAGTGACGTCAGGGCGCCCCACACGCATGGATCACGTGATCACATGGACCACGTGATCCATGCGCATGGGGCGCTCTGACGTTATTCTGGAGCGCCCCGGGAGCCGCACAGACTGTAAGTATACCGCTCCCCCGCTCCCCACTACTACTATGGCAACCAGGACTTTAATAGCGTCCTGGCTGCCATAGTAACCTGAAAGCATTTCGAAGACTGATCAGGATCCTGATCAGTCTTCTAATGCTTTCAGGCGACTTGCGTTCTGACGGATCCGGTGGGAGTGGGACGGAAGTGCCCGCCGGATCCTCAGAACGCAAGTGTGAAAGAGGCCTTATTCGGTCAAGACCATCTACTCTCAAATTGTCAGAAAAGAGTGGAAAAGAAGACAAAGGCATACTGTGGGAAAAAGGAAGTGAATAGAGGAGGTTTACACAATACTGACGTTAACCATCATTAGCACTTACTGTCATTCCACTCAATGTCACGTAGCGTAGTGTCATCAAATCATTAGCAGTATATATATTATAAAGGTAAAATCATTGAATGGGTTATTCTGGTTTCAGTTGATAAAGGTTAGAATTTGTATAATGTACTGGGGCGATTACCCCACGACCAGAATAGATTTCTATCTACCCACAAGCAGAGAGTTTGAAAACTCTGAGGACAAAAAGTACGTCTGAACATCGTACCATTATACAAAACCAAAAGCAATAAAATAACACCAGTAAGCAATGTAAACCTGAGCATTAAAGTTAGGCATACTTAGCGCTATTGAGTAGGGCACAGTACTTGTGTGTTTTTCATATAGATTGCCGTTATAATTGACTTTTGCTCCATAATGTCTAACCATCAGGAATTAACATTGAAACACACTGCATATCCAATTTCTAGCAGCATATGGCAATGGTTATAAAGATACAGAGCGCCTGACTACATCGCCTTTTAGACAATTATATGGGCAGTGTACTATACAGAAGCAGTTATTAAGACCGCACCTCTTGGGCATGTAAATGATTACTTACTCTATGAGAATAATGTATATCATGTCTTTCTTTTTAAATAACCACAATAACCTGGAATGTATATCTCATTAAAGAAGTCTAAGCAACCACCTAAACAGATTTCTACAGCTTTGTATTATAAACCTGAAAAAAAAAAAAAAAGACCAAAGGTAAAATAAAACCAGCAAACCACTTACTCCCCACTTCACATCCTTCCAACCCCTTCCTCAAAATGAACATGTCACCTCCATGCTGTATCCAGTTTCTGTGTGTCTCAATGGCATGGTCCTGGCATGTTCCTGCTGCAGTAACGTCATCTAGATTGTTTTTCAGCCGCATCTAAAAGTGCCAGAGTTGTATGGGAGAGGAGTCACTAACAGTAACACGCAAACATGCAAAAATGTATCAGTTATCATTCTCTTCAAATAATACCAATTCCACACACAGGTTACAGTGAATATTTCATATACTTACACCACGTAGCCTACGGGACTAACCATTACAGAAGGACTCTACTGGAAGCCTCATGCCCTAAAGCGGTACTCACATTTGGGACATTGATGGCAATGTCAGATCGTAGCGAGGTCCCAACACCTACCTCCACAACAGGATCCCCGAAGTGAATGGAGAGCAGCAGCGTATGCGTGTCCAACCTCCGTTCACCCCTATGTGAGTTATGAAAATAGCCGAGAGCTATTTCCAGCAGTGCCATACCGGTGGGTAGAGCAGCGACTGCACTTGCCCGATGTGCTCTCCGTTCGCCACTATGTGTCTTCCTAAAATAGCCAGTGAACTTGTTCGGTTATTTTTCCAGCTGCCATAGCAATGAGTGCAGAGCAGGCTGCACACGAGTGATGTCCTCTCCTTCACTTCGGGGTTCCCGTGATAGAAACAGGCCCCAGACTGATCTAACACTGAAGGCGATATACCATCAGTGTATTATAAATGGCACCTGCACAAGAGTGCAGATTTCAAAACAGAAAATCTGCTCAGGTTCCTGTGTGTTTCCGCACCAAAAATCACACACAAAAATCTGCACGGCAGGTAAATTTATGCACAATGAAAAAAAAAAATGTATATGTGATTTGTCTAATCTCACTCACTTTGGTGGCACTCCATTAGGGTCCATTCACGAGGACCGCAAGACACTGACACCGCACATCGCCGGCACTTAATAGAGAATTCCTACTCTTGTCCGCAGTTGAATAAGAATAGGACATGCTCTATTTTTTTGCGGAGCTGCGGACCGGAAGTTCTGGGCTGCGGACCGGAAATGTGGATGCGGACAGCACACTGTGTGCTGTCCGCATCTTTTCCGTCCCCATTGAAAATGAATGGTTCCGCACCCGTTCCGCATATTTGCGGAACGGATCCGGACCCATTCTACGGACGTGTGAATGGACCCTAATGCTGCGGTTTTTCCACATGAAAATCAGTGCGGGGAAAAAACACATGTAATCCTCACCATGTGCAGGTGTCCTAAATATCCCTTTTAATTTATAATACATAGACTAGACATTTCTCAGGAAGTCAACGCACCTTGAAATTTACTACTGGTGCTTACATTCTTGGGTTATGTTTTATCTAGGCAAATCATACTACCAGTCCATTTAACCCCCTCCCTAATCCCTGATCAGGTGCATTTTTTTTTTTTTTTTCTATATGCGTCTTTGGAAGCCGTAACTTTTTCCGTTCAGTTATGCTGATAATTTTGCACCTATTTCGGTAATACATGGGGCTTTATTTTATGTCATTTTTTGTTTTTATACCCAGGAGAAAGGAAATAAATATAGCTTATGATTGTTAGGGGCGAAGCTAGAAACTGCTGTGGAGCAGAAAGTGGTATTGCCGTTTCCTGATGTGTATATACAGCGTTCATTGAGTGCTTTGTTTACAGCAATGGATAAAAAAAAACTCCCTGCCGTCATGGAGAGTGGGCTTCCTGCCCGGCAGCATCTCCGTGCTAACTCTAAGGGTCCACACGTCCTTAAGTTTTTGCAGATCTGCAAATTGCGGATCCGCAAAACACGGAACGCACATGGCCGGCAATCTCCTTGAAAATGCCTATTTTTGTCCGCAACTGCGGACAAAAATAGGACATGTTCTATTTTTTTGTGGAAGTGCGGAACGGAAGTGCGGATGCGGACAGCACACTGTGTACTGTATGCATCTTTTGCGGCCCCGTTGAAAATGAATGGGTCCACAACCGTTCTGCTAAATTTTGCGGACGCGTGAATGGACCCTAAAAAGGACATTCAAGAACATTTTTGCAGAGTTAAGTGTAGACCTCCTGGATGTTTATAGTCAACAGGCGGCTCACAAGTGTTTAAAAAAAAATCCATCTGCCTCCTGAAGTGGACTAACCGGTTTCTAAAGTCATAAATGTAATGTTAGATAAAGTAAATGATTATTACTGTATTATTTATATAGGTGCCTATATGTGTGCCTGCATACTGCCTTTTAACACCATTTCTGGATTATCGGGTCCGCAGACTTACAGGAGTTGGCCTTTCACACATGTAGCTATCATACCGGAGATGTTCCATGTCGGGTGCGTTCTCACTGCAGAGGAAATGTTTTAGGTCCCTAGGCATGGGGCGGGAATTTTAGGCATGGCCCACTGTGATTTTCTGGAACATTTACTGCTGTTTTCACACATGCGCTCACTCGGACAAGGCCGGGGCTCTGGGGAGAAAAAGGCTGGGTAAAGCTCAGGACAGATATTGCGGATGTATGCGCTCACACATACAATCCCTCCTGGTAAACTCTAAAAAATATCTGGATTCCACTGTAAGTCTGAATGGGGCTTATGTCTGTGGGCAGAACTAGTTTTAATGTCATGACTAAAGATGGCCATACACCAGGTGGAATTATAACCTCATACACATGCACACTTGGCTCATTTCAGCGCCCATGTATTTTGCATGGAGAGAGGAGCAAACCTGAGAACAAAAGGGTTGGATGTCCTGAAGGCCATGTGCATGAGCCCTTAAAAAACCTAAATACAGTGTGTCCAAAAGTTCCTATAGTCTCTGTTCACACCAGGTTCAATGATAGATATGATAATCCATCACAATTTTTTATGAACTCAACATATAATGGGTCTTTGGTTTGCTATTCTTTTTGATTATTTTTTACTGGATACAATAGCACAGAATAAAGCAACCTAACCTTGATGGAAAAGAAGTGTGACCAAATCCTTATGAAGTAAAATCACCGTACCATAAAAACAAAAAAATATAGAAGGGTGTTGATCTGGTTATTTCTTTCTATGGTCTTTATAATGCCCCTTTTATTGTCCCATGTAATAACGATTTCCTGTGCCTCGGTGGCCATGACCCAATGCTCAAAATAAGAAGATAATTTATCACTATAATTGGAGGAAAGATGTACAGCGCACAGATGGTTATTTTTAACTACTTAACATTTGTACCTACTTGTCAAGTGCTTTGTATTACAGAGCAACCTACAAATTACCGCGCACACACAGCTTCAGCATCACCCCATATATCTACAGATGACAAAGCTGGACATACAGTATTTAAAGAATACAGTAAATTGGACGCTTTGGACTTTTCTACGCAGTTTCCATTACAAACTCTTCAGCAAATATTTCCTAAAAAGTACTTGATGCTGCAGCTGTCTCCAGTGAATGGACAGACATATATAACCAGGCACAGAACAAAGGATTGCTATTTTATCTATAAAGTGAACCTGTTACCATGAGGTGGTCCTATCAGTGATTAACAGCAGTCTCTGGGTACATGGTCATAGAGGCATGGTTGTCAATCACTGAAAGGACCACCTTCTTGAATTCAAAGCCCAGGATAAGCTTCTAGCAGCCATTTTTTGCTTTTATATGTAAGGAATTTTACTTCCTAAATGTAAATAAAATAATCTGACAGACCACTGCTTCTGTTTCTGACAGCTCTCTCCCTTCGCTCAGAGATAGCAGCAGGCCAGTTGGTTGTACATGGCAGTGTGAAGGGGGGAGAGGGGAAAAAGCATCTGAGCAAGGGTAGCTCACACAAACTGTAGATAGGGAGGAAGGCAGTTTGCAGGAGAGAATCACATAGGTTTTGTACAAGTGTAGACAGAAAGCACAACACCCATGACAAACTGAGTGGAAGGGGAATCACACACTCCTCAGCATCAAGAACTGTAGCAAGAGTGAGTGGGGCTCTCTTTAGAAGGGGAAATCAGTCCATGAATGAACATGTACTGATGCCGAATGAGCTGTTGAAGGCAACAGCATCCTGGACACACAGATCTCATATCCAGCATGTATTATTGGGAGGGACATGTTCACATAAGAAAAATCTGAAACAAGAAGCAGGTTGCAAAAGGGGGTCTGAAAAGGAAAAACATGAAAGAATGAAGAGTTACTCAAGGTAACCACTAAGATATGTAAAAATCATTTTTTCAAGTCAAAATGTTCACAGCTTTTAATCTTCATTTGGTACTATTTGGGTTAACATTCTGTGGCATCAAAAACAATTACCATGTTTCCTTAGAGTTATAGTCCCAAGTTACAATGGTGTCAACTCACAATGGTCATCCAAAAACGAACTAATATTATAACTTAGTTGTGTGCCTCATGTACATCTTCTCCGTGCTTTTTTTCTTCAATTTTGGACTCCTGACCCATTTTATCAAATGTAAACCAATCACTCGGGTTTGCTTACATCCTGTATCTAGCACCTACTGTATTCAACCAAACCCATGATGCACCTCTTTATCTACCACAGCTCAAGCATGCCCCAACAACGCCCAGTTCATAGCTCCTCCTACCCAGCTAGTTTAATAGATACTTTCTTCTCATTGCCTATGTTGTCGCTGTGACACGCTCATGGACATAACACAGGAAATAAGAAAGAGCTGCATGGACATAGTCATGTGACCACCGACCAGAACAGAAGATAGGAACAATAAAGGTAATAGAAACAGTACAAAATTACAGCTACCTTCACAATTGATTATTCTAAAGAATATTATAAAGGCACCATTGTATAGGTAAAAAAAAAAAAATTACCAAAAATACTTATCTTTCCAATGCCCCCATGACAATACCCTGGTCCCTCAAAGGTCTCCTTTTACTCTGCTTGACACACGAACTTGACAATTAACGAAATTAACAAAGACTGGTGTGGGACAAGTAAACCGTTGGCACCAGAGACCCAGGGAATTTGAATGCTGATCTTAAGATCTTTGTTATTTGAACCTACATTATTTTATAAAAAAAAAAAAAAAAAAACAAGGGCCTGAAAACCCCCTTTAATATTTCATGGTTCAGAAAACTACACAATATAAGTGGTCTTATTTGACGTTGTTTTCCTTTGACTCAACACAAAAATGCATTTTCCCTACTGTTGCTAAGCAGTACGGGAAAAATAATTACTTATAAAAGTATTCCCCTCAATACGGAGTCTGTAAAGTCTTTCTGCAATGTGGACTATTTAACCGCTTTTGGAATGTAGTATTTCTATATGGCCAATATCCTGTTATGTTAATTGTGATGCCGCATGGAAAAGTTTCAAGGATATACTGTAAACCAGAGACGGCATTTTTAATTTATAGAAATATCACGGGAACCGAGAGTGGCACATTCTTTTGTTTCTGATACAACGCTACCTTGTACATCCATTTTCAATAGAAAGAATAAGCAAGTATGCGCCGTTATTCTCCAATGCCACAGTAAATCACACAAATAATTAGCTCATTGCTCCTGACAACAAGAGGCTCACTTACTCTCCATCATCCCAGGAAAGGTAATAGGTCAGCCAGCTAAAAGCAGCTAGATGGATTTAAACATATTAGCCTAGTTACCATCATTACTTGCCATCTTTTTGCTTGGAATAATTAAAAAATTGTTTCTACAATTCAGGGTGAGCGTGCTAGCCGAGATACATTTATTGGATGTCACAAGCGGCAATTTGCGGCTTACATTAAAGCTATTTTAGCCTTCATTTTTATCTTCTATCCAATAATCATGGCTAAATTATTTGAGAATAAGAGCCTTCCTTTAAGTAGAAATTTGTAAGTAATTTCATATTAGCTAAACTAAACTGTAGTTAAGGCCTCTTGCACACGGCCGTTGTGCAATTTGCGGTCCCCAATGCACAGGCGACGTCCGTGCGGCGGCCGAGACTCGATCCAGACATATTCAATTTGAATGGGTCCGTGATCTGTCCGTTCAGCAAAAAAGTTCTATTTTTTTGCGCAACGGAAGCATGGATCGGAACCCCACGGAAGCACTCCGTAGTGCTTCCGTGCGATTCCGTTCCATGCTTCCGTTCCGGATTTGCGGAGTGCACACGGTTGGTGCCCCCTGTATTGCGGAACCGCCGTATACGGCCCGCAATCCGGCCACGGGAGCACAACGGCCGTGTGCAAGAGGCCTAACAGTTAAGGTTAATTTTTCATTATTTTTTTTTTTTTTAACCATAATGAACACATTTAAAGGGCTTGTCCACTTTGACCTGGCAGGAAGTGTATTATTCTCTAATACAGCTACCACAGTGGAAATGAAGGATTCAGTTCTGATTAAAATCAATGGGCTTTCGGTTTAATACACAGAAGGGCTGGGTCCTCCAGAGGGAGATGCTCGCTAGCTGATTTCTACCCTGAATGATAGATAAAGACTCTGAATGTCAGACACCCGTCAACTAACTGAGAATTCTCTGAATATTTCAAGATAGTTTTTCTACATCAGACAAATTCTTTACTTTTTTAAGACTTATTATCACTTCACAATCATATTTTTCCTATATTGATGTAACTTGGATAGAAGCAAAAAATGAAAGAAAAAAAACACAATGGAGGAAGAACAGTAGAGGAAAGCAGAAAGATGGACTTCTATTCCTTAAACTTTGCTTAAATGATTAAATTTAGAAACTTTTTTGGAATTTATCAAGGCCTGCAGGCCAGAATTCTGGCTTCAGAAAGTTGCTCACCAGTAGGGGTTTTTGAGACTTTTTGAGCACTGTGCCTTCCATGTCTAACTACAGATTTGGAGTAAAAATTTTGAAATATGGGGGGTGCAAAGGACAAGTGGCCTAGTTGCCCATAGCAACCAATCAGAATCCACCTTTCCTTTTCCAGAGAAGCTCTGAGAAAAGAAAGGTCATGGAATCGAATTGGGTGATATGGGCAATTGAGCCAGTTTTCCATTACACCAGTTTTGATAAATCTCACCCAGAATTTTGAAAAAGTCACAACTCCATCCCCCTGGCCTACTTTTATTGAAATAGGTGCAACCACATTGGCCTTGCACCAAATTTATTATTACTGTGTGCCATTTTCATAAATTTGGTGCTGGTGCACATAGCCACTTCTAAAAAATAATCTCAAATACATACCTACAATGATAAATTCACGCCTTTGCCTTTTTTATACGGAATGTCTGTGTATTTAAAAGAGTGGTCTACTATACTATTCCATCCCACAAAAAAAAGTATACCAAAGGACACTTTTGGCCTTCATAGAATGAATGGAGTCTTATGGAGACGTTTGCCAAACACGTTGAACGTTTTGGAGCTTTTCCTGGCATATACGCCAAACACTGCCTCTTGGGGTACTTTTACACTTGCGGCAGGACGGATCCGTCCTGCCACAAGTACCCGTGCACTGCCGTGCTGCCGCTCTGTCCCCATTGACTATAGGGGGGCGGAGCTATGGTGCAGCACGGCAGTGCACGGCCGAGATCGCCGGTCTAAAAGTCCTGCATGTCCGACTTTTCAGTCTGGCGTTCTTTGCTTATAGTCAATGGCGACGGAGCGGCAGCACGGCCACTTGCGGCAGGACGGATCTGGCAGGCTGAATAGCCTGCCGGATCCGTCCTGCCGCAAGTGTAAAAGTACCCTTAAAGAGGCTTTGCAAGATTTGTTAACATTCAGCATGAAGGGGGGGGGGGCTTTGTAACATTAAGAAAACTTTACTCAGCTTTAAAATCTCCCGCAACAAGGCTCTGTTGTTGCACATGTGATTGCTGAGGCCAGTAAATGGCTGAAGCGGTCATGTGAACAATAAGCATGACATCATCACTACTGGCCCAAAGGGGATCAGAGCAGCCAAATATTTTAAAGGAAATGTGTCATCAAACAATTACCTATTGTTTAAATCATGATTTAGACATTTTTAAAGAATTATTGGTGATTTTTTTTTTCTATGTCACTGTCTATATTTAAACCAATACTTTAAAATCCTGCAATTTTCACACTGGCCACTAGGACTAATAGTAGTGTCACTTCTTGTGCTATACAAATCACTTTACTGCAGTTATTTCCTTATTATTACAGGCAGGATTAGAATGACAGATATCACCTACCTATATAGATAACATGGGATCCAGCATTCTCATTGGGTGATTGTCAAAGCTTATCTACTCCCTCCTGAACTCTGCACTGGTCACAGATCATTTCGACCAGACAAAAAGCAGTGCATGAAGGACTTTTAGTCTGGCCGAAGCTGGCACTTATGCCAGAAAGCAGCCAGCTCACCGCCTGATCCCATCATAGTCAGTGAGGAGTAGTGATGCACGGCAGCTCCTGGCTACACCGGAACCGGTAAACTCTGGCAAGCTATTCCTCTGCCAACACATACTGCCAGATCAGTTAAAGGCAGATATAAATCAGCCCTTAATGCTGTTAAGAACAGCTCAGGCAAGACAGCAACCCTCATCATTTGGTTCAGGAAATAGAATTTAAAAAAAATCTAGAATCAGAAAATAAAAACAGATTAGACAAAATGGATATGTGTTGCCATCTGCTTTCAATTGTCAGATAACACTTTTAGGCAATCCCTTTGAGTGCAGCATCGGAGTATGAAATGCACAGGAAAAGGGGTTTTCAGCAGATCCGGTGACGTCCCAGGTCTGTGTATGGGAATGCTAGAAGGAGGCTTCAGGAACCCTTAACATATTTTAGGCCTTTTGGCCAGTGTAAAAATTGCAGGATTATATAAATGTTTTAACACTTTTTGGTGGAGTATATATTTAATAGTACAGGCGTTTTCACATGCGGTGATGCCCCTGAAGTTTATTTTTTTTTATATATTTTGATTTTGGGGAAAGAGAGGTGATTTGAATTTTAATATTTTTTTAAATTTTTTTATATTTTTTTAACACTTTTTTTTTATAGCTCCAGTGGAAAACAATCAATTATCAGATTGCCATAGACCCCAATGCATTAGCATGGAAACTTATGTGCAGCAGGCTGGGATCATTCAGGAGGACCAAGGCTGCCGCACGCACCATCCAGCTCTCCCGATCCTAGGGGGAGCAGGTGCACACCTGGAAGTGTGCGCTTCTGGGTTTTTACGCTCCCAGATGCCGTGGTCAAGTTTGACAATGGCATCTGAGGGGTTAAATGTATGCATACATTTACATCGCATACATTAGTCCCAGGTGTCTGCTGTTTGAAACAGCAGACACACGGAAGCAAAGCGTGGCGGGCACCATCTTTAAAGTCCCGCCCAGTGCCGGACATGTACAGCGCTGGTTGGGAAGGTGTTAAATATAGACAGTGACATGGGGGGGATTTTAACGCTTCATTTTGGGATGGTTCACAAATAATAAATTATTGTGAGGTCCATGCCAGATGACTCCTTCTATCTAACCTTCCTCGAACCGCTACATGTGTGATATAAAGGTTTTTGTGATGCTATGGCTCAAACCCCTCTACAGCTTTACCAAGGTGCTTAAGAAATGGCCTCCTGCGCCACTCAATTAACAAGCCACATAAAGCATACAATCCAAACATCTGCCCAGCACTATCACTCCAGAGACAAATAAATATCCAGCTGGAGTGAGATACTGTAAGTTTAGATAGCTTATTTAAGAAGGTAATAAACAGGGAGTTAGGCCTTTTTCACACTTGCGTTGTGAGGATCCGGCGTGCACTTCCGTCGCCGGAAATGCCCGCCGGATCTGTCACAACGCAAGACAACTGAAAGCATTTGAAGACTGATCAGTCTTCAAAATGCTTTCAGTGTTACTATGGCAGCCAGGACGCTACTAAAGTCCTGGTTGCCATAGTAAGTAGTGGGGAGCCAGGGGAGTAGATACTTACAGTCCGTGCGGCTCCCGGGGCACTCCACAATTACGTCAGAGCGCCCCATACGCATGGATCACGTGATCCATGCGATCATGTGATCCATGCTCATGGGGCGCTCTGACGTCATTGTGGAGCACCCCGGGACTCGGGAGCCGCACGGACGGTAAGTATACTTCTCCCCTGCATCCCCACTACACTTTAGTGTCCTGGCTGCCATGGTAACCATTCACAAAAGCTAAACGTCGGATCCGGCGATGCGCCGAAACGACGTTTAGCTTAATGCCGGATCCGGATTAATGCACTTCAATGGGCATTAATCCCGGATCTGGCGTTACAGCATGTCTTCCGGATTTTTGGATGGAGACAAATCCGCAGCATGCTACGGTTTTGTCAACGTCCAAAAAACGTTCACATACTGAACGGATGACATCCTGATGCATCCTGAACGGATTTCTTTCCATTTAGAATGCATTAGGATAATCCTGATCAGTATCTTTTCGTCCTAGAGCCCCGAGGACGGAACTCTAGGACGGAAAGATAAAACGCAAGTGTGAAAGAGGCCTAACAGAGATCAATATTCAAGGGATTCTCTCACTTCAGTAAATGGCATTTATCATGTAGGGAAAGTTAATACAAGGCACTTACTAATGTATTATGATTGCCCATATTGTTTCCTTTGCTGGCTGGATTCATTTTTCCATCACATTATACACTGCTCGTTTCCATGGTTACGACCATCCAGCAAAGGAAGTAATATGAATCCACAATACATTACTAAGTGCCTTGTATTAACTTTCTCTACATGATAAATGCCATTAACTGAAGTGAGACAACCCCTTTAACATCGCCAACATGGTGGCTGAGTGGTTGGTATGCTTGTCTTGCAAAATTGAGATCATGTGTCTAATCAGTTTTCACGATCATCTTGGGTTATGGCTTGAAAATGGCTCATTAGAGCTGAGGCACGCCTTGTATGATAGGATGGCACGTTCACGTGTCCATATTCTTCTCCATACGGGTGGTGAATTGGCCCTGACAGATGAGGAGAACTTAACTTATCTAATTTTCTAATTTTGTCATCAGGTTTTCAATGAAAAAGATGCTTCTGTTTACATTATGAGTTTACAAAAGTAGCAGATTTTTGCGTCTCCCTTTGAATAAGAATTTGTGACTTTTTGGGATTTTACAAGGCTCACACTATTTTCTTGAATGTAGGTGGGGTTTAGAGGAATAGGGTGAGAAGTTCTCAGCCAGAGTCATTTCTTGTAATTTAGAACTGCCCATCAACCCAAGATGTGACAAATTATTAGAGTGTGAGCCTGCTGATAAATTTGGCAAATCTTACTTAACCGGACTTTTGAAATGCCAGCTCTTAGTAAATCTGCCCTATTGTGTGCAGTCCAGAGGGTGAAATAAGGGTCATAGGCCAAATGATGACAGGGACTGATATAAGCATACACATTTCTTCAGCAGAGCAGAATATTTTATCTTTATCTATAGATTCAAAAAAATAACCTAATATTTACTGAAGGCTAATCATGGAAGACGTGGGCTGCTGCATTAACTCCTTCCACCAAACATGAACAGAACAGCCTTACTTGTTTTGTAGACATCTGTTGTGTGTATTGGTGGTGGATGAGTACATATCAGCAGAGCTAATACTGTTATAGAAGCTGACAATTCAGCCTTTTTATTCTGCTTCAGACATTCTGTTTCAGACTACACTTTTCAGAACGGATCATGCTGAGTTTTCTGGATAAGCCTGTGCACTCGATTTAGCCATAGTGGCCATATTTAATGTCCCACTGACTCATGAGGCAGAAGTTTCTATATGTGCCACACGTGTTCTTCTCACCCATGTACAAATGACTAATGACAGAAGGGTTAACATTACAAAGGTTCTCTGGGAATGATTTAAAATGGCCTCCAGCAATCTGTCCTGGAATGTGAGTAGGACTGGATGCCACCACTTGAAGAGCAGCTTAGGGAGGTGAGTGCAGTACACACTACACTGCTTTATCATAGAGGGTAATGATGTGATCCTGCCTATTAAACACCATCATGGCTGAGCAGCCCGACAGGAACACTCACCAATATGTGGTACATGCAACGGCCAAAGGGCAGTGTGTTGTGAGGTCTTTTATCCCCTGCTACTCTGCAAGGGATGGCAAGCAGTTCTGTTCACATTCTGGAACAGGTTGTTGGTGGCCATTTTAAATCATTCCCGAGGAAGTCCTTTAATTACGGTTTCATAGGACATGAGAAGAATCTCTTAGACCTCTGTCACACATAAAATATAATGAAAGACTTAATTAGTGTGCACCACCTGTACCAAAGTTATAGTTAATTGACCTAATAGTACCAGTAGAAAAGAAGGTGCTAATTATACCATGCTACCAATGACAGGAAATGTGTTAATTAGCCAGAGTCTGAAACTACACGTTTTAATTAGACTACTACTAAATGAGGAGTGGGCTAGCCGTACTATACCTACAGGTAACGTATATTGGACGTAGTAATTGAATAACACATAATTCTAATCTAAATCTATTAACTGTGACAATTAAGACAGCATGCTTATACTTTCATCTTTTATAGTCAGTGGGGGAGATTTATAGCCAGTTTTGCAGGAGTGTGTGTTGCTGTAATTTGTGCTAAAGTTATCAAATGTTGCACAATGTTTGATAAATTTGGTGCATCCTTAAAAAGGGTTTCCCAAGATATTTTTACTGATGATCATGGGCGTAGCTATAGGGGGTGCAGAGGTAGCAGTCGCTACCGGGCCCATGAGCCTGAGGGGGCCCAAAGACCCTTGTGCCGTATAGGAAGACACAGAAAGCAGTCCGAGGGAAGGGGGCCCAAGCTGAACTTTTGCACCAGGGCCCATGAGCCATTAGCTACGCTACTGCTGATGATGATCTATCCTCGCCACAAATTTCAGAATCAGAAGTTTGCAAAAGAACATCTAAACAAGCCTGATGCATTTTGGAAACAAATCCTGTGGACTGATGAGGTCACAATGAGCAAAGGTACGTTTGGAGAAAAAAGGGCATAGAATTGAATATAAAGAACACCTCTCTAACTATTAAAGTGGTTTTCTGAGACTCAGGCTACATTCACACGACAAGTATGTATTTTGCAGTCCGCAAAAGGCGGATCTGCAAAAAAAATACGGATGACGTCCGTGTCACATCCATGTTGCATCCCTTTTTTTGCAGATCCATTGTAACAATGCCTATCCTTGTCTGCGAAACGGACAAGAATAGGACATGCTCTATATTTTTTGAGGGGAGACAAAAAGGACATACGGATGCGGAAAGCACAAGGTGTGCTGTCCGCATTTTTTGCGAACCCATTGAAATGAATGGGTCCTCATCCAATCCGCAAAAAAAACGGAACGGACACGGAAACAAAACAGGTTTGTGTGAATGGAGCCTAATCATGGGGGTATGACACCCGGGGCCTCTGCCAATCAGCACCGGCACTCGCAGTAGCGCCACAGCCTTCTCTCAGCTTTCCCTAGGCCACATGACGTCATGTTCATCAGTCATATGGCCTAGGCGCAGCTCTGCTCCCTAGAAGTTAATAAGGCTGAGCTGTGGTATCAAGCTCAGCCGCTATACAATGTATGGCACTCTGCTTGGTGAGCAGGAGAAAGCTGCAAGAAGGCCGATGCGCTCCTGCAAAGGCCAGTGCCTTCTCAAACAGCAGATCAGCAGGAGTCCCGGGTGTAAGACCCCCACAGATCAGATAATGATGACCTATCCAGAGGATACGTCAACCGTTTATAAGTCTCAGAAAACTCTTTTAATCATGGGGGTGGATCAATCATGCTTTGGGGTTGTGTTGCAGCAAATGGCACGGGAAACATTTCAAGGGTAGAGGGAAGAATGGATTCAATGAAATTCCAACAAATTATGGACGCAAACATAACGCCAACTGTAAAATAGCTGAAGTTGAAAAGAGGATGGCTTCTACAAATCCATAATCATACTAAATCTCAAAAATCCACTATGGACTACCTCAAAAGTCCCTTACCGTCCCATGATCTAACATCATTGAAAATCTGTGGACAGACTTCAAAAGAGCAGTGCATGCAACACGGCCCAGGAATCTCACAGAACAAAGCAAGGGTTAACAGCCAAACAAAACTCAATATTTATTGCCCTGATTTAGTAGTTTACAGAAACAACCCATATGTGGTCATAAACTGCTGAACGGGCACATGGCAGGGCACAAAAGGAAAGGAACACCATATGGTTTTTGGAAGGCAGTTTTTGCTGGACTGTTTTTTAGACACCATATCCCATTTGAAGCCCCCCTGATTCACCCCTAGAGTAAAAACCCCAAAAAAGTGACCCTATTTTGGACACTAGTGGATAAGGTGGCAGTTTTGTTGGTACTATTTTAGGGTAGATATGACATTCGGTTGCTCTATATTACATTTTTGTGAGGCAAGGTAAAAAAAAAAATGCTGTTTTGGCACCATTTTTATTTTTTGTTATTTAAAATGTTAATCTGGCAGGTTAAATCATGTGCTATTTTTATAGAGCAGGTTATTATGGACTCGACAATACCAAATATGACTGTTTGTTTTAGTTTTACATAATAAAGCATTTTTGAAAAAGATTATTTTTTTGTGTCTCCACATTCTGAAAGCCGTAGTTTTTTTTTATTGGTACTATTTTAGGGTGCATATGACTTTTTGATCGCTTGGTATTACACTTTTTGTGATGTAAGGTGACAATAAATGCCTTTTTTGACACACTTTTTATTTTTATTTTTTATGGTGTTCACGTGATATTTTTTATTGAGCAGGTTCTTACGGACGCGGCGATAACTAATATGTATACCTTTTTTATTTACTTAAGTTTTATGCAATAACAGCATTTTTTAAACAAAAAAAATGATGTTTTAGTGTCTCCATATTCTGAGAGCCATAGTTTTTTTATTTTTTGGGCAGTTGTCTTAGGTAGGGGCTCAGTTTTGCGGGATGAAGTGACTGTTAGATTGGTACGATTTTGGGGGGCATACGCCTTTTTGATCACTTGGTGTTGCACTTTTAGTGATGTAAGGTGACAAAAAAAGGTTTTTTAGCACAGTTTTTATTATATTTTTTTGACGGTGTTCATCTGAGGGGCTAGGTCATGTGATATTTTTATAGAGCCGGTTTTTTACAAGTTTTTTTTTTTACTTTATTTTGGGAAAAGGAGACTTTTAATTTTTTTTTTACTTGAAACTTTTATCTTTTTGTAAAACTATATATATATTTTTTTTTTTCACTTTATTTTTTGTCCCAATCTGGAACTTCAACTTTTGGGGGTCTGATCCCCTTTACAATGCATTACAATACTTCTGTATTGTAATACATTGGCTTTAAGTGTATTACTCACTGTAATAGATTTACAGTTTCCTGACTGTGAGATCTAAGGGGATGGATCTCACAGGCTGTCACGGAAGGCAGCCACGATGCCTAAGAAAGGCATCGGGCTGCCTTACCTGCCATTGGGTCCCCGTCACAGCAGCGCGGGGACCCGATGACCGCTCTGATCCTGGAAAGGCCATCGCACGTGCCGTGGTCAGCACTGACCGCGGCACATCAAGGGTTAATGTGCCAGCATCAGTGATTTCACCTATGCCGGCGCAAGCAGCAGGTGACCGGCTATCACTGATTGCCGGACCCCTGCCGCGGATCGGGTGGGCGCATCTCCTGCACCTGCCTGATCACCCCGCCGTTCATGTACGCCCTGGTCCTTAAGTTACGGACATCTGCACATTACATGTACGGCACGGGTCCTTAAGGGGTTAAAATACAAAGAAAAAGTTTCATCTTTAACTTTATGCCTTTTGGAGATCATTTCATCTTCAACTTGCTTAACATAGAAACCGTAAATTTGACTAGGGTTGCCCAAACTTTTGCATGCCACTATACATAGATAGATATATAGATAGATAGGCAGACAGATACATTTATATGATACACGGATAAAATAAATATTAGATAGATAGATGATATATATATAGATAGATAGATAGATGATATATATATAGATAGATAGATAAATGATAGATAGATAGATAGATAGATAGATAGATAGATAGATAAATGATAGAGAGATAGATAGATAGAATATAATTAAAAAGACACAGACAACAGATAGAAGACAAAGAGACAAGCGATAGATGGAAAAAGACAATCATGCTGTTAACATATCACATCGTTATTTGCTTTAATGAATCCGATCATTTTGTTAATTTGCATACCGTGATTAACACTATAATCAATCAGTTTGAGCAGACACTATAGAAACAGATTGTGAAGTGTAAAAAACTGTATGTTAGATAAACTGTAAATGTGACTAAATGATGTAAAGGAATATGCAAGTTAGAAATGAACTCTGCTTTAAACCAAAAGATGCACTTTTCAGTGTGTGAACATCGTCATGTGTGCTGCTGGTTGCCCCATCTGTGCTCTCGGGCCGCATAGTAACAAATATGACTGAGAGATCTTTTTATTTCATTGCAATTTGCTACATTACGGTGAATTCCAGGAGCATAATCAAGTGGTATTAGAGGTAGAAGTGCTGCTATTACCATGCAGACCGAGTGCAGGTAAAATAATGGCCCTCAGGTTTTCCAGAATGCTCCATCGCTGCTATATTGCTAACATTGGAAACATACAATCATTTACCATTATGTGGATGGTCATAAATGGGTGAAAGTGGGCATCTGACATTGAGTTCCATTAAATCCAATGATAATTACTGTATATAGTGTATAGTTTCAAGCTCACAGGAACTGTTATTGGGTTTCAGTCCAGACTTGTGTATAGATGTGGTACTGGGTACCCTACAACCCTAGCAAGTAAAATGTGTACAACTGTACAGTTACTCTAGAAATCACAACAGCCACTGCCTCCTATCCTGCTGCCTGTTGGCTAGTAAGAAGCAAGGGGTCAGAGGAAGTAAAGGACAGTTTAAAGAGTTTTTCCGAGATCTTTACACTGATGACCTATCTTCTGGATAGCAGAAAATATTTGAAGACAGCAGCAATGTCCCGGTTATATATAAGATGCACAGTTACCAGCGGTCAGGCTCAGTCCCCCTTCAAACTGCAAAGAATAAAAAAGATCGTAACCAGCATCCTCTCTTTTGCAAGTTTATTCCAGCCGACACATAAAACAAGGCAACGTTTTGGCTTATACTAAGCCGAAACATTGAGAAAGGTATAAGCTGAAACGTTGCCTTGTTATATGTGAGGACTGGAGTAAACTTGCAAAAGAGAGGATGCGGTTTACGATCTTTTTATTCTATCCTCTGGATAGGTCATCAGTATCCGATCATTGAGGGTCAAACACCCGGGACCCCCGCCGGTCAGCTTTAGACGCTGGTCTTAATAACGCTCTGCACTGGCGGTGAATCCGCCGAAGTCATGATGAGACACTGGCCTCTACATAACTTCGGTGCATCCACCACCGGTCTAACTCTATGCCAGCTTCCTTGCTGGCTTAAATTTAGACGATAGAAAATGATAAATGAGATGGGCCTGTCAGCCAATCGCCCTTCCACCCCACGCCCCTTTTTTTAGACCTGGCGTGAGCGGGGGGGAAGAGTCGCAGATTGTGGTGCAAAACTATTTTGCTCCACAATCTTCGCCAGAAATATGTCAAAAATAGGCAAATTTCTGTTCGTAAATGATCGCCTTTATTTATTTTTTATTATGGGTTGTGGCAATATAAAAATGGTTGCGAAGTACACATAGCTTTTTATAATTATAATAACGATATTAATAAAAATAATTATAATTATAAGCCTGAAACATTTGTCAGTAAGGATACTAGCAGGCTCCTAAAAAATATCATTTTTCGTGTAAACCTTGTCTAGTGTCCTACAGAGTATAATAGTGTACCTGTCAACTTTTCTTGAGTCTTCACTTTAATCTCCATGCTCCTGCTGTGCTCCATTCTCTACAACAGGCATCCTCAAACTGCGGCCCTCCAGCTGTTGCAAAACAACAACTCCCAGCATGCCCGAACAGCCTACAGGTATGAGCCTACAGCAGGGCATTGTGGGAGTTGTAGTTTTACAACAGCTGGAGGGCCGCCGTTTGAGGATGCCTGCTCTACAACCTGAACTTCCGGGTTGTGGACGTAGAGGAACTGCAGCCACAACACCTCCCATGGTGCTGTGTGCCAGAAGATCAGCCAGGAATGTAAATGCCACTACACCCTTCCCTGGGCCAAAAACTCTGCCCGCTACATCTTCCGTCATCCCCTTGCAGCCTCCTCCCGCACAGCCTCAATTTGACTCCACCTACTCTGCTTGTGGAATCAGATCACATAGGTCTGACATCACGACCATTCTGACGAAGGGCATCATGGAGGCCTGGTTGTGACATTAGAGGAAATCTACTTGCCTCAGAGGGCACAGTCACGTGACTATTCTCCCTATCTCCGAAGCCAGACCGAAAAAGTAGAGCAAGTACATTGCACTTACATTACAGTACGTTGCAAGGCCTGGCAGGGGAAGCAGAGGGAAAGGATAAAATGTACACTCAGATAAACCATTTATACATGGATAATACAAAATGACTAAATATACAATTGTATCTTTTATAACTTTTAGGTTTTGCTTGCATTGCGCTTTACAGAAACCAATATATGTCTCCTAGAATATCACAATATTGAGCATAAAAGAAAGAAATCAGGAGCATTACATGTGTGGCTCCTTAAAAGCAACAGGTTTTATGCAAGAGTTTTGCAGCCTGGGGACTGACAAAAAGCCCCTAAAGGGTAATTATATTCTACACTGACGCAGCTTCTTTTATTCTCACCACAAGAAGCCGTGTCAAATGCAACTTAATGACCTCCCCAAAGAACGTGAGGGAAAGGCGTTTTCTGCCGACCATAATTGAATGACTTTTACTTGATTTAAAACAAATTCAGATGCCAAATGGCATTACTATAAGAAACCTGATACAAGTCCGTGAATCCAATGGGTTTAATTTTAACTAAATATAAAAAGTCAATGTTATATATATATATATATATATATATACCAAATACTTGGTATATTTATATATCGCTATATATATATGCACATCAATCTAAACATAGGGGGAGATATATGAAGAGCGGTGAGTGATACACAGGTCTTCATATCCCCTGCACTGCCAGAGGATGCACTGAATTTAACAAGATGCATGCCTTATCACAAGTTAAATGCAAACTCCAGCAGTCTAATCATGTGATTGAAATCTTAGTCAGTGTAGACTTCAGTAATCATTTACAGAAAATTGGTGTAAATGACGATAAATGTTCTGGCCTGCCCATTCTCGCTACACCCCCTTTTTGGAAAGCAGCAAGGGCAGTTAAAAATAGGCTAATTGCGACAAGGTTTAATCATAATAGTGTTTAACATCTTCCCAACCTCCACCGTAATAGTACAGCAGTAGTCGGGTCTATAAAGATGGCGTCCGCTCGCAAGAGCAGCGGGCGCCATAGCCGCTGAGCCTCTACTGTGTCATACAGCAGACAATTGGGCTTATGTCTGTGACTGGTGGTAATGCCAATCACGGGAATTTAACCCATCAGATGGCCATGTGACCACGTCACCTGAGAGTGCAAAACCCGGAAGCTCTGAATTTTTGGGCCTGGAACGGCTCCCCCACATGGCGATTGGAGTTCGATGCCTGTGAACTGCCAGGGCCTGCTGAGGCTCTGATGCCTTTCAAAGGTATATTCCAATGTAAGCCTGCAGGTGGCAGCACTACATTGCAATATACTTCTATTTGTCAATTGATTTATTTCCATTGATATATAGAAGTGGCAATCTTGGAGGCCTAAAAGAAAGTAGAAAAAAAAAAGAAAAAAAAATATTTTTAATATAAAGAAAAAAATTGAACCACTCCCCCATTCCCCAGAATAAAAATCCTGCAAAAAATGAGCCCTTACATAGCTCTGTGGACATAGGGTAACTATAAAAAAAAAAAAGTTATGGGGTCAAAATATGGTGATGAAAAGGGAAAAAAAAAAATTCCAAAGTTTTTATTTTTATTATAAGTATTAAGACAGGAAAAACTATATAAATGCACTATTGCAGTATCACTATAATCGTACTAACCTGGAGAATGTATGTTTTACCACATACAGAACATGAAACCTATAAAACTATGGAAGAATTGTGTTTTTTCATTCCAATTTTTCAGCTTTCCACTATGTTGTATGAAATAATAAATGGTGCTATCAGAAAGTACAGCATGTCCCGCAACAAGCCCTCAATTGTCTATGTGAATGGAAAAATGAAAAAAGTTATGGCTCTGGGAAGGCAGGGGGTAAAAAACAAAAATGCAAAAATGGAAAATCGCTGGGGGTAGAAGGGGTTAGAGAACTGCAAACTAGTTGGTTGAAAACCGGTAGATGTGGAAGATAAATCTCCCCCATAATCCAGAAAAGCCCTTGCAAAAAATCATTTAGACCCTACTGAAGTAAAATAATAGCCACATGACCTTATGCCACTATGGACAACTTCACTGAAGTGTGGTCCATACAAATGCCTGAAGGAGTTCAGAAAGTGATCAGTCGGTCTGAAACAGCGAATTTTCACATTTGTGTTAGAGCTCTCCAGCAGGCTGTTTCGGCAGAAAACGGCCTGCCAGAGCCAGATGTTATCATCTGTCCGCCTGCAACATTTCCTGTTGGGCCATTTCCGGCATATTTGCTGGGTGCCATCCGGATCTCTGCTGGATCCCATTATAGTCAATGAGGGGCCAGCAGGCAGGCAGTAACATCCGGCTATGCTGTACCCAGGGAGCTCTGGCAGGCTGTTCTCTGCCGTACCAGCCTGCCGGAGAGCTGTACAGCTACTGTGAAACTAGCATTTTTTTTTTATTTTTTATTTTTTTTTAAAACCTGACATATTTAGGGGTTTTGTCTGGATTTCTGATAGCCCCCTGGATAACTTGTGCTTCATTTGTTATTAAATCATTACCTAAATGAACTACACGTATGTTTTGGCACAGTTTTCAGATATAGAGGTGTAGCAGAGAAACACAGTGGTGGAATTCACTGCTGTGAAAAGACATATGTTCATTTGTATCACACCGTATATTATAAATAGATCTAATTAACTACACTGCACACATTCCTATGTCAATAGGAACACACATCTTTCCTCAGTTTTATTTAATGTGGAACATAAAGAGGCTATAATAAATAGGGATAAAGTACCACAAAGAAATAAACGCAGATTTATAAATAACAAAATGGCACAGTCCTGATATAGCATCAAACCTATCATTAGATAAAATCTATTAAACATTACAATAAGGTGGTGCTAGTAACTACAGTGATCACAGCTAAAACGAAACCATATTTTAATAAGAACTGTGTTAGGTGAAGTATGTGGACAGATCATGAATTGTGTAAGAGAGGAAAGGAAACGCCTAGGGGCGGCATGAGGAATGGGAATGCTAAGAGCTACATGAGGAATGAGAATGACAAGAGCCACATGAGGAATGAGAATGATAAGAGCCACACGAGAAATGAGAATGATAAGAGCCACACGAGGAATGGGAATGATAAGAGCCACACGAGGAATGAGAATGATAAGAGCCACATGAGGAATGGGAATTATAAGAGCCACACGAGGAATGAGAATGATAAGAGCCACACGAGGAATGAGAATGATAAGAGCCACACGAGAAATGAGAATAATAAGAGCCACATGAGAAATGAGAATAATAAGAGCCCCATGAGGAATGAGAATAATAAGAGCCACACGAGGAATGAGAATGCCAAGAGCCACATGAGGAATGAGAATGCCAAGAGCCACATGAGGAACGGGAATGATAAGAGCCACACGAAGAATGGGAATGATAAGAGCCACATGAGAAATGGGAATGCTAAGAGCCACATGAGAGATGAGAATAATAAGAGCCCCATGAGGAATGAGAATAATAAGAGCCACACGAGGAATGAGAATGCTAAGAGCCACATGAGGAACGGGAATGCTAAGAGCCACATGAGGAACGGGAATGCTAAGTGCCACATGAGGAATGAGAATGCTAAGAGCCACACAAGGAAAGGTAATGATAAGAGCCACATGAGGAATGGGAATGCTAAGAGCCACATGAGGAATGGGAATGCTAAGAGCCACATGAGGAATGAGAATGCTAAGAGCCACATGAGGAACGGGAATGCTAAGAGCCACATGATTAATGGGAATGCTAAGAGCCACACGAGGAATGAGAATGCTAAGAGCCACATGAGGAATGAGAATGCTAAGAGCCACATGAGGAATGAGAATGCTAAGAGCCACATGAGGAATGGGAATGCTAAGAGCCACATGAGGAATGGGAATGCTAAGAGCCACATGAGGAATGGGAATGCTAAGAGCCACATGAGGAACGGGAATGCTAAGAGCCACATGAGGAACGGGAATGATAAGAGCCACACGAGGAACGGGAATGATAAGAGCCACACGAGGAACGAGAATGCTAAGAGCCACATCAGAAATGGGAATGCTAAGAGCCACATGAGAAATGAGAATGCTAAGAGCCACATGAGGAACGGGAATGCTAAGAGCCACATGAGGAACGGGAATGTTAAGAGCCACATGAGGAATGGGAATGCTAAGTGCCACATGAGGAATGAGAATGCTAAGAGCCACATGAGGAATGAGAATGCTAAGAGCCACATGAGGAACGGGAATGCTAAGAGCCACATGAGGAACGGGAATGCTAAGAGCCACATGATTAATGGGAATGCTAAGAGCCACACGAGGAATGAGAATGCTAAGAGCTACATGAGGAATGGGAATGCTAAGAGCCACATGAGGAATGAGAATGCTAAGAGCCACATGAGGAATGGGAATGCTAAGAGCCACATGAGGAATGGGAATGCTAAGAGCCACATGAGGAATGAGAATGCTAAGAGCCACATGAGGAATGGGAATGCTAAGAGCCACATGAGGAATGGGAATGCTAAGAGTCACATAAGGAATGACAATGCTAAGTGCCACATGAAGAATAAGAATGCTAAGAGCCACATGAGGAATGAGAATGCTAAGAGCCACATGAGGAATCGTAATGCTAAAAGCCACATGAGGAATGAGAATGTTATGAGCCACCTGAGGAAGCAGAATGCTAAGAGCCACATGGTGAATGAGAAATCTAAGATACACATGGATAAGGAGCATGCTAGGAGCCACATAGAGAAAGAGAATTTTAGGAGCCAAAATGGGAAGGGAGAATTGTAAGGAGCCAAATGAGGAAGGAGAATATGCTAGGAACCCCAAAGGGAAGAAGAATGTTAGGAGTCACATGGGGAGGAGAATTCTAGGAGCTACATGAGGAAGGAGAATACTAGGAGACACATTAGAAGGGAGAAGCGTGGAGCATGGGGAGGAGAATGTTAATAGCTACAAGGAGAGGAAGAATGTTAGGAGCCACATGGGGAGGGAGAATGGTAGAAGCCATATAGGGAAAAAGAATGTGAGGAGCAAAATGAGGAGGAAAAATGCTAGGAGCTATATGGATAAAGAGCCGCATGGGGAGGGAGAATGGTAGAAGCCATATAGGGAAAGAAAATGTGAGGGGCAAAATGAGGAGGAAGAATGCTAGGAGCTATATGGATAAAGAGAATGCTAGGGGCAAGATGAGGAGGAATAATGCTAGGAGCTATATGGATAAAGAGAATGCTAGAGGCAAAATGAGGTGGAAGAATGCTAGGAGCTATATGGATAAAGAGAATGCTAGGAGCCACATGGGGAGGGATACTACTAGGAGCCACATGGGGAGGGATAATACTAGGAGCCACATGGGTTACTGTTGCCATCAAAAGTAAGCAAAACCATTACAGAACTCCTTATGAGGCACTAACTTACGTTGTCTTTGTTTTCAGGAAATTTAGCCATATAAAAACCGCACCAGTACAACTGGGTAAACACAACCTCGTTATGTAATTTTTTGCAAACAAACAGTGACCGCTGTAAAAAACAAAACCCAAATACCCATGTGGAACTTGTTCTAGTGAAAATAAGCCCTCATATGGCTATGTGAATGGGAAAATAGAAAAGTTATAGCTCTTGAAGACAAGAAGAAAAAAATGAAAACAAAGAAATAAAAATAGGCTAGATCCTGAAAAGGTAAAAAAATCTGTATCAAAGAAATTAGATGGATTTTTATAGTAAACAGAACTCTATATTATGTCTTCGGTGTAGAGTATGCAGGTACATTTAGTGAAATAGTGGAAAACCAACAGACAACCTGCACCCCATAGAATAAACAACGAAACTGCAAGTAAACAAACAATATTCTGCAGCAGTAAATAGATATGCTAAACCTAAATGCATGCAGTTAGTGCAGGGATTACTGCTCTGTTAGGAATGTACTAGTTTACCAGCTATGCCTTACAGTAAATGTACAGATGTAGCAGAGTTAACAGTCACACTAGTTAACGCGTTATCACTGTGACTGTTAACTCTGCTTCATCTGTACTTCAGTAACCGCACTGAAATGTTAAGGACTTACCATCTCTCTACATGGTCACTTTTCAGATATTCTGCCTATGTAGGTTGCTACGAGTTGGTTGCTGTGCGACAGTATAAGTATACAAAGCTTGCAAAACAATCACAGTTTATTAAACCTACGCCAACCTTCTCCACGGCAAGTAGAAAAATCTCGTCTTTTCAAACTCTACCACTTTAATAAAATTAAAAAAACAACAACTTTTGAGCTCGTGTGCTCAATGCAGAAATTTTCAGAATGAATATGTATGAGCATCTGCTACAAGGAAAGTAGCAAAATAAGTAGACTTCTATCATTCCAGCCAGCTCAATAAATATATTTCAAGAATGTCAAAACTTTCATACTGGAATGAGTTCTCTTTTTAATGTGCTCAAGTATGTTGTTAAAATGTTTTCTAGTTGAAAACTCATCACCAAAGAGAACCTTAAAGGGGTTGTCCCATAAAAAATGTTCTACATTTTTCAAACCTGCATCTGGATCTGAATACATTTGTACGTCCATGTAATTAAAATCTAGTAGAGCCAATTAAATGTATCTATATAGTGCCACCTGCTCCTTGCTTTTATCTTCATCTTTCTGTCCTCCTCACTGAGGGGGTCGCACATGCTCAGTTCTATCCTTCAACTGTCACCAGCCATAATGCCAGTTAGAAGCTGTGACAGTAACAGGAGATGCTCTTTGAGCAAGGACATGCCCCCAAGCTGCCAGCTTGAAAGTAATCTAGCAGAGCAATTAGATTAATGAATGGGAAGACTGCTGGATTCACGGTACAGGGCTGGTTCTAATGTTCTCTTGGTTAAAAAGAGATCGTCATGTACGATATGAGTGAATTTTTGACAGAAATCATGGGAAAACAACATAAATTAAAAATTCCGCAAATGGTACTACATAACATAAAATACAATACAGTTGCATCCTCCAGGTAAGGATGCACCATTGATGGTAGCACTGACAAGGCGTAAAGAAGAGCTTTCCAGGTAGTGTGGTGGCACCCTTTAGGCACTGTAATGAATGGCAGGCAACTTTTAACTTTGTGCACTTTATGAAGCATCTTATTTTCAGCCAATTCCAATCACGACAGACTTGCTGTCCTTTATTCATGTCACAATGAAGGTGTAGATAGATTTGCACTCTATACATCAAAGACACTGCACAGCTGGTAACACAATATTGGTCACGACTGTATATCTGCGCCATGGCGAAATGCATTGTGTAACAGAAAATATAGGGCCAGATTTATCATTAGCTAAAGTCACTTTAACGGAGTGAAAAAGTCGCAAAAAATTTTTTGGCGACTTTCTCAAGCTCTGCACTAAGCTCTCCAGTTTTGTGAAAGTGGGCGTGTTGTCTTATGTAAATGAATCTTTAGACATATTTACTATTGCAACCATTTAAAAAGTCGTAAAAAAAATGCGCAATTTCACTCCAAGCGGACCATGCTTATCTTATGCGACTTATAAATAGAACATGCGACTTTTTGTAAAGACGTGCGACTTTTGTAAAGCCGTTTCTGAAGGATAAACTGCTGCCATCAAGCCACATTTATCAAAGTATTTAAGGACCATTAATAAATCTGACTAGCCAAAAGTGACTTTGGGCAGATGTAAAAGTGGAGTAAGATGTAAGTGTAATGATAAATCTGGCCCATAGTGTGTTAAACATTATATAATGGCTGTAGCAGAGAAGTATTAGTTTAGTAGAAAAATTAATCATATTCAATATAGTATAGCAGATGGGGCCACTGTTATATGGCACTAGTTTAGTCAGTATTTTTCATCAGTTTTTTGTGAAACAAAACCAGGAGTGGGTCCAAAGCAAAGAGGCCCACATCTTTCCAATACATTCCACTCCTGGTTTCAGCTTATACATACTGATGCAAAATACTACTGCCATGGAAGTGTGGCCCTAGTTGTAAGTTCATAAGCCAGTCTTTAGCCATCAAGGAGAGGCAGTGCCTCCTCATTGTAGTGATTGTGGGATTCTCAGCACCCAGACTCCCAATAATCAAAACTTTTGACATGCCAAAACTTCTTGAAATCACATTTACACTTTAAATGGGCTTTCTGGGACTTACATATAGGGCATCAATGTCAGATTGGTGGGAGTCTGACAACCCCCCCCCCCCTCCCAAACCACAATGGGCGAAGTCTGAAGCGGAAGGCTCTATCTACTGTGAAGTTTCTGGTGCTGGTATACTGTAGCTCCCATTAACTTGACTAAGAGCGGAGCTGCAGCACCCCAGCACAACCAGTATGCACTGGACAGAACCTTCTGCTCCCAAGTCCATCTCCACTGTATAGCTTCCAGTGACTGGATGTCAGAATCCCAATCTGATGACCTCTTTTTAAAATTGGGAGAGACAAGCACTGAGGCCTAAACTGATCATTACAATGAAGAGCTGTGGCACTTTTCAGATCTTTGTTGGGCCATAAATTATAATGACCTGACAGCAGATCAAATAATCCAATAAAGGCCATTTGGAGCCGTTTGTTCTAGTCATCAGTCAAGGTCTCAATTCCTTAAAAAGTTTTTCCAGGATCTTAAAAATATGTGCATGGAGAATAGAGTTGTATAAAATAAAAATAAAAAAATAATAATAATAATAATTCTTGCCCAACCAGTCCCCATGGGCCTTCAGTGGTCATAAGCCATTCATTATGTACGTGACCACTGTGCCCAGTTATCAAAAATCTTGGAAAACCCCTTAATTTCTACTAAAAATATTTTCTCATGTGTGTCTTTGACATACCAGAAATCTATGATTTTTGTCGACAAACATGTATAGTCCAAGTTGCATAGGGGTATCTTAGTGACAAGTCCCTATACACAGGCCAACAAAGAGCTGCCTAGAAGAGGAGGGCGGTCACTATATCATGGATCATGGTGCCAGTGGTCAGGAGACCATGAACCTTCTGACAGGTTCCACACACATCTGTATTTCAGGTTTGAAGGGAAGTTATCCTTATTAGGGTTGTTTCGGGTATTGAACTTTCGATACCCAATCAATACTTTTAGCCCAGTTTCGATACGATACCGGGATTTGTCTTTTATCGATACTAGGCTGTGCTACTGCACAACCCAGTATCAGAGAACATGAATCGCTCTGCTGTCAGCGCAGCCATGTTCCTTCAGCAGCATGGGGAGAAGAAAGCAGTCTCTTCCTCCCCCTGTGCTGCTGCTGCCACCAAGAGGAGGAGGGGAGGGGCTGTCGCCACTGCGCCACCAATGATAACTAACGTTTGATACATTACAAATGCAGGCGGTGGCAGAAACACATTGCCGGCACCCTGCCTCCGTTGTTAATTATTATTGATGGCTCAGTGCGCCCTCCCCCCTACCCAGTATTAAAATCATTGGTGGCAGTGGCCACAGGGTCCTCTCCCCTCCTAATTGGTGGTACAGTGGCAGCTTCTGATCAAAGCCCCAGCAGTGTAAGCCAGGGGCTCTGATCGGTTATCATGGCAGCCAGGACGCTACTGAAGCCCTGGCTGCCATAGTCAGCTCCCTGCTTCTGTGTCCACTATACACAGGGCAGCAGGGAGAGTGTGAAGTCCTATTCACCTTTATAGAGCTCTATGAGGGTTAATAGGACAAGGGATTAAAAGATCCCAGGTTCTACCCCTAAGGGGGGAAATAGTTATTAAATAAACTGTAAAAAAAAAAAGTAAAAAAAATACACCAAGTATAAATCACCGCCTTTTCCAATTTTACATATAAAATATATAAACAATAAATAAATAAAATATTACATATTGCCACATCTGAAAAGTCCGAGCTATTAAAATATTTAAAAATATCTCTTATGCGGTAAATGCCGTAAAATAAAAAAATAAAAGAAAAACTGCGCGAGTTGCCATATTTTTTTGGTTCCCCCCAAAAACAGGATAGGACTGTTAGATTAATGGCCGGACATTCCATAAAATGCGTAATGCACGCAGCTTTTTTTGCCGTTTTATTTTTTTTGCATGGTATTGAATGGTATTGAGTATCGCAATACTTTTTTATGGTATCGAAACAGAAACAAAATTTGGTATTGAAACAACTCTATATGTGTCAATAACTGCTGAAAACCCCCCAACAATATAACTAAAAAACGATAAAAAAAAACATCAGGTAATAACATACGTTTTATTGTACATACTAATGTTTGTAATTTTAGGACTTAGCAGATTATTGACTACATGCACCCAGAACGCAATACTTTGTTCAAACCAGCGCCTGGAAAAAAAAATGTGTCTTTTACAAGTTAAAGGGCTTTTGCCACCAGCTCTGAACAGTCCCATATTTTCACCCAGGCAGCCCCACTCCTCCTTTGCCCTGTGCTAAGTTGCGCATGGCAAAGGCATTTTCAGGAGATCCGGTGATGTACTGGGCTCTCCATAGGGCTGCCAGACGGAGGCTTCCGCCCAGCAGTTAGCTTGGTTACTTCACTGGCACTAATGGGCAGGCTTTAGCGCCGCCCTAGCCTGTAAAACAGCTAGGGCAGCGCTAAAGCCGGCCCATCAGGACTGTTGACGTCACTGATCACACTGCCGGGCAGAAGCCTCCGCCCAGCAGTGTGTTATTGTAAATAAAAAAAGCCCTTTCCCTGCATGATCCTGCACAGGGCAAGGGAGAGCATCAGGGGCTGCCTGGGTGTTTTTTTCATATAATTAAGCATGACAGTTACTGTTGTCAATTAAGCATGACTAGTTACTATTGTCATTTACTTCTCCAGTTGTGAGATATTCTCTTTATTTCATTGGAATAGCCCCACTAAGCTGCATATTAATGTACACATCCACCGACTGACGTGGTCACACGTGCTCAGTTCCATCCTTCACCTGCCACCAGCTGGATTTATGGTTAAAGCTGTGACTGTTACAAAGAAAGGGCACACCCCCTGAGCTGCCAGTCTCAAGAGAATCTAGCAGAGCAACTGGAGCAATAAACGGGGAGATCTCTGGATCCATGTGAGGTACAGGGCTGGTTCTAGCTTTGTTAGAAACAGATCCTTATGTGCTTTATGTCTGATTTTCATTTACTAGTGCTACCATATTGATAGGATACGCTATAAACGTCCGATAGAGGCAAGGCCTTCCTCTGAGACCTGCTGATCTCTTAAGAATGGGGCTCCTCAATGAATGAAGAACATGTGCCCATGCACAGCTTACTGTACCCACTGCTAAGGGACCTCTGAAAACAGCTGAGCACACCCGATCATGCTCGGTTATTTTTGGAAGTCCCATCGAACTGATAGGACCCACAATAGTGGGTCCCAGCGGACGACACCTATCAGATGTTCATGGCAAAATTCTATCAGTATGTCATAAATGTCCAGCTGGGAATACCCCATTTCAATACAAAGTCACCATGTATGTTATTTGATGAGATCAGGCTGAACCAAGGCATCTTTTTATCAGACAAATTTCTTCTACCATACTGCTACAATAGCGCTTGAAAAGAAAGCCTTGCATTTTATGCCTGTGTAAGCACATTTCTGGACGGCATGTTATATAAGCTGTTAGAGCTGTCAACGTTTGATCTCGGACAGACAGCAATTTCGAGCACAAAGCAATGGACACAGTTATTTAAGACTTTGCCAGTATGGCAGCAGTTTCAGGATTATTATTGTCAGGCGTAAATTACAGAAAGGTGAAATCGGTTACTACAGGGGAAAAGCTTCAAATACATATCTCCTAATTATTATTTTTCTCCATTCTTATATTGATGTAGGGAGCTGTGCACATTAGGAGGCTTTATCGGCGTGCAGAGATAGCTTGTGCTTTCCTCATCAGTATTGGTTGGGTTCCCTCTATCACTCATTTGTCTGCCAGCAGGGCCCATATAGTGAAGTCTCCCTCCCACCTACATTGGTGACTGAACATTGTTGTCAGCCATACAAATGACAGCAAGAACAAGGAGTATAAGGAGACTTCACAAACAGTTGATATTCAGTCCTGGCCAAAGCACACCACAGTGCCTGCAGAATTAACCCTGAGTAGGTTAAAAATCGAACACTGGCCCCAACTTGAAAATTTAGGTTTTGAAAGATTTTCCCTTTAAGCCACATTCATAGTCATCGAGGAAGCTGAGGTTTGTACTGCTGTTTGCAAGGTCCTTACAATGGAGAACCTTCTCTGTACCTGACGAAAAAACATAAAGGGGGCAAGGTGGTCACTGGTGAATGCTGCGTCATTATAAAATAGTAGAGAAGTAAAGTTTTGGCCGGCATTTGATCCATGTAGTACGCGGTGCACGTGGGCAAATCCCAGTAGTTGATATAGAGAAAATCCTCAGTACTTGCTCTTGTACTTATAACTTTGCTTTATTTCACGCCATACAGCACACAATTTTCCAGATGTGTTTCAGCCCATTCCAGCCTTTCTTAACTGCACAGGCCGAAACGCGTTATAAGTACAACAGATTTTCTGGAGATTTTCATTAAAAATTTGTAGATCTGGGTTAAGGAGTTACCCTGGCCATACACATTAGTCTAAAGTTGTTCACAACAGACTACTTCAACCTTAACAATTGTTTATCGGGTGAAATTTAACAATTAAGAATTAGTTTAGTCAAACAATGACAGGTGGTCAGCCCTATATGCCTACTACTAGTCCACAAACGATCTTTCCAAGTAAGAATATTCCCAAAGCGTTCCCAGAAAGACTGTTCTCCTCTTACCTAGTGTCACTGAACATGTATGATTAGTTTGAACATCTGTAAGAGCCAATATGGACTAAAACGCGTATGGTTGCATCAGCAAAACAATCATTCACCAGATGATTGGTCATTCTGCAATTGTATCTAATGTGTAGACCCACCTGTGCGACAGTTTTACAGACATAAGGCCAGTAGTGTTAGATTGTGAGGACCACACTAGTATACATCTCTGCTTCCTAGATCCCTATTGATATGTCTGGGTGATCTGAAGAGTTGCCTTTAACTCCACTTACCTAAGTTTTGTGTTGGACTAAACTTTGAGGCTCAATATGCCTGCAGGCACGCAGAGAAGAAATGTCTACTTTCGTTTGTTTGCAAGATGGGAAGATTTTTATCAACTCATCAACTGAAATAATAGTTACTTAAAGAGGTTGTCTTATGGCAATTGAGTTTTCAAATAAAGCCAACCCAGTGATTATCTGATGGCTGCCAATCTGGAGAAGGTATGGTTGACCATTTCCTATAGGCCATTAGGTCTGCTAGAGTATACTACTTGCTAGCTCCTTTCTGCTCTAGGGAAAAAAGGAGGAGTCCCAAGTGGGGGAACCCTTTTATGACATCAATATACCCTTCTCTTATTGAGGCAAACTGTTTAAAAGAGCGTCTGTCACCATAATCAACCCTATAAAACCAGGCATACTGTCTGTTATAGTTAGTCATGCTGAGTTAAATCATCCCTTCAGTAGTTTGCTGCCCTGTTATAGAGAAAAGCACTTTATTAATTATGCTAATTAGATGTTCAGAGCATGAGGGGCAGGCCTAGTCTCTCGGAGCACTACTTTACCACCACCGTTCCCCCCCACAGTATTTTTCTCCTCTTGAGTGACAGCGCCAGGCATCTTTACTGACTTTCTGCCTAGACCTCTAATCCAGAAGCATTCACTGATGCATGTGCAGATCAGATCTCAGTATTAGGGAAAGTATACTTGGATGCCGAGATCCAAACTGTGCATTCAACTGATTCAACATTCACCGGTGAATGTGCAGTTCGGATTTTAGCATCAGTGAAAGTACTCTTTCCCCAATGCTGAAATCTAATCGGTGCACGTGTCAGAATTACAGAGCCATGCCGGAATACAGTGAGGATGCCTGGCCCTGTCACAGCAAAAGAGGGGGAAGAGGCTAAGAGAGAAAGGTGGTGATAAAGTGGTTCTCCAAGGAGCTAGGCCTGCCCCTCAGTGCTTCAAACACCTAATTAGCGTATTGAATAAACCGCATATTTCTCTAAAACAGGGCTACAGATTTGGACTACTAAGCGATCAACTTAATATGATCAACCCAAAGAGGCAGTATGCCCGGTTTAATAGGGTTGATCATGCTGACAGACCCTCTTTTAAACAGTTTGCCTCAATAAGAAAAGGGTATATTGATGTCATAAAAGAAGATCTTTTCACCAACAATATAATGTTATGTTCTTTGTATGTAGCATTGCAAATTAATTGCAAGACAAGAAGCTGCCAGAAACTACCAGTGTTGCTTATCAAGAGGTCTTTCCATCTTTTCCCAAATTTTTTATTCTAGACCCATTCATGTTATATTGCTGGTAGTTCATGGTCAAAGTGATAGGATCCTCTGACATCTAATATTTCTGAAAGCACCGTACGGCTCTGTCCACCATGATGGTGGCAATTAGCTAGTTCTCCTTTGGCTGAGTAAAGTTCAGCGTTCAATAAGCGGCTCAGACTTGTACAGAAATGTAAAATACAAGAATAAAGGCCATGACTGCAATAAACTAATGCCATCAGTTTTCACTTTTTTCTTATTTTTTCCAATTTTTGTTTTTTTTTTCTCATAAAATAGATATTTGTCATAACAGAATGTGTCACCAAAAGCTCTATTTTTTATAGGAAAAACACTACAAGCACATAGTCCCTTGGCAGAATGTAGAATTTGCAGTTTTTGTTTCAGCAAATGTCAGTTCATCCTCTTATAAAACAACAAATATACAAGTCCCTTTCACTGGAAAAGATGTATTCAGAAGAATAAAAGATCAAATCTGCAGCTATGACACCTATATAGACAGGAAACAACACCTGTCATTAACCCTTCATGTGCATGGGGTAGGCAAATAATCAAGTTATTTTAGACACCCTCAAATAACGCAGTCATCCAAGCCTTGAAGACGCAGTCCCACATGCGTTTCTGTATCCTTGGATCCTTCTCTGCAGGTACAGAAAGCCTGTCCATTAGAAAGTGACGGGAGAGACTTTGCCAAAAGGATTTATACATGAGGAATGCACAAATGTGTGTACCTATGGGAATCTACAGAAATTTTAACAATAAAAGTTCAATTTTGCACTTAAGGGGGTTCTCTGAGACAAAGAACCTATGATCAGGGTGCCGGGCAGAGTGCAAAAGTAAAAAAAAAAAAAAAAATAATCACAATTTTCATGTACAGTATAATACACTATAATCTAATCTTTATATGCGTGTGTCTGAACACATTTTTGCACTTTGTGTTTATGGAAGACCTGTCACCTCCCCTGACATGTCTATTTTAATAGCTACATGCGTTCCCCATGTACTAACAATTCTGGAGCATCTATTCTTATGTCTGTATGTTGTGCCATTCCTTTATTATTTCTACTAGACGTTATGAATGACTTGCTAGCAGTCTGCAGTAAGGGTAGAGAGGGGTGGTAACCAGTTGGAGGTGTGTCCCTGCACAGACTGTAAATGGCAGCACTGATTGGATAGAGCGAGTCTGTGCAGGGACACACCTCCAACTGGTTACCACCCCTCTGTACCCTTACTGCAGACTGCTAGCAATTCTGAACTTCAAGTAGAAATAATACAGGAATGGCACAATATAGAGCAATAAGAATAGATACTCCAGAATCGTTATAACATGGGGAACGCATATAGCTATTAAAACAGGCATGTCAGGGGAGGTGACAGGTCCTCTTTAAGGGGTTTCTACAAAACTGGAACCCATAGTCTGAGGACGCAAAAGTATAAAGAAAAAAAAAAAAGAAAACGTGGTCATCCACATGCATATCTCCCCTTCCAGCTAATCAATGGCCTAAGCAAAGACCATGGTCACGTGCCATTTCTGCACAGGTCACAGCTGAGGCCACTACGTGGCTGGCAGCAGTGAGGTACATGTAGATGGCACATCACATTTCCAGTTGGAAGTGGCAGACACAGGAGTTCGGTGCTGGACCTGGAGCTCCTTTGACAGGTGAGTCTTTTTTTTTTTTGTTCTTTTTTAATTTGACAACCTGCCAGCAAACTGACCATTGGTTCTGGTCTTGGAAAACCCTTTTAAAAGTGAAGTGAAAAATGTATTCTGACGCTCACATATAAAAGACCGCTTAGATTACAGTGTGTTGTACACGTGAATTGTAAATTCCTCACCAGGCCATCAGAAGCAAAAATAAGCATATCCTACCTCTTTCTAATTAGAACCTTTCCCCTGATCCACACAAATTAAATGTGTGAATTTCAGAGGGAATCCTACCACAACTCACAGATGTGATTTTACTTACTTTCAGGAATGGCACTTCTGATTAGGCCTGAAAAAAAAAAAAAAAAAAAAGACAGATGGCTCGGAAAATAGGATAAAAAAAAGAAAAGAAACGGCATCCTTGAAGAAGGTAGTCATAAAAAGGAACACACCAGTCTGAGAATACCAGTAAAATACGGGATGAATGTAAAATTCGCAGTGGTACATAAGATACTGGTTGTAGACCGTAAGAATCCATCTGTCTAATGTGAACAGGTTCTGACTAGACGGCAAGACGCACCGTACTGAGTGACACTACTGATCACAGAACAACAAAAACTAATCACAAAAGCAAAGCCCAACTTCTAGTGATAGATATCACATGCGTCTGGCTTTACCTAAATCATCAACGGCTACAGAACTGTGAAACAGTAATGGGGGATATTTGTTAGTATATGCCATAATCTACTCACAGAGTTAGGGAGTGATTGGTTTGAACCCACTAGACATAACGTAGGCTCTTTCCGATACAAAGTGCCACTCTTGGCCCGGCACCCTGCTGGTACTGTACCGATGCCTTACTTATCTGAACAGGCTAGTTTTCAGTTCACAGCCTAGCAATTTATAAAATATGGCGCTCGGCATATTGGGAAATCCTTTTTACGTAATGTGCGAGCCGTGATGACATATCAATGATAGGTTGATATGTGAATGCTAATGAGTTTACAGCTTCTTTCGAACGTACAGTATTTAGCAGATACTTGTTGCTTCTGGTGCAGACTAAACAGGTGTAGATTTCCATTTATATGTACATATATAAATATGGAGGAGTCGCAAAGCAAACACTAGTCTAAAACATTGCAAATACTAAAGGAGTTGTGCAGTGGATGAAAGGGCTTATCCAGGAAAGGATAATGATTACCTATCCTCAGGATAGGTCTTCACTATCACATCAGCCATATAACAAATTACAAGACAGGTGCACACTGCAGTCTTACTAAGCCCTCAAACTAATGTTAAAATTGAGAGATTAGTCAACATGTCCTGCTGTGGAGGACATGCCTAAGCCCGAGTCTGCTGCGAGTCGACCTACACATTCCTGTAATGCCCACTGGCCCCTGGTATTGCCCATACGGCACAGGTAGGTGAGTGTTAGGTCCCAAGCTACTTGAGAGACCTTGGCGTGGTGCTCGGGCTTAGACATGTCCTCCACTGTAGGGCATGTTGACTAACCTCTCAATCTTAACATCAGTTTGAGGGCTTAGTAAGACTGCAGTGTGCACCTGTCTTGTCATTTGTTATTGCTATATTGTTATATTACTTATTACATCCACACAATTGCCATCTTGTGTAGGATGGCTATTGTGGTACTTGTGGTCCGCTGTGGGCATCCTCCACCGTATGCATTTTTGCTGGGGATTGCCATTAGCAATGGGCCACAAGTGCAGGATCTGCTCCCCTGTATATATATGCACAACTGCATTTTTGGGTTGAGCCCATCCTGCTTCATGCCACCTTTCAGTTGTTTTGACCGGTATATGGCCAGCTTTAAGATCCTAAAGTCTATGGCGTAATGAAATGATTACCACTTGCCTGTTTTATAGCACGTTATACCAATAGAAATACAGTGAAAACATGAAAGCTGCTCCATTACCTCAGCTACGCCCCTGTATAAAGAACAATATGAACCATCGTCAACCAGGTACAGATGTCTCCTAGCTTAAAGACTCCTTCAAGTGACTACACAAGCACTGATGGCATCAGCTCCTTTCCAGTGTAGCCTGCCCCTTTAACTGCTTCATATACAAAACGATACTACAAAGATGACAACTTATACATGAAACATGAGAAGCACACTATAAAGGTTAATATAACAGTAAGTACATGAGCCGTAACGTAATCCACACATGAACAGATGTAATTAAGCGTGTGCCCATCACTCATATATTATCTTCTCGTGCCGGCGCAATATTACGAAACACACTGTCAGCATACCTGCAGACAGGAGCTGCCCTCCCTGTCACGTTCTGCAAGCCAATACTTTAAAAACATTAATGATCTATGGAGGCATGTCAAATATAAAGACAACTAACCGTCAATTCAAGAATTTGCCATGAAATGAAGAATACGAGAGAAAAGGACTGCAACAGATGCGTCGTGTTTCATCATTGATCTGCCGTATTTACTACAGTCAGAGAGATCCACAGAGACCGCGAGGATGAGGAGGAGAAAAGCACCGCTCGTAGGGGAATAGAAGAGTAAATGAGGGTTCACAGCTCCACCACACCATCACTCTGAATAGAACATGCCGACATTAAATGAATTAAATAAACATGTCTGTGCCCGAACCAAGAAAATAATGATTCTCTCTCCGTTTAGAGGCAAAGCACAAGCTGCTGAACTCCAGGTCATCAGGATCCTCACATTCTCTCATTAACGGATTGCTGCAAATAATTAAGACACTTATGGAATAGATCGACGCTCAGGAGATTCATTATTCTGAGATGAGGGTCAAAGGAAACTCAGAATCAATTAATTTGCTTCACTCCTAAACAAATCTACATTTTTAATGTAGGTCCTCTGCAAAGGAGGTGATTTTTTTCTGTTTTTATACAGCCGAGAAATTAAGCGGTAAAACTAGAGGTTATATGAGGCAAATTCAGTTTAAGACTAGGTGTCCACAGGGCAACCATGAGTGCTGGATGCAACCTCTCCAACCCACAATGGCCAAATGAATTTGAAGGCAACAGAAGATGAGGACCCCTTTTGGAAGTCTAGCCAGAAGAAATATTTAATTGTTACCCCTCAGGCAACAGAATATAAATAAAGTAGCTATGCTTGTAATGTCTGCTCAGCTTATGGACCTACTCAACTGGACGATGTCACTCGGGTCAATGTACAGTATGCTGACATTCCATTTCTACAACTGTAAATGAGAAATCCAGTCTATGGATGAAGTATACCACTGTCGGTCTATAAGAGGCATACTTTGGAGGCTTCTGTTGAAAGTATAGGGCTTCTTTCACACTAGCGTTTTTACTGGATCCGGCAGGGTTTAGCAAAAGCGCTTCCATTACTGATAATACAACCATCTGCATCCGTTATGAACGGATCCGATTGTATTGTCTTTAACATACCCAAGACGGATCAGTCATGAACTCCATTGAAAGTCAATGGGGGAACGGATCCATTTTCTACTGTGTAAGAGTTAAACAAATTCGTCCCCATTGACTTGCATTGTGGATCACGACGTATCCATTTTGCTCCGCATCCCAGGATGGAAAGCAAACCGCATCATGCTGTGGTTTGCTCTCCAGTATGAGAACAGAACAGAATGCATTTTGGAGCATTCCGTTTTGTTCACTTACGTTTTGTCCCCATTGACAATGAATGGGGACAAAACAGAAGCGTTTTTTTTCGGTATAGAGACCCTATGACGGATCTTAATACCGGAAAAAACATTAAAACTAGTGTGAAAGTAGCCTAAGCAGTGAAGTCCTCCAGATGTATGCTGAAAACACAGTGCGAATAGACCCTACTTTCTTCTGTTAGAGACTCCATAAGGCTGGTCCATTTTCCCACACTATACACATATCATTTTCTCTATTAAGCAAGTGCACAGTTGGATGGAAATAATTAGATGCCCCCTTGATTTAAAAATTATGAACTAAAGGGATTGTGTCCTAGTGGCAAGTATCCTTCAGAGTTAATCCACACAGGACATATACGCTACAGATTTGCGCGGGGCAACTTTTAAGATTTTGAAGAAATCCCTTCCCAAAAAATTTCCACTGCGGATTTCATCCTTGCAATGCGTAGAATGCAATCCATGGCAAATCCGCGGCCTGACCATTCAATTGAATCAAATTTTAATGAGGAGTGCACACAGCCGGTGCCCCGTGTATTGCGGGCCGCAATATGGCCACAGCGGGGCAACGGCCGTGTGCATGAGCCCTTAGTCTGAAAAATTCCACCCAGGTTCTTGTCAACAAGCTTCTACAAAACAGCTTCAAGTCAAAGTATACTGTAAATGGCTTATTTTCAATCCTACCCTCAGAAGAGTCTAGATGGCAGGTGCACACAGCCATGTGACAATTGACTATAAGTCATAAAGTGAACAGCCACAAACTACAAAAACTGCAAAAACCATACTGTAAGAATCAAAACAAGGAACCCAAATAACGCCTTAAAGGGGTTGCGTCATCTCATTCATTGGTGGCATATCGCTAGGATATGCCACTAATGTCAGATAGGTGCAGGTCCCACCTCCGGGACCTGCCCCTATCTCCCAAATGGGTGCCCCAATGTGAACAGGCATGCTCTTTATTCACTTCTATGGAAGTTCCAAAAATAGAAGAGCAAGCTCACTCGGCTATTCCAGAACTCCCATAGAACTCAATAGACAGTGCATTGAGAATGCACAACCACCTCTCCCATGCACCTTTACAGGACTGCCGGAAATAGCTGAGCCTGTGCTTGGCTATATTCGGAACTCCCACAGAAGTGAACGAAGGGTGGCCGTGCTTGCGTTATGCGTTCTCATTCACTTTGGGAGGGTGGTTGTTAATACGAGAGAGCGGTACCTGCACCTATCTGACATTGGTGGCATATCCTTGTGATACACCACCAAAGACACTTATTTACAAGCATTTTTAGACCTCATCTCCAAAACATCTTCTAAACTGTTTATCCTATTTTAGTCTTCACGGTTATTAAATTATCTGTTGTATTTCCCAACTTTAAAGGGAATGAAAATGCAGTGTCCTCTGCATGCAGCAGGAATAGCAGACTGATTTATAGTTTATGGGAAAAGATTCTGTAAAACTTGCAATTTCTTAATTGAAACCACTGTACTTAAGTCATGTGGGCGGTCCTACCTAGTGATTGACAGTTATCTCTCTCTTCTTATATAGGGGAGGCTGCCAGTCATTGATTAGGCCCAGCCACTGGATTGCTAAGCAAACAAAGAGCAGGAGTTTGAATTAATAAATTACAAGCTTTAGGCTTCCTTCTCAGACATTTTTTGTGCTGTGAAATTGATACATTTTTACAAGCTTTTTTTGGTCACATATTTTTGTCTGGGTTTTTTTCAGCCATTTTGCTCCATATAGAGACGTCTATGGGAACACACCTGAAGAAAACACACCAAGCCCAGAGCATGCTGCGTTTTATCATTTCCTCTTGACTGACAGCTAAAATCTGGCTGCAGAAAAAAAGACCCACTAAGAAATGCCCCCCCCCACAAAAAAACTATGGGTCCATTAACACGTCCGTGTGTGTTTTGCGGATCCACAAAACACGGACATCGGCGATGTGCGTTCCACAATTTGCGGACCGCACATCGCCGGCACTACATAGAAAATGCCTTTTCTTGTCCGCAATTGCGAACAAGAATAGGACATGTTCTATTTTTTCGGGAACGCGATTGCGGACCCGGCCGGGACATCGTCTGTCCCCATTGAAATTAATGGATCCGCAATTCCGTTACGCAAAATGCGGAACAGAATTGTGGACGTGTGAATGGACCCTAAGTCCTACACTGTAGAACTGTGGCTCCAAAACATTCCCAAAGAGAGAATTTGTGGCCATTGGTGTCACAATTTTACACCACTCACTCCAGTTTGGAAAAGTCAGTGGAGTAAAAAAAAAAAACTGGAGTAGTATTTCTAGACAACAGTGCTATGGTTACAGATGGATAAGATAAATGATAAATGATAAATTCCCTACTTTGCGTGAAACCATTCTTATGGAATCTTCTCCCACAGAACCATATACTAATCTGCTCATCTCCACCTGCTCTGTAACATGATAACACACTGGCTGCAATTCGGAAACCATTTTCTATGTGATGTGGGTAAACATGTTTACAATAAAAAGGCACAATACATTCAATCTGCATATAGTGAATATGCTTGAGTGCTACATTCAAGAAATGTATCCTATGCAGAAAGGGAAGAATAGGATTATAAAACAAAATAAGACCAACACTTCCGATAACAAGGGGAGACTTTTTTAAGGTAGATATTTCAAAAGCAACTACTGGGAGTTGTAAGGTCTAACCGTTTCCAGTCAGACGATTATGTTGGTATTAATCCTCAAAATAAGACCTCGGGCAACTATGCTTATCTCAAAATGAACAGAGAGCAAGGAACGGGTCTTCATCTCCTTCATGTTTCTTTTCAGAGCAACAAAAACACAATTTTCCAAACTACTTTCCAATATTATTTGTCCTTAAAATATTTTTCAACATTTTCAAGTTTATTTTATTTTCTCTGAAGACCAAAATCCATAGTAAAATACTGAAGCTAGAGCTCAACAAGCCTTTTGCGTCCAGAAACATAATCATTAGGTATTCTAGAAGTATTACAGCGATACCAAATACATCGTTTATAGTTTTACTACTTTTTTTGGCAATAAAACCCCTTTTTTTTAAACAAAAAAATTAATTTGCAGTGTTGTGTGAGGGCTTGATTTTTGCGGGATGACTTGCATTTTTCATTGGTATCATTTTGGGGTAAATGGCACTTTTTGATTGCTTGTTATCAAGTTTTTTTTGTGGCAACTAAGAATAAATTAGCAATTCTGTCTTCTTCTTTTTTAAGGCGTTCACCGTAGGGGATAATTTATGTGATATTTATGTAGGCTGGGTCATTACGGACATGGCAATACCAAACACATGGGGGAGATTTTTTTTTTTTGCAATTTTTTTCATTGAAAAATGTATTTTCAATGTAAAAAAAAGCGCGTTTTTTAATGGAATTTTTTTATTTAATAATTTTTTTTATTTCAATTTTTACCACTTAATAGTCCCACAATTGCTTTTAAAATACAATGCATTACCTGTTTAATACACTGAATTTTAACAGCAATGCTATTCTAACATTGACCAGCAGGCTAAGCCAGAGAGGCACAGCCTGCTGGATCAACTACAGGAAGGATGGGGCCTAGGGATCGGAAGCCAGGTAAGGCTTCACAACACATCAGCACCCCGCGATCGCATTTGTGGGGTGCTGATGGGTGACAGAGGGAGTCCGCTCCCTCTGTCACCGCTTTACATGCGGTGGGCATGTAAAGCGATAAACAGCCTGGATCTGCACTCCTGCCGATCTGGGCTGTTAGAGCAGGGCCCTGGCTCTCATGTGAGAGCCGGGTCCGTGCTCCCCGCTGCACGGGGGACCCGTGCAGTGCTTAGACTGGGCCGCCGTAAAAACACGGCGACCCAGCCTAAGGCCCCTTAGTGACCGCCGTAAAATCACATATGGGTGGTCACTAAGGGGTTAAAGAGCGTCACATTTTTAAAAGGGCATCCTGCAAAAAAAAAAAAAAAAGATACATAGGAATATTAACCCAAAATAAAAGTACAAAAGCAAATAACTTTCTAAGTAGAGAGCAGGGGCATCTTCAGGGTTCTGTAAAATACACATACTGAGCCAGCCTTACTAATGTGTCTACATCTAGAATCTGTCTGAAAAATAGCGCACATCTGTGTAATTATGGCGCAAATTGGAGCAAGTAAGGTTTCTACACTTTTTCCCAGTTGCTTGAAAATGCCGTGGAGCTCAGTAGGAATGGGCGGAGGAGAAATGCACCACAATTCTGGTGTAAAATTCTGGCTAGCCCTGCCTCACACATCATCCAGTCAACGTGATAAATCTGGTGCATTATCTAGACAACCTGTCTAAAGGCCCCTTTACATAGCCTGATGGAGCACGCGATTGTTGGGAAGGAAGGATCTCCTCCACAGTATGAGAAGTGGCAATCTTTAATGCCATCGCACGTCCTCATGCAGAATCATTGTTTGCCGGCAGCAAAGCGCTGTTTATATGGCACAATCTGCTGCCAACAAACAATGGCATAGGTGTCCACACGAACGATATATTATTGTATCAGAAAAATAATATGGAGCCACCCTCACCTGATACCCAAAGAAGCAGCTCATTTGGACACAGGTAAAGAGCAGTATGGGACAAGTAGTACCATAATGTATCCTACTGAGGGGTTGCAGAAGATAATTATAAATAGCTGTAAATGAAACGATGGGCCAGAAAAGACTAAATATATTTATTTTAAAAACATTTTAACCTAAGGTCACTGTAACTTGAGGAACTACTGTTTTGAGCTCATTATGTTCATATTTGGTGCTATATATGACAATATACAGTAGTCCCTCAAGATACAATGGCCTTAGGATACCACATTTTCAGCATACAATGGTCTTTCCTGGGCAATCATAAGTTCAAACTAGACTCAACATGCAATGCCTCAGACCCAGATCAGCCAATGAACATGGCCATTTCTCTGGTAAAACACCTGGACTGGTTGTGTAGTAGTCCCTCTCTACAGTACAATGTGGTACTACATCTCCTGCACTGCCAGGAAGAGTTTCTCCTTCGTACTTCAAGTAGGGCTGGCTCCACTTTATTTTTATGGTACATTGTATGCTATACAGAACCCTGAAGAAGCTCCTGTCCCATCTTAGAAAGTGATTTACAGCATCAATTAAATTGTAATTTTTTTAATCCTGGGATGACATTTCAGGCTTTAGAACCAATCATTAGTTTTCCACAGAAGTACGGACTCAAGTTACAGTGGTTTCAACCACAATGGTTGTCTTGGAACTCATTAACATTGTAACTTGAGGGACCATTGTATTCCCTCCTAGAAGGACTGAAAACGGTACTTCAAAAGGAGAATCAAGAGGAGTCTATTTGTTAAGATAGACTCGATATAAATATACCTGCATACATCACCTTCATATGAATCCCAAATACTGATGGCTTAGCAATAGTATAGGTTATCAATATGAGATCTGCAAACTTTGTTATTACCGGTGTCAGGCAGGTAGGGTTGCTGTATGTTGGATCCTCACCAATTTGACATTGATGACCTATCATGAGGAAAAAAGCCTTTTGCGTTTTCCAGGACTAACATACTAATCACCTAGCCATACCACTCCAGCACCCTTACTTAACAGCTTATTGGTGAAGGTGCCAGGTGTTGGCCCACTAGTCTCACACTGTGATTACTTATCCTCAGGAGTTGATGGTCTAAATCCTGTCCAAATCACCAATCAGGTATTCTCAGCTGCCACCCAACACTGGAAACAACACAGTGACAGAACTAGAAACCTAAGGCCCCTTTCACACGGGCGAGTTTTCCGCGCGGGTGCAATGCGTGAGGAGGACGCATTGCACCCGCACTGAATCCGGACCCATTCATTTCTATGGGGCTGTGCACATGAGCGGTAATTTTCACGCATCACTTCAGCGTTGCGTGAAAATCGCAGCACGCTCTATATTGTGCGTTTTTCACGCAAAGCAGGCCCCATAGAAGTGAATGGGGCTGCGGGAAAATCGCAAGCATCCGCAAGCAAGTGTGGATGCGTTGCGATTTTCCCGCATGGTTGCTTAGCAACGGGACCCGATCTCTATTATTTTCCCTTATAGCATGGTTATAAGGGGAAATAATAGCATTCTTAATAAAGAATGCATTGTAAAATGAAGTGGAAGGGGTTAAAAATAATAAAAGTTAACTTACCTTAGCCACTTGATCGCGTAGTTGCGATCTGTCCTCTCTTTCCCTGCATCAGCTAACAACTAAAGGACCTGTGATGACGTCACATCACATGGTCCAATCACATGGTCCATCTTACCATGGTGATGGACCATGTGATGTGACGTCATCACAGGTCCTTTAGTTCTTAGCTGATGCTTGGAAAGAGAAGACAGATCGCAACTACGCGATCAAGTGGCTAAGGTAAGTTAACTTATTATTTTTAACCCCTTCATCTTCATTTTACAATGCACTCTTTATTAAGAATGCTATTATTTCCCATAATAACCATGTTATAAGGGAAAATAATCAATTCTCCAGAAGACCCGAAACCGGACTTCAGTGATGAAGTCCGGCTTCGGGTTGGGTACCAAACATGGCGATTTTTCTAACGCGCGTGCAAAACGCATTAGAAACGTTTGCACCCGCGCGGGAAAAACGCGCATATTCCCGCAACGCACCCGCCTCTTATCCGGGCGTCAAACATAACGCCCGTGTGAAAGAGGCCTAAAGCTCCTTCCACTGTGTAGTAGCTATTCACTTGAATCACCTCACAACTTCATATTCCCTTTAAAGGGCTTTCTGGGATTACTATACTTTGCAAAAATATGCTCATGTAGTTACTTACCTCATGTCCATCTTCCCCATGCTATTTTTTCAATTTTTGACTCTTCTGACCTATTTTCACCAGGCTGCAAAAAAGTGTCACTCATGTGGTATCGCCGTACTCAGGAGAAGTAGGGCAATGTGTTTTGGGGTGTATTTTTACATATACCCATACTGGGTGAGAGAAATATCTCTGTAAATTGACAATTTTGAATAGAAAAATGTAAAACGTTGTCGTTTACAGCGATATTTCTCACACACAGTATGGGTATATGTAAAAATACACCCCAAAACACATTGCCCTACTTCTCCTGAGTACGGCGATACCACGTGAGTGACACGTTCAGCCTCTGGGCTAAAAAAAAAAAAAATGCACGGCACAGATTTCTTCATTCGCATCGATCAATGTGGATGAAAAAATCTCTGCCCAAAAATGTGCAAAAAAAAAGGACATAGGAGTGCTTGCGAAGTAAGGCACCATTCACACGTCCGCAAAAATGTCTGCATCTGTTCCGCAATTCTGCGGAATAGATGCGAACCCATTCAGTGTGAATGGGGCCGGCAGTGATGCGGAGAGCACACTATGTGCTCTCCACATCAGCATTTTCGGAGCTGCGGCCGCGAACTTCCGGGTTTCGGACCCAAAACATCCGGCCGCAGCTCTGCAAAAGATAGAGCATGTCCTATTCTTGTCTGCAATTGCGGACAAGAAAAGGCATTTTCTATATAGTTCTGGCAATGTACGGATCCGCAAAATGCGGAAAGCACATTGCCGGTGTCCGTACTTTGCGGATCCACAGATCCGTGGATCCGCAAAACACATACGGACGTCTAAATGAGCCTTACAGGGGGTGATTAGTGATGGGGGGTGACAGGAGGGTGAGAGGGGGTGATCAGGGGGGGTTACATGGGGTGATCAGGGGTTAATCAGTGACGGGGGGGTTGGGGGTGGGGCGGATGGGGGGGTCTGTGTGGTGATTGGTGCACTTACATAAGTTTCCTCTGGTGGTCCCAAGCAAAAGAGACCACCAAAGGAACGAGCAGCAAGCATATCAGACGCTGTTAACAAAACAGCGTCTGATATGCGATTTTTTTTTAACTTCTACAGCCTGCCAGCGCACGATCAGCGCTGGCAGGCTGTAGTTAAACTTCTCCCCGACGCGATCCTGTGAGCGCGCGCGCGGACGCGATCCTGTGAGCGTGCGCACGCGCTCACAGGAAATCTCGCCTCTCGCGAGATGACGCGCCGACGCAAAAGGAGGAATAGCCGGGCCGCCGAGATCACGCGATTCTGCCTGAGGCGGTCCAGATGAGGATATACTATATACGCCATAAATACAGTATTTCAACTGTTAATAACCCTTTAAATTTTATTTTCGGACCTTGTCATTGGTTCAGTCTGACAATGTGGGCCCCCAACCAGAAAACGTTGTGCACCCCTGCACTATAGTAAATGGGGATCTGGCGATGTCCAATTATGCCGAACAGTACACAACAGACAGAGATATGAACGAAGCCTGACAGAATTTAGGCTAATGCTGGCCATACAGATTAGATAAATATTGCCTGAACTCGCAGGTTTTATCAGGAAGGATTGGCCAACCCTCTAATGCATGGATGGGCAAACTCGGCCCTCCAGCTGTAGCAAAACTACAACTTCCAGCATGCAAAGACCGCTTACAGCTATCAGCCTACAGCAGGGCATGGTGTGAATTGTAGTTTTACAACAGCTGGAGGGCCGAGTTTGCCCATCCCTGCTCTAATGTGTATGGACGCCTCCCGACACATTCCACTTTTATCAGTGGCTTTCTCCTTTCTCCCCATTCAAAACACGTAAATGTTTGGCCGAGCATGCATGTGAATAGATCAACTGGGAGAGATAGCTGGAAGTAATCTCATGTGTACAGCTTTAATGTCCCCTTGACAAACATTATAGGACTCTCCACAATATCAATGATGAGCATCGTAGAGTTCACAACATGAAGGAAGAGTTGAAAACTCGTTGCTACATTAAAGGGGTTATCCCACGAAAAATATTCTACAGATTCCGAACCAGCAGCTGGATCTGAATACTTTTGTAATTGCATGTCAATAAAAATTTAGCATAGCCACTGAGTTATTCAATAAAATGTATCTGTATAGCGTCACCTGCAGTTTGCTTTTTTCTTATTTCTTTGACCTGCTCACTGAGAAGGCCGCACATGCTCAGTTTCATCCTTCAACTGCCTCCTGAGCTGTGATAGGGAGAGCTGAGACACGCCCCCTGAGCTGTAATATGTAGAGCTGAGACATGCCTCCTGAGCTGTGATAGGGAGAGCTGAGACACGCCCCCTTAGCTGTGATAGGGAGAGCTGAGACATGCCTCCTGAGCTGTGATAGGGAGAGCTGAGACACGCCCCCTTAGCTGTGATAGGGAGAGCTGAGACACGCCTCCTGAGCTGTGATAGGGAGAGCTGTGACACACCTCCTGAGCTGTGATAGGGAGAGCTGAGACACGCCTCCTGAGCTGTGATAGGGAGAGCTGTGACACATCTCCTAATCTGTGATAGGGAGAGCTGAGACACGCCCCCTGAGCTGCAGCAGAAAAGACACTCCCCCTGAGCTGTCAGCTTGATATAAATCAGCAGAGCAATAAATGGTGATATCTCTGGATCCATGTGAGGTACAGGGCTGGTTCTAGGTTTGTTAGAAAGAGTTTGTCATATACTATCTGATGTCTGACTTTAATTTTTTACATTAATCATAGGATAACCCCTTTAAGCCAAGCTTTATTTTGTGTTTGGAGTATGCTTGCCTGTTCCAATGTTTAGCTCAAGACACACCAAGAAAATCCATATAGAGCTTCTCATTGGGGTTTATTAACTGATATTGTAGATCTAGCCCAGGCTGGCACACCATGAGTGGACGGCAGCTAATAAGAAACTCACAGGTGCAGCTTTTAGAAAGAGGCACAAAGCCACAGGTGTCTCCTTATCAGACAAAAACCCCAAAACTGCAGTTACAGGTTCTGCCGAGGTTATAATTACAAAGCAGCAGTACAGAGCAGTACAATAATCACAGCAGCAAGCTGACAAAGCCCAGACATAGGAAATAAACTGTCCAACTCTATTTAAAGGCACTACTGTTTTCACCAGTCACACAAAATAATACAAAATGACAAAAACAAAAAACAACAACAAAGAATTTACTATTTGGATCCTGAACTGCAGCTTTTGGGAGAGTCTTCAGAGTTCGTCAGAGAAGACTCCAGTTGGGAGGTGTGCAGGACAGTAGATAGGATGACTAATTGTAATCCAGTATCATACTGTAGCCAGTTTGCAGTCAGTGACGAGGAGTTGCAGGGTATAAAACATTTCAACAATCTACATATTTATATTCCGGTACAGATTTATTACTTCTTGTACTGTACGCCATTTGTAACTTTCTACTCGTCTTTTTGTTACATGCTTCCCTAGGTAGGTCAAGCCATTTCTGGCTTCACAAATCCTTGTTCTATGGAAACTGATAGCATGAAGCTAGCTGCTATCTGCAAACTATTCTGGTACTGCGGCATACATGGATTAGGCTACTTTCACACTCGCGTTTTTGGATTTCCGTTTGTGGGATCCATTCAGGGCTCTCACAAACGGTCCAAAACGGATCAGTTTGGGTTCTAATACATTCTGAATGGAAAAGGATCCGCTCAGAACGCCTCAGTTTGGCTCCGTTCCGCCTCCATCCCGCTTTGGAGACGGACACCAAAATACTGCCTGCAGCGTTTTGCTGTTTGTCTGATGAAACTGAGTAAAAAGGATCCGTCCTGGCACACAATGTAAGTCAATGGAGGACGCATCTGTTTTTTCTTACACAATCTGGCAAAATAAAAAACGGATCCGTTCTGAACGGATGCAGACGGTCGTATTATCTGAACAGATCCGTCCACACAAAACGCGAGTGTGAAAGTAGCCTTAGATTGTCATTATCGCATCCTTGAGCGTGATATTGCTACGTACATGTGCTTGAATACCTGTATTGTGCTTGACACCGACACCACACCTAAAGAGATACTTAGGGTGGGTTCACATCACGTTTTAAGCCTCCATTTGACGTATATGCTAGAAAAAAAAGGATACAAAAACGCACCACACCAAGTCCTTGTATCCCGCACAGTATATTTGAAAATGGTAGAAAAGAAAGTATAACAGATGCCACTGTCTGGCATAAGTCTGAGACATCCGTTTAACATATACGTTTTTTGTATACGTTACCTGGCCTTAGAAAGGTATTCTAGTATCTGCTTGACTTGACACCTATGCAGTGGCCATTGCAGATCCCGTATTTGCGTGTGTGTAGAACATTGACTTCCAATGTGTGAAAGTATTAATCAGATGACGCAAATGTTTTTGGCTGCCATTTTGAAATCCACCATATTGAATTCAGCTCAGTTTTTGAAAATGGTAAGGAGGTCATGTGATGCATCAAACTTGGCCAGAATTTACTCAGAAACAAACTATCTTTTACGCTTTAGTTGCTAAGTTAGGTAAACTATGTCTGAAATCCAATTTATCTATTGTCGTTACAGTTGCATATGCACCCTAGTTCAAAAAAACGCAGCGTAATACAGTGCAAGCAAAGTGCAGAGTCTGTCTGGAAAATGACCTGCCATGTGGATTTAGAAAATCTGCAGCACGTCAATAGTTTTTTCGGTTTTTGTGAAGATTTCAGCCCTTCCTATGCAAGTAACATATGTACTTTTTAGTGCAGAATCGCACAGAAATCCGCATGAAAATCAGTGTGGAATTTCTGTGAAAAATCGTAATAGGTACGGCGTGCATGTTGCATAACGCAGTTTTTAACCCTTTCCCGTTGAGTATATAAACCCAGGAGGTCGCCCTTCATCTCTGCATGGATGTTTTAATTGTGCAGCTGCAGGAACAGGGAGCCCACTGTCAGTGACAGCCATACTCCCCCTACAAATGGTTAGGGTTAGAACTTACAATTCCCTGTGTCCCTCCATTCAGTCCAGTGCCAATGCCACTCCATCTCCTGTGCGCGTTCCACATTGTAACGCACCAATCCACTCCCTTTCTTGTTCGGTACTCGTACTTCCAGAAGAAGATTTATGTTCAATGATTTATTATTGATTATTTTTCTACTACTACTTTCACTCATTCCTAACCACTTAATGTATCCAGGAATAATTGAATTAATTGATTTTTCAGTGTCACTCAGATATTGGTAAAAACCAGGAAGTGATGTCATGACATTTTCGGTCTTTCTAACTAGCTGATTGTATACCATGTACTTTGTCCCCTATATATATGCTGTTATATATGTATTTCACCCATGCTTTTGATAAAGGGGTACTATCCCGAAACGCGTCAAGCTTCTTATATCGAATAAAGACTGCTGATAAATCTAGGAGCCCCGGTGTCTTCCTTTGGGGACTCAGAAGCCACATTTATTACTGAGAGGCGACCTCGGCAGGGGAGGTAAAGTAAGTCTTTCACCTTTGCAGTACTAAGGCCTCTTTCACACTTATGTTCTGAGGATCCGGCAGGCACCTCCATCCCGCCAGATCCGTCAGAACGCAAGTCGCCTGAAAGCATTTGAAAACTGATCAGGATCCTGATCAGTCTTCTAAATGCTTCCAGGTTACCATGGCAGCCAGGACGCTACTGAAGTCCTGGCTGCCATGGTACTCCGCAGGAGTGTACTTACCTGCGCTGCGGCCGCCGGGCGCTCCTTCATGACGTCACAGGTCCCTGCGGTGCATAGATCAATGCGCCGCCCGGACCTGTGACATCATGAAGGAGCGCCCGAAGGCCGCAGCGCAGGTAAGTACACTGCTGCGGAGTACTTACCATGGCAGCCAGGACTTCAGTAGCGTCCTGGCTGCCATGGTAACCGATCAGAGCCCCTGCTTACACTGGGGCCCCGATCGGAACTGCTGTTGTGCATAGCTAAACGTTGGATCCGGCAATTCGCCGAAACGACGTTTAGCTTAATTCCGAAACCGGATCAATGCACTCCAATGCCAGATCCGGTGTTATGGCATGTCTTCCGGAATTTGTGGACGGAGACAAAATCCGCAGCAAGCTGCGGTTTTGTCAACGTCCAAAAAACGTTCACATACTGAACGGAAGACATCTTGATGCATCCTGAACGGATTTCTCTCCATTCAGAATGCATTAGGAAAATTCTGATCAGTCTTTTTCCGTCTTAGAGCCCCAACGATGGAACTCCAGGACGGAAAAGAAAAATGGTAGTGTGAAAGAGCCCTTATCAACTATCTCTATTGTCACATCATTGTGATTTTTATATTTATTTATATATTTTTACATTGATATACTATATATATATTTTTACCCCCTTTGATTTCTCTTCCTAACTCATTACTGCACCATTGACGGAATTCAACCTTATATTCTTTTCCATGTATTTTTACACTGATCTCCGACAGTGGTGATCCATTTATTTGGTTATAACTGAGACGACCCCCGTGTCTCGTCCTTTGGCGCCCACACGGTGCTCCCAGGAAGTCACTGGTGTAGCACTGTAAACCGTTCATTTCTCGTTTCACATCCCCATACAAATAGAAGTTTGGGTTTTCACCATCTCTGGCTTTCTCATCGCTCTATACACAGCACTCAATGGGATATCAGGATGCGGAGATGGCACTTCCTGCTCCGGTCCCAGTGGTCATGTGATTGCCAGGGTTTGGGAGTCTGTGCAAGCTGCTGGGTCTTATCAGACCCAGATCAGCTCTGTAGTGCGGTTGTGCAGCCCTGTACAAACTCTTTGGGGGCTGTAGTCTCCCTATAACTGGGGATATCATATCAGCCCCAGTTACGTGAGAAATCAGCAATTAAAAAAATGTAATGTTAGGTCTTGTATCATGGTGGGACAAAATGTAAGATAATGAAAAAATAAAGAAAACCATAAGGCTCCATTCACACGACCGTATGTTGTCCGCAAAAAAACGGATCCGTGTCCGCAAAAAAACGGATTGCATTCCGTTTTTTTGCTGATCCATAGACTTCAATAGGACATGGCCCTATTGAAGTCTATGGATCAGCAAAAGCGGACACGGATCCGTTTTTTTGCGGACACGGATCCGTTTTTTTGCTGAACAACATACGGTCGTGTGAATGGAGCCTAACGCATACATCCCATATACCATAAAATATAAAAAATGTCAGTTGCACATTGTGTTAACAACACAAAAACATGTGAGAAACTGACTTTCCCACTTTTTTTGACATTTTTTTTAAATAAAAAAATAAACGCCAAAACATACTAAATAATAAAAATAACACAAAAATAAAGTCCCATGTATCATTGAAAAAATGCAAAAATTATTTACAAAACTGAATTGAAAAATAATTTTGGCCTTTGAGACGCATGCACTAAAAAAGAAAAAGAAAAAAAAAAGAAATAGCTCATTCAGAAAGGGGCCGGCCTGGCCTTGAACTAGTCATACTGACCCACCCGCATTCTTCGCAAAACCAGAATATCCCTTTAAGGGAGTGTTCACGTCATCGTTATTTTTCCGTTCTTCTGATCCGTCAGAAGAACAGAAATAAATAATAAAAAAATTATCCTGAATTTAAAAAAAAAAAAAAAACTGATCTTGTACATCCGCTGTGCACATTTGGCATCAGTTTCAGCCCTTTCTGTCTAAAATACCTTTTTTAAACGGAAAAAAGTACTGCATGCAGAATCAATTTTTTTTTTACAGGATTTTTTTTTTCTGTTCTTCTAACGGATCAGAAGAACGGAAAAATAATGGTGATGTGAACTTTCCATAAAGCTGACAATCAGTCAAGTTGTGGCCCAAACTTATTCACAGCTAAATGCATAAAATTGATGGAAAACAAACACTTTTTATCCTGGCTGAATTCAGCCTGCAGATGTTTTGACAGGAGAGGGTTTTTAGAAATGTCGCCAGCCGAGTTACAAGTAGATGTGTTGTGCTGTTTACTCTGCGCGGGAAGGAGCTACACCTGGTGTTAATAGTTAATGATTAATTTATGCTGAAATCACGGCTGTTTGTAAAGCTCCCTCAGCAGGTAAACTGGATGGGGCACGAAATGACAAAAACAATATCACGTTGCGCACAGAATAATGAAAAAGTGTCATTAATTGGCAGGATTTTTTTATTGCATGCTTTCTTCTTAATGTTAAAAAATATCATCATAATAAACTAATGAAAATGTTTTGATGAGTGAAATTGTAATTCTTGTCCGCATTTGATACCTTGATTCAGTGTATCAAAAGCAAATAAAAAAAAAAAAAACAAGAACCACATGAAACACAAGTCAATAAAAAAAAAAAAATCAAAATAAATTCAACGTAATAGAAATGGTTGAATAAAACGATTTACAATTCCACAATGGAACCTGAAGGAGAAAGGATTCAAGCCTGATATATTTCCCTCGGCACTACAAGCTTTGATTTCATGAATTGAGCTTTAATGCAGCCCCATGCAGGCAGTTTCGAAGGAGGAAATCCAGTTTTCTAAAGCAAAACACACTCATCAAATACAGTGTATCTTGGCCGTGAATGGGAAGAGCATTTTCCATTACAACACTCACGGCACATAAAAGAAAGGTAAGACGTTTTTACACACTCTTGATGGAGTGCCAGTGATTTTAATAACATTTTAAGTTGAAATTTATAGATTGTTTTTTACATTATAGTACAAACATTTATTCTTTCACAGACACAGCCATACACATTTTAGCCCGTACAGGTTTTCAAACTGCCCACACATATTTGAAGAAACCGGCAGATGGTTGAGAAATCTTTCTGGGAAACGAATGAAAGATCTTGGGGTAGAAGTATCATAAGTGGTTACATAAAAACTGGCTTAGTTAGCCATAGCAACCCATCAGATTCCACCGTTCAGGCAGGGTTCACACCTGCGCGTCCCGCTTCGCGCGTACGACGCTCTATCTTTACTTTTATTTTCGCATCGTGAAGATGAAAGTAAAAATCGCGCGTCGTGCGCGCGTTTGCGCTATATATCCCTATGGGGGACGCGCGACAATACGCCCCAAAGAAGCTCCTGTACTTCTTTGGGCGTAGGGCGTTTTACAGCGCGTTCGTACGCGCTGTAAAACGCTCAGGTGAGAACCATGCCATAGGAAAACATGGGTTTTCGCCTGTTGAGCGTTTTACAGCACGTAGGAACGCGCTGTAAAACGCTCAAGTCTGAACCCAGCTTTAGAGCTCCTCTTCAATAGTGTAAAACAGGGGTGCACAAACTTTTCTGGTCGGGGGGCCACATTGTCAGCCTGAACCAATTCCAAGGGCCAAAAATAAAACCTAAAGGGGCATTACCTACAGAAGTATTATTTTTATGGCATATTGAACATACAGTATGTATCACAAATGTCTAGTTACATTTCCAGGACTCCCATCTACTGGGGAAATACATGAAAGATACATGTGAGCAGCCACAAGACATAGACATACATGTCTGCTACCAGATGGTTGGGGGCCGCATAGAACGACATTGAGGGCCGCAGGTTCTGCACCCCTGATGTAAAATAAAAAAATCATGCTATACTCCCCCGTTTCTCCAGAGCTGTTCTCTATGGAGCATGTCCGGTTCTCATTCTGCGGCTGCAGTGGGGATGTGCCGCTATATGTCACATGACCACATCAGACATTGACTGGCTGCAGCAGTGATGGTCCAAACACCTGTACGTCAATGCGCATGTCACCGTGACATGTTGAGGGCGTTATGCCCGTTTAGGGGCAATTAGTTCAAAAGACCATACAATATTTTCCGTCATGGTTTATAGTTATAGAGAGTAATTTTAACCAAAATATGAGAAATAGCCTATAACTTGCCCCAATATTCAATATATCTGCAGAATTCAGCAGAAGTCCTTTATTATCCATTTGCCCCAACCCCCCCCCAGTTTTTCTAAAGTAACTAGTCTGGTTATATGGAGACAATATACAATACAATGAAAACACATCAGTATACAGGGGCATACGCGCCATCTTGTTAAAGACAGGTGACAAAAGAAAAAGTCAGTCGTAATGTGAATTAAAACATGAAGATAAGACATTCAGCATGTTCTGTTTCAATGTGCCCTCAGTGCCTGGGAAAATAATTAGCTGCGTACAGAGATCTTGATAATGACAAAAGCATAGCATGCCACCTGCCTTGGACAACCCCTTTGTGAGCCTCTGGAAGTCCCAACACAATGTATTAGGAACGAAAGTGACACCTGTTTAAAGCCACCATCTGTCCTTACAAAACAAAAAAATCTTACGGAGGTTTACATTCACCTGCCTCTCAACCCTTAAACCCACAGATAAAAATACGTAAAAGACATTGTGGAAGCTCAAAAGTCTACTTCTCTAACCAACGTGCCGTAACGGAGGAAATTCACCAGTTCTCCTCCAGATGCACATAGCAAATCTGCATGTGTTAATTGCGATTTTTGGTGCGGATTTCATGCAGATTTTCCGCAGATCTCACCCTTACCTTGCAAAAGGTGAAATCCACACAAAGAAATTAAATTGTACAAACAATTGGTATGGTGCGGATTTCTAAATCCACACAGTAGGTCAATTTCCGCATGAAAAAAATAAATAAAAAGTATACAAGACGATTGTCTAATTACTATATTGGTCTACATGCACACGTATGTGTTTTGCGGTCCGCAAAAGAAAACAAAAAACGGATGACATCCGTATGCCATCCATTTTTTTTTTTGTGGATCCATTGTAACAATGCCTAAAACGGACAAGAATAGGACATGTTCTATTTTTTTTGCGGGGCCACGAAACGGACATACTGATGCGGACACGTGGTGTGCTGCCCGCATTTTTTGCAGACCCATTGAAATGAATGGGTCCGCATCCTATCTGCAAAAAAAAAAAAGGAAAGGACACGGAAACAAATAACGTTCGTGTGCATGTAGCCTTACGCTGTTTTTCTGCATGAAAATCCACAAAGAAAAAGCGCGTGCAATCAAGCTGGGCAGTGACATTTATGGGAACATGGGCAGGGAACAGTACACAGCAGTATTTGATACTGCCATCGTGATATATTCTTAAAGCTTATATCTGTATATTGGGTATATTGCAATTAATATTTTTTTTCACCCACAATTTGTCTATTAGATTTTATGGGATTGCACACGATTAGAAAATCACGGCTACTTTCATTCAGAAACAGCACCACCCCTATCCATAGGCTTTTACAGCAGGCAGAGGTGGACTGGCTATGGACCCTACAGGGAAATTTCCTGTCCGAGCCCTTCTCACGGCTGCCAGCCGGGTAACATAACAATCTAATGATGCCTTCAGCATCAGGTACTTATGCACCTGGCCAGCAACTGAAGGTGCCCTCCTAAATTCAACTGTATCGCCATCCTCAGGATGGTGATATAATTGAATATTGAGGCAAGGGTGGCAGTATCATGTGCTGCACTGTAATATTTAATTCTGCTGAGGCGGTATTTTGACCTGCACTGTGGTATTTGGTTCTGCAGGGGCGGTATTTTGTGCTGCATTACAGTATTGCTGCCCCGCCTACTTCTGTTGTCCCATCTTGTGGCAATATGACCTGCCTACAACATGGGATCACTTTTACTTCTAGGGCTGTTTTATATTCCCAGTCTGTGCCTGATAGCAGGTCAGTCCGGTCAATGACGTCAGTGGACCTGGACTGCAATACCTCATTCAACCTGTGGACTGGTGTGGGGTTCTGTTTTCCGAAGCGAGCAGCCATGTTTCTCTAATCAAGTACAACCCCTTTAAATATGAAAGATATCTGCTGTGAAATAAGTTTCTTCCATGGAGAAAATACACAGAGATTATACCCTAGTTTAACTCATTCTCATTCCCACAAACTGTGTGAACAGATGGTTTTCCCTAGGAGAGACTGGGCAGCTAGTTTTCCGTACACATGAAGAGGAATCCGCAGCAGTCTCTTTAGTAAATCTAAGATTATTATTAGAGCTGCCTCCTTGAGTTTCATGGCACACAAATTACAGGGGACTTTTCTGGCAAGATAAGCTAACTCCATGCATCTGCTATTTATCATCCATAGCGGACACACTGTGCATATATAACATTGTCTGTTTGGTCGTTTTCCCTTTGTGAAGCGCCATGGGGGGAATTTATCAGGATTGGTGTTTTAAATGCCAGTCTTGATCTAGTATGCGTTGGCGTGTGATGCGCCAAACAGATTAAGAGGAGCACACCCCTTGGTAATCTTGGCGCATCTCGAGAGGTCCCTGTGCCAGGAAGTGAAATCTGTGCCAGCTAGGAGCTGACATAGACTTATTTACACCAGTTTTCTGGTAATGTAAAATCCCCAAATATCAGTGAATTTTTGCCACCATTTTCAAGGGGCTTGATAAATTACCCCCATGTGTTTATCACACACTGCTGCACGCACCCACATTTGTTTAACCTGGTTTCCTACAAAATCCCCTTTGGACAACTCTTTTTCATTACTCGGCCTATTTCAGACGAGCAATATGAAACCGTTCCGTGTTCTGTCCGCTAAAAAGAAAAGGACAATTTTCTATCCGTGTTGAATCCGTTTTTTTTCCCCACCTATCTAAGAGGCAATCTTGATTAGGTGGTACATATAGCTGTGTGTTGCACACGGAGGTGACTAGGAGCAGCACACTATATGTGGAGGGTCTATGCTCCTGATCATAAATGCACAACTGCATAGATAGGTTTTAGCATAGGACCCACCTGACCTGAGACCACCTTGACGCCTGGTAGGTGGGCACACATGGGTTTTGATCAAAATATATTGGCTAAGCATCTCAGACCTTATTATATCAGAGAGAGTGCTTAGTTCATATATAATGTTTGCGTCTACTTTTTGAGTGCATTATTAGCTTTTCTGTCTGTGATTCTTTTTATAAATACAGACAGAGACATCCGCATATTTGCTTATTATATCGTGCAGGTTGTTTTTATTTTTTATCTTTGTTTTCTGTGATTTTTGTCCAACTGAGTTTTGCTTGTCCATTATTTTCTGTCCATACGGAATAAGTGTCATAAGTTTCACGTTTGTAAAAAAAAAAAAATGAAGCATAAGCACCCAGCATTTCCTAGCAGCCATCTTTGAAGCACACAGACAGACCCACTGACTTGAATGAGTATCAGACTAAGGCCTCTTGCACACAAAAGTATTTTTTTTTTCAGTGTTTTGCGGTCCGTTTATAATGGATCCGTTTTTCCGTTTCCGTTGTTTCTGTTTCGGTTCCGTTTTTCTGTTTGGCATATACAGTATACATTAATTCCATAATGAAAATTGGGCTGGTCTTAAAATTTTCAATAGATTGTTCAGCAAAAACGGAACGGATACGGAAGATATACGAATGCCTTTCCGTATGCTTTCCGTTTTTTTGCGGACCCATTAACTTGAATAGAGCCACTGAACGTGATTTGCGGACAAGAATAGGACATGGTCTATATTTAAACGGAACAGAAAAAACGGAAAAACGGAAACGGAAGGCATACGGAGACACTTCAGTATTTTTTGCAGACCCATTGAAGTGAATGGTTCAGTATACTGTCAGTATACTGAACTGAAAAAACTGCCAGTATACGGTCCGCAAAATACTGTCGTGTGCAAGGGGCCTAAAACAGCGTATGCTGCGGTTTTCTCTGCACAGACATGGTCCATGAAGAAAGTTGGACATGTGAATTGGGCCATTGACTTTAATGTGTCAGTGTTGTCTGTGTGCTGTCCGTTCTACACTCGGATGAGCCCTAAAGATGAGATGATCCCTCTGATCATCAGGGATAATGGCCAGGAAGTCCGCAGCAGGTGGCCTAAAGTACATGGCACTCATGGAAATAAGTAGGCTAGCTGTGCAATATCCCCATAGAAGGAGTATTGGTGAAAAACCTTCACTATTACACAAAACTAAAAACTATACTTTGTTCTAAAGTTTGAGGAATTATAGACATATGGAACACATATACATTTTGCACATACATCTAGTCCAAAATACTTTCTTTGCTGATGTGTCTCCCAAAAATATCCCACAACAAAATGGAAGAAATGAGACATTCTGGGTGATTTGATCCTGAGGCTGCTGAAGTCTCAGGACCTGCTCTATATGGATATATTCACACAGAGAGTACACTGAAGTCCATCCTACCCATAAACACCATTAATAAAACCAACACACTTGGCATTCAGGTTAATTTTTAAAGCAAAAAATAAAATACAAATTGATGTCTATGGGACAAAAAATGCTAGACAGTGAGGAGACTAAAAAAACGTCTCAGAGAGCCTGCTCTGATAAAAAAAAAACACCTAAAGGGTCAAAAACTCCATTTAAAAAGGTTTGTCTCTGCTGCATTTAATAACTCCCATAATCTTCAATGCAAAAACGGATCTGCACAATACAGATACTCGAAAAGGACACAAATAAGCTGAAGGGAAAAAAGGACATGTTCTATAATTGGCCAAATGGATCCAACAAAAATACGGATGTGTGCATAGCTCCATAGAAAGGAATGGTTATGTGTGCAGTGAAAAATACGGTCAGGTGCATGAGGTCGTCGTGAGATTTTTGTAATCATTGGAAAGATGTTATGCCGAAAATAATGGCAGTATTATCGGCAAATGTGCAGTGAAGATCTCAGAGCAGGGATGACCGCAAGAGATCTGCACTGCGCAGGGACATGCGCAAGATTTCAGGGCCAAGCATCGGGGCACTGAGGACCCCTGGCCCTGTCAATCTCACTGGGGAGGTGAGTGGCTACAGGAGGAGGCAGAGGTGAAGCGGTGCTCCGAGAGGCTAGGCCAGCCCTTAGGTGCTCTGAGCACTTCATTTTGGTCACCACGATCAACCCTATAAGACAGATGCTCTTTAAATAACTGGACTCAAACTACTATTTCACCAGCCAATAACGGATTGTAACCATCTAAATTTATCTAAGAAAGATTGCTGACATCACGAGGAGGCCCCCTGTGGTTGCTCCAAATAACAATCTATTGCATCATCAGGTCTACTGTGTGTAATGGGAATGCTTCTTACTCCCAAATGGCACAGATACTAACACAAACGTGACAGGAGACGCTTGCACACAAGTGGCAGGTACAACATGAAAAACAAGAGGCAAAATTAAAGTCAAGAAAAAAAAAAATGTAAGTAATTTAAAAAAATTGTGATACATAGAGTACCATTATAAACAGATCCCCCAATGCGTCACTTTACAACAGTTCTGTCTGGACGCAATGGCAATACATTTCTAACGATGGGGGTCATTTACTTTTGGTAGTACGACACTACTTGGTGTAATTTTGTCGCAGATTTGCTCGCAAAGGGGGTTTCGCCGCTGAATCTGCTCATGCCACTTTTACAAGGTGGTGGAAAAAGAGGGAGTGAAGTGGCTGAGGAAGAGGCCCGTCTTATTCATCATTTTTCTTGCCAGTTTATGGCGTCGAAAATGGTCTTAAACTACGCCGGCAAGGGAGCTGGCGCAGTTTAAATCATGTCACAAAGCCGGCTGCACCATGCGCCAAAGTTATGCAGAGGCCTGTGCTTGTACATAACTTTGGCGCATCTGACACCAGAGCAGGGGGATTGACTGGCGTCTAAATTGCCGGTCTTAATAAATGACCCCAAATATGTTTGATTACTGAAGTTAAAAAGATTTTCCGGGGATTAGATACTGATTAGCTATCTTCTGGAAAGGCCATCAATATCAGATCGGTGGGGGTCCGCCACACGGGACCTCCATGATCAGCTGTTTCAGACAGCCTCCAGAGACTATAGTGAATGTACAGCTCCACCCACTGTGTCGTTTCTGGCACTGGAGTACAAAAGCGCAGCTCGGGCAATTAGGTACAGTACCCTGTGTACCCACTACACCGCGTATAGAACCTTCTGCTTCCAGATCCGTGCACTGTATACCATCCATCGTTAAGGGGGTCAGGTATCGGACCCCAACTGATCTGATACTGATGACGTATCCTTAGGAGTCCCATCTGAGATCAGTGTTCGGCTCTTTTTTCTCTGATTTTATTACTATCAGAGCCTTTACAAAAAATCATCACAACTAATCGCCTTTTTCGCCCACTGACCCTGGATAACATAAATGATATGCTCTAGAACAGGGGTGCCCAACCGGCGTCCCTCCAGCTGTTGCAAAACTACAACTCCCAGCATGCCCAGTCAGCCTACAGCAGAGCATGGTGGGAGTTGTAGTTTTACAACAGCTGGAGGGCTGCAGGTTGAGCATCCCTGCTCTAGAAGATAACTAGTATTTTTAGTGGCTCCTGCTCTGGTGGGCCCATTCATTTCCAAAATATGCCCTATGAGGGCATATGAATATCACAGAGACCCCCTCTATGGGCCAGAACTCAGTATCCCTTTGTAGGGGTATATCCACATGGGACATAATTTGCACCAGAAAAATCCACCACAGACCTATGGCAAAATCGTCATTAATTAAATGTGGATTTCTCATGGATCTGCTGCAGATTTCACCTTCTGCAGAGCAAAGGGTGGAAACCCGCAGCATAAATGGATTCGCAGTGAGTCTCTCATTGCTGGCGCTGTAAAACAATGTGGATTTAACAGGACCCAAGTACACAACAGCAAATATGCGGTATATGTTCAGTGTCGCATGTGAACATACGTCAAGAGTAGCCCCCCCCCTCCAGTGGATGTGGCCTGGACACGTACTACAAGGGCAGCCAATCATGTGAAATACACGTGTCTCAAAACTTAGGCCTCATGCACACGGCCTTTGTTTTGGTCCACGTCTGAACCGCATATTTTGAGGCTCAGGCGCGGATCTATTCACTCCAATGGGGCTGCAAAAGATGCGGACAGCACACGCTGTTCAGTGGCCCCGCAAAAAAATAGAGCATGTTTAATCCTGATTCGTTTTGCGGACAAGAATAGGCATTTCTACACTGGGCCGGTCGTGTGCATGAGGCCTTAGCTTCTGAGATGCTTTTCAGCAGTAAAAACCTACAATTTCTTAATACAAACTGAGACGGTCATTTTCATCCATATATGTGCATCTCTGTTCCATATAGCATGGATCTGTGATATGGCCCTATACTGTATACCTCCAATTTCATCTCGGAGAACCTGCAAGGGAAAAAATGTGGTGTATTTCACAGTAACATAGTTAGTAAGGCTTCATGCACGGGGCTGTGTCCACATTTCCGTCCCCAAAGGACGGATCTGCAAAATATGGGTACCTTCTATGTGTATTCTGACATTTTCTCACTCCCATCAACAGAAAGGACTATTCTTGTTCTCAATACGGACAGGAATAGGACATGCTCTATTTTTTTGACGGAATGTAAACACGGACCACGGATGCGGAACAAAAACGGTTGACCATCTGCATTTTTTGACGGACCCATTGAAATGAATGGGGAAGCATCCTATCCGTGAAAAAAAACGGAACGGACGCAGAAACAAACAATGGTCGTGTGCATGAGGCCTAACTTGGGGAACGGATACATTAATCCGCAGAACATATGGATGAGTGCATGGCCCCATGGAAATTAATGGGCCAGTGTGTGTCCACTAAAAATGCGGACAGTACACGGATAATAAATACGGCTGTGTGCATGAGGCCTGAGCCCCAAAAAAAGTCCATCGAGTTCAGCCTATGCTTGCGGCAGAGTGATCCGGCAAGCAATTCCGTCGCCGGAACTGCCTGCCGGATCCGTCAATCTGCATGCAAACGGAAAACATTTGAAGATGGATCCGGCTACGGATCCGTCTTACAAATGCATTGCAAGAACGGATCCGTCTCTCCGCTTGTCATGCGGAGAGACAGATCCGTTATATATTCTTTTCACATTTTTACAGCAGTCATTTGAATGCCGGATCCGACACTAATACATTCCAATGGGAAAAAATGCCGGATCCAAGCGTTTCGGAATTTTGTACGGAGATAAAACCGCAGCATGCTGCGGTATTATCTCTGCCCTGAAATGTCCAAAAGACTGAACTGAAGACATCCTGATGCATCCTGAACGGATTTCTCTCCATTCAGAATGCATGGGGATAAAACTGATCAGTTCTTTTCCGGTATAGACGGAACTCAATGCCGGAAAAAAAAGGCAAGTGTGAAAGAGGCCTTATTAAGACACATCATAAAGAAATGTGCGGGCTGCAATCCTGTATGCACGGACCTAGAAGCGGACGTTTTATTAGTCCCTGAATTCACAGCGTAAAGTAAATGACACTAAATGCTGGACGGCTAACAATATTAATGCCACTAATAACGCCGACAATTACGCTAAGGATAATAACGCTAATAATGAATAGAATGTCGTGACCTAACATACGGTTAGCCTTCCCGTCACATGCTACGTAGCAGGGTTCTCACATAGGTGTGATGGCGCGCTGTGTGGCATCGGAAGACTTAACCATAAAATCTGCGCAATCGCAGCCTCCTTTCCTCCATGGTACATGACACTGAATTGACCTCTTGGGCTCTGCAGACATTTGGCTTTGTGACGAGCATTAACAGTGAGAAGGAAACATGGCCACTTTATTAGTATGTAAAGAATTCACATTATAAACACCATACACACATTATATATACATTATATACACAGCGGGTAACTATAAGTCTGCACTTTAGGGTTTTTATCATGACTGCAACACCTTACTGGTCCCAAATTAACAGGGCGCTTTTATATTGATGACCTATTCCGAGGACCTAAACCGGTGGCGTCTGATCCCTGACAATCCTAGCGATCAGCTGGCACCGACACTAAACAGCTCCATCCACTATGTAGTGGCCAGGGCTGGTTACTGCAGCGCTGCTCCCATTCACTCGACTACCACTCCATTTGAGTGGGGACCTGTTCTCAACAGTCACCGATACAGTGATTATCCCCTATCCAGTGGATAAGGGGTAACTTGTGATTACCAAAATACCCTATAATGTATTTCTATAGACTGTCACTATACAAAAAGCCTTTGGGTAGGGCAGTGTAAGCGATACCCCGACTGCTACTTGCGATGGTGCATAACTAATAAAAGCGTTCTATAACTAATGCAGAGTCTAGAAGACAACCAGCCTGCAGCAGACATAATTGGGCAGATTTATTAAACTGTGCTAGGGCATGGCCACACATGGCGTATACGCCATGGACTTCTCCGCAGCATAATTGAGTGTCTAAAATCCGCAGCATTTACAGTAGCAGCGAAGTCAATAGGATTTCAGAAACCTCTTCTACACAAAAACCTGCCGCGTAAACTTTCCGTCCACATCTTCTCAGGGTTGAGACAAAGAGATTAAAGGGGTCGACCACTTTAAAACGATATATTGAAAATGGGCACACAGTCCATGCTGTGCCACGCTAAACACACGAGATCCTTTCAGCTCACCTGAGCTGCTGGTCAGTAGGCCCCTGGCTGACAGTCCATCTACAGCAGGGATGCTCAACCTGCGGCCCTCCAGCTGTTGTAAAACTACAACTCCCACCATGCCCTTCTGTAGGCTGATAGCTGTAGGCTGTCCGGGAATGTAGGCTGTTTTGCAACAGCTGGAGGGCCGCAGGTTGAGCATGCCTGATCTAAAGAGTGCACCACCATGGCTGCCGCGTCCATGGGAAGCAGAACGGCGGTGGTCAACTGGTTTAATCACATGACCAGATTCTTAACTGTCCCTGGATCCATCAGACGCTGGATTGGATGAACTACTGTCCAGCGCCTGCGCAGAAGAGAATGTGACCACTGGACAGGTGAGAAATTATGAAACCATGTGACTGACGCAATTTTACTTCCCATGGACTGAGCAGCCGTTATGGTGCGCTGTTTACATAGTCCATGGACGGTCCACTGACAAGCAGCTCATGTAATCTTACGCTGGGTTCACACTTGAGCGTATTTGATATGCGCGTTTTTGTCGCGCGTATTACAGCGCGTTTTTGGAAATAGGAAACGCGCGTTGTACGCGCGTTCGTGTGATTGACCACTCTGGCGTCAATCCCAATACGCGTGACAAAACGCGTAGGGAATTTTACAGCGCGTTCGTACGCACTGTAAAACGCTCAGGTGAGACCCATGCCCATATGGAAACATGGGTTTTCGCCTGTTGAGCGTTTTACATCGCGTAGGAACATGCTGTAAAACTCTCAGGTGTGAACCTAGCCTAAAAGTTACTATGCATGGACTATGTGCCCACTTTCAATATATTCTTAGTGGCTGACCCCTTTAAGACCACATAAAAATGGCTTACTACTACTGCTTCCCTGCCGCAAGTCTGGGCTATAGATAACTAACATCAACGTCTACCTGACATACAGATAAGGCTACTTTTACATTAGCGGCAGCCTTCTCCGTGCTGCCGCTAGTGCACGCATGCCACCCGAATTCCGCTCCGGCCCCATTCACTACATGTCGTAGTTTGATTCCAGCCGCCACTCGGCATGTTTTGTGGGCTGCGGCCGGACCTCCAGCCTGCCCCTATTATAGTGAATAAGGCCGGAGCGGACTTCCAGCGGAACGCGTGCACTACCAGCAGCACGAATCCGGTAGGCTGTTAACCCGCCAGAACAGCCTGACGGAGAAGAATGACGCTAATGTGAAAGTGGCCTAAGTGTGAATACGGTCCTGTACAGGTTATGGGCTCATTCAGATGGCCGTATGCTATCCGCAAAAATGCGGATCCGTTTTTTTGCAGATTAGATGCCGTCCAATTCACTTCTATGGGGCCTTTTTCTTCCATTGCAGGGCTCAGCAAAAAAAATTAAACATGTCCTATACTTGTCCGCAAAAAAACGGATCGGCATTATTGCGGACAGCATACTACTGTCTGAATGAGCCCTATCTCTGTATCTCCCTATTGCCAAGGAGTCGGCTTTATGTGTGTTCCAGGAAATACCCTGTGATTGCAGAGAATGAAGTAGGTAATACTACAGAGAGTAATCTGCATGTGAAAGCGCTCGCAAAAGGAAGAAAAACCTGGAAAACATCTGGATTTAGACAGGCGGAAGGCAATATAAACAATGGTCAAATCTGAGACTTATGTTACAATATTACTCCTACTAGCAACAGTAGTCAACATGTGGAAATAAAAGCTATCTGCACCAGCATTCATTCATCACCAAATGCCCAGCGCCTAGTTTGGCTAAGGCTGGGTTCACATCACGTTTTTTCCATCCATTTAACGTATACGTTAAACGGATGCCTCAGACTTATGCCGTACAGTGGCATCCGTTCACTATAGAGTTCCATTAAAAAAATTAAAACTTTTTTTTTTACAATGGGAAAAAAACATATAAGTATACATTTTTTTGACCGGACTGTGCAGGATACAATACGTGGTGTGCTGCGTTTTTGTATCTTTTTTTTTTATAACATATATGTCCAACGAAGGCATAACACGTGATGTGAACCCACCCTAAGGTCGATTTCGGGCACCTGCACACGGGTGCTCATTTACAAACAGAATTTCTGCTCAGATTTTCATGCAGAGGTCTCCTAAATCCTAAATCCAAGTGCGTTATACTTGCGGATTTAATGCGGTTTTTCCCTATTGTCACCCTTTACATTGTTAAGGGTGAAATCCGCACAAACATTTGACATGCGGCGGATTTCAAAATCCGTACGGAAAATACACACAAAGTGTGCATGACATTTGTCTAATCTCATTGGCTTTGCTGGTACTGAATTACGCTGCGTTTTTTTTCCTAGGAAAATCCGTAACATGGGCAGGCAAGCTGTCAGGTCGCGTAGAAGTCGCAGTCAGATGCAACTTTTAATGGCTGGCATGTCCGCCATGCAGTGGTCTGCACATGAAATACGACATATAATGCAACTCTTTTACGGAAGGTGACATCACACGGCATAAATCGCCATCTGGCTCCAGACACAGTGGCGCAGAGGTCAATTTATTTTTAGTTACAAACAAGCGTATAGATTCTGAATCCAGAATAGCGCGACTTCTCATGCACAGTATATATTGTACATTAGGCTGTGTTCACACACGTTAAGGGCTCATTCACACGACCGTATGGTTTTGCGGTCCGTTTTTAACGGATCCGTTTTTGGTTTCAGAAGTGTTTCCGTTTCTGTTCAGCTTCCGTTCCCGTATGGTTTCCCTTTGTGAACCGTTTTTTGCAGATCGCAAACGGTAACCGAAGCATATAATAATGTTTTAACAGGAAGTACATTGAAAAATTGGTCTGGGCATAAAATTTTCAATAGATTCAACGGATACGGAAGACATATAGATGCATTCCGGTTTTTTTACAGCCCCATTGACTTGAATGGAGCCACGGAACGTGATTTGCGGGCAATAATAGGACATGATTTAAAATGTAGCAGAACGGAAAAATTGAAATACGGAAACGGAATGCATACAGAGTACATTCTTTTTTTTTTTTTCCGGACCCCTTGAAATGAATGGTTCTGTATACGGACCGTATACTGAACGCAAAAAACGGCCCGTATACGGAACGCAAAAAACGTTTGTGTGAACGAGCCCTAAAGGAAATGCTCCCAGCGTACACGCTAGGCTCCATTCATACTCTTTTGGCCTCCATCATCCCAGGACACTTTACCTTTTTTTAAAGCTTAATAGACTACGAGTTTCCCCAAAAACCTATACCATGCACTATACTTTTTGTACGGGATTCTATGGGCAACATATGCCACCGTATGACAATAGAGTGGCATATGACGGAAGCATACAGCGGGTAACACTCCCGAAATATACTCTAACGTGATGTGAACAGAGCCTTACAGACAACCTACAAAATCTATAGCCGAGCATTATTTAAGTCATTAAACGAGAGATCAATACGGCGAGCGGCAAAGCCCGGCTGGCCTCGGTGTCAACATGTGAGGCGCGTCATAAGACACCAAGACGTTTCAAGTTCACCGGGTTCATGCATTCTTTATGATCAACCTGTCTTCAATTTCAGCTTTCAGTAAAGGAAACACCAAATCCACCACTGAGAACCATGGGACAGATCAGCCGCTCCAGCAGCGGCAGCAAGTGTGGGAGCTGCGTGTAGGCCCTCACAAGCTGCCAACTACTGAGGCCCCCCCATCCTGAAGAGGATCTCCGGCATACACTACACATCGCATTCGGCTGCCACAAAAGGCTGGCCTGCAGGGGTTAATAAGGGACCTGGGGACAATGTGCACCTGTAAAACTCACTAGGGATCCCTTCCCTACCCCCCACCCCCCTTTCCCAGTCTGTAAATAATGTCCTAGGGGTGCAAATCCTGAATGGAGTCTTGAAGCACAAAGGAAGACGTGGTTAACTCCTTCAGTACTTGGCAGGCGGCGATGTGCATGCCCTTCTGACACCGCAAGGGTTACAACAAAGGAAAGCCAAGCCAAGCATCCTCTTCCCATCAGCGGTGACAGCATCCTCATCCTCAGCTGCACCTTTTCCAGCATCTGAAGCCTTGCAGCTCGGGAAATAAGATGCATTTACAGCCAGGGAAGCCTGCCTCTGCCATTCACAATGCCAGTCCCCATTTCCTCCCCTCAGAGCACAGCAAGATCTGCAAATACAGAGGAGTACTCCGCACAGGGGGGGTGGTTAACCCCATCAATGCCCCAGTGCAGCGAGCCCTCCTCTCCTCCCCCTCCCATGCCAGACATTAGACCAGGGAGATGAAGACACAGACAAAAAAAAAAAAAAAAAGCACCGCTACCCTCCTCTGCACCTGCCTGGAATAATAACCACCATCATCATCCTCCATGCTGCACACAGGGACACACACACATAGAAGAAGAAGAAGAAGAAGATATTCACCTTGGCTGTGGAGTATAATGTTGTTGTTGGTGCTGGTTGTTGTGGGTGATGGGGAGGATGGTGATGGTAAGGTTGGAGAGGTGGTGGTGGTGATGGAGGAGGAGAATGAGGAGGAGAGGAGTAGTTGTTGTTGATGGGTAACAGTCGCCAGGACTACGGTGGCTATGGCGCTGGATTCACAAGGCAACAGTTGCTATAACTCACAAAAGAGGGAGGCAACCTAACCTGAGAGGAGGAAGAGGCGGGGCCGCCTGACACACACACAGCCTGACAGCGCGAGGGGCGGGGCCTCGCTGGAGGCTTCGGATTCAATCCCAGTGTAGCTTTATTGTGCGTTCTCCGCGGGCAGCCTGAGAGGACGTGAAGTGCTCTGCGCCGGACAATACCCGGCCACTTGTGAGGATGGAGGGGGAAAGTGAATACGCTCTCATTGTCTCTGCCCTATTGTACTGGCTGCATCTGCCGGCTGCAAGGGGGTGATGGCGAACAATGCTCCCTCCTCACGAGAGCTGGGTGACTACGCTGCAAGATACAGCGCCGGCTGGATAGCAGGGAATGGCACACACAGCAATCCCTGAATATACGTATCTGCTGTGCCCCACATTCAGTCTGTAAGGCTAGGTTCACACACTGTTTTGTGTGAGAGAATACTGATGTGGAATCCGCTTCAGGGTTCCTTGTGGTTTTCGGATGCAGTTTTTATCCCAATGTATGTTTGGATGTGGATTTCACTTGAAATCTGCACCAACAATGAACATATCACTTCTTTTTTTTCCACACTAAAGGTTTTTAAAACCATAAGCAGAAAAAAACAGCGGCGTGTAAATTAGGCTACTTTCACACCAGCGTTTTTGCTGGATCCATCATGGATCAGCAAAAACGCTTCCGTTAGGCCCCACTGACACGTCCGCAATTCTGTTCCACATTTTGCGGAACGGAATTGCAGACCCATTCATTCCTATGGGGACACGCTATGTCCCGCCCGGACCCGGAATTGCGGATCCGCACTTCCGTGTCCGCAAAAAAATAGAACATGTCCTATTCTTGTCTGCAATTGCGCACAAGAAAAGTCATTTTCTATATAGTGCCGGTGATGTGCGGTCCGCAAATTGCGGAACGCCCATCGTCTATGTCTGTGTTTTGCGGATCCGTGTATCCACAAAACACACACGGACGCCTGAATTGAGCCTACCAATAATACAACCGCGTGCATCCGTCATGAACGGATCTGGTTGTATTATGGCTTATATAGGCAGGACGGAGAAAACGGATCTGTCCCCATTGACTTACATTGTGTGTCAGGACAGATCTACATCAGAAAAACGCTGCTTGTAGTGTTAGGCTGGGGCTACATGATGACGTGTTGCGTGACAGTTTTTATAATGACAGTCTATGGTGTCGCACTGCGACGCGACAGTCGCAGAAAAATCGATCTTGGATGTATTTTTTGCTACTGTCATGTCGCAGTGCGACACCATAAACTATCATAAAAATTGTTGCGCAACAAAATGTCGTTGTGTAGCCCTAGCCTAATTCTGTCCGCAATGGGGACGCAACCAAATGGAACAGAATGCATTCTAGCGCATTCAATTTTGTTCAGTTTTGTCCCTATTGACAATGAATGGGGACAAAACCGAAGCGTTTTCCTCCGTTATTGAGACCCTATGACGGATCTCACTAGCGGAAAAGGAAAACGTAAGTGTGAAAGTAGCCTTGGTTAACCGCTAAAATCACTGGAGATGATTGTAAGCGTTTTCGCCGTAGTTTTTCGGTTTGGAATATGAACATAATCTACATGGAGATAACTCAGTGAATATACCCTAAAGCTGTCGGCTACGCAAGGCAACTCTTCATTGTTACCCCAATACCAGCCGTCATCACGTACACAGCCCCTCAGGCCATCTGCACACGGCACATTATTGGAAACACATAAACCACAAAAAAACTGCACATAAATCCACAATGTTCAGCGAGGTTTTAGTACGGGTTTTCTGTGTTTTTTTATGCGGGTTTTCTATTTATTTTAAAAACCCCATTGAAGTCTATTGTGAAAACCACTATGTAAGGGGTAGAATCGCACAAATGATTGACATTCTGCGGATTTGAAAATCTGCACAAAAGAAAAAAAGCTTTGTCAAATCTCATTCACTTTACTGGTACTGTAGTTAAAATCCACGCATGATCCACATAGTATGTTACCCGGCTACATTGACACGCCAATTAAGGTCTATGGGGCCATTCACATGGCTGTTTTTTTTTTTTTTTAATTTAATGGCCAGTGAATAGCGGACATCAAAAAATAGGATAAGTCCTATTTTTGGCTATTTTCACAGCCAGACGGACAGCACTAAAATCAATGGGTCCATTTTTAATGACCTTATATACAGGAGTGCACCTATCCAACATCAGTTACAAACAGCTACAAGAGTCTTTCAGGAGTTTTAATAATAAAAAACTAGAAATACCTTATCCACTTAAACACGTTGGGCCACTCGCTCCTTGAACCCTTGCTATTCATTGAATGCAGCAGGATCGGCACACTCAGCGTCATAGCTTTAAGATGCTGGGCACGTAAGCAACCAATCAGTTTCCTCCTTTCATTTACCAAAGCAGCTGTCCAAAATGAAAGGTGGAATCTGATTGGTTGCTATGGGTAACTAAGCCAGTTCTACTTTACACCCGTTTGATAAATGTTTCTCTGTATTTGCTGAAATGAGACAGCCCCATTAATGTCGGCTCTAGCGGGGATGGGGTAAGGCGGACCACACAATGAGCCTAATATCTATACTAGGGCATAACTTGGGGGCTATTATAACTACTGGGAGGCACTAAAGCAGTGTTCCTCAACTCCAGTCCTCAAAGCCCTCCCTCCGGTCATGATTTAACCTCTTAAGGACACAGGGCGTACAGGTACGCCCTAATGTCCGAGTCCTTAAGGACACAGGGCGTACCTGTACGCCCTGTGTTTAAACTGCTACTGCGCCCGATGTGGGCGCCGTAGCAACATGGTTCCTGCTGATGTAGATCAGCAGGAACCATGTTCTAATGCCGAGGGGGGTCATGTGACCCCCCGTATCGGCGATCGCTGCAAACCGCAGGTCAATTCAGACCTGCGGTTTGCAGCGGTTTAAGATCTCTGATCCCCGCGGTCTGTGACCGCGGGGATCAGAGAGTTAATGCCCCGAGTTAATCATATTAACCCCCTGCATCCCCGATCTTGTTATGGCGGCGGGGGTGCAGGGAGGTGATTGCGCGCGGGAGGCGGTAATAATTCCCTGGTGTCTAGTGGTTCTATCAGAGTGCCAGCACATTGCTGGCACTCTGATAAAACGGCTGGCATCTGTGCTGCAGATGCCAGCCGTTTAACCCTTCCTTACCGCGGTCCGGACGGACCGCGGTATGGAAGGTGTTAACAGGGAGGAGCTCCCTCCCTCTCCCATCGGGGGCTGCTGTGCCTATGCAGCCCCCCAGGATGGGATCGCAGAGGGAGGAGCTCCCTCCTCCCTATCCATCACCCACTGCTCTCTAATGGCAGTGGGTGATGGTTACCATGGCAGCAGGACGCTTTCAGAAGCGTCCTGCTTGCCATGGTATAGTAACTCTGGTCAGACTTCTGCTAAAGGCAGAAGTCTGACCAGACTGTGAAAAGTAAAAAATACAGTGCAGTACACTATATAGTGTACTGTACTGTATTATATAGACACCAGATCCACTGGATCTACAAGAACCAAGTGGGTCTGGGTCCAAAAAAATGTTAAAAAGTAAAAATAAAAAAACACAAATCACTGAATAAAAAGTAAAAAAAAAAATACACTACACATATTAGGTATCGCGCGTCCGTAAAAAACAGCTCTATAAAAATATCACATGACTGAACCCCTCAGGTGAACGCCATAAAAAAAACCCAAAAATGGTGTAAATAAGTCATTTTTGGGCACCTTACATCACTAAAAGTGTAATACAAAGCGATCAAAAAGGCGTATGCCTCCCAAAATAGTACCAATCTAACCGCCATCTCATCCCGCAAAAAAATGAGCCCCTTCATAAAACAATTGCCCAAAAAATAAAAAAACTATGCCTCTCAGACTAAAACATGATTTTTTTGTTTCAAAAATGCTTTTATTGTTAAATGTAAAAAATTTAAAAAAGTAGACATATTGGGTATCTCCACGTCCGTAAGAATCTGCTCTATAAAAATATCACATGAACTAACCCCTCAAGTAAACACTGTAAAAAAAAATAAATAAAAACTTTGTCAAAAAGCCATTTTTTTGTCACCTTACATCACAAAAAGTGTAATAGCAAGCGATCAAAAAGTCATATGACCACCCAAATAGTGCCAATCTAACCGCCACCTCATCCCGCAAAAATTATACCCAACCTGAGACGATCGCCTAAAAACTGAAAAAAATATGGCTCTCAGACTATGGAGACACTAAAACATGTTTTTTTGTTTCAAAAGGATATTATTGTGTAAAACCAAAATAAATAAAAAAAAGTATACATATTGGGTATCGTCGCGTTCGTAACGACCTGCTCTATAAAAATATCACATGACCTAACCCCTCAGGTGAACGCCGTAAACATAAAAAATAAAAACGTTGTAAAAAAAGTCATTTTTTTGTCACCTTACATCACAAAAAGTGTAATAGCAAGTGATCAAAAAGTCATATGCACCCCAAGATAGTACCATTCAAATCGCCATCTCATCCCGCAAAAAATGAGCCCCTACATAGGACAATCGCAAAAAAAAAAAAAAAACTATGGCTTTCAGAATGTGGAGACACTAAAAATCATTTTTTCAAAAATGCTTTATTATGTAAAACTGAAACAAAAAACCCCAAAAAGTAGTCATATTTGGTATTGTCGCGTCAGCAACAACCTGCTCTATAGAAATAGCACACAATCTAACCTGTCAGTTCAACGATGTAAATAACAAAAAATACAAAACTGTCCCAAAACAGCTATTTTTTTGCAAATTATCCATTTTAATCCATTTTTCCAGTAACAAAGCAAGGGTTAACAGCCAAACAAAACTCAATATTTATTGCCCTGATTCTGTAGTTTGCAGAAACACCCCATATGTGGTTGTAAACTGCTGTATGGCCAGCGGCAGGGCACAGAAGGAAGGGAACGCATATGGTTTTTGGAAGGCGGATTTTGCTGGACTGTTTTTTTTGACACTATGTTCCATTTGAAGCCCCCCCGATGCACCCCTACAGTAGAAACTCCAAAAAAGTGACCCCATTTTTGAAACTACGGGATAAGGTGTCAGTTTTGTTGGTACTATTTTAGGGTAAATATGATTTTTGGTTGCTCTATATTACACTTTTTTGAGGCAAGGTAACAAAAAATTGAAATTCTGAAATTTCATCTCCATTTGCCAATAACTCTTGTGGAACACCTAAAGGGTTAACAAAGTTTGTAAAACTAGTTTTGAATACATTGAGGGGTGTAGTTTCTTAGATGGAGTCACTTTTATGGAGTTTCTACTCTAGGGGTGCATCGGGGGCTTCAAATGGTACATGGTGTCAAAAATCCAGTCCAGCAAAATCCGCCTTCAAAAACCATATGGCGTTCCCTTACTTCTGTGCCCTGCCGTTTGGCCATACAGCAGTTTAGGACCACATATGGGGTGTTTCTGCAAACTACAGAATCGGGGCAATAAATATTGACTTTTGTTTGGCTGTTAACCCTTGCTTTGTTACTGGAAAAATGTATTAAAATCAAAAATTTTCCCAAAAATCGAAATTCAGAAATTTTATCTTTATTTGCCATTAACTCTTGTGGAAAACCTAAAGGGTTAATGACGTTTGTAAAATCAGTTTTGAGTACCTTCAGGGGTGTAGTTTCTAGAATGGGGTCATTTTTGGGTGGTTTCTATTATGTAAGCCTCGCAAAGTGACTTCAGACCTGAACTGGTCCCTAAAAAGTGGGTTTTGAAAATTTCTGAAAAATGTCAAGATTTGCTTCTAAACTTCTAAGCCTTGTAATGTCCCCAAAAAATGAAATGGCATTCCCAAAATAATCGATACATGGAGTAGACATATGGGGAATGTAAATCAATAACTTTTTTTGGCAGTATTACTATGTATTCTAGAAGTAGAGAAATTGAAACTTGGAAAATTGTAAATTTTTCAAAATTTTTGGTAAATTTGGTATTTTTTTATAAATAAAAATGAAATTTTTCGACTTTATTTTACCACTGTCATGAAATACAATATGTGACGAAAAAACAATCTCAGAATGGCCTGGATAAGTAAAAGCGTTTTAAAGTTATCACCACATAAAGTGACACTGGTCAGATTTCCAAAAAATGGCCTGGTCCTTAAGGTGAAATAGGGCCGTGTCCTTAAGGGGTTAAGAATGTCTAACAGAATGAATACCTGAGGTAAGTCCTGATGCACCGACACTAATTCTATCACCTGCTGAATACTAAGGAAATCCTGACAACAGGGCCGGCAAGTGGGCCCTGAGGACCGGAGTTGAGGAACCCTGCACTAAAGGGAACATTATAACTGCAGAAGACATTATTTATACAGGTGACACTATTGGGGCATAATATACCGTATTTTTCACCCTATAAGATGCACCTAGGTTTTAGAGGAGGACAATAAGAAAAAAATACTTTTCATTAGAGCTCAGGTCAGACCACCAATCAGACCCCAATGTGAATGACCCCCAATCAGACCATAGTTAAGAGCCCCATGCCTCTCATCAGCCCCCATTTCCTCAGATCAGCCCCCAATACGGTATATAGTGAGGGCACTGCAGGTGTTGGGGTTTTAACTAAAATAAGTTGTCCCATGAAAAATATTTTACAGTTTTCAAACCAGCACCTGGATCTAAATACTTTTATAACTGCATGTAATTAAAAATTTAGCATAGCTATTGAGCTTTGCAATAAAATGTATCTGTATAGCGCCACCTGCAGTTTGCTTTTTTCTTATTTCTTTGTCCTGCTCACTGAGAAGGCCGCACATGCTCAGTTCGATCCTGTAACTGCCTCCTGAGCTGTGATAGGGAGAGCTGAGACATGCCTCCTGAGCTGTGATAGGGAGAGCTGAGACACGCCTCCTGAGCTGTGATAGGGAGAGCTGAGACACGCCTTCTGAGCTGTGATAGGGAGAGCAGAGACACGCCTCCTGAGCTGTGATAGGGAGAGCTGAGACACGCCCCCTGAGCTGTGATAGGGAGAGATGAGACACGCCTCCTGAGCTGTGATAGGGAGAGATGAGACACGCCCCCTGAGCTGCAGCAGAAAAGACACTCCCCCTGAGCTGTCAGCTTGATATAAATCTAGCAGAGTACTGAATGGTGAGATCTCTGGATCCATGTGAGGTACTGGGCTGGTTCTAGGTTTGTTAGAAAGGTATTGTCATGTACTATATGATGTCTGGTTTTCATTTTTTACATTAGTCATGGGATAACCCCTTTAAAAACCCAATGAAAATCATCCATCTTTCATGGCCATTAAATGGCATCTGTCAGCAGAGTTGTACCTATGACACTGGCTGACCTGTTACATGTGAGGTGGCAGCTGAAGGCATCTGTGCTTGTCCCATGTTCATATGTGCCCTCATTGCTGAGAAAAATGAAGTGTCAATATATGTACCCTCTGCAGTAAAAATGTCATCATGTCTGACCCTATCAAAGTGCAGAAGGCGTGGCAGTTGCAGAGAGATCAGAGCCTCTAGGTGTAATGCCAATACCCCCTTTGCTCTTAGAGGCTCATTTCCACATATTAAAACTTCATTTTGTCAATCGATGTCTAGGGGACAAAACTGCAAGGGTTCCTTGAAACTCGATTTTGGTCTTGGTGGGGTTATTTGGCTAGAAATAAAACATAAAAAAAAACACCTAACTCAATCAACATTTTTAGGTGTTTTTGCCCCCACAGTATTTTAGAAGCTTAGGCTACATTCATACAACCATATGTGTTTTGCGGTCTGCAAAACACGGATCCGCAAAAAGTACAGATGATGTCCGTATTGCATCCTTTTTTTTGCGGATCCATTGTAACAATGCCTATCCTTGTTCGCAAAAAGGACAAGAATAGGACATGTTCTATCTTTTTGGCTGGGCCATGGAATGGACATACGGATGCCGACAGCATCCGTTGCACCGTTCCGTGGCCCTGCAAAAAAAATTGAGCCTGTCCTATTCTTGTCCATTTTGCGGACAAGAATAGGCATTTATACAATGGGCTGTGTTCCGTTCCGCAAATAGCGGACCACAAAACACATACGGTTGTGTGCATGAGGCCGAAAGTATATGCTCCCCTGTAATGTGACTCCCTTTGTGGAGCTTTTTGGGGAAAAAATGGCAACACTGCACGTGCAGTCGATGGAAGAAAAACACCAGGCAATGAGGAAAAATGGGCCAAACCCAGAGCTGTATAAAAATTAAAAGATCTTTCTGCACATTCTTTATCAAAACTGTATCTGGCCCATCTACCAGTGAAAAGGTGGCTTCCAAGATACTTTATATACAGTGGCATGCAAAAGTTTGGGCACCCCTGGTCAAAATTACTATTGCTGTGTACAGTTAAGGGCTCATGCACACGACTATGGGGCCGCCACATGCGGATTGTGGACCCATTCACTTGAATGGTTTCTATGATCCGCATCTGAGGGTCTGCACCGCAAAAAAATAGTGCATGCACTACTTTTTTGCGGTGCGGAGGCACGGACAGAAACCCCACGGAAGCACTCCATAGTGCTTCCGTGGGGTTCCATTCCTCCGTTCCGCACGACCTTCTGGCTTGAGGACCCATTCAAGTGAATGGATCCGCATCTGTGATGCAGTGCCTGAGCGGACAGGGCCCGTATTTTGTGGACCCGCTGTTTGTGGACCGCAATATGGACCCGGCCAGCACAAGTTAAAGATGAAATGATCTCCAAAAGGCATAAAGTTAAAGGGGTGTCACTTCAGCAATTGGCATTTATTATGTTTTAGACGCCAGTCTTAATAACTCTGTGCGCTGGCGGTGGATCCGTCGAAGTTATGAAGAGGCACTGACCTCTACATACCTTTGGCGCACCCACCACCGGTCTAAATGTAAGACAGCTTCCCTGCTAGCTTAAATTTAGACCATTTTCTGCTCCTAAAGCCCCTTTCACACGGTGCAATGCGTGAAGTGAACGCACAGCACCCACACTGAATCCTGACCCATTCATTTCAATGGGTCTTGTTTTTCACGCATCATTTCTGCGTTGCATGAGAATCGCAGCATGTTCTATATTCTGCAGTTTTCACGCAGTCCTGGCCCCATAGAAGTAAATGGGGCTTCAGTGAAAAACACATTACATCCGGATGCAGTCTGGCTGCAATGCGTTTTTCACTGATGGTTGCTAGGAGATGATCAGATACATCAGTTTCTGGCTTAAAAATGTTGCAAGTCGGACTAGTATCAGTAATCTATTCAGATTTAGTACAAGCGAAGGTCAGTACCAACCCTTTGACAGTAATAGACAAATGGAAAAGATTGATACCCAAGCTTACAGAAGAGTCTATAACAGATTTATTAGAATCTAATCTACAAGTATCACCAGCAGTCAATAACTAAATAATACAACTTTACATCATCCACCAAACATATCTCACACCAACTAAATTACAGAGAATGGGCAGAGCATTATCCACAGTGTGGAGAACTGGAGGCGGATTTCTGGCACATGATGTGGAGGTGCAGCCCGATTGCCACATTCTGGAAGGAGGTGACTGCCTTTCTTTCCAACCTACGTCCGGTTCGGGTAGAATGTACCCCTGAGGTTTGCCTGCTGGGAATAATGAATGAGGATATGTGGGATCACTACACAACAACATTTCTGAGGGAATCACTTTTCATGGCCCATAAATATATTGCTCTGAGATAGTACGACCCCAATACGCCGAATTTGACATGTGGAAAATAGTGTTGAGCCCGAATATTCGAATAACGAATTTTAATTGCGAATATTGCAACTTCGAGAATTCGCGAATATAGTGATATATATTCGTAAAAACGAATATTCGTCAATTTTTTTTTCATCTGAACCCATTACCTGCCTGCTTCTTGCTTGTGGGCCAATGTGAGAAGGCTGCAATATCTAGTGAATTAGAATATTCTTCATTATTTAATTTATTTCTTCTTATCCGGAAAATCAGCAATGTAATATAGGCGTTAATTGAGTAAGGGAACTTTCCTATTGGGTTGGCTTGCTCGAATTTGCGAATATGTAGAATATAGTGTGATATATATTTGTAAAAACGAATATTCGCTTTTTTTCATCTGAACCCATTAGAGTAGTAAATATAATGGGTTCAGATGAAAAAAAGAGACGAATATATATCACACTATATTCTACATATTCGCGGATTTTAGCAAGCCAACCCAATAGGAAAGTTGCCTATAATCCGCCCTTACTCGATTAACACATATATTACATTGCCGATTTTTCACATAAGAAGAAATAAATTAAATAATTAAGAATATTCTAATTCAGTCAGGATAAACTCAGGAAACTTCTAGCAGTTTAAAAAATGTAGCCAAAGTGACCCACACCTGTATGTTGCGTTACGAATTCGCATTATGCGATTTTTACATTGCCCATTTTTCGCAATCAAGAGAATAATCTCGAATATTCGCGAATATATGATGATTATTCTAATCAATACTCGCAAAATATTCGAATATTGCCCCTGTCACTCATCACTAGTGGAAAATACAGATAAATCAGATCCTACTATACATAGTGCTAGTAAACATCGAAATAAACCTCAAAAACTTGACAGGGTCTGGGGACAGTGGTGCGAGTCACCCCACGCTGTATACTCAACCCCGAGACTGAGACAAGCTCTGTCAGCAGCTCGAGGATCTATGGCTTGGTCGGCTTAACCCTTAGTTCACACTTGCGCATTTTACAGCGCGTTTGAACGCGCTGTAAAACGCTCAACAGGAGAAAACTCATGTTTCCCAATGGGCATGGTTCTCACCTGAGCGTTTTACAGTGCGTTTGAACGCGCTGTAAAACGCCCTACGCTCAAAGAAGTTCTTGAGCTTCTTTGGGGCGTTTTGTCGCGCGTTTGCACCCATAGACTTCAATTGGAACACGCGTTAAAGTGTAGATATGCCTTTTTCAATTGGTCTCCAGAGTCACGAACGCGCGTATGACGCGCGTTTCCTATTTGCAAAAACACGCTGTAATACGCGCGACAAAAAGAAACGTCTCAGAAACGCTCAGGTGTGAACCCAGGGTAAGGGGGTCACCTGAATGTATCGTACAATGCAAATTCCACCCAAGACATAAGAAACGTACAACAATGCAGTGGTTGACTGAAGAAGTTGATAGTGAGGAACCTTTCTCTCTGTTTGTATTCTGATATGTAACAGAACTGTATGATGTTGATGTTATCTCTCTTATGTTAATAAAAGAGTTAAAAAAAATATTGCAAGTCAAGTCTATTGTGGCTTTTTTTGGCGCCATTTGGTCAAATTTTAGGACCTTTGGTGATCCTTGCCACTTTCAAAAGTGAGATTAGACCTAGATTATGACACATTTTCAACTGTATGTGCGACTTTTGCAAATGCGGCATCTCCATGCCAGGCAACCACCCTAGTGTACTTTTACACATATAGGTGTAAACCACATTGCAATCATAGCAAATATATTATTATTATTGTGCGCTATTTCATAAGTTTGGCGCAGACACACAAAGCGAATACAGACTTAAAAATGACACAAAAACAACCGCAAATAATACACAGTGTGTATTAAGCATGGACAGATTTTCATGTGGAAAATCCACAATGTAAGCGCTTATGCATATGACCATGTTTTTGGTCTGCGTCCGATCCGCATTCTTTGCGGGTCGGATGCAGACCCATTCACTTCAATGGGGCTGCAAAAGTCATATGTCCGTTCTGCGGCACCCGCAAAAAAATAGAACGTCCTATTCTTGTCCGTTTTATAGATGGCAGGGTGTTCCATTCCACAAAATGCAGAGCCCAGTATCCGTGTTTTGCACATCCGCAATTTGTGGCCCGCAAAAACAGCTCAGACCATGTGAATAAGCCCTAAGGGTCCATTCACACATCCGCAATTCTGTTCCACATTTTGCGGAATGGAATTAGGGACCCATTCATTTCTATGGGGACACACTATGTCCCGTCCGCATCCGCAATTGCGGATCCGCACTTCCGGGTCCGCAATTGCGTTGCCAAAAAAAAATAGAACATGTCCTATTCTTGTACGCAATTGCGGACAAGAAAATGCATTTTCTATTATAGTGCCGGCAATGTGCAGTCCGCAAAATGCGGAATGCACATTGCCGATGTCCATGTTTTGCGGATCTGAAAAACACACAAAGATGTGTGAATGGACCCTAATACAGTATCAGCTGAATAGATGAGATTTTCCATAGAAATTTTCCACACGGAAATTGTCCTGCGGTACAGATGTTGAGATCTTCAGTGCAGATTTCACTCTTTGCAATGCAAAAAAATGGGGTAGATCAACAAAAAATCTGTCGGTATTAGTGCGGAAACACAGTAAAAACCACATGACAATTTGCATGGAAAATCTACATAAACTACACTGCAATGTGCATATACCCTAAGTCACACTTAGAGAGGACTATATTAATACTTGTTCTTAGTATACCAGACTTAATAGCAAACCCCCTGGAACTGCGGTCCATCATCAAGAGCTGGCATAGATTTTTGGTCTAATGTGTGCCAGTTTTCTTCTTTGTTCTTAAAGTATAACTGTCGTTTTAGTTTATTTTTAATATGGTGTAGGGACTTGGATGTTTAAGATTTTTGTAATTTACTTCATTAGAGAAAGACATTTCTTTCTAGTACAGGGTGGCCCACATAAAAGTAACCCGCCTCCAATATCTTCAAATCAAACTGCCTAATAGTAACTCTGCCTTAGTTGTCCATAGCAACCAATCAGAGCTCAGCTTTCATTTTTTCAAAGCCCTGTAGGAACCAAAATCTGAGCTCTGATTGGTTGCTATGGGCAACTAAAACTGATTTATTATTCAGTTTGATAACAGTGGCCTAGTGTGTCAGAAAAAATTGTGTTCTTCCTGGAACAGCGAATAGTGATTGTGTAAGGTTATGTGCGAAGCAGATCGATTAAGAAACAAAGCTTGGTCTCATTTATCAGGTCACGTAAATTCCCAGAACACGAGGTACTGGTCCACTTAAAATCCCCATTTGACTCACGAAACACCACTTCACAACCAGAAAATTGGCGTTTGGTGCGTAGTGTCAGGAACACGAATAGTAGGCCCACGTTTCTTCAAATCAACTGTGAATACCGCAATTTATCTGGACATCTGAACAGTTTTACAACCAGCTAACACCAGAAGGAAAAATGTCCTGCTTTTTTCAACAAGATGGAGCAACATTCAGTGACTGGCACAGGTACGGGTTCATGACCTGTTTACGGAGGAGCGAACTGTGAGAGAGGGGTTATGGCCACCACATTCCCCAGACTTGTCCACATGTGATTTATATCTGGGAGCAAATATAAAACAGAAAGTGTCCGCTAACAATCCACATCCCCTGGATGAACTCAAGACATCACAAACACTATCTGCAGCATCACAAGCCGTATCAACCAACATAATCTGACCTGCTCAAAGATGCATAGACGGGGACCACTTTCAGCATCTTGTGTGACTTGTGGGTAATTAAAACAAAAAAAAAACACTTGCTCGTTTATCTTGTCATACTATCGCTGGAGGCGGGCTACTTTTTCGTGCACCTGCATACAGGGACGTGCTGACTGACCTCCCCTTGTGTTTCTGTGTAGTATATGCTGGAGGTGTGGCGGCCTCTTTTCAGTCGTGTACACCTGGATAGTTTGTCTGCCCTAGAGGCTGGTTTTAATCAGAGTAAGTATAAAAACTGAACTTGCATTCATAGTACCTGCTAGTAACCATCTGGCTCCAGGATAAGTATATATAGTGGGCTCAGCATGTATGTTGGTACCTGCATCCCTGGATCTAATGGAGGCTGTTATGGCACGAGAAAGGGTTAATAAGCATGGTTGATCCGAGCATGCATGCTGGGCCCGCACTCCCTGGATTCTATGTGGCTGTTGTGACCCATAATAGGTAGGATTTAGCGTTAGGACCACTAATAGAGGCGGCTGACGTGGCGAGTGGCTTATTACTTTTTGATTAAAATGTACACCAACGACCTCTGATAGCTTCTAGCATAGAGGCAGGGCAGAGTGCTGGTTGCAGAGTGCTGTTGCATTTCTGTGTTTGTATGTATATTTTGCCGTGGCTGCGTGCACCTGCATACAGGGACGTGCTGACTAACCCCCCCTCCCCTGTGTTTCTGTGTAGTATATGCTGGAGGTGTGGCAGCCTTCTTTTCAGTCGTGCACACCTGGCTAGTTTGTCTGCCCTAGGGGCTGGTTTTAATCAGAGTAAGTTTAAAAACTGAACTTGCATTCACAGTACCTGCTGGTAGCCATCTGGCTCCAGGGTGAGTATATATAGTGGGCTCAGCATGCATGTTGGTACCTGCATCCCTGGATCTAATGGAGGCTGTTTTGGCACGAGAAAGGGTTAATAAGCATGGTTGATCCGAGCATGCATGCTGGGCCCGCACTCCCTGGAGTCTATGTGGCTGTTGTGACCCATAACAGGTAGGATTTGGCGTTAGCACCACTCAGAGGCGGTCTTGACGTGGCGAGTGGCTTATTACCTTTTGATCAAAATGTACACCAACGACCTCTGATAGCTTCTAGCATAGAGGCAGGACAGAGTGCTGGTTGCAGAGTGCTGTTGCATTTCTTTGTTTGTATGCATATTTAGCCGTGGCTGCGTGCAACTGGATACAGGGACGTGCTGACTGAACACCCCCCCCCCTTGTGTTTCTACTTTTTCGTGGGCCATCCTGTAGAAAACAGGATGTAAAGAGACTTCTTAGCAAAGTACTAACTGAGCGTAGCTAAGGAGAATCTGTCTTCAGCTTTTACTAAGCGCTGAAGACGCCTTTGTGTAGTCAGATAAGCAATATATTTTCCAAACATATGCAGAACATAACATATAACAAGGTTACTGTGCTGATGCAGCAGCTGTAACAGTTAAAGGCAAGTATAACATGAACAAAACATATATGGGAACATAGTGAAACATTATATAATGCAGTGTTTCCCAACCAGTGTGCCTCCAGCTGTTGCAAAACTGCAACTCCCAGCATGCCTGCACAGCCAAAGGTTGTCCGGGCATGCTGAGAGTTGTAGTTTTGCAACAGCTGGAGGCACACTGGTTGGGAAACACTGATATAATGTATGACCAAAAAGAAACAAGAACAGTAACATCTCAAGGTGTAGATTACACCGCACCAGGTCTGGCCATGTGTTATAACTAATCTACAAAATCCAGTTACGACACAGGAAGAAATGGCTTTTCAAATTTTTTTGCAAACTTTCATTGTACTGTGTAGTAGCTTGTTTGGCAGAGTTCAACATTTTGCTGCAAGTCTCAACCTCGTAGCAGTTTGTGTCAATAAATTTGTTAATTTTGCAAGACATCAGATTCACAAGAGTTTTGTGAGACATCTGACTTCTGAATTCCGTCTTAATGTGACGCACAATGCTGATTGCCCTTTCCACATCACAATTAGAATTTGGCAGCACCAAAAGCAACTTCATCAGCTGGCAGAGCTCTTTAAACCTCAACTGCCCTGTGCTCACAGATTTTACTTTGGACAGCTCCCCCCAGAATTCATCGACTGGTAAACTTTTGTAGTTTGGCACCAGTCCCTCAAGATTTGTTAAGACATAATCCAGGACTTCCAAGTGGAGCTGTTCTCTGGCATCTGCCTTGATCACATTTGAAAACCTCTCTGCCAAAATCAAAATCTTCTCTGGTTTCACCTCATCTTGGTTTTCCATATTAACCACTGACAGATTCTTCAAGACTTGGTCTCCCAAAGGGAACTTCTCCAAGATTTTTTTAATGCTCCTGACATAGAATGCTCTGACATCTTTAAAGAACTGCTTTGTCTTGTAAAGGGGCATCTCTTGTCCTTCCTCACTTAGCAACTGCATCCTTGCCAGGTACCCAACAAATAGCTCTTCATCTGGAAGGTAAATTTCAGTGTTGCTTACATCTATTTCCCGAATGTTGTTTTCTCTCAATACCTTCGACTTAATAAATCTGCTTGCCATGTCATGCAGGAGCTCTTGTACGCTCTGATTCAACTTGAAGAGGATAGGTGCCTTATTTTGAAATATCAATTTGTCAAAGCACTGTTTGACATTATGTAAAAAGCATGCATATAGTTTCATGTGCGGATCTTTCAGCCTTTTCAGAATATTAGATGACTTCAGATTCTCACTTTTTTGATTCAAAATTGATAGAAAAGCTGGCCATTGGTGGAGCAGATGGTCCAAACTTTCTCCTAAGGCCTTATTCACACGTCCGTAGTGTTTATGGATCCGCAAATTGCGGATCCATAAACACACCCGTCCGGCAGCCCCATAGAAATGTCTATTCTTGTCCGCAATTGCGGGCAAGAATAGGACAGGCTCTACTTTTTTGCGGCGCTGCGGCCGTAAGATCGGCGGCGCGCTCCGTAAAAACTGATGCGGAGAGCACAGTGTGTGCTCTACGCATCGTTCCGTGCCCCATTCACAGTCAATGGGTCCGCATGTATTCCGCAGAATTGAAACATTTTGGGTTTGATAATACGCTGCGCTAATATCGTGCAACATACAAATTTGTAACTGCCACTATTTTATTCTAAAGGGTCTTGGCTTTCAGAAAATATACAATTGTAACAACTCGGGGACATTTAGCTCTTCCAGATCGCCGTCTTATCACCTTAGACGGTTGGCACACATCAAGAAGCCACTCCACCACTGTAGATTAGGGTGCAAACTGGCCACGACCAGCTTTATTGTCATCACAGCAGTACAACAAAATCATAAAAATAAATCCTCGGCCGTCTGGCCACTGACTAAACAGTCTTTCCCTCTCTATCAGGACCTGGGTCTACCACCCAGCTCCCCAAAACACATCACCAGTGCTTACCCCACACACAGGGTTAGAGGGTCCCGGCTCCCACAGGCCTTGACACAGCCTGCTCCTTTCCCAGACTGGGAGCCCTGATTGAGAAGCTCAGCCACAATTTATCCAAGCTCCTCAGCTGGCTGATAATTATCCCCATTACCAGCCTGACTGCTGCAGACAGTGGGGAAAATGCGATTACACCTACCGGTAATTGTGTTTTTCCAACCCCACGACAGCACCATAGAGAGAGATGGCTCCTCCTCCAGGGACAGGAAACCTGTTAGCATAAAAAGGTGGAGCCACTCTCCCACCTCAGTGAGTTTACAGAGCATGAGAGGGACTCCCCCTTTATTAATTATACATAATATGCAGAACTTTTTTTTTTTTTTTTTTATATGCTGCACCACGTGAATATTTCACACAGAACCACCACCAAGGGAGGGATTTAGACGGGTGCTGTCGTGGGGTCGGAAAAACACAATTACCGGTAAGTGTAATCGCATTTTTCCCCTCCCCCACGACAGCACCATAGAGAGAGATTACATAGAACTTTCAAGGGTGGGTAACAGTTTCTAAAACCTTCTGCCCAAAAAGAAGATCCGAAATAGAGTCCAATTGTAATCTATAGTGCCTATAGAAAGTAGACGGAGAGGCCCACGTAGCTGCTCTGCAGATCTGCTCAATAGAGACATTGGCTCTCTCCGCCCACGAAGTGGACACCGCTCTAGTCGAGTGAGCCCTTAAAGAGACAGGCGGAGAAACTCCAGAGTGAGAGCAAGCCAGAGAAATTAACTCTCTAATCCATCTGGCAATCGTGCTTTTAGAGGCCGCATTACCTTTCCTTGCCCCTGAAATCAAGATGAATAGTGATGAGGCCTTTCTCCATTCCTTAGTCCTTTCCAAGTACTGGATCAGGCACCTTTTAACATCCAGGGAATGCCATTCTTTTTCACTGTCATTTCTGGGTTCTGGAAAAAAGACTGGCAACACAACTTCCTGTAATCTATTCACTTTAGATGGTACCTTGGGAATGAAGTTAGGATCCGGCCTCATCACTACCCTATCCTCCTGAATAGACATGAACGGAGGATTTATAGACAAAGCTTGCAACTCACTAACTCTTCTAGCTGTTGTAAGTGCTATAAGGAAAACTAATTTCAAAGTTAGCAATTTTACAGAAATAGCCTCCATGGGCTCAAACGGAGCCTTTGTTAATGCCTTCAACACTAAGTTTAAATCCCAGGGGGGGAACCTAGGCCCTTTGACTGGCTGAATTCTATCCACTGCCTTAAAAAATCTGTTGATCCAGGGGTCTAAGGACAGACATCTGCCCGCTAACACTGAAAGTGCAGAGACTTGAACTTTTAAGGTACTTTTTGCTAAACCTAAGGTTAACCCTTTCTGTAGGAACTCCAAAATTTTAACTATTGGAATTTTTTCTGGCCAATTGTCCAGCCTTAAATCTGAAGAAGAAAGAAACTTTCTCCAAACTCTCGCATAAATTGAATTAGTAACCATCTTTCTACTTTTCAGAAGAGTAGAGACTACTGCCTCCGAAAAACCTTTCTTCAACAAGAAATTCCTCTCAATCTCCAGGCCGTAAGATGCAGGGTTTTCAGATCTGGATGAAATACTGGGCCCTGCGACAGGAGGGAAGGAATCTCTGGAAGAATCCAGGGATTCTCTATAGACATCCTCCTCAGAAGAGAAAACCAAGCTCTCTTTGGCCAAAATGGAGCAATAACTATCATGTCTGCCCCTTCTTCCTTTATTTTCCTCAATACCCGAGGTAGAATCTGTAACGGAGGGAAGGCATAGCCTAGATGAAAGTTCCATCGCAGAAGAAATGCATCCACCCCATAAGGGTATTCCCCTGGATTCAGAGAGCAGAACAAGTCTATCTCTGGCACTCCCCATAAATTTGTGATCAACCTGAAAATTTTTGGGTCCAGAGTCCATTCTCCCTGTTTCAATTTGTAACGGCTCAGGAAGTCTGCCTGGATATTCTCCTTGCCTTTTATATGCAGAGCTGATATCTGAACCACTTGATCTTTGAATTCTGAAAAGATGAAGCTTGCCTCCTTCATCAAAAGGCCTTGATGATTCAGGTATGCTACCACTGTCCGATTGTCCGACATCACTCTGACGTGTTTTGACTGGATTAGCGGCTGAGCTGCTCGAAGGGCTAACAAAACCGCTCTCAATTCTTTTCGGTTCGATGAGAATTCCTTCTGCGCCCTGGTCCACATACCCTGTGCAACCTGACCCTGAAAGTGTGCCCCCCACCCCCAGGGACTGGCATCCGTAGTGACTACTACTGGTTCTGGGTACGACCAGGGAATCCCTTTTTCTAGGTTTTTTCTCTCTATCCACCAGTCTAACGATCTCAACGTTGTCTCTGAGAGTTTTATTTTTGAGTCTAGAGATAGTCCCTTTCCTTCTGATACCTCCAGAATCTCTTTCTGAAGATCTCTCGAATGGAATTGTGCCCACTGAACCGCTGGAATGCAGGCCGTCATCATTCCTAGTATTGACATTGCCTTTCTTATTGACATGACTGGATGATCCTGTGTCCTCTGGACTTCTAATCTTATACGGTCTACTTTTTCCTCTGGAAGAAAAGTTCTTTGACACCCCGAGTCTAAATGAAGACCTAGAAATATTTGTCTGGTCTTTGGTACCAGCCTTGACTTTTTTACATTTATTATCCATCCCAGGCTCTCTAGAATGTGAATTACTCGCTTTACTGAACACCGACATTCTTCCAGAGAATCTGCAATAATTAGAAGGTCGTCTAGATATGGAAGGAATGTTATGTCCTGGCTGCGGATAAAAGAAGCCACCTCTGACATGATCTTTGTGAAGATCCTTGGAGCTATAGACAGACCGAAAGGCATGGCCTGAAACTGGAGGTGTCTTATTTGATCCCCATCCAACAAAGCCAACCTCAGAAATCTCTGGAAGAACGGGTGTATTGGAACATGAAGGTAGGCGTCCTTTAGATCGATCACCGCCATAAAACAACCTGGGGAAAGAAGGAAGAATCGCCGTCTTTATAGTCTCCATCTTGAATTTTCTTATTTGGATGGATTTGTTTAAACGTTTCAAATTTATTATTGGACGAAAGGAACCGTCCGGTTTTCCTACCAAAAAGAGAGTTGAGTAAAAACCTCTTCCTACCTCTTTTCCTGGTACTGGTATTAATACTTCTTTCTGAAGAAGTAGATCTACCTCCGCTTTTATTTTTGACGTTTCTTTGGTTACCACAAACCCCTCCGGAAATCTCCCTTTGAATTCTATCTTTAGGCCTTCTTCTATAATTTTTTGTATCCAAGAGCCTGCTATTTTTTCCCAGGCAGGAAGAAAGTGCTTTAATCTTCCCCCTACCTGAAATATGGCGTCATTGTTAAGGGGACTTTTCTCTTTGGGATTTCCTAAAAATAAATCCCTTTCCTCCCGATTGTCTATTTCTTGAATTGGGTTCCCTTTCAGCAGCACCTGCTGTCTCGTTCCTAGCAACCAAGTGTTTTTTTAACTTTTCAGCACGGCCACTTTCCGTCCAGCAATCCCGCAGCATTCAGCACAGACAACGCTTCCTGGTTCCCTTAGCAACCGGTTGTCCTGCCCTTTTAGCTCTGCAGCACCCAGCTTCGTGTGCCATTTTCATGCCATAGCATCCTCCACCATATGTAACAACTCTGGGACATTTAGCTCTTCCAGATCGCCGTCTTATCACCTTAGACGGTTGGCACACATCAAGAAGCCACTCCACCACTGTAGATTAGGGTGCAAACTGGCCACGACCAGCTTTATTGTCATCACAGCAGTACAACAAAATCATAAAAATAAATCCTCGGCCGTCTGGCCACTGACTAAACAGTCTTTCCCTCTCTATCAGGACCTGGGTCTACCACCCAGCTCCCCAAGACACATCACCAGTGCTTACCCCACACACAGGGTTAGAGGGTCCCGGCTCCCACAGGCCTTGACACAGCCTGCTCCTTTCCCAGACTGGGAGCCCTGATTGAGAAGCTCAGCCACGATTTATCCAAGCTCCTCAGCTGGCTGATAATTATCCCCATTACCAGCCTGACTGCTGCAGACAGTGGGAAAAACTATTTTCCCAACCTTTCTTGTTCTCACCCAGCTTTTTCTGGGTGAGATATGCCACTTCAATGGCCTTCCTATGGCCTTCTGGCAGCTCCACTGCCACACAATGTTTTGGGGTTTGAACTAATTTTCAGGCCTAAAATGGATTATAACATGGGTGCAAAAAAGGAAAAAGAGTCCTTGGTAATTAAGGGGTTAACTGTAAAGTTTCACACCTATTAAACTCACCTCAACATGTCTCTTACAGTCATTTAACCCACCATGGGAAATTGAAAAATCACTGCTGCAAACAGTGCGGCGAGCTACACTTTCATTATTTTTACCCCTATTAGACAAGGGTACAGTTTAGTGTAGTCAGGGGTGAAGTGCATTTTGTACTTCTTTTTTTTACTTGCACATTCTGCCATGGTGCTGAGTGATCGTCACACTCTCTCTTTTGGCAAACTTAAGTTGTCTCTGATATGATATATGAGGTAGAAGGTAGGGCAGGCAGGGACTGGCAACACCTCCCTTTCTGCACACTTTGCTCTATGGAGTGGAGGACTGGGCTCATTACCCTGCCCCAAATTATCATATTTATGTATAAGCTGGGAGGAGACGCAGGTGCGAATGGGAGGCACAGACTCCTCATTATCACCCCTCGTTGAGACTGCGCAGACGCACTAGAAGAACTTTCGAGGCTTCTGACAGTGGCATGTGATGCCACGCAGCCGCAGTGGCGGTAGTTCTAGTAAGGCTGGCGCGCGCACAGTAGCTGCAGGTGGGCTAAAGCTCCGACTGGCAAGTCATAGGACGGGACGTCACCAGTCAGAGTTCTCGAGGAGTAGTGTTGAGCGCGAATATTCGAAAAGCGAATTTTTTTAGCGAATATCGGCACTTCGCTAATTCGCGAATATTTCGAATTTAGCGCTATAAATTCGCTATTTCGAATATTCGTTTTTTTTTTTTTTTTTAGTTATATTTTTTTCTTTCCTACTTCCCAAAAGTAGTTCTTACCTGTCCTGAGGATTCCTGGCTTCCTGGCTGCTCTAGTCAGTGCCCGTTGCCGCTTCTGCCGACTTCCGTGCTCATGTGGAGCGTCCCCATCCATGGGAGAATCTCCATATACTAAAATGTACTGTCGGATTTGAGGAATTACGTTGAAATCGCAATGCGATTAATTCAAGTTATATTAATCGCATTGCGATTACAACTTAGCACTGCTATCTTACATAGGCTAGAATTAACGAATATGGAGTATAGCTATGCACTAGCAGTGCTAAGTTGAAATCGCAATGCGAATACTTTAAGTTAAATTAATCGCATTGCGATTACAACTTAGCACTGCTATCTTACATAGGCTAGAATTAACGAATATGGAGTATAGCTAATGCTATGCACTAGCAGTGCTAAGTTGAAATCGCAATGCGAATACTTTAAGTTAAATTAATCGCATTGCGATTTCAACTTAGCACTGCTGCTATATTCCATATTCGTTAACTTCGTTAATTCTAGCAAGCTGACCCATTATAAACCCAGCTCTAAGTTGAAATCGCAATGCGATTAATATAACTTGAATTAATCGCATTGCGATTTCAACGTAATTCCTCAAATCCGACAGTACATTTTAGTATATGGAGACGTTCCCATGGTGATGGGGACGCTCCATGAGCACAGAAGTTATGGTTGGCTTGGTAGAATTAGCGAATAGCGAATATGACGAATGTATTCGTCATATTCCTCAAAACGAAGATAACGAGTATTCTACATCTTCGTTTTAGCTACCTATTCGTCTCGTCATCGTCAACTTCGCTATTCGCTAATTCTAGCAATCAAATAGGAAGGTTGACTTACCAGACAGCTATGTTAAATTCGCTATGCGATTTTTTTTTTTAATACAATAATTATATTACTTGATAAAATTATTATAAGTATTCTATTTATTAAAAAAATAAAAAAATCGCATAGCGAATTTAACACAACTGTCTCTATAGTCAACCTTCCTATTTGATTGCTAGAATTAGCGAGTTGACGAATAGGTAGCTAAAACGAAGATGTAGAATACTTCGTTATCTTCGTTTTGAGGAATAGACGAATACATTCGTCATATTCGTCATCCTCGCTAATTCTAGATATGAAACCAATAGGAAAGTAGCCTTAAGTACAAATCGCAATATGCGATTATTTAAATCGCATGTTAATCGCGATAACTAGAAAAAATGACGAATATTCGATTTCGACGAATATGAAACGAATATTCATTCGAGTATTCGCGAATTTCGTCGAAATCGAATATGGCACCTGCCGCTCATCACTATCGAGGAGTCAGAGGACCGGCCGAGAAGGGGACACTGCTACAGGTTGCCGGAAAGGTTTACTGCGAGTAAACCTTTCCGGGATATATTGTTTCACATGCGGGCGTCAGGGAGCCACTATCTAATAGCGGGAGACTCCCTGAACGTCCGGGAGACTTGACATCCCTGCATCTACATAGTCAGGGACTATGCTAGTGACAAGAGACAGGCTGGAAGCATCTGGATGTTACACAGACAGACTCTCCTCAGCAACACTCAGAGCTTTTCTGAGAAGACTCTTTACACCCTTTTTCTAAAACAAAGTACATTACAAAAATGTTTAACATCCCTGTCTCTACACTATATTAAAAATAAAAAGACCATTACACTTAAATGATTCAGACTGCGAATATCCCACCCACCCTACTTGTTGTAAAAGAGGAGAGAGAGGCGGAAAAGTGCAAAAGTCGCAATGGTGGGCACATTCATGCCAAAAATTGAAACTGGAGTACATGAGAAAACTGGTATACAATTTGATTCTCCCATTTTTTGTGTTGTGCTTTTCTGCACTTTTTCTTTTTTTTGGTGTGTCTTTTAACATACATTTTTTGGTAGAAAAAAAACGCCTGTCCGGGGGCATGCGTGCTCAAGCGGCAGGACGGATACAACAGGCTGTTCATCCGCTGGAACAGCCTGCCGGAGTTCCTTGCCGCTAGTGTGAAAGTACAGTACCCTTAGGAAAATATGAACTAGTCTGCAGGAGGAGGGGGAGAGAAGCACTGTGAGCTCTGTACAGTACCTACCTCCGCTTCTCGCTCTTCTTCAGGCCCACACTGCTGTGTCCTGGTTGACTGCGGGATTAGGACGTACAGAGTGCACTCTGACCTGATGCTGCAGGAGGTCAGGTGACTGTAGCGCAGGCCCTGAGAAGAGAAGACAGGGAGAGTGGCGACAGGAGAGGTAACTTTATTATTTTACAGTCTCATCTGAGGTCTGATATGGAGGTCTAATGGGGGGGGGGTCTAGAGAGGTCTAATGGTTGTCTGGAGTGGTCTATGGGGGGTCTGGAGGTCTGATTGGGGGGGTCAGGAGGTCTGACTGGGGGGGGGTCTGGAGGTCGGACTGGGAGCGTCTGGAGGTCTGACTGGAGGTCTGGAGTGCTCTGATGAGGAGTCTGGAGGTCTAAAAGGGGTTTAGAGGTCTAATCGGGGTCTGATTGGGGGTCTGAAGGTCTAATGGGTGTCTGATTGGGGGTCTGGAGGTCTGACTGGGGGGTCTAGAGGTCTAATGGGGGTCTGATTGGGGGTCTCGAGGCCTGACTGGGGGGTCTGGAGGTCTAATGGGGGTCTGAAAGGTCTGACTGGGGGGTCTGGAGGTCTAGTGGAAGTCTGGAGGTCTAGTGGAAATCTGGAGGTCTGATATGGGGGTCTAGTCTGAGGTCTTATATGTGGGTCTGGAGGTCACATGGAGGTCCAATGGGGGTCTGAACTGAGGTTTGAAACTGGGGTCTTATATGGGGTCTGACATAGAGGTCCAAAGGGGATTTACAGGGAGATAACAGTTTGATTGGTACGATTTTGGGGTGTGTATGACTTTTTGATCACTTGGTATTATACTTTTTGTGATGTAAGGTGACAAAAAATTGCTTTTTTTACACCATTTGTTTACGGTGTTCACCTGATATCACATAGTTCATGTAATATTTTTATACAGCAGGTTCTGACGGATGCAGCGATACATAATATGTATAATTTATTTTATTTATTTAAGTTTTACACAATAAAATCATTTTTGAAACAAAAGAAAAATCATGTTTTAGTGGCTCCATAGTCTGAGAGCCATAGTTTTTTTTATTTTTTGGGCGATTGTCTTAGGTAAGGTATATTTTTTGCGGAATGAGATGACGGTTTGGTTAGCATTATTTTGGGGTGCATATGACTTTTTGTTCGCTTGCTATTACACTCTTTGTGATGTAAGGTGACAAAAAATGGCTTTTTTGACACAGTTTTTATTTTTATTTTTTTACGGTGTTTAGTTAGGTCATGTGGTATTTTTATAGAGCAGGTTGCAACGGATGCGGCGATACCTAATATGTCAACTTTTTATTTTTTTTACATTTAACACACACAAAAAAAATCATGTTTTATTGTCTCCATAGTTTGAGAGCCATAGTTTTTTTATTTTTTGGGTGATTGTCTTAGGTAAGGGCTCATTTTTTGCAAGATGAGGTGACGGTTAGATTGGTAATATTTTGAGGGGCATACGTCTTTTTGATCGCTTGGTGTTGCACTTTTAGTGATGTAAGATGACAAAAAAATGTTGTTTTTTAGCACAGTTTTTGTTTTATGTTTTTGACGGTGTTCATCTGAGGGTTTAGATCATGTGATATTTTTATAGAGACGTCGATACGGACGCGTCAATACCTAATACAGTATGTCTACTTTTCTTTTTTCCCTTATTTTTTTTACAATTTTTTTTACTTTATTTTGGGAAAAGGACGCTTTTTTTTTTACTTGAAACTTTGTTTTTTGTCCTACTCTGGGACTTAAACTTTTGGGGGTCTGATCCCCTTTACAATGCATTACAATACTTCTGTATTGTAATACATTGGCTTTAAGTGTATTACTCACTGTAATACACTCACAGCTTCCTGCCTGTGAGATCCAGGGGGCTGGATCTCACAGGCTGTCACGAAAGGCATCCACGATGCCTAAGGAAGGCGTCGGGCTGCCTTTCCCTGCCACAGCAACATGGGGACCTGATGGTGTCTCCCTCCCCATATGTCGTACGTGCCGCGGTCAGCGCTGACTGTGGCAGTGCGAGGGTTAATGCGCCATTTTCACCGATGCCGGCGCATACAGCAGGGGTTCGGCTGTCAGTGACTGCCGGACCCCTGCCGCTGATCACCATGCAGTACATGTACGTCACTGGTGTTTAAGTCCCGGCCAGATATGACATACATGTACGTCATGGGTCCTTATGGGGTTAATGTGTACTAACACAAAATTGTTACTTAAAAAATCCTTTAAAATGCACATGGTATGAAAAAAGCAAAAGCCATTCTTAGGGAATTTTTTTATGGTAAAAAAGTGCCATAGCATCTTTGTGTATGAAGAAGCTCATAAAGTAGTCCCACAAACAGTGTTTCTTTTAGAAAAACACCACTGCGGTTTTTGATGTGGTGTTGTGAGCCAAAGCCAGGAGTGGATCTGGCAGGAAGAAGTAGAAATTCTTCCTTTACATTTCCAATTCCCTTTTAATTAAATTATAGTTTTGTTCAAAAAACTACTTAAATAATTGCCACAAAAACTGCTGTTTTTTCCAAAAATTCTGTGTGTGACAACTAGTGTTTCCTGGACTTCGATACGAATTTCAGGAGAAATTCGATTCACTGCGAAGCTAAATTTCCTAGTGCTTTGTGGTAGTAAATCGATTTAACCGGCCGCTGCTATCTTGCTTTAAGATCTTGCAGAAGATCCTGTGCGCGGTGATGTGTGATATCACCAGCGAGACTTCGCGCCAGATTTTTAATTAAGGTGGCAGTGGCCGGCCCGTCGCAAGAAAATCAGGTAAGTATGATTTTTTTTTTTTTATCATACACTCTGTTATTTATATTAGATGCAGCGATCATGTATAAAAGGGGCATCTGAGGGGTACAATGACAGGGATCGGTGCAATTGCCGCTCCCTGTCATTGCACCCACTAGCTACAAAGACTTTGTGACTAAGTAATTCATCACAGAACAAATTTTTTTGTAAAATTCATCGAAGCAGCCGTATCAAATTTTTGAATAATCCGAACTGCCATTCACACAGCTGCTGGCGTTTTTTGCTGCACAAGTCCGTATTCAAAGCACCATCATTGACTTTAATGGAAATACTCGACCATGTGCACATGGTCGTAATTTTTTCAGTACCTGGTTTTTCAGTACCTGGTTTGGTTTCAGTACGTGTTTGAAGCTGATTTGATGGTGGTTTTCCATAGAAGTCAATGAGAAAGGCGTTAAATGTATTGATGAGTAGGATACATATCTGGAATCTGAGATTTGGCAGTGATTGGTTTTCAGCTGATGATTCTGCTACAGATTTTTCTGCTGCGTATTTTGCCATGTGAACCTAGCCTTAGATTGCCATACTTGCTTTTGCCTTAAGGTATAAAAACAAGTCAAATAGCAACTCCCCTGTGAAAGTGAGAAAATTGGTCACCGCACTTAACTAGTATTAGGCTTCCAGAGGCGCAGAAGGCTCTTTAAGAAACACAGGAGATAATTAGGGAGATAAGGCTGGTGATCAGCTGTATAGTTACTATTAATGAGAATGACATGCTCATTATACTGAAGTGACATCTGGGAGTCAGTTTCCTACTGTATCTGCCCTCAAAGAGATGACAGGCTGCAAATAGGTAATACATGATTTACATCACATTTTGTTTTAAGTGATGAGAAGAAATATTTTGTATTAAAAATATAATAAATTGTTTTATATCATATGGATTTAGGACAATGACTATGGATACAGGTGGTGCAGTACGTAGCATATATACTTCCGCTGTCATTATAAAGTATGGTACAGTATATGAGGTCTTAGGGCACCTTCACACGCGGCACATTTTGTGGCAGAAAATTCCGCTACTGAAAATCAGTTCCATTCATTTGAATAGTGCAGCAAGCAAATGGATTTCTGCAGGCTCCATTGAGGTGAATGGAACTGATATTCAGTTGCGGAATTTTCTGCCGCGTGTGAAGGCGCCCTTACAGAGAAACTCTTGCTTATTCCTGTGGCTCTGATGCTTGCAGCTAAATATATCGTAATTATGGAATATCATATTACTAGCTGAAGGACCCGGCTTCGCCAGGGTATATTTATTCTATCTAATTTAATCTTTGTGTGTGTCATTAAAAGATATCAACAGTATCCACTATAACAGTGACATCTACAGCACCCCGCCCCTTAACAGTGACCTCCACAGCCCCCACCCCTTAACACTGACCCCCCACAGTGCCCCGTCCCTTAAAATGGGACCTCCAAGCAGCCCACCCTCTTAACTTTGACCTTTACAGTAGCCTTCCCCTATAACAGTGAGTTTTACTGCACACAACCCCCTTGAAAGTGACATCCACAGGGGCCCTCCCCCTTAACAGTGGCCTTTACAGCAATCTGCCCCTTAACACTTAACTCCATAGCAGACTATTTCCTTAACTGTGACCTCCACAGCAGCCTGCCCCTAGGGTGGCCAGAGGTCCAGTTTTCGGCAGGACAGTCAGGCTTTCAGACTCCCTGTCCTCAGTCCGGTGCAGGGCCTGGACGGACACAGGGATGTCCTTTTGAATAGCTCGCTCTCAGACAGCAGCACTGTGCTGTCTGAGCGTGAGCTGCAAGAAGAAAGTCACCCTCACACCTACCCCTGCAGCTGATAGAAGTTGATTTTTAACTTCCGTTGGCTGCGTAGGGGGAGGGGGCATGGCCTAACCAGGTCAGGGTTGTGGCTTAGCGGGACTTAGAAGTTGATTTTTAGCTTCATTTTTTCAATCCCAGTCGGCTAAAGAGTGGGAGTGGGCGTGGTCTAACTGGATCTGAGACGTGGCTTAGTGGAACCTGGGGGCAGGGTTTTATGGTGACTTGAATGGCCACCCTACCTGCCCCCTGAACTGCTCCCTTAACAGTGTCATCCACAGAGTTGTTATGGAAACCTCAGGAAATAAGGTACTAAGTGCTATTAGGCCATGGCTTTACTTCAGTAGTGATTATCCTGGTGACAGATTTCCTTTAACCCCTTCCCGAAACATGACGTACTATTACCTCATGGAAACCACTGCGTTCCCGCAATTTAATGTAATAGTACGTCATGGTGATCGGGTGGGCACTGTAAAAGCCGATGCCGGCGGATTAACCCCTTCTATGCCGCGGTCCAAAAGTAAAAACGGTGTAAAAAAAGCCATTTTTGTCACCTTACATCACAAAAAGTGCAACACCAAGCGATCAAAAAGGCGTATGTCCCACAAAATGGTATCAATAAAACTGTCACCTCATGCCGCAAAAAATGAGCCCCTACCGAAGACATTCGCCCCAAAAATAAAAAAACTATATCTCTCAGAACATGGAGACACTAAAACATCATTGTTTTGTTTCAAAACTGCTATTATTGTGCTAAAGTGAAATACATAAAAATAAATACACATATTAGGTATCACCACATAATAACCAGCTCTATAAAAATATCACATGATCTAACCCCCTTAGGTGAACACCGTTTAAAAAAAAAACTGTAAAAAAAAAAGCCATTTTTGTCACTTTACATCACCAAAATTGCAACAGTAAGCGATCAAAAAGACATATGCCCCCCAAAATAATACTAATCAAACCGTCACCTCATCCCACAAAAAATGATACCCTACCTAAGACAATCAGTCAAAAAATAAAAAAGCTATCACTCTCAGACAATGGAGACACTAACATATTAGGTATTGTCGCGTTCGTAACAACCTGCTCTATAAAAATATCACATGACCTAACCCCTCAGGTAAACACTGTAAAAAAATAAAAACTGTGTAAAAAAAAAGCCATTTTTGTTACCTTACATCACAAAAATTGCAACACCAAGCGATCAAAAAATCATATACCCCCCAAAATAGTACCAATCAAACCGTCACCTCATCCCGCAAAAAATGAGACCTTACCTAAGACAATCGGTCAAAAAATAAAAAGCTATGGCTCTCAGACTATGGAGACACTAAAACATCATTATTTCGGTTTCAAAAATTCTATTATTGTGTAAAGCTTAAATAAATAAAAAAAGTAGACATATTAGGTATTGCCTCGTCAGGAGGAGGGAGGTGAAGGACTTTCAGCGACGTCACTGGGTCACATGGTCCAATCACTTGCTTCCATCATGGACCATGTGACCCAGTGATGTCACTAAGGGTCCTTCACCCCCCTCCTGCTGAAAACAGAACAGGAGACCGGCAGCTACGCGATCAAATGGAGGAGGTGAGTTAATTTTTTTATTATTTTTAACCCTCTATTGCCCTTTATACTTTGCATTCTCTATTGAGAATGCTATTATTTTCCTTTATAACTATGTTTTAAGGGAAAATAATAAAATATACAGAATACTCAACTCGAAACCTTCTGGTTTTGGTCTGGGTACCAAACATGGTGATTTTTCGCACGCGCGTGCAAACTGCTTTAAAACGCTTTGCATTTTCCTGCAATGCACCCGCCTCTTATCCGGGTGTCAAGCATGACGCCTGTGTGAAAGAGGCCTTAGCCTTCTAACGTCCCCAAAAATAAAATGTAATTTTCAAAATGATCCAAACATGAAGTAGACATATGGGAAATGTAAAGCAATAAATATTATATGAGGTATCACTATCTATTATAAAAGTAGAGAAATGTGAAAATTTGGGAATTTTTTAAAATTTCTGTTAAATTTGGGATTTTTTCACAAATAAAGGTGAAATATATTGACTATCATGAAGTACAATGTGTCACGAGAAAACAATCTCAGAATGGCTTGGATAAGTAAAAGTGTTCCAAAGCTATTACCGCATACAGTGACACATGTCATATATGCAAAATATGGCCTGGGCAGGAAGGTGAAAACTGGCCCAGGGTAGAAGGGGTTAAAGCTCATCTATAGCAGTGAGGAAACATGGCTGGGTTGTTATGGTTACCTGGAGTAAAACTGTGTGTGTGGAGATGAACTGCCAGCGAGCTTCTATTGGCTGAAAAGGGTCATGTGACCAGGCTAATGTATTTTTTGAGACTTGGTCTAAAACCTTCCCGGACACCTGATGTACCTATGTGCCAGATTTCATGATTGTAAATGCGACGATGCGGATTCCTTTAGCGGACATACATACATACACACATACACTCAGCTTTATTTTTTAGATTATGTCACATTGTAATGCTAAGGTATTTTGTTGATGATACAGACAGTTTTGCAGTGAACACCTGAATGGATGACTGTACTTAACCCCTTTCGTTTTTGTATTTCTGATTTTTCCTCCCCATATTCCAATAGCCATAACTTTTAAATTTTCCGTTCGCATTTCAATATAAGGGCTTATTTTGGAAAATGCGAAAATAATCCTTTGTGGGGTAAAATTGAAAAAAAACAAAAAAACACAATTCCTCAAAGGTTTTTTGGATTTTGATATTATGAAGTTCACTGTGCATTAAAAATGGCATAACGTCCATATTTTCCGAGTCAATATGATTACGGTGATACCCTATTTTTATAGTTTTTATTTTGTTTTATTACTTTTAAAAAGGTAACCTCTAAAATCTAAATTTTCTTTGCATTTCCATTTTTTATATATTTTCGTGTACAATGCTGTATAAGGGCTTGTTTTTGCAGGATGAACTGTAGTTTTTATTGGTACCATTGGGACGAACTATTTGATCACTGTTTTTGGGGTGACTAAAAAATTGTGAACCGTATGTTTTTGTTTTTTTCTATTACAGCGTTCAACGGACAGGAAAAATATTTTAATAGTTCAGATATTCTTGGTAGCAGTGATACCTGTTTTTTTTCATTGTTTATATATTTTTATATATAAAATTGGGAAAGTTTTTTTTTTTTTTAACTTTTGGGGGCTAAGGCCTAATTCACACGTCCGCAATCTTCGTCCGCACCCGTTCCGTAAATTTGCGGAACGGGTGTTGATCCATTCATTTTGAATGGGGACGTGATGGATGCTGAGAGCACACACTGTGCTCTACGCATCCGCATTTGCAGAGAGCGCCACCGATCTTCCGGACGACGGCTCCGCAAAAAAATAGAGCATGTCCTATTCTTGCCCGCAATTGCGGACAAGTATAGGCATCTCTATAGGGCTGGTGGCAAGGTGTGTTGCGGATCCGCAAAACACTACGGACGTGTGAATAAGGCCTAAAGAGAGCTATTATGGTGAATGAGATTCTGCCGGTTTGCCTGCTGAGGGCACAACTTTTCAGACAGATTACCATGAGCAGGCCCCAGGCTGTCATGGTCAAGATTTCACGGCGGGGACTTTGATCAAAAGACAGAGGAAGCCGCATTCCCTCTGCTTAATCTCACAGATGCCATAATCACTATTCAACATCTGGCAACTGAGGTTAAATGCCCAGTTTTGGCGTCATTGCGGCCTGGTGTCTGCTATGTTATAGCGACGACACTGGCAGTGCATGGAGCGGTCTCAACGCTGCAGCCCACACCATAAAAGCCCTTGCGCATGTATGGCATTTTGCGTTAAGGGGTTTTAAATTTTCACAAAAAAATAAATACTATCTGCATTCAACCGTACTGCATTATTTAAGTCCTAAGTTCTAAATGCATTTTGACTCCTCCAGCGTCATTGTGATCTGTCACTCACACCCTGTGTTTACATCCCAGCACAAGACTCATGGGGACTGTCTGTAGCATTAGGTCACTTCCCCTCCCAGCACAAAAGTCACAGATCCAAGCCTGCTTAAAGCCAAGCCTGCTTAAAGCCTTCAGGCTTCATGCACAGAAACGTATTTTCTTTCCGTGTCTGTTTAGTTTTTTTTGCGGACCATATGCGAAACCATTAATTTCAATGGGTCCGCAAAAAAACAGAAGGTACTCTGTGTGCATTCCGTTTCTGTATGTCGATTTATCCGTTCTGCAAAAAAAAATAGAGCATGTCCTATTTTTTTCTAGTTTGCGGACAAGGATAGGCATTATTACAATAGATCCGCAAAAATAACGAAACCGCAAAAACCGCAAAAAAAAACGGATGCCATACGGAACATTATCCTTTATTTGCGGATCCGCAATTTGCGGACCGCAAAACACATACGGTCATGTGCATGAGGCCTAAGTCGCAGTATTATTGCTGACCTCACATCTATAGGGCAAGTTCAAGAGAAAGAGCAGAACACTGCCCTCAGAGGCAAGGTCATTGATAATGTTGTGTCTACAGGGCAGAGCCTTACAAGCTTTGCCATGCCTCAGATGATGGTGATTTCATTGAGATAGGGAACCAACACAGTGGAAAATGTCATGTGACTGCGATAGTGAGTAAGAAAATGGGGCATTATAGATTACCAATAACTATTAGGTCTCATGCACTTAAACTTATTTTTTTGTACTCATCCACTCTGAACTGTTCTATTATAGGCCGGACGTTCCGTTCTGCAAAATGCAGAACGCACATGGCCGGTATCTGCATAACTGGCTACAGTCGTGTGCATGAGCCCTTAGTAAGCAATAATGTGTTATTTCCTGTCAACTGATGCTAAAGATTGCAAAACCAAAATACCCTTCTAGCCGTTTAAGGTCTTAGGTGCACATTTATTAAGACTGGCGTTTTAGATGCCGGTCTTAATAAAACACCAAAGCCAGCCTCTTCATAACTTGGCCGGATCCTCCACCAGTTCTAAATGTAAGACAGCTTCCTAGCTGTCTTACATTTAGCCCTGTTTCTATGCCTGAAACAGGCATAGAAAATGGTAAATGAGATGGGCCTGTCGGCCCGTCCCCTTCCCCGTCTATGCCATGCCCACTTATTTAGACCTGGCATGTGCAGGGAGAAGTCGCAGACTGCACGCAACTAACTGTTGCACAGCAATCTGTGTCTGAAATACGACTAATAACCCCCTTAATGTTTTGACAGTTCAAGGTAAGAGTAAATTAATTTTGTAGTGTCCTCCCTAAGGTTCCAGCTTGGCACCATCTGTAATTATGGTGTCAGGACAGATAGACTTACAGTAGCAGCAGTATCCATAGTCTCAGAGTTATACAGTATATATTGTAAGAGGGTGCAAGGTGTTGTTTTTGATAGCAGGTACGTGTCACCGAGGTTGCTGGCCTCGGTGAGGTAAGAGCCGGGTTTTTGTCTGCAGCAGCTAGTGCTGTTCTGTTAAATAGCATGGCTGCAAAGCTGATCCGGGCCGGCTCTTACTGGGAGCAGCTAAAGAGTAGGGTGGGTGGCTGCTCCCCACGGTCCAGTCCATGTTTTGGGGCTGGGTATAAAACGCAGCCAGCAGCTGTGTCTGGGTGTGTGTGATTATCCTGGAGCCTGCAAACAGGGCTGAGGAATTCTCTGTCCTGGAGGAAGGAGCTCAGCAAGGTGGTGTTGCCCTGCGACCTGAAGGTGGAATCGCCTGCGGCTGAGCCGACTGCTAGGTGTGAACCCGCACCTAAACCACCCAAGGTGACTGGACCGTGTGTCGGCCTGTTTTTGGTTTTTCCACATGATTTCTGTTGTGTATGAACTGTCACCAAGAGACTGCTTTTCATTTCTGGTGTGCAAGTGTGAATAAAACACTGTTTGATGCACAATCTGGACTCCTTGTTTTGCCTCTAAACTGCACCCGCACCGCTGTCTACCAGAGCGACTCCCCACATTTGGTGTCGGATGCGGGCATGCGCAGTGAGGCTGGCGTGAACGCCGAACTTTGTTTTTGCTGGGCAAAAGTGAATGTCCTATATTAAGCCGGCAAAGTTGCAGCCTGTGATCCCCGACAAAATGGAGGCGGCTGTGAAAGCCCTCATAGAGGCTAACGTGCAGCAGCGGGAGACCAACCAGCTACTGCTACAGCACGTGATGGCGTTGCAAGCGGCAGGAGCGTCCCACCGCGTCCACGATGCCCGGAAAGCTGTCCGTACCGCGATCCCTAAGATGACCCCTCGGATGATGTTGAGACCTATCTGGCGGTGTTCGAGAAGGTGGCCGTGAGGGAGAAATTACCCCGAGAACAGTGGGCAGAGGTCATCGCTCCGTTCCTGGCGTCTGGACCCCAGCAAGTATTTTTGACCTCCCAGGTGACCAAGCAGCTGACTACCCGACTGTGAAAGGTGAGATCCTGGCAAGACTGGGGGTGAATGTTTTGGTCCGGCCCAGCGGGTGCATCAGTGGGAGTTTAACCCGGCTGAACCCGCCCGGCCACAATACTATGACTTGCTACAACGGTTGCAAAAATGGCTGCAGCCAGACATACTGACTCCCACTGCTATGCTCGACCGTCTGTTAGCCGATGTCTTCTGGAGGGCTTTGCCTTACCCTCTCCAGCACTGGATCGGCCAGGTATCGCCCACCAATGCCCTGGAGATGGTCGACCTGGTGGAGCGGCACGAGGCCACCAGAAACCTGCAGGGGAGTCTTGCTGGGAAGGGGTCAGTTAAACCCCGGAGGCCTCTGCCCCAGTTCCAACGTCCGCGACAGAGCGGCCTGCACGGAATATACCCCTGCGAGCCCGCCTCCCGTGGTATGCTGGAGGTGTCAGGAGCCAGGCCACATCAGGGCCGACTGTCCGCGTCGGGATGAGCTGATGGAGGTGAACTACGGGGTCGCCACTCCTTGTATGCACGGAAGCTGTGCGCAACTGGCACCCGTGAGGTACAAGACCATAACCACCTGTGTCAGGTAGAGGTGGGAGATTCGCTGGCGGTGGCTCTGCTGGACTCCGGGAGTTTAGTCTCCCTGGTAAGGGCTGCCCTGGTACGGCCTGCGGAGTATACTGGCCGTAAAGTCGGGGTCCTGTGCATCCACGGAGACCTGAAAGACTATCCCACTGCACTAGTGACTTTGTCCACAGCGGCTGGTAGGTGGACCCACGAGGTGGCTGTCGCTACTACACTCCCACACGAACTAATACTTGGGAGGGACTTCTCGGTTTTCCGGCGCTGTGGCCGGCAATAAAGGTATCTGAGGGACCCGAGACAGGGGTGACCCTAGCAGAGTGGCCTGATACCGCTGGAAGGCCAGAACCCTGGGAGCCCGAGTCTGAAGGGCCGGCGGTAGGGTGACCACTGCCCGGCGGTAGAGGGGGAAACAACCCCACTGAGTGTAATGGTGGGAGACACGGAGGACTTGCCACCGGGACCTGAGTTGGCAGACCTCAATGTCTCCGGGAAAATTTTGGGACCGCACAACACCGGGACCAAACCCTAACCAGGGCCTGGGAGAATGTGCTGAAATTGATGGTAAACCCCAGAAACCAGGGGCTGAATTAATGTTCCCACGATTTATTGTTCTACAGGATATGTTGTATCGGGTGAACCAAGTCCGAGGTGAACCTGTTGAACAGTTGGTGGTGCCCACAGCGTATCGCAAGCTTGTCATGGAGCTTGCCCACCAACATGTTCTTGGGGGACACCTGGGGTGGCAGAAAACCCAGGACCGCATACTGCAGCGGTTTTATTGGCCCGGTGTGTTCAAGGAGGTAGAAGATTATTGTAAGTCCTGTCCAACCTGTCAGATAACTAGCCCCCAGCCTCATTTCCGTAGTCCTCTGGTACCTCTGCCAATTATTGAAGTACCGCTTGAGCGAATCGCTATGGATTTAATTGGGCCTGTACCAAAGTTCGCCAGGGGCCACCAACACATTCTGGTAGTTCTCGACTATGCCACTGGTATCCGGAGGCGGTGCCTCTGCGACATACCTCAGCTAGGCTCATTGCCAAAGAGTTAATGGAGATGTTTTCCGTGTGGGCCTGCCAAAAGAGGTTCTGACAGACCAAGGGACCCCTTTATGTCCAAAGTAATGAAGGAACTGTGTAAATTGTTGCGTATAAAGCAGTTACGGACGTCCGCTTACCATCCGCAAACAGACGGTCTTGTTGAGAGGTTTAACCAAACTCTAAAAATATGTTAAAAAGGGTGGTGTCTAGAGATGGGAAGGACTGGGACCTGCTTCTGCCCTATCTCATGTTCGCAGTGCGAGAGGTACCCCAGGCCTCTACTGGGTTCTCGCCCTTCGAACTGCTTTATGGCAGACACCCTCGGGGCCTGTTGGATATCGCCAAGGAAGCATGGGAACAACAGCCTGTCCCCCACAAAAGTGTCATTGAGTATGTCACCCAGATGCAGGAACGGATAGAAAGGGTGCTGCCGCTGGTCCGGGAGCATATGGAGGCAGCGCAACAAGCCCAGAGTAGGGTGTATAATCGTCAGGCTCGGGTACGGGGCTTCCATCCGGGAGATCGGGTTTTGGTTCTGGTACCCACCCTTGACAGCAAGTTCCTAGCTAGGTGGCAGGGCCCCTATGAGGTGATCGAGAAGGTAGGGGAAGTAAATTACAAAGTACACCAGCCAGGCGGCGCAAGCCGGAGCAGGTGTACCACGTGAATTTACTTAAGCCGTGGAAAGATAGGGACACAGCCGACGACCACAGCCCCGGCCAGGGCTTCTAGGTGAAAGGGTCCAGCCCCACAGTTCGAGGCCTGTGAAGCAGTAACCACGGTAAAATTGCAGACAGCCTGTCTTCCAAACAAGTTCAGGAAGTCAGGGAGTTCATCAGTCGGAACACGGATGTGTTCTCGGACCTCCCTGGCCGCACGTCTCTCATCCAACATGACATCGTCACTGAGCCTCAGGCCAAGATCCGGTTAAAACCATACCGGGTACCCGAGGCTCGGCGACGGGCCATCGCGGAGGAAGTACAGTTAATGTTGAAGCTCGATGTCATTGAGGAGTCGAAAGTGAGTGGGCCAGTCCCATAGTCCTAATACCTAAGCCGGATGGGACGTTACGGTTCTGCAACGACTTTCGCAAGTTAAATGAAGTATCCAAGTTTGACGCGTATCCCATGCCCCGAGTAGACGAGCTGGTTGAAAGTTTAGGACAAGCCCGTTATTTTTCTGTGCTGGACCTCACTAAAGGGTACTGGCAGGTACCCTTAACGGAGTCGGCTAAGGAAAAACCGCATTTGTTACCCCGCAGGGCCTGTATCACTACAAGGTGTTACCCTTTGGCCTGCATGGTGCCCCGCCACTTTCCAAAGGTTAATGGACATAGTGCTGCGACCACATCGCCGGTACGCCTCGGCCTACTTAGATGATGTAGTCATCCACAGCACCGACTGGGAAAGCCATTTACCCAAGGTGCAGGCGGTAGTGGATGCCCTGAGGAAAGCCGGACTGACCGCTAACCCAAAGAAGTGCTCCATAGGGTTAGAGGAGACAAAATATCTGGGATATGTAATTGGGCGGGGAGTCATCAAACCTCAGGTAACCAAGGTAGAGGCCATTCGTAACTGGCCTCGACCGGTCACCACCAGGCAGGTAAAGTCGTTCCTGGGGATTGTAGGTTACTACATGAGGTTTGTGCCCCACTTTGCCACAATAGCAGCGCCGTTGACAGACCTGTTGAAGGGGCGAAAGTCTGGGAGGGTTAGCTGGAGTGAGAAGGCGGAGGAGGCTTTCGCCGCGTTGAAGTCGGCCCTGTGTGGGTCCCCGGTTTTGGTGACACCCGACTTCAACAAGGAGTTTGTCGTACAGACCGACGCCTCGGAGGTAGGCCTCGGTGCGGTACTGTCTCAGGAGGTCAACGGGGAAGAACATCCCGTTGTCTTCCTGAGCCGTAAGCTCAGTCCCGCTGAGTCCAGATATAGTATAGTGGAGAGGGAGTGCCTGGCTATCAAGTGGGCACTCGAAAGTCTCCGCTACTACCTGTTAGGGAGGAGGTTCCGTCTGGTGACCGACCATTCCCCCCTCAAATGGATGAGTCAGGCCAAGGAGAGGAATGCTCGGGTCACCAGGTGGTTCCTATCCCTGCAGAATTTCAAATTCTTCGTGGAACACAGGGCAGGCCGCTTGCAGGGCAACGCAGATGCCCTGTCCCGCGTCCACTGCCTCACGTGTGTTCACCCCTCAGGGTTGAACAAAGGGGGGGGGTGTGTAAGAGGGTGCAAGGTGTTGTTTTTGATAGCAGGTACGTGTCACCGAGGTTGCTGGCCTCGGTGAGGTAAGAGCCGGGTTTTTGTCTGCAGCAGCTAGTGCTGCTCTGTTAAATAGCATGGCTGCAAAGCCGATCCGGGCCGGCTCTTACTGGGAGCAGCTAAAGAGTAGGGTGGGTGGCTGCTCCCCACGGTCCAGTCCATGTTTTGGGGCTGGGTATAAAACGCAGCCAGCAGCTGTGTCTGGGTGTGTGTGATTATCCTGGAGCCTGCAAACAGGGCTGAGGAATTCTCTGTCCTGGAGGAAGGAGCTCAGCAAGGTGGTGTTGCCCTGCGACCTGAAGGTGGAATCGCCTGCGGCTGAGCCGACTGCTAGGTGTGAACCCGCACCTAAACCACCCAAGGTGACTGGACCATGTGTTCAGGGCTGGGACAAGGTCCACCACCAACAGAGGCTGAGTTGCCCAAGTGCGCCCCCCCCCCCCTTCCAACTTGAGGAATCCACTGCTATGGGGGATCTGTGATGGATGACACTGTTATTGGGGAATCGGTGGGGGGTGTAGTAGAATACAGTCACACTGCACAAGCCCTTCTGTCATTATGAAATAGCATATGTGACCCCCACCTCTTTTATTGGTGGTCATTCAGTAAATTAACCCTGTTTTGGGGGGGGTGGGGGGTGTCTGTGGATGACAAATATGTGTCATCCACAGATTCTCCCCATAACAGGGTTCATTTAGTGAATGACCGCCCAAATACTGGTGACCCAATACATGGGAGTTGCATCTGCAGAGCTTTTGTATAATGCCCCCCCACACTGTAGTGTCCCCCACACTGTAGTGTCCCCCACACAGTAATGTCCACCACACTGTAGTGTCCCCCACACAGTAATGTCCACCACACTGTAGTGTCCCCCACACTGTAATGTCCCCCACACTGTAATGTCCCCCACACTGTAATGTCCCCCACACAGTAATGTCCCCCACACTGCCCCCGCACAGTAATGTCCGCCACACTGCCCCCACACAGTAATGTCCGCCACACTGCCCCCACACAGTAATGTCCGCCACACTGCCCCCCACACAGTAATGTCCGCCACACTGCTCCCCACACAGTAATGTCCGCCACACTGCCCCCACACAGTAATGTCCGCCACACTGCCCCCCACACAGTAATGTCCGCCACACTGCCCCCCACACAGTAATGTCCGCCACACTGCCCCCCACACAGTAATGTCCGCCACACCCCCTCAACCACACAGCAGTGCCCCCACATAGTAATTTGTCATGCTCTCCCCCTCTTGTCATAATCCCCTCTTCTTGTCATGCTTTTTCTGCCCCCCATGTTGTCATGCTCTTTCTTCCCCCTTTATGTTGTCATGCTCTTTCTTATGCCCCCCATGTTGTCATGCTCTTTATTCTCTCCCCCCTCCCCCCATGTTGTAACTTCTCCCCTCCTCTCCTCCTACCTCTGCTGTAGCGTGGCCGAGCTCTGCATGGTCTGCACCTCCGCAGACTACAGTCCACACCAGGGCAGATGGGCAGGCTGCCTGAGCTGAGGGAGAACTTGGAGAAGGCAGCAGGCGCGGGAGTCGGGAGAAGAACTCAGTCAGTGGGCGGGCTCTGCCTAGTGCAGCGTGACGCATCATGGTCGCTCACGCTCTGGGCCCGCCCGCCGTTCTCCCGGCCGCTGCCAGCTCCCTCCTGGGTCCTGTCTTTTAACTGCAGTCCGCACTCACTCGCACAACTCAAGCGGCAGCCGGCTGCGCCTGCAGCAGCTAGCAGCAAGCGCCGCCGGCTCGCCACTAGTCTGGCCTGGGGGACTTATAAATTAAAGTGCAGTGAATGGATGCCGCACGGAATGGAGAGCACTATGTGCTCTCCGCATCAGCATTTGCGGAGCCTTGGCCGCGAACTTCCAGGTTTTGGCCCCCAATCATCCGGCCACGGCTCCGCAAAAGATAGAGCATGTCCTATTTTTGTCCGCAGCCGCAGACAAGAATAGGCATCTCTATGGGGGTGCCGGCTGGGTGTATTACGGATCCGCAATACACTACGGTTGTGTGAATGTAGCCTAAGACGTATATTTTTTTCTATAGATGGCATGCATAACGGAAGAATAAACACCATACCAGCTGGTATGGTATTCTGATATGATTGTAATGTGATATATTGGGCTGCTAATGGACTGATATAACACAAGAGTATATACCGGTACTTACTTTTTGTGCTATACACTGACACATTGTTACAAACCCACAGCTCTGTCACCAGGGTGTGTTTTCAGCCTCTGTACATATGCATTTATTCACTTTGTGTTACTACCTCACTATTTTCAAACTCTCTGCTTGCAGTCAGCCACTAGGACACTGAAATCCAGCTTAAGCTTGTACTTATTACAGCTGAGGTTCCATTGCAATGTATCAGTGTAGCTAAATCATGGCATTTACTACTGGATTGCAGGTTTTGAATTTAAGCATGAGCATCTGCATTCACTGACAGCAAGCAGACATATTCAATTTGAGGCAGTGTGGCAAGAGGACAGTGGGGGAGGGGGTCCATTTTGAAGATAAAGGTTTGTCTGTACTGGTCAGTGTCAGAATACACAGTTGAGGCCACTACAAGCACGTCCCTTTATAAGAATCTGTAACTTTACACTCACCCAGCACATAACATGGCCGGTTCCCTTCTCAGGATCTATGTACACGCCGGCAGGGACAACACACAGGACACGCTTGTTCCGCCCACCACACTCACAAACCAATGAGCAAGCAGGACACAGAAGGAGACTCACAACCGTCCAATAGAAGAGAGAGTGTTGTTTGTGCAGTAGTGAATATGCTTGAAGAGGTGGCGACTCCAGGAGCGATGGCTGAGAAGCAAGAAACTGCTTGAAGTGGGAGCACAAGATGCAGGGACCCAAGCCCCGCCCACGGGACCCAAGCCCCGCCCACCCTACATGCCGATAGTGTGAGGAGGGGAGGAGGGAGGATCTTCACACAGCAGCGCGTGTCTGACTCTGCTGGGTGATATTTCTTAAAGAGGCAGAGCAGTGGAGGGTCTGGGAGCAAATTGGCAACCATTTTAGTCGCCATCTGAGCGCTGAAGTGTTTGACTCCGGTCTCCGGCCCCTGCTGCGCCCTGAGGCTGGAGCGCCCTGAGGCTGGAGCCTACCCAGCCTCTGTGTCGGCCCGGCCCTGCGTGTGTTGGCCTGTTTTTGGTTTTTCCACATGATTTCTGTTGTGTATGAACTGTCACCAAGAGACTGCTTTTCATTTATGGTGTGCAAGTGTGAATAAAACACTGTTTGATGCACAATCTGGACTCCTTGTTTTGCCTCTAAACTGCACCCGCACCGCTGTCTACCAGAGCGACTCCCCACATTATATATATATATATATATATATATATATATATATATATATATACTCTATATATAGAACAAACATACTGGGACACCAGCACAATACACACACACATTTTTTTAACATTCCCGTTCTAAATCTATAGGCATTCATTTGCAGCTAAAACAACTTTTACCCTTCTGATTTTGGAGTGCATCTGTATGGATATTGTGCCCATTCATCCAGAAGAGCATTTGTGAGGTCAAAGGCTGATGTTGGATGAAGAGGGCTTGGCTCGCAATCTCCATTCTTTTTCATCCCAAAGGTGTTTGATGGGGTTGAGGTCATGGCTTTATGGACCTTACTTTGTGCACTCAGGAGCAGTCATGCTGGAACAGAAAAGGGCCTTCTCCAAACTGACCTGTGATTTTCCATTCTTTCATTTTCATTTTTCATTATTTTTGCTTTCTTGTTATTTTTTTCCATTCACCTAGCCGTATGAGGGCTTATGTTTTTCAGGAGAAGTTGTACTTTCTAATTACACTATTTAGTATTGCATATGACAGGGCTGGCCAACCTGCAGCTCTCCAGCTGTTACAAAACTACAACTCCCAGGGCTGGGACAAGGTCCACCACCAACAGACGCTGAGCTGCCCAAGTGCGCCCCCCCCCCCCCCTCCAACTTGTGGATGACACTGCTATGGGGGATCTGTGATGGATGACACTGTTATTGGGGCCCTGCTGTAATTATGAAATAGCATATGTGACCTCCACCTCTTTTATTGGTGGTCATTCATTTTTTTTTTTTTTTTTTTTTGGGGGGGGGGGGGGTGTCTGTGGATGACAAATATGTGTCATCCACAGATTCTCCCCATAACAGGGTTCATTTAGTGAATGATCACCCAAATTGCGGTGACCCAATACATGGGAGTTGCATCTGCAGAGCTTTTGTATAATGCCACCCCACACTGTAGTGTCCCCCACACAGTAATGTCCGCCACACTGCCCCCACACAGTAATGTCCGCCACACTGCCCCCCACACAGTAATGTCCCCCACACCCCCCTCAACCAGACAGCAGTGCCCCCACATAGTAATTTGTCATGCTCTCCCTCTCTTATCATTCTCCCCCCCTCTTGTCATAATCCCCTCTTCTTGTCATGCTCTTTTTGCCCCCTGTCATTCTCCCCCATCTTTTCATGCTCTTTATACCCCCTCATGTTGTCATGCTCTTTCTGCCCCCCATGTTGCCATGCTCTTTCTTCTCCCCCCCCCCGTGTTGTCATGCTCTTTCTTCTCCCCCCCCCCGTGTTGTCATGCTTTTTCTTCTGCCCCCCATGTTGTCATGCTCTTTCTGCCCCCTCGTGTTGTCATGCTCTTCCTTCTCCCCCATGTTGTCATGCTCTTCTTCTCCCCCCATGTTGTCATACTCTTTCTTCCCCCCATGTTGTCATGCTCTTTCTTCTTCCCCCCATGTTGTCATGCTCTTTCTGCCCCCCATGTTGTCATGCTCTTTCTGCCCCCCATGTTGTCATGCTCTTTCTGCCCCCCCAATGCTGTCATGCTTTCTGCCCCCCATGTTGTCATGCTCTTCTTCTCCCCCCATGTTGTCATGCTCTTCCCCCCCATGTTGTTATGCTTTCTGCCCCCCCATGTTGTCATGCTCCTTCTTCTCCCCCTCCTCTCCTCCAACCTCTGCTGTAGCGTGGCCGAGCTCTGCATGGTCTGCGCCTCCACGGGTACAGGAGGAGGAGCATTTGTCTCCTGTACCGAACCGACTGACTTGAAGTGCAAACTGTGTGGGCACTTCCTGTCAGTCCGGCCGGGTACAGGAGACTGATGCTCTCTGTACCTGCGGACCGGACAGAGCTCGGTCACGCTACAATCAGGGAATGACAGGAGGGAGCGCTGAGCGGTTCCCCCTTGTCAGTCCCTCTCCCTCTGGCCGGCACCTGCCTGTGCCCTGAGGCTGGAGCGCCCTGAGGCTGGAGCCTCCCCAGCCTCTGTGTCGGCCCGGCCCTACTCCCAGCATGCTCCGTCTGCCTACAGCAGGGCATGGTGGGAGTTGTAGTTTTATAACAGCTGTAGAGCCGCAGGTTGGCCAGCCCTGGCATGTGACATAGTGAGAAGCTGGATAAAATTCCAAGTGAAATGGAACTGGAAAAAAAGCAATTCCACCAGTTTTATGGGTTTCATTTTTATGGTGTTCCTTAAAAAAATGTAGCTGTTACCTTCATTCTCTAGTCAGTACATTTACAGCAATACCATATTTTTATAGTTTTTCTTGTGTTTCAATACATAAAAAAATTAAAACTTTTCTTTGCATTGCAGTATTCTGACCCCCATCATTTTTTTTTTTTATAGTTACTGTACGTGTATCGAGCTGTGTGAGGGCTCATTTTTTGTGTGGTTCTTTAAAAATGAAAGTTTTTGTTTTTTTTAAATAAATGTATTTTTTTAATGTTATAATTGCAAGAACACTGTGTACTGAGCTTTGTTCAAGAATATTTTTCCAAGAATTTTGCATTAATTAGTGATGAAGGACAGACAATGCTTAAGGATATTAGCATCTAATTCAGACCTCTCCAAGCTGCTCTTGTCTCCCAGACATTATTCACTGTCTGCTTATGGTCTTGTACATCTACAACCCTTGATGGCTAAACACATTTTCTGTAGAACAACCTTAACAACCTTTTCTATGTTAAATGGTGCTGCCGCACTTAGCAGATGTCTACATAAATAACTGTATAGTTGTGCTGGGCTAGCAGATAAAACAGTAGGTACACGTTAGTGGTGGTTTCATAGTTGCTTCTGTTTAATCAAATGTAATTTTTAGCTTGGATGTTCCTAATGGCTTTCATATTGCACTGTTAGGAGGCACATACTTTGTATATTAAAGTGGTTGTGGTTATACATCATGTATGATTGCATTTCTAAACGTACGGCCACATGTAGCGTGTCCTCTACAGATTTTTAACTACGGAAAAACTGCATTGCAAATAGGTGAAATCTGCTGCGGAAATCTGCAACATAAATTTACATGCTGCGGCTTTAAAATCCACACTGTATGGACCATGCACACGACCGTTGTTTGTTTCCGCGTCCGTTCCGTTTTTTTTCACGGATAGGATGCTTCCCCATTCATTTCAATGGGTCCGTCAAAAAATGCGGATGGTCAACCGTTTTTGTTCCGCTTCCGTGATCCGTGTTTTCCTTCCGTCAAAAAAATAGTGCATGTCCTATTTATTTCACGTTCGCGGACAAGGATAGGCATTTTTACAATGCATCTGCCATAAAAATCGGATCCGTCAAAAAAAACGGTCCGTCATCCGTTTTTTTTGACGGACGCAAAATTTCAAGGAGGAGCGGACGCGGAGGCAGGCAACGGTCGTGTGCATGTAGCCTATGTCAGATTGCAGTATGTGTGGATTTTGTTGTGTAAAATGTCTACATTGTGTGGATGAGATTTGTTAAAATGTTATCCACTTTTCAGCTACTGTACCCGATGTGAAAAATCTGCAGTGCATATAGCACATGTGGTCTTACCCTAACAGTTAAAAAAATATATATTACCCATGACATTTAATTACATCAAATGCTCCTATGTCTTGGCCGCCTCTCATCTGTAGTGATGAGCGGCAGGGACAATATTCGAATTCGCAATATTTTGCGAATATTCGTTAAAATATTCGTCATATATTCGCGAATATTCGTATTCAAGATTATTCTATTGATTGCAAAAAATCAGCAATGTAATGTTCGTGTAAGGGTCCATTCACACGTCCGTTGTTTAGTTCCGCATCTGATCCCGATTTTTCGGACTAGTCACGGAATAGTTGCGGACAGAATTCGGACCCATTGATTTTCAATGGGTCTATAAAATATGCGGACAGCACAAAGAGTGCTGTCCGCATAATTTTCTCAGTACATAGTGTCCGTAAAAAAATAAAACATGTCCTATTCTAATCCGAAAATTGCGGTCCGTTGTGCAATGCAAAGTCAATGGATCCGCAAAAATCGGAAGACATTTGGGTAACTAGTCCGTATGTCATCCGAAAAAAATGATAGAACTTCCTGTTTTTTATTAAGTCCAGCACCCAGAGACTTTGTTATTCTTCTATCTGTTTTTTTTTGCGGATCCGCAAAAAACGGATGACAAACAGAAAGAATACTTGGAAAATAGGATCCGCAAAAAACTGTCCTATTTTCGGATTATAGAAAAACAACGGACGTGTGAATGGACCCTAATGCGAATATTCTAAAACATGAATATATAGCACTATAGAATATAGTGCTATATATTTGTTTTTTAGAATATTCAGCATTTTTTCCAATTTAATGTGAACAGTCATTGGCCGAAAAGCAAATAAAGCAGGGAGGAATCATGACTATAGATGGAAAAAAATTACGAATATTCTCGAATTGAATTGACCCACAAGTCAGTAATGACTCATTACTGTTTTAGAATATTCTTCATTATTCATTATAGTTTATGTTATGTAAAAAATCGGTAATTAAATATGCGCATTTATCAAATCGCGTAAGAGCGTTAAGCAACTTTCCTATGGGGTTGGCTTGGCTTGGTAGAATTGTCGAATAAGTAGAATATAGCGCTATATTCGTAATTTACGAATATAGCGCTATATTCTACATAGTCGACAATTCTACCAAGCCAAGCCAACCCCATAGGAAAGTTGCTTAACGCCCTTACTTGATTCCATTAATGCGCATATTTGATTGAAGATTCTTCGCATAACATAAACTATAATGAATAATGAAGAATATTCTAAAACAGTAATGAGTCATTACTGACTTGTGGGTCAATTCAATTCGAGAATATTCGTCATTTTTTTCCATCTGAAGTCATGATTCCTCCCTGCTTAACCGCTACAGGACCGCCTAACGCAGGGATGCGTCCTGCGGGCGGTCCTGTAGCTCTGAGACGACGCATCGGCGCGTCATCTCGCGAGAGCCGAGACTTCCTGTGAACGCGCGCGCGAGCGTTCACAGTGAAGCGCGTCTCGGCAGTTCTGCTACAGCCTGCCAGCGATGATCCATCGCTGGCAGGCTGTAGATGCGAATTAAATCGCATCAAACAGCTATATCAGACGCTGTTTTGTGAACAGCGTCTGATATAGCTGCTACCTGGTCCTCTGGTGGTCCCATTTGCTGGGATCGACCACCAGAGGACCAGGTAACACTGTAAAGTTGCACCAAACACTACACTAACCCCCCCCACTCCCCCTCATCTATTAACCCCTTGATCACCCCATCTAGACCCCCTGATCACCCCCCTGTCATTGATCACACCCCTTGTAAGGCTCCATTCAGACGTCCATATGTGTTTTGCAGATCCGTGGATTCACGGATCCGCGGATTCGCGGATCCTCAAAACACGGACACCGGCAATGTGCTTTCCGCATTTTGCAGATCCGCACATTGCCAGAACTATATAGAAAATGCTTTTTCTTGTCCGCAATTGCGGACAAGAATAGGACATGTTCTATATTTTGCTGAACGGAAGTGCAGACTCGGAGCCGGATCCGTAATTCCGGATCCGAGCGGGACAAAGTCTGTCCCCATAGAAATGAATGGGTCCACAATTCCGTTCCGCAAACAGAATTTCGGACGTGTGAATGGGGCATAAGGGTCTCTTATCACCGCCAGTTAGTTAGCTAATTGTTAGGTAGCTAGCGCCCAGCTAAAAAAAAAAAATCTATTTCCGCTAACTTGTGCCAAATTTTTTTTTTTCTGTGAACTCGCCATGCCCCTCACAGAATACCTTGGGGTGTCTTCTTTCCACAATGGGGTCACATGTGGGGTATTTATACTGTCCTGGCATTTTAGGGGCCCTAAAGCGTGAGAATCCAAATGCGTAAAAATGGCCTGTGAAATCCTAAAGGTACTCATTGGTTTTAGGGCCCCTTTGCGCATCTTGGCTGCAAAAAAGTGTCACTCATGTGGTATCGCCGTACTCAGGAGAAGTAGGGCAATGTGTTTTGGGGTGTATTTTTACATATACTGTGTGTGAGAAATATCGCTGTAAACGACAACTTTTCAAATTTTTTTATTCAAAGTTGTCAATTTACAGAGATATTTCTCTCACCCAGCATGGGAATATGTAAAAATACACCCCAAAACACATTGCCCTACTTCTCCTGAGTACGGCGATACCACATGAGTGACACTTTTTGGCAGCCAAGATGCGCAAAGGGGCCCAAATTCTAATGAGTACCTTTTAGGAGGGCATTTTTACGCATTTTTCTTCTCACGCTTTAGGGCCCCTAAAATGCCAGGGCAGTATAAATACCCCACATGTGACCCCATTTTGGAAAGAAGACACCCCAAGGTATTCGCTGAGGGGCATAATGAGTCCATGAAAAATTAAACTTTTGTGAAAAGTTAGCGGAAAGGAGACTTTGTGAGAAAAACAATAAAAATCAATTTCCACTAACTTGTGCCAAAAAAAAATCTTCTATGAACTCGCCATGCCCCTCATGGAATACCTTAGGGTGTCTTCTTTCCAAAATGGGGTCACATGTGGGGTATTTATACTGCCCTGGCATTTTAGGGGCCCTAAAGCGTGAGAAGAAAATGCGTAAAAATGTCCTTCCTAAAGGTACTCATTGAATTTAGGCCCCTTGTATCTTGGCTGCAAAAGTATCACTCATGGTAGTCGCCAGTATCAGGAGAAGTAGGGCAATGTGCTTGGGTGTATTTTTATATATACCATACTTTGTGTGAAAATATCTCTGTAAACGACAACTTTTAAAAAATTGTATACAAAGTTGACAATTTACTGAGATATTTCTCTCACCCAACATGGGTATATGTAAAAATACACCCCAAAACACATTGCCCTACTTCTCCTGAGTACGGTGATACCACATAAGTGACACTTTTTGCAGCCTGGGTGCGCAAAGGGGCCCAAATTCCAACGTAGTACCTTTAGGTTTTACATGGCGGCTCACAATTTAGCCCCGCCCAAAATGCCAGAACAGTAAACACACCCCACAAATGACCCCATTTCGGAAAGTAGACACCCCGAGGTATTCACTGAGGGGCATAGTGAGTCCGTCTGAGATTTTATTTTTTTTTGCCAAGAAGTTAGCAGAAATTGAAACTTTTTTTTTTTTTTCTCAGAAAGTGTCATTTTCCGCTAACTTGTGAAAGAAAATGAAATGATACATGAACTCACCATGCCCCTCCGCGAATACTTTGGGGTGTCTTCTTTCTAAAATGGTGTCATTTGGGGGGTATTTATACTTTCCTGGCATTCTAGCACCTGAAGAAACATGACAGGTGCTCAGAAAGTCAGAGCTGCTTCAAAATGCCGAAATTCACTTTTTTGCACCATAGTTTGTAAACGCTATAACTTTTACCCAAACCAATAAATATACACTTATTGGACTTTTTTTTTTTTTATCAAAGACGTGTAGAACAATAAATTTAGAGAAAAATTTATATAGAAATGTAGTTTTTTTTGAAAAATTTTACAACAGAAAGTGAAAAATGTCATTTTTTTGCAAAAATGTTGTTAAATTTGTATTAATGTATTAAAAATGTCAGCAACAATGAAATACCACCAAATGAAAGCTCTGTCAGTGAGAAGAAAAGGAGGTAAAATTCATTTGGGTGGTAAGTTGTATGACGGAGCAATAAACGGTGAAAGTAGTGTAGTGCGGAATTGTAAAAAGTGGCCTGGTCATTAAGGGTGTTTAAGCTAGGGGGGTTGAAACGGTTAAGTTGCTTTTGGGCCAATGACTGTTCACATTAAGAATATTCTAATTCACTAGATATTGCAGCCTTCTCACATTGGCCCACAAGCAAGAAGCAGGCAGATGAAAAAAAAAATTGACGAATATTTGTTTTTACAAATATATATCACTATATTTGAAATATTCACAAATTCTTAAAGTTGCGATATTCGCGATTAAAATTCGCTATTCAAATATTCGCGCTCAACACTACTCATCTGTGGTCAATGTGCTTTTCTGTTTCCCATAAACATGGTCACTAACACTGCTTCTTGCCATCTCCCATTATGTTTCTGAGAAGCCATAACCCCAGAAATTGAATGGCTGATTCTTAGCAATTTACAGCTCAATGTATATGCCAGCGTATTCAAAGAGCATAGAGGAAGCCTATGTGACTCCTAGGGGGCCCTTGGACAGAGAGGAACCAATCCTGGCTAGTCCTATCCATTTTGCTATTAGATGACAAGAACGTATCCAAAAAGAAATTTTGGGGGACATTTATGAAGACCGACGATTTAGACGCTGGTCTTAATCCCTTTTGCGCTGGCGGCTCATCCACCTCAGTTATGTAGAGGTGCCGGACTCTACATAATTTAGGCGGACTTTACACTTGTCTAAATCTAAGCCAGCTCCCTTGCTGGCGTACAGTTAGAAAATTTTCTATGCCTAAAATGGGGGTAGCAAATGATAACTGAGAAAGCCCTTTTCTCCACCCACACCATGCCCCCCTTTTTTTGACGTGGCGTGAGCAGCGGAAAATAGGAGGAAGTCGCAGATTCTGACAAAAAGTGGTATATATCTGTTTGTAATTACCCCCTTTGCGTCTAAATATTATGGTAGTATTTGTCTACTTTCTGGCAGAATGCATTTTTATACACAATGCATTGGTTGTTTTTTTAAATATTCTTATTATAAGAAAGTCAACTTGCAGGATAACAGGCTTAACTAGATGGACAGATGTCTTTTTTCAGCATTACAGACTATTGGGGTCATTTATCAAACTGGTATAAAGTAGAACAGGCTTAGTTGCCCATAGCAACCAATCAGATCCCACCTTTCATTTTCCAAAGGAGCTGTTAAAAATAAAAGGAGGAATCTGATTGGTTGCTATGGGCAACTAAGCCAGTTCTAATTAAGGGTCCTTTCACACTGGCGTTTTTGTTTTCCGGCATAGAGATCCGTCGTCGGGTCTCTATGCCGGAAAAATCCTGATCAGGATCATCCCCATGCATTCTGAATGGAGAGAAATCCGTTCAGGATGCATCAGGATGTCTTCAGTTCAGGACCGGAACGTTTTTTGGACGCAGCAAATACTGCAGCATGCTGCACTTTTTGTTCCGTCCAAAAATCCGGAACACTTGCCGCAAGGCCGGATCCGGAATTAATGCCCATTGAAAGGCATTAATCCGGATCCGGCCTTAAGCTAAAACGTCGTTTTGGCGCATCGCTGGATCCGACGTTTAGCTTTTTCTCAATTGTTACCATGGCAGCCAGGACGCTAAAGTCCTGGTTGCCATGGTAAAATGTAGTGGGGAGCGGGGGAGCAGTATACTTACCATCCGTGCGGCTCCCGGGGCACTCCAGAGTGACGTCAGGGCGCCCTACACGCATGGATCACGTGATTGCATGGATCACGTGATCCATGGGCATGGGGCGCTCTGACGTCATTCTGGAGCGCCCCGGGAGCCGCACGGACTGTAAGTATACCGCTCCCCGCTCCTACTATGGCAACCAGGACTTTAATAGTGTCCTGGCTGCCATAGTAACCTGAAAGCATTTCGAAGACTGATCAGGATCCTGATCAGTCTTCTGATGCTTCAGGCGACTTGCGTTCTGACGGATCCGGCGGGACGGAAGTGCCTGCCGGATCCTCAGAACACAAGTGTGAAAGGACCCTTAGACCAGTTTAAAAAATGACCCCATATGTTACCATGTTACAAATCATGGAAACTAAAATTGTACTGTGTTATTTAAGTATAAGTACGTGTATGTAGAACTAAAGTGGCCAAGTTTTTAGGATGACATTTAAAGTTCTAGTGAAAAAAATATCAGAATTCAGAATGTTACTATAATGTTAGCGAACGTTGTGCCTGTGTGGCCAATCTTCCCTTCTTGGCAGACGGTTGCGCTCTGTAGTGGTGTTCACACAAGACAATATAGAATGGCTTCTTCCCTGATCTCTCTTTTCTTGTATTCAGTCGACTCTACATAATGCAGCATGTGTAAAGTGCTTGCAGTTCCTCCTTTCCCCAGGCAGTGTTTCATTTACCTGTTGTAGAAATAATGCATCTTTCTTTTAAATTCAAGTTTATTAATTTTAGAATAGTAAAATCAATAAAGAAATCAAACAGTTTGAGAATAAACTGATAACCAGAGCACAGCGAAAGAATTGAGAGTATTGACAGAGCCAAAAAAAATTACAGTATCAAAATAAGTCACATCTTTCACATGGTGATAAGAAATGTCGTTATAATACCTAACGAACTATAGTGTCAGAACCTCTTTAATAAGGCTTATGAGAAACCAATGAGGAGCGCGGATATAGAAATTACCATACAGGAAGAACTACAATATGTGAGGTTACAACTATTATCATACCAGAAGTGGTGTTTGTATGTTCCAAGTCTTCATTGACGAGCTCCGAATAGTCCGGAAAGATCGGATATATAACTATCTAAAATATGAGCCCACAGTATAAGGATCTACATCCTCTTTATCTGGTTATCTAGCAAGAAAAAATAAAAAGGGAAAGGAACACGAACAACAAAGGGCAAGGTACAAAACAACATGGGAAAAAGGGAAGGGGAAGGGTAAGGGAAGGGGGGGAGAAAGGGGACAGACTAATAACCAAATGCACCATGAAACTAAACAAAAATAAGAACATAATTAGAGTCACATGCCAATTCAGAAAAGTTAGCAAATCCTAGGTAAAACCTAGCAATCAAGGTATTTGTTAATCTTATCGGACGAGATATAATCGGTCCACTTGGACCAGATCCTGAGGTACGAGTTCTGTTTGTCCAGAGAGTTCCACTTTAGTTTCTCAAAAGTGGATGTTGCGTTTATTTCTTTAAGCCAATCATTAATGGAGGGAGCTTCTCTTCTCAACCAGAATTTGGGGATCAAAATTTTTATTGTTGAGAGTAAAAAGACAAACAATTTATCTCTCAAAATTTGGTTTCTGGAGTCGTAAATTCCTAATAAAATAAGAGATTCATCAATGTGAATTGAAGGGCCATAAATTTCTTTAATAATTGAAGTAAATTTGTCCCAAAGTGGGGTTATTTCCGGACAGGAGACCCATATATGTGAATATGATCCCTCTCCCGATCCGCATCTCCAACAAGTACTAGGGATATCGCTATTAATCCTATTTAAGATCAAAGGGGTTCGATACCATCTAGTAACCACCTTATAATGAGATTCCTGCAGTCTCGTTGAAGTCACTTTAGGTATGGAGTGCTTTAAGATCACCTGTTTTTCATTATCGTTAAACGGCCTGTTCAATTCTTTGGACCAACTTTGCAGGAATGTAGGGGTGATAGAACTGGAATTTAAAATGGAATAGACCACAGAAATACTATGCTCAAGAGGGCGATTAGAAAGAGTCAATTTAGTTAAGTCGGTGTAATTGCCTCGTTGCGGAGGATCTTTCAGTAATTGCTGTATATATTCTGACAGTTGAAGGTGATCTTCCTGCGATAGTCTGATGGGAGGGAGGAGTTTTGCAAGATCTTCCTGAGACAACAAAGAGTCTCTCGAGAGGACTTCTTTAAGCTTAATGGTATTACCATTCTTAAAACCACTAATTAGCCTACGTAAAGTCACTTGGTTTTTAGGAACAAGGGCCAAAAGTGGGAGATCTACTAGAGCCGGGATTGGGGAGCTTGTCTGTTTAAGTCTCTTCCTCCAGACTCTCAGAGTGAAAGAAGTATAGCGAGACTTCCCTGCGCTTCTAAACATGTCTAGATTGTATTGGGTCTTCCATACTAACGGATGCAGTGGAAAGTTCACTAGGCATTCCTCTATATCCACCCATAGTTTCCTAATTGGTCTCACCGCCCATTCCAGTACCCTCGTGACAATTGCAGCATCTCGATATGCTTGAAAGTCCGGGAGGCCTAAACCTCCTTTGTATAATGCATCTTTCTTATCAAACCAACCTTGTACTTTAAGATTGTCATTTGCAATATTATAGACATACAGTAGACTCATACTATTTCCCGGTACTGCCTTGAGATTGCTGTCTGTCTTGATGTGTATCTGTCTTATTGCAGACTGCTAGGCCTGCTTATGGGTTTGTATCTCAGAAATACCACATGCAAGTCATCAGTGGCTGCTACTACTCTGAGGGATTCTCTGGACACAATACTTATACCACATTCACACGTCAGTGTTCAGTCAGTGATTTCCATCAGTGATTTTGAAACAAAACCAGGTGTGGCTTTAAACATCTTTCAATTGTACCTGATGTCTGTGGAGGCTCCAATCCTGGTTTTGGCTCACAATTACTGATGGAAATCACTGACCAAAACACGTCGTGTGAATGAGGCTTAAACTCCACAAGACTTTCTTCTGGTATAGGGCTAGTCAAATCTAGTTGTGACACAGTAGATCCACATTCCTATCACCAGTCCAGAATTTTTTGAATTAGTGATTTAATAACATAGTAACATAGTATATAAGGCCGAAAAAAGACATTTGTCCATCCAGTTCGGCCTATTTTCTACAAGTTGATCCAGAGGAAGGCAAAAAACCCCTGTGAGGCAGAAGTCAATTTTCCCCAATTAAGGGGAAAAAATTCCTTCCCGACTCCAATCAGGCAATCAGAATAACTCCCTGGATCAACGACCCCTCTCTAGTAGCTGTAGCCTGTAATATTATTACACTCCAGAAATACATCCAGTCCCCTCTTGAATTCCTTTATTGTACTCACCATCACCACCTCCATAGTCTCACCGCTCTTACCGTGAAGAATCCTTTTCTATGTTTGTGTACAAACCTTCTTTCCTCAAGACGCAGAGCATGTCCCCTCGTCACAGTCACAGTCCTGGGGATAAATAGATGATGGGAGAGATCTCTGTACTGACCCCTGATATATTTATACATAGTTATTAGATCTCTCAGTCGTCTTTTTTTTAAAGTGAATAACCCTAATTTTGATAACCTTTCAGGGTACTGTAGTTGCCCCATTCCAGTTATTACTTTAGTTGCCCTCCTCTGAACCCTCTCCAGCTCTGCTATGTCTGCCTTGTTCACATCAGCCCAGAACTGTACACAGTATTCCATGTGTGGTCTGACCAGTGATTTGTAAAGTGGTAGGACTATGTTCTCATCACGGGCATCTATGCCCCTTTTGATGCAACCCATTATCTTATTGGCCTTGGCAGTACCTGCCTGACACTGGTTTTTACAGCTTAGTTTGCTGTCTATTAAAATTCCTAGATCTTTTTCCATGTCAGTGTTACCGAGTGTTTTACCATTTAGTATGTACGAGTGACTTGCATTATTCCTTACCATGTGCATAACTTTACATTTGTCAGTGTTAAATCTCATCTGCCACTTCTCTGCCCAAGCCTCCAATCTGTCTAGATCGATCTGTAGCAGTATACTGTCCTCTTCTGTGTTAATTACTTTACACAGTTTAATGTCATCAGTAAAAATTGATATTTTACTGTGCAAGCCTTCTACAAGTTCATTAATAAATATATTGAAGAGAATAGGGACCAATACTGACCCCTGAGGTACCCCACTAGTGACAGTGACCCAATCTGAGTATCTACCGTTAATAACCACCCTCTGTTTTCTGTCACTCAACCAGTAACTTACCCACATACAGACATTTTCTCCCAGTCCGAGCATTCTCATTTTATATACTAACCTTTTATGACGTACAGTGTCAAATGCTTTGGAGAAGTTCAGATATACGACATCCATTGATTCACAGCTGTCAAGTCCAGAACTTACCTCCTCATTCAAACTAATTAAATTCATTTGGCATGACCGATCCCTCATGAAGCCATGCTGATATGGTGTTATTTGCCTATTTTCATTGAGATACTCCAAGATAGCATCTCTTAGAAAACCTTCAAACAGTTTACCAACAACAGATGTTAAACTTACCGGCCTATAATTTCCAGGCTCTGTTTTTGGACCTTTTTTGAATATTGGCACCACATTTGCTATGTGCCAATCCTGTGGAACATTCCCTGTCAGTATAGAGTCCCTAAATATCATGTATATAGGACTAATGAACATTAGGTTTTTATTAAAAATATGTAGTCGCTTACCTCAGGTACATCTTCCTCATGTTATTTTTTTCCATTTGGATTCTCCTGACCTCTTTTAATTATGTAAACCAATGACTCTGGTTGGTTTCCATCCTGTATATAGCACTTTCTGTTGCTATATTCAACCAAACCCATGATGCACTTCTTTCTGTGCCATAACTGCAGCACCTGCCCTAACAACAACTAACTAGTTAATAGCCCCTCCCTCCCAGCTGGTTACATAGACACTCCATCACTACTCCTTTTGCTGCTTTGACATGCCCATGGAAATGGCATAAGAGGAAATAATAAACAGCTACATGGTCATGTGACCACCCCCCAGTACAAAAAAAAAAGGAGCAATAAAGGTAAAAGAAATACATCACAAAATTAAATCTGCCTTCATAAATGCTAATTTTAAAGGAAACCCCTTAAACCCCCAAACAGTTTTGCCCAAGCTCTACTAGAGCAATGAGTAAAGGACCTGACAGTTCTGCCCTAGCAGAGTTTGGGCAGCAGAGTGAGGGAGGAGAGCTACTTTAACCCTTTATATCTCAGGCTGTGTAGCAGCTAGTCTAGTTATGTTTGAAAGATAATAATCTAAGCTCTAAAACAAGAGCGGGAGCAAAGCATTAGCTCCTGTACATTGGGAAATTGGGTTGGGAGTGACAGCAGCTGAAAGCAGGTTTCCCATACTTTCACTCACGACCCAGTTTCTAAAGAATATATCTCCCTACCTATGGATCTTAGAATGCCAGCTTTCAAACAAGACCAGGCCCACATCTGTAGCTGTTACATGGCTTGAGATATGAACGGTTAAAACAGCCCCTCTTCAGCTGGCTGTGATGTCAGCCAGTCTGGAAGAATAGAGGGGGCAGTAGGGGAGCTGACAGGTTGTAGGGAGGAGAGAAAAAAAAACATCCTTTTTATTGACCGCAGGGGGAAGCGAGTCAGGAGACAAGCATTTGCTCATCTAATTACCCCTCAGTGCCTAATAATGCCCACCAACATAAGGGTTCTGTGCCTGTACTGCATACTGCAAACAAACATTGACTAGAATAGGACTTACTGTATCTTTTGCGGAATGTAGGCACGAATTGGAAGCCCACGGAAGCACTTTGAAGCCTTTCCATGGGCTTTCGGGTCCGTGCCTCTGCACCGCAAAAGATAAGATATTTCCTATCTCTTGCTGTATATTGCGGATCGCAGACCCATTCAAATCAGTGGCTCCACATCCTCACCACGGAGTGCACACAGCCGGTGCCAATGCAAACAGCGATCAGCATCATGGGCAAGGGCCCCTCTGTTCTTCTGCATGAGCCCTTAGGCTGTTTATTGAGGCTATATCCCAGATTTTTACCAGCATCCAGATCACGGTGTCAAATAAGTCACACCACACACTTTCACCCCTTACAGACAAGCATTAATAAAGTTCATCCTGTCCATATTCTATCTTTACCACACAACATGCAGACTGCTCTCCTAGTGATACCCGTTACACACTACAGTAATGATGAGGGCATTTCCAGAGGAGGGAAAACAGAGCCTCTAGGAGTAACGGCAACAACCCATTGCTCCTAGAGGCTCTTTTGCATAAAATAAATGTTAATTTTCACAAAAAACCAGAGCAACATACAAAGCAGGGACACACACTGTTAGCTTCAGCTGACATTAGCACATGTCTAAAGTCAGCCAGTTTAATAACAATGTTTTTCATGACAGAAGCCCTTTAGGGCTAAAATAAATTACATCACTAAGGGGTTTAATTGCACTGAAGTCCCCTAAATTGTGTACCTATGATATATACTTTAGACAAATTCAAAATCTACAATAAAGAAAAGTGACATTTTCGGAAGAGTTTTTCCAATTTGAATGTGACTGTTGGGGGTTAAGGACCAATCTCCTACTGACCCGAACACACAGTCTACAATTTAAGCTGTGCTACAGACTGTAGCACAGCTTAAATAGACTATAAAATAAAGATAATACACAGTGTATGAACATCTTTCATGGAGGATAAATCCAAAGACAAATATATACATAAACCACAGGATGTATATTATAGCTGTATTCAATTATCTGAAATAAGTAAATGGACAAATGCACTCAAGTGTAATAATAGTAATAAAGAAGTTGTGGCTTAGAAAATGTTCTTACCTACAAGAAAACAAAATGAGAATTACATCTAGAAGAAAGACTATGAGTGAATTTGATGATATAAATGATGATTAAAATAAACGGAAAAAGGAAAAAAGCTACAGTGCATTACAGTCCATGATCACATCAATGAGGGACACACTTATCTTTATATTACAATTTATTATGGGTAATTCATTTTAAGGCAATAATCATCTCACTAATGTGAAATTTTAGGCTTTATATTGTGTCTGCTTCTGGCTTCATAATTACCAAGTCCTGTGTATTAGTATTGTAACAACGATTCATGATTTTGGATATTTTCTGTACATTTGGGCTATTGAATGTAAAAATAGAAAATAGCAATAATGATACCAAATAACATAATAGCAAACCAGACACCTGAGTTTTCAAGCCAAAAACAGACAGAGACTTCTTGCTCGTTCTGGTCATGGGTGCAACTCGTATGCAAAATTGTTAGGCCAAATATAAATCCTAGATCCTGCTTTCCTCAGATAATATTTCTACACCGAGATCGGAGTGGAGAAGGTGGTGGCCGGGGGATCCTGGGTTTTACCGGGTATATCCACCACCAAGCGCTCTCCCTAAAGTACTGAATGCGAGTGCACTGCGCTTGCGTGGCCACCGCTCCTATTCATTTCTATGGGGCCGACGAAAATAGTCGAACCCGCGCTCGATTATTTTCAGCGGCCCCATAGAAATGAATGGAGGGCGGCTACGCATTCACAGTGCGCCATCCACAACTTTCGGGCCTCTGTTCTCAGTGTATGTGTGGATCCAACGGTGGACCAATGATATGTCCAATTTAAACCATCTGAATGGGAGCAGAGATGCAGTAACCAGCTTTGTCCACTGCACAATGGGCAGTGCTGTACAGTCCCAACACCAACAAAGCTGATCTGCAGGGGTGCAAGTTGTGAGGTACCCACTGATCTGATATTTATGGTCTGACCTGAGATTAAGCCATTAGTATACTGGAAATCCCCTTTAAAGCAAGAGTAGATGATTCCATGTGCTGGGAACATGCTCTATGTTTCTAATCATAGATACTTCTAGTAACATAAATCTACCTACAGTTGGCAATTAGGTCACTTTTGAGGGTATTACACACAAAGGGAATTGGAGGTACCCTGCTCTTTCTGCCCATGGAAATGATGGTAATTGGTGGTTGCTAAAAATACATAAGGGTAAAAGTTATGACAGCAGTGCTCATTTCCTAATATGCTATAATATGTGAGAAATTAGTGATGCCTTTCACAGGGGCCTAAGGAAGTTAAAGACACATGTGACATACGGTATCAAGTGTTCCTTACACAGTATGTGGACAAATGTATCAAACGTCAGCAAAGTTTCTTCTCATAATATTTAATGGCATACCTTTGTATTCCAGAATGTAATCAAATATCCTTTCTAATACAGTTCAAAAAAGGTATGCCAAGATCCAAGATACCATGTAAGCATACTCCCGGTCCATCATAGGCTGTTAATATATTTGGTGCATTCTGTATGCATATTAATTAAACATACACAACAAAACAAGTGTGAATGGAGCCTACAGTAATTAATTAAAACTATCTTGCTATAGCAACATATGCAAGATTTACGATATTGGCACTGTGAATTTAAATAGAAATCACATAATAATTTGGGTTAGGGCCATAAGCAAGGTTTACATTTTGGATCAATTAAGGGTTAAATGATAGACTACTTGAAGACAAGTTTATCAGGATACTGTTAGTTAATGTGTTGTATTGGCCAGCCATGCCCAAAACTGCTCCCCTCCCTCTAGCTGGCATAGCTGCTGCATCTCCTACCTGCTCCCAGTATTGCAGACTCTCAGACCTTTCTCCTACTTCCAATGGGTCCAGCTGCTGGAGTACCTCTATTGCTGTATGCTGGCTGTGACCTACTCCTTGCTGGCTAGGCCTCTTTCCCTCTGCATGTGTGTGTCTTCTGGCGTGCACCCTAATATGCACCAGCCAATGTTTGGCAACCTTAGGGTACTTAAGCCACCCTACCCTGTGGAAAGGAGCCTAAGCAATAGGTTTAAGTCTGCCAGTGTGCTGTTCTAGGTTTTTCTGCCTGTGTACAGACTTCTGCTTGTTTCCCATATTTGACCCCTAACTGCCTGACCTGACCTCCGCCTAATCTCCATTTAGATGTCCCTTGGTGCTCCACACTGGCGTCTCTTGATCCCTGTGGGTCAGCCGTCACTTTAACAGGGACTACTCCAAGAGGTAGTTGCCTGGTGCCCCCCTGCAGTTAAGTCAGATCTCTGTATAGGGCTTAAAAGTTTAATACCAGGAGGGTCACTTAGATAATGCGCTTAGGAATAGCCCCAAGCCAAATTTTTTCAAAGGGTACAGCAGATCCATATCTACTTTGCAACATAATAGAAGTACACATCACTGAAGGACACCAGCTTTATAATGTTGCAAACAAAGTCAAGATTTTTTATGTTGTGAGGCCAAGTTGATTTTCATTTACTTTTCACAGGGCAAGCAATGACAGGTATAAAGCTTATCTGTGAATTCAATTGAAAAGCAGTTTGATAGACAAAAACTACATTGCTCAATGCAATAGTTCAAAAATGTATCTGTTTCATTGAAAGAAGATGCTTTGGATGACTTTAATTACAATAAATGCAATATAAAAGAAAATCTGTTTGTGCACATGGACACTAGGGATGACCGAATCGACTTCGGATGAAACATTCAAAGTCGTTTCGAATAAAACTTCGTTTCAATACTGTACAGAGCGAGCCCTCCGTACACTATTAGAATGTATTGGCTTTGATAAGCCGGTTATTACTTCGCGAAGTCTTGCTAGACTTCTCATAATAACTTCAGAAATTGATTTATCCTCTAAAAAACCATTTCCCAAACTTAGGTTCGGTTCCAAATGGTACCTTGGAACCGAACACGAGTTCGGGAAATGATTTTTTTACAGTATAAATCAATTTCTGAAGTCTTTATGCGAAGTCTCACGAGACTTCGCGAAGTACCGTATTTTTCGCGAAATGGCAGTGCGTCTTATAAAGTCAACGCTGACATTTTTACTTTGCTGACACTGATACATCGCCGGTCGCTATGCTGCACAGTGGGGCCTGCGATGTATCAGCGGGGAGGGGGGAGGAACTGGAGGCCGGCAACTCGCGGCTTGGCCCGATGCAGTTACTGTACCCTGTTACACCGCAATGTTCATATGTAAAGTGTAGTCATCATGTAATCCTAATTAAAGTAGCGCAATCCTCTGCAGTAGTAATTACTATCAAACTACAGTAGCAGGCAGGCTGGCTGGCAGCTTAACGTAATTAATGAAGCAGGAGGAGCAGGCGCGTGATGGAGCGAGTGACGTTACGCTGCTGGTCGGCCTGCCTGCTACGGTAGTTTGATACTAAGTACTACTGCAGAGGATTGCGCTACTTTATTTAGGATTACATGATGACTACACTTTACATATGAACATTGCTGTGCGCAGGCCCGGTGTATTGGGGGTCACTGTTTATACAGGGACACTTATGGGGGATCTGTGGATTACACATATATAGCATAAGATCCCCACAGATCCTCCCATAACACTGTCATCCATAAATATCCTCATAACAATAATATCCACAGATCCTCATAACAATGTCATCCACAAATCCTCCATAACAGTGTCATCCACAGATGCCCCCCTAAAAGTGTCATCTACAGATCCCAGATAAGAGTGCGTCATCCTTAGATGCCCCCATAACAGTGCGTCATCCACAGATGCCCCATAACAGTGTGTCATCCACAGATCCCCCATAATAGTGCATCATCCACAGATCCCCCATAACAGTGTCATCCACAGATCCCCCATAACAGTGCGTCATCCACAGATCCCCCATAATAGTGTCATCCGCAGACCACCATTAGTTCAAAACCCACCAAAAGCACACCTTTTAGTTCAAGATCTTTTCTTATTTTCCTCCTCAAAAACCTAGGTGCGTCTTATCATCAGGTATGACTTATAAAGCGAAAAATACGGCGAAACTTCGGCTCATCGGAGCCAATACATTCTAATACTGTACGGAGAAAGCGCTAAGCAGTATTGAAGCTAAGTTTTTGCGAATCGATTCGCTCATCCCTAATGGACACATCAGCAGGCACTGCAACAAAGAACTGTTTGTAACTATCTTGTACTAATGGCTATTCTATTTATCCCTTAAAGGTGACGTGTCATCTGAAAATGACCAATTGTTTAAATGTTTTCTGTTAAATATTTTCTACAATTAGCTCAGTTTCTTTTAATATTTTCGATGTTTCAATATTTAAAAAATGTATATAATATATAATTTTTATATAATATATACAATTTTTTTTATAATATATACAATTTTTGCACTGGCCTATAGTCTAATAATAGGTCATGATTTCCAGTCTGTACAGGTAACTTTTCATTAGCACTCATATTCTTACAAACAGAATTACAATTACAGTTATCACCTCTGTATAGATAACACTATTCACTATTGGTGATGTCACAGGTTATCTGCTCCCTTACAAACCTAGAAAACTCTCTCATAGAAGTCAATAGGGCCTCCTTCTATCCATTTTGTATATGGCCCATGTAGCTTCTCTCAAAGAACAGAGAAGTCTTAACTAGTGTTGAGCAAACTTGCAAATTTGCAAGTTCGGCATTTGGGTTCAGGTTATCCAAGAATTCCGTAATGGATTCCGTTACCATGGACCATAACGGAATTTTATGACAGCATGCACCACAGAAACCTATATGCTTCCGTTGTTTATGCTGTCATAGAATGGGCCAGTTTTTTATGAGCCATAACCTTTTAAATTTTTTGTGAAATTGGAAAAAAAATCTTTTCCACCATGGTTTTTGGGTTTTATTTTTACCATATTCACTATGTGCTGAAAATGAAAACTGTGGGTCAGTGCAGTTACATTAATACCAAATGTATATACTGTAGTTTTACTACTAAAAATTACAGACCTTCAAAAAATATTTTTGCATCACTATATTCTGTCCAAATGTATTTCTTTTTCTATTTACAGAGCCGTTTGAGGGAACATTTAGATGAAATAATTGTTGTTAACAGTGATATCTGTGAGAAATATTCGGATGAAATCATTGTTCATTACACTGGTATCTGTGGGGAATATTTCTGTAACAATGCTGATTGTGCACAGAACTGCAGGACTAGACTCCACCTACAGCAGCCGCAATGGCTCTCTGTACTCAGATAAACCGAGGACTTAGGTCTCATGAACACGAACTTATTTTCTTTTTGTTTCGTTTCACTTCAATGGATCCGCAAAAACAACGGAAATCACTCCGTGTGCATTCCGTTTCCGTATGTCTGCTTGGCTGTTCCGTAAAAAAGTAGTGCATGTCCTAATTGTCTGCAAATCATGGTCTGTGGCTCCATTCATGTCAATGGGTCCGCAAAAAAAACGGAATGCATACGGACCACATCCGTATGCATTTATATGCCATCCGTATTTTGTGGATCCATGCCCACTTTGTCTATATGTTTACTGTTTGCAAACATTACAGTACATTACAGTAATGATTACAGTTTTTTTGTTTCCGTGTGCGTTCCACAAAAACGGATTATATAAAGAAACCATACGGATATGTTTTGTGGAATAAAGGAACGGATGCAGACACAAAACATAAAAAAAACTCAGATACAGAACAACGGATCCGTGAAAGACGGACCACAAAACTACAACGGTCTTGTGCATAAGCCCTTAAAGTTTTTTTTGGGAATGATTTTAAATGGCTGTAACCTTTGCCTTCACTTGCAGAGCTTCCATGGATAGTGAGTGGGCGAGGCCTCACCACACTCTGCACTACTCTATAATAGATGGTAATGATGTGATCCTGCCTAGGATATGCCATCATGGCTGAGCAGCCTGACAGGGAGACTAACTAATGTATAGTATATGCAAGTGCTAGAGTGTAATGAGGTTCTGCTCTCTGGGAAAAATGGCTGCAGTAGGTAAAGTCCAGTACTGCAGTTCTGTACAAAATCATCATTGTTACAGAAATATTCTCCACAGACACCACTGTTAGCAATAATGATTCGGCAGCACATATACTAGAATTGGAACAATAATGATTTAATCCAAATATACCCTGTCTTTCACATTCTCGTTGACTGTGTATGATATCACATTTTCAACAAAATAAGTATTTTTCGAAGAATACACAATAATGTCTCTTCCACTTTTATAAAATGCTTTAATATTTAAAATAACATTACTTAATAAATGAAATGCCTTTTTTAATTATTCAAACCAAATGACTAATGATGTTCAGGGTTATATAATCAGTGGGGTTTTGATGTTCTATTCTCTTTAATCACCTTCTTTAGATCCCATTTTTATACTTTTCTGAACCTACCTCAGATATTATCAAAACATTTTTTTTTTGCATTTCAGTTTGCACATTAGTAGGCTTAATAAAATATGTGCTGCAATGTATCCATCTGAACATCTTAATCTGGTCATTTACAAGGTAACAATTGATAACAGCAGGGGTTTAAAAAGCTGATAACAATTTCTATTTTAAAGCCTCAGTTATCGTATAATGACTATAGCGCAAAGAGGAATATTGTACAGTCTTATGAAGTTTAATGAAATAGAAAGATTGTGGGGCATTCACAAGATTAATAAAACAATTATCTTAATTGTGATGAGAGCTTTAATACATTATTTTTTATAAGATTGGCTGTGGCTATCATGTTTGGTGTGACTAGTTAAAATTAAATATTTCATGTCTTGATGATTAGAAGCTTGATGATTAGGGAAAATTCATGGCAAATTGTTCTTTATGATAAACTTCTTTATAAATGGCATGATCCATTATTCCCTTCAACAACTGATTACACTTAAAGGGGTTCTCCGGGCTTTTACTATTGATGACCTATCTTCAGGATAGGTCATCAATATCAGATCAGCAGTGGTCCGACACCCCCGCTGATCAGCTTTATGAGGAGACAACGTGCGCAGTGTGCACGTGCCGTCTCCCGTCTCTCTTCCTGCTCGCTGCTGCTATGTCTATGGCAAAGCAGCAGAGAGCAGGAAGAGAGAAGGGAGACGGTGCACGCCATCTCCTCATACAGCTGATCCGCGGGGGTGTCGGACCACCGCTGATCTGATATTGATGACCTATCCTGAGGATAGGTTATCAATATTAAAAGCTTGAAGAACCCCTTTAAGGCCCCTTTAGGCTTTTTTCGGCTGGGAACAGTCTGCTGGATCTGTCACTGCCAGGTACTGCCGGAATTCATCCGGACCCATTAACTAGAATGGGGACAGGCAGAAATCCAGCTGCAGCACGCTAAATATGACGAGATTCGTCTGGCCGATTCTCAGCATGTTTGCCGCGTTGTGGCAGGATCTTCGCCGGTCCCAATCGGCTCAATTAGTTCAAGCCTAGTCATCAATATCGTAGCACTGCACAGCCTCTTTAAGGTGTTTTCTGGCCTAGTCATTAACCCCTTCCCGACCACCATACGCTATATATGTTGGCGGTCGGGACTTTAACCCCTTATGGACTGGGCTCATTTTCACTTTAAGGACCAGGCCATTTTTTGCAAATCTGACCAGTGTCAATTTATGTGTGAATAACTTTAAGACGCTTTACCCTTTTCCAGGCCATTCGGAGATTGTTTTTTCATCACATATTGTACTTCATGAAACTGGTAAAATGGAGTAAAACATTTTTATTTTTATTTATAAAAAAAATACCAAATTTACCAAAAATTTTGAAAAATTTGCAAATTTCTAAGTTTCAATTTCTCTACTTCTATAATACATAGTAATACCTCCAATAAAGGTTATTACTGTACATTCCCCATATGTCGACTTCATGTTTGGATCATTTTGGGAATGCCATTTTTTTGGGGGGGATGTTTAGAAGTTTAAAAGGAAATCTTGAAATTTTTCAGAAATTTACCAAAACCCACTTTTTAGGGACCAGTTCAGGTCTGAAGTCACTTTGTGAGGCTTAGATAATAGAAACCACCCCAAAATGACCCAATTTTAGAAACTACACCCCTCAAGGTATTCAAAACTGATTTTACAAACTTTGTTAACCCTTTAGGTGTTCCACAAGAGTTATTGGCAAATGGAGATGAAATTTCAGAATTTCAATTTTTTGTCAAATTTTCCATTTTAATCCATTTTTTACAGTAAAAAATTAAGGGTTAACAGCCAAACAAAACTCAATATTTATTATCCTGATTCTGTAGTTTGCAGAAACACCCCACATGTGGTCGGTTTTTGGAAGGCAGATTTTGCTGGACTGGTTTTTAGACACCATGTCTAATTTGAAGCCCCCCTGATGCACCCCTACAGTAGAAACTCCCAAGAAGTGACCCCATTTTGGAAACTACGGGTCCTGCAAAGAACAAGCCCTCATACAGCTATGTGAACAGAAAAATAAAAAAGTGATGGCTTTGGGAAGGCTAGGAGTAAAAGACGAAAACTAAAGAACGGAAATCGGTCGCCCAGTTATGAAAGGGTTAAAAGGATTTCAGAACGAAAAGAGGCTTCCTCTTAGAATGGCTTATTGTAGGACAGTGTAGCAAAAGAGTACTAACCACTTAAATATTTTTCTTAAAGGGGTATTCCCATCACAGACAATGGGGGCATATCGCTAGGTTATGCCCCCATTGTCTGATAGGTGCGGTTCTCACCTCTGGGGCCCGCATCTACAAGGAGAATGGAGTGGGGAAATGAATGGAGGGCGCACTGCATATGCGCAGCCGCTCTCCATTCATTTCTATGGGGCCGACGAAAATAGCCCAGCTCTCGGCTATTTCCGTCTGCCCCATAGAAATGAATGGGAGCAGGGGGGAGCAGCGCTTGGTGGTGGACGGACCCTGGGAAATCCGGGGTCCTCCAGCCACAGCTCTCCCCGCTCCGTTCACGTTGTGGGACCCGCACCTATTAGACAATGGGGGTATAACCTAGCGATATGCCCCCATTGTCTGTAATGGGAATACCCCTTTAATATCTTTATTTATATGTATTTTTACTGCACCTTCATAGGTTTTATGTCTTGTTCATTTTGTGATATTCTGGCTATTCAGCGTGCGCATTATTTATGCATCTTTTAGCATTATCATATTTTAATGATTTTTTATCACTGTTAATCAGCCAAGGAATATTCATGGTGACTGTGCCATGGTGTGCAGAGACAAAACCTTCTTTAAATGTCCTTTATTACAATAGATGAGAATAGAAGCATATTATTCCAAACCATTAATAATACAAGATGTGATTCAGTGTAAATCATATTGATTATTTCTCCATCACACAATCCCACATCTTTAAACCCATGAACTTGTGGTTTGATTTTATGTGTGGATTGCCACATCCTGCTATGAAATAGATTGTATAATCTTGTGGAAATGTAAAGACAGAAGATGAATTGCTAAAGGTCAAACAACATATTGATTTTAAATGCCGTTCATGCAGAATAAAAAGCGATTCTCACTTACTTTACATCTTCTGTACAAATGCACATTCATTTTTCTAATATCTATATGTATAATCTCTCTCTTGTATTATCCATACATCCATCTAGTCTTTTATCCAGCACAGGCCTTAGATTAGATATTGTCATGTGCACACACACATATATGTTGTGTATGTTGCACAGAGGAGCAGTCTGTCTGTATTTTGCTTGTGCTTGCAGCATGTTAGTACCACCATACCAAAATCTGAAAAATACAGAAACAGAACCAAGCTCAGTACATAAATACAGTGAAGTGCTAATACCAAGCTTATTACATACATATGGTACCAGAACCAAGAACTGTACATTAATACAGTGCAAGAACCGAAGTAAGTAAAATAGTACAGAAGCAGAATGAAGTTAAATACATAAATACAGGTTGTCGAGTTTCCGATGTTGATGACCTATCCTCAAGATAGGTCATCAATATTAGATCTGGTACTGATTAGTTTACCTATCTTGAGGATAGATCATAATATCGGAAACCAGACAGCCACTTCTGGCTCTGTATACACATGCGCCAAGGGCTGTGCAGTACAGTTGATGATGATACGCAACACAAAAGGGCCCAGGCGGTGCAGGCGCAAAAATAGTGGTGAGGTGCATTTGCCTGAGTTTTCCAGCAGTTACTTGATGACATTGTGAGAGGAGGCGAAGAGGAGAGTAGTGGGGCTCCATTCAGATAGGAGTATGTAAGCTAGAGGGCACCAAGGAACAGTTTAAATAGTGTATTAGTGGTGACAGATTCCCTTAAAAAAGTGTTGTACAAAAATAAAAATTTTAAGTAAGAAAGCACTCATTTCCCCCCTCAAGCCATTTACTAGTAAAATTTTTTTTTAAATAAACAAATAAAAATAGACATATTAGGTATCGCATCCATAATGACTTACTGAGGTAACCTCGCCTCACGAAGACCAACCATACTATCGAGGATCAAAAAGTCATATGTACCCCAAAATGATACCAATAAAAATGACACCTCATTCCGCAAAAAATGAGTCCTCACACAAGACCATCACCATAAATATAAAAAAATATGTCTCTCAGGCGAAATTGTACTGACCAGCACGGTGTATGCTGCAATAACAAAACCTAAAAAGCAATGGCAGAATTGCTGCCTTTTCTTTATCCTGTTTCTCAAAAAGCTAAATAAAAAGTGATCATATGTACCCCAAAATAATACCAATGATAGTGACAACTCATCCTGCAAAAAAACAAGCCCTCACAACAACAAAAATAAAAAGTATGCGTGTCAGAAAATTGCTTTACTGGCACCCAGAGGCTCTTCAAATGCAAAATGGTGCCTGTAAACCAATCCACCAAAATTTTGCGCTGTAAAATCCAAAAGCTGGTCTTTCCCTTTGGAAGCCTGCAGCATAAAAAAAAGCTGCACTTTACACCCACATTTATATCATTTCAGTACCCAGTAGATCCTGCCTAACAATTTAAAGTTTCTCTCAGATGATACAAGCAGGGCAGAACATATATCTACATACAATTGTCAGCATAAGAGGAGTAAATCTCCAGATTGGGCCTCAGATGCACATGGTTCTCTTTTAGTCCTGAGCCTGCTCATACATTCAGGCAAAAGAATAGGGCCACATATAGGGTGTTTCTAAAACCAGGAAACACAGCATTATAGTAAAAGGGCTGAGTTTTCACACTGGCACACAATAGGCACAACATATTGGGCACTAAAATGGAATATCTGTAAAACATTTTAATTTTGACTTTGTACCATCTGCTGTGCGTTATTTTTTTCAAAACAAAAATGCTCACTCCATTCCTTGGTAAACTGTGTAATGGGTTGTGGTTTTCAAAATAGAGTCACTTCCTAGGGGTTCCTTTCTTTTTTTAAAGAACTTCAGAGCCTGTCAGCCAGCGATGTATGAATCTCCAAACTAGACTTCAAATGCGCATGGTACTCTTTCTGTTCCAAACACTACAGTTGATGACCACCTGTGGGGTGTCACCATATTCAGTAGATAATGGGTAACAAATTGTTGGGTCCTTTTCTCCTGTTACCCCTTGTGAAAATAAGAAATCTGGGGCTAAAGCAACATTTATTTGGAAAAAAAATTATTTTTCATTTTCACAGCCAAGTGTTTCTAAATTGTATGAAACGCCTCTGGGGTCAAAGCACTCACAACACCCCTAATAAATTGGGTGTAGTTTCCAAAATGACTTCACTGTTTGGTGCTTTCCACTGTAGGATTACTTCAGGGTCTCTTGAAATGTGACATTGCAGGCAAAAACCATTCCAATAAAATCTGCCCTCAAAAACCCATATGGCGTTCCTTCTCTTCTGAACCATGCGGAGTGCCCATGCAGCAGTTTACAACCATATGTGGGGGGTTTCTGTAAACTTCAGAATCAGGGTAATAAATTTGGAGGTTTGTTTTGGGGTTTATTAACCCTTGGTGTGTTACAAAAAAAAATGGACTAAAATCTGCAAAAAAAGTGAAATTTTAAAATTTCACCACCATTTTGTGTTAATTCTCGTTAAATATCTCAAGGGTAAACAAAGTTTGTACAATCAGTTTTGAATAATTTGAGGATTGTAGTTTCTAAAATGGAGTCATTTATGGGTGGTCACTATTATGTAAACCCCTCAATGTCACTTAAGAACTGAATTGGTCCAAAAATGTGAAAAATTGCTTCTAAAATTCTAAGCCTAAAAATAATAAATTTTTCCAAAAAATTTTTTTTAACCCCTTAAGGACTCGGACCTATTTCACCTTAAGGACTCGGCCATTTTTTGCAAATCTGACCAGTGTCACTTTATGTGGTGATAACCTATAAAATGCTTTTTTTTATCCAGGCCATTCTGAGATTGTTTTTTCGTCACATATTGTACTTCATGACAGTGGTAAAATGAAGTCGAAAAATTTCATTTTTATTTATAAAAAAATATCAAATTTACTAAGTTACAAGGCTTAGAAGTTTAGAAGCAAATCTTGAAATTTTTCAGAAATTTTCAAAAGCCCACTTTTTAGGGACCAGTTCAGGTCTGAAGTCACTTTGTGAGGCTTACATAATAGAAACCACCCAAAAATGACCCCATTCTAGAAACAACACCCCTCAAGGTATTCAAAACTGATTTTACAAACGTCATTAACCCTTTAGGTTTTCAACAACAGTTAATGGCAAATTAAGATAAAATTTCAGAATTTCGATTTTTTGGAAAATTTTCCGTTTGAATCCATTTTTTCCAGTAACAAAGCAAGGGTTAACAGCCAAACAAAACTTAAGATTTATTGCCCCGTTTCTGTAGTTTGCAGAAATACCCCATATGTGGGCGTAAACTGCTGTATGGCCAAACGGCAGGGCGTAGAAGGAAAGGAGCGCCGTGTGGTTTTTGGAAGGTGGATTTTGCTGGACTGGATTTTTGACACCATGTCCCATTTGAAGCCCCCCGATGCACCCCTAGAGTAGAAACTCCAAAAAAGTGACTCCATCTAAGAAACTACACCCCTGAAGGTATTCAAAACCGATTTTACAAACTTTGTTAACCCTTTAGGTGTTCCACAAGAGTTATTGGCAAATGGAGATGAAATTTCAGAATTTCTATTTTTTGTTACCTTGCCTCAAAAAAAGTGTAATATAGAGCAACCAAAAATCATATTTACCCTAAAATAATACAAACAAAACTGCTATCTTATCCCGTACTTTCCAAAATGGGGTCACTTTTTTGGAGTTTCTACTGTAGGGGTGCATCAGGGAGGCTTCAAATGGGACATAGTATCAAAAACCAGTCCAGCAAAATCTGCCTTTCAAAAACCATATAGCATTCTCTTCCTTCTATGCCCTGCCGTTTGGCCATACAGCAGTTTACGACCACATATGGGGTGTTTCTGCAAACTAGAGAATCGGGGCAATATATATTAAGTTTTGTTTGGCTGTTAACCCTTGCTTTGTTACTGGAGAAATTGATTAAAATGGAAAATTTGCAAAAAATTGCTATTTTCGAACCGTTTTTATTTTTTGTTATTTACATCGTTGAACTGACAGGTTAGATTGTGTGCTATTTCTATACAGCAGGTTGCTACGGATGCGGCAATACCAAATATGGCTAATTTTTGGGGGGTTTTGTTTCAGTTTTACATAATACAGCATTTTTGAAAAAAATGATTTTTTAGTGTCTTCACATTCTGAAAGCCATATTTTATTTTTATTTTTTGGGCGACTGTCTTATGTAGGGGCTAATTTTTTGTGGTATGAGATGTTGGGTTTGATTGGAACTATCTTGGGGTGCATATGACATTTTGGTCGCTTGCTATACACTTTTTGTGATGTAAGATGACAAAAATGGCTTTTGACACCGTATTTTTTTTTTTTATTGTGTTCACCTGACGGGTTTGGTCATGTGTTTTTTTTATAGAGCAGGTTGCGACGGACGCGCCGATACCAAATATGTATACTTTTTATTTATTTATTTAAGTTTTACACAATATTATCATTTTTTAAAACAAAACAAATCATGTTTTAGTGTCTCCATAGTCTGAGAGCCCGATTTTTTTTGGGGGGTGATTGTCCTATGTGGGGTATCATTTTTTGCGGGATGAAATGACGGTTTGATTGGCACTATTTTTGGGTGCATATAACTTTTTGATCGCTTGCTATTACAGTTTTTGAGATGTGAGGTGACAAAAATGTTTTTTTTTACATTGTTTTTATTTTATTTTTTTAACAGTATTTACCTGAGGGGTTAGATAAGGTGATATTTTTATAGAGCAGGTTTTTACGGACGCGGCGATACATAATATGTATACTTTTTATTTATTTATTTTACTTTAACACAATAATAGCATTTTAGAAAAAAAAATTATGTTTTAGTGTCTCCATAGTCTGAGAGCCATATTTTTTTATTTTTTGGGGCGATTGTCCTATGTAAGGACTTATTTTTTGCACGATGAGGTGGCGGTTTTATTGGTACTATTTTGGGAGGCATACGCCTTTGTGATCACTTAGTATTACACTTTTTGTGATGCAAGGTGACAAAAAATTGCTTTTTTAAACCATTTTTTGGGGGTTTTTTTTACGGTATTTGCGTGAGGGGTTAGGTCATGTGAGATTTTTACGGACGCGGCGATACCTAATATGTGTAGTGTATTTGATTTTTTTAATTTTTATTCAGTGATATGTATTTTTCTTTTTTTTCACTTTTTTGACATTTTTTTTTGACCCAGACCCACTTGGTTCTTGTAGATCCAGTGGATATGCTGTCTATATAATACAGTAAGTACACTATATAGTGTACTTACTGTATTTTTTACTTTACAAAGTCTGAATAGGCTTTTGCCTTTAGCAAAAGCCCATTCAGAGTTTCAGTGCCATGGAGAGCAGGATGCTTCTGAAAGCGTCCTGCTGCCATGGTAACCATCACCCGCTACCATAACAGAGCAGCGGGTGATGGGAAGAGAGGTGAGCTCCCTCCCTCTGCTATCCTATCCTGTTGGGGGGCTGCAAAGGTACAGCAGCCCCCCGATGGGAGAGGGAGGGAGCTCCCTCCATGTTAACACCTTCTATACCGCGGTCCGTACGGACCTCGGTATAGAAGGGGTTAAACTGCTGACATGTGCAGCACAGATGTCAGCAGTTTATAGCAGGGGGTCAGCAATGTGCTGACCCCCTGCTATACCCACTAGACACCAGGGAAAGCATTTGAAAGGAGGCGGGCGGGGGATCGCAAGACGGGGGATCGCCTCCCGCGCCGCCCACCGCAGCACCGCCCGCAATCCCGCCCGCAATCCCGTGCCCAGGGGGACACTAATATGGCGGGGTGCAGGGGGTGTTTAATATTTATAAGTTTGGGGCATATTTTAGTCTCTGATCCCCGCGGTCACAGACCGCGGGGATCAGAGACTACAGAAAGCGCAGCAAACCGCAGGTCTGAATTGACCTGCGGTTTGCTGCGATCACTGACATGGGGGGGTCACAGGACCCCCCTGGGCATTGTGCCAAGGTGCCTGCTGATTGATTGCAGCAGGCATCTTGTTCCGATCACCGCCACGTGCGCAGCGGTGATCGGATATTAGCAGGGTGTACATGTACGCCCTGGGTCCTTAAGTACCAGGACACAAGGGCGTGCATGTACACCCTGCGTCCTAAAGAGGTTAAAAAAAGGTAAGGGTACTTTGACACATGTTGTACTTTTATTCCGCCTGCCTCTCGGCATGTATGCCATGCTGCAACCAGAACTCCGGCCCGCCCCCATTGTAGTCAATGGGGCCAAAGTGGTAGTCTGCGGGCATGCGTGCACTAGCTGCAGCACCGATCCGACATGCTGTTCACCCGCCGGAACAGCCTGCCAGAGCTCTTTGCCGCTAGTGTAAAACTAGCCTAAAACATATGTCGACTTAAATTTACCACTAACATGAAGTACCATGTGTCACGAAAAAACTGTTTCAGAATCGCTTGGATAAGTAAAAGTGTTCCAAAGTTATTGCCACATAAAGTTATACATGTCAAATTTGCAAAATAAGACAGGTTCAGGAAGGTGAAAAATGGCAGGGTACTGAAGGGACCAGAGCCAGAGCCAGAACAAAGCTCATATCATTAATGCCTCACCAGTACCAACCTTTGAACATTAATACATCACCAGAACCAAGTTCATGCTGTAGATACAGGTCCTGTACCAAGCTCATAAAATAAATACAGAACCAAGCTCAGTAAATAAATTAACACCATAACATAAGTTCAGTACCGGAAGCACGCTATTTACACAAATACAGCACCAGATCAAAGCTCATAACATAAATACATCAGAAACATGGATATGAAGCATATATAGCACCTGAATAATGGCCATAACACAAACATATCACCAGAAGCAAACTCAGTATAGAGATCAATTAAATGTAATAGCTCATACTCTGTGCCTCCTGAATAAAAACTGACCACAATGTGTCCAAATTTAAAAAATGCCCTCACTGTAATCCCAAATAAAAAAAGGCCCCGTGGTGCCACTACCATGCTGCCTGATAATTAAAAAACAATGTCCCCAGTGTGTTCCCTGAACAAATGTAAGGACAAAACAAAAAGTTATTGTCATGCTCGTGTGTCGGAGGAAAACACCACACCAAGCATAGGAGGGAAAGGGGATACCGGAATAAGGCCTGGAAACTAAGGTAGGAAGATGGACACCCCCTAGTGAAAACCCTAACTCCAGTCTGGACAGACTACCAGTATGAACAGGCCCCAAAGGTAGTACACCGGATACCTAGAATGCTATCTCACCCTATAGGACCCTTGAACTAATGTCAGGACTGAGTCTACCTGTTACTCCAAAGGGAAGGACGAACAGGAGTCTCTCTCAGGCCTAATGACAAACAACAGGGGAAGACAACACACACATGTATATATAAACAAAATACAAAAGGGAACGGAAACACTTATCTTCAATGAAGCTTTGGTAACGCCAGGAACTCAGCGGAAAACCAAACACAAGCTAACCACAAGTCCAACAGAAGCTATAGACCGCAAAGCATAGTGGGAGAAACAACAATAAATAGAAAAGGTAAAATGACCACAATAGCCACACCTCTGGAAAGATGGTGTGGCAAGCACCAGACACAACACAGATGTCATTTGATCAAAGAGTAAAACATATCAAATTAAGCCACGTGTTGCCAGTCTCACAGATCTCCTACCACCTGTCGTGGGATTGTTCGTATGTCTTGGTACGTCCGTGACAGTTATGCCTCTGTCACAAACGTTCCCATGACAGGTTCCAGGAGATCAGAGAGACTGGAAACACGTGGGTTAATCTGACGGGTTCCTCATGGATCATTTCTGTCTGTGTTGTTTTGGTAATGACCACGCCCCTTTCAGGTGTTGTTGATATGGTCATTTAACCTCCCCTATTTATTACTGCTTACTAGTGTTGAGCGAGCAGTTCGAGCATCGTTCGGGTTCGTACCGAATTTTGGGGTGTCCGGGACACGGACCCGAACCCGGACATTTTCAAAAAAGTTCGGGTTCGGGTTCGATGTTCGTCGATTACTTCCCGCTTTCTGAAGGGCTGCACAGCAGCCAATCAGCTAGCGTTTTACTTCTTGCCCTAAGAGCCCATCACAGCCATGCCTACTAATGGCATGGCTGTGATTGGCCAAGTGCAGCATGTGACCCAGCCTCTATTTAAGTTGGAGTCACGTAGCGCCGCACGTCACACTGCTCTGATTAGTGTAGGGAGAGGACGCAGCTACTGTCAGGGCGAGAATAGGCAGGGTAAAGTCAGCAACAGCACCTAATGAAAGGATCGATCTACAGCTGTGAATGATTGAGCTTCTGCTAGTTACTTGCTCACTGGTTTTTAGGCTGCACAGAGCGTTTTTCTGTCACTTTCTTATGGGTTGATCGGTGGCCATTTTGTGACTTGTGGTGCACCAGAACAAGCTGCCACCAAGTCCATCAATCCATCAATACTAGTTTTTATTTGCTATATCCTACATCAGGGGCTTGGCTGTGCTAATTGTCACCCCTAGAAACTCAGGATAGCAATTTCTATATTTTATTAAGGGGTTAAATACATTTGCCCAAATACCAATCCCCTAAATCTGGTGTTCCAGCTTTGGCTAGACAAGTATAATACTGTCTGCTGTCTGGCAAAGGATAGATTATTTTCTGTGGTGAAATTCAATTGCCAAAATAGCAATACCCTGAATCTGGTGTCCCAGCTGTTGCAGGCAAAGTTTCATAGTGTCCACCAAAACATATATTTTGTTCTGGGGTGAAATTAATTTGCCAAAATAGCAATACCCTGAATCTGGTGTCCCAGCTGTTGCAGGCCAGGTTTCATAGTGTCCGCCAAAACATATATTTTGTTCTGGGGTGAAATTAATTTGCCAAAATAGCAATACCCTGAATCTGGTGTCCCAGCTGTTGCAGGCCAGGATTCATAGTGTCCGCCAAAACATATATTTTGTTCTGGGGTGAAATTAATTTGCCAAAATAGCAATACCCTGAATCTGCAGGCCCAGCTGTTGCAGGCAAAGTTTCATAGTGTCCACCAAAACATATATTTTGTTCTGGGGTGAAATTAATTTGCCAAAATAGCAATACCCTGAATCTGGTGTCCCAGCTGTTGCAGGCCAGGTTTCATAGTGTCCGCCAAAACATATATTTTGTTCTGGGGTGAAATTCAATTGCCAAAATAGCAATACCCTGAATCTGGTGTCCCAGCTGTTGCAGGCCAAGATTCATAGTGTCCGTAAAAACATATATTTTGTTCTGGGGTGAAATTCAATTGCCAAAATAGCAATACCCTGAATCTGGTGTCCCAGCTGTTGCAGGCCAAGATTCATAGTGTCCGCCAAAACATATATTTTGTTCTGGGGTGAAATTCAATTGCCAAAATAGCAATACCATAAATCAGTGGTTTCAGCTGTGGCTGGCAAAATATAATAGTGTCCGCCAAAACATATATTTTGTTCTGGGGTGAAATTCAATTGCCAAAATAGCAATACCCTGAATCTGGTGTCCCAGCTGTTGCAGGCCAAGATTCATAGTGTCCGCCAAAACATATATTTTGTTCTGGGGTGAAATTCAATTGCCAAAATAGCAATACCCTGAATCTGGTGTCCCAGCTGTTGCAGGCCAAGATTCATAGTGTCCGCCAAAACATATATTTTGTTCTGGGTGAAATTCAATTGCCAAAATAGCAATACCCTGAATCTGGTGTCCCAGCTGTTGCAGGCCAAGATTCATAGTGTCCGCAAAAACATATATTTTGTTCTGGGGTGAAATTCAATTGCCAAAATAGCAATACCCTGAATCTGGTGTCCCAGCTTTTGCAGGCCAAGATTCATAGTGTCCGCCAAAACATATATTTTGTTCTGGGGTGAAATTCAATTGCCAAAATAGCAATACCATAAATCAGTGGTTTCAGCTGTGGCTGGCAAAATATAATAGTGTCCGCCAAAACATATATTTTGTTCTGGGGTTAAATTCAATTGCCAAAATAGCAATACCCTGAATCTGGTGTTCGAGCTGTTGCAGGCCAATTGTAAATCTGTCCATAAAAGGATACCTTTTATCCAGGGCCTAAATACTAGCCCTAAAAGAGATATTCCCCTAAATCAGTGGTTACTACTGTGCCTGGATTAGTGTAATACGCTACATAAAAAATAGGCAGATAGTGTTAGGTGCCTGTAAAAAAAGGCCTGAATTTGAAATCAATACATTGGGCCAAATATTTTTTTTCTTATTGTGGTGCTTGGTGAACGGTAACAATGAGGAAAACATCTAGTAAGGGACGCGGACGCGGTCGTGGTGGTGTTAGTGTACCCTCTTGTGCAGGGAGAGGACGTGGCCATTCTGCCACAGCCACACGTCCTAGTAAACCAACTACCTCAGGTTCCAGTACCCGCCAGAATTTACAGCGATATTTGGTGGGGCCCAATGCCGTTCTAAGGATGGTAAGGCCTGAGCAGGTACAGGCGCTAGTCAATTGGGTGGCTGACAGTGGATCCAGCATGTTCACAACATTATCTATCACCCAGTCTTCTGCTGAAAGCGCACAGGTGGCACCTGAAAACCAAGCCCATCAGTCACATCACCCCCATGCATATCAGGGAACCTGTCTGAGCCTCAAGTTGTGCAGCAGTCTCTTATGCTGTTTGAAGACTCTGCTGGCAGGGTTTCCCAAGGGAATCCACCTAGCCGTTCCCCAGTGGTGGAAGACATAGAATGCACTGATGCACAACCACTGATGTTTCCTGATGATGAGGACATGGGAATACCACCTCATCGGAGTCCGCACGTCTCTGATGATGACGAAACACAGGTGCCAACTGCTGTGTCTTTCTGCAGTGTGCAGACCGAACAGGAGGTCAGGGAGGAAGACTGTGTGGAAGACGATGCAGGGGACGATGAGGTCCTAGACCCCACATGGAATGAAGGTCGTGCCACAGACTTTCATAGTTCAAAGGAAGAGGCAGTGGTGAGACCGAGCCAACAGGGTAGCAAAAGAGAGAGCAGGGGGCAAAAGCTGAACAGTCGCCTCCAAGAGAGTTCGCCTGCTACTGGCCACCGCCACCAGGGACCGAGCACCCCAAAGGCAGCTTCAAGGAGTTCCCTGGCATGGCACTTCTTTAAACAATGTGCTGACGACAAGACCCGAGTGGTTTGCACGCTGTGCCATCAGAGCCTGAAGCGAGGCATTAACGTTCTGAACCTTAGCACAACCTGCATGACCAGGCATCTACATGCTAAGCATGAACTGCAGTGGAGTAAACACCTTAAAAGCAAGGAACTCACTCTGGCTCCCCCTGCTCCCTCTTCTGCTGCTGCCTCGGCCTCTTCCTCCGCCTCGGGAGGAATGTTGGCACCTGCCGCCCACCAAACAGAGGATGTGCCACCGACACCACCACCTGCGTCACCAAGCATCTCCACCATGTCACACGGCAGCGTTCAGCTCTCCATCTCACAAACCTTGGAAAGAAAGCGTAAATTCCCACCTAGCCACGCTCGAGCCCTGGGCCTGAATACCAGCATTTCTAAACTACTGACCTTTGAAATGCTGTCATTCAGGCTGGTGGACACAGACAGCTTCAAACAGCTGATGCCCATGGCTGTCCCACAGTATGTTGTTCCCAGCCGCCACTACTTCTCCAAGACAGCCGTGCCTTCCCTGCACAACCAAGTATCCGATAAAATCAAGTGTGCACTGCGCAACGCCATCTGTGGCAAGGTCCACCTAACTACAGATACGTGGACCAGTAAGCACGGCCAGGGATGCTATATCTCCCTAACAGCACACTGGGTAAATGTAGTGGTGGCTGGGCCGCAGGCGGAGAGTTCCTTGGCGCACGTCCTTCCGCCGCCAAGGATCGCAGGGCATCATTTTTTGCCTCCTGTAACCTCCTCCTCCTACTCGGCTTCCTCCTCCTCTGCTTCCACCAGCTCATCCAGTCAGCCACACACCTTCACCACCAACTTCAGCACAGCCCGGGGTAAACGTCAGCAGGCCATTCTGAAACTCATATGTTTGGGGGACAGGCCCCACACCACACAGGAGTTGTGGCGGGGTATTGAACAACAGACCGACGAGTGGTTTCTGCTGGTGGGCCTCAAGCCCGGCCTGCTGGTGTGCGATAATGGGCGAAATCTCGTCGCAGCTCTGGCGCATGTGCTGAATTTGGTGGTGCAGAAGTTCATTCACAACTACCCCGACATGTCAGAGCTGCTGCATAAAGTGAGGGCCGTCTGTGCGTGCTTCCGGCGTTCACATCCTGCCGCTGTGAGCCTGTCTGCGCTACAGCGGAACTTCGGCCTTCCCGCTCACCGCCTCATATGCGACGTGCCCACCAGGTGGAACTCAACCTTGCACATGCTGGAGAGACTGTGCGAGCAGCAGCAGGCCATAGTCGAGTTTCAGCTGCAGCACGCACGCGTCAGTCGCACTGCGGAACAGCACCACTTCACCACCAATGATTGGGCCTCCATGCGAGACCTGTGTGCCCTGTTGCGCTGTTTCGAGTACTCCACCAACATGGCCAGTGGCGATGACACCGTTATCAGCATTACAATACCACTTCTATGTCTCCTTGAGAAAACGCTTAGGGCGATGATGGAAGAGGAGGTGGCCCAGGAGGAGGAGGAGGATGAGGGGTCATTTTTAGCACTTTCAGGCCAGTCTGTTAGAAGTGGCTCAGAGGGAGTTTTTTTGCAACAGCAGAGGCCAGGTACAAATGTGGCCAACCAGGGCCCACTACTGGAGGATGAGGAGGATGAGGAGGAGGTGGAGGAGGATGAGGATGAAGCAGATTCACAGCGGGGTGGCACCCGACACAGCTCAGGCCCATCACTGGTGCGTGGCTGGGGGGATACGGAGGATGATGACGATACGCCTCCCACAGAGGACAGCTTGTCCTTACCTCTGGGGAGCCTGGCACACATGAGCAACTACATGCTGCAGTGCCTGCACAACGACAGCAGAGTTGCCCACATCTTAATGTGTGCGGACTACTGGGTTGCCACCCTGCTGGATCCCCGGTACAAAGACAATGTGCCCACCTTACTTCCTGCACTGGAGCGTGATATTAAGATGCGCGAGTACAAGCGCACGCTGGTAGAGGCGCTCCTGAGAGCATTCCCAAATGTCACAGGGGAATAGGTGGAAGCCCAAGGCGAAGGAAGAGGAGGAGCAAGAGGTCGCCAACGCAGCTGTGTCACGGCCAGCTCCTCTGAGGGCAGGGTTAGCATGGCAGAAATGTGGAAAAGTTTTGTCTCCATGCCACAGCTAACTGCACCACCACCTGATACGGAACGTGTTAGCAGGAGGCAGCATTTCACTAACATGGTTGAACAGTACATCTGCACACCCCTCCACGTACTGACTGATGGTTCGGCCCCATTCAACTTCTGGGTCTCCAAATTGTCCACGTGGCCAAAGTTAGCATTTTATGCCTTGGAGGTGCTGGCCTGCCCGGCAGCCAGCGTTTTGTCTGAACGTGTATTCAGCACGGCAGGGGGCTTCATTACTGACAAACGCAGCCGCCTGTCCACAGCCAACATGGACAAGCTGACGTTCATAAAAATGAACCAGGCATGGATCCCACAGGACCTGTCCCTTTCTTGTGCAGAATAGACATTTATAACTGCCTCCCCCTCAACCATGTATTCTTGTACTCCAGGGCACTTCTTTATTGAATCCTCATTTTTTTAACTTTACCATGATCTTGCGGTGCAACCCAAAGTTGAATTAACCTCTCCTGGTGGTGGTGGGGCCGAAATAACTGAGAGTGGCCTTCTCCGGTGGTGGTTGATATGACGCATGATTCCTTGCTGTTGGACCTCTCTCCTCTGTCTGGGTGCTGGGCCGAAATAACTGAGAGTGGCCTTCTCCGGTGGTGGTTGATATGACACATGATTCCTTGCTGTGGGACCTCTCTCCTCTGTCTGGGTGGTGGGGCCGAAATAACTGAGAGTGGCCTTCTCCGGTGGTGGTTGATATGACGCATGATTCCTTGCTGTGGGACCTCTCTCCTCTGTCTGGGTGCTGGGCCGAAATAAATGAGAGTGGCCTTCTCCGGTGGTGGTTGATATGATGCATGATTCCTTGCTGTGGGACCTCTCTCCTCTGTCTGGGTGCTGTGCCGAAATAGCTGAGAGTGGCCTTCTCCGGTGGTGGTTGATATGACGCATGATTCCTTGCTGTGGGACCTCTCTCCTCTGTCTGGGTGCTGGGCCGAAATAACTGAGATTGGCCTTCTCCGGTGGTGGTTGATATGACGCATGATTCTTTGCTGTGGGACCTCTCTCCTCTGTCTAGGTGGTGGGGCTGAAATAACTGAGAGTGGCCTTCTCCGGTGGTGGTTGATATGACTCATGATTCCTTGCTGTGGGACCTCTCTCCTCTGTCTGGGTGCTGGGCCGAAATAACTGAGAGTGGCCTTCTCCGGTGGTGGTTGATATGACGCATGATTCCTTGCTGTGGGACCTCTCTCCTCTGTCTGGGTGCTGGGCCGAAATAACTGAGAGTGGCCTTCTCCGGTGGTGGTTGATATGACGCATGATTCCTTGCTGTGTGACCTCTCTCCTCTGTCTGGGTGCTGGGCCGAAATAACTGAGAGTGGCCTTCTCCGGTGGTGGTTGATATGACGCATGATTCCTTGCTGTGGGACCTCTCTCCTCTGTCTGGGTGCTGGGCCGAAATAACTGAGAGTGGCCTTCTCCGGTGGTGGTTGATATGACGCATGATTCTTTGCTGTGGGACCTCTCTCCTCTGTCTGGGTGGTGGGGCTGAAATAACTGAGAGTGGCCTTCTCCGGTGGTGGTTGATATGACTCATGATTCCTTGCTGTGGGACCTCTCTCCTCTGTCTGGGTGCTGGGCCGAAATAACTGAGAGTGGCCTTCTCCGGTGGTGGTTGATATGACGCATGATTCCTTGCTGTGGGACCTCTCTCCTCTGTCTGGGTGCTGGGCCGAAATAACTGAGAGTGGCCTACTCCGGTGGTGGTTGATATGACGCATGATTCCTTGCTGTGGGACCTCTCTCCTCTGTCTGGGTGCTGGGCCGAAATAACTGAGAGTGGCCTTCTCCGGTGGTGGTTGATATGACGCATGATTCCTTGCTGTGGGACCTCTCTCCTCTGTCTGGGTGGTGGGGCCGAAATAACTGAGAGTGGCCTTCTCCGGTGGTGGTTGATATGACGCATGATTCCTTGCTGTGTGACCTCTCTCCTCTGTCTGGGTGCTGGGCGAAATAACTGAGAGTGGCCTTCTCCGGTGGTGGTTGATATGACGCATGATTCCTTGCTGTGGGACCTCTCTCCTCTGTCTGGGTGGTGGGGCCGAAATAACTGAGAGTGGCCTTCTCCGGTGGTGGTTGATATGACGCATGATTCCTTGCTGTGGGACCTCTCTCCTCTGTCTGGGTGCTGGGCCGAAATAACTGAGAGTGGCCTTCTCCGGTGGTGGTTGATATGACGCATGATTCCTTGCTGTGGGACCTCTCTCCTCTGTCTGGGTGCTGGGCCAAAATAACTGAGAGTGGCCTTCTCCGGTGGTGGTTGATATGACGCATGATTCCTTGCTGTGGGACCTCTCTTCTCTGTCTGGGTGCTGGGCCGAAATAACTGAGAGTGGCCTTCTCCGGTGGTGGTTGATATGACGCATGATTCCTTGCTGTGGGACCTCTCTCCTCTTGGTGCTGGGCCAAAATAACTGAGAGTGGCCTTCTCCGGTGGTGGTTGATATGACGCATGATTCCTTGCTGTGGGACCTCTCTCCTCTGTCTGGGTGGTGGGGCCGAAATAACTGAGAGTGGCCTTCTCCAGTGGTGGTTGATATGACGCATGATTCCTTGCTGTGGGACCTCTCTCCTCTGTCTGGGTGCTGGGCCGAAATAACTGAGAGTGGCCTACTCCAGTGGTGGTTGATATGACGCATGATTCCTTGCTGTGGGACCTCTCTCCTCTGTCTGGGTGCTGGGCCGAAATAACTGAGAGTGGCCTTCTCCGGTGGTGGTTGATATGACGCATGATTCCTTGCTGTGGGACCTCTCTCCTCTGTCTGGGTGGTGGGGCCGAAATAACTGAGAGTGGCCTTCTCCGGTGGTGGTTGATATGACGCATGATTCCTTGCTGTGGGACCTCTCTCCTCTGTCTGGGTGCTGGGCCTAAATAACTGAGAGTGGCCTTCTCCGGTGGTGGTTGATATGACGCATGATTCCTTGCTGTGGGACCTCACTCCTCTGTCTGGGTGGTGGGGCCGAAATAACTGAGAGTGGCCTTCTCCGGTGGTGGTTGATATGACGCATGATTCCTTGCTGTGGGACCTCTCTCCTCTGTCTGGGTGCTGGGCCGAAATAACTGAGAGTGGCCTTCTCCGGTGGTGGTTGATATGACGCATGATTCCTTGCTGTGGGACCTCTCTCCTCTGTCTGGGTGCTGGGCCGAAATAACTGAGAGTGGCCTTCTCCGGTGGTGGTTGATATGACGCATGATTCCTTGCTGTGGGACCTCTCTCCTCTGTCTGGGTGGTGGGGCCGAAATAACTGAGAGTGGCCTTCTCCAGTGGTTGGTGATATGACGCATGATTCCTTGCTGTGGGACCTCTCTCCTCTGTCTCGGTGCTGGGCCAAAATAACTGAGAGTGGCCTTCTCTGGTGGTGGTTGATATGACGCATGATTCCTTGCTGTGGGACCTCTTTCCTCTGTCTGGGTATTGGGCCAAAATAACTGAGAGTGGCCTTCTCCGGTGGTGGTTGATATGACGCATGGTTCCTTGCTTTGGGACCTCTCTCCTCTGTCTGGGTGGCGGGGCCGAAATAACTGAGAGTGGCCTTCTCCGGTGGTGGTTGATATGACGCATGATTCCTTGCTGTGGGACCTCTCTCCTCTGTCTGGGTGGTGGGGCCGAAATAACTGAGAATGGCCTTCTCCGGTGGTGGTTGATATGACGCATGATTCCTTGCTGTGGGACCTCTCTCCTCTGTCTGGGTGGTGGGGCCGAAATAACTGAGAGTGGCCTTCTCCAGTGGTTGGTGATATGACGCATGATTCCTTGCTGTGGGACCTCTCTCCTCTGTCTGGGTGCTGGGCCAAAATAACTGAGAGTGGCCTTCTCTGGTGGTGGTTGATATGACGCATGATTCCTTGCTGTGGGACCTCTTTCGTCTGTCTGGGTATTGGGCCAAAATAACTGAGAGTGGCCTTCTCCGGTGGTGGTTGATATGACGCATGGTTCCTTGCTTTGGGACCTCTCTCCTCTGTCTGGGTGGCGGGGCCGAAATAACTGAGAGTGGCCTTCTCCGGTGGTGGTTGATATGACGCATGATTCCTTGCTGTGGGACCTCACTCCTCTGTCTGGGTGGTGGGGCCGAAATAACTGAGAGTGGCCTTCTCCGGTGGTGGTTGATATGACGCATGATTCCTTGCTGTGGGACCTCTCTCCTCTGTCTGGGTGCTGGGCCGAAATAACTGAGAGTGGCCTTCTCCGGTGGTGGTTGATATGACGCATGATTCCTTGCTGTGGGACCTCTCTCCTCTGTCTGGGTGCTGGGCTGAAATAACTGAGAGTGGCCTTCTCCGGTGGTGGTTGATATGACGCATGATTCCTTGCTGTGGGACCTCTCTCCTCTGTCTGGGTGGTGGGGCCGAAATAACTGAGAGTGGCTTTCTCCAGTGGTTGGTGATATGACGCATGATTCCTTGCTGTGGGACCTCTCTCCTCTGTCTGGGTGCTGGGCCAAAATAACTGAGAGTGGCCTTCTCTGGTGGTGGTTGATATGACGCATGATTCCTTGTTGTGGGACCTCTCTCCTCTGTCTGGGTGCTGGGCCAAAATAACTGAGAGTGGCCTTCTCCGGTGGTGGTTGATATGACGCATGGTTCCTTGCTGTGGGACCTCTCTCCTCTGTCTGGGTGGTGGGGCCGAAATAACTGAGAGTGGCCTTCTCCGGTGGTGGTTGATATGACGCATGATTCCTTGCTGTGGGACCTCTCTCCTCTGTCTGGGTGCTGGGCCGAAATAACTGAGAGTGGCCTTATCCGGTGGTGGTTGATATGACGCATGATTCCTTGCTGTGGGACCCTCTCCTCTGTCTGGGTGGTGGGCCGAAATAACTGAGAGTAGCCTTCTCCGGTGGTGGTTGATATGACGCATGATTCCTTGCTGTGGGACCTCTCTCCTCTGTCTGGGTGCTGGGCCGAAATAACTGAGAGTGGCCTTCTCCGGTGGTGGTTGATATGACGCATGATTCCTTGCTGTGGGACCTCTCTCCTCTGTCTGGGTGCTGGGCCGAAATATCTGAGAGTGGCCTTCTCTGGTGGTGGTTGATATGACGCATGATTCCTTGCTGTGAGACCACTCTCCTCTGTCTGGGTGGTGGGGCCGAAATAACTGAGAGTGGCCTTCTCCGGTGGTGGTTGATATGACGCATGATTCCTTGCTGTGGGACCTCTCTCCTCTGTCTGGGTGCTGGGCCGAAATAACTGAGAGTGGCCTTCTCCGGTGGTGGTTGATATGACGCATGATTCCTTGCTGTGAGACCTCTCTGCTCTGTCTGGGTGGTGGGGCCGAAATAAATGAGAGTGGCCTTCTCCAGTGGTTGGTGATATGACGCATGATTCCTTGCTGTGGGACCTCTCTCCTCTGTCTGGGTGCTGGGCCAAAATAACTGAGAGTGACCTTCTCTGGTGGTGGTTGATATGACGCATGATTCCTTGCTGTGGGACCTCTTTCCTCTGTCTGGGTATTGGGCCAAAATAACTGAGAGTGGCCTTCTCCGGTGGTGGTTGATATGACGCATGGTTCCTTGCTTTGGGACCTCTCTCCTCTGTCTGGGTGGCGGGGCCGAAATAACTGAGAGTGGCCTTCTCCGGTGGTGGTTGATATGACGCATGATTCCTTGCTGTGGGACCTCACTCCTCTGTCTGGGTGGTGGGGCCGAAATAACTGAGAGTGGCCTTCTCCGGTGGTGGTTGATATGACGCATGATTCCTTGCTGTGGGACCTCTCTCCTCTGTCTGGGTGCTGGGCCGAAATAACTGAGAGTGGCCTTCTCCGGTGGTGGTTGATATGACGCATGATTCCTTGCTGTGGGACCTCTCTCCTCTGTCTGGGTGCTGGGCCGAAATAACTGAGAGTGGCCTTCTCCGGTGGTGGTTGATATGACGCATGATTCCTTGCTGTGGGACCTCTCTCCTCTGTCTGGGTGGTGGGGCCGAAATAACTGAGAGTGGCCTTCTCCAGTGGTTGGTGATATGACGCATGATTCCTTGCTGTGGGACCTCTCCCTCTGTCTGGGTGCTGGGCCAAAATAACTGAGAGTGGCCTTCTCTGGTGGTGGTTGATATGACGCATAATTCCTTGTTGTGGGACCTCTCTCCTCTGTCTGGGTGCTGGGCCAAAATAACTGAGAGTGGCCTTCTCCGGTGGTGGTTGATATGACGCATGGTTCCTTGCTGTGGGACCTCTCTCCTCTGTCTGGGTGGTGGGCCGAAATAACTGAGAGTGGCCTTCTCCGGTGGTGGTTGATATGACGCATGATTCCTTGCTGTGGGACCTCTCTCTCTGTCTGGGTGCTGGGCCGAAATAACTGAGAGTGGCCTTATCCGGTGGTGGTTGATATGACGCATGATTCCTTGCTGTGGGACCTCTCTCCTCTGTCTGGGTGGTGGGCCGAAATAACTGAGAGTAGCCTTCTCCGGTGGTGGTTGATATGACGCATGATTCCTTGCTGTGGGACCTCTCTCCTCTGTCTGGGTGCTGGGCCGAAATAACTGAGAGTGGCCTTCTCCGGTGGTGGTTGATATGACGCATGATTCCTTGCTGTGGGACCTCTCTCCTCTGTCTGGGTGCTGGGCCGAAATATCTGAGAGTGGCCTTCTCTGGTGGTGGTTGATATGACGCATGATTCCTTGCTGTGAGACCACTCTCCTCTGTCTGGGTGGTGGGGCCGAAATAACTGAGAGTGGCCTTCTCCGGTGGTGGTTGATATGACGCATGATTCCTTGCTGTGGGACCTCTCTCCTCTGTCTGGGTGCTGGGCCGAAATAACTGAGAGTGGCCTTCTCCGGTGGTGGTTGATATGACGCATGATTCCTTGCTGTGAGACCTCTCTGCTCTGTCTGGGTGGTGGGGCCGAAATAAATGAGAGTGGCCTTCTCCGGTGGTGGGTGATATGACGCATGATTCCTTGCTGTGGGACCTCTCTCCTCTGTCTGGGTGCTGGGGCCGAAATAACTGAAAGTGGCCTTCTCCAGTGGTGGGTGATATGACGCATGATTCCTTGCTGTGGGACCTCTCTCCTCTGTTTGGGTGCTGGGGCCGAAATAACTGAAAGTGTCCTTCTCCAGTGTTGAGTGATATGACGCATGATTCCTTGCAGTGGGACCTCTCTCCAATTGATATTAGTTAAATTTTATTTATTTTATTTTATTTTAATTCATTTCCATATCCACATAGGGGGATTTACCTACATTTTGCTGCCTTTGGCAGCCCTCTAGCCCGTTCCTGGACTATTTTACAGCATTTTTAGTGTCTAAAAGTTCGGGTCCCCATTGACTTCAATGGGGTTTGGGTTCGGGATAAAGTTCGGGTCGAGTTCGCGTCCCGAACCCGAACATTTTCGGGAAGTTCGGCCGAACTTCTCGAACCCGAACATCCAGGTAAGCAGTAGAGATGAGCGAACACCTGGATGTTTCTGGACTCTGGGCTAGCTGGTTGTTGGATCTCGGTTGAGCTCCTGGCGCTGCCTTTGCCCCTTGTGAAGTTAAGTGTCCTCTTTCCTATTTGTATTTTGTTTGTTGTATTTCCCTGTCTTTTGTATCTAGGTCTGAGAGAGACTCCTGTTCCTCCTGGTGGAGGAATCGGTTGTTTCAAGTCTGTCACTATACCAGGACCCTACAGAGTCGGTTAAGGCTCTAGGTTCCTGTGTATAAACTTTCCTACCATCGAGGTCAGTTCATACTGATAGTTAGTCAGGACTTGGATTAGGGTTGTTCTAGGAGGTGACCTTCACCTTTACCCTAGTTTCTAGGCCTAGTTCCTGTCCCCTTTCCTCCTGTACCCGTGTGGAGTTTCCCACCCACACCGCATCATCCGTAACATTATAAACTGTCGAATAACCGTCATTTTTGTTTGTCTGTATCAGGTCAGCCATGGATGCTATCGCTGCACTGGCCAGACAGCTGCAATGGCTGTCTCTGGAGGTAGCTGACCTCCACACGACCATCTCACAGATTCAGAGACCACAGGTGGTTATCAGGCCTGTCCTGAACCTAAAGTTGCACTCCCGGAAAGATTCTCGGGGGAAGCGATAATTTCATTTGGTTCAAGAAAGCGTGCAAATTGTACTTCAAGCTACGTCCACACTCATCTGGGGCTTAGAGTCAGAGAGTGGGTGTGATTATTTTGTTGCTTAAATGGCACGCCCAGTCTTTTTCTCTGCCGACCGGATCACAGTCCCTCCGATTAGTGGATTAATTTTTCAGAGCTTTAGCTCTCATCTATGATGACCAGTATTGGACCTCCCTGGCCGAGACCAAGTTATGTGGCCTTTGTCAGGGAGAGTCTTCTGCGGATATCTATTGCTCTGAGTTTAGGAGGTGGGCTATGGATACTGAGTGGAATGATCTGGCTCTCCGTAGTCAGGTCTGTCATGGATTATCTGAGTGGCTGAAGGACGCTTTGGCCTTTCATGAGAATCCTGAGTCTTTGGAAGCCGCTATGTCTCTTGCTATATGTATTGATATACGCCTGAGAGAGAGATCAGAGGGCCCACTCTCTCTTTTGGTGAAGTTACTCCTGGTTTTGGGTCAGGAGACGAACCCATGCAGTTAGGGTGAGCTACCCCTGGATCTACTGGTAAAAGGAAGGGAATGTGTTTTTTCTGCGGAAAAAGGGGACATTTTATCAATGCATGTCCAGACATGCAACGGCAAAAAGAGAGAAAAAAGACATTTAATTCTCATTTGACTCTTGGTGGAGTGAGAGGAGAGTCAGAAAATGTGCATTTGTCTTTTACTGGTAGTACCCAATTTCTCCGCGCTAGAGTCCAAGACTATGGGGATTGAGGTGTTTATCGACAGTGGGGCAGGGGTGAGCCTGATTGATGCTCAGTTTTTCCATATGCACGGGTTGTCACCAAGTGTATTAGAAAAAAACATTCCCGTATTCGCTATTGATTCTGCACCTCTTGCTCAGAAGTGTTTGTCTCAAGTGGTGCATGATATCAGATTACGAATAGGTGACTTTCATCAAGAATTTATCTCGTGTTTTGTGTTGGAAGGCCTCCCTGCACCAGTGGTTCTGGGTTTACCGTGGCTTAGCAAGCACAATCCAACTATCGATTGGCAAACTGGGCAGATTCTGGATTGGGATGATTATTGCATTGACAATTGTCTTAATACATCTGTTGTACCTACCAAGAATTTACCCTGTTTTATATCTGAGCTTGCCGACGTGGTTTCTGAGAGTGGATGCCAGGATTTACCTCCACATTGGGAATATGATTGTCCTATCAATCTTATTCCCGGAGCTATGATGTCTAAATCTAGGTTATATAACCTTCCTGAACCTGAAAGACAGGCCATGAGACAGTCTATTATCGAGAGTTTGGCCAAAGGACATATAAGACCTTCCAAGTCTCCAGTGGCAACAGGGTTCTTTTTTGTTAAAAAAAAGACAGAGGTTTTCGGCCATGTCTGAATTTCCGTGAACTTAATCGGATTACTGTCCGTGATCCTTACCTGCTTCCTTTGATTCCCGATTTGTTTAACCAGATTATTGGTGCCAAGGTGTTCTCCAAGTAGGACATAAGGGGGGCATATAATCTGGTTAGGATCAAGGAAGGGGATAATTGGAAGACGGCTTTTAATACTCCTGAGTGGCACTTTGAGAACCTCGTCATGCCTTTTGGGTTTACCAACGCTCCTGCGGTGTTCCAACACTTTGTGAATGACATTTTTCATCACCTGGTGGGGAGGTTTGTAGTTGTGTATTTACCTACCTACCTAATGCTAAAACACTTGCACAAGTATTTGTTGACAACATTGTGAAACTCCATGGCATTCCCTCTGATGTGGTCTCAGATCGTGGGACTCAGTTTGTTTCCAGAATCTGGAAAGCTTTCTGTACTCGAATGGGGATACAACTGTCCTTTTCTTTAGCTTTTCATCCTCAGTCGAACGGACAGACGGAGCGCACTAATCAGAGCCTGGAGACTTACATGAGATGTTTTGTATCTGAGAACCAGGAGGAGTGGTCTTCTTTTTTGTCTCTGGCACAGTTTGCCATAAACAATCATAGTCAGGAGTCCACTGGTGATTTGCCGTTTTTTGGGGGGCACATGGGTTACACCCGCAGTTTGGCACATTTTCTGGTTCTGATACTTCTGTTATCTCTGTGGAAGAACGTTTTTCGTCATCATTGTCATTAATATGGCGAAAAATTCAAAATAATTTGAAGAATATGGGCAACAAGTATAAACGTGTGGCTGACAGGAAACGTATGAATGGTCCGGACCTAAGTGTGGGTGATTCTGTGTGGCTGTTCACAAGAAACATTAAGTGAAAGGTACCTTCATGGAAGTTGGGTCCAAGATTTATTGGTCCATATAAGATCACTGCCATCATTAATCCTGTAGCTTTTTGTCTTGAACTTCCTCAAGCCCTGGAAATTTATAATGTGTTTCACAAATCTTTGTTGAAGAGATATGTTGAACCTATGGAGCCGTCCTCCTTGCCACCTGCTCCTGTCATGGTGGATGGTAGTTTGGAATTTCAGATTGCCAAGATAATCGACTCTCGAGTTCTCCGTAGATCTCTTCTGTATCTTGTCCACTGGAAAGGTTATGGACCAGAAGAGAGGATGTGGGTACCGGCATCCGACGTGAATGCCAGTCACTTGGTAAAAGCCTTTCACAGGTCTCATCCGGATAAGGTCGGTCCTGGGTGCCCGGAGGGGGGGTCCCTGGGGGTACTGTCACGAATGCACCCATGACAGGTGCCAGGAGATCAGAGACACTGGCAACACGTGGGTGAATCTGACTGGTTCCTTGTGGATTATTTGTGTCTGTGTTGTTTTAGTAATGACCACACCCCTTTCAGGTGTTTTGTTGGTATGGTCATTTAACCTCTCCAATTTCTAACTGCTTACCCCTTCTGGTGGTGCGGTTTATAGCTTCAATTTTTGGACTCTGGGCTAGCTGGTTGTTGGATCTCGGTTAAGCTCCTGGCGCTGCCTTTGCTCCATGTGAAGTTTAGTGACGTCTTTCCTATTTGTATTTAGTTTGTTGTATTTCCCTGTCTTTTGTATCTAGGCCTGAAGGAGACTCCTGTTCATGCTTCTGGTGGAGAAAAAGGTTGTTTCAAGTCCTGTCTCTATACCAGGGCCCTACAGGGAGTTTTAGGGCTCTAGGTTCCTGTGTATAAACTTTCCTACCATCAAGGTCAGTTCATACTGATGGTTAGTCAAGGCTTGGATTAGGGTTGTTCTAGGAGGTGGCCTTCTCCTTTACTCTAGTTTCCAGGCCTAGTTCCTGTCCATTTTCCTCCTGTGCTTGGTGTGGAGTTTCCCCATCCACACCGCATCATCCTTGACAGCCTCATTCACACGTCAGTGTTTTGGTCAGTGATTTCCATCAGTGATTTTGATCCAAAACCAGGTGCACCTTTAAACACAGGACTAGTGATGATTTTTTCATTATGCCTTATATTTGTATGGGCTCCAATCCTAGTTTTGGCTTACAATCACTGATGGAAATCACTGGCCAAAACACTGACATTTCAATGAGGTTTTAGTCAGCACATCCTACAAAATGAAGTCAATGCTCAAGTGTGCCACGCCATGGCTGAAAATACAAACGTAAAACCAAACACAATGCAGCAGCACTCTACAAACATGGATACCTAGCATATTTATTCTGTTAAAAATAATTTGTGCCCAGCCACCATGGCAAAGTGAGCTCTTTCAGATGGGACTCTATAATGACTCCTCTAATTGTGCCAACAGGCCTCCAATGAATTCAGGGAGAGCAGACTACAGCTATATACTGCACTGATTAACAACAGTCTATGGAAAAGATGGGTTTGTTAGGAGTGTTCAACCAAAATGGAGGCAAAAGCATTATTCTTCCATTTGACTGTGAGCTGAGCATAGGGACAGATATGGCAAGTGTAAGAGACAGTGTTTTGCAAAGCTATTAATTGTAGAATACTGGATAAGAATAGTGCAGGGACATAATCGTGAGTGACATAATAAAATGCCCATAGATTATAATGGGAAGTAAAACGTGACTTGGTGTCCGAACTATTCAGCATATCAAGTAAATCTTTAGCAGACATACTCTTCAAATTCAGTGGGATTATTTAAAATTGAGATTAAGTGGGATTATCATTGGTTTCTATGAAATAACAAAAGGAATGACACAATGGAATGCCGATGGGCATTCCATTATGTAATTTACCTTTGCATTCTATAGAAAACAGTTAAAATCCAAGATCATTTTCATTTTACAATATTCTCTACCCAAGGAACACTTGCGGTAAAGATTAATGTCCTACATAAAACAGATTTACTTGAAAATGAACTCATATTTTCCTTCCCATTACAGTCTATGGGCATTCCATTGTGTTATTCTTTTTAGTATGTCCCTTCTTTAACCCCTCACCCCATGGGCCAGTAACAAGTGCCTCTTTAACCCCCCACCCCCCTCTTCCGGCCTGTGTCCCGCGCTGTACGGCTGCTGGCAGCCTATCAGAGGAACAGGAAAAGGAGACGTCTCTCCCTCCCCTGCCCCACAGCACAGCCATCTGTATCGCTGTCCTGAGGAAATGGAAACGCTTATCTCCCTGTGCCCTGCCGCCGCCGCAGGCCCCGTTCCCGGCCAGGCCCTCGGACCATGTCCGAAGTGTCCGACCGCTCAGTCCGCTCCTGCTGCTCTCTTAAAGAGGCAGAAAGGGGCTCAGAGCGGCCACAGGCCCCCTAATATTGTTGGGCGGGTGGTGGGCTTGGGGTGCCCTTGCCTATATGGAAGCTGCTTTGTAATCTTGGGATTTCTGCACCATTGTCTTCCTCTGCCTCCTCATCCTCCACCTCGTCCTCAGCCTCCACCACGTCCTAAGCCTTCACTCCATAGTTCAGAGTGGTCTTCCGGCATACCACCTATGCAGAGCACAGTGTTGTCACATAGTTCTACACCTGGTCAGCCTGGGTGAACGGAGTCACACCGGAAAGGAACTGCTCTGTGTTCTCAACAGAAATCAAATCCTGGCTGTTCCCTCGCCAACTAGAGATAAGGAACCATTGTCACATCACAGTTTATTTTTCCATTCTTCTGATCCGTCAGAAGAACAGAAAAAAAGGGTCCTGTCATTTGAGCGTCCATAAGGCCTCTATTACACGGTCAGTATTTTGCATCAGAGGTTGATCATGATTTGTAAGCCAAAAGCAGGAGTGGGTCCAAAACACAGAATAGATGCACATATTCTCATGACAATTAGTGATGAGCGGCAGGTGCCATATTCGATTTCGACAAAATTCGCGAATATTCGAATGAATATTCGTTTCATATTCGTCGAAATCGAATATTCGTCATTATTCTAGTTATCGCGATTAATATGCGATTTAAATAATTGCGATTTTAACCTAAGGCTACTTTCCTATTGGTTTCATATCTAGAATTATAGCGAAGATGACGGATATGACGAATGTATTCGTCATATTCCTCAAAACGAAGATAACGAAGTATTCTACATCTTCGTTTTAGCAACCTATTCGTCAACTTCCCTAATTCTAGCAATCAAATAGGAAGGTTGACTATAGAGACAACTGTGTTTAATTCGCTATGCGATTATTTATATATTTTTTTTTAATAAATAGAATAATTATAATAATTATATCAAGTAATATAATTATTCTATAAAAAAAAAAAAAATCGCATAGCGAATTTAACACAGCTGTCTCTATAGTCAACCCTCCTATTTGATTGCTAGAATTAGCGAGGTTGACGAATAGGTAGCTAAAACGAAGATGTAGAATACTGTTATCTTCGCTTTGAGAAATATAACGAATACATTCGTCATATTCGCTATTCGCTAATTCTACCAAGCCAACCATAAAGTTCCTTGCTCATGGAGCGTCCCCATCACCATGGGAACGTCTCCATATACTAAAATGTACTGTCGGATTTGAGGAATTACGTTGAAATCGCAATGCGAATACTTCAAGTTAAATTAATCACATTGCGACTTCAACTTAGCACTGCTGCTATATTCCATATTCGTTAACTTCGTTCATTCTAGCAAGCTGACCCATTATAAACCCAGCTCTAAGTTGAAATCGCAATGCGATTAATATAACTTGAATTAATCGCATTGCGATTTCAACGTAATTCCTCAAATCCGATAGTACATTTTAGTATATGGAGACGTTCCCATGGTTGGGGATGATCCATGAGCACGGAAGTCGGCAGAAGCGGCAATGGGCACTGACTAGAGCAGCCAGGAAGCCAGGAATCCTCAGGACAGGTAAGAACTACTGTTGGGAAGTGGGAAAAGAAAAAAATATAACTAAAAAAAAAAAAAGCGAATATTCGAAATAGCGAATTTATAGCGCTATATTCGAAATATTCGCGAATTAGCGAAGTGCCGATATTCGCTAAAAAAATTCGCTATTCGAATATTCGCGCTCAACACTAATGACAATTTATCTCTGTTTTTGTGAGCCAAATTCAGGAACCAAGCCTACTCTTTAATTAGGTATCATGAATAGATCTACACCTGTTCTGTGGGTTTGACCCACACCTGATTTTGACAGAAAATAAATGATGAGAATAAGTGACCAAATAACTGAAGTGTGAACTGAGTCTAATAGTGATGCACAGTCATTCTACTGTTTTCAGAATGGATTCTAAAGCATGGATGCCACAACATGGATTTATTTGTTTTACTGATGGCTGCTGTATGCTTTTCTTTTGGTTTTACAGAAGGGATTAGCTAGGAATGTTGGTGGCCTGCACAATGATACGCACGTCCATATGTGTGACCTGCTTGTTTTGACGCACACTGTACACCGAGATGTACTCTCCCACCAGTTTAACTGCAGGCCAGGATAGAAATTAATTTGTAACGAACCGAATTTCTTGGAGAAGCTGGTCAAAGCATCCGAATCGAATTTTTAAATACTTTGCTCATATTAAGTGATAAACGTTGCATATGGGAAGACCCTTTTAGATTTTATAAAAAGGCCAATACACTGGACAATGATCAGGAATCATATATTCATTTATATACATTGCTTGTTTAGCTGCTTTTACATGGGAATGAGCAACTGCTACTACCATCTTTGGTCTCTATACAGATTATCGGCATCACATCCCTGTTTACACAGGGTAATGTGCTGTCCACAAGCAACTATTTTATGTGCCACATAAACAACAGATCACCTGACAAACAAGTGTATTGCTTATTTGACAGGTGATTGAGCATATTTACATGAGGCAGTAATTGGGAACGAGTGTTCATATGAACGTTCACCTTCCATAAATGGCATGATAATCTACCCATTTAAATAGACCTTAAAGGGGCTGTCTCAAGACAAACAATGGGGGCATATCGCTGGGATATGCCCCATTGTCTTATAGGTGCGGGTCCCACCTATATTGAGAACGGAGACCCGAAAGTGAAGAAGAGCGCACTGCACATGCGCAGCTGCCCATAGAAGTAAATGGGAGCGGTGGTCAGTCATGCGCAGTGTGCTCCCATTCACTTCTATGGGGAGTTGGCTTGGTGGTGGCCGGACCAGAGTGCTCCAACCACCACCTTGTGGGGGCATATCCTAGCAATATGCCCCCATTGCCTATGCTCAGACAACCAATTTAAGGTAGAGGGGAAACAAGGAAAAAATAAAAAAAAAATAGAAAAAAATCCACAAATGGGCAACAAAATGGTAAAGTATAAATATTTTACTCTTATGATATATTGTATGTACTGTATATAATTTTTTTTGTCCCAGAGAGATGTTGCCATAGGATCTGTCTCCCTCTCTCTACTTCTCAAACAAGCAAATCTACAGTATCTAGAAAAATGGGAGATTTCTTCTCCAATTCACTTTAAAATAATATTTAAGGTTTCTGATATACACTTACATTTGATGAGTAAATCCATTTTAGGTGGAAATGCGTTTTATTACTCTGTCACATTAACATTGGCACTGCTCCAATGTTGACTGTATTTTAAAGAATACAGAATTTATTATGGCTGATTGTAAATTGAGTGCATTTCATATGTAATGATATTATAGCTCTTCCAGTGTAATTGTTATTACCAGTTTATGAAGAGCTTGCAATGTAATGATGTGTAAAAATTGAGCCATTAAATGCTTGAATACATTGTGCAGATTACTTGCTGGAAAATTATATTGTAGTTTAGTACATTCAAATCCAGAAATGCAATAGGATTCCATATATGTGAGCTGAAACGATAAAATAGTCTTTACCCCAGAGCACCTGATCAACTAGTATCATGATTATTATTGTATAAAGATAGCATTTCAGGCCAGATCTGCTTCAATAAAATAATTACATGCTCCCTGTGACCAAATTTTGATGCTATTCAATTCCAATTCTAATCTCCAATGTCTCAAGCAGAACTCATGTAATTCACACGAAACTACATTTGACTGGTTAATGAATCAGTGCTGCAGCATCCAATATGGAAATGAATATAATTTCTAGGATATTTCTTTCAAAAAACTTTTGAAATGTTATAGCATGCTGCATGGTATAGCACTCTTTAGAATGAGGGGACAGAAATGCTCACTAGAAGTTACTCTCCCTCTGTCTTACATTGCACCCAGCTGGCTCAACACACCCAGCTGGGTCTCCTCAGATGGGAAGCAATGAAGATGGCTGTATCTGAATTTTTCACTGTAGCTTTCTTTCCAAGTGACGCAGTACCACACAATCTGTTCAGTTTTGTGTCTGGTCTGCGAAATGGAACAAAGCGGATCCGGCACTAAAAACAATGTAAGTCAATGCCAGATTTTTTTCACATCCTAAAAAAAACGGTTTGTTCAGTTTCGATTTAATACAACCGCATCTGAATGGAATGGATGAATCCTAATGTATTTAATTGAACGGAAGCGTTTTGCTCTGGTTTTGAGATCCTCTGGCGGATCTTAAAACCGGAATACAAAGCACATATGTGAAAGTAGCCTGACGGGCTCACCCAGGTTGCAGTAACTCTCACTTCACTTCTCACTTCTTATCTTTTGCCGTATCCCTTCATCGTGATACACGATATTGCAGTCAGTTTCTCACATAGTACTGTTTAGAGGGTGGCATGTCTCTTTTACAGGCCTAGGATGCTTTCAGGATTTACAAGTGGTTTCTATCACGACCGGCGTGCCGATCACAGACATGTGATGCAAATGGAGGGAAAAGGGAAAGCCCTGTCCAAGGGAGAGGGAAAGGTGGTGACCCCTAACTCACCTAGAAGCTGGCACCTGACTGCCCTGACGTCCCTAGACGTGTTTTTCACCCGCACACCGATCACGTGCCTAAACCCTGGCTTTCCTTAAGCTGAGCCCTAAGTAGTGAATAGGGCGGTGGGAGCACTAGTCCTCACCACTAACACTAAAGGAAAACACCAGGGAGAGGACAGACAATACAGACAAAACATATAAGCCCAGGTAGGCGACAACAGCGGACAACAAAAGCCCAACAGGGATCTTGAGGGTAATAGAAGTCCAGGCAGGAAGCTCTATATCTGCCAACCAGAGAAGTGGGAAGGGGGAATATAAGGAGGTTGGGAGTGACGCACAAGAAACAGCTGAGAAGAAGAAGCTAAGGATCCCTGAGTGAGACAAAAAGGATTGCAAGGCAAACACAGAAAGCTACCATTAAGTAACAGCCTGATCTTTAGACATAGAGTGCGCAGCCACCCGCTGCAACTTCCTGACCCTGGGTATAACGGAGTCAGACGTAGCTCCTGACACCCTCGTGACAGTTTCTCCCTATTCCTTAACTCCAGCCTCAACTACTCTAAGGTATTCGGCATCAGTTGACCTAGCTAATTCCTGAGGTGTTGTACCTCTATTTGCTGGCTTTAGCTTCACCAGCAGTACAGACTCTCTATTCAGTTTTCTGCCTGCTATCTCCCTATCTAAGCTTTGACTACATCTTCAAGGTGTATACCGGTTTTGCAATTTTCAGCATCAGGAAACAACCCACTTACTAATAGTGATTGGTTATCTGTAACGCTTCTTTTCCCTGTTCTGCACTTCATCACAGTCACGTAATATTTTCTGCTGTGTTGGTTTCTTGTCATGATGACATCACCAGAGATGGACTGGCTATAGACCCTAAGTGTTTCCCGCTGTACCCGATGCCTAGTGGGCCACTTAAGTCCTCCTCATGGCCGCTGGCCGGGTATATGGCAATCAGATGCTCTTAGCATTAACTAATGCTAGGAGCATGAGTTACTCATGTTCCTGTCTGGCAGACGCAGGTTCCCCTCCCGAATTCAACTTTATCACCATCTTTTGGACAGTGCTACAGTTGAATACTGCAGTGAGGGCAGCAGTATTTTTTGCTGCACTGTGATATTTGGTTTTGCTGAGGTGGCATTTTTTGCTTCACTACGGTATTGCTGGTCCCACCTACTTCTGTTGTCCCTGCCTACTTGTGTTGCCCCACCTTCTTTTAATTTGGACTTGCCTACATGTGTCCACTTTTTTTTCAGGGCCACTTTAGATTTCCAGCCCGTCCACGGACATCACCTCTACATCTGAGGCGTAGCAAGACTTGTAAGGCTATGCCGTGTAGACATAATATCAGCAATGATGCTTTGTCTTAGGGTGGGTTTTCTCTAGCAGTGCTTCATGCAGGCTTGGATCTGTGATGTTCAAGCTGGGAGGGGAAGGAGAAGCTGAGACCTGATGCTACAGACACTCCCTGAGTCAAAATGCAGTTCATCATCTGACTTATATAATGTAGTAAGGCTGAATGCTGGTGTCATTTATTTTTTGTCTTATGGAACCAGAAAACCCCTTTAAAGGAGATACCCTGTCTGGAGGACTTGCTTGCCTTTCTGTGGGTGGGCAACAGATGATCAAGCATCTATATCTCCCAGGATACATTGCAAGTAACTCTTGTTAACCCCTCCCTCCCCTGCAAAGAAAACAGTACCTAAAAAATATAGCCCCAGGGATAAATATGGTATGTGATACCCCCCCACCCCAATTTACTTCTCCACTTTATAGAAAGATATAGCTATATACTTCTATAGAAGTAGAGATGAATAGATGAAAGGTGTCTAGATCACTTCAGTTGCTTCTGTATGAAATCACTCCACCAGCACTGAGTCAAGAGAGGCAGGAAAGCTACTGAGAAAGTTACTCCACCACTGAATGCAGGAGAATGTGGATTAGAATGATAGATAGCAGGGGATGATAACAGAAAAATGTTATATATATATATATATATATATATATATATAAAGAATATGGACAGCACTCCCGTTCCAAATGAAAAATAAACTACTTTTTATTCACCCATGTGGTATACAAGCAACATTTTGGCCCATCAATAGAGCCCATCAATGGGCCGAAACGTTGCTTGTATACCACATGGGTGAATAAAAAGTAGTTTATTGTTTATTTGGAACCGGAAGTGCTGTCCATATTCTTCATTTTTATTCAAGGGTAAGCCTACACCCCTGGACCTAGCACCCGTACGTATTTTCATTATTTGGTCCTTCGGTGCTGCCAATTTTACTTTTCCTATATATAATATATATAATATATATATATATATATATATATATATATATATATATATTTATATACATATATACATATATGTGTGTGTATGTATATATACACAGTATATGCGAACAATATTTTTATGGAATGCATATTACAATAATACTTAATCTAACATGCTCTTTTAGTTGCATAGTAATGCATTTCATGGGGTAACCCCATTTAAGTACCATATGCTAATTTGTGAAAGGTCTTTCAAAAAGCCATTCTGCCAACTGTAAAGTTTGGTGGAGGAGGGATACTGCTATGGGATTGTTTTTCTGGGGTTGGACTAGGCCCCTTAGTTCCAATGAAAGGAAATCCTAATGCCTTGGCATACTAAGACATTTTAGGGAAATTGCATGCTTCCAAGTTTATGGGAACAGATTTAAGAAAGTTTTTTTCTTTTCCAGAATGACTGTGCCACAGTGCACAAAGCAATGTCCATAAAGGCATGGCTGTGTGAGTTTGGTGTGGAAGAACTTAACTGTCGCATACATAGTACTGACCTCAACCCATCAAACAAATTTGGGATAAACTATAACGGAGATTGTGAACCAGATCCTTTCATCCTAAATCAGTGCAACCTCACAAATGCTCTTATGGATGAAAGGGCAAAAATTCCCACAGAAACAATCCAAAATATCATAGAAAAGCTTTCTCAGAAGAGTGGAAGCTATTTTAACTGCCGGGAGGTATATAAGCATGCATAAACATAATAACAATGCTGACATGTTACTGTAAATACAGTTTGCTTTGTAAGAGGTACAAGGCCGATTTCCAAATCTTTTACAATTCCCGCTACAGAGGAAATAACAAAAAATATCTATTTTAAAATACTCCCCCAAATGTCTTGTAATAAATAAAGACAAAATAAAAACATTAAAAACTCCAAAGAACACCACTGTTAACTCGCACTGCAGCTCCTAGTCAGTCCCGACCCCCAGTGATCATAAACTACAATATGTATAAAAATCTAGAAGCATAGAATTCTTGATGCTGTGCTCTGGTGTGTAAACACCTCACAAGTCCCCAAGAGTTTCGGCGACCACGACTTTATCTTCAAATGTCCACTACAATGGGACTCCGAGCACAGATGTCCTCCTTTAGAATTATAAGTCAGGCCTTCCTCCTATGTACTAAGTGAAACAATCTCACCACATACGGATGCCAGACATTTCCTCTCAATGAGCTTGAAGCGCAGCACAGCGGATGGTGACTGATGTTTTTCTTGATATGCAATAATAAAACTTTTTAAAAGCAGTAAAAGGTATCTTTCCCTTCTTGCATACCTGACTGGTCTCATCTTCATTGCCTGACTTACTATAATTCTAAAAGAGGTTATCTGTGCTCCGAGTCCCATTGTAGTGGATATTTGAAGATAATCTACAACATAGATTCTCTACATAAAAATGTAGAGTTTTTACATTTACGGCCATCTTTTGCGGCAGGACATATGCGACGGGATCCCTCTGCCCCTCTGACAGCGGCATCTATCTCTTTTATGTACCGGGCGACCCACGGGCACGAAAGTATCACCTCTCATTTCAGTGTGGTGGCATGCTTCATGGGTTTACAACCTTTCTATTTGTGGCTTTGTGGGGTTTATATTCAGCTATACTGGGCGACAGTGTATAATTTTGTATCTGACATGTATCTGGCTTGAGTTGAAATCATATATTTTTGGAGATATTTGTATCTTACATCCTCCAATATTAAAAATATACTGGGCTTCAGTGCGACATTGGTATTCCTTATTGATCTAGCTGGAGCACAAATAACCCAGTGAATGTGAATTTGTGTAGCACTATTTATCCTAGATAGTGAGGTGAAATTTAATAACACCTCACTGTCTTTGAAATAGTATGACTAATGAATTGAGTGTTTATATCTTTATATCTCTTGTTCTAGCCTGATATATTGTTTATTATCTATATTTCAGCTTTGGGATCTATCCATTTGTATATTAATTGTTGAGGGCATGGGTATTTTTCACTGATTAATATACTTGTTTGTCCCCTGATGAGCCTTTTATTAACTAGGTGAAACTCATTGGGACTGTCTTGACATATTACATGTGGTGCATTTTTATACCTTCATTGTTCTAACTACTGGGGGCACATACTTCGTTTATAGTTATTTGTATTTATAATAGTGTAGGAATAGATTCATTGCCACTGACATATTGCGGCAGCACACATCCCATTGTCAGGGTCTCCTAGGAGGAGGAGGCACGCGACATGGGATCGCCCCTATCGGGGAGGCTATTCCATTTATGAGTAGGGCCTAAGTATAGGGTGAGCATTAGGGATAGTATTCCCTTCCCATAATATTTATTGGTCCATCTGGCCCGCTCTATCCTCCCAAAAGAAATAGCAATTATTATTTTGATTTGTGTTATATTTGCTTATCCCTTTTTTTTTCATTTTCTTGGTTATATGTGTGGGGTTCATTTTACAGCATATATAATAAAGGTTATGTTTTATATAGTGGATTTTCAGTGACTCCTAGTTGTTACATTTAAAAAGATATAGACAAAAATGTGAAAAACAGACACTTTTTTCATTTTTTCTCATTTTCCTGTGTATAAAAAAAATTGCAAAAAATTGCTAAAATATAAAAATGATCAAAAAATAAATAAATCAAGTCCCATATGTTGATAAAAAAAGAGCTAAAACAATTATTTGAATAACCAAATTAAAAAAAATTAAAATCTGTTGAACTAGGGAAAAATAGCCTACTCTTGAACTGGTTAAAAACATTTTTCGCTGAACTCCTGGGACAACTGTTCACCATCAAACATTTTATATTCACTTATAAAAAATATTTCAAAAAATATTGTGCCTGCTACATGTAGGAAAGAAAGCAAGTTGAGACTTCAAGGTGCATCCAGCTGCAATGGCGGTATGGAGGATGGGATTAGGGAGACTTCACATCTCCATTTCGTTCTTCTCATTGGTCAGAGGAACAAAAGCCTTAGAAAAAAAATTCCTATCTAAAAAAACAGATCTCAGACAGAAATGGCTAAAACAGATACTAAATGTGCAACAGGATCCGTTTTTTTACAGGTTCCTATAAATAAAAACTAATCCTGTGCATAACTGATGGATGATTTTCAGTTCCTGCAGGATCTCAACATACTTTCAGATAGTAGTCAGATCATTTATAATAACATGACCAAGAGGGAACAGGCAGCAAGTGCAATAAGAATCCGTTTCTTTAACAAGATCTTTTTTTTCCCCTGTTCTCCTGATGTATCAAAGGAATGGAAAAGGAAATGGAGATGTGTACTCTCCCTTAGTTCTGATGGTCCCTGGGCCATGCATTAATAGGAAGAATGCACCTTTTACTCCCTTCTGGGCACACCCTGGTCTGTCTGAACAAAGTCATACTACCCAAAATGAAACACCTAACTTTTATGGAAAAGGTATTCATGATGAACCTCCAATCACTACAGAATGAGTCAGGGGGTATAGACAGAAAAGTGGCATCTAATCAGTAAAATTGGGCTATACTTCTAAGGGCTCATGCACACAAACGTGTGCCTGCCGTTCTGTGCATGAGCCCGTTCTGTCAACTTGAATAGGTCCGTGATCTGTCCGTTCCGCAAAAAAGTAGTGCATGCACTACTTTTTTGCGGTGCGGAGGCACAGCCAGAAACACCACAAAAAGCACTCTGTAGTGCTTCCGTGGGGTTTCGCTCCATGCTTCTGCACAGCATCTCCCGAATCGCGGACCCATTCAAGTGAATCAGTCCGTGATCTCTGATGCAAAAGGCTGGTGCTGTATGCGGGCCGCAATACGACCACGGCCGACACACGTTCGTGTGCATGAGCTCTAATCCAGAGTTCTATTCCATTCAGAAAAAGTCCCCAGTGATGGACGATTTTCAGTTCCTGCAGGATCTCAACAAACTTTCAGATAGTTAGTGGATAGTAGTTGGATTGTTTGTGATAACATGATGAAGAGGGAACAGGTAGCATTATAGCAAGTAATAGCAAGCATTATAGCAAGTGATAATAAGAATCTTTTTTTTTTTTTTACAGGATCCTTTTTTTTTTTCTTCTATTCTTCTGACAGATCAGAAGAATGGAAAATGAACTCTCCCTTTGTTAAGACGGTCCCTGGGCCATGCATTGATAGGAAGAGTGCACCTTTTACTCCCTTCTGAACACACCCTGGTGTTGGGTTTCTGCTTTCTGGTGGTGGTTCTGCATGCCATTGGTGTTGGTGGTTACTGTGAGGGGCAAGGTAGAGTCCCTGAATGCCGTGTCAGCAGTTTAGGTGCAGGCAATGATGAGGCCATGTTTTAATACAACACTGTACTTTACTGTTGGCGGTTGATTCACAAAAGCACTGAATACATGAAGCACAGTCTTTATCCCCTTAAGGGGACAGGGTTTTTTCATTTTTGCGTTTTCGTTTTGCGCTCTATGCCTTCCAAGAGCCATAACTTTTTTATTTTTCCGTTCACATGGCCATATGAGGGCTTATTTTTTGCGGGACAAGTTGTACTTTCCAACGCCATCATTTAATAATGCATACGGTGTAGTGGGAAGCGGGAAAAAAATTCCAAATGGGGTGAAATTGCAAAAAAAAAGCAATTTCACCACAGTTTTACGGGTTTCTAAATTACGACGTTTGATTTGCGATAAAACTGACCATTTAGTTTTATTCTACAGGTCAGTACGAATCCGGCGATACCCAATATGTATAGCTTTTCTTGCGTTTTGATAGTGAAAAAAAATTCAAAAGTGGGAAATTTTTTTTTTTTTGTCGCCATGTTTTGACCGCTATAACGTATTTGGAAATAAGTGTATGGCGTTGTATGGGGGCTTATTTTTTGCGGGGCAATCTTAACTTTTAGTTGATACCATTATGGGGTGTGTAGGACTTTTTGATCGCTTTTTATTTAATTTTTTTGAGGAAATGAAGCGTCCAAAAACGGCAAATCGGCCATTTGGGCGCTTTTTTCCATTTTTCTGTTTACCGTATGGGAAATATATTTTTATACTATGGGCGTTTTCACACATTGCGACACCCATGATGTGTATTTTTTTAATTTTTTTAATTATTTTATTTTAATTTTGGGGAAAGGGGGGTGATTTAAATTTTTAGTTTTTTTTTATTTATTAATTTTTTATTTATTTATTTTTTACACTTTTATATAGGTCCCATAGGGACCTATATAAATCAGTTACCTGATTGCTTCTATCATAAACTCCAATACACTTGTATTGGAGTTTATGAGCATTTTACTACTTTCCTATGAAGCCCTATTGCTAACAAGGGCTCCATAGGAAATAGTAAGTGATAGCCTTAACCCCTTAAGGACACGGCCCTATTTCACCTTAAGGACCAGGCCATTTTTTCAAAATCTGACCATTGTCACTTTATGTGGTGATAACTTTAAAACGCTTTTTCTTATCCAGGCCATTTTGAGATTGTTTTTTTCGTCACATATTGTACTTCATGACAGTGGTAAAATGAAGTCGAAAAATTTAATTTTTATTTATAAAAAAATACCAAATTTACCAAAAATTTTGAAAAATTTGCAATTTTCCAAGTTTCAATTACTCTACTTCTATAATACATAGTAATACTGCCAAAAAAAGTTATTGATTTACATTCCCCATATGTCTACTTCATGTATCGATCATTTTGGGAATGCCATTTTATTTTTTGGGGACGTTACAAGGCTTAGAAGTTTAGAAGCAAATCTTGAATTTTTTCAGAAATTTTCAAAAACCCACTTTTTAGGGACCAGTTCACTTTGTGAGGCTTACATAATAAAACCACCCAAAAATGACCCCATTCTAGAAACTACACCCCTCAAGGTATTCAAAACTGATTTTACAAACGTCATTAACCCTTTAGGTTTTCCACAAGAGTTAATGGCAAATGGAGATAAAATTTCAGAATTTCAATTTTTTGTAAAATTTTCAATTTTAATCCATTTTTTCCAGTAACAAAGCAAGGGTTAATAGCCAAACAAAACTTAATATTTATTCCCCCGATTCTGCAGTTTGCACGAACACCCTATATGTGGTCGTAAACTGCTGTATGGCCAAACTGCAGGGCGCAGAAGGAAAGGAGCGCCATATGGTTTTTGGAAGGCAGATTTTGCTGGACTGGTTTTTTGACACTATGTCCCATTTGAAGCCCCCCGATGCACCCCTAGAGTAGAAACTCCATAAAGGTGACTCCATCTAAGAAACTACACCCCTCAAGGTATTCAAAACCAGTTTTACAAACTTTGTTAACCCTTTAGGTGTTCCACAAGAGTTATTGGCAAATGGAGATGAAATTTCCGAATTTCTATTTTTTGTTACCTTGTCTCAAAAAAAGTGTAATATAGAGCAACCAAAAATCATGTTTACCCTAGAATAGTACCAACAAAACTGACACCTTATCCTGTAATTTCCAAAATGGGGTCACTTTTTTGGAGTTTCTACTATAGGGGTGCATCAGGGGCGCTTCAAATGGGACATAGTGTCAAAAAACCAGTCCAGCAAAATCTGCCTTCCAAAAACCATATGGCGTTCCCTTCCTTCTGTGCCCTGCCGTTTGACCATACAGTAGTTTACGACCACATATGGGGTGTTTGTGCAAACAAGAGAATCAGGGCAATAAATATTGAGTTTTGTTTGGCTGTTAACCCTTGCTTTGTTACTGGAAAAATGGATTAAAATGGAAAATTTGCAAAAAAATAGCTGTTTTGGGACTGTTTTTATTTTTTGTTATTTACATAGTTGAACTGACAGGTTAGATTGTGTGCTATTTCTATAGAGCAGGTTGTTACGGACGCGACAATACCAAATATGACTACTTTTTGGGGTTTTTTGTTTCAGTTTTACATAATAAAGCATTTTTGAAAAATTTTTTTTTTTAGTGTCTCCACATTCTGAAAGCCATAGTATTATTTTATTTTTTTGGGCGACTGTCTTATGTAGGGGCTCATTTTTTGCGGGATGAGATGGCGGTTTGATTGGCACTATTTTGGGGTGCATATGACATTTTGGTCGCTTGCTATTACACTTTTTGTGATGTAAGGTGACAAAAAAATGGCTTGTTTGACAACGTTTTTATTTTTTATGTTTACGGCGTTCGACTGAGGGGTTAGGTCATGTGTTATTTTTATAGATCAGGTTGTGACGGACGCGACGATACATAATATGTATACTTTTTATTTATTTATATAAGTTTTACACAATAATATCATTTTTTAAAACAAAAAAAATCATGTTTTAGTGTCTCCATTGTTTGAGAGCCCTATTTTTTTTCTTTTTTGGGCGATTGTCCTATGTAGGGGCTCATTTTTTTGCGGGATGAGATGGCGGTTCGAATGGTACTATCTTGGGGTGCATATGACTTTTTGATCGCTTACTATTACACTTTTTGTGATGTAAGGTGACAAAAAAATGGCTTGTTTGACAACGTTTTTATTTTTTATGTTTACGGCGTTCGACTGAGGGGTTAGGTCATGTTATATTTTTATAGAGCAGGTCCTTACGGACGCGGCGATACATAATATGTATACCTTTTTTTATTTATTTTGGTTTTACACAATAATATCCTTTTGAATGAAAAAAAACATGTTTTAGTATCTCCATAGTCTGAGAGCCATATATTTTTCAGTTTTTAGGCAATTGTCTCAGGTTGGGTATCATTTTTGCGGGATGAGGTGACGGTTAGATTGGCACTATTTGGGGGGTCATATGACTTTTTGATCGCTTGCTATTACACTTTTTGTGATGTAAGGTGGCAAAAAAATGGCTTTTTGACAAAGTTTTTATTATTTTTTTTTTACAGTGTTTACTTGAGGGGTTAGGTCATGTGATATTTTTATAGAGCAGATTCTTACGGACGTGTAGATACCCAATATGTCTATTTTTTAATTTTTTTTTTACATTTAACACTAAAAAGCATTTTTGAAACAAAAAAAATCATGTTTTAGTCTGAGAGGCATAGTTTTTTTATTTTTTGGCCAATTGTTTTAGGTAGGGGCTCGTTTTTTGCGGGATGAGATGGCGGTTTGATTGGTACTATTTTGGGAGGAAAATGCTATTTTGATCGCTTTGTATTACTTTTAGTGATGTAAGGTGCCAAAAAATGGCTTATTAACACCATTTTTTATTTTTTTTTATGGCATTCACCTGAGGAGTTCAGTCATGTAATATTTTTATAGAGCAGGTTTTTACAGACGCGGCGATACCTAATATGTGTAGTGTATTTTTTTTTTTTTATTCAGTGATATGTGTTTTTTTCATTTTTACTTTTTTTTCACTTTTTTAAAAAAATTTTTGACCCAGACCCACTTGGTTCTGAAAGATCCAGTGGATCTGGTGTCTGTATAATACAGTACAGTACACTATATAGTGCACTGTGCTGTATTTTGTACTTTACAAAGTCTGAATAGACCTTTAGCAGGTCTATTCAGACTTTCAGCACCATGGAGAGCAGGACGCTTCTGAAAGCGTCCTGTCTCCATGGCAACCATCACCCGCTGCCATAACTGAGCAGGGGGTGATGGGGAGGGAGTGGAGCTCCCTCCCTCTGTGATCCCATACTGTTGGGGGGCTGCAAAGGCACAGCAGCCCCCCGATGGGAGAGGGAGGGAGCTCCCTCCCTGTTAACCCTTCCATACCGCGGTCCGTACGGACCGCGGTACGGAAGGGGTTAAACGGCTGGCATCTGATCAAGCACAGATGCCAGCCGTTTCTATCAGAGTGTCAGCACCGCCCGCCTCCCGCACCCCTCCCGCCGCCCGCAACCACCCCCCCTGGAACTTGAGCGCAGAGCCCCCCCCCAGTTAGACCATAGTGAGGATAGGCGATGGTACATACAGTATAAGTAGCGGTCAACTGACATACATAGGATGTCTCAATAGTAGTTTAGTCTATCCACCAGTTGGCCCCCATTTTGGACTAGTAGCGAGGGTCTAACATAGTTGAGAGTCTGTAGTCATCCCTTTGCCGAATGGTGACAATACGGCTGTCGCTATGCAAGCAACTCAGCATGCATCTGGTTATTTTTGCAAGGGACTCGGAGGGACTCCCTGCCTCAATCTCCAATGCATACTGCCATGGTGTGTCAGGGTTATCTGCCTGGTCTTCCTCATCGCCCTCTAGCTCCTCATGCTCCGCTCCTGTCACTTGTGCAGATAAATCACCCATTTCTGTATACATTGCTTGTACGTGATTGTTCTCCTCCTCCTCCAGTTTGGCCCCACAGGGCTCAGATGGCCATGAGATGTAAGCGCCACGTCTCCGGTACCCTGGTCAGCCAGATTTATCAGCATCTGTTCCAGGACATAAAGGAGTGGAATGACGCAGTTCCTCCCGTAGTCCTGGCGACTGACAAATAAATTGGCATCCTCAAAGGGCCTGAGGAAACGGCAGGTGTCACAAATGAGCTGCCACTGGCTAACGTTGAAGTTACACAGGGGAGTTGGGTGGAAGGTTTCAGGAACCGCTTTACAACCAGATTAAAGAGCAGAAGGAACCGAGCAGAAGGAACAGAAAATGTAAGAGGCAGGTTCGGGTCAGGTGAGGACACAGACCTTGTTCCCGGGCCATGCCAACTAAGCGTGGTGTCAGAGGAACCCACCTACTCCTGGCTGGGGATGTCTGATGTCACTTGAGATGATGTTGAAGACTGAGTCAACCAAGCTCTGGCCTGTTGCTGCGACTGCTGCTGCTACTTCTGCCAACTCCAGAAACATTTTTGCCACTTTCTTCCCTTAGAAGGGCCTGGCACCTGTCTGTCAGACATACTGTACTGTAATAGTAACTGTAAGTGTAAAATAGCAGGGTGCAATTTCACCCCAGAATCAAGAATGAATGGAAGTACTTATATATATATAAAAAAAAAAAACGTGATCACCCTAAAATCTGTAGTATCAGGCCTCAATTTCACCCCAATTACACAATTAAAGATTAATGGATTTACTTATGTATAAAAGAACGTGAACACCCTGCAATCTTTAGTATCAGGCTGCAATTTCACCCCAAAATCAAGAATGAATGGATGTACTTATATATAACGTGAATACCCCAAAATTTGTAGGTTCAGGCCGAAATTTCACCCTAATTACAGAATTAAGGATTAATGGATTTACTTATGTAAAAAAGAATGTGAACCCCCTAAAATCTGTAGTATCAGCCCACAATTTCCCCCAAATACACAGTTGGATTAACGAATTTACTTATGTTTAAAAGAACGTGAACACTCTAAAATCTGTAGTATCAGGATGCAATTTCACCCCAATTACACAATTAAGGAGGATTGAATTATGTATAAAAGAATGTGAACACCCTAAAATCTGTAGTATCAAGCTGCAATTTTACCCCAATTACACAATCAAGGGTTAATGGATTGAATTATATATAAAAGAATGTGAACACCCCAAAATCTGTAATATCAGGCCGCAATTTCACCCCAATTAGACAATCAAGGATTAACAGATTTACTTATGTATAAAAGAATGTGAACACCCAAAATCTGTAGTATCAGACTGCAATTTCACCTCAATAACAGAATCAAAGATGAATGGAATTGTGTATAAATCAGTAGTATTAGAACAAGTATTTAACCCCAATTAGTGCAGCAAGGTGTAATAGAATGGCTCCTATTAGCCAAGATTTACACTGTTCAATTAGCCCCTGTTCTCTCCCTATAGTGTGGGAAATGCCTCCCTATTATATCCCTACACTATCTCTAAGCTGTCCCTGAACTGCTCAATAGTAATATTTTGTGAACAAAGTCTTTCCTAATCACTTTCTCTAGTGCCTATAATGTCTCTCCCTGCACTAAGTTCACTGGAAAATTGCGGAAACCAGGCAGGAGGAGACTTCTTATAGGGCTGTGACTTCCCAGGGGCTGGCTGATTGGCCGGCTGCGCGGCATTATGGGTAATTCCTCGTTCCTGGGCTTCTTACTTCCTCTTTCGTACACGTGCAGCAGCTATTAGAAAAAATCTGATTCGTTACCACGAAGCGCAAGAAAATTCGACTTTGTGACGAATCAAATTTTTCCTGAAATTCAGATTGAATTCCACTTTGTCAATTTTGATTAGTTCAACACTAACTAAGGCTTCTTTCAGATTGATATCAATACAATGCAAGTATGCTCTCTGATTGATAGATATAGGAGGCTGATACCATGCACAGAAGTCCATGTTACATTCCCCCTGGGGACATGTACAGTTATACACGGAGAGACAATGTGAAGCCTGTTAGTAAGTCCCTCATTGCCCCCCCCTCACTTTTTCCACAGCTAAAGGGGAGGAGAGCTTATTTCTCCTGCAATATAGTGAGCTGTGTAAAATATAGAGATTCAAGCTAGGTCTAGTTTTAAAGTTGACAATCTCAGCTTCAAAACAAGACCAAGTCTGCACTAAATCACAGGTTGCAGCACTTAGAAATTGGGTCAGGAATAAGAGCTATGGGTATATGCAGCTTTCACTGAGATCCTTTTAAATCTTTCGATGTTACACAGCCTACGATCCAACCATCAACAGTAAGGACGTATAAGATATGTCCTTTGTTAATGAATTGTCACCCTGCCAGGCAGTATGAGATACTCGTTGGCAGAGAATGTGTTAAATCTAATTAGAAAAATATGTGCATTTCCCCATTCAGCCTTGATGTTTCTGAGTTTGGACACAGTGTCTAGAATGGTTTCCTACAATAGAACATGAAAAAAAACTATAAAACATTTGTCACTTTTAATAATGATGATATAATAATAATAATGATATATTCATATTTTAATAAATAAAATTGGCAACAATTTGTCTGTGTTGCCTCATAGTCTGTCCCTGACACATGCCATAAAATGGATACCATTGAACTATTCTATTTTTTGATTTAACATTCCACTCACAGTGTTAAAAATAATGGAACAAATAGCATACTTTTTTTTTTTCACAGGGGAAAAGCAATGAATACTGAGCTGTTCTGGTCTGGTATAATAACTTCACACAACAGAAGGGGATGAAAAGGATAAAAATAGAGGTTTTTGCTAAACGAAAACTAATAATCAAAATTAATACAAACTGTGGAAACATTTCTGCGCGTTTTTCAACTTTTTAGTAGACTAGAATAATGTATAGGAAAAAACCCATGTAAACAGGCTAAGTGAATACATTGTCCGTGCATGAAATGCAATAATAAATATTACAGTTTTCATAAGCACCTGTTCACAAAAAAAATGCCAAAAAGTGGCCTTAACATACCATTTTTTCAACTGCATAGAAAAACTTAGCATGCGATTTCCTACACAAAGGTCCATCACAAAAAAAATGTATACCATGCAGTATACTTTTTTTTTTTTCAATGGAATAATATGTGTGATGGACTATATAGCATCTGGACCAACCTGCTCCATATTTGGCATCAGAACATTAGTGGGGTCATTTATCAAGACTGACGTTTTATACGCTGGTCTTAATACCCCATGCGCTGGTGGTGGATGCGCCAAAGTTTTGTATAGGTGCTGTCCTCTACATAACATAGATGCATTCACTGCATGTCTTAGGCTACTTTCACGCTAGTGTTTTTGCTGGATCCGGCAGGGATCAGCAAAAACGCTTATGTTACTGATAATACAACCATCTGCATCCGTTATGAATGTATCCGGTTGTATTATCATTAACATACCCAAGATGGATCCAATGAAAGTCAATGGGGGATGGATCCGTTTTCTATTGTGTCAGAGAAAACGGATCCATCCCCATTGACTTGCATTGTGAGTCATGACTAGAGTTGAGCGGACACCTGGATTTTCAGGTTCGAGAAGCTCCGCCGAACTTCACGGAAATGTTCGGGTTCGTGATCTGAACTTGACCCCAAACCCGAACCCCATTGAAGTCAATGGGGACCCGAACTTTTGGGCACTAAAATGGGTGTAAAATAGCCCTGGAAAGGGCTAGAGGGCTGCAGTAGGCAGAAAAATGTGGGTAAGTGCCCTGCAAACAAATGTGGATAGGGAAATACCTTAAAATAAAATAAAATAACTAAAAATTAAACAATATTAATTGGCAACTCGGAGGAGGAGGTGGAATAGGAGGTTGGGGGAGGCGTCAGGTGGGAATGCCATCAGCAGCGCGTCTACAGCGTGCGTTTTGTAGTCAGTAGTCACGCATCTTTTAATCAGTAACATACGTTTTTACAAAATTTGGTTTCCTGCCAGCATTGCACAGCTGTGGCTTATCACTGGCAAAAATGGGATAATGTCACCCACCAATGGAACAGGTGATATTCAGAAATGTTAGGCCCCTGGCACCCAGACAGAGGAGAAGTCAATTCTCGGCAAAACAGGCTTCATGTCACCCACCAATGCAGCAGGTGATTATCAGAAATGGAGGCCCCTGGCACCCAGACAGAGGAGAGGTCATTGGACGGCAAAAAGAGGTTAATGTCACCCACCAAAGCAACAGGTGATTATTTGAAATGTAGGCCCCTTGCACCCAGAGGAGAGCGCAATGCACGGAAAAAGAGGCTTTATGTCACCCAGCAATGGAATAGGCCATTTTCAGTCATTTAGGCCCCTGGCACCCAGACAGAGAAGAGAGGTCACATAATAGCAAAACAGGCATCATGTCACCCAGCAATCAAATATCATAAATGTAGGCCTCTGGCACCCAGACAGAGGAGAGATCAATGCATGGCAAAAAGAGGTTAATGTCACCCACCAAAGCAAAAGGCAATTATCATAAATGTAGGCCGCAGCCACCCAGACAGAGGAGAGAGGTCAATGCACGGCAAAACAGGCTTCATGTCACCCAGCAATGGAACAGGCCACTACTAGCAATTTAGGTCCTAGCACCCTGACAGAGGAGAGAGGTCCCGTAACAGCAAAACAGGCTTCATGTCACCCAGCAATGGAACAGGCGATTATCATTAATGTAGTCCGCAGAGAACCCAGACAGAGGAGAGAGGTCCCGTAACAGCAAAACAGGCTTTATGTCACCCAGCAATGGAACAGGCGATTATCATTAATGTAGGCCGCAGCCACCCAGACAGAGGAAAGAGGTTAATGCACGGCAAAACAAGCTTCATCTCACCCACCAAAGCAACAGGCCATTTTCAGTAATTTAGGCCGCAGGCACCCAGACAGAGGAGAGGTTCATTCAAATTGGGGTAGGCCCCGAAATAATGGTACAAATAAAAAAAGGATTCAATGAATAAGTGCACTGGAGTACCAGAATGTATGGTTGAGGCGGTTATAAATGTCTATTTTGCACAAGGTATGGACAAGTCCTGTGGGATTCAAGCCTGGTTCATTTTAATGAACGTGAGCTTGTCCACATTGGCTGTGGACAGGTTGCTGCGTTTGTCTGTAATGATGCCCCCTGCTGTGCTAAATACACATTCAGACAATACACAGGGCAGGCCAACACCTCCAAGGCATAAAGGGCAAGCTCAGGCCATGTGGACAATTTGGAGACCCAGAAGTTAAATGGGGCAGACCAGTCAGTACTAGTGATGAGCGGCAGGTGCCATATTCGATTTCGACGAAATTCGCGAATATTCGAAAGAATATTCGTTTTATATTCGTCGAAATCGAATATTCGTCATTATTCTAGTTATCGCGATTAATATGCGATTTAAATAATCGCGTATTGCGATTTTAACTTAAGGCTACTTTCCTATTGGTTTCATATCTAGAATTATAGCGAAGATGACGGATATGACGAATGTATTCGTCATATTCCTCAAAACGAAGATAACGAAGTATTCTACAACTTCGCTAATTCTAGCAATCAAATAGGAAGGTTGACTATAGAGACAACTGTGTTTAATTCGCTATGCGATTATATATATATATTTTTTTTTTCTAAATAGAATAATTATAATAATTATATCAAGTAATATAATTATTCTATTAAAAAAAAAAATAATTAATCGCATAGTGAATTTAACACAGCTGTCTCTATAGTCAACCTTGCTATTTGATTGCTAGAATTAGCGAAGTTGACGGATAGGTTGCTAAAAGGAAGATGTAGAATACTTCGTTATCTTCGTTTTGAGGAATATGACGAATACATTCGTCATATTCGCTATTCGCTAATTCTACCAAGCCAACCATAAACTTCCTTGCTCATGGAGCGTCCCCATCACCATGGGAACGTCTCCATATACTAAAATGTACTGTCGGATTTGAGGAATTACGTTGAAATCGCAATGCGATTAATTCAAGTTATATTAATCGCATTGCGATTTCAACTTAGAGCTGGGTTTATAATGGGTCAGCTTGCTAGAATGAACGAAGTTAACGAATATGGAATATAGCAGCAGTGCTAAGTTGAATTCGCAATGCGATTAATTTAACTTGAAGTAATCGCATTGCGATTTCAACTTAGCACTGCTAGTGCTATATTCCATATTCGTTATAATTCTAGCCTATGTAAGATAGCAGCTCTAAGTTGTAATCGCAATGCGATTAATATAACTTGAATTAATCGCATTGCGATTTTAACGTAATTCCTCAAATCCGACAGTACATTTTAGTATATGGAGACGTTCCATGAGCTCCATGAGCACGGAAGTCGGCAGAAGCGGCAACGGGCACTGACTAGAGCAGCCAGGAAGCCAGGAATCCTCAGGACAGGTAAGAACTATTTTTGGGAAGTGGGAAAGAAAAAAATATAACTAAAAAAAAAAAAAAACTAATATTCGAAATAGCGAATTTATAGCGCTATATTCGAAATATTCGCGAATTGGCGAAGTGCCGATATTCGCTAAAAAAATTTGCTATTCGAATATTCGCGCTCAACACTAGTCAGTACGTGGAGGCGTGTGCACATGTACTTTTCCACCATGTTGTTCAAATGCTGCCTCCTGTTAAGACGTTCCGTATCATCTGGTGGTGCCGGTTGCTGTGGCGTGGTGACAAAACTTTTCCACATGTCGGCCATGCTAACCCTGCCTTCTGAGGAGCTGGCCGGGAGACAGCTGCGTTGGCGACCTCTTACTCCTCCTCCTCCTCTGCCTTTGCCTTGTGCTTCCACAAGGCTGCTCAGAGGTAGGGATAAGCTGTCCTCTGTAGGTGGTGTATCGTCTGTGTCCTCCGTATCCCCCCAGCCACGCTCCAGTGATGGCCCTGAGCTCTGTTGGGTGCCACCCTGCAATGAACCCGATTCCTCCTCCTCCTCTACCTAATCCTCCTCGTCCGCCAGGACTGTGCCCTAGCTGGCCACATGTGTACCTGGCCTCTGCTGGTGCATGAACCCACCCTCTGAGCCACTTCGGAATGACCGGCCTGAAACCCTGTGAAATGCCCCCTCTTCCTCCTTCTCCTCTGCCACATCCTCTTCCATCATTGACTTAATTAATTTTTCAAAGAGACATAGAAGTGGTATTGTAATGCTAACAATGGCGTCATCAGCACTGGCCATGTTGGTTGAGTACTCAAAAGACCGCAACAAGGTACATAGGTCTCGTATGCAGGCCCAGTCACTGGTGGTGAAGTTGTGCTGATCCGCAGAGCGACTGACCTGTGCGTGCTGCAGCTGAAACTCCACTATCACCTGCTGCTGCTCGCACAGTCTCTCCAGCATTTGCAAGATGGAGTTCCACCTGGTGGGCAAGTGGGCAAGTCGCATATGAGGCGGTGAGCTGGAAGGCTGAAGTTACACTGCAGCGCAGACAGGCGAGCAGCAGCAGGGTGAGAATGCCGAAAGCGAGCACAGATGGACCGCACTTTCAGCAGCAGCTCTGACATGTCTGGGTAGTTTTTAAGAAACTTCTGCACCACCAGATTGAGCATATGCCTCAGGCAAGGGATGTGCGTCAAACCAGCTAGTCCCAGAGCTGCAACGAGATTTCGCCCATTTTCGCACATCACCAGGCCGGGCTTGTGGCTCACTCGCAGCAACCACTCATCGGTCTGTTGTTCTATGCCCCTCCAAAGCTCCTGTGCGGTGTGGGGTTTGTCACTCAAACACATGAGTTTTAAAATCGCCTGCTGACGTTTACCCTTGGCTGTGCTGAAGTTGGGGGTGAGGTTCTTTTGATGACCGGATGTGGGGGTGGTAGAAGAGGAGGAGGAGGATGCGAAATAGGAGGAGGAGGCAACAGGAGGCAAAGAATAATGCCCTGCGATCCTCGTTGGTGGAAGGACATTCACAAAACCGCTATCCGCCTCGGGCCCAGCCGCCACTACGTTTACCCAGTGTGCAGTTAGGGAGATATAGCGGCCCTGGCCGTGCTTACTGGTCTATGTATCTGTGGTTATGTAGACCTTGCCACAGATGCCGTTGCGCAGCGCACACTTGATTTTATCCTCCACTTGATTGTGCAGGGAAAGGATGGCTCGCCTGGAAAAATAGTGGAGGCTGGGAACTATGTACTGTGGGACAGCCACCGCCATCAGCTGTTTGAAACAGTCCGTCTCCACCAGACGGAATGACAGCATTTCAAAGGCCAGCAATTTTGAAATGCTGGCATTCAGGACCAGGGATCGAGGGTGGGTAGGTGGCTATTTTCTCTTTCTCTCTAGTGTTTGGGAGATGGAAAGCTGAACGCTTGTCTGTGACATGGTGGAGATGCTTGGTGATGGTGACGGAGGTGGTGGTGGTGTTGGTGGGACATCCTCTGTTTGCTGGTTTCCAGGTTTCACGTTGACGCCATAGGTAGAGTAAGGGGCCGAGACAGCAGCAGAAGAGGGAGCAGGAGGAGCCTGAGACCTTTCATGGTTTTTAAGGTGTTTACTCCACTGCAGTTCGTGCTTTGCATGTAGATACCTGGTCATGCAGGTTGTGCTCAGGTTAAGAACGTTTATGCCTCGCTTTAGGCTCTGATGGCACAACGTGCAAACCACTCGTGTCTTGTCGTCAGGACATTGTGTGAAGAACTGCCATGCCAATGAACTCCTTGGAGCAGGCCTTGGTGTGCTCGGTGGCTGGGTGTGGTGGGCAGTAACAGGTGTACTGTCTATGGAACGGCCACATCAGAGACGTGCTGCGGTGGTCTTCCCATGTCCTCATCCTGCAACATACGTGGTTGGGCATCAGTGCATTCAAGGTCTTCCACTTCTGGGGCAGGGCTAGGTGGATGGGCCGGGGAAACCCTGCCGACAGAGTCATCAAAAAGCATAAGAGTTTGCTGCATGACTTGGAGCTCTGACTGCTTGGCTGATTTTCAAGGGGGTGAGGTGAAAGACTGATGAGCATGGGCTGCAGGTGCCAACTCTAAGCTTTCTGCAGAGGACTGAATGGGAGACACTGTGAAGGAACTGGAGGCACTGTCAGCCACCCAATCTACTATCGCCTGTACTTGTTTTGGCCTCACCATCCGTAGAGCGGCATTCGGGCCTACCAAATAACGCTGCAGGTTCTGTCGCCTACTCGCACCAGAGGAAGGTGTTTCACTTGGACCGGTAGTGGGCGCTTAATGGCCACGTCTTCTCCCAGCAACAGGAGCTCCACCAACACCACCACGACCATGCCCACGTCCCGTATTTGATGTTCTCCTCATTATTTGCGTTCACCCAACAAGCTGAAAGATGGTTTCTCTCTGTCAATTTGTCAATTTAACTGCCAATTGTCAACAATTAAGTTCACTAAGGAAGTGACCGGGTCATAAAAATGCTCTGTGGACCAAGAATAAAGTTTTTTTGGTTTAAAACACACTAATTCTCAATTTCACTGCAGAAATGTAAAATATGTATTTGTACGCTGTATGCACAACTGTTTGGTGAACCCAGAACACGTTTTTTGTTTCTGTAAAACACAGTGAAGCACTATTTTCGTGCTGCAATTTAAAATTGGTATTTGTACGCTGTATGCACAAGTAGTTTGTGGACCAAGAACACAGATTTTTTTAATAAAACACAGAAAAGCAGTATTTCACTGCTATTATTAAAACGTTGCCATTTCTACGGTTTATGCAAAAGTGGTTTTGTGGATCCACAACATGGATTTTTTCAATAAAACACAGAAAATCTGTATTTCACTGCTATTAATAAAACTTAGCTATTTCTACGGTTTATGCAAAAGTGGTTTTGTGGATCCAGAACATTTCTTTAATAAAACACAGAAAAACGTTGGTATTTCTATGCTGTATGCACAATGGCTTTGTGAAGCAAGAATATAGCTTTTTTCCCACAAAATATTTTTATTCACTATTTCACTGAAGAAACGTCAAATGTGTATTTGGGTGATGTATTTGGAGCTACATTGTGGACCAGGAATACACTGAGGCTCTATTTCACAGCAGAAATGTCAAATGTGTATTTGGGCGGGGTATTTCAAACTGTTTTGTGGACCAGGAATAACGTTTTTTCCCCCCAGGAAACACACTGATGCACTATTTCCCTGCAGAAATATAAAATTTGTATTTGTACGCTGTCTGCACAACCGTTTTGAACATCAGGAATATGTGTTTTTTTTTCAAAAATACACTGATTCTCTATTTCACTGAAGAAATGTAAAATATGTATTTGGGCGGTGTTTTTAACACTGCTTGGTGGACCAGGAATACTTCTATTTTTCCCCAAAAATACACTGAGGCTCTATTTCACGGCAGAAATATTAAATATGTACTTGTACGCTGTATGCACAACTGCTTTGTTAAGCAAGAATATTGCTTTTTTCCGCCCAAAATTTTTTTTTTTCGCAATTTCACTGCAGAAATGTCAAATGTGTATTTGGGCGGTGTATTTCAAACTGCTTTGGGGACCAGGATCACAGCTTTTTATCACAAAAATACTGCAGAAATTGAATATACGGTTTAGTGCATTGTATACACAAGTACTCTGTGGCACCACAGGTCCCAGACTAGACAAATGGACTATATCACCCCTTAATTATACCAAAGGTAATGTAGGGGACTTGAGCAGCCAGAAAAAAAGCATTTTCTCCTTCACTGAGCTACTAAAAAGGATTAAGCTGATATCACTGCCAGTCTGGTAGACATGCAGTAAACTGCAGTGGCTAAAATGGCTGCCGACCCCCACCTCTGTAACAGATGGATTTAGCAGTGGCTGAGTACAGAAATGTAGGATTGCTGAAGCTCCCTCCCTCTCTATTTGCTGTATCTTGTGGATTAATGTACAACAGATTTCTTCCCTAATCTGTCCCTCACAGAGGCGGCAGCATCCTATCCCTACACTGAGAAGAGCAGAGTGACGTGTGGTGCTACGTGACTCCAGCTTAAATAGAGGCTGGGTCACATGCTGCACTCAGCCAATGGCTGATGGCTTCTTAAGGCAAAGATGTAAAACGCTTGCTGATTGGCTGCTGTGCAGCCATTCAGAAAGTGGGAAGAATTGCCGAACAACGGACACGAACCCTAACTTTAAAGTTCAGGATCGTTCAACCCTAGTCATGACGGATCCGTCTTGCTCCTCATCCCAGGACCTGTGGATGTTATTTATGGCTGTGCAGTGGATAGCACTATTATGAGGATGCTGTGGATGTCACAATGTCACTGTTATGGGGGCAATTTAGTTATCACTTTTATTGCCTACTATGGATGTTACTGTTCTGGAACACTGTCAATGTCACAGCAGGCACGTTACTGTTATCAGCCACTGTTATGTAGGCACTGTGGATGTCACTGTTATGGGAGAACTGTGGATGTCACAGTTATAGGAACACTGTGGATGTCACCGTTATGTGAGTGTAAAGTGCAGGACACGTGCAGGAAACTGGAAGGGTTTTTTCCTTAGGCTAGGATTTTACTGTAAAACTGGCAGTAAATAATAGATAACACTTAGAAGAGAGGAAAGTAATATTTGACAAATAACTGTGTTAACCCTGTCTTCGCCGCACGCCTGTATGAGGGGAGTCTCGATCTCCCTTACACATAGTCTCTCAGGGTTTTCAGTAATCAAACATTGACCCTGTCTTCAGCCGCACGGCTGTGTAAGGGGAGTCTCCCTCTCCATTACACATCGTCTCTCAAGGTTCTCAAAAATCAGATATTTACCCTGTCTTCAGCCGCATGCCGGTGTGAGGGGAGTCTCCCTCACACAATCTCTCAAGGAATAGCAATGAACAATGTCTTTAAACACCAACTAAGACACTGGGAGCAGATCCTTAAATTACTTAAACAACATATATTTCCTGTCCTGGGGAATGCTAAACTCACTGTTGCTGCCTGCATGTGCGTCTCACTATGGCCGATGGCCCTTACTAGATCCTCTCAGGACTTTCTTGTAATCTGCGGTGTGCACTGCATGATTCAACTGCCGGCTTCTGTCCCTGACGGTAAACCAGCCTCGGAATCTCCTATTCTGGCTTTCCGCCAAGTCTATGGCCTACTTTGTGGCTAACAGAGCCAGAGGCCATTGAACCTTCACCAGCAACTGCCTCACACCGCACTCATCCACTTCTCTGCCCTGGGCCCTGGCTTCCTCCAGGTTGCTGCTCCCTCTGCTGGCTTGGAGGTAATTCTGCGGCATTACATGAACAGTGTGGATGTCACTGCTATGGGAGCACTATGGATGTCACTGCTATGGGAACACAATGGATTTCACTGTTATAGAGTACTGTGGATGTTACTGTTGTCAATACTATTATGGCCTACTATGGATGTTACTGTTCTGGAACACTGTCAATGTCACAGCAGGCACGTTACTGTTACCAGCCACTATGGATGTCGCTGTTATGTGGGGACTGTGGATGTCACTGTTATGTGATAACTGTGGATTGATGTGGATGTCACTGTTATCGTAGCACTGTGGATTACACTGTTATATATATTCAACCTAATCTACTGAAATTAAGTTGGAATAAGTTTTTTAAAGTAAGGTTAAAAGGGTTCTCAGGGAGTGATTTAAAATGGCTGCCAGAAACCTGTCCTAGAATGTGAGCAGAACTGGTTGCCTCCACTTGCAGAGCTTTCTAGGAGGGTGAGGGGGCTTCACCACACACTACGCTCTGGCACTTGCGCATACTACTAATTGGTGAGTTTTCCTGTCAGGCTGCTCAGACTTGATGGCATATCATAGGCAGAATCACATCATTACCATCTATTGTAGAGGAGTGTGGTATGTAGTGAGGCCACTCCCGTTCACCCCCCCCCCCCCGGCAGCTCTGCAAGTGGTGGCAATGAGTCACCTTCTAGGATAGGTTGCTGGTGGACATTGTAAATAATTCCCGGAGAACCCCTTTAAGTTTCTATGTAGCAGATTTGTTGCAGAATATTGCCACGTTCTAGTCAAAGTCCCTGTGGCGTTTCAAAATGTCAGCCTTATACAAATCACGCATCTGTGAGGAGACTTGTTGAATCAGACATCCTCCACTAACAGTTTATGCATCAGACACCCAGGAGTTAATCAAGTAGTCTTTTAATCCAGAGATTGTATTACAAGATATGCAGGGAATCCAGATGGTAAAAGAATTATGCCACTAATATTCTCCTTGATAAGAACATGAGATACACAGATTCGCCTCAGATTTTCCTCAGAATCTCCTCAGAATTAGAGCACACAAAACAGCAATGCATGACAGGGTAAACAGGAAGTGGCTAGACTGAACCAACTAGAAGCAGAAACAGAGGGGGGAGGAGAAGAGAGGAGCATACCAATACACAATTCAAGATATTGAAACAGAACACTCCCCGTCTGGTATCGGTAGATACCACTATGTATATGCATACGATGGAATTGTATAAATATCAATTAATAATGTCCATAAACCTGAAAAGGAAACATGCAATGAACATTTATTCAAACCAAAAAAGGATATATCTTCAATTCAGACCATAGAGCTGGTACTGGAAACAGTCCTAGAAGATGATAAGCATCTCTGGTAGAAGGAATCTCAACATGGAAGTTCTTTCCATCCGAACTGGAAACAACTTTAGTAATAAGTCCTGTAGGCCAGTCGAGACCATTAACTTGTTTGTCTCTTAACAGAACAAATCTCCTTCCTTTATATTGGGTCTTGGTTCTTGCCACCTTCTGCACTCTTGCTAGAGGTAGAGGTACTTTCTTATCCACCTTTTCCAGAACTGACTGGCGAGATGTTTTACCTGCTTCCACCAAAACTTATAAAGGTTGTGTTCTTTGAAAACGACAGATGGCACAGGAATATTTCCTATATTTTTTGGTTTATTCTTCAGTGATCTTTTATGCACCCCAGATGTGGATTTCTTCTTTTTTACTACAGGAGGTTGTCTGTTGCTTTCATTAGAAGCTGAGCGAGACTTGGTTCTCTTTGATCTTACCAAAGATTTAGAATGTGACTTCTCTGTCTGTGTCACCGATTTAGAGTGAGCGCGCTTATTTTGTGAGGCTGATTCACATGTAGATTGCTTTCTGTCTAGGAATCGTGGATGAAAATGCTCATGTCTGCTTTTCACTTCTGAAATGGCATCTGTCTTTGTACGTACGGACTTGGGTTGGTGACATGCAGTATTTGTCATGGACATTGGCGGTGAACTTTTCCCTGTGGTTTTCAGAAAAGGCTGAGCAATATGAAGGTGCTCATCTGTTGAAGACTGGGAAGAACTGTGATCCTCTTGAGTGCAATCAACAACTGCAGATGGAACTGAAGGTTCTTGAAAGTATCTGAAATGAACTCTTCCTATGTTGAAGGAACCTCCTTTATAGAACATTCAGGAGATACTTCTTTTACAGAATTAAACTCATTGTCAAACAGTAGACTGGAAGGCGCAAGTTCCTGCTGTATCTAATCAGAACTACATGAATCAGAAGGCTTGTTGTCAGTGATGATATAGGATTCATTATGATAAACTGTGTGAGGACTGCAAAGCTGGGAAGGGCTTGAAGAGGGCTCCAATTGAAATCCTGAAGGCCTTTCTACAAGCTGCCCTTCTGCCCAGGAACATTCATCTGCAGCTGACTCCTTGGGATTTAAACTGCTTTCTGATGTTTTTAGAATATTTGGGCAGGGCATATCTTGCACATAGTAGTGGTTAGGACACTGTCTGAAGTAAGAAGTTCGCCCCCCTATTAATACTTCCATTCTGAAGGAGTGTACTTGGCAGGGTCTGCGGGTTCTGTCCAGACATACATCCCCACGATGATCCAACCCACTGTAAGTTTCTGGGCATATGGAGCGTTGAAAGGGCCATTGCGAAGTTCAAGGACCTTATGAGCCTCAAGAATGTCTCTACCTAGCAAGAGTAAGATCTCGGCATGGTTATCAAGGGAGGAATCTCTCTGGCTATGTTCCTGAGATGAGGGTGATGCTGTGCGGCTTCAGGTGTGGGAATCTCATCCCTTGTGTCCGACAATTTGTCACACTCAATAAGGGTTGGAAGAGAGAGTTTCTTATGTCCTTTGATGGGCTTTAGGTGAAACCATTAGCTCTTCTTCCTGAGGTTGTCACAAGACCAGAGCATGTTCCTAGGGTGTAGGGTGTAGTCTCTCCCTCTATCCTGAACAGATCAAAGAACTTAGGGCTAGCTAGGGAATGATTACTTTGGTCATCTAGAATAGCATGCATTCTTATGGTCTTCTCTGGTTGTGCAGTAGGAAACACATCCATGAGGCAAATCTTAGAACAAGACTTACCGCACACAAGTCCTTCTCCACATACCTTTGTGCATCTGGGCGTGACGGTTGTGGTTGGTCGGTCGGCACTCTCCCCGCCATGACTCTCCCCGCCTTGATCGGAATGGGGCTTGTGCCAGTTAACTGGTTCTAGGTTCCGCCTGATTGGTCCCGGGTGAACAGCGGACATGTGTAGATCACTGTTACATTCAGAACACTTGACTGGAACCTTACAGTCTCTGGCGAAGTGCTCAGTAGATGCACAGCATCTGAAGCAGATATTATGACTCCTTAGGAACTCCTTACGTTCCTCAAAGGGCTTTGCTATGAAGACACGGCATTTCCTTAAAGGATGTGGTTTATCAAGGATAGGGCAATGATGATCAGGTTCCTTGGGGCTTTCATTTCATTGTTAGTAGTGGGCACAACCCCTGTCTTTTTTTACTGAAATAGACCTTTAGGGACCCCCTCTCTGGGACTGAAAGTCTCGTGTCTCTGTTTAGTCGAGCCAAAGATGTTGGTTTCCAAGGTGTTGAAGCTCGGATCGTTTTTAAGCTCTAGCTAAGTCCTTGATGAACTTACAGAAGAATGAAAATGGTGGAAAGGGAACACAATGTTGCTCCTTGTATTTCAAACCTGTTGTTGCCCATTGGTCTTGAATATTGAGGGGTAATTTCTCCACAATCAGGCCCACACCATGGGAGGTATCAAGAAAGCGGAGACCTGGTAGCTGCGGGTCTCCCTTGACAATTTCAAACTCAAGAAGAAGATTGCTTAATTCCTGGAACCCTTGGCGGTCTGTATTGGATAATCCAAGAAAGTCATATAGTCGTTTAAATAAGGCACGTTCAACTACTTCCGAGCCGCCGTATGTCTGCTCTAATCTTTCCCATGCGAGATGAAGGCCTTTGACTGGTTCGTAGATATGAACGGTTTTGAGTCTCTTAACACAGTTTGACGACCATAGACCTAGCCATCTAGTTAGTAAATCAAGTTCTTGCATAGGCGGTACACCAAGGGTTTGAACTGTTGTCTTGAAGGTGACCTTCCAACTTCTATAGTTCTCTGGGCGATCATCAAAGTTCGTAAGGCTAGTACTGATGAGGTCACTGAGAGTGAGGTACTTAGAGATTTCTGATGCGTTATTTCTTTCCTGCATCATGGCGAAGGGAACTTCTCCCTCGCTGGTGTTGTTGGCACCATCTGATGCCCTATGTTTGGGGGTTGGTAGATGGAATGGAGTGGCAGCTGGGTTGAGTGTAAGTGAAGGCTTCACATCTGGTAATGTTGGTGCCAGCGTCTTGTTTGCTATGTAACTAGTCTCAGGAGGTTTTAATATGATTTGATGAGCTTGAAGCGGCTTGGTCTCTAATGGCGCCTGAAATACTGTGTAAGGTGCCAGAGGTTTTAAAGAAAGAGAAATGTCCACTGGACTGAGGTCAACTGTATGGTTATCAGCTGCCTCTTTTTCTATCCACATGAGTTCAGCAGGCTGGCGTGCAGAGCCCAAATCTTCTGGTGAAAATGCATTGACTTTGCTTTGGTCTAGGACGAATTGCAGGGTATGGCCTTCTGAGTCATTAGATATCTTGGACATAGGATGATAAGCTTCTTCTTTTTCAGCAGCTTCTTCAAGAACTCTGAGTTCAGCCATGGCTGCTGCTTCTTCCCTTTCCTTCTGAAGGACCTCCAACTCAGCTTCGGCCTTGGCTTTGGTCGCTTGCGCCTGAGCCTGTATAGCTCGAGATTGGGCTAGTATAGCTGCTTGATTAGCTTGGAATAGCGCTTGTGTCTCTGCGACTTGTGCCTTAATGGCTGCTTCCTTTCTAATGCAGTGAGCTTGTACCTTTGCTGCTTCCGCTTTTGCACATGCCAACACCAATGAGGTACTCAGCGAAGAGTGCTGTGAGCGAGACCTTAGCGATGAGGACTGAGCAATAGATTTCGAGGAACAGGATGAAGCCTTGGAGTGCCTTGAAAGGTTAGAATGGCGGGACGCAGTTTCATATTGTTGTGATATCTTGTCCTCTAGCATTGACTTGACTGCCATAAATCTACTATATCTTTCATCATTAAGTGTAGTGTGGGTCTTTAATTTTAGGATGAGACTTGATAACAGAGAAGAATATTTTTCAGACAGTTTCTTATGACCTTCATAGGCCTTATTCAATTTTGTACACATGGCCTTTAATTGATCTTCATTATAGCCTGATCCATGTGCTGCATCCATACATTGTTCAGTCTTTTCCCACAAACTGGACAAATGATCACATATCTCAATTTTGTCGGTTAAGAGGGCCTCTTTCATTTTTAATGAGGGTTTAGAAAACTTTCTAGCTGTGTCCTGCATTTCCATCTGTAACACAACAGCGACCTCTAGTGGCAGTTCAGTCTTTTATAGCCCACAGCAGGCAGACGATATTTACCTCAGAAAATGGGCTGAATACAGTTCCTAGCCTGTATACTGAAATTGCTAGAAGCTTCTGCGATCCTAGTGAATGCAGTACTGAGCAGTATAAGATATTACTCTTATTACTGTAGCATAACAGAGACAAATGATGATGGCTTATTACTTGGAGGAGGAGAATATTCTTTTCTTAGCGGGAGAAGGAGATTACTAAGACAATTCTTTTACTGTGGCATTTTGAAATGTCAGCCTTATACAAATCACGCATCTGTGAGGTGACTTGTTGAATCAGACATCCTCCACTTACAGTTTACGCATCAGACACCCAGGAGTTAATCAAGTAGTCTTTTAATCCGGAGATTGTATTACAAGATATGCAGGGAATCCAGATGGTAAAAGAATTATGCCACTAATATTCTCCTTGATAAGAACATGAGATACACAGATTCACCTCAGATTTTCCTCAGAATCTCCTCAGAATTAGAGCACACAAAACAGCAATGCATGACAGGGTAAACAGGAAGTGGCTAGACTGAACCAACTAGAACTCTAGAAGCAGAAACAGAGGGGGGAGGAGAAGAGAGGAGCATACCAATACACAATTCAAGATATTGAAACAGAACAGTCCCTGATGTCTAAAGAACATTGAAATCTTGAGAAATTCTAATAATTCAATGTCAGGTCCTGCTGTGGGTATGACATTCATTTAAAAGAACACGCAGATGTGAGCTAAACTTGACACTGATAACACATGTCACAGTGTTATCTTGGTTATCCCGTGACAAAAGCCATTGAAATCCAATGAAAAGTTACAGTATTTTTTGCCCCATTAGACGCACCCTCCCCCCAACATGGGGTGAATACTGATGTGTTTCCATTATGGAAGCGCTCATTAGTACCAGAGCAGTGGGAAGCAGTGAAGGCTCTGCAATCTCTGACCTCACGCTGGGTGCGTCGAGTCACAGCAGAACCACGGCATGAAGAAGACAGAGCGCGTTGGAGGTGAGACGCAGCGGCATCCAGAGCAGGAGAGGTAAGTGTTTTTTTACATTTTACGTGCTCTTTGGCATGAGGGCTGATATGAGGCAATGGGGGCTGAGATATGAGAGGCAATGGGGGCTGATATGAGAGGCAATAGGGGGCTGATATGAAAGGCAATGGGGGCTGCTGATATGAGAGGCAATGGGGGCTGATATGAGGCATGGAGGGCTCATCTGAGGTCTGAATGGGGGGTCTTATTAAAATTGGGGGTCTGATTGGGGCTGTGAGCTGAGGTCTGATTAACATTGGAGGTCTGATTGCTGATCCTCCTGTAAAACCTAGGTGCTTCTTATGGGCAAAAAATACGGTAGTTATCTTTTTTCTTGAAATTCTTTGCTTAATGCGTTAACCTTTACGTTTAGCTGGGCTGCATCCAAGTCCTTATGCTTAAATTTTATGGTAAAGTACCTTCATCTCTATTGGTCTTTCAAAAATGATAGGTGAAATCTGGTTGCTATTGAGAAGGTCTTTGTTTAAATACATTAATGCTGATATCTCTTGCTGATTTTTATGAAAAGGCTTTGTTGTGAGAAGACTCCCAGGGCTGCCTTCTATGTATGCCTATTAGGCCTTACCAGCTTTCCCTCTGACAACAGGGGTAGACTGGGAACTTAAAGTGTCCCTTGAAAAAACTAAAAGATGCCCTATTTTATTGTCTGGTCCAAAGTGACAAAAGGCGGGGTTAACATAAGTAGGCAGGGCCATATTGCGGCACATTATACCAGAGTCAAATACCCACCAGAGCCAAATACCACAGTGCATCAAAAAGTACTGCCCCAGCAGCACAAAATACCTCCCCAAAAACTGTCCCTCTCTGGTGGCCAGTGCCAGCTGACACATTCTGGTCCCTACACCAGTTTCCTCGAGATGGCAATATAGTTGAATTCAGGAGGGTAGCGTCATCATAGCTTACTATGGTTGGTGGCCGTGAGGAGGGTTCAGGTAGCCCCCTGGGCATTTGGCCATTGGGAAGTTTCCCTGTTGTTCTATGACCAGTCCACCCCTGACTAACAGCATAATGCTTTGTACTATATAAATAGTGCAGTGTACTATGGAAGCAATAAAACTATTGCATGTCCACTTGTGAGATAAAAAAAAAATATATAAAACTGTTGGTGACGTCACATCTGTAATGACCTGAACTATACAGTGATCATGTAATTTGTCCAGCATGGTGAACGCCATAAAACAAATAAAAAAACTAAAAAACTATGTCTGAATCTCTGATTTTTGCTTATCATCACCCAATAAACGAAATAAAAAATAATGAATATTTTATGGACCTTAACATGGTAGCAACAGCTTTGTTGAAAGAAAAATTTAAAAGTTATTGGCCTTAGGGATGTGGCTATACAAAAACATTTTCTTTTTTTTTAGGGCTACTCCTGGATACAGATGGAATGCCCACCAGCCCTATTAGCTATAATGGGGCCCGGCGGAGATCTGGACACATTCCGGCAGAAATGCAGAGAATCGTCCGGACACAAACTGCTGCATGCTGCAGTTTGTGTCCAGCCAATTCCCAGGCATTTTCTGCCGGCTCAGGTGACCGGATCTCTGTGGCGCTGCTGTGAAAGTAGCCTAATATAAAAAGCTATTTGGTATTGCTGTAATTAGAAATGTTTTAAAAAATTTGATTGGACTGCTTTGCCAATGTTCACAAAGAAATTCGATTGGATCCAAATTAATTTGTCACAAATTGCTATAAATCTGACCAATCTACCTAATCATATTCTTCCCACGTGGTGGCCGAATCACAGTATGAAGGCTTGGAACTTAAACTGCAGGGAGAGTGCAGGAAGACTGCAGGGAGAGTGTAACAGTGAGAATAGTGGCCCTCTGTGCCCCGTTCATAGAAGTAAAGCCCTCTGTGTGAATAAAACAAAAAAACAGAAACTACTCATCATGTCCCGTTCCTGAAGCTCACATCCAGCTGTCCCCTGCAGACACATCGCTCTGCAGCACTGTGTGGGAGGAGCACAGGCAGATTCCCTAGCTGCAGGCTTCTCCCACTCAGTCCAGCAGCGCGAGTGTCTGCAGGCTTAATGATGGAGCAGTGAGCAGCAGGCTCCCTGCTTCACCATTCAGTGCGGGAGAGACAGAGCATAGGGAGCTGGTCAGTGAGTGACAGGACCGCAGCTCCCCGGCACTCCAGCAATGAGTGCTTCCATCTGTATTGATGGAAGTTCTCATTGCTTCTGGCACCCCCCTTAGAGAGGGTACCCAGGACAGGGTGCCCCCCCCCCTCCTGGCACACCACTGTTCCCAAGGACTGTCCCACCTTTTGCTTAATGTGCGTATACAGGGCTGGTACAGCATTTTTTTGAAAAGTAATGTTGGCTTCAGACTCTCCACCTTGGGTGGGGACAAGGCATCAGTTCTCTGAAATGTGCAGAGTCAACCGCATAGAAAGGGAGGAACTGAAGTACCAGCAACTTGGCCAGGTACATGTTCAGCTTCTACACAGTTATGTACAGGGCTCTATATTACACCTGCCCGTTATACAAACTTACTGTAATGCTACAGCTAACAGAACTGATTAGCTATGATAAATTTTGCTCCACAGCAGTTATGTATGTAATGACCCAGAGTGCCATTACCACTCCGCACCCCGCTACTGTCTCCTATGGGCCAATATAGTGTCATCTTATGCATTTATTTCAGGTTTAAACACTGTGCTTTTCTAATGTTGGAAACAGTTCTTGTTCAAGTGTAATGTACCTGGTTTACCAGAAGGTGGAAGCAAGCATGGCAGAGCTACATTTGCAGAGGATGGAACCTTCTTTTCATTCTCTTCTCTCTCTCTAAGGAGGAGTTTAGTTAGTTAGAGGTCAGTGTAGAGTACCCACTGCTAGGAGACGAAGCAGGTCTACATCCCTGCTGGATGTGTCCTGCCTAAGCCAGCTAGAGCCCCTTCATCTCTGCTGGATATTGAGGCCACAGCTTGGAGCCTCTGAAGCCAGGAGGTATAGATTCTCTAGTATTAATCTAGAGACAGACTACAGAAAGAAGTTGCAGCATAAAGAAAGAAGCAAAGTTATACAGTAAGCTTGTCAGAACAGCAGAGCCAGAGAGCAACAGATGCAGTAGAGTTGAGTTTGTTTGCCTGCAAGAGTTAGTGCTAATGCCTCCTGGGAACCAAGACAAAGCCTGAAACTGTTGGAGAAACGTTTTTTCAAGTAAAGCTGTTATTGAACTTCATCACAAGGTCTCGACTCTATTTATTTCTTCAAATCCCTCGATTATTCCCCCTATTTGCTCTGCTTAGGACCACAACTCCTGGGTTCCAGAGTATCCAGGTAGGAGCACTGTGACACGTGCAACAACATTAAGGGAAATTTAGGCCACCCTACCTCACTCTGGCATTCCTACACCTGGGTACCATCTACTACATCACTAAAAAGGGCCCTGTGCCCTTATTGCTTCATTGCAACTGGAGTCACGAAAAACATTTGCTTTAAGGCATCCATGGCCATTGCCGTGCGTCACATGTACAAGGCTATAAATTACACCTGTGCGTAATATGAACGCAACGTAATGCTACAGCTAACTGAACGGATTAGCTATGATAAATTTCTCTCCATTGCACAGTTATGTACAATGTGATAAATTACACCTGCCCGTTATACGGACTTAACGTAATGCTACAGCTAACAGAACTTATTAGCTATGATAAATTTTGCTCCACTGCAGATATGTACAGGGCTATAAATTACACCTGCCCGTAATACAGATGCAACGTAATGCTACAGGTAACAGACCCAATCAGATTTGAATGTCAGTGCAGTGTACAGTGATGTACATGATGACACATGACACCTGTCTTTAATACTGAGGCACGCTAACTAGATCACTAAAATAACAGATTAACTCTGAATGTTGGTGCACTAGAACGTGATTCACACGGCGATACACTTTCACTGCACTCTCCGAATTCCCCTTTGAATGCTTCGCTTCTCTCAACACTAGCTGTAATCATACTGACCCCGGGAGTTATCATGTTATTTATGCCACTAAGTAAAGGCCGCAAAATTTTAAATATATATAGGACAATGGGGGGAATTTAAAATGAGAGGAAGGAATATTTGAAGTCAGTTTTGCTGGAGTCTGCATTGTCTTAGCTCATGCCACATTCATCAAATATTTTGTTTGACAAATTTTGTCTTATCCTGAAACCTAACACTTTTGTCTAGAAAAGCTACTCCAGTTTTCCTACTCCACTCTCCTACTGGGATAAAATTGTGATGTTTTTACGACTTAAAAAAAAAAAAAGTTTCATTAATAAATCTAGAGTGAAACTTATTAACATAGCTAACCACACTTACTTTTCCACCCACATTACAAAACTGGAGTGAGTGGTGTAAAATGCAAAAAGTCACAAAATTTTGGAGTGAAGGTATGATAAATCAGGGCCAATGTGTCTACCCCAAAATGGTGCCATTAAAAAACTACAATCTGTCCTGGAAAAATGAGGACTCATACGGAGGCATCGAAAAAAAAAAAGTTATTGGAATGCAAAGATGGGAAAAAAAAAAGATAACTCACTAAGGCCCTGAAACACAAGGTCTCTGCAAATAAATATCTTTAATTCCTATGCCACATTCCTTCATTTATCTAGAGGATTCAGGTTGGCAGTATATCCTAAAGCAAACTCAGGGTCACAAAAGATTCTACTTATCAGGCTGTCAGTTTTCAGCGATCTAGTTATTCTAAATTGTGAGGTTTGTGCAGTACCCCCCGGGCAGATAATTCACATTTAAAGGTCCAGTGCTATAATAGGGTATGCATGATGTCACTTCCTATGCCTTCACAATGCAAGTAATTGTTATGTGATAATAACTATTAGGCTACTTTCACACTTGCATTTTTGCCTGATCCAGAAGGGATCAGCAAAAACGATTCCGTTACTGATAAATTATTAATACAACCATCTGCATCAGTTATGAACAGATCCGGTTGTATTATCTTTAACATAGCATTCAACATTATAACATTATATTCAAACCAGCATATATGTGATTACTACATCAATACACAGGGTAGCACCCAATATTATCTGAATAGCCCAAATATGTCATTGCTACGGAAGGGTTCCAAACAAAAGACCCAGAGCCAAAATGTGCGTATTAGTTGCACCAGCTTTCCGGCCACAAGTGGTAGTAGTAGGACGTAGTTGTTCCTCCTGGCTTTGGAAAGGCGCAACATTATCGTTGAGGAAAAAGAGGATGAGATTCTGGATTGGATGGCTCAGTCATCCTCTCAGTTGCAGCAGGATGAAGTGGAGGTGACTTTGGAGTCCAACACCATTCCGTGGAGCCAGGGGACACAGTGTTCCTCCTTCTCTTCCACCTTGCAGCCCCAGAGAAGGCTTTCAGTGGAGCCCTCTCAGTCTTCACTGCCCCTTCCTAGTGGGACACCTTCCTTTTTCCTAAAAAGTGTAAAAAAAAACTACCACACCCTACAGCAGATAGCTAGTCAAAAGAGTCTCTCTTTTGATGACTTGTGTGAGTCACCGTTTAGGCTGCCCTAAGGAGGAGGTTGGGGAGAAGGCTGGGGACCCCATGCATAGCTGTGTTGATGATGGCGGTAATAGCGGCACCTATATCCACTGCATTGGCGGTGGGGACAGTGACACTGGCAGTCAAGGAAAACACTGAGCAAGGGTGGGGGTCCAGGAGTCCGCCATGATATCTCAAAGCCTGCTAAAAGCAACAGGGAAGATAAGAACTCACATGACTGTGTGCTGGACAAGACCTGGGAGCCTGATCGTGGTGCTGAAGAGGAGGCAACATCAGTGGAGAAGGGCATCGGTGGAAGCAATAAAGAGCAAAGGCAACATACTTCCGAAAGAACAGCCAAGGCCACGTCTGCTTCAGGATCTGGTGATGCGGCTGACACTGTGGGTGGGTTAGGCCCACAACATGCCAGAGCTAAGCCCAGTTTGGCTGACTGTAGCTCTGTGCAAGCAACTCCCATATGGCGCTTTTCCTCCACAAGACTGGCACACAAAACCACAGCGGTATGCAAGATCTGCAGGTTTAAAATAAGCCATGGCCATGCAAACACACTCATAGCTACCAGAGGTCTATTGCACCACATGAGGCGACATTACCAGATCCTTTGAGAAAATACAACTGACCAGCATTCCCAATCAGAACAAGCTTGTTCTCCTTCTTCTGGTCCTCTTTGTGGCAACCAACCCACATCCCCAAGCAATACGGAATCTTTGTCATCATCTTCATCATCATCACCTTCTTCTTCTACTGTTAAGACTCCTCCTTCAACTTGTCTCTATCATGAGACATCTATAATGGAATGTTTACCCATGAAAAAACTTTTCTCCACCAGCAATAAGCTTGTCTACCAACTGAACCCCCACCTGGCCACATTGCTGGCCACAGTGCTTTGACCCCCCCCCCCCCACCAAGATTGTATTAGCTTGACTCCCACAGTGCGCACTTATCTGCATCCTTTACGGACATGGTCCACAACAGCAGCAGGGAAAAGCATTGCTCACAATACCCCTCCTTCCTATCACATGTATCAAGTCAAGAGTTGCCACACCGTGTTGGAGCTGATCAGCTTGGGAGAGAGTAGCCACACCAGCGAACAGTTGCTCAAGTATATCAAGCAACAATCATCCCGCTGGCTGCAACCTTGCCATCTCCAACTGGGCAAGGTGGTTAGCGACAATGGCCACAACATCCTGGCCACCCTGAACCTGGGGGAAATAACACATGCTCACTACATGGCCTTTTAAAAACATGCACTGGCTTGCACAAGGTGCTGGCAATGTACAGAAGACTGGTCCTTTTTTCAACCATTCTCACGAGGTGAGGAACGCTCTCCTGGACTTGCAGCGTCGGAATGGTATGCACAGCTAAACTGTTCAAGCCGCAAGGCTCAAACTGGCTGGAATTCAACATTGCACATGCTCGAGCATCTGAATGAGCAGCAGAAAGCCGACCATGCACCAGACCGCCTCAGCAGCGAGCAGGTGTTGTTTCCAGGTCAGGAAGTGGCAGCTCATGCCATTCATACTGCAGTTATCCCTCATTCCTCTCATATGTATTTTTTAAGAGACGCTGACACTCAGGTAATAGGTGGCAACGAAAGAGAGGGAAGAAGAATTACTAATGCATCTTGCTGTCTGCCCTGTAGCTTTTAGGGACCCACAATGAAAAGCTCCCATGGGGGAGGAGGTGCTGCCACTTGAGGAGGAGGAAGAGTTGGAGGACCAAGAGGATGATGATGATGATGATGACACCAGTCACGACACCCAATTGTTTCAGTTGGGTGGAGAGGTGGAAACAACTGGCTCCTTGAGCACACTGGCTAAAATGGTGACCTGTATGCTCGCTTGCTTACTCAGTGACAAGCAGAACAGTGAAATCAAGCAGTCTGATGATTACTACATAGTCATGCTTTTAGACCCTCGCTTTAAAGGCAAAATGGGGGAATGTTTTCCTCCAATAGGCGTCAGCATGGCAGCCCTCTCAGGTCTCAGCGACGCCTATTGGCGTCATCTCGTGAGACCCGAGATTTGCTGTGAACGCACGCTCACAGGAGCGCGCGTTCACAGCAGCGCGTTGTTATGAAGTGAAACTACAGCCTGCCAGCACTGATTATTTGCTGGCAGGCTGTAGATGTTCAAAAAATCCAATCAAAAAGGTATATTAGACGCTGTTTTGTAAACAGCGTCTGATATACCTGCTACCTGCTCCTCTGGTGGTCCCTTTTGCTTAGATCGACCACCAGAGGACACAGGCAGCTCTGTAAGTAGCACCAAGCACCACACATACATTACACACCCACCCCTGTCACTTATTAACCCCGTATTAACCCCTGATCACCCCATATAGACTCCCTGATCACCCCCCTGTCACCCCCCTGTCATTGATCACCCCCCTGTAAGGGTCCCTTATCACCACCAGTTAGTTATCTACTTGTTAGGTAGTTAGCACCCAGCCCACTGCACCTCAGTCACTGATTAGTTGCTGATTAGCGTCATCGCTGTCGCTAATCAGCACTAGTATTATTTAGTATCTGTGAGTGATCAAGACTGATCGCAATCAGATCTATATCAGTACATTAGGATCACCTTAGGCTCTACAAAAAACACAGTGTTCTCCCGATCAGGCCTGATCTTGTGCCCACACTTGCGTTCAGTCTGCCCCACCGCAGTGACAGAATTTTTTTTTTTCTGATCACTGCAAAAACACCGTAAAATCGCTGCAGTGCTATAAAGATCACTTTTGAGCTTTTTGGATCGCTTTATTAGCGATCGCAGCTTTACTTCGCAAGCACTCCTTTTTACTACGCAGGTGTGCTCTTTTTCCTGGGTAGTCTCAGAGGAATACCCCCTAAATTTAGTTAGTCCAAAATGTCAACAAAGGGGTATTCCGCTAAAGAGGCCTACAGGATTCTGGCCGTGGTGGATGAAAGCGATAGGGACGCCTCACTCGATGAATCCAGTGGTTCAGAATATAAACCTGTAGACAGCAGTGGCACTCTAAGGCCTCTTTCAGACGGGCGTTGCGGGTGCACTCCGTCAAACAGTGCGGGTGCGTTGCGGGAATCGCCGCGATTTTTCCCTGCGAGTGCAAAGCGCTGTCATGCGTTTTGCACGCGCGGGAGAAAAATCGGCACTTTTGGTACCCAGACCCGAACCTGCACTTCTTCACAGAAGTGCATGTTTGGGTCAGAAATTGTCCCGCTGGTATTATTTCACATTATAACATAGTTATAATGTAAAATAATACCCTTGGCCATCTCCCTAATGTTTAAACTGGTGCAGAATGAGTTAAAATAATAAACTAATAATTACTTACCTGTTCCATTTGATCGCGAAGCCCGGCCTCCTCTCCGTTAGCTTGAAAGATGTAAAGGACCTGTGATGATGTCACAGCATCACATGGCCCAATCACCTGCTCCATCACTATGGTGATGGAGCATGTGATTGGTCCATGTGACCATGTGACATCATCCAAGGTCCTTAACCACTATCCACAGCCTGAGGATAGTGTTTAAGGACCTTGGATAATGTCACATGGTCACATGGACCAATCACATGCTCCATCACCATAGTGATGGAGCATGTGATTGGGCCATGTGATGTGACGTCATCACAGGTCCTTTAGATCATAGATGCTGCAGGGAAAGAGAGGACAGATCGCGACTACGCGATCAAGTGGCTAATGTAAGTTAACTTTTATTATTTTTAACCCCTTCCTCATCATTTAACAATGCATTCTTTATTAAGAATGCTATTGTTTCCCCTTATAACCATGTTATAAGGGGAAATAATAGAGATTGGGTCCCGTTACTAAGCAACAATGCGGGAAAATCGCAACGCATCCGCACTTGGTTGCGGATGCTTGCGATTTTCCCGCATCCCCATTCACTTCTATGGGGCCTGCGTTGCGTGAAAAACGCAGAATATAGAACATGCTGCGATTTTCACGCAACGCAGAAGTGATGCGTGAAAATCACCGCTCATGTGCACAGCCCCATAGAAATGAATGGGTCCGGATTCAGTGCGGGTGCAATGCGTCCTCCTCACGCATTGCACCCGCGCGGAAAACTCGCCCGTGTGAAAGGGGCCTAACCACTAGTGAGGATGACGAGGTTGAGGTCCCTGCTATGGTCAGGTGTACCCGACCCCATGTCAAAAAATTCTGGCAATGATTTATTCCTCCACATCGATTGATGTGAATGGAGAAATCGGGTTTGCCAGGGCATACGAGCAGAAGTGGGTTTGGATGTTGGGCGAAGCTCCTATGTCCTGGCAGACGCCTTTACCCTCTTTTTTTTTTTGCACATTTTTTGGCAGAGATTTTTTCATCCACATTGATCGATGCGAATTAAGAAATCTGGGCCATTAATTTTTACTTTCAGCCCAGAGGCTGAACGGAAAAAAAAATCTCATTACCTGTATGCTCTATATAAGGAGAATAGCAGAAACTCCTAATGCTGGCTGGCTATACATGTAATGATTGCGAAGACCCTCAAATGCCAGGGCAGTACAAACACCCCACAAATGACCCCATTTTGGAAAGAAGACACCCCAAGGTATTCGCTGAGGGGCATATTAAGTCCATGAAAGATTGAACTTTTTGTCACAAGTTAGCGGAAAGGGAGACTTTGTGAGAAAAAACAAAAATAAATCAATTTCCGCTAACTTGTGCCAAAAAAAAAAAATGTTTCTATGAACTTGCCATGCCCCTCACAGAATATCTTGGGGTGTCTTCTTTCCAAAATGGGGTTACATGTGGGGTATTTATACTGCCCTGGCATTTTAGGGGCCCTAAAGCGTGAGAAGAAGTCTGGAATCCAAATGCCTAAAAATGCCCTCCTAAAAGGTACTCATTGGAATTTGGGCCCCTTTGCGCACCTAGGCTGCAAAAAAGTGTCACACATGTGGTATCATCGTACTCAGGAGAAGTAGGGCAATGTGTTTTGGGGTGTCTTTTCACACATACCCATCCTGTGTGTGAGAAATATCTTTGTAAATGACAACTTTTTCCATTTTTTTTTATACAAAGTTGTCAATTTACAGAGATATTTCTCTCACCCAGCATGACTATATGTAAAAATACACCCACACATTGCCCTACTTCTCCTGAGTACGGGTTACCAAATATGTGACACTTTTTGCAGCCTAGGTGCGCAAAGGGGCCCAAATTCCAATGAGTACCTTTAGGATTTCACAGGGCATTTTTACGCATTTGGATTCCAAACTACTTCTCACGCTTTAGGGCCAGGGCAGTATAAATTCCCCACAAGTGACCCCATTTTAGAAAGTAGACACCCCAAGGTATTCCGTGAGGGGTATGTTGAGTTCATGTAAGATTTTATTTTTTGTCACAATTCAGTGGAATATGAGACTTTGTAAGAAAAACAAAAAACAAAAATGTTAATTTTCGATAACTTGTGCCCAAAAAAAATCTTCTATGAACTAGTCATGCCCCTCACGGAATACCTTGGGGTGTCTTCTTTACAAAATGGGGTCACTTGTGGGGTATTAATACTGCCCTGGCATTTTATGGGCCCTAAAGCGTGAGAAGTAGTTTGGAATCCAAATGCATAAAAATGCCCTGTGAAATCCTAAAAGTACTCATTGGAATTTGGGCCCCTTTGCGCATCTTGGCTGCAAAAAAGTGTCACTCATGTGGTATCGCCGTACTTAGGAGAAGTAGGGCAATGTGGTTTAGGGTGTATTTTTACATATACCCATACTGTGTGTGAGAAATATCTCTGTAAATGACAACTTTAATTTTTTTTATGCAAAGTTGTCAATTTACAGAGATATTTCTCTCACCCAGCATGGGTATATGTAAAAATACACCCCAAAACACATTGCCCTACTTCTTATGAGTACGGTGATACCACATGTGGGACACTTTTTTGCAGCATAGGTGCGTAAAGGGGCCGAAAGTCCAACGAGTACCTTTAGGCTTTACAGGGTTGCTCACAATTTAGCCCCGCCCAAAATGCCAGAACAGTAGACACACCCCACAAATGACCCCATTTCGGAAAGTAGACACCCCAGGGTATTCACTGAGGGGCATAGTGAGTCCGTGGGAGATTTTTTTTTGCCAGAAGTTAGCAGAAATGGAAACTTTATTATTTATTTTTTTCCTCAGAAAGTGTAATTTTCTGCTAACTTGTGAAAAAAATGAACTCACCATGCCCTCAGCGAATACTTTGGGGTGTCTTATTTCCAAAATGGGGTCATTTGGGGGGTATTTATACTATTCTGGCATTCTAGCACCTCAAGAAACATGACAGGAGCTCAGAAAGTCACAGCTGCTTAAAAATGCGGAAATTCACTTTTTTGCACCATAGTTTGTAAACGCTATAACTTTTGCGCAAACCAGTAAATATACACTTATTGGATTTTTTTTAATCAAAGACATGTAGCACAATAAATTCTGACACAAACTTGTATAGAAATGTAATTATATTTGAACAATTTTACCAGAAAAAGTTAAAAATACACTTTGAGAAAATTGCGGTCTTTTTTGATTAATATCAGAAAAACTAAAAATCTCAGCAGCAATCAAATACCACCATAAGAAAGTTGTATTTGTGAAAAGAAAAGGAGTTAAAATTCATTTGAGTGCCAAGTTGCATGACCGAGCAATAAACCGTTAAAGTTGTGAAGTGCCGATTTGTAAAAAAGGGCCTGGTCACTAGGGGGGTATAAACCTGTGGTCCTTAAGTGGTTAAAGTGTGGACAAGTTAAGTTATAACTTGGAAACACTGTGTATGCAGCTCAAAATAAGGCACTTCTCTGCCCCCCGCAGTCACCGCCCTCCAGCTGACATCTCCTGACTCAACACCCAGGTTCAAGCCTACCTACACTCTGTCCAGTCTCTGGCACATAACCTGTTCCTTGACCCCATGGATTTCTGGCCAGGCAGACTGGAACTGGCACAGCACACTCTCTTTCTTCTGTCTTGTTCAGCCCCTCCAGTCTCATCTCATTTCAGCACCGCAGGGGGCCTGGTGACACCTAAACGGAATAATTTGTCCAAAACGTCATTGTTGTCAAAATGAACCAAGCCTGAATTGGGGAGGATTTTTACACTCCTCTGGCTGTATGATGAATACATCTAGCCTTGCTCTTGGTGTCCCGCCATTATACCACTGCTGCAGCCTGCCAACCATCATGTTCTGTACGGCTGCTGCCTCCATCATGCCACCACCACCATTATGTTTTGTGCAGCTGCTGCTGCCTCCATAGTGCCAAGCGAGATCTTGTGGGGTAAGTACTCTCCTCAGAACTTTTTCATGTGACGGAATTAGATGCCTGCTTTGTAGCAGTGTCTATGTCTGTGGGGAGATATCCACAAACTGCTCAGGGGACCTCTAACCATCTTAGGAAACCAACCCCATCAACTACAGCTTCCTCAGAAAGGAAATTTCTATTTAAAAAAAAATCTTCATTTTCTGAGGTATCATCCCCTCAGAGAAATCCACCGCCTCATTTGAGCTACTTTGAGAGGTCAAATCATGGTCCTTTTAGTCAAATTAATACAACACCTAATATTATAAGTAAAGCTCGTTTAAGCAAATTCTGTCATGGCATCAATGAGGCATTTGGGTCGCAAAGCTTATTTCAACAGGGTTGTTGCGAATCTCATTCTGAGGTGAATTGCATAGTTTATAGGGATACCTGACATTAAGGCCCTAATTTCTCCTGAAATAGACCCTGCTCTGCTATCTATTATTGGAATCGTATTTCCTATTGCCACTATTGAAATGACATTGATAAATGTACAGTTCAAACCCTTGAGCGCTAAAGGATTTTTCGAGTTTGTGTATTTTACTCCCTGCTTTTCTGGAGCCCTACATTTTTTATTTTTCTGTTCACATAGCCATCTGAGGGCTTTCTTTTTGTGTGACAAGTTATACTTTTCACATAAAATTATGCCATTTTAGCACGTGTATGAATTTTTGATCACTGCTTATTACATTTTTTGTGAGGCGAAGTGAAGAAAAATTGGCCATTTAGATTTTTTTCTGTTACACCATTCGCCATATGGGAAAATAATTTTTTATATTTTAATAGATAGGCATTTGTGAATGTGGCAATGCTTATTATGTTTAATTTTTTGAGAGCTTATTTATTTATATTTTAATTTGGGGGAAAGGGGTGAGTAATTTGAATTTTGATAGAAATGGAATTCAGTATTTCCAATGCAGTGCCACCTATAGGCCTGCATTGGAATATACCTGTGATAGCCATCAAAATCTCCAGCAGGCTCTGGCCTATCATTACCAGGAAACAACTTACCTGATCTTAGTGAGGGGAAGCTGTTACCAGCGCAGGAGCGCATCTCTTCTGCATTTTCACCACTCAGATGCCGTGGTCACATTTGATCAGCGTTGTGTGATCAGTGTTATCGCCAATTGCAGACATTAGCCCTAGGTGTGTGCAGAAACAACAGAAAACCTGTGAAAACCTGTGGCTATGTTACCTACACAACAGGGTGCACATTTAAAGTGACATCCTTCACTGTACATGTATAGAAGAAGTTCTCTAAGGCTTAAAGTAGCAGACCCAGTAGGCCTATTACTTTTTATGTTAATTAAAGCAGAACAGGAGGGTGAGGTGTCATCTTTGCAGAATGTGAAGACCCTACTCTCAGCTAAATTAGCTCTTCTGAAAGCAATTAGTATAGCTGTTCTAACTATAGGACAATCCTGTAACTACATTACAAGTATTAGACGAGCCAGTTGGCTCACATCAGCAGGAATGGCAGATTTAGCTCCAAAATATCACTAACACCCTAACCTGAAAAAGAGTAACAAGTTTGGTCCAGAATTTATTTATGAAGTGAAAATGAGATACCGTGCACAAAAGTCATTTCCTAATCTTAAAAGGCCTAGTCAACTAAAAAAAAAGCCTTTTCGTTCAAAGGGTCGTTCACAAAGGTCCCAGGGGCAGACCTGAATTTTTCAGGGACAATACCAGCAATATATCTCAGACTTGCACACTTACAGAAAAGCAACATCTACAAAGACTAGTACTTGCAAGAAGTCCTATCCAGGTAAGCACAGAAGTATCAATTCCTTCTTGTTGTTATGCAAACTAATCAGAGACAATTTGCATATGCCATTGTGTCATAAATGTGATAAAAACAGCCTGACCCTACCTTTAAAATTGATTCCTTTTCAGAAATGGTTCCCTCCTTTTCAGACTCAAAGACGAAATGTTAGGCAATGTCTTTGCTTAAGGGAAAATAACCACAACAAATGGGACAGAAAAATGGCTTGCCCACTTTTTAGTATTGATGACCTATCCTCAGGATAGGTGATTAATATCAGATTGGTGGGGGTTCGACTTCTGATACCACCGCCGAACAGCTGTTTGAAGAGACGGCAGCGCTCATCGGAGCTCTGCCTTCTCTGCTCTGTTTACCTGCTCATTGCAGCAATTGCAGTGGTGAGCAGGTGTAATTACAAGCATGGCATCCCCATTCACTGTTGTGGGACGGCTTGTATTTACTAGTGTTGGGCGCGAATATTCGAATTGTGAATTTTTCCAATAGGAAAGTTGCCTACCCCTTTAGTATATAAGAACCTCCCCACAGCCTTTTTCTACAGTTTATTACAGTTCTGAGAGAGACCGCAGTGTTATTGCTGTGCTCTCTCGTTTAGATTTGTCACATTACATTAGATAGTTAGTCAGTTAGTTTATATATATGATACAGATAGTTAGTGGGGGTTAGATAGTGATATAGTGTAGCTAGGTTCTGCTGTCCATACATACATGCTACATACATAGTGTTGTATGTATGTATGTATGCTACATACATGCAAACATACATAGTGCTGTGATGTCACAAGTTCACAACAATACTTAGTGAACCAATCACTAATATGTAGTCAGACTTGTCAAAATGTGAAGTTGCATGTATTGCGCCAAAATATTTGCATCATTATTGCCGATTTGTGCAATCGCGAATATATTGGAGCACTCTATCAGCATATAAAGCTATTGTAATGTTCTGCCGTGCCACCATTTTCTCCAGTCTTATTAAACTTCGAGCAGTTTGAAAAATGTAGCTATAGTAACCCAAGCCTGTATTGGCTGCGCATTACGCGAAAATTACATTGCCGATTTTCGCAATCTAGAAAATAATAGCGAATTTGCGAATATATGATGAATATTCTACCAAATATTCGTGAAATATTGCAAATTCGAATAGTGCCCCTGCCGCTCATCACTAGTATTCATTTAAACAGACAGAGCTGTCCCATAGAAGTGAATGAGGACACCATACTTGTAATTACACCTGCTCACCACCGCAATTCCTGTGGAGAGCAGGTAAACAGAGCAGAGCTGCCTTCTCTTCAAACAGCTGATCGGCAATCTGATATTGATGACCTATCGGTAGGATAGGTCGTCAATAGTAAAAAGGGAACAACCCCTTTAAAGCCCAAAAAGTTCCTTAGAGAAAGCATGACATATTACTTTCTTCAGAAAGATATGGATCTAATAAAGAGAGATATAAAAGACATCTTCCCTTTTATATATGTAGCTCAAAAACAATGTCCAATGTCCCTTACACCTTCACGTGTATAATAAAGGTCCTAAACTTTCATTTCAGAATGCCAGGAGTAGCATGTCTTGTTTATCTAGATGATCTCTTGGGTTTCAATATGATCTGAATGCTGTACTACTCCAAAAGGACAAAATCCTATAGTTATTTGCATAGGCAGGATTCTGAATAAATATGGAAAAGTTTATTCTAGTCCCAACAAAAGAGCACATTTATTAAGACTGGCATTTTAGATGCTATTCTTAATAAAGCCCTAAGCTGGCGGTGGATCCGTCAAAGCTATAAAGAGGTGCTGGCCTCTGCATAACTTCGGTGGATCCTCCGAGCTATCTTACATTTAGACCCTTTTCTACGCCTAAAACAGGCATAGAAAATGGTAAATGAGACGGGCCTGCCAGCCTGTCCCCTTCCCCACCCACAATTTTAGACCTGGCCTAATTTAGGCGTATTTCAGATTAATAAATGACCCCCAAAGTGCCTTACCTTTCAAGGGTTTTCAATAGATACTGATACTTTCACCATTGCAGTTTCTGACAGAAAAGTGGTGGAAAGTAATACCATTTGTGGAACACATGCAGTGTCCCTGAAAACAATAGCCAACCTAATAGGAAAGTTAGGAGCCATGCAGTCAGCTTTCAAAACTGTACCCTTACTGTGTCACTAGGCACAGCTTTAGTTAAGATATCTGTTGGACATCAGAAGTATATTTAATCGCAGAAGTCAAAAGAGAATTGTGCAATATAATTCATATTCCTTTTCCAATACCTTGTCATATCAGACATGAAAAGACAGATCTCACCGTAACTTCAGATGTGTCACTAATAGGACAGGGAACTTTTACACAGCAGACAGCAGTGAGAGCAAAAGAGCTTCGAAAAAGAACCTTCATATCAACTTGTTAGAACTCAGTGCAGTGAAACTAGGTTTACAGAATATAATTTCCTCATCACTTCACCAGTGTCCAGTTATGTTACAGATTGCTAACAGAAAGGCAGTAGCATATGTAAACAAGATAGGGGGTACAAAATCAATAAAAGTCTGCAAAGTAGCACCAGATAAATGGAAATAGGCTCTAGATCACTAGAGAACAGTATGTTACCAGACATTTCAACAAAGTACTTGCATTAGAACCCCAGCTCAGACTATGAAATTTGTAGCAAGAACATGGTCTCAAGGAGCATGAAGGGTGGGTGTGTTCTCCTTTCCTTGGACCAAAATTGAAGAACCTGTATGCATTTCCCCCTCTGTGTCTCTATTCTCAAATTATCTCAAAAATTCCGGAAGACAGAGTCCAACAAATGGTGGGTGTATACCCAGTATGGCCGTCAAAACCATAATATCTGAGGATCCACAAGTTCATCAAGGGCTAGAAAATTCAATTGGGAATGATGACTGCAGATTGCTTTTAAAGGTCGAAGGACTTCTTACTACAGCTTACACATTTAATATGGATAGCAGCTCTGGTTGGCTATTTTCATTTTCACACCTCTCAGAATATGTAAATAAACTTGTAAATCACTACTTACCTGTAAGTAGAAGTAGGTTAATCTTTTCTATGTTTCAGAATTAGTATTCAAATAGAGAATCTTTTTAGCACATCTTCGGGCATAGTTTCTAGCACTATAAAATCTTTCAATCTTTCTGCAGACAATCCTTATCAGATAGCTAAACTCACCAATACCGTGTTCATCCACAAGTTGCTTTATTCTGTACATGAAACAACAGGATACAGCAGAATGAATGGATCTCAGTATTATGCGGTCAAATGAAGCGTACCATGAAGAATGCATGTGTCCCTGTTACATGTGGCCTGTTAGAGGCATCCATGATACAGGAAGTGCTGTACTCCAGAAGAAGAGTGAAGCATTGCAAAGGAAATAAGTCATAGATCTCAGGGAAGGGAACATGGAAAAACAAGTGCAATACCAGAAAAAGCCACTAGATGGCAGCATGTAACTAACTATAGAAATATCCATAGGAAATGGTTCAAAGAATAAACTATATAAATTCCCATCTACATTAATGTAAATATTAACTGTGTAACAGCATAAAAGGAGCAGTAACAATTACACTTAAATACTGTATACGCTTAGTTGGCATGGCCCAGGAACAAGCTCTGTACTGAACCTGCCTCTTTCATTTTCTGCTACTTCTTCCCAGGAAGTATTGTATGCTGCTGACTCTGCTCTGCTTTTCAGCGAGGACGAGCTTATTGAGGACATTCAACATCTATTGCCGCTACAGATTTGGAGGAAAGATCCGCTGCTTCCTTTTGTAGGTGGGCATGTAGCCACGATGAGAGTTGTGTGGGAGCAGGTGTTGCGAGCAGTCAGGGACGTGGCCGTGACAAGGGTGATTGTGACATCAGTGACATGCAGACAGTAGTGGATGATGATGTATCCGATCTCACATGGAAGCTGAGGGAAGAGGGGTCTTCATCATCATCATCATCAGGGGTGAGGGTGGCAGCTTGACTGTGAGACAGCGGCAGGGTGGCAGAGTGCAGGACAGCCAGCAGGATGTAAGCATAGCTATGAGCCAGCAGGGTAGAAGCAGTGTGAATTCTGGAGCCAAATGTGCCGGGTGTGGGAATTTTTAATCATGGCCCTGCGTCAATATATGGAGCATCACCATAAAGTGGCCTGGAAAAACCGTGGCTCTAATGTTGTGGTACAGCCTAAGGTATCTCTTAGTGGCCTGCACACCTTTTCCAGTAGTCAGGGCTCCACCACCTCAGCTGAAGGGAGCTGTGTTTCCTTTCCATCATCTACTGTCCTGATGCTCCTCCTCCTACTCCCCGTCATTCATTTCGCCAGCAATCGATCACCGAGGTGATTGCAAAAAGACAGTTTGTGTGCGTGCACTCATCCAACGCCGCAGAAACTAAAAGCTCTCCTAGCCAAGTTGCTGGTACTATAGTCTCTCCCTTTCCATGTGGTTAACTTCGCACCTTTCAGAGAACTGATGGCTTGTGCCGAGCCAAGGTGGAGAGTCCCAAGCCTTCCCTTCTTCTCCAAAAAAGGCAGTACCAGCCCTGCACAGGTATGTTGAGCAGAAGGTGGGCCAGTCCTTGCGCCTGTCGGTGTCTGGTACAGTACACGGCAGTGCTGATGTGTGGAGCTTTAACTGCAGTCAATGACAAGATCTGTCCTTTACAGCTCACTGGAACTGTGATTCCTGCCCAGGCATATCAGCAACTTGGCCAGGTGTCGGCAATGCTGCCTCCACGTTCTCAAGCTGTGATTCCTGCGCCAATGTCCTCCTCTGCCTCCTCATTCTCAACCTTGTCCTCAGCCTCTACTGTAGGCACAGTTCTAAGTGGTCCTCCAGCATGCCACCTATGCAGAGCAAGGCAGTGTCATGCTGTTTTGCACCTGGCCTGTCTGGATGGAATTACACTGAGGAGAAACTGCTCCGCGTCCTTCAACAAGAAATCAAATCCTGGCTGTCTCTTCGTCAACTGAAGATCAGAACCATGGTCACCGATAACAGGAAGAACATTCTATCGGTGCTGCGTCAAGGAGGGGTGACCCATGCGCCCTACATGGCGCACATCTTTAATCTAGTTGCAAAATGGTTCCTGAAGTCTTCCACCCAACTGCAAGACATCGGAAACTATACATGCACTTCAGCCACTATTACACTGCAAAACATGCAGAATAGTGTTCCCTAACATCTGCTCATATGCAAAGTTTCCACCCATTGGAACTCCACCCTCCACATTTCGGACCGAGTATATAAGCAGAGGCAGGCCGTGAACGATTTCTTGATGATGCAAGTGGACAGGAGCACTTGCTTAGGCCCTTTGAGGAGGCCACTTTATTTGTCAGTCTCCAGGATTACAGGATATATGATGTAATTTTACTCCTTCACGTCCTGGAGCAGATACTGATAAATCTGGCTGGTCAGGGGATATCTCACGGCCACCTAGGCCCAGTTCGGGCTGAACTGGAGTAGGAGGAGGCTGAGGATGAGAAAGAGGTTATTAACAAGCAATGTATACAAAAATAGATGGCTTATCTGCATAAGTGACAGGAGAGGAGCAGAAGAAGCAGAAGGAGCAGGAGGGTGATGAGGAAGACCACGCAGATGACCCCGACAGACCGTGGCAATATGCAGTGGAGATGGAGGCAGGGAATCCCTCTGATTCCCTTGTGCAAATGGCCAGATGCATGCTGAGTTGCTTGCACAGTGACAGCTGCATTATCACCATTCAGTAGAGGGATGACTACTGGCACTCCACCATGTTAGACCGTCGCTACCGGACTAAAAGGGCGGCCTTTTTTTACACCTGCTGAGAGGGAGGATAAACTCAACTACTATCGAGACATGCTATCTAGTCAGTTGCTCACTGCCTATGTGCCAATCCTCAAGAAAGTCTGACCGGGGAGGGCCCTCTGCGCTCAAATTCCACTGCCTTGACTGCTGTATGGGCAGCAGGAGAGGCACCAGCTCTATCTGCAGTAACTTCAGTCTCCAGTCTTTGATAGGCACGATTATTCACCCACCTACTGAAGAAACCAGCCAGCAGCAGCAGGACATGGAGCAGAACCTGAACCAGCAGGTGGTGGCATACCTGGACTGCACCATGTCACCCCAGATTCAAGATTCCCTGGACTACTGGGAAGCCAAATAGGAATAGTGCCCGCAACTGGCCAAATTTGCCTTGGACAAGCTTTCCTGCTGGCCAGTAGTGTGGCAATAGAGCGGGTGTTTAGTGGAGTGGGGGCATAGATACCCCAAAGAGAACTCGCCTTTCAACACAAAAAGTTAAGAGACTAACCTTTGTAAAGATGAGTGAGGTGTGGATCAGCCAAGATTTTCACACGCTGGTTCCTGATGCATCAGACTAGATCATTCTGACAGTAATGTTTTGAGTACAGTGTACTGCCACATCAAAACATGAAAAATGGCCCATTACTCCTGGTCACGTGATTCAGTATTCTGATGCTGCCACATGCCTGATGCCACACACCTGCTGCCTCTGCTGCCATATTCTCCTACTGAAAAAAGTCACGGAAAAAAGATACAAAACATCCTGCACAATCTGATAGTAAATATGCTGATGTGCATGGCTACATTTATAAAGTCACGGAAAATAATACACTAAAACAATAGATGCAAACATAATATATGGACTAAGCCCTCACTCTAATGATAAAATCTGAGACTCTTAGCCAATATATTTTGATCAAACACATCTGTGCCCACCTACCCAGTGCCATGGTGGTCTCAGTCAGGCAGGTCTTACTCTAAATCTACCTATGCTGTTGTGGATCTATATTAAGGAGAGAAGACCCTGCACATATAGTGTGTTGCTCCTAGTTACCTCTGTGTGCACATCCACCTATTTATTATCATATAGTGCAGGATATTTTGTATCTTTTTTCCGTGATTTTTTTTTAGAAAGTGCAATGGAAGAGATCAGTGACACTGTTCTATTTTTTAGAAATCTAATTTTTTTGATTAATTTACACAAAGATACTTATTATATCCAAATTTAAATTACATCTTTCTGTAAGTGAATTCTCTCTAAGCATGGTTTTGCATAATAGTACACATAGAGAAGTGCAGTCACAGAAATTACTGAGGTGTAAACATCTGATGCTGCATGTTAAAGCAACTAGGAAGGTTTTCTCTACTTTGTGTATGAAACAGCTGCAGATAAGTTTCCTGTTTTATTGCTCAAGTGTTAATCTTGCTGTCTTCTCAGATGTATTACAGCCATGGACATACTTTATTTAGCCTCTAGAGTGCAGGAATATGCTGCTGTGCATGGCTACATTTATAAAGTCACGGAAAATAATACACTAAAACAATAGATGCAAACATAATATATGGACTAAGCCCTCACTCTAATGATAAAATCTGAGACTCTTAGCCAATATATTTTGATCAAACACATCTGTGCCCACCTACCCAGCGCCACGGTGGTCTCAGTCAGGCAGGTCTTACTCTAAATCTACCTATTGTAAGAGGGTGCAAGGTACCGTGGTCGATGGCAGGTACGTGTCTCCGAGGTTCCTGGCCTCGGTGAGGTAAGAGCCGGGTTTTCGTCTGTCAGCAGCAGCTAGTGCTGTTTGACACCTTGTTTTTTAGTTTGGCTGCAAAGCCAATCCGGGCCGGCTCTTACTGGGAGTAGGCAAAGAGTTGGGTGGGTGCCTATTCCCCACGGTCCAGGCCGGACTTTATCCGGGCCTTTAAAAGGCAGCCTCCTCAGCAGCTGAGTGTGATTGTCCTGGAACTGCTGTTAGGCTGTGGAATCACTTGAGTTTGGGAGTGCTGATCCATGCTGTGCTGTGTGGAGTTCTCTGGGCTGGAAGCAAGACCCCAAGCAAGGAGGAGTGCAGACCGCCTGGAAGCCGGAGGTCGATCGCCTTGCGGCTGGACTGACAGCCAGGTGCGAACCTGCACCTAAAGCCTCCCAGGTGACTGGAACCTGTTTTGGACTATTTTGTTTTGCTGCACGTTTTCTGATGGGTGTGAATTAACACCAAGTGACTGTTTGCTGTGTATTTGCTACAAGTGTGAATTAAACACTGTTTGCTACACTTTCTGGACTCCGTTTTGCCTCTATACTGCACCCGCACTGCTATCTACCAGAGCGACTCCCCACATTTGGTGTCGGATGCGGGCATGCGCAGTGAGGCTGGCGTGAACGCCGAATTGTTTTTGTTTTGCTGAGCACAAGTGCATGGCATATATAAAACCGGCAAAGTTGCAAACAGGAATTTCTGGCAACATGGAGGCGGCTGTGAAAGCCCTCATGGAGGCTAACGTGCAGCAGCGGGAGACCAACCAACTACTTTTACAGCACGTGATGGCGTTACAAGCTGCAGGAGCGTCCCACCACGACCATGATGCCCGGAAGCGGTCCGTGCGGCGATCCCAAAGATGACCCCCTCGGACGACGTGGAGACGTATCTGGCGGTCTTTGAAAAGGTGGCCGTGAGGGAGAAGTTACCCCGTGACCAGTGGGCTGAGGTGGTCGCTCCGTTCCTGGCATCCGGATCCCAACAAGTTTTTTTTGACTTAGCAGATGACCAGGCTGCTGATTACCCCACGGTGAAGGGGGAGATCCTGGCCAGGCTGGGGGTAAATGTGTTAGTCCGGGCTCAACGGGTCCACCAGTGGGACTTTAAAGCGGCTGAACCCGCCCGGCCGCAGTACTATGAGTTGCTGCACAGGTTGCAAAAATGGCTGCAGCCTGATATTCTAAGTCCGACTGCTATGCTGGACCGACTGCTGGCTGACATGTTTTGGAGGGCCTTGCCTTACCCCCTTCAGCACTGGATCGGCCAGGTATCACCCACCAATGCCCTAGAAATGATAACCTGGCAGTCGCGCTGTTGGATTTAGGGAGCCTAGTAACCCTGGTAAGTGCTGCCCTGGTACAGCCCACCCAGTATACGGGCCGGAAAGTTGGGGTGGTGTGCATACATGGAGACTTAAAGGACTATCCCACTGCTGTAATGTCTCTATCCACGGCGGCCGGCACATGGACTTGTGAAGTGGTGATCTCCACAAAGCTACCGTATGAACTAATAATTGGGAGAGACTTCCCTGGTTTTCCGTCACTATGGCCTGAGATGAAAGTGACTAATAGCCCTGAGACAGGGGCAACCCTAGCAGAGTGGCCTGGTTCCAGTGGGGGGCCAGAGCCCTGGGAGCCCGAGTCCGAAGGGCCTGCGGTAGGGGTGACCACCACTGCTGTGATAGAGGGGGAGACACCCCCACTGAGTGTAATGGTGGGAGACATGGAGGACTTGCCGCCAGGACCTGAGTTGGCAGACCTCAACGTCTCCGGAGACAATTTTGGGACCGCCCAACACCGGGACCAAACCCTAACTAGGGCCTGGGAGAATGTGGTGGAAATTGATGGTAAACCCCAGAAGCCAGGGGCTGAGTTAATATTTCCCGCTTTGTCGTTCACCAAGAAATGTTATATCGGGTGAACCAAATCCGGAGTGAATCTGTTGAACAGTTGGTGGTGCCCACAGCGTATCGCAAGCTGGTCATGGAGCTTGCCCACCAACATGTTCTTGGGGACACCTGGGGTGGCAGAAAACGCAGGACCGCATACTGCAGCGGTTTTATTGGCCTGGTGTGTTTAAGGAGGTAGAAGAATATTGTAAATCTTGTCCAACCTGTCAGGTAAATAGCCCCCAGCCACATTTCCGTAGTCCCCTTGTGCCTCTTCCAATCATTGAGGTCCCGTTTGAGCGTATCGCTATGGATCTAGTCGGGCCTGTACCGAAGTCTGCCAGGGGCCACCAGCACATTCTGGTAGTTCTCGACTACGCCACTCGGTATCCGGAGGCGGTGCCTCTGCGACATACCTCGGCTAAGCTCATTGCCAAAGAGTTAATGGAAATGTTTTCCCGTGTGGGCCTGCCAAAAGAGATTCTGACAGACCAAGGGACCCCTTTTATGTCTAAAGTTATGAGGGAACTGTGTAAATTATTGCGTATAAAGCAATTGCGGACGTCCGTTTACCATCCGCAAGCGGACGGTCTTGTCGAAAGGTTTAACCAAACTCTAAAAAATATGTTAAAAAGGGTGGTGTCTAGAGATGGGAAGGACTGGGACCTGCTTCTGCCCTATCTCATGTTCGTAGTGCGAGAGGTGCCCCAGTCCTCTACTGGGTTCTCGCCCTTCGAACTGCTTTATGGCAGACACCCTCGGGGCCTGTTGGATATCGCCAAGGAAGCGTGGGAACAGCAGCCTGTCCCCCACAAAAGTGTCATTGAGTATGTCACCCAGATGCAAGACCGGATGGAAAGGGTGTTGCCGCTGGTCTGAGAGCATATGGAGGCAGCGCAACAAGCCCAGAGTAGGGTGTATAATCGTCAGGCTCGGGTACGGGGCTTCAATCCGGGAGATCGGGTTTTGGTTCTGGTACCCACCCTTGACAGCAAGTTCCTAGCTAGGTGGCAGGGCCCCTATGAGGTGATTGAGAAGGTAGGGGAAGTAAATTACAAGGTACACCAGCCAGGGCGGCGCAAGCCGGAGCAGGTGTACCACGTGAATTTACTAAAGCCGTGGAAGGATAGGAACGCGACCGACGACAACAGCCCCCGGCCAGGGCTTCTGGGTGAGAAGGGTCCAGCCCCACAATTCGAGGGCTGCGAAGCGGTAGCCACGGTAAAAGTTGCAGACAGCCTGTCTTCCAAACAAGTTCAGGAAGTCAGGGAGTTCATCAGTCGGAACACGGATGTGTTCTCGGACCTCCCTGGCCGCACGTCTCTCATCCAACATGACATCATCACTGAGCTTCAGGCCAAGATCCGGTTAAAACCATACCGGGTTCCCGAGGCTCGGCGACGGGCCATCGCAGAGGAAGTGCAATTAATGTTGAAGCTTGATGTCATTGAGGAGTCGAAAAGTGAGTGGGCCAGTCCCATAGTTCTAATACCCAAGCCGGATGGGACGTTGCGGTTCTGCAATGATTTTCGCAAGTTAAATGAAGTGTCCAAGTTTGATGCGTATCCCATGCCCCGGGTAGACGAGCTTGTTGAGAATTTAGGACAAGCCCGGTATTTTTCTGTGCTAGACCTCACTAAAGGGTACTGGCAGGTACCCTTAACGGAGTCGGCCAAGGAAAAAACCGCTTTTGTTACCCCGCAGGGCCTGTATCACTACAAGGTGTTACCCTTTGGCCTGCATGGCGCCCCCGCCACCTTCCAAAGGTTAATGGACATAGTGCTGCGACCTCATCGTCGGTGCGCCTCGGCCTACTTAGATGATGTAATCATCCACAGCACCGACTGGGAAAGCCATTTGCCCAAAGTGCAGGCGGTAGTGGATGCCCTGAGGAAAGCTGGTCTAACCGCCAATCCAAAGAAGTGTGCGATTGGGTTGGAAGAGACTAAATATCTGGGATATGTTATTGGGCGGGGAGTCATCAAGCCGCAGGTAACTAAGGTAGAAGCCATACGTAACTGGCCCCGACCGGTCACCACCAGGCAGGTAAAGTCCTTCCTGGGAATGGTAGGGTACTACATGCGGTTTGTGCCCCACTTTGCCACAATAGCAGCGCCATTGACAGACCTGTTGAAGGGGCGAAAGTCTGGGAAGGTTAGCTGGAGTGAGAAGGCGGAGGAGGCTTTCTCCGCGTTGAAGTCGGCCCTGTGTGGGTCCCCGGTTTTGGTGACACCCGACTTCAACAGGGAGTTCGTCGTACAGACCGGCGCCTCGGAGGTAGGCCTCGGTGCGGTACTGTCTCAGGAGGTCAACGGGAAGAACATCCCGTTGTCTTCCTGAGCCGTAAGCTCAGTCCCGCCGAGTCCAGGTATAGTATAGTGGAGAGGGAGTGCCTGGCTATCAAGTGGGCACTCGAATCTCTCGCTACTACCTGTTAGGGAGGAGGTTCCGTCTGGTGACCGACCATTCCCCTCTCAAGTGGATGAGCCAGGCAAAGGAGAGGAATGCTCGGAATGTCACCAGGTGGTTCCTATCCCTGCAGAACTTTAAGTTCTCTGTAGAACACAGGGCAGGCCGCTTGCAGGGTAACGCAGATGCCCTGTCCCGCGTCCACTGCCTCACATGTGTTCACCCCTCAGGGTTGAACAAAGGGGGTGTGTAAGAGGGTGCAAGGTACCGTGGTCGATGGCAGTTACGTGTCACCGAGGTTCCTGGCCTCGGTGAGGTAAGAGCCGGGTTTTCGTGTGTCAGCAGCAGCTAGTGCTGTTTGACACCTTGTTTTTAGTTTGGCTGCAAAGCCAATCCGGGCCGGCTCTTACTGGGAGTAGGCAAAGAGTTGGGTGGGTGCCTATTCCCCACGGTCCAGGCCGGACTTTATCCGGGCCTTTAAAAGGCAGCCTCCTCAGCAGCTGAGTGTGATTGTCCTGGAGCTGCTGTTAGGCTGTGGAATCACTTGAGTTTGGGAGTGCTGATCCATGCTGTGCTGTGTGGAGTTCTCTGGGCTGGAAGCAAGACCCCAAGCAAGGAGGAGTGCAGACGGCCTGGAAGCCGGAGGTCGATCGCCTTGAGGCTGGACTGACAGCCAGGTGCGAACCTGCACCTAAAGCCTCCCAGGTGACTGGAACCTGTTTTGGACTATTTTGTTTTGCTGCACGTTTTCTTATGGGTGTGAATTAACACCAAATGACTGTTTGCTGTGTATTTGCTACAAGTGTGAATTAAACACTGTTTGCTACACTTTCTGGACTCCGTTTTGCCTCTATACTGCACCCGCACTGCTATCTACCAGAGCGACTCCCCACACTATGCTGTTGTGGATCTATATTCAGGAAAGCAAACCCTGCACATATAGTGTGTTGCTCCTAGTTACCTCTGTGTGCACATCCACCTATTTATTATCATATTGTGCAGGATATTTTGTATCTTTTTTCCGTGATTTTTTTTTATAAAGTGCAATGGAAGAGATCAGTGACACTGTTCTATTTTTTAGAAATCTAATTTTTTTGATTAATTTATACAAAGATACTTATTATATACAAATTTAAATTACATCTTTCTGTAAGTGAATTCTCTCTAAGCATGGTTTTGCATAATAGTACACATAGAGAAGTGCAGTCACAGAAATGAATGAGGTGTAAACATCTGATGCTTCATGTTAAAGCAACTAGGAAGGTTTTCTCTACTTTGTGTATTAAACAGCTGCAGATAAGTTTCCTGTTTTATTGCTCAAGTGTTAATCTTGCTGTCTTCTCAGATGTATTACAGCCATGGACATACTTTATTTAGCCTCTAGAGTGCAGGAATGACCCACAACATGTTGCTTTGTAATGGTGCCAACTGTGTATGCCACAGTGCTCAGAGAGTGGAGCTGCCATGATAAATCAGGTTCTTAGTGTGAGTGTTTAAATGGCCAGGAGCATCTTTCAGCATCACTGTCAGTAATGAGCAGCTTTTACCGCAAGCTGCACAATATCTGTATAAGAAACAGCATGTACATGCAAAGACACTATTAGACTTGTTCTGCACTGTCACAAGCAAATGTAACAACATGAAAAGTGTTCTGCTTCTAAAAACTGAATAGACAGCAGAAATACAGGGTGCGATAAATCATTTCCATTCAAAGGTTCGCAAGAAAAAGGAAACACTCATACAGTTCTGTCTGTGTAAATGTACAGTGGTCAGTAATGATGGTCCCCAGTGCTGAGGTCCTTGACTTTGTATGTTCTCCCTATGTTTGTATGACCTTTCTCTACCTACTTTAATGCATTCGGAAAGTCTTCAGACCCTTTCACTTTTTTTTTACATTTTGTTATGTTGTGGCCTTGGGCTTAAATTAAAAAATATATACAGGGAGTGCAGAATTATTAGGCAAGTTGTATTTTTGAGGATTAATTTTATTATTGAACAACAACCATGTTCTCAATGAACCCAAAAAACTCATTAATATCAAAGCTGAATATTTTTGGAAGTAGTTTTTAGTTTGTTTTTAGTTTTAGCTATGTTAGGGGGATATCTGTGTGTGCAGGTGACTATTACTGTGCATAATTATTAGGCAACTTAACAAAAAACAAATATATACCCATTTCAATCATTTATTTTTACCAGTGAAACCAATATAACATCTCAACATTCACAAATATACATTTCTGACATTCAAAAACAAAACAAAAACAAATCAGTGACCAATATAGCCACCTTTCTTTGCAAGGACACTCAAAAGCCTGCCATCCATGGATTCTGTCAGTGTTTTGATCTGTTCACCTTCAACATTGCGTGCAGCAGCAACCACAGCCTCCCAGACACTGTTCAAAGAGGTGTACTGTTTTCCCTCCTTGTAAATCTCACATTTGATGATGGACCACAGGTTCTCAATGGGGTTCAGATCAGGTGAACAAGGAGGCCATGTCATTAGATTTTCTTCTTTTATACCCTTTCTTGCCAGCCACGCTGTGGAGTACTTGGACGCGTGTGATGGAGCATTGTCCTGCATGAAAATCATGTTTTTAATGAAGGATGCAGACTTCTTCCTGTACCACTGCTTGAAGAAGGTGTCTTCCAGAAACTGGCAGTAGGACTGGGAGTTGAGCTTGACTCCATCCTCAACCCAAAAAGGCCCCACAAGCTCATCTTTGATGATACCAGCCCAAACCAGTACTCCACCTCCACCTTGCTGGCGTCTGAGTCGGACTGGAGCTCTCTGCCCTTTACCAATCCAGCCACGGGCCCATTCATCTGGCCCATCAAGACTCACTCTCATTTCAAGAGTCCATAAAACCTTAGAAAAATCAGTCTTGAGATATTTCTTGGCCCAGTCTTGACGTTTCAGCTTGTGTGTCTTGTTCAGTGGTGGTCGTCTTTCAGCCTTTCTTACCTTGGCTATGTCTCTGAGTATTGCACACCTTGTGCTTTTGGGCACTCCAGTGATGTTGCAGCTCTGAAATATGGCCAAACTGGTGGCAAGTGGCATCTTGGCAGCTGCACGCTTGACTTTTCTCAGTTCATGGGCAGTTATTTTGCGCCTTGGTTTTTCCACACGCTTCTTGCGACCCTGTTGACTATTTTGAATGAAACGCTTGATTGTTCGATGATCACGCTTCAGAAGCTTTGCAATTGAAAGAGTGCTGCATCCCTCTGCAAGATATCTCACTATTTTTGACTTTTCTGAGCCTGTCAAGTCCTTCTTTTGACCCATTTTGCCAAAGGAAAGGAAGTTGCCTAATAATTATGCACACCTGATATAGGGTGTTGATGTCATTAGACCACACCCCTTCTCATTACAGATATGCACATCACCTAATATGCTTAATTGGTAGTAGGCTTTCGAGCCTATACAGCTTGGAGTAAGACAACATGCATAAAGAGGATGATGTGGTCAAAATACTCATTTGCCTAATAATTCTGCACTCCCTGTATACGTTTTTCTTCTTGATTCTGCACTCAAAACCCCATAATGACAAAGTAAAATCATAATGTTAGAAATCTTTGCTAATTTATTGAAAAGGAAAATCTATAATCTTGCATTGACATTCAGGCCCATTAAGCAGAACTTAGTTGAAGCAGGTTTGACAGTGATTACAGAGTCCAGTCTTCTTGGGTATGATGGATGCCACAAGGTTTACCACCATCATGATTCATAGAGATAAAAGGAACATAAAAAAAGCTAAATAAATACTGGGCATTGTTCTTCAAAGCTAAAAAAAATGCATTGATTTATTACTTTTGAAGGGGAGTCCCCTTTCTTCATGAGACACATGGAATACCAAGAAAATCAGTACTCAATTTATATATGTGGCCCAGACATGAACCCCGATGAGAATGAAATTGATGAGTGCAGGAATGGCAAAATTGAGGGATGATAAAATAGGAGGAGAAGGGAAACAGAAAACATTGTGGACAAAAAGAATCAAGCTGAATGGATGAAGCAGAATCTGTGTATAACAATAATTATTGATACCAAAGTGATTGTTTTGTCAGCTTTAAGACAGTAGGACTATTAAAGGTTAAACGTTGGGAAAAAGGAGGCCACAGAGTGGCACAATGACCAAGTGTGGAGGTGGCAGCAGTATGAGGAGACCAAAGAGCGGCACAATGACGGAGTCTGGAGGTGGCAGAAGCATGAGTAGGTCACAGAGTGAAGGTTCAATGGACCTGTGCATTTTTTGCAACCTTACTGACTGATTAAGTAAAAACAGCCTTTATTAGTTCAGTCTAAAAAGTAACCATTCTATTACTGGGGAACACATATTAAATTAAAATTCCTCAGGTCAGTTAGTTGGGAAATATAGATTGCTGTAAATTTCACATTAGTGCTGAGAAACCAGCACTCCTCACACACACAGGGGATCCTTTCTCTCTTATGTATGGGAATATGGAGCGGCTTTAATATGATACAAAGCTATCTAGCTTATGATTTCGAATACAGGGTCCCTCAACTAACTATCCCTGAACTAAAAATACGCATTACATCCTGTATCCCGACATGTTTCCGAAAGGATCCCCTGTGTGTGTGAGGAGTACTGATTTCACAGCACTAATGTGAAATTTACAGCGATCTATATTTCCCAACTAACTGACCTGAGGAATTTTAATTTAATATTTGCTCCCCAGTAATAAAATAGTTACTTTTTAGACTGAACTAATAAAGGCTGTTGCTACTTAATCAGTCAGTGAAGTTGCAAAAAAACGCACAATGACAGGGTGTGGAGGTGACAGCAGCATGAGAAGGCCACAGAGTGTTACAATGACAGAGTGTTGAGGTGGCAGCAGCATAAGGAAGCCACAGAATGGCACAATGACAGAGTCTGGAAGTGGCGGCAGCAGCATTAGGAGGAGGCCACAGAGTGGCACAATGACCAAGTGTGGAGGTGGCAGCAGCATAAGGAAGCCACACAATGGCACAATGACAGAGTCTGGAGGTGGCAGCAGAATCAGGAAGCCATGGAGTGGCACAATAACAGAGAGTGGAGGTGGCAGCAGCATGAGTAAGCCACAGAGTGGAACATTGACAGAGTGCCTGTCTGCTAGGCAAAAATTCCTAAGGAGAGGGTTAGCTGGCTATGAAAGATGGGGGAGGGGAGTAAGACAGCAGAGTTAAGTAAAGTAATGTGATAATCTTTTATAAGAGGAAGGTGAAGATTGCTTAATAATTTTCTTTCTTCTTTCCCAAGTAGTTTACCCTTAACAAAAAGTATTGTATGATTATAACTTTATGCTGTCTTGTTATAAGATTTTGATTAATCACAAATTGAAGACCAAAAAACGTTGGAAAACAAGGCAGAACAACAACAGAGATCATCAGCAATTCTGGGTGTGGTGTGTCTGTTTCCAGGAAAGATGTGTTTGTTTGTGCTGCAAGTTTTATGATGAAACAAAGAAAACTGTGTAGCAGGTATGGGAAACATAGATTATTCAGTGGAATGTGACTGGGTGTGGCTTTGAGTTGTAGTTGTGCTGAGTATGTGTGAAGTGAAGGCTGATGAATGCTTAGAAGGCCTGTGTGTACAATCCATACGTCATGTATAAGAGCGTGGTTATGAGCCGTTCGTGAAAATGAAAAAATGCAGATGGAGTATGGAGTACAATATTTGTTTTTATAATATAAGCATTGTGGATTTTTTTTTAAATAAAAATTTTTGGTTTTTATTGGTGCTAAAAGTATTTATTGAGCCCTACATTTTTTAATCAAAGTGTCACGGTGGGGAGTGGGGGAAACCCCCCACCATGCAATATCCGCGGTTGCTACGCCAGAATGCAGGGATAAGGGAGCAGGTAACCTCCTAGAGCGTCCCTCTACCGGCCCTGGTCTCCTACTGCATGAGCCACCTCAGAAGGTAAGGAGGCTCATGCCCACGAACCTAGGGCCCTGACATCCCTGTCTCGCCCTAAGATGGAATGAGGGGAGAGACCACCTGCTCATCATGGACAACGGATGAGCAGGCGTCTCCAGTGGCCCCACAGCAGCCGGGAACCAGACAGTGTACGCCCGCATGACAGGTAAGTAAAAGAGCAAACCACATTCACAAAGCCCACACTTACCTGCCGCACTGGAGAAGTGGAACCAGCACCAGGACCTCCTGGACCCCCATGCGGACACCAGATGCATGGGGGAGATCCTGGCAGGGCAGCACACCATCTGGTCTTTGCTTAAACCCCTCCGGGAAAGCAAGCCCCTTCCGGAGCAAACACTAAAACACATGCCTCCATGCAAACCCACACCAAAACATACACCAGGTGGCGGAAGGGCAAGCAGATGCACACAGGAAAGGAAACCATATACAACAAGCAAAAGGAACAAACAATATAACAAATAAGGGTGGCTCACACAGACAACCTTCAGCCAGGGAGCAGAGCTCCTAGACAGACTGACCAACAAAAGCAAACTGACCTCAGGCTCCACCACACCAACATATAAGGAGGCCTGAGGTCACACCCACCACACCTAGCACACACATATTAACCCTGTGCAAATCGCACCCAGGGAAAGTGCACACAAACAAACATGCGAAGCCAACCATGTTGCTAGCAGCAACCACACATGAGGCCACCACCAGACAGCATTCACATGCGGCAAACCTCGCCGCTGGCAACCGCATGCGACACCGAGTCACGACCGCACAATCGGTCGTGACACAAAGTCAATGAAATGTTTTCTATGGGACCTTCATGTGTTCATGTCTGTATTGTCAGATCTGTTTGTTTCAATGTTTGAAGTTATGTGTTATATGTTACATGTTGTGCTAACATCAGAGACCCAGAACCCAGATGAGAGAGAGAGTTGTGCTGTGTTTGGTACTCCTCGTCCACACCACACGAGACGATTTTATTCTGTGTTGACCATGCCCGGATTACTGTCCGTCCCCACAGACATCCATGTTTATTTCGAAAGGACAACACAAAGACAGTCGAGGGGGAAAAGTTAGATCAAGAATAGGAAACAGGAAAACCAGTATCGGCTGTGCTTTTAAACATTTTAGTAGATTCAAGTCATGCCCCAAGGATATCTCTCACTCTGGGTGATACAGAAGTAGTCCCATTTTTGACTGATACTGGAGCAGCCAAGACAGTTGTGCACAGCAAACATGTACTCCCCTGATTTAATCTCTACGACACCAGTCCTTGGGTAGAAGTGGATGGGAAAGTAGTACACTCCCCTTCCAATAGAACCCATCCATATTAGATTTGCCCCTAACCAAAAAGTGCTTGCCCGGTTGCTGGCAGTGATAACGCCCCTTGTTGCCTCCTGGGTGTAGACTTGCTTGCAAAAGTACATGCTAGCATTTCATATCAGGAGGACGACACTGTGACGCCTACAGGTTCCCCCTATGACCAGAAACTTTGTTTGTTGGCCATTAGTGATAAAACTCACTGGTCCATGTTTGTAGACTTTTTGTTTGAAAAAAAAATTGAGGGGATTGTATCCCCTTTTAACACTTTTTTGTACCTTGTGAAAAAGAAAAATGAGAAGAGTAAACCCACTCCACTGTGATTGATTCGGCAAATGTTTTCTTTTCGGTGGTGCTGCAGCAGGGAGCCTGGAACTCACCCAGTATGTACAGGTGAATATTGTGCAAACGCTCATTTATTTCAGTAATGTAACTTAACAGAAGTTGCATTAGTGCAACTTAAAATTAGAAATTTGTGAAAAGGTTCAATATTCTAGGCTCAAAGTTTCACCTTTTAAGTTGCATAATAAATGAACTTTGCATGATATTCTAATTCAAGTTTCACCTGTATACTGCAGCCATGTCATTCCTGTCCTATTTTAGCTGATCATGGCTGCAAGTGAGAGAAAAAAAAAAGAGAAAAACTTCAGTTTTGTTGCATTACTGCTACCATCCCAGGGTGAAACATCTAATCCCCGAATGTAAGAAGGCTGTGGATGACATCCCTTTGCCCAGAAACATGAATGCACTGAGGACATTTTTGGGCCTTGTTTCTTACCGCAGACCTTGGGTACACAAGTTTAATGCAGCCTCTTCATGATTGTTTGTCCTTTAGTCCCTTCCACCTCACATATGAGGTTGTAGATGCCTTTTATGCCCAAACCTGGCAATTTTGTGCCTTCCCGCACATTTAGATTGTATTGTACAGAAGTGAATGGCCATGCCCCAGCTGTCCTCACCCAAGCAACACGGCCACGGCACGGTCAGCAACAACGCCCTATAGCATATTATTCAGCCAGACTTGGTCCCGTAGCCAGAGGTGCTCTTTTCTGCATCAGAGCTGTAGCAGTTGTACAAGCCTTGCTTGATAAAAGCTTTGAGATAGTCCTGCTTGCTATGTGGGAATGCAGTGTTCCATTTTGTTGGCTGACAATGTTGCTGTCCAAAAGGTGTAATACTTTGAATCCAGCCACCCTGTTGCCTCTGGAACAAGGGGGAGGGAAGATTTAGGGCACTTAAACTTTTCTTTTGAGGAAGAGGCATACGACTGTTTGCAGATGTTGTCACAAGAGACAGTGGGATGTGGTAAATCAGCCATTAGGTAATTCAGATCATGTTCTCTTTGTGGATGGATCGAGGTATGGCCAGGATGGCAGGTACTACATAGGTTGGGCTAAAGACTCTGAAAATGGCTTGCAGATATGCAGAGGGAAAAACAGCCAACATTTACACTGATTCCAGGTATGCCTTTTGGATAGCACATGACTATGGGCCCATTTAGAAAACCAGGAAAACCAGAGACTTCCTGACCGCTTCAGGTAAACCCATCGTAAATAGGGAAGCAGTGAGGTCTCTGATGGAAGCCCTTGTGTCACTAACTTGAGTGGCAGTGATAAAAACAAAAGGCCACTGTAAAATAGACTCAGAGGAGGCAGATTGAAAAGCCATGACAGATTAGGTAGCAAAAATGGCTGCCAAATTGCCTAGGCAGACCCCTGTGTTAAGTGGCCACAGTTCAGGTCCCTGAAATAACTCCTCCGGTTTTCTTGGAGGTTCCTTACAGAACCAGGCGGGGAAGGAGCAAAGGGACTAGTGGATAGGACAAGGGGAGACTACGAATGAGGAAGGCCTAATACAGTTCCAAAGGAAACTCTGCCTTCTCAGGTCCCTCTACCTCACGATGGCACAGGCAACCCATGGAGTGACGCACCAGTCAAAAACTGCTGTGTGTGATTTAGTACATAGCGCATGGTGCGTCCCAGGGTTCAGCACTGTAGCCAGATATACTGAAGGATGTATGATTTGTGCCCAGAACAATGTGGTTAAGGTACCCCAGAAATACATGTCTTGCCCTTTTTTTTATCTGTTCCAATGCTTGCAGACTACGTTCAACTATCCAAGGTGGGCATGTATAAGTATGTATTGATGTGTGATGACTTGTTTTCAGGATGGCCAAAACCATACCCAAAGAAGCAAAGAAGATTATGGCCGAAGTTCTATGCACGTATGGGGTTCCCTGAGACCATTGAAAGTAACATAGGTGTTCACTTTACAGGGGAAGTGATGCAGGAGATAATGAAGGTTTTGGGAGTAGAACAGGCCTTACATGAACTTACTGAAGTTAATGATTCAAAAAGTTATGAACAGAGTGCCTGCTGGTAGCCCCATTTTTCGTAAGGTATACCCCTAACCATAAGAGAGGCCTTAGTCCCTATAAGGTCCTTTTTGGGTCAGGCCCTAGGACAGGATTGTATTTCGCACAGCAGCTCCAGATGCAACATGGTTGTCTGACAGATTATGTGATCATTTTGCACAAGCATTTGATTAAAATATATTCTCGAGTTTTTACTTCACTTCCAGATCTTGATAAAGATCCAGAAACCCACCCACTTGTGTCTGGAGATTGGGTGGTAGTAAAAAGACTTGTTAGGAAAATCCTTAAACCCTGGTTTGGTGGTCCATTCGGAGTGTTGATTGACCACAAGCACACCAGTGAAGCTCAAAAGAAAGCCTAGTTGGAGTCATTTCAAGAAAGTGTTGAGTCTGCAGACTTGAAAGGATAATGTTTCTTGTTTCCCTTTGTGTGACTGCTGATCCTGACTCAGCAAGGCAGTTGAAAAGGCAACACCAGAGATGATGATGAAGAATTGTATGAAGACTTTGATCCAGAAATGTCAGAAGCACTGATGATGACTTCCAGTCTCCCCTCATATGACATCAACACAAGTTAGGGAAAGAACATCTGACTTCCCCGTGCTGGAATGCAGTGTCATGGGAGGCTGTTCACTAGGAAAGGCTTGTCATGGAAGCTGGTGAAGAAGATGTCGGAGCATTGGGACAGATGTTTAGGTTTAGTGAGAGAATGAAATTCAAAGGGGGACTGATGGAGATGTATGAATTTCATTCTATATTTTATACCTTTAGGACTGTAACTAGTTAACTTTTCTGAAGCTGTTACAAACTATTTCTTCCTTTGTCTCAAGGAGCCTCCCCTGCTCTTTTGCTCAGTCAACGCTGAAGAGAGAAAGAGAGGGGGGGGGGGGGGGGCACGCAGCTTGGCTGACTTCTCCTCTGGTTACAGATGTATAGACTGTAGAAGTTTGTTTGAGCCAATCATTTAGCTAGATCATTCACATATATATATATATACTGCCTATAGAAAAGCTCTTCCTTGAGGTGTCACATATGATGTATGCAGTATTTAGACGCCATTACAATATGGCATCCATAGCCAGATGTTTACATTAGTCCACATTCCAAAGTTTATGAGCTAGTGCATACTGCGCAGAAGCCAAGTGTTATTTTATCTCCTTTTCCTTCTTAGCCAATGAAATCATGGCATGTGCCTCAGGAAGGACCGCCTCCCTGAGGATGTATAGCTGCTTTTACACATTGTAATAAACATAGAGATTACCTTAAGCAGCTATGTGTTAGCGTCTAGTCTCTCAGCCATGCGTGGATATTAACCCCTTGGGGGTATCTTGATTTGGAGCACAAGGGGAGAACTTAGAGGTCTGCTTAAGACCAGCTTTAACACCTTAATGGCACCACTGCTGCCTCACGGGCAAACTGCCACCCTCTTCTCCTGATGATAATGAAGCCCCTTCTGCACCCGACTTCCAAATGCGATCGGCTTCATCATCATCGAGTAGTGTCTACACGTCACTGATGTCCTCCTCAACAGCCTCTGGGTCAGGAGCCTAACCGCTCACAACACCACCACCCACGCCACTCTCCTCATCACTACTTACCCACCTAGCGAAGAAAGCGGCAGATGTCTCCTCCACATCTTGGCTGGGCAGTGGCTGCTGACTGTCCTCTAGTAGCTCTTCTGCGCTGAAAAGTGTAGCTGACTGCAGAAGTGAACTGCATATATATTTTTCTTGTAGTACAGAAATACTTCAATAAATGCTCTCAGCACATATAGCTGCAGAAGGGAACTGCGTATATATTTTTCTTTTTGTAATGAAGTAGGCCACTAAACGCTTTTACCGCAAATAACGGCAACAGTGAACTGCATATATATTTTTCTTGTAGTACAGAAATACCTCTCTGAACGCTTTTAACCCCAAATAACTGCAGAAGGGAACTGTTTATATATAAATATTTTTTTTTTTTGTAATAAAATAGGCCACTAAACGCTTTTACCACAAAGACCGGCAACAGTGAACTGCGTATATATTTTTCTTGTGCAATTTACGTAGACAGACCCTATCTGGGTACTGGTGTAATTACTATATCAATACACTAGAGCCTAAATGGCTAATTACCAACTTTACCCACATGTTAACACTACCATAAAACATAACATTTAATTATATCCATTAAAACTGGCTTGTGAGCCAACACAGAAAGGCAAAAATAAACTGTTCACTGTCACTGATGCCTCGTGTGTGCGTGTATTGTTTTCACTAGCAGGGATGTGCACTCTCTCCGCTGTCATACCACCTTGTATATAGTGTCTGCACCTTGCCCAGTTACTACACTGTCTCTAGGTGATCAGAGTAACACCAAAGTCCTAATGGTTATCTGCTACCTATAGCTTTTATTATTGCATTTAGTGATTAGGCTCAAAATTGACAGATGATAGAAACCTAAAACCCAACTACTGCCCCCTGACATGTTTTGTCAGATACTCTGGCTTCATCAGGGGTATAGGGCAGCATTGAGAAAAGAGCACTACAAACGAGGTATTAATAACCTTCTAAGTCTAATTGACAGATGGATTTCCCAATTCACTGCATAAACGTCATAATAGTGGATGTTTATAACCAATAGCCTTATTCTATCGCATCACCTGAGGGTCCACCTTCTCCATATCGCTCAGCTAATCACGGTGGTTTGTCCTATTGTGAAGTGCTGCGCATCCACCCGATGCGCTCCAACTTAGACTGAAAACTCCTAGATGACATTCTCCGAGGATGCTCTAGAACCTAAAATCATCTCCAGCTCCGTCCTGTATAATGCGCATGTCCGAGAATGCGCAAGAACTTCAACTCATCTCCTGCTTTGTCCTATGTAGTGCGCATGTCCTGCGCTAGATGAAGATGCGCAGGAACTTGGACTGATAACAGACCTTTAAAGCTAGACACGTGTGCTGCGCAGCTATTTGATGCGCACGGACTTAGTCCTGGGTGGATTAATGCATATTATATAAAGTAAGTAAGCTAATAGATATTCTTATGCCTTTAATCACAGGTGCCAAAAAATTGGCTACACCGTGATTTAATAATGATTGTTTCAAAAAAAGTCTCAAAGAAAGACACATTCAGGAGATATAGGTAAGTCTAGGTTCTAAAAATGGATTCAAATGGCTACACGGTGATTTGATAATAATTGTTTCAAAAAAGTCTTGAAGAAAGATGCATTCGGGAGATGCAGGTAAGTATAGGTTCTAAATATGGATTCAAATGACACCTAAGCCAAACATCCCACATTTAGTGATGTCGCGAACATAAAATTTTCCTTTCGCGAACAGTGAACGCGAACTTCCGCAAATGTTTGCGAACGTGCGAACAGTGCGAACCGCCATAGACTTCAATAGACAGGCGAATTTTAAAAACCAAAGGGACTCCTTTTGGCCACAATAGTGATGGAAAAGTTGTTTCAAGGGGACTAACACCTGGACTGTGACATGCCGGAGGGGGATCCATGGCAAAACCCCAATGGAAAAATACCTAGTTGACGCAGAGTGTGGTAGTTGAAATCGCAATGCGATTAATACAGGTTATATTAATCGCATTGCGAATTCAACTTAGAGCTGGGTTCCTAATGGTTGTATTGCTAGAAATTCTAGCAATACAACCATTAGGAACCCAGCTCTAAGTTGAATTCGCAATGCGATTAATATAACCTGTATTAATCGCATTGGGATTACAACTTAGATCTGTTCCTAATGGTTGCATTGCTAGAGTATAATGAAGATTGCGAATATAGTGCTATATTCTCAATCTACGTTATATTCTAGCAATACAACCATTAGGAACTCAGCTCTAAGTTTAATTCGCAATGCGATTAATATAACCTGTATTAATCGCATTGCGATTACAACTTAGATCTGAGTTCCTATTGGTTGTATTGCTAGAATTGACGAATATAACAAATATAGCTCTATATTCGCAATCTTCGTTATATTCTAGCAATACAACCATTAGGAACAGATCTAAGTTGTAATCCCAATGCGATTAATACAGGTTATATTAATCGCATTGCGATTACAACTACTGACACTGCAGCTTCAGAATGAATCTAAGATGGATGCCGTCCTTGCTTTTTGATAGGAGGTGGAAGGGCCTGGGAGGGAGACTGATGTACTAGCCCTAAAATGGGCTTTTTGGGGTGCTGTCAGGATGCTGTCCTTACAGCAGAGATCTGATGAGTCTTTCAGGACTGGAGTGGACACTAAATACACTAGCCTAGCTATCGATTTCTCTATTAAATCAGCAGCAACTACACTCTCCCTCCTCTCACTAAGACTGCAGCTTCCGAATGAATCTAAAATGGATGCTGTCCAGGAGATGGGGGGGTCTGGGAGGGAGGGTATGCTGCTGATTGGCTGGAATGTGTCTGCTGACTGTGAGGTAGAGGGTCAAAGTTTACTCAATGATAGGGGGTGGACCTAACATCGCATATGTTCGCCCGCCGCGACGAACGCGCACAAGCTATGTTCGTCGTGAACTATTCGCCGGTGAATTGTTTGGGACATCTTATTTGCGAATTCAACTTAGAGATGGGTTCCTAATGGTTGTATTGCTAGAATATAACGAAGATTGAGAATTTAGCGCTATATTCTCAATCTTCGTTACATTCTAGCAATACAACAACCATTAGGAACTCAGATCTAAGTTGAATTCTCAATGCAATTAATATGACTTGCATTAATCGCATTGCGAATTCAACTTAGAGCTGAGTTCCTAATGGTTGTTGTATTGCTAGAATATACGTTATATTCTAGCAATACAACCATTAGGAACTCAGCTCTAAGTTGTAATTGCAATGCGAATAATACTTACAATTATTAATCGCTTTGCGATCCATTTGATGCCTCTATTTGATTGTATATGATGGTTGACTATGACTACCACAAACGTTCTTCTGCCTCCAAAGCAAGATATCTGAACCCCCCAGGGGCCATTTGGGCGTTTTTGATAAAAAACGCATCTGCGTTTTTATAATTTTTTCATTTTTTAGTTAATTTTTTTGTGTATTTTGCCACATTTGGTTGCATATTTACATTTGGTATAGGCAAATATGATAGTCTAGATCATGTGTCTATACCAAAACCTAGGATCATTGTTTGACAGGATATTTTCTAAGCCATGTAGCTGAATATAGATTTGGGCAGAGTAATGATCTAGACTACCATATTTGCCTATACCAAATGTAAATATGCAACCAAATGTGGCAAAATACACAAAAAAATAAAATTAAAAAATTATAAAAAACGCAGATGCGTTTTTGATGCGTTCTTGATGCGTTTTCTATCAAAAACGCCCAAATGGCTCATGGGGGTTCAGATATCTTGCTTTGGAGGCAGCAGAACGTTGGTGGTAGTCATAGTCAACCGTCATATACAATCAAATAGAGGCATCAAATGGATTCGGAAAGCGATTAATAATTGTAAGTATTCTTCGCATTGCGATTACAACTTAGAGCTGAGTTCCTAATGGTTGTATTGCTAGAATATAACGTATATTCTAGCAATACAACAACCATTAGGAACTCAGCTCTAAGTTGAATTCGCAATGCGATTAATGTAGGTTATATTAATCGCATTGAGAATTCAACTTTGATCTGAGTTCCTAATGGTTGTTGTATTGCTAGAATATAACGAAGGTTGAGAATATAGTGCTATATTCGTCATCTTCGTTATTTTCTAGCAATACAACCATTAGGAACTCAGATCTAAGTTGTAATCGCAATGCGAATAATACAGGTTATATTAATCGCATTGCGATTTACAATTACTAACACTGCAGCTTCAGAATGATTCTAAGATGGATGCTGTCCTTGAGTTTAGATAGGAGGTGGGAGGGTCTGGGAGGGAGGGTATGCTGATTGGCTGGAATGTGTCTGCTGACTGTGAGGTACAGGGTCAAAGTTTGCTCAATAATAAAGTATAGGGGCGAACGCGAACATCGAATATGTTCGCCCGCCGCGGCGGACGCGAACAAGCTATGTTCGCCGGGAACTGTTCACCGACGAATAGTTCAGGCCATCTCTACCCACATTGACTCAATTCAATGCAATCCAAGTACTGCAGTCATGAACAAAAACAATGTAGCGTACTTCTTGCTCACATTTGTATTTTATGAATTATTCAAAAAGGAATAGAAATCTGAGGATCTGTGTTTACAAAAATGAGGAATACGTAAAACCTTCATTTAATCCCTTTGGACTCAGACAGTCCAACCTGTAGATCCATTTTGTTTCATCCTAAAGAAGAATTCAAATCTCCTTTTCTAGCCCCAAGTGTCTTTTTACATACACCCCAGAATTTTAGACAACTTGGGTTGCCATTATGATGATGTCATACATGTCTTGAGATTGCAGTATCTGCTTTAGTATTAATACTGCTAATATGCTGTCAGATGCGGCGCCTGAATTCTTGTGTTGTTTTGCCCACATATATTTTTTGACGGGGGCACTGAGCAATATAGCCGATACCTGTCATCTGACAATTGATAAATTCCCTTATATGGTATTCCTTGTTGTCTATTGGATGTCTAAATATTTTAGTTTTTTTAAGAAATGGACAGAAAGAACACCTGCCACATGGATGTGTTCCCACGACCTTAGACTTTAGCCATGTGGATTGAAAATGATCAGGACTAAAAAAAACTGTGAACAAGAATGTCTTTAAGGTTCTTTCCTCACAAGCCAGTTTTAACGGATACAATTAAATGTTATGTTTTATGGTAGTGTTAACATCTGGGTCAAGTTGGTAATTAGCCATTTAGGCTTTAGTGTATTGATATATTTTTCTTGTAGTACAGAAATACCTCAATAAATGCTTTTAACCCCAAATTACTGCAGAAGTAAACAGCATATATATTTTTCTTGTAGTACAGAAATACGCCAATAAATGCTCTCAGCACATATAGCTGCAGAAGTGAACTGCGTATATATTTTTATTTTTGTAATCAAATAGGCCACTAAACGCTTTTACTGCAAATAATAGCAACAGTGAACTGCGTATATATATTTTTTTGTAGTACAGAAATACCTCACTAAACTCTTTTAACCCCAAATAACTGCAGAAGTGAACTGAGTATATATTTTTCTTGTAGTACAGAAATACGTCACTAAACGCTCTCAGCACATATAGCTGCAGAAGTGAACTGCGTATATATTTATCTTTTTGTAATGAAATAGGCCACTAAATGCTTTTACCGCAAATAATGTCGACAGTGAACTGCGTATATTTTTTTCTTGTAGTACAGAAATACCTCACTAAATGCTTTTAACCCCAAATAACTGCAGAAGTGAACTGAGTATATATTTTTCTTGTAGTACAGAAATACGTCACTAAACACTCTCAGCACATATAGCTGCAGAAATGAACTGCGCATATATTTTTCTTTTTGTAATAAAAATAGGCCACTAAACGCTTTTACCGCAAATAATGGCAACAGTAAACTGCGTATATATTTTTCTTGTAGTACAGAAATACCTAACTAAATGCTTTTAACCCTAAATAACTGCAGATGTGAACTGTGTATATATTTTTCTTGTAGTACAGAAATACGTCACTGATATAAGCCACTAAAGGCTTTTCACTTGCACCCCAAGAACAAATTGCTGGAATGACAAAATTATCTTTCCCTGCACTTGTAAATCGCTTTTCTAGCAGTGTCCCTAGCACCTTCTGACGTCTCTCCCTGCACTTAGATGCTGTTCAAAGATTCCTCCCTATCCTTTTCCTGCACTAAATTGTTTTTTCCAATTGCTGTCCCTAGAGCCTTCTCACGTCTGTCCCTGCACTCAGAACGCTGGAAAATGGCAGACTCTAAAATGGCTGCCGTATTTATAGGGCTGTGACATGACAGGGCTGGCTGGCTGCTGATTGGCTGCATGCATGCATGTCAATCTTGGTGATCCCGCCTTCTCAGAGTTGCCCCATGTCCTCAGTCCTCACATGTGTGGCTGCCATTTTAGGAAAAATTGTAATTCGTTACCATGAAGCATGAGGAAATTCGCATTAGTTGCGAATCAAATTTTTCCTCAAATTCGGATCAAATTCCCCTTCATCTGATTCGATTCGCTCATCTCTAATGAACAGCATAGGTATTTGGTTCCATTACATTTAAAATTCCCAAGTGGATAAGAGGGGCATGCAACAGAAGAAAGCGGTCTTAAATGACTAGGTGCTAGTATATTTTTCAAATTTTGATTACTTTTATATATTATACCAGCTTTCTAAGGTATTCATTTTTTAAAAACAGGGTCTTAAAAAATCCACTTTTAGAATAATGTTTCAATGTATTGATAAAATATGTTTCATTTGCGAATGGGCACTGCTGTAAATGGTTAAAAAATTTAAATTTAAACGGAATCTCTTGTTAACCAGGAAATCCGTCTTTAGATTTTGTGTTAGACCCTTCACTTTATTGCAGTTCAGAAATCTGGGATACTTTTTCTCATGGAGCTGATTAGGTAAACTTCTAGATATGGCAAAAAAAAGCCAAAAAACTGTTTTTGCAGATTTGCCTGTATTGCCCATAGGGAATATTTTTTAACCATCCCAAATGGTGACAACTTTGATTAACTAAGTATCTATTGACGTTTACTTTTTTGAAAAAGGTACTTGTTATTAAACAATTATCATTTGTTCTGAATAAAATGAGGTCTAGGAATTATGGATGGCCAAGTATTGTAGAGTGAAAGAAAAGCCCCAGTTATTTGCATTGAGGAAATTAACAAGATCAAGAGCAGATCATCGATGTAATGACGATAAAGGGTACAATATTTCTGAAGAATGGGGAACTGTGCAATGAAAAGGACTTAAAGTATAACTGTCAAATTTTTATTTTTTTTACTATTGGATTTTGGTGATTAATATCACCTTGTTGGCCCTGTTTTAATTTCTGATTGTTTAATAAATAACCCCTAAGGCCCCTTTCACACCTGCGTTCTTCTTTTCCGGCATAGAGATCCGTCGTCGGGTCTCTATGCCGGAAAAATCCTGATCAGGATCATCCCCATGCATTCTGAATGGAGAGAAATCCGTTCAGGATGCATCAGGATGACTTCAGTTCAGGACCGGAACGTTTTTTGGACGCAGCAAATACCGCAGCATGCTGCGCTTTTTGTTCCGTCCAAAAATCCGAACACTTGCCGCAAGGTCGATCCGAATTAATGCCCATTGAAAGGCATTAATCCGATCCGACCTTAAGCTAAACGCCGCTTTCGGCGCATTGCCGATCCGACATTTAGCTTTTTCTGACTGGTTACTATGGCAGCCAGGACGCTAAAGTCCTGGTTACCATGGTAAAATGTAGCAGGGAGCGGGGAGCGGCATACTTACATTCCGTGCGGCTCCCGGGACGCTCCAGGATGACGCCAGGGCGCCCCAGTGCATGGATCACGTGATCGCATGGATCACGTGATCCATGCGCATGGGGCGCCTGACGCCATTCAGGAGCGCCCGGGAGCCGCACGGAATGTAAGTATGCCGCTCCCCGCTCCTCGCCTTACTATGGCAACCAGGACGCTAGTAGCGTCCTGGCTGCCATAGTAACCTGAAAGCACTCAAGACTGATCAGGATCCTGATCAGTCTTCTAATGCTTCAGGTGACTTGCGTTCTGACGGATCCGGCAGGACGGAAGTGCCTGCCGGATCCTCAGAACGCAAGTGTGAAAGGACCCTAAGGCTTCTTTCACACGGGCGTCATGTTTGACGCCCGGATTGAATGCGGGTACGTAGCGGGAATATGCGCAATTTTTGGTACCCAGACCCAAAGCCGGACTTCATCACTGAAGTCCAGTTTCGGGTAGAGTATTCTGGAGAATTTATTATTTTCCCTTATAACATGGTTATAAGGGGAAATAATAGCATTCTTAATAAAGAATGCGGTGTAAAATGAGGATTAAGGGGTTAAAAATAAAAAAACATAACTTACCTTAGCCACTTGATCGCGTAGTTGGCGATCTGTCTTCTCTCTTCAAGCTTCAGCTACCAGCTAAAGGACCTGTGATGATGTCACATCACATGGTCCAATCACATGGTCCATCACCCCTTAATCCTTATTTTACACAGCATTCTTTTTTAACTCCTTAAGGACACATGACGTATGGGTACGTCATGTGTCCAGTCCCTAAAGATGGCGCCCGCTCCTGGCCGCTGCGGGCACCATCGCTGCGGGGGTCCGGCTGATTCCTGTAGCTGACCCCCGCAGCTGATGATCGCGGTCGGCAGCGCTGCCGACCGCGATCATTTAACCCCGCAGATGCCGTGATCAATCCTGATCACGGCATCTGCACGCGCTAAAACCGAAAGTAAAACTTTCGGCAGCGCTCCGGCTCCCCCTAGTGGTGATCGGGAGAATCGGAGCGCTGTAAGGGATAGCCTCAAGCCTTTCATTCAGCTTGAGGCTATCACTTACTATTTCCTATGGAGCCCTTGTTAGCAATAGGGCTTCATAGGAAAGTAGTAAATGCTCATAAACTCCAATACAAGTGTATTGGAGTTTATGATAGAAGCAATCAGGTAACTGATTTATATAGGTCCCTATGGGATCTATATAAAAGTGTAAAAAAATAAAAAAAATAAAAAAATAAAAAAATAAATAAAAAAACCTAAAAATTTAAATCACCCCCTTTCCCCAAAATTAAAATAAAATAATAAAAAAATAAAAAAATACACATCATGGGTGTCGCAATGTGTGAAAACGCCCATAGTATAAAAATATAAAAATATATTTCCCATACGGTAAACAGAAAAACGGAAAAAGCGCCCAAATGGCCGATTTGCCGTTTTTGGACGCTTCGTTTCCTCAAAAAAAAATTAAATAAAAAGCGATCAAAAAGTCCTACACACCCCATAATGGTATCAACTAAAAGTTAAGATTGCCCCGCAAAAAATAAGCCCCATACAACGCCATACACTTATATACAAATACGTTATAGCGGTCAAAACATGGCGACAAAAAAAAAAAAATTTTTTTCCCACTTTTGAATTTTTTTTTACTATCAAAACGCAAGAAAAGCTATACATATTGGGTATCGCCGGATTCATACTGACCTGTAGAATAAAACTAAATGGTCAGTTTTATCGCAAATCAAACGTCGTAATTTAGAAACCCGTAAAACTGTGGTGAAATTGCTTTTTTTTTGCAATTTCACCCCATTTGGAATTTTTTTCCCGCTTCCCACTACACCGTATGCATTATTAAATGATGGCGTTGGAAAGTACAACTTGTCCCGCAAAAAATAAGCCCTCATATGGCCATGTGAACGGAAAAATAAAAAAGTCCTTAAGGGGTTAAGAATGCTATTATTTCCCCTTATAACCATGTTATAAGGGAAAATAATAAAGATTGGGTCTCCGTCTCCTAGCAACCATGCGGGAAAATCGCACCGCATCCGCACTTGCTTGCGGATGCTTGTGATTTTCCCGCAGCCCCATTCACTTCTATGGGGCCTGCGTTGCGTGAAAAACGCAGAATATAGAGCATGCTGCGATTTTCACGCAATGAAAAAATGATGCGTGAAAATCACCGCTCATGTGCACAGCCCCATAGAAATGAATGGGTCCGGATTCAGTGCGGGTGCAATGTGTCCACCTCACGCATTGCACTGGCGCGGAAAACTCGCTCGTGTGAAAGGGGCCTAAAAGCCACCTAAGATGTGATGTGAATGCATTGCACCTGCACTAAATCCTGACCCATTCATTTCAATGGTTCTGTGTACATGAGCGTTTTTTTTCATGCATTACTTGTGCGTTGCGTGAAAATCGCAGCATGTTCTATATTCTACGTTTTTCACGCATCCCTAGCCCCATAGAAGTGAATGGGGCTGCGTGAAAAACGCATTGCATCCGCAAGCAAGTGCGGGTGCGTTGCGTTTTTCACTGATGGTTGCTAAGAGATGTTGTTTGTAAAACTTCATCTTTTTATCACACGCGTGAAAAACGCATTAAAACGCATTGCACCTGCGCGGAAAAAACTAAACAACTGAACGCAATCGCAGGCAAAACTAAATGGCCAAATCCGGACACGCTCGTGTGAAAGGGGCCTAAAAATCCCCAGTATTGGCTATTGTTACCTGAGATTAAAATCAGGTTGCTATGCTCCTTCCGTCTACCAGATGAGGACGGAGCACGCTGCTGCGTGCACTGGGAACTGATAGTGAGTCAACATTGTAAGGGAATGTATAAAAAGCCAGGTTCTTCCTGACAGGAGATAACAGTGCTGGGCTGTGTGTGTGAACTTCTCCACATGCCTGTGCTTGGCAGACACTCCCTTAGCAGTGCTGGAGAATGTAGAGCCCAGGGAGATATGCCGGCTGCTCAGTGTATAAATGACAGCCTTATCTGATAAGAGAAGAGCTTGTAGGAGAGGACTACAGGCTTCAGCCAGACCTGGAAATTTAACTGCAAGACCCCCCTATACAGAGCTGGTCTTCACTAACTTCACTGCAGGTGTCCTATGGATGAGGCTCAGGGCTGAGGGCGGCCATTTTAACAGAATAGTGAAGTTGTAGTTTTATGCAGACTGGTTGCTAAGGGCTGAATCTTATTAAATAAGGGGTAAGTAAGTCTAATAGTTATTGATTCAGGAATATTATCATATTAGAAAACTACATATATGAAAACTGAAATTAGGGTCTAAATGTGACAGTTATCCTTTAAAGCGCCCCATGAAAAGACTGGCATAGCTGATGGTCGACCTGAGTCCCCATACCACCCCATAAATTATTTTTACAATGTCCCATTAAAAAAATGCTTAGAATAAAACAAGAGAAACTCCACCTGTGTAATGGTAAGCATGGGTCTTCTTCAAATAATGTTTGACTACAGCAATACCTAACATGATTAATGTTGGTATATAAAGCTATAACATTTAGTTCTCATGCACACGACCATTGGTGTTTTGCGGTCCGCAAACCGTGGATTCGCAAAACACGGAAGCTGGCCCATTGTAGAAATGCCTATTCTTGTCCGCAAAACAGACAAGAATAGGACATGCTTTATTTTTTTTGCAGGGGCACGGAACGGAGCAACGGATGGGGACAGCACACGGAGTGCTGTCAACATCTTTTGCTGCCCCATCGAAGTGAATGGGTCCGCACCCGAGCCGCAAAATATGCGGCTCGGACGCGGACCACAACAACGGTCGTGTGCATGAGGCCTTAGAGGGAGATTTATCAAAGGTGGTGTAAAGGAAAACTGGCTCAGTTGCTCATAGCAACCAATCAGATTCCACCTTTTTTTTTTCCATATAAGCTCTGAAAAATAAAAGGTGGAATCTGATTGGTTGCTATAGGTAACTAAGGGTGGGTTCACACTAGTGTTAGGGATTCCGTTATTGCTTTCCGTTATAACATGGTTATAACGGAAAATAACAGAATGCCCAGACAGAATGCAAAACGGAAGCCTTTAAAATGCATTCCGTTTGCTTTCTGTCATAATACAAGTCTATGGGAAAGCATAACGGATCCGTCTGGTTCCCGTTATGCAAGACGGAAAACAAAGTCCTGTCCTGTTTTCCGTCTTGCATAACGTGAACCAGACTGATCCGTTATGCTTTCCCATAGATTTGTATTATGACGGAAAGCAAACAAAATGCCTTTTAAAGGCTTTCATTTTGCATTCTGTCATAATAGAAGTCTATGGGCAAAAGAACGGATCCGTCCTTCCGTCTTATGGATTCCGTTATGTTCCGTTATAACCACGTTATAACGGAAGGCCATAATGGAAACCATAACGCTAGTGTGAACCCACCCTAAGCCAGTTTCCCTTTATATCAGTTTTGATAAGTCTGTCCCATAGTGTTAAGAAACTGGAGGAAGAAGGTAAGATCAACCTATGAGGAATCTTTAATGTAAAATAGCAATTTAAGTGCATATTCCTAAAGATCAATATAATGTGAAAGGTGTGAAGTTAAAGAATTTACCCCAGATATGGCAGGAGACCAGCAGGAATTATCAAAATGACTTGTTAATTTATTAGGCCAGTTAAATCAGCTGGACGAATTATCAAATTTGAGTTTTCTCTTAAAGACTTTATTGCTGCCCCCTAGTGGGATGTTAGATTGTCAGATTTATTATTATTTATCATGAGAAAGAATGACTTGGTCCAATTCCCTGAAATCTTCTAAAACTAGTTGGTGGAATGTTTTAAAGGGGTTCTCTGGGAATTAAGAAAATACAATTACTGAGAATGCTTAAATATTACTCTATGAAGAAGAGGTCCGTCCAGGAGGAGGGTCTGACAACTGTACCAAAAGTGGACAAATTCTTTAAAACAAAACAAAAAACTGTTACCATATTTTTCGCCCTATAAGACGCACCGGCCCATAAGACGCACCTAGGTTTTTAAGGAGGAAAATCAAAAAAAAAAAATTTGAACCAAAAGGTATGCCTAATGGTGTTATGTGGGATCTGTGGATCGCACTGTTATGGGGGGTCCGTGGATGGCATTGTTATGGAGGTCTGTGCATGGCACGGTTATGGGGATCTGTGGATGGCACTGTTATGGGGGCACTGTGGATGGCACTGTTATTGGGGACTGTGAAAGGCACTGTTATTGGGGACTGTGGATGGCACTGTTATTGGGGACTGTGGATGGCACTGTTATGGGGGATCTGTTGATGACACATAAATAGCATTTTACGCTATGTGTCATCCACAGACCCCCATAACAGTGCCATCCACAAATCCCCATAACAGTGCTATCCATAGAATGACCCCCAATAGGGAGGAGGGGCCGGCATCTAGCTCTGTAATTACAGCGGGCCGGTGCAGTCACTGTATTCTGCTACACCGGGCCCGCTCACTGTAGGAATCCTAACTGCAGACAATGCTGTATGCTGATTAAGGTACCGTAACAGTAGTCTTTTATGCAGCCTGTACTTACGATACTAACTTTCCGGCAGGCAGCAGGCAGGAGGCTAAGCTAGCGGGCGGGCGCTGAAAACGTAACTTACTATGTCACGCGCCGGCTCTCCCTTCTTCATTCATAAAGTGGGCGGAGCCGGCGCGTGACATAGTGAGTTACATTGTCAGCGCCCGCCCACCAGCTCAGCCTCCTGCCTGCTGCCTGCTGCCTGCCGGAAAGTTAGTATCAAATGTACAGGCTGCATAAAAGGCTACTGTTAGCATTGCCTGCAGTTAGGATTCCTACAGTGAGCGGGCCCGGTGTAGCAGAATACAGTGACTGCACCGGGCACGCTGTAGTTACAGAGTTGGATGCCGGCCCCTCCTCCCTCATCCATGCCTACTAATACACCCGCCACCGCGCTGCGCAGCATGCGGTCGGCGGTATACAAACTGAAGTATTCGCCACATAAGACGCACTGCCTTTTCCCCCCCAATTTTGGGGGAAAAATAGTGCGTCTTATACGGCGAAAAATACGGTATATTATGCCTAACAGAATTAAGACCGTGTTCACATGATGTTGATGTTTGTCCAATATTTCAAGTATGCACATGATGTATAAGTTAAACAGATGCCTGGAACGGATGCCATATAGTGGAATCTGTAACTATAGGGTTTCATTGTAAAAAAAAATATATTTACATAGTAACATAGTACATAAGGCCGAAAAAAGACATCTGTCCATCCAGTTTGGCCTGTCATCCTGCTAGTTGTTCCAGAGGAAGGCAAAAAAAAAAAAGCTGTGAAGTAGAAGCCAATTTTCCTCACTTAAGGGGAATAAAAAATTCCTTCCTGACTCCAATCAGGCAATCAGAATAACTCCCTGGATCAACGACCCCTCTCTAGTAGCTGTAGCTTGTAATATTATTACACTCCAGAAATAAATCCAGTCCCCTCTTGAATTCCTTTATTGTACTCACCATCACCACCTCCTCAGGCAGAGAGTTCCATAGTCTCACTGCTCTTACCTTAAAGAATCCTCTTCTATGTTTGTGTACAAACCTTCTTTCCTCCAGACGCACAGGATGTCCCCTTGTCACAGTCACAGTCCTGGGGATAAATAGATGATGGGAGAGATCTCTGTACTGACCCCTGATTTGTTAATATATACTTATTGTTGTTGGACTCTTAAAGACTTTTCCCCTTAAAGTATATGTTAATTGTGGGGCAAAACTGTGATGTGAACAACCAAAAAGGAGGCCAAAATGAAAACATTTGGTACTTAAATGATCAGTTGCACACAACTTTGCATAAATCAACAGTACAGGCCCCCCTTTTCTAAAATAACTTTCTCTCGGTAATTTAAAAGTTCATTTTGTGAAACCAAGATGGGCTGCCTGCACACAGAAGGATGATATTACGTCATCCTATTGAAGAAGGGGAGGAGGATGGAGGAATTGCACATTGAGATGAGACAGCACAGGAAGAACTCAGCAAATTCAGTAGCTAATTATGCTAGATGTCCCTCCAGCTGCTCTATATTGTCCTGTATGGTGTTTTTGACTGATTCTGAGTGCGTAAAGCTGTATTCACATATCAGGGGTTAATGGAAAGATCTGCATCTGTTCTGTGTTTTTGATCCATTCCTGGTTCTGGCTCACAATTACTGATGGAAATCACTGACCAAACATTGACTTTGTAAATAAGGCCTAAGCAGGGTTGCCGACCTGAATTTTTCTTTTTTTCTGGACAACTTATCCCAAAATTACGCAGAGAAAACATTTTTCTTTTACGGACAAACTGGAAAACCGTAATAAATGACTATAAATGTCTATAACTCAGTATACTGATAAGAACTCATTACCATAGACACATTTTTTTCACGGACACAGGAAAAAAGTCACCTATTTTCACAGACCGTCCAGACATTTCTGGACAGTTGGCAACCCTGGGCCTAAGAAACAGATGAAAACCTGTTGCCTCAATGTGTAGTCTATGGGCAGATAAGATGTGCAGCTATTCTCACCCAGCAGCTCAGAGATAACTAAGTCATATTATGGCCAGGTATAGCGAGTATACACACATGGCAGGTTATTCTGAAACGTTACCTGAAAATTTAGGCATGCATTAGAGTGGTTGGCCACTTTCTGGCTACTATTGACCAACTTATTTGTGAGATGTTTATATGGCACTTACTAATATAGCCTTTGTTTAAATTGTGCACCATTTTCAGTATTATATAAGGCATACTCCCCTGTTTTCAAAGTCTTTTGTGTTCTCCACACAGAGGTCCTGTCCATAAAATGGCCGCTGACAGGGTCATGTGACCAGGCAAATCACCTCCATGTGATGCCTCTTCTATTTAGATACTCCAAACCTGCCATCTGCACTTGTTCTATTTTGTACAGATGCAGTATGTTTGAATGGAGGAGAGATGGAGGTGGAGGTGACTTACATGGTCACATGACCCTCAAACAGCTGCCATCTTATGGACAGGACCTCTGTGTGGACAGTACAAAAGACTTTGTAAACAAGGGGGCATATCTTATAAAATATAGACAATGGTGTATAATTTCAACAAAGACTATATTAGTAAGTGCTGTATAATCATCTCACAAACACATTGGTCAACAGTAACCAGAAAGTGACCAACCCCTTCAAAACCAAAATGGCTCTGTCATTAAGGGATTAAGGAGGAATCTGGTCTAGAGTATGTACTAATGAGGAATCTGTTCTGGGCTTTGTATTTATTTAGGGGGTCTGGGATCTTTATTTATTTACAGGGTCTGAATTCTGTATTAGCTTAGGGGGGTGGTCTATATTTCTTTAGGTGGTCAGGTGTAAATATTTTACAGGGTAATAATGGGGGGGTCACTATTTATGGTTTAAATGTGGTTTGGGGAGTGTGTTATATACAACTAAATGGGCAGGGCTTGAGGGCAAAAATGTTGCTGCTTTATGGTGTTCGATGCAGGTCAAGGCAGGCACATGTTCAATGCAGGTCAAGGCATTTTTAGCAGTGTAGTTTTTTTTTTTAGCCTAGAAGTTTGTTTTTTTGTGTCAGAGGCATTTTTTTTTTCAAATTGCAGCATGCTCTGGCATTCTTTCCATTATTGCCTGGTGTTTTTCTCCTATAGAGCTCCACATTTTTTTTAATCTTTTTTTTTTTGCAAGTTCAAAATATGCGCAAAGTGTAGTGTCAGTTTTTAATGGTATTTTTTAATGGCATTTTTTTTAAACAAAGCGTTTTTGTCATACATGTTCACAGAGAAGTAACATTATAGGGGGACACATACAGTAATCTAAAAAAACGACCAGGCATGCAAAAAATGCTAGGTGATCAAACATGCCATATGGACTGAAATGCCTCAAAAACGCCTAAAAAATTGTAAAAAAATCTGATCAACCCAGGTGTTTTTTGAGGCTTTTTTCCCCAAATAATAAATGCCAGGGACAAAAGTGTAAGAAGGAACCCTTATGCCCCCTTTTTCAGAATTTTCCTGATGTCTAAGTTGAATTCGCAATGCGATTACAACTTAGAGCTGAGTTCCTAATGGTTGTATTGCTAGAACAGGCATCCTCAAACTGCGGCCCTCCAGATGTTGTAAAACTACAACTCCCAGAATGCCCTGCTGTAGGCTGATACCTGTAGGCTGTTCGGTCATGCTGGGAGTTGTAGTTTTGCTACAGCTTGAAGGCCGCAGTTTGAGGATGCCTGTGCTAGAATATAACGAAGATTGAGAATATAGCGCTATATTCACAATCTTTGTTATATTCTAGCAATACAACCATTAGGAACAGATCTAAGTTGTAATCCCAATGCGATTAATACAGGTTATATTAATCGCATTGCGATTACAACTACTAACACTGCAGCTTCAGAATGAATCTAAGATGGATGCCGTCCTTGCTTTTTGATAGGAGGTGGGAGGGTCTGGGAGGGAGACTAATGTACTAGCCCTAAAAAGGGCTTTTTGGGGTGCTGTCAGGAGGCTGTCCTTACAGCAGAGATCTGATGAGTCTTTCAGGACTGGAGTGGACACTAAATACACTAGCCTAGCTATCGATTTCTCTATTAAATCAGCAGCAACTACACTCTCCCTCCTCTCACTAAGACTGCAGCTTCCGAATGAATCTAAAATGGATGCTGTCCAGGAGATGGGGGGGTCTGGGAGGGAGGGTATGCTGCTGATTGGCTGGAATGTGTCTGCTGACTGTGAGGTAGAGGGTCAAAGTTTACTCAATGATAGGGGGTGGACCTAACATCGCATATGTTCGCCCGCCGCGACGAACGCGCACAAGCTATGTTCGTCGGGAACTATTCGCCGTGAAAAGTGTGGGACATCTTATTTGCGAATTCAACTTAGAGATTGGTTCCTAATGGTTGTATTGCTAGAATATAATGTATATTCTAGCAATACAACAACCATTAGGATCTCAGTCCTTAGTTGAATTCGCAATGCGATTAATACAGGTTATATTAATCGCATTGAGAATTCAACTTAGATCTGAGTTCCTAATGGTTGTTGTATTGCTAGAATATAACGAAGATTGAGAATATAGCGCTATATTCATTATCTTCGTTATATTCTAGCAATACAACCATTAGGAACCCAGCTCTAAGTTGAATTCGCAATGCGATTACAACTTAGAGCTGAGTTCCTAATGGTTGTATTGCTAAAATATAACGAAGATTGAGAATATAGCGCTATATTCGCAATCTTTGTTATATTCTAGCAATACAACCATTAGGAACTCAGATCTAAGTTGTAATCGCAATGCGAATAATACAGGTTATATTAATCGCATTGCGATTTACAATTACTATTACTGCAGCTTCACAATGAATCTAAAATGGATGCTGTCCTTGCGTTTAGATAGGAGGTGGGAGGGTCTGGGAGGGAGGGTATGCTGATTGGCTGGAATGTGTCTACTGACTGTGAGGTACAGGGTCAAAGTTTGCTCAATAATAAAGTATAGGGGCGAACGCGAACATCGAATATTTTCGCCGGGAACTGTTCGCCGGCGAATAGTTCGGGCCATCTCTACACATAGATACTCTTGATGATGTTAGTTCAGGCATTTAGACTCTCAGTAGAACTTGGACTTGTGACCACAAAATTGCTTAATGCAATAGATCCATGTTGCAGTCTTTTTACAAAAGAGTAATGGGCAGATTTACCATAAAGATATGTCACTTTTGTGGAGCAAAAAAGTAACAAACTGCCTGTTTGTGACTTTTTCAATGGTACTTGCGCAAGATTTTTTGCACAAGTGCTGTTTCTCTACCGGCCTTGCCACTCTCCTGAAAAGAGGGCATGGTGACAGTGGGGAGGGGGGGGGGGGGATTGTTGGCTCTGCTACATTTATAATTGTCTATGCCAGTTTTCTGGCATAGAAGAACACTGAAATCTACGCAAACCCCTGGTATCAGTTTAGGAGCACAGACTACCAAATGCTGTGCTTAATTTATGACGATGCGCAAGCCTCATCATAAATCAGGTGCAGCATTCGGAAGCGAGCCTGGTTATCATAGCCTATCATGCACTGCCGGGCTATGATTAATCTGCCGCTAAGAGTGCAGCAATGTTAGTCAGAATTAGGCCTTATTCACACATCCGTAGTGTTTATGGATCCGCAAATTGCGGATCCATAAACACACCCGGCCGGCAGCCCCATAGAAATGTCTATTCTTGTCCGCAATCGCGGGCAAGAATAGGACATGCTCTACTCTTTTGCGGAGCTGCGGAACGTAAGTGTGTGCTCACCGCATCGTTCCGTGCCCCATTCACAGTCAATGGGTCCGCATGTATTCTGCAGACATATATGCGGACGTGTGAATAGGGCCTTACTGTAGATCCTTTCTTGTATTAAAAACAGTACAAATCCAAAACTTGATCAGCTCCTACAATTAGGGTGCTTCTACTCTTTTACTTTTTTTTTTTTTGGGGGGGCTCGTTAAAAGCGCCATGAAATTCGTGTCTTCTTTTAGAAGCCTTTATTTGGGGTAATGTTTTCTAGACACACTTTTTTTCACATTTTTCTATAGTGAAGTCTAGAGAAAATTTAAAAATGATCACACTCAAAGTATGTTGTGATTTGAAAAATAACCACCACAAAAAAATATTTGTAGGGTATTTTATAATTTCTTGTTGGCAAACGAGTCACATCTAGCCACAGTGGCCCCCCCCCTCCGAAAAAAAAAGGTTGACAATAAAATGCAAGATAAACTAAAATTGGTTAAATGGATCACAATCTGTATGGTACTTGCTGAGTAAATGTTGGAATTCATCCATACCCTGCTTCTATAATCAAATCCAACCATTGCAAAACCTCAAGCATATGGAACACACACCTCCAGTGGTGAAACCCCGCTCCAACAGAATGTCTTTCTACACCCAAGGGTTTAGTATGGGAGATAGAAAAGCTGCGCAAAAAGCCAAAAATACATTTGAATTATCATTTTGTGATACGAGGATCTTACTGGATCATGATAAATTAAGAAAGTTTCCTGCACTAAGTGATGAAAAATAAAACCCAGATTTATTTGGTATACATTAAAAGCAGGTGGTGTGCTACCACATCAGAAAAGAGTTAGGACCGATTACATGGTTTCAATCTACTCAAGGATTCTTAGTCATAGCAAATGTACTGATGAGAATTAGCGAAATCCATGCCGGAAGTAGCTAGGTTAACCCACTCCGTAATAGAAGTAATACAAAACATGCAACATAAGTAACACATTAAAGAATAAAAGGGAATACACATAATAAAAAGATACTTGGAAAAGAGAAAATAAGCATTTTAACTTCCTGGTCCAATTGCCTCTGCCAGTAACTGCAAGGCTGCTCATATCTCCCTGGTGTACCTTGGGTAAATATGGAGATGCTCCAGACAACAATAGTTTTGATGGGTTCTCAGTTGGTTGGGCCCTTGATATATGTTCCAAAACCCTTATCTTTAATTTTCAGGTTGAATACTGAAAATTGCATGTAGTGCACTTTATGGAATATGCCATGTGGATAATGTCACAACTAATAAGAATTTTTTGAGTCTAGCCTATCATCATAAGTTGATGAGGCATTAATCCTTTTTCAGACATATTGACAAAGGTTGCATCTAGATAGGAAACATAAAAAAAAAAAAAAAAAGTTTTTTCTTAGCCATGTGTCATTGAAGTGGCTGTATGTTAGCTCTGATCAACAGACACCATTGTGATCTCAGCCATAGATCTGATACAACATATCTACCATGTCTCAGACAGTCATAAATTAAACACAAGACAGCCATTTTAGAGTCTTGCAGGGACATTGTAGGGATTGTGAAGAAGATATATTTAGTTAGGTAGATTGAATTACTAGGTAGAAAGTCAGGTTTTATCATTGGGGATAGGATAGAGTGAGCTAGTGTTGTGTATCTGTTACATCCAGGGGTGTAACTACCATAGCGGCAGACCATGCGACTGCTATGGGGCCCAGGGCAAGAGGGGGCCCAGTCTTAGTTGGAATCATCTCCTCTTCTACTGGGGGTGAAAACTTGGTTAGGACTCTACCCTCTAAAGGAACAACTTTTTTGCAAATGAAGCAGTGGCAAAATGGCCCAAGGGTCATTGAAAAGGATTTAGGCAGAAACCCTTCTGTCCTGTTTGGGGGCCTGGTTTGATCCTTACTATGGGGCCCATATTTCTCTATGTATGCCACTGGTTATAGCCAGGGCTGGGGCTTTTTACATGTATACAGGCTGATACACTGCTGCACACAGACAGTACACTATTTGCTATGTGCCGGAGCCAGACCTGTTGTAATTTTTCTATAGTTTACAAGTGCGCAAATATGTGTATCTTAGTGTGTCAACAGCGGTGTATAATATGGTCACAGCCAGGGGATGTCCAATTAGGCCTGTATTTTTTTTAATAAAACCTGTTGCAATTTTCCTAGAGTTTATAAGTTCGCAAAGTTGCACTCGGGGGATCATAACATAAATAATATAAATCATAACGAATCTTATGGTGCAGTGTGTTTTAAATGGTCATTAATGTTTAAAAATCTTTTGATATGTCATAAAGGCACCATAGACTTCCATGGCACGTTTCTTGTGCAACGAGGAGAGAGATTGCAATATGCCTATGCTTCTCTCTCCTCGTTCCCAGCACTCAGATCCCCACTGATCTAAACTTTGATATATCTCTATGCCATATGAAACATTTTGGACAGGCCATTACTTAACGCTGTCAGCCATACCTTTAACCACAGATATATATATATATATATATATATATATATATATAACAGTGTCTTTCTGACATTATTAACTATTGTTTTCTTTGCATTGAAGAGCTTGAAAGGGGAGAGACAGAGAGAGAAAAAATTTGAAAAAAACTGAGAGAAAGACGAGAGAAAAAATGTGAGTTCTAGAAGACCTCGGGGTGTCATACACCAATTTCCAGGCCAATTGGAGCACTATCAAATAGTATTAGTATTCGGGTAGAATCGATTCAGACCCAAATCTAACTTTCTGCCAAATTAGTTAGATTCGAGAAGGTCGATCATCTTTAATCATGACAGATCATAATGAATTATCTTCAACTTCATGATTTTGGAAGCCATAATAAGACCTGTAATCATGGTATCCAGTTATCATAAATCCATGTTTAAACAGATAGCGGTGAATCCTAATGGACATTATTTTATGGTTCTGTTAGTTTTTATGGCACAGCTATATCTGCAGACTGTGTTATTGTTGCTGTCAAATTACATATAAAGCATGGTCTTATTATCATTACACTCTATTTCATATTCTCCTTCCAAAATTAACCTTCTGACACATTTATTAGCTGTGGCTAAACTGTTAATACCACTTCAATGGCAGAACCCTCCAGCTCTGCAAGAATGGATTAATTAAAGAAAACAGATTTGCAGGTTGGAAGGGATCTCCAGTTGAGAGACTCATTCCCATCCCAACTATGGACATCCTGGCTTAATTGGTACTGAATACATTTTGATCTACCTACTTCTTGCCTTCTGCTTTCATGACCTTGCCATGAGTTAAACTGTTTTTGTCCTTTGACGATACTGAAATGCATAACCTGTCACTTCTTTTTTCAGTGTCAAAAATTGCTAATTTTATGATGTTTTCTATGTATTAATAAACCCTGTGGATGCTGTATATCCCTCTCCCATGTCGGGGGACCTCTCTATGAGTAAGCTTACTATAATTGTTCATTGTACTAGTAGGTAAGTCTTCTTTTAGGATGTCCTGTTGGATTGGACTTACAGCACTGACTTTCCCATATTTGGTTTGTACTGTTATTTTGAAAAATGCTTAAAGGGGCTGATCAGCGGTGTTTGCAGTTGTCGGAACCCACTAATCAGAAACTGATGACCTAGGATAGATCATCAGTATTAAAGTCCTGGAAAACCCTTTTAACCTAGGTAGAGAAGTTTATAACAGTGGCTTTCTCCTGCTGTATGCTCTGTCAGGCCAATAATTAAGAATAGATTTACTTATGAGCAACAAGATTTGGACTTTTCATACATTCTACATTTTGTAAAAAATATTCTAAAAGGTAAATTAGAGCTTTTCTACCTATAGATAATCTTCCTCCTCTTATTTCCTTTAACTCCCATGCAGTGCTTATTTTATTCACAAGGGGTCATCAAAGGTCTGATTTTCTTTCTTGATGCAGATCGCAAAACTTCTGAGCCTCTTTTACATGTTAGTCAAGTGAAAGTTAAGGTCTTTAATCTTAACATTATGTAACCACATATGACACAAATATAGCACTGTCAATATTTATACGTTTCAAAAACGATAATCTTCAACCTGTAATAGTTGTCATCTGGCAGTATATCATTTGCTTTTTAATATAATTCAGGTCCTCTCGACTACTCTACCATGTTTTTCCACTTTAGAATCAATAATTATATCCATTAAAAATAAAATGAAGCAGATAGGAGGTAACTTAATATCTTATAGTGGGTCAAACATTGCTATGCAAGTTCAACTACCAAATGACAACTACAGTATATGTAAGGTGTAGAGATCAGCATATTTCTAGAAATTCATTTTAGATCTGATTCAAACAAATCTATCAGAGAATTCGATTAGGGTCTGAATCTATTCTACCCCATTTCGAGTGCCCGAAGCGCTGAAATTGGTCTTAAAATCAGTGTATGACACACTGAGGTCTCTTCGCTCTCTTGTCTTTCTGTCTCTTTTTTAATTAAAAAAAAAAAATAATTCTCTCTCTGTTTCTCCATAAAAACTGCAATACAAAAAAATGTCAGGGTAACGCTGATATATATAGCTATGGGTAAACACATGGGGGGTATTCCTGTTCGAGATTTGGTCGCAAATGGCATTTCCGGCCGAATCTGCCACTTCTTTCCCATTTACGCTGTGTAAGCCAGTTGTAAAAATAGGGGGGGGGGGGGGCATGGGCAGAGAATGGGGCGGGTCAGCCAGCCCATATCATTTATCATTTACTAATCCGGTTTTAAGTGTAGATAATTATATAAATCTATTCCAGCAAGGGAGCTGGCCTAGATTTAAACCAATAGGGGTATTTGAAGTTAACTCCTTCCCGACACATGACATACTATTACGTCATGGAAGTCACTGCGTTCCGGCATTTTGACGTAATAGTACATCATGGTGATCAGGTGGGCACCGGAACGGCCGATCACGGCAGGGGTCCAACAGTATCTGATAGCCAAGCCCCTGCTGTTATCAGCCACCATCGCTGTTTACAGCGGATTTACCCCTTCTATGCCACAGTCAGCGCTGTCCGCGAAATAGAAGGGGTTTGCTGTGGGTGAGGAAGTCCGTTGGGTCCCCACGCTGCTGTGACGGGAATCCGATGCGTGAGAAGGCAGCCCGATGCCGTGCAGAGGCTGCCCAATGCCTTGCACGGCATCGGGACCTGCATTCTACGGATGCCCAGGAGAACTAGCCTCAGGCTGTGTCTCCTAGGCAACCTGTTAGTGTATTACTCTGTGTAATACCCTAACAGGCTATGCATTACAATACAGATATATTTGTAATGCACTGCAGAGGGGATCAGACCCCCAAAAGTTAGTCAGAAATAAAGGAAAAAAAAAAGGAAAAAAAGTGTTTTTAATTAAAAAAATTAAGTTTCAAGTAAAAAAAAGAAGTATAACAAAAAAAGAAAAAAAAAGAAAAAACCCACATATTATATATCATATTATATATCATATATTATATATATATGTCCGATAAACACAAAAAAAAAAAGTGTAAAAAAAAGCCATTTTTGTCACCTTACATCACAAAAAGTGCAACACCAAGCGATCGAAAAGGCATATGTCCCACAAAATGGTACCAATAAAACAGTTACCTCATCCAGCAAAAAATGAGCCCCTACATAAGAAAATCGCTCAAAAAAATAAAAAAACTATAGCTCTCAGAACTTGATTGGTACTATTTTGGGGGTCATACACATTTTTGATCACTTGGTGTTGCAAATTTTGTGATGTAAGGTGACATAAATGTCTTTTTTTTTTACACATTTTTTTTTTTTTTTTTTACGGTGTTCAGGGGTTAGGTCAAATGATATTTTTATAGAGCTGGTTGTTATGGACACGGCAATACCTAATATGTATACTTTTTTTTTTTTTTCACTTTAACACAATAATAATAATTTGCTTCAAAACTGCTATTATGGTGCTAAAGTAAAATAAATACAAAAAGAGTAGACATATTAGGTATTTATGCATCCGTAACAACCTGCTCTATAAAAATACCACATGAACTAACCCCTCAGGTGAAAACTTTAAAAAAATTAAAAAAATTGTGCCAAAAAAGCCATTTTTTGTTACCTTACACCACAAAAATTGCAACACCAAGCAATCAAAAAGGCGTATGCACCCCAAAATAGTTCCAATCAAACTGTCATCTCATCCTGCAAAAAATGACCCTAACTAAGACAATCAGTCAAAAAATAAAAAAGCTATGGCTGTCAGACTATGGAGACACTAAAACATCATTTTTTGGTTTAAAAAATGCTATTATTGTGTAAAACTTAAATAAATAAGAAAAAGTATACACATTATGTATTGCCACATCCGTAACGATCTGCTCTATAAAAATGTCACTTTACCTAACCCCTCAGGTGAACGCTGTAAAAATAAATAAATAAAAACTGTGCCAAAATTACCAATTTTTTGGTCACCTTGCCCCACAAAGTGTAATTAGTGTTGAGTGAACAGTTCGAGCATAGTTCGGGTTCGTACCGAATTTTGGGGTGTTCGGGACCCGGACCCGAACATTTTAAAAAAAGTTTGGGTTCGGGTCTGTTGTTCGGCGATTTCTTCACGCTTTCTGAAGGGCTGCACAGCAGCCAATCAGCTAGCGTTTTACTTCTTGCCCTAAGAAGCCATCACAGCCATGCCTACTAATGGCATGGCTGTGATTGGCCAAGTGCAGCATGTGACGCAGCCTCTATTTAAGCTGGAGTCACGTAGCGCCGCACGTCACACTGCTCTGATTAGTACACGGAGAGGACGCAGCTTCTGTAAAGGCGAGACTAGGCAGGAAAAAGTCAGCAAAAACACCTAATGAAATGATCGATCTACAGCTGTGAATCATTCAACTTCTGCTAGTTAATTGCTCACTGGTTTTTAGGCTGTACAGAGCATTTTTCTGTCACTTTGATCGGCGGCCATTATGTGTCTTGTGGTGCACCAGCACAAGCTGCGACCAAGTCCATCAATCCATCAATACTAGTTTTTTTTTTTTGCTATATCGTACATAAGCGGCTTGGCTATGCTTATTGTCACCCCTAGAAACTCAGGATAGAAATGTCTATATTTCATTAAGGGGTTAAATTCAATTGACAAAATAGCAATCCCCTGAATCTGGTGTTCCAGCTGTGGCTAGCCAAGTGTAATACTGTCTGCTGTCTGGCAAAGGATAGATTTTTTTCTGTGGTGAAATTCAATTGCCAAAATAGCAATCCCCTAAATCAGATGTCCCAGCAGTGGCAGGCAAAGTATAATAGTGTCCGGCAAAGGATATATTTTGTTCTGGGGTGAAATTCAATAGCCAAAATAGCAATGCCGTAAATCAGTGGATTCAGCTGTGGCTGGCCAAGTTTAATAGTGTCCGGCAAAGGATAGATAATTTTCTGGGGTGAAATTCAATTGCCAAAATAGCAATACTGTAAATCTGGTGTTCCAGCTGTGACTGGACAAGTTTCATAGTGTCCGTCATAGGATATATTATTCTCTGCGGTGAAATTCAGTTGCAAAAATAGAAATACCGTAAATCTGGTGTTCCAGCTGTGACTGGACAAGTTTAATAGTGTCCGGCAAAGGATTTATTATTTTCTGGGATGAAATTCAGTTGCCAAAATAGCAATACCATAAATCAGTGGTTTCAGCTGTGGCTGGCCAAGTTTAATAGTGTCCGGCAAAGGATATATTTTGTTCTGGGGTGAAATTCAGTTGCCAAAATAGCAATACCATAAATCAGTGGTTTCAGCTGTGGCTGGCCAAGTTTAATAGTGTCCGGCAAAGGATATATTTTGTTCTGGGGTGAAATTCAATTGCCAAAATAGCAATACCATAAATCAGTGGTTTCAGCTGTGGCTGGCCAAGTTTAATAGTGTACAGCAAAGGATATATTTTATTATGGGGTGAAATTCAATTGCCAAAATAGCAATACCGTAAATCTGGTGTCCCAGCAGTGGCTGGCCAAGTTTAATAGTGTCCGTCAAAGGATTTGTTATTTTCTGCGGTGAAATTCAGTTGCAAAAATAGAAATACAGTAAAACTGTTGTTCCAGCTGTTGCAGGCTTCGTTTAAATCTGTCCGTAAAAGGGTATATTTTTTTCTAGAATGAAATTTATCTGCCAAAATAGCAATACCCTGAATATGGTGTTCCAGCTGTTGCAGGCCTAGATTAAATCTGTCCGTAAAAGGGTATATTTTTTTCTGGAGTGAAATTTAATTGCCAAAATAGCAATACCCTGAATCTGGTGTTCCAGCTGTGACTGGACAAGTTTGATAGTATCCGTCAAAGGATCTATTTTGTTCTGGGGTGAAATTTTATTGCCAAAATAGCAATACTCTGAATCTGGTGTTCCAGCTGTGACTGGACAATTTCCCTAGTGTCCGTCAAAGAATATATTATTTTCTGGGGTGAAAGTCAGTAGCAAAAATAGAAATACAGTAAATCTGGTGTCCCAGCAGTGGCTGGCCAAGTTTAATAGTGTACGGCAAAGGATATATTTTTTTCTGGGGAGAAATTCAATTGCCAAAATAGCAATACCATAAATCAGTGGTTTCAAATGTGGCTGGCCAAGTTTAATAGTGTCCCGCAAAGGATATATAATTTTCTGTGGTGAAATTCAGTTGCAAAAATAGAAATACAGGAAAACTGTTGTTCCAGCTGTTGCAGGCCTAGTTTAAATCTGTCCGTAAAAGGGTATATTTTTTTCCGGGGTATAATTCAGTTGCCAAAATATAAATACAGTAAGTCTGGTGTTCCAGCTGTGACTGAACAAGTTTAATAGTATCCGTCAAAGGATAGATTTTGTTCTGGGGTGAAATTCACTTGCCAATATAGCAATACCCTGAATCTGGTGTTCCAGCTGTTGCAGGCCAAGTGTTAATCTGTCCGTAAAAGGGTATATTACACTCAAGGTGTATATACAAGTGCTGAGAGGGTCATCCTCAATAACTTCACACTTTCTGTCCGTTAAAGGGTATATTACACAAAGTGTGAATATACAAGTGCTGAAGGCATAATCCTACATATTTTTTCACACGGTACTGTGCATCTCCAAGTGTAAATCTGTCCATAAAAGGATACCTTTCATCCAGGGCCAAAATACTAGGTCTACAATTGATATTCCCCTAAATCAGTGGTTACTGCTGTGCCTGGATTAGTGTAATACGGTACATAAATAAATAGGCAGATAGTATTAGGTATAAGAAAGGATAGGGGCAACACTGAGCTATATCTGGGCTGTGATACTATCAATAAAATATTAAAAACTGTTAAAAACTGGATTTTATTAATTATTAAAAACCAATACGCATCAATCAGGTATATAACCGTGTTCCTTGTTGGATAAAACCACCTCCTTAATTAGTATAAACGGCACGTGAGGAGAATACCTATGCACCTGGACTGTGCATATAAACAAACCAGGGCTGGGTCTATGTGCAAATGAGCTGTGCAAACAAATTGTGCAAATACGCAATAGGCAAAGAAAAATAGTGCAAATTCACAATAAACAAAATTGAGGTGACATTGTGCAAATAGCTGAGCACCTCAGTGCATAAACCAGTGCAAATAATAAAATATATCCAAAAAATGTCCAAAACACGGGTCCGTGATAATAGTGTGAACAAAGTCAGAGATCCGGTTTTTGAAAGTCTCCTTCAGCAGTGTACAAGCCGCCGCTGTATGTATTTATATATAAACAGTTTATGGAATATCCTGCTCGTTCTTGATAGAGGACCCAAATGGTTTCCAATTGAATGAGAAGGAGTCTCCAATAAAGTGCAATATAGTGCAATATTAATATGAGTACGATCTTAGCATATCAGAAAAGATGTTGGCTTGCCTCCTGTATACCAAAATATACCGGTGTGAACAGGCAAACGTCCACTTCTCCCCGGCTTGGTAAGTCGTCGGCCGTTGTGTTCACTCCCCTTTTTTTCTCCGTCCCACCGTCCCAGCTGCCTTACCTCCGCTCCTATGCTCGGTCTCCGCTGCGAGCTCTGCACGCCCGCGGCGTCCCGCTCGGCGTTCTGAACACACGTGGCGTCCCACGTGGTTACCTATATGGAGTCGGTTGGCGCTGGGTCCTAAAGTCCGTAATTGTATCTCTTCGTCCGTACTCTTTTGGTAAAGATTCTTTGATTTTTCGTGAGGGACGTGGGAGGAACAGTTATCACAAGGTCACCGCCAGTATCCCAGACGCGTTTCGGGGTTTAACCCCTTCTTCAGTGGAGACCGAGCATAGGAGCGGAGGTAAGGCAGCTGGGACGGTGGGACGGAGAAAAAAAGGGGAGTGAACACAACGGCCGACGACTTACCAAGCCGGGGAGAAGTGGACGTTTGCCTGTTCACACCGGTATATTTTGGTATACAGGAGGCAAGCCAACATCTTTTCTGATATGCTAAGATCGTACTCATATTAATATTGCACTATATTGCACTTTATTGGAGACTCCTTCTCATTCAATTGGAAACCATTTGGGTCCTCTATCAAGAACGAGCAGGATATTCCATAAACTGTTTATATATAAATACATACAGTGGCGGCTTGTACACTGCTGAAGGAGACTTTCAAAAACCGGATCTCTGACTTTGTTCACACTATTATCACGGACCCGTGTTTTGGACATTTTTTGGATATATTTTATTATTTGCACTGGTTTATGCACTGAGGTGCTCAGCTATTTGCACAATGTCACCTCAATTTTGTTTATTGTGAATTTGCACTATTTTTCTTTGCCTATTGCGTATTTGCACAATTTGTTTGCACAGCTCATTTGCACATAGACCCAGCCCTGGTTTGTTTATATGCACAGTCCAGGTGCATAGGTATTCTCCTCACGCGCCGTTTATACTAATTAAGGAGGTGGTTTTATCCAACAAGGAACACGGTTATATACCTGATTGATGCGTATTGGTTTTTAATAATTAATAAAATCCAGTTTTTAACATTTTTTAATATGTTATTGATAGTATCACAGCCCAGATATAGCTCAGTGTTGCCCCTATCCTTTCTTATATCAAGTTTTATTCCACGCCCAAGTGGGTGTGGGCACATTAGGTGAGCACCTGGGGATACCATTATATATCATACCAAGTGTAGCCACCTTTGTATTATTAGATAGTATTAGGTGCCTGTAAAAAAAGGCCTGAATTTGAAATCAATACATTGGGCCAAATATTTTTTTTTCATATTGTGGTGCTTGGTGAACGGTAACAATGAGGAAAACATCTAGTAAGGGACGCGGTCGTGGTGGTGTTAGTGGACCCTCTGGTGCTGGGAGAGGACATGACCGTTCTGCCACAGCCACACGTCCTAGTGAACCAACTACCTCAGGTTTCAGTACCCGCCAGAATTTACAGCGATATTTGGTGGGGCCCAATGCCGTTCTAAGGATGGTAAGGCCTGAGCAAGTACAGGCGCTAGTCAATTGGGTGGCTGACAGTGGATCCAGCACGTTCACAACATTATCTCCTACCCAGTCTTCTGCAGAAAGCGCACAGGTGGTGCCTGAAAACCAAGCCCATCTGTCTGTCACATCACCCCCATGCATATCAGGGAAACTGTCTGAGCCTCAAGTTATGCAGCAGTCTCTTATGCTGTTTGAAGACTCTGCTGGCAGGGTTTCCCAAGGGAATCCACCTAGCCCTTCCCCAGTGGTGGAAGACATAGAATGCACTGATGCACAACCATTTATGTTTCCTGATGATGAGGACATGGGAATACCACCTCATCGGAGTCCGCACATCTCTGATGATGACGAAACACAGGTGCCAACTGCTGCGTCTTTTTGCAGTGTGCAGACCGAACAGGAGGTCAGAGAGGAAGACTGTGTGGAAGACGATGCAGGGGACGATGAGGTCCTAGACCCCACATGGAATGAAGGTTGTGCCACTGACTTTCATAGTTCAGAGGAAGAGGCAGTGGTGAGACCGAGCCAACAGGGTAGCAAAAGAGGGAGCAGGGGGCAAAAGCAGACCAGCCGCCAAGAGAGTTCGCCTGCTACTGGCCACCGCCACCAGGGACCGAGCACTCCAAAGGCAGCTTCAAGGAGTTCCCTGGCATGGCACTTCTTTAAACAATGTGCTGACGACAAGACCCGAGTGGTTTGCACGCTGTGCCATCAGAGCCTGAAGCGAGGCATTAACGTTCTGAACCTTAGCACAACCTGCATGACCAGGCATCTACATGCAAAGCATGAACTGCAGTGGAGTAAACAACTTAAAAACAAGAAACCCACTCAGTCTCCCCCTGCTCCCTCTTTTGCTGCTGCCTCGGCTTCTTCCTCCGCCTCGGGAGGAATGTTGGCACCTGCCGCCCACCAAACAGAGGATGTGCCACCGAGACCACCACCTGCGTCACCAAGCATCTCCACCATGTCAAACGGCAGCGTTCAGCTCTCCATCTCCCAAACCTTGGAGAGAAAGCGTAAATTCCCACTTAGCTACCCTCGAGCCCTGGGCCTGAATGCCAGCATTTCTAAACTACTGGCCTTTGAAATGCTGTCATTCAGGTTGGTGGACACAGACAGCTTCAAACAGCTGATGGCCATGGCTTTCCCACAGTATGTTGTTCCCAGCCGCCACTACTTCTCCAAGACAGCCGTGCCTTCCCTGCACAACCAAGTATCCGATAAAATCAAGTGTGCACTGCGCAGCGCCATCTGTGGCAAGGTCCACCTAACCACAGATACGTGGACCAGTAAGCACGGCCAGGGACGCTATATCTCCCTAACTGCACACTGGGTAAATGTAGTGGCGGCTGGGCCCCAGGCGGAGAGTTCCTTGGCGCACTTCCTTCCGCCGCCAAGGATCGCAGGGCATAATTCTTTGCCTCCTGTAGCCTCCTCCTCCTACTCGGCTTCCTCCTCCTCTGCTTCCACTAGCTCATCCAGTCAGCCACACACATTCACCACCAACTTCAGCACAGCCCGGGGTAAACATCAGCAAGCTATTCTGAAACTCATATGTTTGGGGGACAGGCCCCACACCGCGCAGGAGTTGTGGCGGGGTATTGAACAACAGACCGACGAGTGTTTTTTGCCGGTGGGCCTCAAGCCCGGCCTGGTGGTGTGCGATAATGGGCTAAATCTCGTTGCAGCTCTGGGACTAGCCAGTTTGACGCACATCCCTTGCCTGGCGCATGTGCTGTATTTGGTGGTGCAGAAGTTCATTCACAACTACCCCGACATGTCAGAGCTGCTGCCTAAAGTGCGGGCCGTCTGTGCGCGCTTCCGGTGTTCACATCCTGCCGCTGCTCGCCTGTCTGCGCTACAACGTAACGTCGGCCTTCCCGCTCACCGCCTCATATGCGACGTGCCCACCAGGTGGAACTCCCCCTTGCACATGCTGGAGAGACTGTGCGAGCAGCAGCAGGCCATAGTGGAGTTTCAGCTGCAGCACGCACGCGTCAGTCGCACTGCGGAACAGCACCACTTCACCACCAATGTTTGGGCCTCCATGCGAGACCTGTGTGCCCTGTTGCGCTGTTTCGAGTACTCCACCAACATGGCCAGTGGCGATGACACCGTTATCAGCGTTACAATACCACTTCTATGTCTCCTTAAGAAAACGCTTAGGGTGATGATGGAAGAGGAGGTGGCCCAGGAGGAGGAGGAGGAGGAGAATGAGGGGTCATTTTTAGCACTTTCAGGCCAGTCTGTTAGAAGTGGCTCAGAGTGAGGTTTTGTGCAACAGCAGAGGCCAGGTACAAATGTTGCCAGCCAGGGCCCACTACTGGAGGACGAGGAGGATGTGGAGGAGGTGGAGGAGGATGAGGATGAAGCAGTTTCACAGCGGGGTGGCACCCGACACAGCTCAGGCCCATCACTAGTGCGTGGCTGGGGGGATACGGAGGACGATGACGATACGCCTCCCACAGAGGACAGCTTGTCTTTACCTCTGGGGAGCCTGGCACACATGAGCGACTACATGCTGCAGTGCCTGCGCAATGATAGCAGAGTTTCCCACATTTTAACGTGTGCAGACTACTGGGTTGCCACCCTGCTGGATCCCCGGTACAAAGACAATGTGCCCACTTTACTTCCTGCACTGGAGTGTGATAGGAAGATGCACGAGTACAAGTGCACGCTGGTAGACGCGCTCCTGAGAGCATTCCCAAATGTCACAGGGGAACAAGTGGAAGGTGAAGGCAGAGGAGGAGCAAGAGGTTGCTAACGCAGCTGTGTCGCGGCTAACTCCTCTGAGGGCAGGGTTAGCATGGCAGAAATGTTGAAAAGTTTTGTCTCCACGCCACAGCTAACTGCACCACCAACAGATACAGAACGTGTTAGCAGGAGGCAGCATTTCACTAACATGGTTGAACAGTACGTCTGCACACCCCCCCCCCCCCCACATACTGACTGATGGTTCGTCCCCATTCAACTTCTGGGTCTCCAAATTGTCCACATGGCCAGAGTTAGCATTTTATGCCTTGGAGGTGCTGGCCTGCCCGGCGGCCAGCGTTTTGTCTGAACGTGTATTCAGCACGGCAGGGGGCGTCATTACTGACAAACGCAGCCGCCTGTCCACAGCCAACGTGGACAAGCTGACGTTCATAAAAATGAACCAGGCATGGATCCCACAGGACCTGTGCCTCCTTTGTGCAGAAGAGACATTTATAACTGCCTCCCCCTCAACCATGTATTCTTGTACTCCGGGGCACCTCTTTATTGAATCCTCATTTTTTTTAACTTTACCATGATCTTGCGGTGCAACCCAAAGTTGAATGAACCTCTCCTCAATCTGGGCGCCGGGGCCTAAATAACTGAAAGTGGCCTGTTACAATGGTGGTGGCGACATGAAGCCTGAACCTCTGCCATGCGACCTCTTTCCTCTGTCTGGGTGCCGTGGGCTAAATATCTAGAAGTGGCCTTCTCCAGTGGTGGGTGATATGATGCCTTATTCCTTGCTGTGGGACCTCTCTCCTCTGTCTGGGTGCTGGGGCCTAGTGGCCTTCTCCAGTGGTGGGTGATATGATGCCTTATTCCTTGCTGTGGGACCTCTTTCCTCTGGCTGGGTGCTGGGGCCTAAATAACTCAAAGTGGCCTTCTCCAGTGGTGGGTGATATGACGCCTTATTCCTTGCTGTGGGACCTCTCTCCTCTGTCTGGGTGCTGGGGCCTAAATAACTGAAAGTGGCCTTCTCCAGTGGTGGGTAATATGATGCCTGATTCTCTGCTGTGGGACCTCTCTCCTCTGTCTGGGTGCTGGGGCCTAAATAACTGCAAGTGGCCTTCTCCAGTGGTGGGTGATATGACGCCTGATTCTCTGCTATGGGACCTCTCTCCAATTGATATTGCCTAATTTTTATTTATTTTATTTTATTTTAATTCATTTCCCTATCCACATTTGTTTGCAGGGCATTTGCCCACATTTTGCTGCATTTTGCAGTCCTTTAGCCCTTTCCTGGACTATTTTACAGCCTTTTTAGTGCCCAAAAGTTCGGGTCCCCATTGACTTCAATGGGGTTCGGGTTCGGGATGAAGTTCGGGTCGAGTTCGGATCCAAAAAAAAATGGATTTAAATGGAAAATCTGCCAAAAAAGTGAAATTTATAAATTCCTTTTATTCTTGTGGAATACTTAAAGGGTTAACAAAGTTTGTAAAATCGGTTTTGAGTAACTGGAGGGGTGTAGTTTCTACAATGAGGTCATTTATGGGGGGTTTACACTATGTAAGCCCCACAAAGTGACTTCAGACCTGAACTGGTCCTTAAAAAGTATGTTTTGGAAATTTTCTTAAATTTTTTAGGAATTCCTTCTAAAATTCTAAGCCTTCTATTACATAAAAGCCTTTTATTACATAAAAAAATGATACCAACATAAAGTAGACATATGGGGAATGTTAAGTAATAAATATTTATGAAGTATCACTTTCTGTTTTAAAAGTAGAGAAATTAAAATTTTGAAAATTGCGAATTTTTCTAAATTTTTGGTAAAGTACAGGAAGTACAATGTGTCACGAGAAAACAATCTCTGAATGGCTTGGATAAGTAAAAGTGTTCCAAAGCTATTATCATGCAAAGTGACACATGTCAGATTTGCAAAAAGTGGCCTGGGCAGAAGGGCAAAAACTGGCCCGGGGTAGAAGGGGTTAAATATTGTAATGAAAGCACATCACCGGCGGTGGATGCGCCTAAGTTATGTAGAGGCCAGTGCCTCTATATAACTTAGGTGCATCAAGTGCCTCAGCAGGGTTATTCCGGTTAAGTTTTCACTAACGGTTTCAGTTAGTGATATTTTATTGCCGCTTTGATAGAGAATTCTTTTGTATTGTTAGATCATTACAATATTATGTTGTTCATGCTGGTACTTTATTGATCATAATTGTTTTGTGATTTTACATTCTGATTAGAAAATCTGATAAATAAATATAATTTAAAGAGATTGCCGTCTAAAACACCGGACTTAATAAATGACCCCAATGTTATTGATGGTGTTAACAGCCTGTCTAAAAATTGACTGCGCTGTCAGATTTGGTATCCATTTTAAAATTTAAAAAAACATTCAAAAATTGTCCCTTATGGGGAGCAGATGCCTGCTAGTGTTTTTACAGACACCTTTTAGTATTGGAAGAAACTGTTAGGTACCGGTGCCAGCAGATGAGCTCCTTTGCAGTGCTACCGGTGTCTGGTTGTTAGGGAGACAGCTGGGTCTCTCTGTGAAGGAGACGTCACTGGTCACGTGATGCAAGGCGCATCATGTGACTAGAAAGAATGGTCTATTTTAACAAGCAACCTGCTGGCCAAAGGTTGCCTGTGAATGGTATTGTATATTACTACTGCCTCATTAGCTCTTTGATTTGACTGCTGATTTCTGATCCCTGGATTTGGACCCTGACTATGACCTTGCTTAACTTTTTTTGGGGCATGACTTGCTATCCTGGTGTTGACCACTGTCTATTCCTGGTTTCCACCTTCTGGCTCAGATTTCGTATTGATTGTATTTTCCTGGTTTTGACCTAGGCTTGGTACATTTCTGGATTTGGCTTCCATTTTCTGTGTATCTCTGTCACTAGTTGTTTATTATTTTGACTCCCTTGTACCTGTCCCTATTCGAACCCTGCACTTACATAGGAAGGGACTGGCGATCTGTTGTGGGCTTCTGTTTAGGGCAGATCATGCAAATAGGTAGATACAGTGCTTAGGCAGGAGCTCAGTGCTCACTGTTCCCTACTGTGGCAGAAAAAGTAGCTTGTTTTGAACAAGCGGTCCAAAAAGGATGCCTGCAAATGTCTGCCGCGTTTCTTTCCAAAAGGACCTTCTAAGCCACATAAGAATGACTGAAATGTGCAAACTCTCTCCTGGATGATAATTTTTTAAAAAGCGCTGTACCGCTTAATTTATCATGTGCACTATGCGCCATTATTTCAAGCAAATACAGAGCAGCCGTAATATTCCTGCCATTGTCGCTAACAACCTTTCCCAGTTGTAATTGGTGGGGAGATATCCAGTGCTGCTTAATGCAAATTAGCAACTGACCCACTGTGTGGCTTTTGTCGTCCAGGCTCATCAGTTCTAAGATGGCATGGAAATGCTTCAATTTACATCTAAAAGGAGAGAGGGGGGATGGGAAGCAACTCTCTGCCATCTTTCGGTTGGGGACAGAAGGATTTCCTTTAAGGAGGATGTGGAGGAAGCCAATAAATGCATGGTGTGCAAAGCAGACTTACACAAACACAGACTTAACCACACGTAATGTCCCTGGCCATAATTGCTGTTCCAGGTGTCGACAGTGGTGTGCCCAAGGAGCAGCCCACTTTCTCCTCCACTTGATGCAAAAAAGTGAAAAAACATATTAAAAAACAAAAGAATTAAAATTAAAATCAGCCTCTCCCCCAATTTTACATGTAAAAATAAACAATGAAAAAATAAACACTTCAGTGGTAGTACCACTGCAGCTACAAGCTTAGTCCACTACAAAATGGACTGTGCTGTCTGTTACTGACGCAAAGAGCTGAACGGCGGGGTATCAGACTCACTCCAATCAGGTAGTGGTAGTCTATCTTAACAATAGGCCAACATTTAATAAAAGCTTAACAAGCCCTTTAAGATGCCCTTACATGAGATCACAGGCGACTAAAATAGCTGTTTTTGCCATTTCAGCCACCCATCACAATTGCAGACTGCTGTCTGCCCAAAATGTGATCCATCCAGTTGACAATTTTCATTTGTGGTTGGCCAAAAGCCAAGTATTTGCCATAATATATTGGGTATGTAAAATTATTTGAAATTCTGTGTGGGTTCACTGTTTTTTTGTCCTTTCTTTTCTTAGGTTTTGAGATCCGGCAGATCCGGCAGAGGTTCTCAAAACCTGACCAGAACGGTTCAATTTTGATTACACATCAGGATGCATCCATTCTGTTAGGATGTGGTTGTGTGAAATCAAAACAGAACAAATCAGATCCGTCACTGAATACGTTGAAAGAATCTGGAAAAAAAACGGATCCATAACTATTGACTTAGATTGTCTTTAGTGATGACTCTGGTTTGTTCCATTTTGATGACAAAACAAAACTGCAGCTTGCAGTGCTTTGTGTCCGGTCACAAAATTCAGAATGCATGGGGACAAAATGGAACCGTTTTGGTCCGGTTTTGAGATCCGACAGAGGATGCCAAATCGCATATGTGAAAGTAGCCTTAGCTGAATCCATGATTGTCCAGTTTAGTCTGCTACAGTATGTTGCTGGTGGGATCATTTGTACCACTGATCACACAGATAACTAGTGGGCCGCATACTTTTCTTATACGTATGGCCGACTATAGTAACATTGAAAAAAACTGCCCCTAGGCAGGGAGCACTCTGTCTGCACCCAATATAGCTAAGACCCAGAGGCCCAACTTTAGGTGCCGGGTGCTGTTAAGGAGTAATTATCTGTTAACAAGCAAGTGGTTTGGAAATTGCTAATCTTAGGGCTCAAATATGAATAAGGAGGTAATAAATGATAAAAATCAAACTGACACTAATCCCTGAAAGAATGTACAGTATACAGAATATTTAGCCTTAAAGGTTGTTCAAATACATTCCTCAGTAGAACATTGAAAATAGTTAGTGACAAATTAAGGTAATCCTTCCAGGGTCATTTCTGCACCGTTCCCTTTTCTTTTGGAAAATAACATGATTTTATTTTCAAATATTACTATGGAGCTAGGTCACACTCTAAATTATCCAGAATTACCAGTAACAATCCTTGGAGATGACTGTCCTTTAAATTGTACATATTAAAACCTTTTTTGTAGGCTGTTCTATCATACAGTGTAGGCACAGACCTGACAACCACTGAAGACAATTGTCTTCAATGAGACAAGGCTCAAGACAGTACATGCTCTGAGTTTTTCAGCACAGCTCCTTAGTCCATGATGAAAAGTGGTGCTTTGTCTAGCACCACTTAGTTATGTGGCTCTGTGTGCACACATGCAGTACCTCAGAGTAGGGTCACTGCAAAAGGTTCCTTTTTATAATGTTAATGTAAAATGTACTGATTTAATGTATTTTTATACCCAACAACATTGTGGGAATAAGTCAGGTTTAACACCTTGACTCCACCCCTGTAGGTTGCCAGTAAATGGACCTGGGTTCACCCCTAGTTAGTTCAATAAGTGAGAGTCTAGTGCTAGATGAGGAAGGGTGAGGACCTACATGTGCTTATTCCTAAGAGTTTGACCTGAAATCAGAGAATGTTCACCTCTGAAACTTCTACAGCTAAAGAACATTGCTGCATTAAAGTGCTCCAGAGAGAGAGAGAGAGAGAGAGAGAGAGAGAGAAAGAGAGAGAAAGGGAAGAAATTAGAAGATTAAGAATCTGCAAAAGAGTCCATTGGAGTCAGTCAGCAAGAATTTCACTCTCATCTACTTGGAACAGTGCCTAATCTCATTTAGATGTACTACTACTACTATCCTGCACTTCAGCCAATAGAGACTTATTTATTCATATCTAATGACCTGCTTACTGACTCCTCCACTATTTGCTGGCTATTGCACCTGCCCTCCTGCCTTACACTCAGAACAACACAATACCAAGGGCACCCCAATCACCAACAGGTGGGAGCCCCAAAAACAGGTTGTGCCCTCTTGTCACAGGCACAGGAAAAGCCAGAGAGAGAGAGAGAGAATTGCCACTGGGAGTACTACTGCCAACCTCCGGGCCAAAACAACCACTCCCATCTTCTGCTCCCCTCTCTGGAGAGGTCTGCCACACATGGACAATACATTTGACTGTGAGTAGGCACTAACTCTGACAAAAGTTTACCTAAAGGAGATCATCTGATCACTTGTCAACTCCTCTAACCTACTTTGAACTTCCTCAGTCGGCAATCTCTTTGTGGACTCTTTTGAAATAGTTATTCATCATGTATATTCTACATATTCTAGGCACCATTAATTTCTCACACTAGGTGAATCTATGACAAAAAGTAAACAAAACTGTATTTGCTTCCCTAATATTAACAATAAGTTAGAGTCCTAGATGTCATCAGATGGTAATATATTGGATGGTTGAGAAGTTACATATCTACTGGCATTTTAGAGCAAATGTAAAAATGATGTTCTAAATTTATTGGCGTTTACTTATGGATTAAACATAACTACACATGCCCACACAAATATCATAAAGGTAGTACAGTTGAAAGAATGGGAAAATGTTTACTGTGTTTATGTTTACTGAAGCTCACAGTACATAAAACTCCCTTCCATCAGTGACACATTCTGATAGCTTTCATTAGTGTCTCCACTGTATAAGATATGTTACTGTCATTGGCTATGGGGCCCTGAAGCAATGTTATCTTCTGTCTACCACAGCACACTCAAAATGTTCTGAAGAAGCACAGTCTCATCCTTCAAAGGGAATGTGTCATCAAAAAATGACCTACTGTTTAAATCATGTTTTTAAATAATATTGGGTGATTTTGACATTTCCATGTCACTAGAAAAACATAAAGAAGAAAGTCTGGTACCGTGTTAGCCAATAGAAAACTAGTTCAGTACTCTCATTAAGAGAAACAAAATAAAAGTATTGCACGTTTGATACCTTTTAATGGCTAACGAAAATAGAAGTAATGATGTTACATAGCGAGCTTTCAAGACATCACCAGTCCCTTCATCCGCCATACTACAAGAATATATGAAGAAACAGCAATATATATACAATAAGAACAGAGACATGGGGGAATGAATGGCATTTGAAAGATAACAGAACAACATATCAAAGATCTTGAGAACGAGTCCTTAATTATCTTACAGATAAGGGGTGTTATCTCAAAGACCTGGTACCCCGACTATGTGTATAGAAGATTCTTTAGATCTTGTAGTGTGTCAAAAATCCCGGGGACAAAGTGTCAAGCAGTGTTATAAATTTGTATTCCCAAATTCTTCTAGCTCTTTGGGACTTGAAGTTACCTTTTAATATGAGAACTTTCATGTGTTCTCCATTGTGTCCTGGGCTACAGAAATGCTTAGCGACAGGAAAGTGTAGCTTCTTCTCTTTAATTGTGTGGCGGTGGGACCTCATCCTTGCATTGAGTTTCTGTCCTGTTTCCCCAACGTAGAGGCCTCCAACAGGACATTTAGTGCAGAGAATCAGATAAACAACATTAAATGTAGAACATGTGAATGTGCTAGGGACCTTATGGTTCTGCTGTGTGTTAGGGATCTGGATCTTATCTTTTGTCAGTATATGGGCACAGGTTTTGAATCTTCTGATATCACAGGGATGGGTTCTTTTTCCTGTGGTACATGGCCTTGAACTTGATCTGATCAGAATATTCCTTAGATTTGGAGGTTGTGGGTAAGCTAGTAAGGGGGGGGGGGGGGAGATTGCTTTTAGTTGATCATCCTTATGTAGGACATGATGTAATTTTTTGTCAGTTTTCCTCAGTATCTCTAGTTGTGGGTTGTAGGTCACAACCAGAGGTACGTGCTGGTTCTGTTTCTTTTCATTGTATTGGAGAGGTGGTGGCTCTTAAACATAGAAACATAGAAACATAGAATGTGTCGGCAGATAAGAACCATTTGGCCCATCTAGTCTGCCCAATATGCTGAATACTATGAATAGCCCCAGGCCCTATCTTATATGAAGGATGGCCTTATGCCTATCCCATGCATGCTTAAACTCCTTCACTGTATTTGCAGCTACCACTTCTGCAGGAAGGCTATTCCATGCGTCCACTACTCTCTCAGTAAAGTAATTCTTCCTGATATTACTTTTAAACCTTTGCCCCTCTAATTTAAAACTATGTCCTCTTGTGATCTGATCTTTAATTGAAGCAGGATGATAGCCCTGGTGTAAAAATGTCCTTTTTAGATATTGTAAATGATCATCCCTGTCTGATTGGCTGGAACAGATTCGGTTATATCTGATGGCTTGACTATAAATGATGGACTTTTTAATATTTTGGGGTGGAAGCTGTCCCATTTGAGGTATGTAGGCCAAATAATAGGTTTTCGATACAGGGATGTCAGTATTGAGCCATCCTAAAGATTTATGGTGGTGTCCAGAAAGTTGACTTCTGTGTGTGAATAGTTGGGGGTCAGGTTTATAGTGAGATGGAATTTGTTGAATTGTTCATGAAATTTTATCAGTTCATGTTCAGAGTCGGTCTAGATTATTAGGATGTCATCATTGAAATGGAAGTAGGCCAAGGTTTTTTTGGGGCAGGATACCGAAAAGTCATTTTCCAGTTTTGCCATGAAGAGATTAGCATATTGCGGTGCCATTTTACTGCCCATGGCGGTCCCACTGCACTGTAAATATATCTCCTTGTTAAAAGAGAAATTGTTATGGGTTAGTATGAATTTGGTCAGTTGTAGTACAGATTCTGAGACGATCCTATTTTCCTCCAGGTATACTTGGCAAGCAGTTAATCCATCATCATGTGGGATATTTGAATACAAGGATTCCACATCCAAGATTGTGCTTTTAGGGAGGGGACCTATGGTTGACAGTTTGTTCAATAAGTCAGTGGTGTCCTGTAGATAACTTGTTGTGTTCCTCACTAATCGTTTGAGGATTACCTCTATCCAACCTGAGATTTTTTCAGTGAGGGTTCCCACACCTGAAATGATTAGCCTCCCTGGATTCACTGCTTTGTGTATTTTGGGAAGCATGAAGAGTATATCGGTCCTGGGATTCTCAGGTACCAAGTCTAAAAGTTTTGTGGATCCTGCAGGAAGACCCCTGATAACTTTTGTTAACTCTCTAAAATATTTATGAGTTGGGTCTTCCTTCATTTTGATATAGTATTGTGTGTCTGTGAGTTGTCGTTGTGCTTCCTCTACATAGTCCAAAGTGTTCAAAAGGACTATAGCGCCAGCTTTATCTGCAGGTTTTATGGTCATTCCTTTGTTGTTTTTTAAGGTTTGAATCGCCCTCCTTTCCTGCATGATGATGTTGAATGTTTCTTTTATATGCTTGTCCAGTATTGCAGACTGTACTACATTTCTAAAGGAGTCAATGTACCCAGCCTGCCTTCCCTACCTACTTGCACTACAAGCCCTAGATAGCTAGACTGAAACAGGTTGACGGTCCCTATGCTATATAAGTGCAGAGATGGACAAACAAATAAGGACAGACAAACACAATACCAGTCGCATATAAATGGGTCAGAACCAGACAAGCTATGCAGTACCAAATGAGAGACAGAGAGTGGTCAGAAGACAAGATGAGATCAGAACCAGACGAACAACACAGTACTAAATGAGAGACAGAGTGGTCGGAAGACAAGCCGAGGTCAGAGAAATGAGCAATTCAATAAGCACAGGAACAAGGATCCAGGAACACTGCTAATGAGTCAAAGACTATCACTGATGTATGGCCAGGAAGGGGTTTAAATAAAGCACTGACTCCCAGGATCAGGACCTGATAGGCGTGCCAGTAGTCAGAAAGACTAGCACACAGGAATAGAGAAGTTGAGCAATCAACCCACTGCTAGTCTCCTCTAGCACAAGCTGCTACAGGAAGAAACAGAGCATTGCATCATGTTACTAAGGATGCTGTCACATCACCAGGCTGCGTGGCTCATCAGCGCGTCTCTCCTGGTGCGGCCATGCCGAGGCTGAAGGATCGTGCCGCTGGAACTCGGACAGGTAAGCCTACGACATACCCTTTAACTGCATAATTTTGCTCTCTCTACTCCTCAGTCCGGCATTTACATTGCATTAACATGGGCACATTTTAGGGTCCACTGGAACTTCAGTGGTTTTACTGAACTAAATTTAGATTACTAGATTACTATAGGAGTCTATATTGATCCAGTTGGTTTAAAACAGATTCACAAAGAGAGGTGGCTGTCATATAGAGTAGGTGTTAAAATGAGGTTGTGTTATGGTCATGTTAAGAGCAGCAGTATTTAAAAAAAACAAAACAACAAAAAACTGTGATATTTATTTTAATACAAACATGTTGGAGGACATTTAATAAACTGTTTAATGTGCCATTGACACTGTTTTTTTTGGGCAGAATTTTGAAGCGGGTAGCCACACCGAAATCTTGCCGGCAGCTGCGTCCTTTCTGCCTTTCATTCCTTTCAATGGGAGTCAGTGCTGAAAGTTGCAGAGCAGTGGTTTAAAGACACAAAAAAATAAAATTTCTGCTGTGATTGGTTGCTATGGGCAACAAAGACCATTTTTCTTTTAGACAATTCTCATACATCTGCCCTTTGTTTCATAATATTATTTAACATAAAAATGTAAAGCAGATGTTATACTAGGGAAGATTATGTGAAAATAATGTTCCATATGACTTATCTATTTCCTATAACATAGAACTCAACATGTAGAAATTTTGTTCATCTAGAAATAGTGTATGCAGTTGACAGTTTAACAAAAACATCATTTCTTCCTAAATAAAAATTAAAAAGAACCTTTCACAATGTAAATGCAGTGAATTCTGCAGGCAGAATGTTATAGAGCAGGAGGAGCTGAGCAGATTGATATATAGTATTATACTTAATATGCTTATTTATGCTTTCTGGAAGCAATATTCTTGAGTTTGCTGATCTCCATGATTCTCACAGGAGAATAATATCTGGTTCTGAGGAGCAGGAGCTCTCACATGTGCTTCCTCTCCCTTTTCTACTTAGACTGGACCTCCCACTCCTGGCAAGAAGCAGGACCAGCCCACACCTACCAAAAGGGGAGGAACAGGGTGGGTATCTCTGTTCCTGCCAACCGTTGTCAACTTCTCTTATTCTGCTGGAATACACGGCCAATACATGAAAACTACACAGACATCATATCATACACGATAATCTCAACAAACAAAACAAAAACCAGCGCTGTACCTCATCTCAGAGATCTCCCCATTCATTGCTCCATTTACTCTCTTTATTTCAAGCTGACAGCTCAGGGGCCATATGATATCTGTGTATACCCTGAGCACCACAATGATGAAGACCAGAACTCTGTGATATGATGATCTGTTAGCAAGGGGCCATTTACTGTCCCTACACAAGGTCCTCTTTTGTCTATGTCCCCTCTGGTTCATAGGCTTGCAGACATAGGCTGATAATAATTAGAACTGTGAAATCCAGCACTGCAGGTAGTATAATAGGAAATTGGTATTTATAGTAGGTGATGATAACCTATTATAATCTTTAACGATGGAGCTTTACCTTGGCTTATTGATGAATGGTGACAATAACTGTTCATGTAAAAATAACATTACTAATAAATATCAGCATTTCCCATGAAAAATCTCACAGATAATTAGCCTGCCCTTTTACTAGAACCTACCAGTGAAGATTTGGGATTATTTTAAGGTCTGTCACCATTACAGTTCCTTTACATCCTTAAGTTGATAATGATCTGTTTATTCATGTTCCTTTTTTGATGCTTTTTATGCATAGACCCAAGACAGACTATGTAGGGAAGGATATAGGATATTTATTGTATGAAGAAAATAAATTGTTAACATACAGATCCTTATTACTTTGCGTCTAAAGGGATTTTAGAGGATCTGAATATTGATGGTCAGTCCCCAGGATAGGTCATCAGTATATGGTTGGTGGGGTCTAACTCCCTGAAACCTTGCCGATCAGCTGATTGAAGAGGCAAACTGGTAAGTGCTGCAGCCTCTTCCTAGACCAGGGATGACACATTCATCAATCACATGGCCTATGCACAGCTCAGTCAGTTTCAAATGAGTGGACGTGGCTGCAATGCTAAACATAGCCCCTATACAATGTACATCACTATGGTTGATATGCTGTGAGGAGGCTTCAGCGCTCACTAGAGCACACCAACCACATCAAACAGATGATGGCCTAGCCTGGGGATAGGTCATCAATAGTCTATTCTTTGAAAACCCCTTTTATCTTATTACATCTGTATAACACTATTATTTGAGCGTTATTGAAATGAGTTCAATTATATTTTATGTGCATTGTTCAAAACCGTGTTCTTGTACTTTTCCATGAAGTTTGCCTATAACATTGTTCTGAGCAACCCAACCAGTTTAACAGTGTACTTTGTGCTCCAGGGCTGCAAGTCAAGGACAGTTCAGTAGAAAGGAACATGAGGTCAAAAGTTAAGTTTTTGCATTTGTCATGATTAGCCAGAAGTCAAGCTGAATGACTTTCAGTGCTATTTCAGTAACAAGCCTATTCAATAGATAAACACTCCAAATTGTGGATGTTCAGTATGTCACAGTAGTCATTGCTTATGGCTGTGCTGTCAATGCTGCAAACACTTGGATTGTGAATATTTGCATTCCTCTTGTAACATACTATATACCGTATATACTGTACATAGATTCTTCTCAGATGATCCTTGTTTGTTGTATTTAAAAGTCATTTCAAGTGCACAATTGCAACAATTTTTTATTGCTCCAATGCATCTTGAAAAAATAAATGAAACGACCTTTGATAATAACTTTGACATAATATTCAACTATTTTGTGTCTACAGCTCATAAGCAGGCTTACAAGCTACATGGTTACAAGCTATAATCCTTGTCAGTCTGGTCTTCCAGTCAAAATGCCATCCATCTGTCCCAGCCGAAAAAGGACATAGAATTGCTGATCCAGACCATTTGGCCCACTGCATATAAGTGGTTTAAGAGGGAAGGGCTCCCTTTGTCACCTACTGGCACCACCACAAATGTAAATGTGGAGTGCAGATGTCTTTAGCTATATAGCACCCGATGACGCATGTTTGGCTCAGTAAGCATCAGGGAGAGCAGAGCGTAGGCAGGGAAAGATAGTGTGTGAAGCGAAATTTAACAGATTTTATTAGAAACAAGATTTGCAAAAACCCAAAAGTCCTTTTAAGGACTACAGTGTGTGTGTTTGAGAGCAGTAATATATTTTTAGTACCTGCACTCAATTGATCAGTCTCAGGGACAACCGTGCTGAGGAAGAGACACAGTGCAGGGAGAAAAATCGATGTTTTAACAACTACATAAAGCTTTTCATGCAACCAATAATCCTTTTAAGAGCTAGTGTGTGTGTTTGACAGCAGAAATATGTTTTTCTTTAAAATCTATTAGTGACATATACTGTACATCATCCGCAGACTGTATTTTTGCGTAAATTCAACTGATCAGCTCCACATTTATTGTCAATAGTGTATGCGTTTAATCCACAAAAAATTTTTTTTGGGGGGAAATTTAACTAATTTGTGCCACATCTGTGTGTGTGTTTAATCCACATCCGTGACATATACTGTACTCCTTCCGCAAACTCAGTTTTTTGGGGAAATTGATATAATTTGTGCTACATCTGTGTGTGCGTTTAATCCACATCCGTGACATATACTGTACTCCATCTGCAAACTCTATTTTTTTGGGAAATGTAAATAATTTGTGCCACATCTGTGTGTGCGTTTAATCCACATCCGTGACATATACTGTACTCCATCTGCAAACTCTTTTTTTTGGGAAATTTAAATAATTTGTGCCACATCTGTGTGTGCGTTTAATCCACATCCGTGACATATACTGTATTCCATCCGCAAACTATGTTTTTTGGGGAAATTTAACTCGTATTTGCCACATCTGAGTGTGCGTTTAATCCACATCCGTGACATATACTGTATTCCATCCGCAAACTATGTTTTTTTGGTAAATTTAAATAATTTGTAGATAAACAAAGAAGGGAAGGGGTATGCAGCACTCCAGGTCCCAATTTGGGAACAGGTCAAGTAGAGGTATGATAGGTTGGTGCCCACGGATGGGGATCCTGGTTGGGGGTCCCGTCAAATAGCAAAATTAGAGAAATCCACAGCACTCTTCAGTTTTGGTGAAAAAAACAGTTACTTTATTAGTAACAGCAGCATGCAGATAGCAATATTTCAACCATCTCTGGTCTTTGTCAAGCTATGAAATCACAATGTGAAGTGTACCTTTAAATAGTGGGTCAGTGGGTGTGTCCCTGGGTGTATCCCTTGTGAGGGTAGGGCATTATATCACATGTGTACAGTGACTAATTATGACATCTCTACATACTTATTGTTGCATGATACTTACTGGTGAAGGAGGATCCATGTGAAACACAGGCGCTGTGTTCCGTGGTGAATTCACACCAAATACTGCGTCCTCTATGTCCATATGCGCATGCGCCGAGTCCCCGCTGATGATGTCTATTGTTGCTAGGTAGGGTGGCACAATCACCAAAGGAGTGAGGAGCGCGTCCCCTCCGTAGCAACTAATAAAACCATATATTCCAGCAACTAGAATCAAAAACAGGGGTGGTGATATCGGGTTGGCTAGGATATATGAGGGTTTCACCCAGCTGAAATCCCTGTTTAGACGATCTCAGATGAAGCTTAAGTTCTCATGTTAGGCTGTGGCCCCTACAGTGACATGGTCAACTGTAAATTGGCCACCAGTCCCTAAAAGGGGGTCATCTACAGCCGCCATCCATACATACCCCATCCAAAAACAGTGTCAGCTACAAAATTCTTTCAGTGCGCTAACTCTGTGACAGGGGTCAGGTACCATGATGGTATCTCTCTGGTCGCTCATTGAAAAAATGGCGGTCAGGGGCTGAGGCCGTCGTGCTATTAGCATACATTCCTTCATCCTTATTATGCGCCATTCCTATATCAAACTTACCCCTCTGGTTCATATGTGGTTGCTGGAAATAGGTAATAGAGGTCTTTAGCCGAAGCGGAGTCTGTGTAGGTGCATTTGGAGGAGTCGTCGGGTAGGATTGTAAATGATGCGTGGTTTCACGTGGAGTGCCCCCTGTAGTGCAAAAAAAGTGACAATTGTGATATAAATAAAACACAACAATAGACTATTGTTGTGCACTTTACTTGTGTTAAAATCTTATGTAGCTAAGTCGCACATAGGGTAGAATGGAGCATGGCTTGGGGAATAAGTTAGTGTAGGAAGATACTGAGGTTAAAGTCTCTAAGTCCTTTCGGTTCCAACGTGTCCAGTTTGTGGATCCATTTAAGTTCCAATTTTTTGAGGAGAGTCTCTCGGTCCCCTCCCCTTCGGAGTTGTGTGATCCCATCTATGACTTGGAATCTCAATTGTGAGATATTGTGTCCAAATTTGGCGAAGTGTTCCGGAACAGGTAGTTCTAGGGCAAGTTTACGGATCTTTGACTTGTGTTGGGTGAGTCTTTTTTAATCTTCTGTGTGGTCTCACCCACGTAGAGAAGTCCACACGGGCATTGTAAGATGTAAATTACATATGAGGAATTACATATGTAGAATTGCTTGATCCAGTATCTGGCTCCTGTCCGGGGTGCACAAATGTGTTGCCCTTCATCATGCTGTTACAATGGCAGCATCCTAGACATGGGAAACTGCCCGTTCTTTTGTTCCTTTGTTGCTCTGGAGTGTACGAGTCTGCATGTACCAATCTATCTCGTAGATTGGTGCCCCTTTTATATGAAAACAGTGGGGGATTTAGGAACTCAGGGATTTCTGGGAATGCTTGGGTCAGGAGTTTCCATTTTTTTTAAATAATCATTGAGACCTTGTTGCTAAGAGGGGTATATGTAGACACAAATGGGATTTTTTGGAGCTGTTATTTAGGTTTCTGGTTTCCTTTTTTCAATCAGTCCATGTCTAGTCATATTCTGTACTTTGTCCTTGTGTGTTTTAATCAGTTTAGGGGGGTATCAAAGTGCAAAAGGTTGTTTCTGTCTGTTGCCTTCCGAAAGAGGTCGGTGTGTAAGGAGTTATTTTCCGTATAGACTAGTACGTCCAGGAACTGCAGCTGGTCAGCTGAGTGTACTCTTGTGAACTGCAATTCCTGATGAATCCCATTGAGATAGTCGTTAAACTCCTGCAACTGAGATACTGTTACTGTCCAGATGAAGAAGATGTCATCAATATATCTCATCCAGCCTCTCACAAATTGGAAGAAGCTGGATGAATATATATGGACATCTTTAAAGTGTGCCATATAAATATTGGCGTAGGCAGGGGCCACATTAGAACCTATTGCAGTGCCTCTGCATTTGATGTAGAATTCATCTTTGAACAGGAAGTAGTTGCAGGTGAGTACGATTTCCAGAAGGGATAAAGTCAATTGTGCACTCTGTGATGTGTGGTTTGAGTTGTCTAGTTTGTTTTGTACTGCCTTGGTCCAGCGTGCGAGAGGCGTTCCCTTAACCGGGATCTTCCTCCTTCCCACGGCAACACCAGACATCACAGGTGCCGGATTTTCCTATTGGCCGCGTTACGATCCCTCCCCCTGTGGATGTGGGGACTCGGCGCATCATCATATGGACATAGAGAACGCGGGATTTGGCGCAAATTCACCACAGAACACAGCGCCCGTGTTTTACATGGATCCTCCTTCACCAGTAAGTATCATGCAACAATAAGTATGTAGAGATGTCATAATTAGTCACTGTACACATGTGATATAATGCCCTACCCTCACAAGGGACACACTCAGGGACACACCCACTGACCCACTATTTAAAGGTACACTTCACATTGTGATTTCATAGCTTGATAAAGACCAGAAAGGGTTGAAACGTTGCTATCTGTATGCTGCTGTTACTAATAAAGTAACCGTTTTTTTCACCAAAACTGAAGAGTGCTGTGGATTTCTCTAATTTTAAAATAATTTGTGCCACATCTTTGTGTGCGTTTAATCCACATCCGTGACATATACTGTATTCCATCAGCAAACTGTGTTTTTGGGGAAAATGTAACAAATTTGTGCCACATCTGTGTGTGCGCGTTTAATACACATCCGTGACATATACAGTAGTCCATTCGAAAACTGTTTCTTTAGAGTAAATTTAAATAATCAGGGGCCAGCCCTCATCTACTGTCTCTGTAGTGTGTGCATGTAATACACATACATGACATATACAGTACTGCATGCGAAAACTATTTCCTTAGCGTAAATTTGAATAATCTGGGCCAGTGCGAAACGTTGGATTTCTGAAGATTATGCCTCCAGTCGGTTAAGCACTAGTGATCAGTAAGCACCAAAGTATTTGGGTGATCGGGCCGAACACATAGCTATGTTTGTGTGCTCGGCCGAGCACCCGAGTATAATGGAAGTCAATGGGAGACAACCAGGCACCCCCTGCTCTGAAGAGTGCCTGGCTCATTGGAAAAGGTCCAAGTGACAGAAACACCACCGAAAAGGATCGGGAACAGCATGGGGACAATGTCTGGATGCATCTTGGACTCCCAGGTCGCTGCTGGGAATCATGTTGTCCGAGTTGTACGCCACTTTTAAAGACTGACAAAAATACGCCCAAACCCACGCCCCCCCCCTCCCCCCCCCAAAAAAAAATCTATTTTTCAGAAAAAAAATGTTAGGAAACATTCTTTCCTGTATATTCAATTGTATATAAAGTGCAAGTGCTGCCAAAAATTACAAGCAAGAGGCACTTCGAAACAGCCTGTATATCACATAAAGGGGGGCCCCAATCACATTGTGGTAAAATTGTTCAGGTAGTGGGACTCCTACACTCATAAAGCCTATGCACTAAGTGAAAGAGCTGCCAAAAATTACACGGAACTGGCACTAAAATACACCCTTTATTACACACAAAGGAGGGCATCATACACACCCTTTAAAAATTATAATTGGTGGCCTGCTGGTGACCCTCAAAAACATTTGGAGCAAGGGCCTGCTGGTGACGCTCTAAAACATTAGAGGCATGGGGCTGCTGGTGAACTGACCCTCTAAAACATTATGGTTGAGGGCCTGCTGCTGAGCTGACCCTTTAAAACATTATGGTTGAGGGCCTGCTGCTAAGCTGACCCTCTAAAACATTAGGGGAGAGGGGCTGCTGGTGAGCTGACCCTCTAAAACATTATGGTTGAGGGCCTGCTGCTGAGCTGACCCTTAAAAACATTAGGACTGAGGGGCTGCTGGTGAGCTGACCCTCTAAAACATTATGGTTGAGGGTCTGCTGCTGAGCTGACCCTCTAAAACATTAGGGGCGTGGGGCTGCTGGTGAACTGACCCTCTAAAACATTATGGTTGTGGGCCTGCTGCTGAGCTGACCCTCTAAAACATTAGAGGCGAGGGGCTGCTGGTGAGCTGACCCTGTGAAACATAATAGTTGAGGGCCTGCTGGTGAGCTGACCCTATAAAACATTATGGTTGAGGGCCTGCTGGTGAGTGAGGGCCTGCTGGTGAGCTGACCCTATAAAACATTATGGTTGAGGGACTACTGGTGAGCTGACCCTTTAAAACATTATAGGTGAGGTTCTGCTGGTGAGCTGACCCTCTAAAACATTATAGCTGAGGACCTGTTGGTGAGCTGACCCTCTAAAATATTATGGTTTAGGGCCTGCAGTTGAGCATACCCTCTTTAAAAAGATGTAGTGGAGGGAATATATACAATCTGGAGGAGGAGGAGAAAACAAGATTCAACCATATACACGTTTTTGTGATGGAAAAGGTGCATGGGAATACACTACAGTAGACTGAGTACATTATAAACAATACACTGAAATTGCCTTTATGTTCATTATCAGCTCAGCTCTCCTCTGGTGGAGTTGGGAAGTCACTGGCAATCTAGGCCTTGTTCATTTTTATCTGAGTCAACCTGTCAGCATTGTCAGTGGACAAATGGATAGGCTTATCAGTTATAATGCTACCAGCAGCACTAAATACATGCTCAGACAAAACGCTGGCAGCAGGGCAGACCAGCACTTCCAAGGCGTAGAGTGCAAGTTCGTGCCATGTGTCCAGCTTTGACACCCAGTAGTTGTAAGGCACTAAGGGGTCATTTAGGATGCTGACACTGTCTGCGATTTATTCCTTCCCCATATTCCAAAACTTTTCCCTCCTTGTGCCTCTAGGCCACGCTTCAGGGTGAGGTTTCTTGCGCAGTGTCATGAAAGTGTCCCATGCCTTGGAGAGTGTGGCCTTGACTTTGTTGGAACTGCTGTGTTTTCCCCTTGTCTCCCTTCCTTGGTTGCCTAAGGAAGTATGGACTGTGCCGGCCACGTTGTAAGATGGAAAATTATGGAGCAATCTCTGTTATTGTACAGTTTTACTCGTCCTTTCCACCACAGGAATGAGAGATGAGAAGTTCTCTTTGTTGTGGGGGTGGAGAAGGGTAAACACCCAGTAATCTGTGTTATCTAAAATGCATATAATGTGAGGGTCGTGGGAAAGGCAGCCTAACATGAAGTCAGCCATGTATGCCAGAGTACCAACAGGCAAGACGTCGATGTCAACATCAGGATGACTCTCCATCCCCTCATCCTCATTCTCTTCTGCCCATCCACGCTGAACAGATGGAATTAAAATTCCATGAGTTCTACCCTCTATGGCCCAATTTGTGCTGAGAAGACGAACTGTGGATGGTCTGGCTATCACCCTGTGTAATGTTCTCCCCCATTTCCTTGTCTGCCACATTCAGAGCGCCGTCCTTAATTGCGAGCAGCAATGGTTTGAGTAGACACAGCAGTGGGATGGTTACTCTGATAATAGCGTTTTCGCCACTAACCATCTGTGTGGATTCATCAAAGTTTTTTAAAGCCTCACAAATCTCTGACATTAATGCCCACTCCTCGCTTGTGAATAGGGGCAGTTGACTTAAACGGCGATGACCATGTTGCAGCTGGTATTCCAGAACTGCCCTCTGCTGCTCACAAAGCCTGGCCAACATGTAGAATGTAGAGTTTCAGCGTGTGCTCATGTCGCACAACAGTTGGTGAGCTGGAAGCCGCAAGTGCTGCTGCAGCGTTGACAGACCGGCTGAAGCTGTGGATGACTTGCGGAAATGGGCACACACGCGATGCGCCTTCACTAGTAGCTCTTGCAAATTGGGGTACGTTTTGATAAACCTCTGAAGTTTATGACGTGAGCTAGGCATGGGATGTGTGTCAGGTTGCCGAGCTCCAAAGCCGCCACCAAGTTATGGCTATTGTTAGACACAACCATGCCTGGTTGTAGGTTGAGTCTCGAGAGCCACAGCTCGATCTGGTCCTTTATACCCCGCCACAGCTCTGCGGCGGCGGTGTGCTGTTTGTCCCCTAAGCAGATAAGCATCAGCACGAACTGTTGACGTTTACCCACAGCAGTAATGCACTTCTTCCAGCTAGCGATTGATGGCTGACTGCTGTTGGAGGTGGAAATGGAAGAGGAGGCGGCGGAGGAGGAGAAGTGGGGGTTGGAGCCAGTACCGTAGCTGCCGGCAGAGACCTTGATGGACGTAGGGCCCGCAATCCTGGGTGTGGGTAGCACCTGTGCGATCCCAGGGTATGACTCACTCCCTGCCTCCACAACATTCACCCAGTGTACGGTCAGGAAAATGTAGCATCCCTTGCCACCAGCACTTGTCTATGTGTCTGTGGTAAGGTGGACCTTCCCAGTAAATGCATTGGTCAGGGCACGGGTGATGTTCTGGGACACATGCTGGTGTACGGCGGGCACGGCACATCCTGAAAAATAGTAGCGGCTGGAGACTGTGTACCAAGGGACGGCCGCCAACATCAGGCTGTGGAAAGCTTCAGTGTCCACAAGCCTAAATAGCAACATTTCAAGGGCCAGTAATTTCAAAAGTTGCTCATTTAGTGCTATGGCCTGTGGGTGGGTGGTTGGGTATTTGCGCTTGCGTTCAAATGCTTGTGTTATCGACATTTGGACGCTGTGCTGGGACAGGGAAGTGGATGTTGTTGCTGACGGTTCATGCGAAGGTCCAGGCCGCGGGGTATCCGTGGGGAGAGGAGGCAGTGGCACTCTTTTGTCATCTGCACTTTCTTTAAAAAAGCGCCATACTGTGGAACACCTACCCCTTGGCAAGGTAGATTTACGCATGGGGGTGCTCAGTTTAACGGTTGCGGGCCTGTTTGGTGAGGGCTGACTTCTCCCTTTTGCAACCCCACTGACCGTTGCGGTACTGTGGTTCCCTCCCACTCTGTACTGCTGTCCTCGCTCGGCTTTTCACCTTCCATGTTTTGTCAGTGTCCTCATCATCCACCACCTCCTCTTCCACTTCCTTACTCTGCTCATCCTCCTGACTTGACCTAACCACAACCTCAGTGATTGACAACTGTTTCTCATTATCATCTACCTCATGAACGAATGATTGCCGTTCACCACCGTCATCTTCTTGAGACTGTAAAGGCTCAAGAGGTTGGAAATCAAGGCACAATATCTCAGGTACCTCTTCAAGCATGCTTGGCGAGAGAGCCAAACCAAGGACTGGCGATGAAAAGAGGTCATGTGAATATCCGAGTGTTGTATCACTTGTTTGGCCAGACTCGACATGGTGGGAGGAGGGAGGATCAGAGTGAGGATTCGGTTGACCAGACTCTTGGCTACAAAGACTGGACTTAGTGGAAGAGAGGGTGGTGCTTAACCGACTGGAAGCATTATCTTCAGTAATCCAACTGACAAACTGCTCGCACTGGTCCGACTTGGACAGTGAAGTTGGACATGAAGCTGAGTAAGGTGAAGTTTTTTGTTTTTCTGGTGCACTGGCAGCAGGCACAATTTCATTGCGCCCAGCGCCACGGCCTCTGCTTGCACCATCAGCATAACGCCCACTTCCCCGTCCCTTTGTGCTCGCCTTCTTCAAATTAATGTTTTTTTCTGTAGATGTGGTGCAGATTGTTTTACTATCCGCTAAAGACACCGTTTACTGATGCAGGACAGTATTAGTTAAAGAACACCACAGATTTTGGACACTATACTAGGCCCAGAATAATGGAAGTTGTAATATAGACAGTGTTTTAGATGCAGTTCAGTATTGGATACAAAAAACATCAGAATTTGGATACTACACTAGGCCCAGATTAATGGAAGTTGTAACATACACAGTGTTTTTAGTTGCAGTTCAGTATTGGATACAAAAACCCACAGATTTTTGACACTATACTAGGCCCAGATTAATGGAGGTTGTAATATACACAGTTTTTAGATGCAGTTCAGTATTGGATACAAAAACCAACAGATGTTGGACACTATACTTGGCCCAGATTAATGGAAGTTGTAATATACATTGTTTTTAGATGCAGTTCAGTATTGGATACAAAAAACAACAGAATTCGGACACTACACTAGGCCCAGATTAATGGAAGTTGTAATATACACAGTGTTTTTAGATGCAGTTCAGTATTGGATACAAAAGCCCAAAGATTTTGGACACTACACTAGGGCCAGATTAATGGAAGTTGTAATATACACAGTGTTTTTAGATGCAGTTCAGTATTGGATACAAGAACCCACAGATTTTGGACACTACACTAGGTCCAGATTAATGGAAGTTGGAATATACATAGTGTTTTAGATGCAGTTCAGTATTAGATACAAAAACCCATAGATTTTCGACGCTACACTAGACCTAGATTAATGGAAGTTGTAGTGTACACAGTGTTTTTAGATGCAGTTCAGTATTGGATACAAAAACCCACAGATTTTGGACACTACACTAGGCCCAGATTAATGGAAGTTGTAATATACACAGTGTTTTTAGATACAGTTCAGTATTGGATACAAAACCACCAGATTTTGGACACTACACTAGGCCCAGATTAATGGAAGTTGTAACATACACAGTGTTTTCAGATGCTGTTCAGTATTGGATACAAATTCCAACAGATTTTGGACACTATACTAGGCCCAGATTAATGGAAGTTGTAATATACACAATGTTTTTAGATGCAGTTCAGTATTGGATACAAAAACCCACAGATTTTGAAAACTACACTAGGCCCAGATTAATGGAAGTTGGAATATACACAGTGTTTTTAGATGTAGTTCAATATTGGATACAAAAACCCACAGATTTTGGACACTACACTAGGCCCAGATTAATGGAAGTTGTAATATACACAGTGTTTTTATATGCAGTTCAGTATTGGATACAAAAACCCCCAGATTTTGGACACTACACTAGGCCCAGATTAATGGAAGTTGGAATATACATAGTGTTTTAGATGCAGTTCAGTATTAGATACAAAAACCCATAGATTTTGGACACTACACTAGACCCAGATTAATGGAAGCTGTAACATACACAGTGTTTTTAGTTGCAGTTCAGTACTGGATACAAAAACCCACAGATTTTGGACACTCTATTAGGCCCAGATAAATGGAGGTTGTAATATACACAGTGTTTTTAGATGCAGTTCAGTATTGGATACAAAAACCAACAGATTTTGGACACTATACTAGGTCCAGATTAATGGAAGTTGTAATATACAAAGGTTTTCAGATGCTGTTCAGTATTGGATACAAAAACCAACAGATTTTGGACGCTATACTTGGCCCAGATTAATGGAAGTTGTAATATACAGTGTTTTTAGATGCAGTTCAGTACTGGATACAAAAAACAACAGGATTTAGACACTACCCTAGGCCCAGATTAATGAAAGTTGTAATATACACAGTGTTTTTAGATGCAGTTCAGTATTGGATACAGAAACCCACAGATTTTGGACACTACACTAAACCCAGATTAATGGAAGTTGGAATATACCCAGTGTTTTTAGATACAGTTCAGTTTTGGATACAAAACCACCAGATTTTGGACACTATACTAGGCCCAGATTAATGGAAGTTGTAATTTACACAGTGTTTTTAGATGTAGTTCAGTATTGGATACAAAAAACAACAGAATTTAGACACTACACTAGGCCCAGATTAATGGAAGTTGTAATATACACAGTGTTTTTAGATGCAGTTCAGTATTGGATACAAAAACCCACAGATTTCGGACACTACAGTAGGCCCAGATTAATGGAAGTTGTAATATACAAAGGTTTTCAGATGCTGTTCAGTATTGGATACAAAAACCAACAGATTTTGGACGCTATACTTGGCCCAGATTAATGGAAGTTGTATTATACACAGTGTTTTCAGATGAAGTTTAGTATTGGATACAAAACCCCACAGATTTTGGACACTACACTAGGCCCAGATGAATGGAAGTTGTAATATACACACTGTTTTCAGATGCAGTTCAGTATAGGATCCAAAAAACACCAGATTTTAGACACTATATTAGCCCCAGATTAATGGAAGTTGTAATATAGGGAGTGTTTTTAGATGCAGTTCAGTATTGGGTATAGAACACCACAGATTACAGACACTATATTAGGCCTAGATTATTGGAATTTGTAATACTGACAGTGTTTTCTGAGGCAGGACAGTATTGGTTATAGAACACCACAGATTATGGACACTATATTATGCCCAGATTATTGGAATTTGTAATACTGAAAGTGTTTTCTGAGGCAGGACAGTATTGGTTGTAGAACACCCCAGATTTTGGACACTATATTATGCCCAGATTATTGAAAGTTGTAATACAGACAGTGTTTTATGATGCAGGACAGTATTAGTTACAGAGAACACCACAGATTATGGACACTAGATGTGACCCAGATTATTAAAGAGTCAGTCGGCGGATGATGTACAGAATATGTCACTAATAGTTATAAAATAAAAAGAATATCTTGCTGCTGTGAAACACACACAGTAGCCCTTAAAAAGATTTTGGGTTCTTTAAAAAGCTTTTGGTATTAAGTACAGCAAATTTCTCTCCCTGACACTGCTGTTAAATATATTGTTGATCTAAAAAACACACACAGTAGTCTTTAAAAAGACTTTTGGATCTATCAAAAGCTTTCTCTAACTAAAATCGCTGAAATTCGTTCTCTGTTCTGTCTTTCCCTTCCTACCCGATGCTCTCCCTGTCGAAGTCTGAGCCAGACATGCGTCATTGGTTGCTATATAGCACCCGATGACGCGTTCCGGCCAGCCAATCACTGTAATGACAGCAGCCAACATGGCTACAGGCATTACAGTGAGAGCAGTACTTACCTGCACCATTATCAAGCGGGGCGGAGACTTGAGCATTTCGTCCGAGTACCACCATGTGCCAAGCATAGCAATGCTCGAGCCGAACAGATATTCGACCGAGCATGTTCGCTCATCACTATTAAGCACCACCCTCTTATCCACCAAGTCCAGTCTCTGTAGCCAAGAGTCTGTTCAACCGAATCCTCACTCTGATCATCCTTCCTCCCACCATGGAGAGGCTTGCCTAACCAGCGCCACTATTAGATTTGGCCCTTGTGCCCAGCATGCTTGAAGAGGTACTTGAGATATCGTGCCCTGATTCCAAACCTCTTGAGCCTTCACAGTCTCAAGAAGATGACGGTGGTGAATGGCAATCATTCGTTCATGAGTTGGATGATGATGAGACACAGTTGTCAATCACTGAGGTTGTGGTTAGGTCAAGTCAGGAGGATGAGCAGAGTGAGGAAGTGGAAGAGGAGGTGGTGGACGATGAGGTCACTGACCCAACATGGGAAGGTGAAAAGCCGAGTGAGGACATCAGTACAGAGTACCGCAACAGTCGGGAAGAGGCAGTGGGGTTGCAAAAGGGAGAAGTCGGCCCACACCAAACAGGCCCGCAACCGTTACACTGAGCACCCCCATGAGTAAATCTACCTTGCCAAGGGGTAGGTGTTCCGCAATATGGCACTTTTTTGAGGAAAGTGAAGACAAAAAAAGAGTGGTAGTTTGTAACCTGTGCCATACCAAAATGAGCCGGGGCGTTAACACTAGTAACCTCACCACCATCAGCATCATCCACCACATGGCATCCAAGCATCCTAATAAGTGGGTCGAATGCCTGGGTCCACAATGTGGGTCTGCGGGTCACACGACTGCCACCTCTTCCCCTGTGTTATGCACTGCTGGCCAATTCCTGTCGAAGGCGCAGGCCCAGATGCCCCCGCCTTGCACCTGGAGCTTCGCATGAACTGTCAGCAACAACATCCACATCCCTGTCCCAGTTTAGTATCCAAACGTCGATAACACTGGTATTTGAACGCAAGTGCAAATACCCACCCACAGGCCATAGCACTAAATGCGCAACTTTCAAAATGACTGGCCCTTGAAATGTTGCCATTTAGGCTTGTGGACACTGAGGCCTTCCTCAGCCTGATGTCGGCGGCCGTCCCTCGGTACACAGTCGCCAGCCGCCACTATTTTTCACTGTGTGACGCGCCCGCCTTACACCAGCATGTGTACCAGAACATCACTCATGCCTTGACCAACACACTTACTGGGATGGTCCACTTCACCACGGACACATGGACAAGTGCTGGTGGCCAGTGACGCAACATTTCCCTGACCGCACACTGGGTGAATGTTATGGAGGCCAGGAGTGAGTCGTACCCTGGGATGGCACAGGTGCTACCCACGGACAGGATTGCGGGCCCTACATCCATCAAGGTCTCCGCCAGCAGCTATGTTACTGGCTCCAACCCCCACTTCTCCTCCTTCACCGCCTCCTCCTCCACGTACACCTTCAGCAGCAGTCAGCCATCAGTCGCTAGCTGGAAGCAGTGTAGCACTGCTGTGGGTAAACGTCAACAGGCCGTGCTGAAGCTGATCTGCTTAGGGGACAAACCGAACACCACTGCAGAGCTGTGGCAGGGTATAAGGGACCAGACTGAGTTGTGGCTCTCACCACTCATCCTATAACCATGCATGGTTGTGTCTGACAATGGCCGTAACTTGGTGGCGGCTTTGGAACTCGGCAACCTGACACACATCACATGCCTAGCTCATGTCTTAAGCTTAGTGGATCAGCGTTTTATCAAAACCTAGCCCAATTTGCAAGAGCTACAAGTGAAGGCGCGCCGCGTCTGTGCCCGTTTCCCCAAGTCGTCCACAGCTTCAGCCGGTCTGTCAACGCTGCAGCAGAGCTTGCGGCTTCCAGCTCACCAACAGTTGTGCGACGTGAGCGCGCGCTGGAACTCTATGTTCTACATGTGGGCCAGGCTTTGTGAGCAGCAGAGGGCAGTTGTGGAATACCAGCTGCAACATGGTCATTGCTTTTCGAGTCAACTGCCACTATTCACAAGCGAGTAGTGGGCATTGATGTCAGACCTCTGTGAGGTTTTAAAAAACTTTGATGAATCCACACAGATGGTTAGTAGCGATAACGCTATTATCAGCGTAACCATCCTACTGCTGTGTCTACTCAATTGATCGCTGCTCACAATTAAGGATGATGCTCTGAATGTGTCTGACTAGGAAATTAGTTTGTCTTCTCAGCGCAAATTGGGCCATGAACAGGAGGAGGAGCTGGAGAAACTTGCCTCTTATACAGAGGGTAGTACCCATGGAACTTTAATTCCATCTGTTCAGTGTGGATGGGCAGAAGAGTATGATCAGGAGATGGAGAGTCATCCTGATGTCGACATCGACGTCTTACCTGTTGGTACTCTGGCACACATAACTGACTTCATGTTAGGCTGCCTTTCCCGCAACCCTCGCGTTATCCGCATTTTAGATAACACGGATTACTGGGTGTTCACCCTTCTCGACCCCCACCACAAAGAGAACTTCTCATCTCTCATCCCTGTGGTGGAGAGGACGAGTAAAACGGTGCAATACCACAAGGTACTTATTGAGAGATTGCTCCAAAATTTTCCATCTGACAACGCGGTCGGCAGAGTCCGTACTTCCTTAGGCAACCGAGGAAGGGAGACAAGGGGAACACACAGCAGTTCGAACAAAGGCAGGGCAACACTCTCCAAGGCATGGGACACTTTCATGACACCCTGCCAGCAACCTCACCCTGAAGCGTGGCCTAGTGCTACAAGGAGGAAAAAGTTTTGGAAGATGGTGTAGGAATACATAGCAGACCGTGTCAGCGTCCTAAGTGATTCCTCAGTGCCTTACAACTACTGGGTGTCCAAGCTGGACACGTGGCACGAACTTGTGCTCTACGCCTTGGAGCTACTGGCCTGCCCTGCCGCTAGTGTTTTGTCTAAGCGTGTATTTAGTGCTGCTGGTGGCATTATAACAGATAAACGTATCCGCTTGTCCACTGGCAATGCTGACTCAGATAAAAATGAACAAGGTCTGGATTGCCCCTGACTTTCTCAACTCCACCAGAGAAGAGCTGATGATTAACATAAAGGCAATTTCAATCTATCATTTATAATGTACTCAATCTACTGTTGTGTATTTCCATTCACCTTTTCCACCACAAAAAAGTACAGTATATGGTTAAATCTTGTTTTCTCCTCCTCATCCAGATTGTATATATTCCCTCCACTCTAATTTTGTTATAGGGTCAGCTCAACTGCAGGGCCTCAACTCAAATCTTTTTATAGGGTCAGCTAAAAAGCATGTACTCGCATATAATGTTTTAGAGCGTCAGCTGTACAGCATGCACTCGTATATAATGTTTTAGCGCGTCAGATGAACAGCATGCACTCACGTATAATGTTTTAGAGCGTCAGCTGAACAGCATGCACTCGCATATAATGTTTTAGTGCGTCAGCTCACCTGCAGGCACTCACATATAATGTTTTAGAGCATCAGCTCACCTGCAGGCACTAGCATATAATGTTTTAGAGCAGGCATCCTCAAACTGCGGCCCTCCAGCTGTTGTAAAACTACAACTCCCACAATGCCCTGCTGTAGGCTGTTCAGGCATGCTGGGAGTTGTAGTTTTGCAACAGCTGGAGGGCCGCAGTTTTGGGATGCCTGTTTTAGAGCATCAGCTCACCAGCAGGCACTCACATATAATGTTTTAGAGCATCAGCTCACCAGCAGGACCTCATCCCTAATGTTTTAGATGGTCAGCTCAGCAGCAGGCCCTTGCTCCAAATGTTTTTGATGGTCACCAGCAGGCCACCAATCATAATTTTTAAGGGTGTGTATGATACCCTCCTTTACGTGTAATAAAGGGTATATTGTAGTGACGGTTCCTTGCAATTTTTGGCAGCCCTTTCACTTAGTGCATAGATTATATGAGTGTAAGAGCCCCACTACCTGAACAATTGTACCACAATGTAAATGAGGCCCTCCTTTATGTGATATACAGGCTGTTTCGGAGTGCCTCTTGCTTGTAATTTTTGGCAGCACTTGCACTTTATATACAATTGAATATACAGGAAAGAATGTTTCCTAACAGTTTTTCCTGTGAAATTGATTTTTTTGGGGGGGAGTTTTGTGCGTCTCTAAAATTGGCGTACAGCTCAGACAACATGGTTCCCAGCAGCGACCTGGGAGTCCAAGATGCATCCAGACATCGTTACCATGCTGTTCCTGATCCATTTTGGTGGTGTCACTTTCAGACTATTTCCAATGGACCAGGCACCCTCCCCTCTTTAGAGCAGGGGGTGCCTGGTTGTCTCCCATTTACTTTCATTATACTCGGGTGCTCAGCCGAGCACACGAATATAGCAATGTGTTTCGGCCGAACACCCGAACACCCGAATACGTTGGTGCTCGCTCATCACTAACCAACACATCTTCCAACTGCCCTCTTCTTGCAGGCGCGGTAGAATTTGTACCCGCACCTGTTTCGCAGTGGGTGGAAATTCCTCTGCCAGTGCCCAAAACAACAGAATGCAGCATATCTTGCAGCAAGGCCTGAAAATGCTGCATTTTGCCAGCCCTCTGTGATGCTGGTAACATGTCAGCCATTTTGTATTTGTACCCGGGGTCTAAGTACGTTGCCACCCAGTACTGGTCCTTGCCCTTTATGCTTTTTATACGGGGATCCCACTTCAAACACTGAAGCATGAAGGCCCCAGTTTACACTAAATTGGAAGTGGTGGAGTGCCCTGGCTCCTGCTCATGACCCAGGAGAATGTTGTTCTCGGTCTCCACTTCAAACACTGGAGCATGAAGGCCCCAATTTGCACTAAATTGGAAGCGGTGGAGCGCCCTGGCTCCTGCTCATCACCCAGGAGAATGTTGTCCTCGGTCTCCACTTTAAACACTGGGGCATGAAGGCCCCAATTTGCACTAAATTGGAAGCGGTGGAGCGCCCTGGCTCCTGCTCATCACCCAGGAGAATATTGTCCTCGGTCTCCTCCCCCCAGCCAAGGACAACACCAGGGATCCCTGAAAAGTTTAAAGTCCCCCTCAAAGCCTGCTCTTCTTGCTCCTCCTCCTCCTCTCCCCAGCCACCATCCTCCTCTGACTCCTATTTAGACTCCTGCTCACCTGTCTCAGATGGAGTAGCCCCCCTAGGTAATTCATTCAGCATTGCGAGATTGCCAGATGTGACCTTGCATGGTGGGTGGCTCGCTCCAGATACATTTGCAGTCTGTTTTTTCCCTCTTGTGCACTGCGAGTTCTGCCTGCTTCTCCTCCTTCTCCTTCCTCTCTACTGCTCCGTCTCTCCCTCTGAACTCCCCTCCTCTTCCTCTCTTGTGGGCACCAACGTGATGTCCATCAACACGTCATCATTGTCACCTTCACCACCGCTGACATTAGAGATCTCGGAGTAGGCAGCAACAGTAGGGACCTCCCTCCTTGGGCTGATCTGGGTACTGTCGTCAGACCACTGGGTGGCGGCCGTTGCTACCTCCTCTTCCTCATCCGATGCCAAGAATGGCTGCACATCGGTAAGTTCTGGGAATGGATGGGAAAATAATTCCTCTGACTCCAGTGGAGGGGCTATGTGTCATGCCCTGCTCTGGTGAGGTGCGGAGGTCTGTCAGGTTGGCAGCACTTGTGTAATGTTTTCTGTTTACTTGGAGTGAGCTGTACCTGCCTCCCTTCAGGTGCACTGGATGGGGTTGTTTGTGTGAGTTTAAATCACGCACCTACCCAGTGTCCTTTGCGGGTTATAGCTTCTCTCTCACTCACAGGAAAGGTGGATGGTTGTTTCTGCTCTGCTTCAAAGAAAAGTGTGTTTTTGGTTTCCATTTGTGTACTGTATAGGCTGTTAATTAGACACCTGCTCCCTCCAGGATTGGAGGAAGCAGGCTGGGTTAATTCAGACTTAGGCACGGGGGCACGTTTATTCCCACCTTTGGGGTCTAAACGTGTGCACAGCAGTCTAGGGTCAGCTGATAGGATCTTGTCAGGAGGTGACCATTACCCCCAGCTTTTGCCTAGACGCTTGTTTGTTGTTTCTTGTGTGTCTATTGTATCTTGTACTCTTCCCGGCGTGACATTATAACCCGCCTGCCATAATAATTCCTAGACAGCTATTTCTCTGCTGCTAGAAAATGTAGTCAGTTGATGTGTTAATTGATCATATGCAGGGGTATCATTGGAGGTTGCCGATCTGCGCAATTCTGTCGCACGTTGTCAGAATGCTCTGGAATCAGGTGCTTTTGGAGGAGATCAAATTTATGGGGAGCCTAGAGTCGCTCTTCCTGATAGATTTTCAGGGGGTATGGATAACTTTATCCGCTTTAGAGCGTCATGCAGGCTGTACTTTCGGTTGCGGCCGTCTTCATCTGGCTATGAGAGTCAGAGAGTGGGGATAATTATTTCATTGCTTAAAGGGAACGCTCAATCCTGGGCTTTTTCGCTGCCGACCGGTTCTCTGGCACTTCGGTCGGTGGATGAATTTTTTAAGGCCTTGGGATTGATTTATGATGACCCAGATTGGGTCTCAATGGCGGAATCTAGGTTGCATAATTTGCTACAAGGAGAACATACTGCAGAGGTGTACTGCGCTGAATTTCAGAGATGAGCTACAGAGACTGAGTGGAATGACCCCACGCTGCGTAGTCAGTTTTGTCAGGGGTTATCAGAGAGATTGAAAGATTCCCTTGCTCTCCATGAGTATCCGGATACGTTGGAAAATGCTATGTCTTTGGCAATGCGCTTAGATAGACACATTAGAGAGGAATAAGGCCCCTTCAGTGCGAAGGATTCCTTCTGACAGTGGTTTTGTCTCACTGGTTCCCCAGGTTAATATGACATATAATTCTGGGATGGGGGAGAAACCCATGCAGCTGGGTCAGGTGTCTTTTAGTTTTCGTCAAATTTAAGTTTGACGTTTGTATTGACTGTGGTGCTGGAGTAAACCTTATTGATTTTCTGTTTCTTCAAAATCTGGGCCTAAGTACGTGCACTTTAGAGAGAGAGATTCCGGTGTTTGCCATTGATTCTTCCCCTCTTTCTCAGAAGAATCTCAGTCATATTGTTTATGGTATTCGGTTATGGGTGGGTGATTCTCATGTTGAAATAATTTCATGTTTTGTCATGAAAAACTTGCCTGCTCCTATGGTCCTTGGTTTGCCGTGGTTGATTAAACATAACCCTACTATTGATTAGCAGGAAAGACAGATCATTGGTTGGAGTGAATTTTGTTCAGACAATTGCTTTAGCGCATCTATCGCACGGGTGTCTTCTACGATTTTACCTCAGTATCTCTCAGATTTTGCAGATGTCTTTTCGGAGGGTGGGACTCAGGAATTGCCTGCTCATCGGGAATATGATTGTCCTGTTAATCTCATCCCAGGGGCCAAGTTGCCAAAGTCTCGGCTGTACAATCTTTCTCAACCTGGAAGAGAGGTCATGCGGAAGTACATTCCCGATAGTTTGGCAAAGGGTCATATTAGGCCCTCCGGTCGCAGTTGGTTTTGTCTTTGTAAAGAAAAAGGATGGATCGCTTAGACCTCGCTTGGATTTTCGAGAATTAAATCTCATTCAGTCCGTGATGCCTATCCCCTTCCTTTGATTTCTGACCTTTTTGATTAAGTTAGACTTAAGAGGGGCCTACAATCTGATCAGAATCAAGGAGGGGGATGAGTGGAAAACGGCCTTCAACACGCACGAGGGTCATTTAGAAAATCTGGTTAACGAACGTGCCAGCTGTGTTTCAGCAATTTGTCAATGACATTTTTCATCATTTGGTAGGTAGATTCATTGTAATTTATTTGGATGACATACTAATTTACTCCCTTGATCTGCAGACCCATCAGGATCATGTGAGACAGGTTTTGACGATACTTCGGGAGAATAAATTATATGTTAAGTTGGAGAAATGCGTGTTTTCTGTCCTGGAGCTTCCGTTTTTTGGATACCTGCTTTCTGGCTCTGGTTTTTGGATGGACCCCGAAAAGGTCCGGGCGCTTCTGGAATGGGACCAACCAGAGAATCAGAAAGCTTTGATGCGGTTTTTGGGGTTTACCAATTACTATAGAAAATTCATTTTGAACTACTCTACCATTGAAAAACCGCTGACCGATATGACCGATAGGAAGGGAGCCAACTGGTCTGTCTGGTCAGATGTGGCACTGTAGGCCTTTACAGCTATTAAGGAGTGTTTTGCGTCTGCTCCCATTCTGATGCAGCCTGATGTGTCTCAACCATTTGTGGTGGAGGTTGATGCATCAGAGGTGGGGGTTGGAGCAGTGTTCTCTAAGGGTCCATCGCCTGGCAAGTGGCATCCTTGTGCCTTCTTTTCTAAGAAACTCTCGGTCGCCGAGAGGAATTATGATGTAGGAGATAGGGAATTGCTGGCCATCAATTTGGCTTTTGAGGAATGACGTCACTGGTTGGAGGGGGTGTCTCATCGCGTTACTGTATATACTGATCATAAGAATTTGGCTTACTTGCAGTCCGCCAAGCGCCTAAATCGTAGACAGGCTAGATAGTCACTGTTCTTTACTACATTCAATTTTGTGGTTACTTTTCGCCCAGGGATTAAAAACGTCAAGGCAGATGCTTTGTCTCTGTAATGGAGACACCCCTTTGTACCGCTTTTCCTTCCTTTGAGGGATATCTGGCTTTCATTGTGTTGTAGACCCAATACTGGGGCTCCACATTTATTTTGCATATTACTGTTTCCCAGGGAGCTTTGCCCTTTGGATTGCTGTGTTGAGACTCTTGACTGAGGCTCCACGGTGTTTTTGTGGCTGGTCTCCCTGAGATCAGCTATTGTTTTGTTTGAGTAGTCTCCAAAGCATTGCTCCTGGTTAGCCAGAATCCTACTCCACACTGATGAGGGGCAACACCCCGAAACAGCTGTCTGTGGATGGATAACTGGCTTAGGTTTTCCCTGTCACATCCTAAAGCTTGTAAAAAAGCGGGATCTTGACATAGGGGCCACTTGATATGGTGGATTTGGTGATCTCTGTAATGGAGACACCCCTTTGCACCGGTTTTCCTTCCTTTGAGGGATATCTGGCTTTCATTGTGTTGTAGACCCAATACTGGTGCTCCACATTTATTTTGCATATTACTGTTTCCCAGGGAGCTTTGCCCTTTGGATTGCTGTGTTGAGACTCTTGACTGAGGCTCCACGGTGTTTTTGTGGCTGGTCTCCCTGAGATCAGCTATTGTTTTGTTTGAGGTGCTTTGTCTTGTAGTTTTCCCGGGGGAAATGTAGGAACCCCAAAAAATCTGGGGGGACAGCATTTTTGCTCGCCAGGTATATTCTTATTCAGTAAACTGCGAGTTGTTTATATCGTTAAATTTTAAATATGCAAAAGGAACAGTTCTTTGTTTATCATGTCACAGAAATTAACTAAACATTTGGCATATATTTCAGTTATTCCACTTAAAACTAGTGGTAATACTTTAAGTAATGCACTTTGCCTGATTTTAACAAAACAAAAGATCTTGTATAAATCCAATTAAATACCATAACTGTATAAATAGAACCAATATGCTCAAAAGATCTTGTGTAAATACAATTAAATACTATAACTATATAAATAGAAACAATTTTCTAACTGCAGACAGAGTGAGACCCTCCAAGCACCACAACCACTGCAGCGTACTTTAGCTAACTAGGTGCAAGGTACAGTTGTGTTCAAAATTATTCAACCCCCAATGCTGTAAAGGGTTTTAGGGAATTTAGTGTACATTTGTAATTGTGTTCAGAATGAAATCTTACAAGGACTTTTTAAAGAACCAAATTCAACTAAAATGACATCAATTGTTTTTGTAATACAGTATTAAATGTTTTTTTTGTGATTTCTTCATTGACACAATTATTCAACCCCTTAAAGACTACCACTCTTAAGAACAGAGGTTCATTCAAGTGTTTTCGATTAGGTATTGAAAACACCTGTGGATGTCAAAGAGCAGCAATCAAGCATAATAAGCACCAATTAGGCAGATTTAAAATGACTGTGATACTCAGCTCCTTCTAGACATTTACTGGTGTGTTTACAGACATGGTGAAGTCAGCAGAAAGAAGATGCTGACTTCGACTGCTGTGCGTTACCTGAAGCGCAAAGTGGAGAAAAGTCCCAGTGTGACTGCTGAGGAACTGAAAAAAGATTTGTCAGATGCGGGTACTGGAGTTTCAGCTCAGACAATAAGGCGCACACTGCGTAATGAAGGCCTCCATGCCAGAACTCCCAGGCGCACCCCCTTGCTGTCTCCAAAGAATAAGAAGAGTCGACTGCAGTATGCCAAAAGTCATGTGGACAAACCACAAAAGTTTTGGGATAGTGTTCTGTGGACTGATGAAACAAAATTAGAACTGTTTGGGCCCATGGATCAACGCTATGTTTGGAGGAGGAAGAACAAGGCCTATGAAGAAAAGAACACCTTGCCTACTGTGAAGCATGGCGGGGGGTCAATCATGCTTTGGGGCTGTTTTGCTTTTACAGGTACAGGGAAGCTTCAGCGTGTGCAAGGTACCATGAATTCTCTTCAATACCAAGAGATATTGGATGAAAATGTGATGCGGTCCGTCACAAACCTGAGGCTTGGGAGACGTTGGACCTTTCAACAGGACAATGATCCCAAGCATACCTCCAAGTCCACTAGAGCATGGTTGCAGATTAAAGGCTGGAACATTTTGAAGTGGCCATCGCAGTCACCAGACTCAAATCTGATTGAGAACCTCTGGTGGGACTCAAAGAAAGCAGTTGCAGCGCGCAAGCCTAAGAATGTGACTGAACTGGAGGCTTTTGCCCATGAAGAATGGGCAAAGATATACGTAGATCGCTGCAAGACACTTGTGTCAAGCTATGTTTCATGTTTAAAAGCTTTTATAACTGGAAAAGGATGTTGTACTAAGTACTAAGATTAAATGTCACTTGGGGGTTGAATAAAACTAAATAATGATGTGAGCACAGAAAAGACATTTGTGGTTATTTCATTATAAATATTATGTTATATTTGTCTGACTTACAAGTGCCTCTTTGATTTAATTGTAAACAAGATGACTGAATTGTTTAAAATCAATGTCAAACTGGCTAAAACACTCAATTTCAGTGGGGGTTGAATAATTTTGAACACAACTGTAGCTGTTCCTGTAAATGTGTGCCTGCCACTGCCAGCTCACACACTAAAGCTACAGTAGATGTGTGGTAATTGTGCACACATTCACAAGGCTGTTCCCTATCCAGCTGAGCTCAGTACACGGTACTCTGAGCGGAACAGGGAACTGTGCTGTTTACACTGACAGACCAGCTCCTGCAAGTAGTGGAAGCTGAAATGAATGGCGTGAGCATGCAGGCTTTCCCATATGATGTCAGTGAGCAGGAAGCTTAGGTGGAGGAATTAAAATTATATTTACAGGAACATTGCCCTAGCACCATAAGAACTAATGTAGGCTTTAATGGTTATAGTGCTGTATGAGAAGCATTATATATGACTGGACATCATTAATCATGATGATCTCAGCGAGGGTGGATCGTGCTGCATCAATTAGACTTAGTCTTGGTGATGGAAAAGGGTGAGTTTATTTTATTAATAAATATATTTATTTGCAATGGTTTAGTATTGTTTTTTTTATGGAACAAATAAGTACCCTCCATAAAGTTTCCTTTAAGCCAAATCTAAAGAACGCAAGTTTTTAAAATCCAAAAACTTTTTTGCGCCGATCACAACACATATGGCTTCGATGTCTACTTCATCCATTATGTCTCTATGGATGTTGCATATAGCAACATGGTTCAAACGTTTCTGGGTCATTGTGGACCTCAACCAGGTTTTTTTTTTTTTTTTTAAATCAAATTGTTTTTATTAAACAATTAAAATAGTAGACGTATCTGAAAGGGTATGATAATTTCAGTAATCAAATATGACACAATAGAATGAACTGTCGGACAAAATCATCACTTGGTGACAAAGCCAATCATTAAAAATTACAGCGTGCTCAACCAAGAGTAATCAGTGCCTAATACATACAGAAAATAAGATTTCGTTTTCAAATCACTATATGAGTATGCGACAACCATTCATTCCACAATTTCTCAAATTTCTGAGGACAACCTCTTTTCTTTACCACCTGCTGGGATGCGTCCAGGCGGCGGCAGGTTAGTTCCTCCTTGACGCGTCGGCGTGTCATCTCGCGAGAGGCGAGATTTGCTGTGAACGCGCGCGCGTTCACAGCAGTTCAAAGATCGCAAGTTATACTGCAGCCTGCCAGCGATGATCAATCGCTGGCAGGCTGTAGATGCGAAATAAATCGCATCAAAGAGGTATATCAGATGCTGTTTTGTTAACAGCGTCTGATATACCTGCTACCTGGTCCTCTGGTGGTCCCATTTGCTGGGATTAACCACCAGAGGACCAGGTAGCTATGTAAAGTAGCACCAAGCACCACACTACACCCCCCCCCACCCCCCTGTCACTTATTAACCGGACAAGAATAGGACATGTTCTATATTTTTGCAGAACGGAAGTGCAGACCCTGAAGTGCAGAGCCGCAATTCCGGATCCGAGCGGGACAAAGTCTGTCCCCATAGAAATAAATGGGTCCGCAATTCCGTTCCGCAAACAGAATTGCGGACGTGTGAATGAGGCATAAGGGTCCCTTATCACCGCCAGTTAGTTAGCTACTTGTTAGGTAGTTAGCGCCCAGTGCACCGCACCACAGTCACTGATTTTGTCAGAGATTTTTTCATCCACATTGATCGATGCGAATGAAAAAATCTGTGCCGTTCATTTTTATTTTTTTTCAGCCCAGAGGCTAAACGGAAAAAAAAAAACTCATTACCTGTATGCTCAATATAAGGAGAATAAGGAGAATAGCAGAAACTCCTAATGCTGGCCATACGTGTAATGATTGCGGAGACCCTCAAATGCCATGGCAGTACAAACACCTCACAAGTGACCCCATTTTAGAAAGAAGGCACCCCAAGGTATTCCGTGAGGTGTATCGTGAGTTCATGTAAAATTTTATTTTTTGTCACAAGTTAGTGGAAATATGAGACTTTGTAAAAAAAAAAAAAAAAATCAATTTCCGCTAACTTGTGCCAAAATGTTTTTTTTCTGTGAACTCGCCATGCAACTCACGGAATACCTTGGGGTGTCTTCTTTCCAAAATGGGGTCACATGTGGGGTATTTATACTGCCCTGGCATTTTAGGGGTCCTAAAGCGTGAGAATCCAAATGCGTAAAAAATGCCCTGTGAAATCCTAAAGGTACTCATGGGAATTTGGGGCCCTTTGCGCAATTTGGCTGCAAAAAAGTGGCACACATGTGGTATCGCCCTACTCAGGAGTACGCCACAAAACACATTGCCCTAATTCTCCCGAGTACGGCGAGTTCTTGTTAATCAGGTTCAGCACCTCATCCCAATATCTCCCTATCACAGAGCAAGACCATATCATATGCAACAGGTCCGCTCCCTCCTCAAAACATTTAGGACACTTATCGTCAGACCTAACATCAACCTTCCGCAAAAATACCGACGTTTTGTTGTGACAATTTATCCTGCTCACTCAGGGACACTTTGGGAACCGCCTCTAATATATCCACCCACTGATCCCTGGAGATTGGGCCTAGATCACCCTCCCATTTCCTCATCTGCATCAACGGGTGTCCCTCTTAAAAAATGTCTAACAGAAGAGCATATACTTGCGAGATCAATCCTCTTTTTCCCCCTTTCGGCAGAATGAGTTTATATATCACATTATAGCTTAGCTATAGTGCATCTTTTCCTCACTGTAACATCATAGGCATGCCGTAGTTGGAGATACTGATAAACCAGGCCTGTGGAATATGTAAGTCTTGTTGCAGCCCCTGAAAAGATTTAAACACTGTACCTTCCAACAATTGACCTATCCTCCGCACCCCAAGAGACTCCCAGTTCCGAAATCCTGTCAAGGACAGAAACTCCGGCAGTAAGCTGTTATTCCATATTGGGGAAAACTCTCCTATTCCACCCCCACCCCTCAGCTGTTTGACCTTCGCCCACACCTTCTTCATTAGCTCAATAAGCAGGGTCTTCTCCCTTCCCACATGCATGCCTGCCCCCTCCAGTATACACATAAGGTCCTGACTGCCCAACCAGTGCTGTAGTATCTTACCCGTCATATCTAGGAGGTGACATTCCATCCAGCTCCTGAAGTGCTGGCACTGAGACGCCAGAAAGTAAATCCATGCATTGGGAGCAGCCAAGCCTCCTTCTGTCTTGGGGTACTGCAACATCTCCAACTTGATCCTCGCTTGACTACATTTCCAGATAAGGTCCCTGAACAGAGAATGTATTCTCCTAAACCTGTCTAAGGGTATCCATACCGGGGCATTATTAAGGACATAGAGTAGCTGAGGCATCATTACTATTTTTAAGAGATTCACCCTACCCACTACGGACAAGAAAAGTCTACACCAAGTCCACACCTTAAGTCTGAAGGCGGCAAGTAATGGGGCCAAATTCAATTCCTTAAAGTCCGACACCCTAGGCGTTATATAAAGCCCCAAGTATTTGAATTTGTCCACCCAGGGCACAATACTGCCTACCGAGTCAGCTGACAGAGCCTGACCTTCTACCGGCATCAGGGCAGACTGTTTCCAATTAATAGTGAGCCCAGAGTAACCCTCGAACCGATCTAGTATATACATGGCTGCAGCCAGGGATGCCCCCGTGTCACCCAGAAACAGCAAAGTGTCATCTGCATACATAGCCACTTTGTTCTGTACCATACCATATCTGAACCCCACAATATAAGGCGACAGGCGTACTAGAGCCGCTAATGGTTCGATGGCCAAGCCAAATAACAAGGGCGACAGTGGGCATCCCTGCCTGGTGCCCCTGGCCAAAGTAAAACTGTCTCACAGCCCCCCATTTGCTCTAATGCCTGCCCTAGGGTTTGAATATAGCACCTGCACCCATTGGATAAACCGTGGACCAAAGCCCATGGCCCTCAGGGTCCCCCACAGAAAGCTCCATTCTACATTATAAAACGCCTTTGCGGCGTCAAGCGTTAGTAAGGCGCTGTCACCACAATTATCTGCTGGAAGATTCAAACTGGCATACAGTCTACGGATATTTATAGCAGTTGACTTCCCCAGCATGAAGCCTGTCTGATCCGGGTGCACAAGGGTCAGAATCACGCTAGACAACCTGTTCGCCAGCACCTTTGCCAGGAGCTTTACGTCCGCTGTCAAAAGCGATATCGGTCTATAGGAGTCCGGCAGTTTGGGATCTTTACCAGACTTTGGTAGGACTACGATAATAGCCTCCTGCATAGAAGGGGGTAGCGAACCCGTTTCCAGTGAGTGTGCAAACAACTTAAGCAATTCAGGGAGTGAAACCCCCTGCAGCTTTTTATAAACCTCCACCGGCAAGACATCAGCTCCCGGTGCCTTACCATTCGCCATGTCCCCAAGTGCTGCCTCCAATTCCTCCAGCGAGATCGGCTCCTCTAGCTTCTCCCTATGCGCATCTGACAACACCGACAACTGCGCCTCCACTAGAAAGGCAGTTAGAGCGTCCCAGGAGTTAGAGACAGTGGATGCGTACAGGGAGAAACATAAAAATCTTTGAGTATATCCAATATCCCCTTAGTATCCTGCCTAAGAGTCCCTGTCCTATCTCTCAGTTCCGGTATACAGGAAGATCCACTCTGAGCCCGAGAAACAACTGACAGTAAATGGCCTACCTTTTCACCCTTCCCAAAAGATCGTTGTCTATAGAAACTATGCTTGCGCTCTGCGGCTTGCATCAAGTGACTTCTCAACTGCTCCTGAGCCACTGCCAGAGCCTCACTGTTAACTAAGGAAGGGGACCTACCAAAAGACCGTTCAGCCTCCACCACCAATACATGCGTTTTTACATCTGCTTCTCTAGACTTATATTTTCGCTTACTAATCTCTTTTATCAAAAAGCCCCTTAAGAATGCTTTCATAGCATCCCAGATTCCCTAAATAGAAGCCGTTCCTTCGTTAATAGCAAAGTATTCCCTAACCGCCAAAGAGACCTCTGACAGGTCGCCCAGTACATTCAACCAGTGCGAGTTACACCTCCACAGCCGCGGTCCCTGCCTGAGCGCCCCAAAATTCAAATCCACCTGCAACAAGGAATGATCAGACAGCGACCGAGGGTGGTAGGCAACATCTTGAATCAGTGACAACATAGCGTCATTGACAAGCGCCAGATCTATTCGCGACAGAGAATGGTGCGTAGCAGATCTGCATAAATATTCGCGCCGAACAGGGTTGCGCACTCTCCACACGTCTAGCATCCCAGTTCCATTCATAATATTCTTTAGAGCTGTACTCCCCGGCGATCCACCGGACCCCACCACCCGGCATCTGTCCAGGCAATTATCTGGTATGCAGTTAAAATCCCCTACTAATAGCCATGGTATTCCAAGGAAGTCCGCCACAAAGATCATAATTGATCATCAAAGGTGAACAAATGGAGGAGGTACATACACCGTCACCAACACCACTTGGAGCCCATCTATCCTACACACAATACAAACAAATCTGCCGTCCGCATCCACACATTGTTGAACATGTTTATACCTAATACTCTTATGCACTAACACACACACTCCTCTAGAATGTGAGGACAAAACAGCGTGTACCGCATGCCCCACCCATGGTTTTTTCAGCCACTGCACAGAATCTCTAGTCAAATGTGTTTTCTGCAGGCAACAAATAGCAGGCTGGAAATGCCTCAAGTAGTGAAAAATACAATGTCGTTTTTTTGCATCAGCCATACCTCTCACATTCCAGCTCAGAACTTTAATCACCTGTGTCATGGTAAAATATCCGTACATAACCACCTCGCATACCCCATTCAAGCCACAGCCACCCAGGGTTTGCGCCGTCCGACATACAATCAAACACCACCCTACAGCCCCCCCCCTCATCCATAGCATGAAAAGAAACACTCAATTCCAACATCCCATACCTGAAACCCATAAACGGGGCAATCCCATGTCAACTTGCCCACCGATAAACAGCAAACTTCACTGAACAAAGTAACACATTCCCTCCAAGAGAAATATCTATCCTCTACAGGGAAACACATTGTAGCCCCCGAGCTGCCCACTCCCACCGCAAATACTACTATGTGGTAGCGTTATACAATACACATCTTAACTGGTGTAACATAAAATGTTATCAAAATGCAGACTAAAATATAGCCTAAACCAGAGTGCAGAACTGTTGCCTTCAAGTGTCCAGGACCCCGTCCCTCAGTTGCCGTTCGTGGACGTCCAGCCACTGCGCCGCTTCATCTGGGTCCTCAAAAAACCTGGTGGATCCCAACGCCGCCACTCGCAGCTTGGCAGGAAACAGCATGGCATATGAAACCTGTAGCCCTCTGAGCCTCTTCTTCACATCCATAAATCGACTCCTCCTCCGTTGCACTTCATTCAAGTAATCCGGGAAGATGGAGACTTTAACACGATTCAAGACCATTTCCTCATTATCTCTGGACTGACGGAGAATAGTGTCTCTGTCTTTAAAGTGTAAAATCTTCGCAAGGATAGGACGAGGAGGTCTGCCTGGTGGAAGCGGCCGCATGGGCACTCTGTGCGCCCGCTCCACTGCATATAAGGAAGACAGGCCTTTATCATGAAACAACTGGTACAACCATTTCTCAATAAATTCAGTAGCATTCGATCCCTCCGTCTTCTCAGGCACCTCCACAATGTGTAAATTATTCCTGCGGGATCTGTTTTCTAGATCATCCGTTTTAGCATACAAAACAACAATATCCTTTGTAGTCGTCTTGGACGCCATTTGCAAAGGCTGCACTCCATCCTCCAGTGAGGACATCCTCTTCTCAAGCTCTGAGGTGCGCTCTGAGATTTTATGCAAATCATGCTTGATAATGGATACATCAGATCGCAAACTGCCGACCTGTACAGTGAGTACCTTGAGGGTGCTGTTACAGCTCACCACAGCCGCCATAATATCTTTCAAAGTGGGCTCCTCTGTACTTGTGGCATGAGGGCCCTCCGTTCCCTTTCCAGGGCTTGCAGGAGCAGACACAGGCATATTAGCTTCCCTCGAGCCTTCACCATCTGAGGAACCATCTTCCTGGTCAGAGGAGGTAAGTACCTCTGTCCATTTGTCCTTAGACCAGTCGCCCACTCCACCTTCCACACGTGCGAACTTGCTGAGCTTGGCTGCTGCGCTCCGACTCTCCACCTCCTGCTGCGCCATCACCTCTCCACCATCGGCGCCATGTTGGCCAGCGTCTGCTCTGTCTTGTCTCACAGCTCTGTTCACCTTCTTCGGCATTTTCCTGCACCCCAAATCAGCACAGTGGGTTCCGGACACTTCCCACACCAGGTAAGATCGTTAAATGAGCCACAGGTAGCGCTACCAGGAAGTTTTGTCAGAATACCGGCAGGAGCAAAGAGCGGCGCGTCTCACTCCATGCGATGGCAGGCCATGCCCCCCCCCCCCTACGCAGTGCACTAAAACTTCTCTCAGCTTCACAGAAAGAAGCAGGAATAGTTAATAGGATTCTGAAAAAAAATTCTACTTGAGAGAAAAAGCATCTTTCTCTGGCAGGCATCTTTCGCAAAATATCTACAACTTCAGAGACTGAAGTGTACTTGTAAACACTTGACAAGGTGGTTATCTGGGCAGATAGAAGATGATATTCAATCTCTGGATACTGGGGAAGAACTTCACTAGCTTGTCCTGTCAACAGATAATGTTCCAGTTTTTCATATACAAGTAAGCCCTCTTGGTCAAAGCTGCCGACCGCGATCATTGTACCCCGCAGATGCCGTGAACAATCCTGAAAGTAAAACTTTCGGCAGCGCTCCGGCTCCCCCTAGTGGCGATCGGGAGAATCGGAGCGCTGTAAGGGATAGCCTCAAGCCTTTCATTCAGCTTAAGGCTATCACTTACTATTTCCTATGGAGCCCTTGTTAGCAATAGGGCTTCATAGGAAAGTAGTAAAATGCTCATAAACTCCAATACAAGTGTATTGGAGTTTATGATAGAAGCAATCAGGTAACTGATTTATATAGGTCCCTATGGGATCTATATAAAAGTGTAAATAAATAAATAAATAAATAAAAAAAAACTAAAAATTTAAATCACCCCCCTTTCCCCAAAATTAAAATAAAATAATAAAAAAAAAAAAATAAATACACATCATGGGTGTCGCAATGTGTGAAAACGCCCATAGTATAAAAATATATTTCCCATACGGTAAACAGAAAAACGGAAAAAAGCGCCCAAATGGCCGATTTGCCGTTTTTGGACGCTTCATTTCCTCAAAAAAAATTAAATAAAAAGCGATCAAAAAGTCCTACACACCCCATAATGGTATCAAATAAAAGTTAAGATTGCCCCGCAAAAAATAAGCCCCCATACAACGCCATACACTTATTTACAAATACGTTATAACGGTCAAAACATGGCGACAAAAAAAAAAAAATTTTTTTCCCACTTTTGAATTTTTTTTCACTATCAAAACGCAAGAAAAGCTATACATATTGGGTATCACCGGATTTGTACTGACCTGTAGAATAAAACTAAATGGTCAGTTTTATCGCAAATCAAACGTCGTAATTTATAAACCCGTAAAACTGTGGTGAAATGGCTTTTTTTTTGCAATTTCACCCCATTTGGAATTTTTTTCCCGCTTCCCACTACACCGTATGCATTATTAAATGATGGCGTTGGAAAGTACAACTTGTCCCGCAAAAAATAAGCCCTCATATGGCCATGTGAACGGAAAAATAAAAAAGTTATGGCTCTTGGAAGGCATAGAGCGCAAAACGAAAACGCAAAAATGAAAAAACCCTGTGTCCTTAAAGGGCTTCTGTCACCCCCCTTAACCCATTTTTCACTAGCTGACATTAGCTATTTGCTAATGTCAGCTGAGTTGAAATATATATTTTTTACCTTATCTGAAGCTGGCAATTCTGTTAAAAAGGCACTTTTATAATATTCAAATCATCTTCGCTACCAGCAAGTTGGGCGTATACTTGCTGGTAGCCGCCGCATCTAGATGAGTTATGCACGCCCCCTTCCTCGTTTGATAGACAGGGCCAGCGCTTTCTCCTCCTCGCACTGGCCCTGTCTGAAGATGAAATCCGCGCCTGCGCCGTACCGCTCAGTAGTCGGCGCAGGCGCTCTGAGTGAAGGACGCGAGCTTTGCCGCTCCGTCCTCAGTGCGCCTGCGCCGATTACGTCACCGCTACACCCGCTTCCCTTCCGGGTGTAGCGGTGGCGTATCGGCGCAGGCGCACTGAGGACGGAGCGGCAAAGCTCGCGTCCATCACTCAGAGAGCCTGCGCCGACTACTGAGCGGTACGGCGCAGGCGCGGGATTTCATCTTCAGACAGGGCCAGTGCGAGGAGGAGAAAGCGCTGGCCCTGTCTATCAAACGAGGAAGGGGGCGTGCATAACTCATCTAGATGCGGCGGCTACAGCAAGTATACGCCCAACTTGCTGGTAGCGAAGATGATTTGAATATTATAAAAGTGCCTTTTTAACAGAATTGCCAGCTTCAGATAAGGTAAAAAATATATATTTCAACTCAGCTGACATTAGCATTTGTCTGATGAAGGGCATGATTCTGTAAGCCCGAAACGCGTCACCTTGTGTGTACTCTGACATTGTCCGTGGATTTTACGTATACAAGAAATCAATAAAGGAATCGGTTTTAAGGAAAGCTGGATTGGATTTTTTTCTATGAATATACCGCAAGGACCTGGTTCGGGTCTCTCATCCGTGCTTCCAGAGCTAAAGGGTGGAGGTGAGCGCTGCAGCAATTTGTTTGTATGAATATATATATATATATATATAATTTACTTACAGTTCTGAAGACTCAGGGGTGCTGGCTGGCTTGGCTTCAGGGGTGCTGGCTGGCTTGGCCGGGCAGAAGGAGTGTGGGAGACTGGGCTCTGGGCAGCTGGACTCCGGGCTGGAAGTGGGCACAATAAGAAAAAAATATTTTTCATTACACCTCAGGTCAGACCACCAATCAGACCTCCAATGTTAATCAAACCTCAGCTAACAGCCCCAATAAGATGCCCAATGTTAATAAGACCTCAGATCACACCTTAGCTCAGACCCCAATATGGATAACCCCCGATCAGACCTCAGATAAGAGCCCCATGCCTCATAGCAGTCCCCAGTGCCTCTCCAGCAGCCCCCAGTGCCTCTCATCAGCCCCCCAGTGCCTCTTATAACCACCCCATTTTGTGCCAGTAATAACAGGCTCCCCTTTATGTGCCAGTAATAACAGCCCCCCCCCAATCATGTGCCAGTAATAACAGCTCCCCCCAACCATGTGCCAGTAATAACAGCCCCCCCATCATGTGCTAGTAATAACAGGGCCCCCCCATTATGTGCCAGTAATAACAGGCCCCCCCCCCCATTATGTGCCAGTAATAACAGGGCCCGGCCCCCCCAATCATGCTGAAGTAAAAGTATTGTATATATTTAAAAAAAATTAACACTTATACTTACCTCTTTGGCAGCGATGCCCATGCATGTGAGACGATCCTTCGGGAGAATAAATTATATGTTAAGTTGGAGAAATGTGTGTTTTCTTTTCTGGAGCTTTCGTTTTCTGGATACTTGCTTTCTGGCTCTGGTTTTCGGATGGACCCCGAAAAGTTCCGGGCGCTTCTGGAATGGGACCAACCAGAGAATCAGAAAGCTTTGATGCGGTTTTTGGGGTTTTGGGGTTTACCAATTATAGAAAAATCATTTTAAAGTACTCTACCATTGTAAAACCGCTGACCGATATGACTAGGAAAGGGCGCCGACTGCTCTGTCTGGTCAGATGAGGCACTGTAGGCCTTTACAGCTATTAAGGAGTGTTTTGTGTCTGCTCCCATTCTGATGCAGCCTGATGTGTCTCAACCGTTTGTGGTGGAGGATGATGCATCAGAGGTGGGGGTTGGAGCAGTGCTGTCTCAGGGTCCATCGCCTGGCAAGTGGCGTCCTTGTGCCTTCTGTTCCAAGAAACTCTCGGTCGCCGAGAGGAATTATGATGTAGGAGATGTAGGGAATTGCTGGCCATCAATTTGGCTTTTGAGGAATGGCGTCACTGTTTGGAGGGGGCGTCTCATCCCGTTACTGTATATACTGATCGTAAGAATTTGGCTTACTTGCAGTCCGCCAAGCGCCTAAATCCTAGACAGGCTAGATAGTCACTGTTCTTTACTACATTCAATTTTGTGGATACTTTTCGCCCAGGGATTAAAAACGTCAAGGCAGATGCTTTGTCTCGTAGTTTTCCCGGGGGAAGTTATTCGGAGGATCCTGCTCCGATTTTGGCTGATGGGGTGGTTGTCTCCGCTCTGTACCCCGAGTTGGGGATGGAGGTGTTGGAAGCCCAGGAGGCGGCTCCTGATTCTTGTCCCCCAGGGAGGTTGTTTGTCCTTCTAGACTGCGATACAAAGTATTCAAGGAACATCACGATACAGTCCTTGCTGGACACCCTGGTGGCAATTCCACCTTTGATCTTATTTCTCAGAGGTTCTGGTGGCCCGGATTACGTAAGAGTATTGAGGATAACTTGGCAGCTTGTGAGACCTGTGCACGTTTTAGCAAGATGGCTCACTTTGTATCGTTAGCTAGTCTGCCCAATGCTAAGACTCTTGCTCAGGTTTTTGTTGATAACATCGTGAAATTACATGGTATTCCCTCGGATGTGGTTTCTGATAGGGGTACTCAGTTTGTTTCCAGGTTTTGGAGGGCGTTCTGCTCTCGTCTTGGCATTTGACTTTCGTTTTCTTCTGCTTTTCATCCGCAGTCGAATGGGCAGACAGTGCGTACTAACCAAAACCTGGAGACCTACTTGAGGTGTTTTGTGGCTGAGATCCAGGAGGACTGGTTCTCATTCCTATCTCTACTAGAGTTTGCCTTGAATAACCGTAAGCAGGAGTCCACGGGTAAGTTGCCATTTTTTGGCACATGCGGTTTTCATCCTCAGTTTGGAAACTTTTTCTGGGACTGGTTCCTCTGGGATGCCAGAGGAGGAGAGATTCTCTTCTCTGCCTTGTCTTCTATCTGGCGGGGCATCCAGGGAAATTTAGAGAAGATGGGTGAGAGGTATAAGTGAATGGCTGACAGAAGACATGTGACTGGTCCGGACCTGTGTGTGGGTGGTCTGGTGTGGTTATCTAGGTCCAAGATTTATTGGACCTTACAAAATATCTGCGGTTGTCAATCCAGTTGCGTTTCGTTTGGATCTTCCAAAGACCTGGAAGATCCATGATGTGTTCCATAGGTTTACTTAAGAAATATGTGAGACCAGTGGAACCATCGCCATTGCCTCCTCCCCCTGTTCTGGTTGATGGTAACTTTGAGTTTGAAATCTCTAGGGTTCTTGACTCGGGTGTTCTTTGGGGTTCCCTTCAGTACTTGGTACACTGGAGTGGATTCAGTCCCGAGGAGAGGACATGGGTCCCGGTTGTGGATGTTAATGCCAGCCAACTGGTGAGGGCCTTTCACAGGTCCCACCTAGATAAAGTTGGTCCTGGGTGTCCGGAGGTCACCCGTAAAAGGGGGGGTACTGTCATGCCCTGCTCTAGTGAGGTGCGGAGGTCTGTCAGGTTGGCAGCACGTGTGTAGTGTTTTCTGTTTACTTGGAGTGAGCTGTACCTGCCTCCATTCAGGTGCACTGGATGGGGTCGTTTGTGTGAGTTGAAATCACCCAGTGTCCTTTGCGGGTTAAAGCTTCTCTCTCACTCTGAGGAAAGGTGGATGGCTGATTCTGCTCTGCTTCAAACATAAGTGTGTTTTTGGTTTCCATTTGTGTACTGTCTAGGCTGTTAATTAGACAGCAGGCTACCTTTTTTTCCCCTTGTCCACTATCTCAGGGACTATAGTGTTAATTCAGTCTTAGGCATGGGGGCACGTTTATTCCCACCTTTGGGGTCTAAACGTGGGCACAGCAGTCTAGGGTCAGCTGATAGGATCTTGTCAGGAGGTGACCATTATCCCCAGCTTTTGCCTAGACGCTTGTTTGTTGTTTCTTGTGTGTCTATTGTATCTTGTACCCTTCCCGGTGTGACACTACGGTGGTGGTGGTGTATTTGGGGGTGCACACAGCAGAGAGTGAGGAGGATGCAGATACAGAGGATGAGGAGGGTACAGAATCGGAAGGGTGAGTGAGCCAGTCAACCAACTCTGGTGCATCCTTTGACGTAATCGCACACACCTTCTCCAACTTCCCACTTAGGTTCCGGTCTGGTGCACCTGCCCGACCCTACCACCCCTGCAGAACCAATATTTGATGGAAGCAGGTATATCACACCCCTCAATCAGTATTTTGTGGAAGCAGGTATATAGAACCCCTTAATCAATATTTGGTGGAAGCAGTTATATCGCACCCCTCAATCAGTATTTTGTGGAAACAGGTATATAGAACCCCTGAATCAATATTTGGTGGAAGCAGGTATATTGCACCCCTCAATCAGTATTTTGTGGAAGCAGGTATATTGCACCCCTTAATATTTGGTGGAAGCAGGTATATCGCACCACTCAATCTGTATTTTGTGGAAGCAGGTATATCAAAACCCTTCATCAGTATTTTGTGGAAGCAGGTATATCGCACCCCTTAATCTATATTTTGTGGAAGCACTTGTTCTGCGTTTTTGACCCGCAAGTTCCGCAACTGATTTTTTCTCACAATCACTGATGAAAATCACTGGTCAAACACTAACCAAACACTGTGTGAAAGTGGCCTTCAGGCTCATTTACACCAACGCTTTCTGCCCGTGCTGTGCATTGGGGACCGCACACTGCAGTCCCTAATGCACGGGCACCGTCCATGTAGCCGGCACTGACGGATGCAAATCCATTCAACTTCAATGGGTCCGCGATCCGTTTGCACCACAAAAAAATAGAGCATGCTCTATTATTTTGTGGTACAAAGGCACAGACCGAAATGCCAAGGAAGCACTCTGTGGTGCTTCAGTGGCCTTCCGCTCCATGCCTCTGCTCTGTATCTTCCAGATCGCGGACCCATTCAAGTGTTTGCAGGCACGACCGTCACAGGTTTGTGTGCATGAGCCCTTAGTCTGCATTTTAGTATGCAGCAGTGTTAGCCCCCTTTCACACGAGCGAGTTTTCAGCATGCGTGCAAGCGTGATGTGAAAGCATAGCACCCGCACTAAATCCTGACCCATTCATTTCAATGGGTCTGTGTAGATGAGCGTTGTTTTTCACGCATCACTTCTGCGTTGCGTGAAAATCGCAGCATGTTCTATATTCTGCTTTTTTCACGCATGTGATAAAAAAACTGATGGTTTACAAACAACATTTCCTAGCAACCATCAGTGAAAAACACATTGCATCCGCATTTGCTTGCGGATGCAATGCGTTTTTCACGCAGCCCCATTCACTTTTATGGGGCCAGGGCTGCGTGAAAAACGCATTGGATCCGCAAGCAAGTGCAGATGCAATGCGTTTTTCATTAATGGTTGCTAGGAGATGTTGTTTGTAAACCTTCCGTTTTTTTATCACGAGCATGAAAAACGCACTGCACCTGCGCGGAAAAAACTGAACAACTAAACGGATTCGCAGACAAAACTGACTGAACTTGATTGCAAAATGGTGCCAGTTTCCCTGAACGCACCCTGAACTAATCCGTATCGTTCGTGGGGAAAGAGGCCTTAGGGGCGTCATGCCTGGAGAGTAGCAGTATTATTAGTGACCAGGGAAGCTTCTTGTTTACTTCTCCAGCTGCTCACATAAAAAGCGTGTGAAGTCTTTGTTTTTGTTTTTTTTTTTTTTTTTTTTTTTTTTATTATACAAGTAAAGTGGAGTTTATCAAAGACAAATTTTACATTATTTCACATATCAACTCGTAAGGTACAGGAATTTTGGGATTTTTAATTGTAAAGTGTTTTACTATGAATAAGTGATCATCCATAGTGATGAGCGGGAGGTGCCATATTCGATTTCGCGATATTTCGCGAATATTCGATTGAATATTCGTCATATATTCGTCGAAATCGAATATTCGTCATGATTTTATATATTGCGAATTTTACGCGAATATATATTCGCGTCGCGAATGAAACTTAGATCTGAGTTCCTAATGGTTAAATTGTATTGCTAGAATTGACAAAGATAACGAATATCTCACGAATATAGCACTATATTCTCAATCTTCGTTATATTCTAGCAATACAACCATTAGGAACTCAGATCTAAGTTTAATTCGCAATGCGATTAATACAGGTTATATTAATCGCATTGCGAATGAAACTTAGAGCTGGGTTCCTATTCTCAATCTTCTTTTATTCTAGCAATACAACCATTAGGAACCCAGCTCTAAGTTTCATTCCCAATGCGATTAATATAACCTGTATTAATCGCATTGCGATTACAACTTAGATCTGAGTTCCTAATGGTTGTATTGCTAGAATACAACGAAGATTGAGAATATAGTGCTATATTCGTGAATTCGAGATATTCTCAATCTTCGTTCTATTCTAGCAATACATCCATTAGGAACTTAGCTCTAAGATCAGTTCGCAATGCGATTATATGTTCGCCTCGCGAATGAAACTTAGAGCTGACCGAGTTCCTAATGGTTGTATTGCTGGAATATAACGAAGATTGAGAATATAGTGCTATATTCGTGAATTCGAGATATTCTCAATCTTCGTTCTATTCCAGCAATACAACCATTAGGAACTCAGCTCTAAGTTTTATTCGCGAGGCGAACATATACTCGCATTGCGAATTGATCTTAGAGCTAAGTTCCTAATGGATGTATATTGCTAGAATAGAACGAAGATTGAGAATATCTCGAATTCACGAATATAGCACTATATTCTCAATCTTCATTCTATTCCAGCAATACAACCATTAGGAACTCAGCTCTAAGTTTTATTCGCGAGGCGAACATATACTCGCATTGCGAATTGATCTTAGAGCTAAGTTCCTAATGGATGTATTGCTAGAATAGAACGAAGATTGAGAATATCTCGAATTCACGAATATAGCACTATATTCTCAATCTTCGTTATATTCCAGCAATACAACCATTAGGAACTCGGTCAGCTCTAAGTTTCATTCGCGAGGCGAACATATAATCGCATTGCGAATTGATCTTAGAGCTAAGTTCCTAATGGTTGTATTGCTAGAATAGAATGAATATTGCAATGCGAATAATTCAGGTTATATTAATCGCATTGCGATTACAACTTAGTCAAATTTGTGAGATCGTGATTCTCACATCCGACAGTACACTTTAGCATGGAGGCGTTCCCATGCACATGGGAAGTCAGCAGAAGCGGCAACGGGCAATGACTGAAGCGGGCAGGGAGCCAGGAATCCTCCGGACAGGTAAGAACAGCTTTTGGGAAGTGGGAACTGGGAAGACAACCAGAGAGCAACAAGAATTAACAACTAAAAAAAAACAAAAAAACGAATATTCGAAATTGCGAATATATAGCGATATATTCGCAATATTCGCGAATTATCGAAGTTGCGATATTCGCGATAAAAATTCGAAATTCGAATATTCGCGCTCAACACTAATCATCCAATGTTCTCCCCAATATTTTCATACTGAATATACTGTAGATTGATACTGACAGGGGTATAGCTATAGGGGGTGCAGAGGTAGCAGTTGCTACCGAGGCCCAGGAGCCTGAGGGAGTCCAAAGACCCTTGTGCCACATAAGAAAACACCACTATTATAGAAAGTGCATGCAGGTCATGTTACACCTGTGGCAGGAGGAAAGGATTTAGGTCAAGAATTTGGCACGAAGGGGGGTGCTGTTTCAATTTTTGCCTCAGGCAGCACAAAGGCTATGTGCTTCCCTGCCCCTGGCCACAAAGCATTGAGGGAAGGGGTACCCAAGCTGAACTCCTGCACCAGGGCCAATGAGCCTTTAGCTAGGCCCCTGGATACTGACATGAACCCTGTGCCATTAAAACTGTTATCTTCATGGAAAATCCCTTTTTGCTATAAGGTTCTTCAGTAAAGAAGCTGATCACAGGGTATATTGACGCTGGGGCCTGAAGTAATCAGCTATAAGGCCCCTTTCACATCAGCGTTTTTGCTTTCCGTTCTAGAGTTCCGTTCTCGGGGCTCTAGGACGGAAAGATACTGATCAGGATTATCCCAATGCATTCTGAATGGAGAGAAATCCGTTCAGGATGCATCAGGATGTCTTCAGTTCAGTACTGACACGTTTTTTGGCCAGAGCAAAATCCGCAGCATGCTGCGGATTTTCCTCCGGCCAAAAATCCTGAAGACATGCCGCAAGGACGGATCCAGAATTAATGCCCATTGAAAAGCATTAATCCGGATCCGATTTTAAGCTAAACGTCATTTCAGCGCATCGCCGGATCCGACGTTTAGCCTCAATGAATGGTAACTATGGCAGCCAGGACGCTACTAAAGTCCCGGCTGCCATGGAAAAGCAGCAGGGAGCCGGGGGAGAAGCTATTTACCTTCCGTGTGGCGGCCGGGGCGCTCCTCGATGATGTCACCGGGTCCCTGTGTTGCATGGTTTACATAGCTTTGCTATGTGAGCAATGCGCCGTATGGATCGTACGGCGCATTGCTCACGTAGCATAGCTATGTGATCCATGAGATGCAGGGACCCGGTGACGTCATCGAGGAGCGCCCCGGCCGCCGCACGGAATGTATGTAGCTTCTCCCCCGGTTCCCCGCTTCTTTTCCATGGCAGCCGGGACTTTAGTAGCGTCCTGGCTGCCATGGTTACCTGAAAGCATATTGAAGACTGATCAGTCTTCAATATGCTTTCAGTTGTCTTGCGTTGTGACGGATCTGGCGGGCATTTCCGGCGACGGAAGTGCACGCCGGATCCTCACAACGCAAATGTGAAAGAGGCCAAATCTGTGTCAAAGGAAGCATTTCATAATTAGCAATAGGGGTTATTTACTAAGGCCTATTGCACATGAACGTGTGCGCCCCGTACCCGTATTGCGGACCGCATTTGCGGATCCACAATACACGGGCACCATTCCGTGGCCATTTCGCATCACGGATGCGGACCCATTCATTTCAATTGGTCCTCAAATCCGGAGATGCGGAACGGTGCGGAATGAAATGACGGAACGGAACACTACGGAAGCACTACGGAGTGCTTCCGCGGGGTTCCGTTCCGTACTTCCGTCCCGCAAAAAGATAGAACATGTCCTATCTTTTTGCGGAACGGGCAGATCGCGGACCGAATGGGTCCGCGATCCGCTGCCCCACGGCCGGTGCCCGAGCATTGCGGGCCGCAATTTTCGGCCCGCAGCACGGGCACGGGGTGCACACGTTCGTGTGCAAGAGGCCTAACAGTCCTTATGCCAGTTTTAGGCATTTTTATGCTGCCTCCACACAGGAGAGTGGTGGGGCAGTGTGGGGAGTGGCAGAGGCCAAGCCATCAGCTCCAGCAAATAGACAAACAATTATGGAAGGAAACTGGCGTAAATGGTGATTGAAATCTTTTCCTATTAGTAGCTGGAGTATATTTCACTCCTGGTGCACAGACTTGAAGAAGATGCGCCTAACTTTTGATGAGGTCGGCCTTTGTCATAAATTCAGTACACCTTCCGGCAGTGCAGGGGATATCAAAGACTGGTGTAAAACGCTGTTCTTTGATAAATGTCCACCAATGAGTTTTTCATATAATGGGGTCCTCTGAAGCCAGAGATGGGGTCATTTATCAAACTGGCATAAAGTAGAACTGGCTTAGTTTCCCATAGCAAACAATCAGATTTCACCTTTTATTTTTGCCAGCTACTTTGGAACATAAAAAGGTCGAACCTGATTGGTTGCTATGGGCAACTAAGGGTACTTTCACACTTGCGGCAGAGTGATCCGGCAAGCAGTTCCGTCGCCGGAACTGCTTGCTGGATCCGTCAATCTGCATGCAAACGGAAAGCACTTGAAGACCGTCTTACAAATGCTTGCAAGAACGGATCCGCAGACCAGAAGGACGGATCTAGTATTGCGGTATTTTGAATGCCGGATCCAGCACTAATTCATTCCTATGTGAAAAAATGCCGGCAAGTGTTCCGGAGTTTTGGACGGAGATAAAACTGCAGCATGCTGCGGTATTATGGGTCCTTTCACACTGGCGTTTCAGGATCATCCCCATGCATTCTGAATGGAGAGAAATCCGTTCAGGATGCATCAGGATGTTTTCAGTTCAGGACCGGAACGTTTTTTGGACGCAGCAAATACCGCAGCATGCTGCACTTTTTGTTCCGTCCAAAAATACGGAACACTTGCCGCAAGGCCGGATTCGTAATTTATGCCCATTGAAAGGCATTAATCCGGATCGGGCCTTAAGCTAAACGTCGTTTCGGCGCATCGCCGGATCCGACGTTTAGCTTTTTCTTAATTGTTACCATGGCAGCCAGGACGCTAAAGTCCTGGTTGCCATGGTAAAATGTAGTGGGGAGCGGGGGAGCAGTATACTTACCATCCGTGCGGCTCCCGGGGCGCTCCAGTGTGACGTCAGGGCACCCCACACGCATGGATCACGTGATCCAATGGCATGGGGCGCTCTGACTTCATTCTGGAGCGCCCCGGGAGCCGCACGGACTGTAAGTATACCGCTCCCCCGCTCCCCGCTCCTACTATGGCAACCAGGACTTTAATAGCGTCCTGGCTGCCATAGTAACCTGAAAGCATTTTGAAGACTAATCAGGATCCTGATCAGTCTTCTAATGCTTCAGGCGACTTGCGTTCTGACGGATCCGGCGGGACGGAAGTGCCTGCCGGATCCTCAGAACGCAAGTGTGAAAGGACCCTATCTCTGTCCTGAAATGTCAAAAAGACTGAAATGAAGACATCCTGATGCATCCTGAACGGATTTCTCTCCATTCAGAATGCATGGAGATAAAACTGATCAGTTTTTTCCAGTATAGAGCCTCTATGACGGAACTCTATGCCAGAAAAGAAAAACGCAAGTGTGAAACTACCTAAGGCCTATTTCACACTTGCGCCGGATCCGGCACAACACAAGTGAACTGAAAGCATTTGAAGACTGATCAGTCTTCAAAATGCTTTCAGTGTTACTATGGCAGCCAGGACGATACTAGCGTCCTGGTTGCCATAGTAGCAGTGGGGAGCGGGGGAGCGGCATACTTACATTCCGTGCGGCTCCCGGGGCGCTCCTGAATGACGTCAGAGCACCCCGCGCGCATGGATCACGTGATCCATGCGATCACGTGATCTATGCACTGGGGCGCCCTGATGTCATCCTGGAGCATCCCGGGAGCCGCACGGAATGTAAGTATGCCGCTCCCCGTACTCTTTACTATGGCAACCAGGACTTTAGCGTCCTGGCTGCCATAGTAACGATTGACAAAAAGCTAAAGGTCGGATCCGGCGATGCGCGGAAACGACATTTAGCTAAAGGCCAGATCCGGACTAATGCCCTTCAATGGGCATTAATTCCGGATCCGGCGTTGCGGCATGTCTTCCGGATTTTTGGACGGAGACAAATCCGCAGCATGCTGCGCTTTTGTCAACGTCCAAAAAACGTTGACATACTGAACTGATGCATCCTGATGCATCCTGAACGGATTTCTCTCCATTCAGGATGCATTAGGATAATCCTGATCAGTAGCTTTCCGTCCTAGAGACCCGAGGACGGATCTCTAGGACGGAAAGCTAAAACGCTGATGTGAAAGAGGCCTTAGCCAGTTCTACTTTACACCAGTTCGGTAAGTGACCCCATAACTTTGTAGCCTCTTACTGCTCAAGCTAATTCACAAATAGTGCTCTAATAAGGTATTAGACATTTTATCTGATTCAGAAAGGATGAACTGAGCATGTATGTGTATGGTATGTGTTGTCAGCCAAACAGGCATTCGGGCAATAGCTACTGAATGTGTATAGGCACCAGGTCTGTACTAGGTTTCTTTTCTTCTCCTTGATTTGAACAGTTTCTACAATTGCACCATTCCAGTGCTTTGCTTATTGTGTATTATGTTTGGTACATTTATTCTTATGTCAGCACATCATTTCTCCGGAGCCTGTTCGACAATTGCGTCCTTTTCACCTTTTGATTAATTTAGCTGCAAGAACCTACAGGTGTTAGTTCACCTTTGTGCACTGCTTCCCACATCTGTTCTAAGGAGGTGCTCAAGATGCAAAATGCCAAAGCAATTGACATGAACGATAATTGCAGGTCAGGTTTTTTTTTCCCCGCATGAACATGATTTGTCTGCTGCTTCTTTGTTCCAATCTACTTTGTTTTGAAATATTTAAAGACAAAGAAAGATAAAGAATTTGCCTGCAATAATGAGAACTATTGGATGTGTTAAGGACCCTCTTTAAATGCTTGATGGTATTTTCCTCCTTTGTTTTCTAATTAAAATGATATATAGTTGGATGCAGTTTAGTTAATATGAAGTAAAGCTGTTGTTTCTTTTATAGATGAAGTGTATACTTGGGCATCTACTTCACCTTCCCCTGGCATGCTCCTCTTCACGTTCTTCATAAGGAATGCTGTACCGCCTGCTCACCATTCTGTCTCCAGATGGGCAATTTCTTTTGTAACCTTACCCTAAGATGAAATAAAGTAAGGTCAGGCATATTTAGTCAATAAAATTCTGCATGTATGTAATTATATCTGCTCCACCCCCATATCAAATACTCAAAATACCGAAAAGTCAACCAAGAATCTCTTCTGTGGAATGGAGGTCTGCTGATAGTTATGTCTGCCAAAGGAGATTTGCACATCTCTTTTTCATAATCACAACTAAAAGAGATTGTCTGAATCCTCAAATAAGTAGGACTAAAGATGGAAACATTTGTTATTAAATATTAAATTATTGTCCAGTGTCACTAGGGGGTGATGTTGCTGGAGGTTTGTAAAGCAATGTCAGTTAACGGTATGTTCTTCTCACGTATGTTTATACTTGTTGGTTTTTTGTCGACTCCTCCATTTTGATGACCAGGAAAAGAAGATATACTACGTTTGTAACATCTATTACATCTGCATAAAACATGTAATAATTATGAGGTGGGGGAGGGGAGGAAGGTAAATAACTGTATGATGAATGATGGCTAAGACAGATAAGAGGCATCAATTCCTAGGCTGTTACAGTATCTCACAAAAATGAGTACACCTCTCACATTTCTGTAAATATTTTATTATATCATTTCATGGGACAACACTGAAGATATGACACTTTGATACAATGTACAGTAGTCAGGTACAGCTTGTATGATAGTGTAAATTTGGTGTACCCTCCAAATAACTCAACATACAGCCATTAATTTCTAAACAGCTGAGTACACTCCTCAGTGAAAATTGCCAAATTGTGCCCAATTAGCCATTTTCCTTCCCCGGTGTCATGTGACTCAGTAGTGTTACAAGGTCTCAGATGTGAATGGGGAGCAGGTATGTTTAATTTGATGTTATCGCTCTCACAATCTCATACTGGTCACTGGAAGTTCAACATGGCATCTCATGGTAAAGAACTCTCTGAGGGTCTGAAAAAAAGAATTGTTGCTCTTCATAAAGATTGCCTAGGCCAGGGATGGGCGAACTGCTGCTCTCTACCTGTTGTAAAACTACAATTCCCACCATGCCCTGCTGTAGGAATTGTAGTTTTGCAAAAGCTGGAGAGCCCAGTTTGACCATCCCTGGCCTAGGCTATAAGAAGATTGCCAGCACCCTGAAAGTGAGCTGTAGCATGGTCACCAAGACCATATAGCGGTTTAACAAGACCTCGCTATGGTCGACCAAAGAAGTTGGATGCTCAGTGTCATATCCAGAGGTTGTCTTTTCAAAATAGACGTATTAGTGCTGCCAGCAATGCTGCAGAGGTTAAAGGGGTGGGGGTCAGCCTGCCAGTGCTCAGACCATATGCCCCACACTGCATCAAGTTGGTCTGCATGGCTATCATCCCAGAATGAAGCCTTTTCTAAAGATGATGCACAAGAAAACCCGCAAACAGTTTGCTGAAGACATGCAGACTAAGGACATGGATTACTGGAACCATGTTCTGTGGTCTGATGAGACTAAGATAAACCTATTTGCTTCAGATAGTGACAGGCGTGTGTGGAGGCAACCAGGTGAGGCGTACAAAGACAAGTGTGTCTTGCCTACAGACAAGCATGGTGGTGGGAGGGTCATGGTTTGGGGCTGCATGATTCTTGCCGGCTGTGGGGAGCTACAGTTCATTGAGGGAACCATAAATGCCAACATGTACTGTGACATACTGAAGGCGGGCAGGATCCCCTCCCTTCAGAAACTGGGCCGCAGGGCAGTATTCCAACATTCCAACACCAAATTTACAGTGTTATACAAGCTGTACACTGACTACTTTACATTGTATCAAAGTGTCAGATCTTCAGTGTTGTCCCATTAAAAGATATAATAAAATATTTACAAAAATGTGAGTGGTGTACTCACTTTCTAAATATAAATTACAACTTTGGGTCATCCTGTACACCAGGCCTTAGATAAGACATGTGGCAAAGTGTGGGCCATTTTAGTTGGAATTTGATTAGGGTTGCCACCTTTCCCAACAAAAAATACAGGCCAAGTTAAACCACACCCAAAGGGGATGTGATTGTAGGGGCATGGATTAACACAGGGCGTTAAGTCGCTATGTCATAATGTGACTCCCAGTATTATTAGTGACCCCATTAGTGCTCCCCAGTAATATTAATGCCTCCATTAGTGCCCCTGGTAATAGTAATGCCTCCATTAATGCCCCCATTAGTAACCCCCAGAATTAATAATGCCCCCATTAGCGCCCCTAGAATTAATAGTGTCCCATTAGTGCTCTAGTAATAATAATACCCCCATTAGTGCGTCCAGTAATAGTAATGTCCACATTAGTGCCCCCCAGAATTAATAATGCCCACATTAGTGCCCCCAAGAATAGATAATGCCCCATTAGTGCCCCCAGTAATAGTAATGCCCCCATTAACGCCCTCCAGAATTAATAATGCCCCCATTAGTGCCTCCAGTAATAGTAATGTCCACATTAGTGCCCCCCAGAATTAATAATGCCCCATATAGTGTCTCCAGTAATAGCAATGCTGCTATTAGTGCCCCCTAGAATTAATAATGCCCCCATTAGTGCTCCCAATAATATTAATACCCCATTAGTGCCCCCCAGAATCAATAATGCTCCCATTAGCACCCCTAGAATTAGTAGTGCCCCTATTAGAGCCCCCCAGTAATATTAATGCCCCCAGTAGTTCCCCCCAGTAATAGTAATTCCCCCATTAGTGCCCCCCCTAGTAATAGTAATGTCCCCATTAGTGCCCCCAGAATTACTAATGCCCCTTCTCTTCTCTGTGAAAAAAAAAATAACTCACCTCATCCATCTTGTGGATGACAATTTTGTCTGCTTCGGTGTGACAATGCCACCTGCCATGCTGTGACATTACACTTGAGGGTGGATAAGACAGTACAGTGATAAGCTAGTTCCTCCAAATCTGCTTACCCAAAAGTCTATGGGGTCAGGGCTCAGGGTTTTTCCCAGGCAAAGGGTAGTCTAAATACGACTGAATCTTGTTGTTGAGACGTTGCATATGCGTGTGTTGAGGTGTGTCAGTTTGGTCCAGCATTTGAAAAAACTTTTCCCTCATGTTCAGCAAACTGTATTGGCTGCTGCAGCTTCTGCTACTTGTTGCAGCGGCAGCACTGGTAAATGCAGAGGAGCAGTGACTCACTGGGGAGCAGAGAAGGGTCTCTTAGTCGAACATGTGACCGGCAGTCATCTGCTCAGTGAAAGCTGCAACAAACTGGTACAAATTGTCAGGTAAAAATTCCTCAAATTTTCTTTTACAGCAAGGGTCTAAAAGCATGGCTATCCAATAGTCATCCCTTTGCTTGATGCTAGGGATAGGCTTGTCAGGATATCAGTAACCAAGCATACAGCATACCATGCTTGCCGGCATGCTCGAGAACCCAGTTATTTTGTTCTGTGCTTTGCACTACAATGGTTGGTCATGGAAAGCATCATCATCATGTGTGCCACAGCAAGTGGCCACAGTCAGCCTCATCCCCTAGCTGTGCCTGTGAAAACTACATGTACCTCTCCTCCAATTCTTCCTCACCTCCTTCTCTTGTAGTTCAAGTTCCTCATCCTCCTTTGCTTCTTCCTGCACATGTGGGTCCCTACTGACACATGGCAGTGAGCAAAATATGAAAGCTGTTCTTCTTCCACCATCCCTATATAAATATCAAAGGGATAACATTGTTGATGCCTCTGTTGTCCCTACTCACAAACTGGGTGCCTAAGTGACCAACGCACATCCTGAATGAGCTGCCACTGCCTGATGTAATCATTGACTATTTTATACTGCTCGTACAGGTGGTCCAACATAAGCAGGGTCAAATTCCAGCGAGTTGGAAAGTTGCTGATCAGGTGGCGTAAAGGTAGACACTCAGTTCTGTCACTACAAATTCAGAAGGGTGAATTTGAATGGCTGACATACGCTCACATTCACCTGGACATAGTTGACAGACCTTGCAAGCCATGATACTTTTTTAAAAATAACATTGTACCACCAAATTTATAATGTGGGCCATGCAGGGAACATGTGTTATATTCCCCAAATACAATATACAGTGCAGCCCCAATATTCCTGCTATCATAGCTGACTATGTTGGCCTGTTGCAGTTGGCATTAAGATATTCAGCGGGAATTGTGTTGCCTGAGGCACAATAGCAACTGATCTGCTGTGTTGCTTCTCTCGCCTAGGCTCATGATTTTTATGACAGCATGGCTTACATATATGAAAGCAGGGAGTTGGAAAAAATACTTTGCCCTTTTTCTGCTCAGGATGGGAAGAGTGAGGAGGACATAAAGGTGGTGGAAAAATGCCGGTTATGGGAATCAGACGTAAGATTCAGCCGATCTGATATTGATGACCTATCCTGAGTAAAAAGCAGACAACCCCTTTGAAGACATATTTGGAAAACTTTAAATACAGCGCTACAGAACATACATGGTAATACGGAGCCACATACTGTACCTCTTACATCCAGTGATGTCTCCTCTGACGAAGATGTTTTCTTTCCTCATATTCTCCTTTCAGACCAGATGATTTCTTTCAGTTTGTTAAACTCTATGTAGGGTTTATAAAACAGACATCCTTTTTTTCCATAATCCTCCCACCTTCTGAACACCCCATCCTGCCACCTCCAATCCTGTGCCTGCTGTGCTCCCCAATACTATACTGCAGAAACAGTCGACCTGGAAATACTGGTACCACACAGATAATGCCACCTTCAACAATTATTGCCACACAGCGCCCTAACAAAATAACTGCACCCGTCAAATAATGTAACCACAATGTCCTACAAAAATAAGTGTGCTAAGCTGTGCCAGGTGCCACCCACAGTTATAGGGGTCCCAAAAGTCCCACCAATAGAAATAATTATCTGCCAGAGTGCATAGAGTTAAAAGTGCTCCCAATAGTAATAATGCCCCCACTGTGCCCTTACTAGTAGTCATGTTCTCCGTAGCTCCCCAGTACTAATACTTCTCCTTGTAATGTGTGCCAGTAGAAAAATACCACCTAATGTGTGCCAGTACGAAAAATGCACCCTTATATTGTGCACCAGTACAACAAATATCCCCTTACCTTTCAGATCAGACCTCCATATCAGATCTTCAGATCAGACCCCCATATCAAACCTCAGATAAGTCCCCCATCTCAAACCTCAGATTAGACCCCTTTAGACCTCTGTCAGACCCAATATCATACCCCAGTTTCAGACCTCAGATCAGACCTCCATTAGACCTCTAGGTCAGAAACCCCCATATCAGACCTCAGACCGGACCCCATTAGACTTATGAGACCCCCCTATGTATCAGACCTCAGATCAAACTCTAAATAGACCTCCATGTCAGACCCCCCCAATATCAGACCTGCATCCTATAAAGGGAAAAATACAGCACCACTGGCAAGAGGGCAACTGTGACCACTGTGACCCCTACAGCTATCCCAGTGACTACCACTATCCAAACTTGCTCTAGGTCTGTCAGATTTTGAGCTTACTGTAAAAACAAAGAAGACAGCCTGCACATCCTATAAATTGAAATAAATGAACAGGCGCACATCGCCGTGGCTAAAAATACAAAAACTCCATGCAAAAGTATTGAGTTTTCTGTTACCCTGTTACAACTGTAGGTAGGGACAGACAAGAATGGTGAGCCCTAACCTACACAAATGCAGGAACAGGAAACCAGGAACCTAGCAAGTGAGCCAAACAAGACTATCTGTCACGAATCAGCGGGTGTGAACCCACTGTGCACGAGTCCCACCTCCTATAAGGGTGTTGTCTAAGTGAACCCCTCGATTCTTCACAGTAACCCTGATGGTGGGGATAGACTTTCCTGAGGGGAACACCAGGTTGCTACCTCTTGAGGAGGATAGGCACACGATGCAGCTGGTCCAGGTGGATCAGGAGGTATCGGAGAAAGGTACCAGAAGTACATGTGATGTCAGCAGGCGGGGTCATTACCAGGAGCAACAGTGCAGGACCGAAAGGGTGAGGCAGAAGCGAAGTCGGACAGGCAAAAGTTCAGGGCAGGTGGCAAAGGTGCAGGTCAGGCAATCCAGGTCGGAAACAGGAGAGCCAAATCAAACAGGCAGGGATCAGATGGGTAGCAGAATCCAGGAACACAAGTACGGTCAGGAACACAGGAACACAAGTGGTTATGAGGAACCTTAGCATGACACAAGGACCTTGACGCTGAGGCATCTGGGAAGGGGGCTGAGCCACATATATGCACCGGAGGGCTAGGATAGGCCAGCGAGGTCACATGACCTAAGCCACAAAGACCAGGAAGTGACGCACACCGGCCCTTAAGGAAGTGCAGCAGGAACAAACAGCAAGCATGCTGTGGCCAGGGCTGAGAGCAAACTGTAGAGCGGATCCAGAACAACAGCACCCACACAGACAGAGCCCAGGACTGCAGCAGTTAAATGGGAAGCACCGGTCGCAGATTACGGCTGAACACGGCACCCGGAACCACGGCGGTAAGCAGGGGAACAGCGGTGCACAGCAGCCGCTGTTACACTGTCACTGACAATGGTTTATGGCCAGGAAAGATTTAAATACAGTGTTGAGTTCCTGGATCAGAACCTGATGGGTCCTGACAAGTGTGTCTATTGCTCATGTGGCTGCCATTAAGAAATTCTTTAAATGCTTTTTAAATGCTGTTAAGAACAGCTCAGACAAGATGGAAGCCCATAATCATGTTCAGGAAATTGAATAAACAAATATGTAATCAAAAAATAAAAACAGATTAGAAAAAATATATGTTTTGCTATCTGATTTTAACTAGCAGAAAAAAAAATGTGGATGACAAATTGGATTTTAGGTTACATAGTCTGGCAAGAGATAAATGTTAGGTTTTCTAGGGTCAATCTGTTTTCTCTGAGTCCTAAAAGCAGCATGACAATGGGGTAATTCTGTCCCTGTGAATTGGTAGGACAAATGAAAATTTAATCAGTAAATAATTAATTAATAAAACACCGTCACCTACTCTATAAGAGTGCCTAACACCCACCCTCAGTGTGTAGTTATAAAGTAAAATAAAAAAAATAGGGATGAATATTTGTGCTGCTAGATTAATGTTAGAAATCCTAACTTACTTTATGTCCTAACTAGAGTTGAATAAACCCGAACTTTACGGTTTTCCGCACCCGGACCCGAACCTGAACATTTCAGTAAAGGTTCGGGTTCGTTGTTCGGCGATTTCTTCCCGCTTTTTGAAAGGCTGCAAAGCAGCCAATCAACAAGCGTTTCACTACTTTGCCCTAAGAAGCCATACTATTGGCATGGCTGTCATTGGCTAAGTGCAGCATGTGACCCAGCCTCTATATAAGCTGGAGTCACGTATGCCTGCTACTGCCCACCGCACCAAGGGACATAGCACACCAAAGCCAGCTCCAAGGAGTTCATTGACGTGGCAGTTCTTCAGACAATGTCCTGACGACAAGACTCGAGTGGTTTGCACATTGGGCCATCAGAGCCTGAGGCGAGGCATAAACGTTCTAAACCTGAGCACAACCTGCATGACCAGACATCTACATGCAAAGCATGAACTGCAGTGGAGTAAACACCTTAAAAAGCAAGAAAGGTATCAGGCTCCTCCTGCTTCCTCTTCTGCTGCTGTCTCTGCCTCTTCCTCCACCTCTGGAGTCACAGTGGCATCTGCCACCCAGCAAACAGAGGATGTGTCACCAACACCACCACCTCCGTCATCATCAACAAGCATCTCCACCATGTCACAAGCAAGCGTTCAGCTTTCTATCTCACAAACACTGGAGAGAAAGAGGAAATACCCACCTACCCACCCTCGATCCCTGGCCCTGAATTGCCAGCATTTCAAAATTACTGGCCTTTGAAATGCTGTCATTCCATCTGGTGGACACGGACTGTTTTAAACAGCTGATGGCGGTGGCTGTTCCACAGTATGTCGTTCTCAGCCGCCACTACTTTTCCAGACGAGCTGTCCCTTCCCTGCACAACCAAGTGGAGGATAAAATCAAGTGTGCACTGCTCAACGCCATCTGTGGCAAGGTCCACATACCCACAGATACATGGATCAGTAAGCACGGGAAGGGACGCTATATCTCCCTAACTGCACACTGGGTAAATGTAGTGGCGGCTAGGCCCGAGGTGGATAGCGGTTTGGCGCGTGTCCTTCCACCACAACCTTTGCCTCCTGTTGCCTCCTCCTCCTACTCCACTTCCTCCTCCTCCTCCTCTTCTACCACCTCCTCATCTGGTCAGCGAAAGACCTTCACCACCAACTTCAGCACAGCCAAGGGTAAACGTCAGCAGGCGGTTTTAAAACTCATGTGTTTGGGGGACAAACCCCCCACTGCACAGGAGCTGTGGTGTGGAGGGGCATAGAAGAACAGACCGATGAGTGGTTGCTGCCAGTGAGCCTCAAGCCTGGCCTGGTGGTGTGTGATAATGGGCAAAATCTCATAGCAGCTCTGGGACTAGCCAGTTTGACGCACATCCCTTGCCTGGGGCATGTGCTGAATTTGGTGGTCCAGAAATTCCTTAAAAACTACACAGACATGTCAGAGCCGCTGCAGAAAGTGCGGTCTGTCTGTGCGCACTTTTGGCGTTCTCACCCTGCTGCTACTCGCCTGTCTGTGATGCAGCGTAACTTCGGCCTTTCCATTTGCCGCCTCATATGCGACGTGCCCACCAGGGGGAACTCCACCTTGCATATGCTGGAGAGACTGTGCGAGCAGCAGCAGGTTATAGTGGAGTTTCAGCTGCAGCACGCACGGGTCAGTCGCGCTGCGGAACAGCACAACTTCACCACCAATGAGTGGGCCTCCATGCGAGACCTGTGTGCCTTGTTGCGGTATTTCAAGTACTCAACCAACATGGCCAGTACCGATGACACCGTTATTAGCATTACAATACCACTTCTATGTCTCCTTGAAAAAACACTTAGGGCAATGATGGAAGAGAATGTGGCACAGGAGGAAGAGGAGGAGGAAGAGGGGGCATTTCACAGGGTTTCAGGCCAGTCATTTAGAAGTGGCTCAGAGGGTGGGATCCTGCACCAGGAAAGGCCAGGTACACATGTGGCCAGCCAGGGCACAGTTCTGGAGGACGAGGAGGAGAATGATGTGGTAGAGGAGGAGGAGGAGGAACTGGGTTCACAGCAGGGTGGCACCCAACGCAGCTCATGGCCATCACTGGAGCGTGGCTGGGGGGATACAGAGGACACAGACTATATACCACCTACAGAGGACAGCTTATCCTTACCCCTGGGCAGCCTGGCACACATCAGCGACTACATACTGCAGTGCCTGCCCAAAGACAGCAGAGTTGCCCACATTTTAATTACTGGGTGGCCACCCTGCTGGATCCCCGTCACGAATACAATGTGCTGTCCTTAATTCCCTCACTGGAGCGTGAAAGGAAGATGAGCGACTACAGGCGCACGCAGGTAGACGCGCTCCTGAGGGCATTTCTAACTGACACCGGGGGTCAAGTGGAAGCACAAGGCAGAGGAGGAGGCGGAAGAGGTCGCCAATGCAGCTGGGTCACAGCCAGCACCTCAGAAGGCAGGGTTAGCATGGCCGACATGTGGAAAAGCTTTGTCACCAGCACCACCAGCTGATATGGAACGTCTTAGCAGGAGGCAGCATTTGAACAACATGGTGGAACAGTACGTGTGCACACGTCTACACGTACTGACTGATAGTTCTGCCTCATTCAACTTCTGGGTCTCCAAATTGTTCACATGGCCTGAGCTTGCCCTTTATGCCTTGGAGGTGCTGGCCTGCTCTGCAGCCAGTGTATTGTCTGAAAGTGTATTTAGCACGGCAGGGGGCGTCATTACAGACTGTAACAACACAGGGTCATTTAGCGCTTCCAGATCGCCGTCTTATCACCTTAGACGGTTGGCACACATCAAGAAGCCACTCCACCACTGTAGATTCGGGTGCAAACTGGTCAGGACAAGCTTTATTGTCATAACAGCAGTACAAAGAAATCATAAAAATAAACCTCAGCCGTCTGGCCACTGACTACACAGTACATACTCCCTCTCTAGTGGGATCCGGGTCTACCACCCAGCTCCCCAAAATCACACAGTGCTTACCCCCACACAGGGTTAGAGGGTCCTGGCTTCCACAGGTCTTGACACAACCTGCTCCTTTCCCAGACTTGGAGCCCTGATTGAAGAGCTCAGCCCAGATTAATCCAAGCTCCTCAGCTGGCTGCTAATTATCCCCATTACCAGCCTGGCTGCTGCAGACAGTGGGAAAAAACTATTTTCCCAACCTTTCTTGTTCTCACCCAGCTTGCTCTGGGTGAGATACGCCAATTGAATGGCCTTCCTATGGCCTTCTGGCAGCTCCACTGCCACAAGACAAACGCAGCCGCCACAGCCAACGTGAACAAGCTCACGTTCATTAAAATCAACCAGGCTTGGATCCCACAAGACTTGTCTGTACCTTGTGCAGAATAGACATTTATACCCGCCTCAACCATACATTCTTGTACTCAAGTGTACTTATTCTTTGATTTCTTTGATTTGTCACATTATTTTGGGGTATTTATAAAAAAAAAACAAAAAAAACATTAGCTATCTCCTCCTCCTCCATCGTCGCTTCCACCTACAACACCACATTCACTGCTTCCTCAACCTCTGACTCCACATCCACCTCCTCTTCCGAGTTGCAGGTTGAGAATTTTAAATTCTTATTAAAGTTATTTCCCTATCCACACTTATTTGCAGAGCACTTACCATGCTATTAAGCATTTTGCTGTCTTTTGTAGCCCTCTAGCCCTTTTCATTACATTTTTAGGGCCATTTTAGGTTCAGGGTAAAGTTCGGATCACGAAACCGAACTTTTTTGTGAAGTTTAGCCGAACCCATCGAACCCAAACTTCCAGGTGTCTTCTCAACTCTAGTCCTAACAGCAGCACAGCAATGGGAATTTAGCAATAAATAACTCCATATGGAGGGTAGTGATGAGCGGCATAGGCAATATTTGTTTTTGCGATATTTTGCGAATTGTTCGCATAATATTTGCAATAAATTCGGCAATTCTAGAATTCGCGATCTACCGCCATTTTTTTGCGATTGCACAAATCGGCACTAATGATGCGTATATATTTTGCGCAATACATGCAACTTCACATTTTATTAGGTCTGAGTATATATTACTGATTGGTGCACTAAGTATTGTGATATCACAGCACTGTGTCTAACAGAGACACTAATCCCTATCACAGCACAGTAATTCCTATCACACTACCTAACACCCTGCACTGGAACCTATCAGCTACACTATATCACTATCTAACCTACACTGACTATCTCCCACTAACTATCTGTGTTATATATATGAGCTAAATAACTATCTAATGTAATTGAATAAGGATCCAGATGAAAGCACAGAGCACAGCAATGTCACTGCTCTCTCAGAACTGCAAAAAACAAAACTAGAATATTCGCGTTTATGAATATATAGCACTATATTCTAGATTTTCACGAATTCTCGAAGTGCCGATATTCACGATAAAAATTTGCAATTAGAATATTCGCGATCAACACTAGTGGAGGGTCCTCTTGTATTGCACAGCTCAAAATTGACCAACCAAAGAGTCCTTTCTGAATTCATAGAATTCAACCTATATTGGTTGATGAAGGGGGAGGCACCAGCTCAAAGGAGCTGTGCTACAAATTTGATTCAAGGGAATCAAGCTTCTCTATGCCCAAGAAGTGGCAAAAGCACTGGTGCTTCCAAGGGCTTCCAAGGAGGTTCCGGCAGTTGGGACTTAACATATAATTTGATGGCCTACTTAATCCATTAACCTAGAGTTTGTTTACAGGCCTTTGTTAGACCCAGAGAGAAAAAAAAACTAATTCTCATTGTACCTGAAAGGACTGATTCTCTGAAAGCACATTTTTACACATCAGTGAATATCTAATGAAGTGTAACCTGGATTCCTCATCAGAGGAAGCTTGGGAAAAAACATAGCCAGACAAATCACCTGGGATATATTTGCAAAGGAAGGAATCTAGTATAACCTAATCAAGGAGGAGGGTAGTATATGTCTCAGAAGCCAATAAAGCCTGATCCTCACTAAGCTTCTTTGAATATATAATGGACTAATGGCCAGTAGAAATGCAACCTTATATGACAAAACTTTCATCTCTACTTCCTCCAGTGGCTCAAATGGATGAGACCAGTAGACTCTAAGGATCACAGAGATATCCCACCAGTGATATCGCACCAGTCTTAATACTACTGGTCTTAATGTTGTGGCCCCTTTAATAAACCTTTTGACCAAACATTCTTAGATAGATTTGCAGTTTTGTAGGAGCTCCACTATACTAAACTTGATCCTAACATATGCTTTTTAGTAGACTTGCTCTAGACTTCAATAAATTGTTCATGGCTGCAGATGAAAGCACTCTTGATTGCAGTAGGGGCTGTCAACCGCCAGGCTGTCAGGCTGAATCTCTTCAGATCTCAGCAGAGCTGGGTACTATCAGAAGTCAGGTTCTGTAGGGGGAAGTCTCCAATATTGCGCTCATCTCATCTAAATGAGTTGGGAAAACCATAACCTCTTTGGGTCTTGCCCGATCTTTATCAATACCCTTGATATCATGGAAATAAGCCTTAAGAAAATATATGTAGGCCAGCCTAAAGCTCAGCAGAATGGACAAAGCATCCACTGTTGTGGGATTGTCCTTCCGTTGTAGGGAGCGGAACTTTCCCATCCTTTGCATTGAACCTTGTGGCCATGAGATCTATTTCTGGCACTTCCCACTTCTGGCACTCTGATCTGATGAAATATCTCCAGACTCAGCGACCAATGTTTTGGGACTGAATGCCCTCGACTCAATCATTTTACCACATTGAGGGCTCCCAAATATGGCTGTAGAAAGATGTATAGCGTTCTTGCCCAAGTCAAGATCATTTCCACTTCTCTCTGGAAGAGCTTGGTTGATGTTACGTGCCTCCCAGTCTATTGATTGCTGACCTGATCCTGGTAGGGCTATATAGGGCTAGATGAATTGCTCTGAGTTCTCTCAAAGCATAGGATAATGTTATCTCCTGCAGACTCCAGCTACTTTGTACTGAAATTGTAGGCTAGGTGGGCTCCACAACCTACTGTGTATGTTGCTCTAATCAACAGGGTGCAGGATGACTGGACCAAACTCATGTGGCCATTGGTTGCTGTGGGTAAACATGGCTTGGCTGCATGAAGCCAACCACACTATGGGCTCACACCCTCACTCCTATTAAGACTACCCCATGCTGATCGTCCTTCGGTAGCTTAACGAAAAATTCCCACACCACTAAGTATGGCATTTTCCCCCCACCACGGCGTGCTGACTGCCTGCTACCGCTGCCTCCGTGAACCATGCACTACTACTTCTTTCCGGACAGGTGGGTTCCTGTGTAGCAGGCGGTCTACCCCGGGCAAGTTTGGCTACAGATCTCACACTGCTGCCACCCTGCTGAGTTACGGCCACACTACCACCCTGCTGGCTAAGCCACTGCCTCACACGCAAGCTGCCACCCTCTTCTCCTGATGATGAAGCCCCCTCTTCACTCAACTACCACGTGCGATCAGCCACATCATCGTCTGCCACCGTCTGCATGTCACTAATGTCAACCTCACCAGTCTCAGGGCCACGTGCCTGAACACTCGCAACACCAGCTCCCGCGCGAGTCTCGTCATCACTACTTGCCTGCCTACCGGAGGAAGCAGAGGATCACTCCTCCTCACCTGTCTGCCAGACATACTGTACTGTAACATTAACTGCAAGGGTAAAAGAACAATAGTATCAGGCTGAAATTTCGCACCAACTCCGCAACTACTGATTGACGCATCAAATTAAGTGTAAAATAATTTGAACACCCTAAAATGTCCAGTATCAAACCAGGTTTGGGTCAAAAACACAGAACAAGTGCAGATCTTTCCATTTATTACACCTTATCTCTCAGTAGGCTTCACTACTAGTTTTGGCTTACAAAAATGATAGTAATAACTGATCAAATAACTGAAGTGTGAACTCCCCCTAAATTGTGTAGTATCAGGCCACTATTTCACACCAACTCCGCAACTACTGATTGAGGCATCGAATTAAGTGCAAAATAATTTGACCACCCTAAAAGTGTGTAGAGAAGTGTTCTGCTTCGGCGAACCCTTTTCTGGTTGTCTGTTCTCAGCTTTTATGGTGTGATTATCTCTAGTATGTTTTTTTTTTTCTTAAGCCCGAGGAGCATGCTTTCTTTACCTTTGCAGCATGCCAGACCGCCAGTTCTTATATGTAAACTAAATGCACCCCAAAACTGTTTGTATCAGAACGCAAATTCACCCCAAAAGCAAGAATGAATGGAAGTACTTTTATATATGAAATAAACACACCCCAAAACTGGTTGGATCAGACTGCAAATTCACCCCAAAAGCAAGGATGAATGGACGTACTTTTATATATTTAAAATAAATACACTCCAAAACTGTTTGTATCAGACCACACTTTCCGTACAGAAGAAAAGATGAATGCAAGTAGTTACATATCAAATAAATACACCCCAAAACTGGTTGTATCAGACTGCTAATTCACCCCACAAGCAAGGATGAATGGATATACCAGGGATGGCCAACCTGTGGCTCTCCAGCTGTTGTAAAACTACAATTCCCACCATGCCTTGCTGTAGGCAGTGTGGGCGTATTGGGAGTTGTAGTTTTGCAACAGCTGGAGAGCCGCAGGTTGGCCATCCCTGGGATATACTTTTTTATATTTAAAATTAACACACCCCAAAACTGCTTGTATCAGACTGTAAATTCACCCCAAAAGCAAGGATGAATGGACATAGGGACTAACGTGCTATTTAAAAACCCTTTATTATGTCAGATGGGTAAAGATATATATATATAGTGCTTAAAAAGATAAGCTATCTGATAAACAATAGCTGGGAAAACATAAAGGAATAGGATGGGGGGGGGGGGGTCAAATTTTTCCTGAAATTCAGATCGAATTCCACTTCGTCAACTTCGATTCGCTCATCTCTAATTACTATGCACTTAGTGCAATAATGTAGCCCGGAGCTTTTCACAGTCCCCAAATAATTAATCATATTCACTGCCTTGCCACAGTGCCACCCTGGCCAGACCCCTTGCACATCATGACAGTCTCCAGTCTCCTCAAAGTATTGATTCACAGTACATGCTTTATGTACCGTGACTCACAGTATATAATATATGTCTTGTGAGGACCGAGGAGACACAGAATAATGTGCAGGAAGGAATAAAGGGATGCCATACATGCTGTGCTAAAGCGCTGCTATTGACTCTCTCAGGCAGTACTGGAGGGCCACTAAGGAGTTTAGACAGAGAAAGCAGAACAGAGAAGAGGAGAGTAGCTAGTGTGCAGTGCTCCCGATGGCCTTCATGACTGAATGGCAGGGGGCTCGTCATCCTCAGAGACATGAAAGAGACACACATAGTCAATCGTGCTGTCTACTGCTAATCACTAGCATGCAAGGTGCTGCGCTAAAGCTTTGTGCCTGTACATGCCAGCAAAGTGAAAAGTCAGCAGCGTTTGACCAGACACACTGACTAATGCGCCTAGGGCCCTGCTCCCATTGCAGGTCTATCCACATCCCATGCAATCGTAACTCCTCTGCTGACATATCTAATTCACTGCAATATAGAATTTCAGTTTGATATATGAGTGTCCAATTCAAAAATATTTTAAAAAGTACATATGATTGGATCACTGTGTGCATAACAGCCTGAACTATAAAAATTATCACATTGTTTAACTAGCATGATAAATGCTGTAAAAATGCAGAATCTCTGTTTTTGTTCATCTGTCTCCCAAAAATAGATTAAAAGTTATCAAAAAGGCTTATTTACACTGAAATGGTACCAGTGAAAGTGTCCACTATTCCTGCAAAAGCAAGCCCTCACACAGCTCTGTTGAAAGAAAAATAAGAATTTTGGATCTCACAATATGACGACACAGAACCATGAAAAAAGGGGGAAAAAAGTCTGGAATTACTGTTTTTTTCTCTCCCCCCCCCCCCCAAAAAAACCAAATAATTTAATAAAAGTTTTGAAAGTTGCTCAATGCATTATATTCAAGCCAAAATGGAGCCCTCATATGGCTACGGGGGTAATATGGTCAGCTTTGGGGGTAATATGTTTAACTGGATAGACATCTTTTTTTTAGCCTTAAATAACAGATATATGAGAATAGGTTCTCTAGCTTACTAGTCCCTGTGAAGGTGTCCTGTTATTCTGATTTGTCTTCCTGTGATTCCCTCAGGATTTGTCCCTCTGCTTCCTGTCTTGACTTGTCCCTCTGCCTGACTCCTTTATTGACCCTGTGCTGCCTGTTCCGACCTTTAGACTGTTTACCAGATTGAAGTACCCTGCCTGCCCTGACCTCAACTTGTTCTCAGACAACGATTTTGCCTGCCCCCATTGTGTCATGCACCGTTTTCTCTTGACCTTCCTTGGTCAGTTGTTCCTGAACAGAGACTACTTTAATAGGTAGTAGCGTGGTGGTTCTCCTGCAGCAGAATCCAGATTCCTATACAAGGGTTAAAGGGTGAAGACCAGGGGGCCACTTAGATAATGCCCTTAGAAGTAGCCCCAACCAAATCTGTTTGGTGGCACAGTGGCTCCACACCCGAATGCAACAGCATTGTTAAATTGTTTGCAATTATGGGGTTGCAGCCCTGGCAACTTGTGAGTTCTGCTGTACCCCATTCATTTCCATGATGTTGTAAGGCTGCACTGCTACACAGCAATCTTTTGTCCTGTTTGTGTCAGCCTAAGTAGCAATGTAGCCTCAGCCTTAAAGTAGCCTGCAGAAAATGGTGGAATAACATGAACTAGGTTGCCTGCAGAGTATAGGTGCAAGCAATTGCGTAACTATAGGGGGTCACAGCAGGGCCGACAAGGCCCTCCTTGCCAGGGATGCACTGTTACCCAGACAAGTCGGGCGGTGACAGGGCTGTGGAAAACGATAGTTTCCATTATGGAATTGCTTATCTCTCTATATGCAACTGTATCACCGTTCTCAGGATGCGATGGGGTATGGGAGCGATGTCTCCCTGCTCTGCTGTTACCTCTCATAGGCTTTAGGTCAGGAGTGCACAACCTTTTCTGGCCGGGGGCCACATTGTCAGCCTGAACCGTTTCCAAGGGCCGAAAATAAAACTTAAAGGGGTATTGCCAACTAAAATACTGTATTTTTGGCATATTAAACATACAGTATATACTATAAATGTCTAGTTACACTTCCAGGACTCCTAGTTAATTGGAAAATACATGAAAGATACATGTAAGAAGCCATAAGACATAGACCTACATGTCTTTTACCAGATGTTTGGTGGCCGCACAGAATGGTATCGAGGGCCGCATGTGGCCCCCGGGCCGCAGGTTGTGCACCCCTGCTTTAGGTCTTTTGCTTGTAGCCTATCGGAGGCCAGCACATGCAGCACAATGATGTAATCCTCATCACGCCGCCTAAGCTGGGCAACGTACAGCTTAGTAAACAGGCCAGAAGATGCCTGCACTGCAATGCTGATAGCTGCATGGAGGTAAGTAGTTGATTTTATTATTTCTTATTTAGTACCACGCTGTTGGGAGGCGGTGAGGAGCACTATGGGAGCATTGTTTCTACTTGCAGCACTTATTATGGGCATTTTGTACTTGCACACATAAGGGGACACATTTTTGTACTGATACACATTAGGGTGGATTCACATAAGCGTCATGGATTCGGTTATGGCTTTCCGTTATAACATGGTTATATATCCATAAGACGGAAATCAAAATGGAAGACTTTAGGAGGCATTCCGTTTTGATCCTTCATAATACAAGTCTAAGGGCAGCAGAATGGATCCATCCTGGTTTCCATTATGCAGGTGTCCAGTCCTGCATAACGGAAAGGGGACGGATCCGTTGTGCTGCTCGTAGACTTGTATTATGATGTAATGCAAAACAGAAAGGCTAGGTGCACCCTACCCTGCCACAAAGCAGTGACCGTGACTATTGAATTTATGCTCCTGGCCAGCATCATTCCTACACTACACACTCAACGTGTGACACAAACTTCCTAGAATGGATGGGCAGGCAGCCGGGCACGTGGTGGTCTTGCAGCAAGAGCAAATTGGCACTTTCAGACCAGATGGGGTGAGAAACCGTGGCGTGGAAGACAGCCCAGGCCAAGTGATTCCAGAGATGCAGGTAAGCTTTCAGCAGAGCATGAAGCCTGTCTGCAGAGTTTTGCGGGGATGGCCTGCAGTGTGAGTGGAGCTAGAACCTACAAGCTGTGCTGAGGTATGAAGTTGAGGTTGAAGTTGAATTGAGGTATGAAGTTGAGGTGTGAAGGGTATTGAGGGTAGTGGAATCCAAGCTAAAAACTTGTACCAGGGCCCATGAGCATTTAACTATGCTCCTGGGGGCAAGTTTAACACATGTAGTAGAGCATCTCTCTGACATTGAAGGGGTATTCCCATTTCAGACAATGGGGGCATATCCCAGCGGTGGGACCATCACCTATCAGACAATGGGGGCATATCCTAGCAATATGCCCCCATTGTCTGAGATGGTCAAAGCCCTTTAAAGATTAGTTTTAATTTTTGAGCATGTGTATATCTAAACTGAATAGACTTGGGTCTAAAAATGATCTTTATCTATTTGTGGTGAAACATCTACTGTACATCCACAAGGCAGAATGTAATCCCAATGATAACAAATAGGAGGGTGGAAATATTTTCAAAATTTCCCTCCTACACCCAGAAACAGCTGTGACAATGACATCACAATTAAGGTTGTGGCACTTGCAAAATATACTACGTATTAAATTTGATTGGCTAACAGAGTAAACAGATGCAAGCATTGTTGCCACAACACAATCATCTGAATGTCATATGCATAACCTTGGCCTAATTGTGGATTTATGTGGTTAACAAGATGCAGGCAGTGAAGATGCTCTTGATGTGTGTGATTGCTATGATAAATTGTGACTGCCTTATTTTCCTTTATAATGACAACAGGTAATATAACATGTTCATTTGTCTTTTGATCTTCCTTTTAGTCTTTTGGCACATGTTAGCAATTAGTATGGTTTTTTTGCTTGCCTTTTTATGTTTCTGTTTATTGTTACTCTCCATTGACAGGTTTGTTTCTTACATTTAAATGTAAAATATCAGTTGGAGTACTTACAGCATGCAGAAATTGTTACATAAGGTATATAAAACACAGTGGAAATTTATTAAATTAGATCTGTTTTCTTTTTTGTTTCTGATAACGCAGGTTTATTGACTTGCACCTGCACTGTAATGGCGGCTTTACATGGGCAATTGTTGGGACGATTATTGGAAACGAATGCTAGTACGAACACTTATTTCCGATAATAGAGAATGTTCATTGCAGACCCCTGAGGATGCTGGTTCACCAGCGATATGCATGGGGCAGGTTATGTGTCCATTCTAGACTTAGCACCTTGAGGTACAATATGGGTATTGTTCTCATATGCTTTATAATTAATGCTTTATAGTGAAGTATTTTTTATATTATTTGCTATGTCAATGTGTCTTTGTATATATGGTTTTCCTTCATAAGATCTTTATTGTATACACTATTTTAACATTGTGGTGTTTAATAAAGATTGTTATATTTTTAGATATTTGATGTGCGGTCTGTTTTTACAGTCTTTCTAAATAAATAGAGCCAAAAGCTTTTTTAGGGTGCGTGTAGATGGTGCAGTGGTTCCTGGCTGCATCTGTACTTGCTATTGTTTAAAATAGCAAGCACTGGTGTGGCCAGCCATTAGTGCTAACGTTTGCATGGTCAACCATAATAGCTCCCAACCCATTGGCAGAAGACTTAAAGCTGTGCCGTATAGATGCTGCAAAAGATAGAAAAGAATAAGAGCTCATTCACACGAACTTATGTATTCCGTTCTGTGCATTGGGGACGCAATTTGAGGTCCTTAATGCACAGAGAACATTCGTGAGGCCTCAGGGACGGATCCAGGCCCATTCAACTTGAATGGGTCTGCATCCCTCCGTTCCGCAAAAAGATAGGACATGTTCTCTCTTTTTTCAGTACGGAAGTACGTAACGGAACCCTAAAGAAGCACTCCGTAGTGCTTCCGTAGGGTTCCGTTCTGTGCTTCTGTTCTGCACCGCTCAGCATCTCCTGATTTAAGTGAATGGGTCTGCATCAGTGATGCGGAATGCACATGGACCAGGGTCCATTTATTGCGGATCCACATAAGCGGTCCGCAATACGGAAACGGAGCCCATACGTTCGTGTAAATGAGCCCTAAGGATGAAAATGCCTCTGGGAACATGCTGGTGGACTGTTGGAGACTTTGTTGTCCATGTCATCATATTAAACATAGTAAAAATAGAAGGAATTGTTGAATGTGGAAGAAAGAATGAAAGCTGAAGAAACAGTCATAAGACTCATTCAACAGAGACTCTACAGTGAAGAGTTCAAGAGACTTAGTCAAGAACCTTAAAGGCTTCCAAAAAACCACCCATTGTGCAAGCGTAATCTTGTTCTGCAGGATGGTATACTGAAGGTGGGAGGGAGAGCGAAGAGCGAAGAATAGCAGATTTACCAGCAGATCGTGTAAACCCAAACCCATTCTTTATAGCGGAATGGATTGCTTTGGCCCATTTATCACCAAGCAAAACCGCAAGGAGTTCAAGAGATATGGACTAATATTTACATGTCTAAGTTGCAGAGCAATTCACCTGGAAATGTTAGAAGATTTGTCCACTGACACATTCATTAATGTTTTGAGATGTTTCATAGCCATTAGAGGTACTGTCAGAGAACTTAGATCTGACCAAGGATCTAATTTTGTCGGAGCAAAGAATGAATTGAAGAAAGCTCTAAAGGAGATTGATAAAGAAAAAGTAACTAAGTATTTGTTAGAGAAACAGTGTGATTTTCAAATGAGTGCTCCACATGCAAGCCATAATGAAGGAGTTTGGGAAAGACAAATCAGAATTGTAAGAAATGTGTTAAGTTCAGTGTTGAAAAAGAACGCCGGAAGAATGGATGATGCTTCACTTAGGACCCTTTTCTATGAAGTAATGTCTATTGGTAACAGTCGTCCACTTACAGTTTGGACCCTTTAACTCCCAACCATCTACTTCACCTTAAGTCTGATTACATACAGCCACCGCCTGGCAAGTTCACCAAGGAGGATTTATATGCCAAAAGTTCAATATCTATCAGAATAGTTTTGGAATAGAAGGAGAAAAGACTACTTAAACAATCTTATGCTAAGAGTAAATGGCAAATAACCAGAAGAAATGTCCAAGTTGGTGACATAGTGTTAGTAAAAGATGAAGATTTACCTAGTAGTCAATGGAAATTGGCCAACGTTCTAGAAGTTCAAAAGGATGAAGACAGACGAGTAAGAAGAGTGTTGTTACAAATAGGAGAGTCAAAACTTGACAAAAAGGAAAACATCTTACTACTCCACTCAAGTTGGAACGTCCTATACAGAAGTTAGTTATTCTACTTGAGAGTGATAAAAGACACTTGTTGAGAACCTGATTAAAAATTCCTCAAATTCATGTTTAAGTCCAAAGATATTGCAGCCTTCTCATTGGCCCACAAGCTAGAAGCAGGGAGGGACCAGCTAAGACCTGTCCTAGGTTGCTAATATGGCTTATATGTGTATACAGCTAGACCTGCCAACTAACTTAATACAGTTCCTATCCTATGTTTACATGTTAAAGACAAAAGCAGAGTTATTTACTGTGACTTCATGTTTTTGGATGTCATGTAACAGTTATATATTGTGTTTACAGAAGCAGAAAAGATAATATGTCTTTAAGATTTATTATATGACTGTAAGGTAAGCTCAATGAAACAGCACAATTATTAACAGAAAGCTGTTGTCACTGCCCAGGAGTCTTAACCAATCACAGCCAGCCTCACACTGAGCAGGAGTCTTGGCCAATTACAGCCAGCCTCACACTCAGCCTGTCTGGAAAATTCCCCAGCAGGAGCTGCTAGAATTCATTACACCAGGAGGAGAGAAGCAGAACAGATATTCACTCCACTGAGGGTTCAGTTTTATGGAAGCAAAGAGGCCAAAATAGGTATTTAATACAGCTATAGATGTTCCTATTGTTAATGTAGTGATTAGAACTGTATGCTGAACTGGTTATATGTGTTTACTTGCAGTTCCACCAAATGAACAGTATGCAAAAAGCAAATACCAAATAGCAATCTCCAAATTGCAAATTGCGACCAAATTGCATAAAAGCATTCAGTCTGCAAACTGCTCATACTAGATTGTATAGAGTAAGTAAAACTATTGGTTAAGCCTCAGATATACCTCTCAGAGAAATCATAAAGTGCTTAAACAACTTAAAGTGAGAGAACCGATACTGAAGAGAGAAATATATCCACCATTTTATGTTGAATGACGAGATTGAACATTTGAACTGCCATTTTGTGATACTTTATTCAACGTGTGTTTTGTACATGGACTGTCTGCAGCGGAAGTGGCAGTGTTATATATGAGGAAAAGTTGAAGTTAATAAAGAAGTTATCATAAGCATTTGGTGTGCTCTTTAAACCTACTGCTTTCATAGAACGGAGCTAGAGAAATAGTGATGAGCGGCAGGGGCAATATTCAAATTCATTATATATTGCGAATATTTGGGCGAATATTTTCCATATATTCGCAAATTCAAAAATTTGTTATCTGTAGTCATTAATTTCTTGATTGCGGAAATTAGCAATTTAAAAATTCGCATTACGAAAATTCATATTCAAAACTACTCCTAAAATCAAAGATATTGCAGCCTTCTCTTTGGCCCACAAGCTAGATGCAGGGAGGGAGCATGTATACTGTTTACAAGTTCATGTAGGCCCTTGGGCGATAAATCCCAAGGCCCCCTTGAGGAATTTTTGTACATTTACATGTCCCTCTGTGGCTCCCACACGGTATAATGACTACCAGTGGCCCCTATACAGTATAATGACCACTAGTGGCCCTTCACACAGTATAATGACCCCCTAATTCCCCCAAACACAGTATAATGACCCCCAGTGGCCCCACACATGGTGTAATGACCCCACAGTGGCCCTCTATTCAGAATAATAACCCTCAGTCACCCCCCATCCAGAAAAATGACCCCCAGTTGCCCCACACTGGAGGTTATACTGTATGGAGGGGCACTGGGGGTCATTATACTGTATGGTGGTTACTGAGGGTCATTATATTGAATGGGGGCTCTGGTGGTCATTATACTGAATGGAGGGTTATTGGAGACAGAGATGGCTCTAGACTTTGTGAGGCCTTAGGCGAAACTTGAATATAAGTCCCCCACGATTTGTATCTGTGGCTCTCCCATAGATACATGGGTGTTGACCACTGCTCCGGGCACAAGGAGATCGGAGTAACGTACAGGAGATCATGGGGGATCCCATCGGCGGGACCCCCCTGATCAGAAACTTATCTCCAATCCTTTGGATAGGGGATTTATTTTCTTATCCCGAAGTACCCCTTTAACCGCTACAGGACCGCCTAATGCAGGGATGCATCCTGCGGGCGGTCCTGTAGCTCTGAGATGACGCATCGGCGCGTCATCTCGTGAGAGCCGTGACTTGCTGTGAACGTGCGCGCTCGCGCGCATTCACAGTGAAGCGCGTCTCGGCAGTTGAGCTACACCCTGCCAGCGATGATCCATCGCTGGCAGGCTGTAGATGCGAATTATATCGCATCAAACAGCTATATCAGACGCTGTTTTGATATAGCTGCTACCTGGTCCTCTGGTGGTCCCATTTGCTGGGATCGACCACCAGAGGACCAGGTAACACTGTAAAGTTGCACCAAACACTACACTAACCCCCCCCTCACTTATTAACCCCTTGATCACCCCATCTAGACCCCCTGATTACCCCCCTGTCATTGATCACACCCCTTGTAAGGCTCCATTCAGACGTCCATATGTGTTTTGCGGATCCGTGGATTCACGGATCCGAGGATCGGATCCGTGGATTCACAGATCCGCGGATCGGATCCGCGGATCCTCAAAACACGGACACCGGCAATCTGCTTTCCGCATTTTGCAGATCCGCACATTGCCAGAACTATATAGAAAATGCTTTTTCTTGTCCGCAATTGCGGACAAGAATAGGACATGTTCTATATTTTTGCGGAACGGAAGTGCAGACCCGGAAGCGCGGATCCGTAATTCCGGATCCGAGCGGGACAAAGTCTGTCCCCATAGAAATGAATGGGTCCACAATTCCGTTCCGCAAACAGAATTTCGGACATGTGAATGGGGCATAAGGGTCCCCTATCACCGCCAGTTAGTTAGCTACTTGTTAGGTAGCTAGCGCCCAGCCCACCGCACCGCAGTCACTGATTTTGGCAGAGATTTTTTCATCCACATTGATCGATGCGAATGAAAAAATCTGTGCCGTTCATTTTTATTTTTTATTCAGCGCAGAGGCTGAACGGAAAAAATCTCATTACCCGTATGCTCAATATAAGGAGAATCGCAGATACTCCTAATGCTGGCCATACGTGTAATGATTGCGGAGACCTTCAAATGCCAGGACAGTATAAATACCCCACATGTGACCCCATTTTAGAAAGAAGACACCCCAAGGTATTCTGTGAGGGGTATTGCGAGTTCATGTAAAATTTTATTTTTTGTCACAAGTTAGTGGAATATGAGACTGTAAAAAAAAAAAAAAAACAATTTCCGCTAACTTGTGCCAATTTTTTTTTTTTCTGTGAACTCGCCATACCCCTCACAGAATACCTTGGGGTGTCTTCTTTCCACAATGGGGTCACATGTGGGGCTTTATACTGCCCTGGCATTTTAGGGGTCCTAAAGCGTGAGAATCCAAATGCGTAAAAATGCCCTGTGAAATCCTAAAGGTACTCATTGGTTTTAGGGCCCCTTTGCGCATCTTGGCTGCAAAAAGTGTCACACATGTGGTATCGCCGTACTCAGGAGAAGTAGGGCAATGTGTTTTAGGGTATATTTTACATATACCCATACTTTGTGTGAGAAATATCGCTGTAAGCGACAACTTTTAAAAATTTTTATTCAAAGTTGTCAATTTACAGAGATATTTCTCTCATCCAGCATGGGTATATGTAAAAATACACCCCAAACACATTGCTACTTCTCCTGAGTACAGCGATACCATGTGTGACACTTTGCAGCCAAGATGCATAAGGCCCAAGTCTAATGAGTGCCTTTTAGGAGAGGGCATTTTTACGCATTTTCTTCTCACGCTTTAGGGCCCCTAAAATGCTCAGGGCAGTATAAATACCCCACATGTGACCCCATTTTGGAAAGAAGACACCCCAAGGTATTCGCTGAGGGGCATAATGAGTCCATGAAAAATTTAACTTTTTGTCAAAAGTTAGCGGAAAGGGAGACTTTGTGAGAAAAAACAATAAAAAATCAATTAACTACTAACTTATGCCAAAAATGTGCCTTGGGGTGTCTTCTTTCCAAAATGGGGTCACATGTGGGGCATTTCTACTGCCCTGGCATTTTTGGGGCCCTAAAGCGTGAGAAGAAAAATGCGTAAATATGCCCTCCTAAAAGGTACTCATTGGAATTTGGGCCCCTTTGCGCATCTTGGCTGCAAAAAAGTGTCAGTCATGTGGTATCGCCGTACTCAGGAGAAGTAGGGCAATGTGTTTTGGGGTGTATTTTTACATATACCCATGCTGGGTGAGAGAAATATCTCTGTAAATTGACAACTTTGAATAAAAAAATGTAAAAAGTTGTCGTTTACAGCGATATTTCTCACACGCAGCATGGGTATATGTAAAAATATACCCCAAAACACATTGCCCTACCTCTCCTGAGTACGGCGATACCACATGAGTGACACTTTTTTGCAGCCTGGGTGCGCAAAGGGGCCCTAAAACCAATGAGTACCTTTAGGATTTCAGAGGCCATTTTTACGCATTTGGATTCTCACGGTTTAGGGGCCCCTAAAATGCCAGGTCAGTATAAATGCCCCACATGTGACCCGTTTTGGAAAGAAGACACCCCAAGGTATTCCGTGAGGGGCATGGCGAGTTCACAGAATTTTTATTTTTTTGGCACAAGTTAGCAGAAATTGATATTTTTTTTTTTTATTTTGTTTTTTACAAAGTCTCATATTCCACTAACTTGTGACAAAAAATAAAATTTTACATGAACTCACCATACCCCTCACAGAATACCTTGGGGTGTCTTCTTTCCAAATTGGGGTCACATGTGGGGTATTTATACTGTCCTGGCATTTTAGGGGCCCCTAAAGCGTGAGAAGAAGTCTGGAATCCAAATGCGTAAAAATGCCCTGTGAAATCCTAAAGGTACTCATTGGTTTTAGGGCCCCTTTGCGCACCAGGCTGCAAAAAGTGGCACACATGTGGTATCGCCGTACTCAGGAGAAGTAGGGCAATGTGTTTTGGGGTGTATTTTTATATATACCCATACTTTGTGTGAAAAATATCTCTGTAAACGACAACTTTAAAAAAATTTTATACAAAGTTGACAATTTACAGAGATATTTCTCTCACCGAACATGGGTATATGTAAAAATACACCCCAAAACACATTGCCCTACTTCTCCTGAGTACGGCGATACCACATAAGTGACACTTTTTTGCAGCCTGGGTGCGCAAAGGGGCCCAAATTCCAACGAGTACCTTTAGGTTTTACATGGCGGCTCACAATTTAGCCCCGCCCAAAATGCCAGAACAGTAAACACACCCCACAAATGACCCCATTTCGGAAAGTAGACACCCCGAGGTACTCACTAAAGGGGCATAGTGAGTCCGTCTGAGATTTATTTTTTTTTGCCAGAAGTTAGCAGAAATTGAAACTTTTTTTTTTTTTTTTTTTCTCGGAAAGTGTCATTTTCCGCTAACTTGTGAAAAAAAATGAAATGATACATGAACTCACCATGCCCCTCCGCGAATACTTTGGGGTGTCTTCTTTCTAAAATGGTGTGATTTGGGGGGAATTTATACTATCCTGACATTTTAGCACCTGAAGAAACATGACAGGTGCTCAGAAAGTCAGAGCTGCTTCAAAATGCCGAAATTCACTTTTTTGCACCATAGTTTGTAAACGCTATAACTTTTACCCAAACCAATAAATATACACTTATTGGACTTTTTTTTTATCAAAGACATGTAGAACAATAAATTTTGAGAAAAATTTACATAGAAATGTAGTTTTAAAAAAAAAAATTACAACAGAAAGTGAAAAATGTAATTTTTCTGCAAAAATTTTGTTAAATTTGTATTAATGGCAAAAAAAGTAAAAATGTCAGCAGCAGTGAAATACCACCAAATGAAAGCTCTATTAGTGAGAAGAAAAGGAGGTAAAATTCATTTGGGTGGTAAGTTGTATGACGGAGCAATAAACGGTGAAAGTAGTGTAGTGCGGAATTGTAAAAAGTGGCCTGGTCATTAAGGGTGTTTAAGCTAGGGGGGCTGAAGTGGTTAATATACAGTGACATCACAATAAAGGGTTAATATGCACAGTGACAATACAGTACAGGGCTTATATTCACAGTGCATATTAACACTTTGCATTAACCCTGGCTATACTGAGATGTCACAGTGCATATTTACCCTGTACTGTGATGTCACATTGCATTAACCCTGGCTGTACTGTATGTGACATCACTGTGCATATTAACCCTGTACTGTGACTAACAGTACAGGATTAACATGCACAGTGAGTGACATCACAGTACAGGGTATACACAGTGATGTCACAGTCAGGGTTAAGCAGCTGCATGCTTGCAGCACATAGTACAGGGTGATCTTGTACCTTGGGCTTATATTCACTGGTCGGACACCACTGCCTGTCTGTGGGCGGTTGCCAGACACGGACTGAGGTGAGGGCCCTGGCTCCTTCTTCTTTTCCCGTGTGTGGCTGCGCAGCGCTCTGGGAGCGGAGCTGGCAAGTGGCAACGTTCAGAAGACATGCCTGTGCGGCAGCACGCTCCAGGCCCCTGCAGCCACTGCTCTCTTAAAGACGCAGAGACAGAGAGGGGCTTAGAGCGGCTGCGGGCCCCGCTGTGGCTCTTCCATTGCATAAGTCCGCTTAGGCCACCCGCCGGCTGCGGAAGCCAATAATTGTACTTGCGGCAAGGGGCGGCCTGATCCCATCACTACAGAAATAAAGCGCCCCATACCTCTTACATCCAGTGACGTCTCCTTTGATGTTCTCTGTCCTCATCTTCTCCTTTCAGACTTTCAGACCAGACCACCATTTTATCGCCATTTTCCGTCTCTGCAGTTTGACAAAAAAAATAATCTTAGTTTACTACTTTTCCATCATGATCCCATCTTCTGGACAAATCATCCTACTACCCCCAATACTGTACCGCTGTGCTCCCCAATACTATACTGCAGAAACAGATAATACCCCTGATAATACTAGTACCACACAGAGCCCCCCATATAAAGTACCCTTTCTTTGTGGCCTCAGTAGAAGCCCCCATAGTGCCCCATAATAATGTGCCAATAACAAGTACCCCCCAATCATGTGCCAGTAACAAGTACCTCTCTTCCCCCCCCCCCATGTGCCACCAACAAGTGTCTCTCTTCCTCCCCATGTGTCAGTAACAAGTGCCTCCCCCCCATATGTCAGTAACAAGTGCCTCTCTCCCCCCCATGTGCCAGTAACAAGTGCCTCTCTACCCCCCATGTGCTAGTAACAAGTGCCTCTCCCCCCATGTGCCAGTAACAAGTGTCTCTCCCCCATGTGCCAGTAACAAGTGCTTCTCTCCCCCCCATATGCCAGTAACAAGTGCCCCTTCCCCACCCCATGTCTCAGTAACAAGTGCCTCTCCCTGATGTGCCAGTAACAAGTGCCTCTCCCCCCATGTGCCAGTAACAAGTGCCTCTCCCCCCATGTGCCAGTAACAAGTGCCTCTCTTCCCCCCATGTGCCAGTAGCAAGTGCCTCTCTTCCCTATATGCCAGTAACAAGTGCCTCTCTTCCCCCCATGTGCCAGTAACAAGTGCCTCTCTTCCCCCATGTGCCAGTAACAAGTGCCTCCCCCCCATGTGCCAGTAACAAATGCCTCTCTTCCCCCCTCCCATGTGCCAGTAACAAGTGCCTCTCTTCCCCCACATGTGCCAGTAACAAGTGCCTCTCTTTTCCCCATGTGCCAGTAACAAGTGCCTCTCCTCAACCCCATGTGCCAGTAACAAGTGCTTCTCCTCCCCCCCATGTGCCAGTAACAAGTGCCTCTCTTCCCCCCCATGTGCCAGTAACAAGTGCCTCTCCCCCCCCCATGTGCCAGTAATAAGTGCCTCTCCCCCATGTGCCAGTAACAAGTGCCTCTCTCCCCCTCATGTGCCAGTAACAAGTGCCTCTCTTTCCCCCCATGTGCCAGTAACAAGTGCCTCTCCCCCCATGTGCCAGTGACAAGTGCCTCTCCCCCATGTACCAGTAACAAGTGCCTCTTCTCCCCACATAGGCCAGTAACAGATAGTCCGGTTTAAAAAAAAAAAAAAACACTTTTACTTACCTCCATGGCAACGATGCGATGCAGGCCTCTTCCGGCCTGTGTCTCGCACTGTACGGCTCAGGCGGCGCGATGGCGTCATCGTGCCGCCAGCACCGGTCTCTGATAGGCTGCGGGCCTTGTGCCGGCAGCCTATCAGAGGAACAGGGAAGGGAGACGCCTCTCCCTCCCCTGCCCCACAGCACAGCCATCTATTTCGCTGTCCTGAGGACGGAGATACAGATAATTATGGAGATGAGCGCTTCCACAATGGAAGCGTTCATCTCCCTGAGACCTGCCGCTGCGGGCCTCCTTCCCGACCAGGCCCTATGACCACGTCCGAAGAGACCGACCGCTCAGTCTGCACTTGCTTGCAGCGGTGTCAGGTGGGAGCAAGAGAGAGGCCCCCACCCGCGTGAGGCCTTAGCCGGAGGCCTAAGTAGCCTAATGGAAGAGCCGCCTCTGATTGGGGATCATTATACTAAACGGGGGGCAGCTGTTGCTGTCTACTCTGTGATCTCAAATGTCAGTGGTGGTGAAGGTGACGAGGATGACGTGTCAATGGAAGTCACGTGGGTGCTCACAAGAGAGGAAGAGGAGGGGGTTCAGAGGGAGAGACGGAGCAACAGAGAGGCAGGAGAAGCAGGCAGAGCTTGTAGGGCACGGGAGGCAAAAAGCAGTCTGCAAATGTATTTTGAGCGAGCCATCCACCATGCACGGTCACTTCTGGCGCTCCCAGGACGCCGTCACATGGCTCCGCAGTGTGGGCTTTTTTTAACGTGTCAGCTGCTGACAATAGTGTTGCCATTTGCAGCCTGTGCTGTCAACGTATAAGTCACGGTAAGCCCAACACTCACCTAGGGGTGTCTTGAGAAGGCACCTGGCCTCCCATTACCGAGCCCAGTGGGAGCAACGCCGTCAGAACCCACAAAGCCACACTCCCAGCGCGTCCACTTCTCCTTCTCCATGTCCTTTCTCTTCTCCTTCTCCCCTTTCCTCCCATTTGTCCTCCACTTCCGTGGCCCAAATGTTTGAGCGTAAAAAGTTGATGACACCTGTGGTAAGGTGCAAGGTGTCATATGCGATGGCAGGTACGTGTCACCGAGGTTGCTGGCCTCGGTGAGGTGAGAGCCGGGTTTTTGTCTGCAGCAGCTAGTGCTGTTTGACTCTTTTAAATAGCATGGCTGCAAAGCCGATCCGGGCCGGCTCTTACTGGGAGCAGCTAAAGAGTAGGGTGGGTGGCTGCTCCCCACGGTCCAGTCCGAGTTTTGGGCTGGGTATAAAACACAGCCATCAGCTGTGTCTGGTGTGATTATCCTGGAGCCTGCTAACAGGGCTGAGGAGTTCTCTGTGCTGGAGGACGGAGCTCAGCAAGGTGGGGTTTCCCTGCAACCTGAAGGAGGAATCGCCTGCGGCTGAACCGACTGCTAGGTGTGAACCCGCACTTAAACCACCCAAGGTGACTGGACCCTGTGTTGGCCTGTTTTTGGTTTTGCCACATGATTTCTGTTGTGTGTGAACTGTCACCAAGAGACTGTTTTCATTTCTGGTGTGCAAGTGTGAATAAAACACTGTTTGATGCACAATCTGGACTCCTTGTTTTGCCTCTAAACTGCACCCGCACCGCTGTCTACCAGAGCGACTCCCCACATTTGGTGTCGGATGCGGGCATGCGCAGTGAGGCTGGCGTGAACGCCGAACTTTGTTTTGCTGAGCAAAAGTGAATGTCCTATATTAAGCCGGCAAAGTTGCAGCCTGTGATCCCCGACAAAATGGAGCGGCTGTGAAAGCCCTCATAGAGGCTAACGTGCAGCAGCGGGAGACCAACCAGCTACTGCTACAGCACGTGATGGCGTTGCAAGCGGCAGGAGCGTCCCACCGCGTCCACGATGCCCGGAAAGCTGTCCGTGCCGCGATCCCTAAGATGACCCCCTCGGATGATGTTGAGACCTATCTGGTGGTGTTCGAGAAGGTGGCCGTGAGGGAGAAATTACCCGAGAACAGTGGGCAGAGGTCGTCGCTCCGTTCCTGGCGTCTGGACCCCAGCAAGTATTTTTTGACCTCCCAGGTGACCAAGCAGCTGACTACCCGACTGTGAAAGGTGAGATCCTGGCAAGACTGGGGGTGAATGTTTTGGTCCGGGCCCAGCGGGTACATCAGTGGGAGTTTAACCCGGCTGAACCCGCCAGGCCACAATACTATGACTTGCTACAACGGTTGCAAAAATGGCTGCAGCCAGACATACTGACTCCCACTGCTATGCTCGACGTCTGTTAGCCGATGTCTTCTGGAGGGCTTTGCCTTACCCTCTCCAGCACTGGATCGGCCAGGTGTCGCCCACCAATGCCCTGGAGATGGTCGACCTGGTGGAGCGGTACGAGGCCACCAGAAACCTGCAGGGGAGTCTTGCTGGGAAGGGGTCAGTCAAACCCCGGATGCCTCTGCCCCAGTTCCGACGTCCGGCGACAGAGCGGCCTGCACGGAACATACCCCCTGCGCGTCCGCCTCCCGTGGTATGCTGGAGGTGTCAGGAGCCAGGCCACATCAGGGCCGACTGTCCGCATCGGGATGAGCCGATGGAGGTGAACTACGGGGGTCGCCACTCCTTGTATGCACGGAAGCTGTGCGCAACTGGCACCCGTGAGGTGCAAGACCATAACCACCTGTGTCAGGTAGAGGTGGGAGATTCGCTGGCGGTGGCTCTGCTGGACTCCGGGAGTTTAGTCTCCCTGGTAAGGGCTGCCCTTGTACGGCCTGTGGAGTATACTGGCCGTAAAGTCGGGGTCCTGTGCATCCACGGAGACCTGAAAGACTACCCCACTGCACTAGTGACTTTGTCCACAGCGGCTGGTAGGTGGACCCACGAGGTGGCTGTCGCTACTAAACTCCCACATGAACTAATACTTGGGAGGGACTTCCCGGTTTTCCGGCGCTGTGGCCGGCAATAAAGGTATCTGAGGGACCCGAGACAGGGGTGACCCTAGTAGAGTGGCCTGATACCGCTGGAAGGCCAGAACCCTGGGAGCCCGAGTCTGAAGGGCCGGCGCTAGGGGTGACCACTGCTCCAGCGGTAGAGGGAGACAACCCCACTGAGTGTAATGGTGGGAGACACGGAGGACTTGCCACCGGGACCTGAGTTGGCAGACCTCAATGTCTCCGGGGAAAATTTTGGGACCGCACAACACCGGGACCAAACCCTAACCAGGGCCTGGGAGAATGTGCTGGAAATTGATGGTAAACCCCAGAAACCAGGGGCTGAATTAATGTTCCCACGATTTATTGTTCTACAGGATATGTTGTATCGGGTGAACCAAGTCCGAGGTGAACCTGTTGAACAGTTGGTGGTGCCCACAGCGTATCGCAAGCTTGTCATGGAGCTTGCCCACCAACATGTTCTTGGGGGACACCTGGGGTGGCAGAAAACCCAGGACCGCATACTGCAGCGGTTTTATTGGCCCAGTGTGTTCAAGGAGGTAGAAAATTATTGTAAGTCCTGTCCAACCTGTCAGATAACTAGCCCCCAGCCTCATTTCCGTAGTCCTCTGGTACCTCTGCCAATTATTGAAGTACCGTTTGAGCGAATCGCTATGGATTTAATTGGGCCTGTACCAAAGTCTGCCAGGGGCCACCAACACATTCTGGTAGTTCTCGACTATGCCACTCGGTATCCGGAGGCGGTGCCTCTGCGACATACCTCAGCTAGGCTCATTGCCAAAGAGTTAATGGAGATGTTTTCCCGTGTGGGCCTGCCAAAAGAGGTTCTGACAGACCAAGGGACCCCTTTTATGTCCAAAGTAATGAAGGAACTGTGTAAATTGTTGCGTATAAAGCAGTTACTGGACGTCCGTTTACCATCCGCAAACAGACGGTCTTGTTGAGAGGTTTAACCAAACTCTAAAAAATATGTTAAAAGGGTGGTGTCTAGAGATGGGAAGGACTGGGACCTGCTTCTGCCCTATCTCATGTTCGCAGTGCGAGAGGTACCCCAGGCCTCTACTGGGTTCTCGCCCTTCGAACTGCTTTATAGCAGACACCCTCGGGGCCTGTTGGATATCGCCAAGGAAGCATGGGAACAACAGCCTGTCCCCCACAAAAGTGTCATTGAGCATGTCACCCAGATGCAGGAACGGATAGAAAGGGTGTTGCCGCTGGTCCGGGAGCATATGGAGGCAGCGCAACAAGCCCAGAGTAGGGTGTATAATCGTCAGGCTCGGGTACGGGGCTTCCATCCGGGAGATCGGGTTTTGGTTCTGGTACCCACCCTTGACAGCAAGTTCCTAGCTAGGTGGCAGGGCCCCTATGAAGTGATCGAGAAGGTAGGGGAAGTAAATTCCAAAGTACACCAGCCAGGGCGGCGCAAGCCGGAGCAGGTGTACCACGTGAATTTACTTAAGCCGTGGAAAGATAGGGACACAGCCGACGACCACAGCCCCCGGCCAGGGCTTCTAGGTGAAAAGGGTCCAGCCCCACAGTTCGAGGCCTGTGAAGCAGTAACCACGGTAAAAATTGCAGACAGCCTGTCTTCCAAACAAGTTCAGGAAGTCAGGGAGTTCATCAGTCGGAACACGGATGTGTTCTCGGACCTCCCTGGCCGCACGTCTCTCATTCAACATGACATCGTCACTGAGCCTCAGGCCAAGATCCGGTTAAAACCATACCGGGTACCCGAGGCTCGGCGACGGGCCATCGCGGAGGAAGTACAGTTCATGTTGAAGCTCAAGGTCATTGAGGAGTCGAAAAGTGAGTGGGCCAGTCCCATAGTCCTAATACCCAAGCCGGATGGGACGTTGCGGTTCTGCAACGACTTTCGCAAGTTAAATGAAGTATCCAAGTTTGACGCGTATCCCATGCCCCGAGTAGACGAGCTGGTTGAAAGTTTAGGACAAGCCCGTTATTTTTCCGTGCTGGACCTCACTAAAGGGTACTGGCAGGTACCCTTAACGAGTCGGCTAAGGAAAAACCGCATTTGTTACCCCGCAGGGCCTGTATCACTACAAGGTGTTACCCTTTGGCCTGCATGGCGCCCCGCCACTTTCCAAAGGTTAATGGACATAGTGCTGCGACCACATCGTCGGTGCGCCTCAGCCTACTTAGATGATGTAGTCATCCACAGCACCGACTGGGAAAGCCATTTACCCAAGGTGCAGGCGGTAGTGGATGCCCTGAGGAAAGCCGGACTGACCGCTAACCCAAAGAAGTGCTCCATAGGGTTAGAGGAGACAAAATATCTGGGATATATAATTGGGCGGGAGTCATCAAACCTCAGGTAACTAAGGTAGAGGCCATTCGTAACTGGCCCCGACCGGTCACCACCAGGCAGGTAAAGTCGTTCCTGGGGATTGTAGGTTACTACATGAGGTTTGTGCCCCACTTTGCCACAATAGCAGCGCCATTGACAGACCTGTTGAAGGGGCGAAAGTCTGGGAGGGTTAGCTGGAGTGAGAAGGCGGAGGAGGCTTTCTCCGCGTTGAAGTCGGCCCTGTGTGGGTCCCCGGTTTTGGTGACACCCGACTTCAACAAGGAGTTTGTCGTACAGACCGACGCCTCGGAGGTAGGCCTCGGTGCGGTACTGTCGCAGGAGGTCAACGGGGAAGAACATCCGTTGTCTTCCTGAGCCGTAAGCTCAGTCCCGCCGAGTCCAGATATAGTATAGTGGAGAGGGAGTGCCTGGCTATCAAGTGGGCACTCGAATCTCTCCGCTACTACCTGTTAGGGAGGAGGTTCCGTCTGGTGACCGACCATTCCCCCTCAAATGGATGAGTCAGGCCAAGGAGAGGAATGCTCGGGTCACCAGGTGGTTCCTATCTCTTCAAAATTTCAAGTTTTCCGTGGAACACAGGGCAGGCCGCTTGCAGGGCAACGCAGATGCCCTGTCCCGCGTCCACTGCCTTACGTGTGTTCACCCCTCAGGGTTGAACAAAGGGGGTATGTGGTAAGGTGCAAGGTGTCATATGCGATGGCAGGTACGTGTCACCGAGGTTGCTGGCCTCGGTGAGGTGAGAGCCGGGTTTTTGTCTGCAGCAGCTAGTGCTGTTTGACTCTTTTAAATAGCATGGCTGCAAAGCCGATCCGGGCCGGCTCTTACTGGGAGCAGCTAAAGAGTAGGGTGGGTGGCTGCTCCCCACGGTCCAGTCCGAGTTTTGGGCTGGGTATAAAACACAGCCATCAGCTGTGTCTGGTGTGATTATCCTGGAGCCTGCTAACAGGGCTGAGGAGTTCTCTGTGCTGGAGGACGGAGCTCAGCAAGGTGGGGTTTCCCTGCAACCTGAAGGAGGAATCGCCTGCGGCTGAACCGACTGCTAGGTGTGAACCCGCACTTAAACCACCCAAGGTGACTGGACCCTGTGTTGGCCTGTTTTTGGTTTTGCCACATGATTTCTGTTGTGTGTGAACTGTCACCAAGAGACTGTTTTCATTTCTGGTGTGCAAGTGTGAATAAAACACTGTTTGATGCACAATCTGGACTCCTTGTTTTGCCTCTAAACTGCACCCGCACCGCTGTCTACCAGAGCGACTCCCCACACACCGGATAACCCTCTTGCCCAACGGCTGACCGCTGGCTTGACGGAACTGCTAGGACGCCAACTACTGCCATATAAACTGGTGGACTCGGAGGCCTTTAGAAAATTTGTGGCCATTGACACACAACAATGGAAGGTCCCCGGAAGGAAATATTTCTCCCAAAAAATATTTCTCTGGGCATCCCAGAGCTATATGGCCACGTTCAGCGGCAAGTAAATATATCTCTGGCACACAGTGTCGGTGTCAAGATACATCTGCTGCCAAAAGACACGTGGTCTAGCAAACCCGGGCAGGGAAGGTACATAACTTTTACTGCCCACTTGGTGAACCTTCTGACTGCCGTCAAGCATGTAACCCCTGGCTCCCGTGTGGATTTGGTGTTACTGCCATGGATTGCATGCAGGCCTGCCTCTTCTTCTCCTCCTCCTACTCCATCCTCCGTCTCCTCCTCGGCTGACTCCTCCTTTTCCACTGCTACCGCCTTTTCTGCTGTGCCTCCCAAGCTCCCCAGAACCTATTCGACGTCCCTGGTGAGACATTGCCATGCTGTGGCTGTTGTGCCTGGAAGCCAAATGCCACACTGGTCCTGAACTGCTTTCCGCTCTTCGGTCACAGGCCAATCAGTGGCTAACCCCACTCAATTTGACAGTTGGTAAAGTGGTGTGTGACAACGGTGCCAATCTGCTGGGCGCGCTGAAATAGGGCAAAATGACACACGTACCATGCATGGCACACGTCCTAAACTTAGTCGTGCACGATTCGTTGCCAAATACCCCGGGGTCCAGGACGTCTTGCGGCAGGCCAGGAAAATATCTGGCAATTTTAGAAGATCTTACATGGCCATGGATCGCATTGCTGACGTTCAGCGACGACACCACTTGCCCGTCAGACTCTGCATCAGAACAGGTTCTGGGGAGCTTGGTTTTCTTTCACCGCGCCAGTGGCTGCTCATGCGCGTAGCATGCAGACTTCTGTGGCCATTTGATGAGATCACCAAACTGGTCAGTCGCAGCCAGTCTGAAGAGGAGTCAAAGGAGGATAGTGGCTAGGGGAGGAGGAGCAAGAAGAGCAGGCTTTGAGGGGGACTTTAAACTTTCTGGGGATCCCTAGTGTTGTCCGTGGCTGGGGGTAGGAGACCGAAGACGACATTCTCCTAGGCGATGAGCAGGAGCCAGGATGCTGAACCAATTCCAATTTAGTGCAAATGGGGGCCTTCATGCTCAGTGTTTGAAGAGGGACCCCCTGTATAAAAAGCATAAAGGGCAAGGACCAGTACTGGGTGGCAACGTACTTAGACCTCCGGTACAAACACAAAATGGCGGACATGTTTTCAGCAACACAGAGGGCTGGCAGAATGCAGCATTTCCAGGCCTTGTTGCTAGAGATGCTGCATTCTGCTGTTGCCGGCGCTGGCAGAGGAATTTCCACCCACAGAGAAACAGGTGAGGGTACCAATCCTACCGCGCCTGCAAGAAGAGGGCGGTTTGAAGATGTGTTGGTCACTTCGGATATGAGATCATTCTTGCAGCCAACCCATCGACATCCACCCTTCAGATCCAGCATCAGGGAATGCCTAGACTGACAGGTGTCCAACTACATCGGGTTAACGGACGATATGGACACTCTGAGAAGCCAGGAACCCTGGACTACTGGGTGTGCAGGCTTGACCTGTGGCCAGAGCTGGCACAGTTTGCTATGGAACTCTTGGCTTGCCCCTTTCGAGTGTCCTACTGCTATGGGATACTTTCTGAATCTACAGAGTACTTCAGGCAGAGTGTTTGTAAGATCTGTTCCTTTTAGTAGATGATCGTTCAATGCAACACCATCGTACTTTGCTGATCAATCAAATACAGTACTACTCTAATCCTATCTGGTTTCTTTGAGTGGTACACCTTGATGTGGGATGTACCACACTTCTCTTTCTTTAAGTTGGTTATTAACTTTCTCTGCATGTCCTTCTTCATGGATGCCTTCCATAAATTTCAAATAATCCTGCTTGAATTTGGGATCTCTTCCCATCTTTTTCTTCTAACATTTCAATCTTGCTAGGGTAAGATTTCTGTTATTTGGCAGACGAGGTCGTTCTCTAAAAGGTAAGGGCATTTCAAGATGACCTTGTTGATTCTGTCAAATGCTCTAGAGTATGTATGAACTTTATGTCTTCTTGGGATACCCTCTTTTCTTTAGAACTTATGTCTTCAAAGTCGGATTCAAGGATCTTGATTACTTTTGCTGGACTTACAGTTGGTAACTCTTGGACAGATATTCAATGACACAATCCTGTCACCTGTTTTGAGTTTGCGATCTGCGGTTTTCCTCCAACAACACCCCATCCTAGATCATTTTGAACAGCGTAGGGTTCACCCTTTCCTCCTGTGATTACCTTTCGTGGTACCAAAGCTTCAGGACAATCGCAACCTATCAACAGTCCAACACCAAACTCCTTCAGCAGGGACATTTCATGAGATATGACAGATAGGTGCTCCCATTTATTGCCTGTTTCACAGGTAGGTATGCGATCTCGATCTAGAGGTATATCATCTTTTGTGTAAGCTGGAGGTAGATTTAATGTGCAGTTTGAATGAAGTCCTCTAACTCTCAGTTCTTTGACCCTTTGACTGTTCACTAATGTGTTTCTCCCCATCATTGTGGTGAGTTTGAGCTTCAATGGTTCTGTAGCAACTTGTAATTTCTTGCAGATTTCTTGATCAATGAAGGTGATGTCACTCTGGGAATCCAGTAGTGCATAGGTATATACCTTCTTGTTCCTCCTTTTAGGATTTGAAATGCACACTGGTACAACCATTGATGTGCCATTGCTTTCTCCTTCCCTCACTCTGCACGAGAATACAGATACTTTCTTTTCTTCCTCAGCATCTTTAGATATTGAGGATTTATCCTTCTTTGGACGTTCTTCATTTAGTGGTGTAGGATGGCGTCCTTGGCAAACGCTGCATGTGGCCCTTTTCTTACACTCCTTAGTAGCATGGCCTTTTCTTAGACATCCAAAACACAGATGGCTATCAAGTACAATTTTTTTCTTTTCAGCTGGGGATTTCTCCTTCAATTTTTGGCACTTGTGTATGGAGTGGTTCTCTCCACAGAACATACCCTTGAAGGTAGTCTGAAGATTTCTCGTTTCTGTCTCTCTACTGATCCCAGTAGTGACTTTGATCTTGCTCTCGTAGGCGTCTAGACCATTAGCTGCTGTGTTGGTTGCAAAGCTAGTTGCTCTTGCGCATCTTATCTCTCTTGCAGGCCTTACTTATAAGGATTTTAAGACATAAGATGATGTTAATGGATTACATGCTATCCGTGCTTCCTTATTGATGAACTCAGAGAACTCTTTAAAATTTGGAAAGTTCTTGCTTAGATCTAACTGTTTAGTCCCATAGCGATTCCATTTAGAAGCCACTTCTTCAGGTAGCTTGGCTAGCATCCTCTGTTTTTCTAGATAGTCGTTCAGTACTTCTAGTCCTTAAACATGTGGCATGGCATTGCTTGCAGGAAGTCACCATACTCTTGGAGTCTGAAGTGTTATTTAGGACCTATTTTAGGCCAGTTATTTAATTTCTCTCTAAAAGCTCTTTGTACTTAGAAAGGATGACCATATCTTGCATTTCATTTTTCCCAAGCTTGCTTGTAGGCTTCTTCATCTTTTCTATAGAAGTTACCTTCAAGAACTTTCTTTGCTTCTCCACCAACATATCCCTGAAGGTAGAGTAACTTGTCAACTGGACTGAAGCAATGATGCTCAATGATCATTTCAAAACTTGCTTTCCACTCTATGAACTTTAGTACGTTTCCTGAAAATACAGTAGGTTCCGGAACGGGAAGTCTGGCGAGAACTGTTATCTGTTGTCTAGCTGGGACAATAGTTGTAACTTTCTCCTGACCATTGCCATGACATCTAGGAATAGAATCATCCAGTTTGATTTTCCCACTTAGTTCTGAATTAGGTGAGTCCCTTTCTTCATATTTTCTGGTAGAGATAGAGGGTAAATTCACACAACTTTTTCCTAACACTGGACTAGGCCTTTTTTTTGTTTTTCTGAGCAGGGATGGAAGGATATTGACTTATTTCTTCACTACATGCTGGAGATTTCCTTCCATTCTCCTGGGCGTATGGAGGAAAGTAGGAGTCTGTTTCTTTACTTAGTACAGATTTTAACCTATGACTACTCTGATTCATATCCTTGTGTACTCTGAGTCTGGCTTCTATAATCTTAACTTCTTTCTGCCTTTCCAGATTTTTCATCTGTTGGCGCTGTGCCTCAATTTCAACTTCCATTCGATAGCACTGTTCCTCCATTTCGGCTTCCATTTGATGGTGCTGTGCATCCCTTTCAGCTATCAGTTGGTGCTGCACCTCGATGGCAGCTTCCCTCTCAATTTCTGCTCTCTTGACAACAAGTTGTTCAGCTAATTCCTTTCTTTTGGCTGAAGTACTTGAAGACTCTGATATGGGGTTGGCACTTCTGCTAGCGAAGGAAGTCCCACTTGAGATTGTGGTTCCAACCCTTTTAAATATACCGTAGATTATGTGCAATCTGAGGAGGTTACGATTTGGTAAATTTCATACCAGACATTTATGCTTAAAGGGGTTAGAGGGTTTGTCTCACCTCAGTAAATGGCATTTATCATGTAGTTAATACAAGGCACTTACTAATGTATTGTGATACTCCATATTGCCTCCTTTCCTTTACATTATACACAGCACGTATCTGTGATTATTACCACCTTTTAATCCAGCAATGGTGGCCGTGCTTACACAGTATAGGGAAAGGCTGGAAGTGCGCAAAGGCCTACGCCTTTAACTATAGTGTGCAAGCACGGCCACCGCTGCTGGATTACAGAGTGGTCAAAACCATGGATACATGCTGTGTATAATGTGATGGAAAATAGTCAATATGGACAATCACAATACATTAGTAAGTATGTATTAACTTTCTCTACATCATAAATGCCAATTGCTGAAGAGAGACAACCCCTTTAAGTGTGCTACACTTAATAGGGTTAGGCATAAATGTCTTGGTGTGTGCATTGCGTGTTTCCTATGTGTGATTGGTGTTTGCTATATATGATCTATGTATCAGTGGGGTATGTGCAGTATGTGACATATGCATCAGTGGCATGTGACCCATGTATAAGTGTCTTGTGTCCCACATATGTCCAATGAGTTATTGGTGTGCGCTGCATGTGTCTTGTTTAAGACGAACTTAAGTGCAGGATATCCATATATGTGTAAATTCTGCCAAATGTATGTTGCATTTTTCTGTAAATGTTTGCCATCATACTTCATCTTTAATATTTCTGTTATCACTATAAGTGCAAATTGCGGATCCACAAAACATGGATACTGGGTGTGTGCATTCCACATTATTCGGAACAGAACAGCCAGCCTCTAATAGAACAGTCCTATCCTTGTCTGTATCTGTAATGTGGACCATAATAGGACATGTTCGATCATTTTGCAGAACGGCCATCTGGACATACAGACACAGAATGCATACTGAGTAATTTTTTTTTTTTTTTTTGCAGCCTCATTGTAGTGAAGGAAACAGTACGGACATGGAAAAAAAGTTACTTTGTGTGCAGGACCCCTAAGGTGGGCCCCAGAATCAGTTACATTGGTGGGCCCTAAGTACCCTAATCTCACACTGAGAGTAGCTACATAGTTATTAGCATGCCTAGGAAGTTTTGTTACGCCACAAAAAGGTATGAAAAGTGCAGGATATATAATCAAGAAGATCTAATAGGTTATGTGTGAAAAAACCCTTAAGAAATAGACTCTGAAGGCAACTGAATGGCTTCAAAGTCAGCTCCCAATGGGGTAGTCTTCTGCTGGATGTTTTGGGCATTGTAAGTTTAAAGGCTTATCATCATGTTAGTGCTTGGACCCAAAAGAGAATCTGCTAGTACTCCAGTCATCCAGTTCAATTCTATTTGTTTTTTTATTGTGGAAATAAAGATATGATTGGATGGCACGCGTTTCGTAGCCTCGTGCTCCTTCCTCAGTGGGTGTTAAACACGAGGCTCCGAAACGCGTTTGGGGGATAACAATTGCCACGGAGCCGTATCCGGCCACAAAAATACAAACTAATATATGATAATACGAAAAGCGCTACATACTACCTGTACCCGAGTTCTCCCAGGGCACTTTCGGCAACTTGACTATCCACCTGCATGCTAGCTAAACAGAGGCATTAACGGCAATACTATAGTGAACATCAAACAACAAGTCAACACTGCCCGGCGCAGCCTGCACTCTGGAGCACGTGGGATGCTGAGTGTATTACCAAGGGAAGCGCACACCAGCATCAAGTCTGAAAGACGCGATCTATAGGAGACTCCATACACGACCAGGATTGGTAATGTAACAGCATATCTGCTGTAAACCCAGAACGAGCATTATTCTAATCTGAAATATACTTTACCATCTATGATCCAAGATCCTGGTTGCCTTTTTATCCTCATTGAAACACTAATGGCATTAGATTACCTGTATAACAGGATTATCTACACAGGATTTTTTTGGACTAATCTATTGCCATTCTAGGACACATTGAGCATCCTTTGGATTACTTGGAGTGTTCATATACCGTATTCTATATTTTATTCATGGAACAGACTGACAATCATCCTAAACAGCAGATCTATTACCCGCAACAGGTACACTGAGACACAGTGATCCCATATGCTGTCTACTTTAATTTTAGTTCATAATATATCTATTTTTCCTGTTTACTTTTTGCTCTATTTGATATATTGTTTGTCACTATATTACTAACACTACTACTAGTACGTACTGCTATTATCAACCAGTATTTATTGATTTTGTATACAATTACACCCAGTGTGTATTGATTTTGGATATAACACATGCAGCTATGATCAGCATTTGACATACTGCATGCCACCTCCATCAACATATTCTGTAACAACCAGCATCCATCATCTATCTATTGATTGATTACTACATTATGTTTCAGTCTTTAGTCCTTTTTCCTTATTTTTATATATATTTTATATTTATATCTATCTATCTATCTATCTATCTATCTATCTATCTATCATTTTTTTCTTTTTATATAAATGTATACCTTATGTACTAATAAATTATCATACCCTTACAGTATTTCCACTTTGTCTTTTACCGGGCATCAGGTATGCCCAGGATAGAGCACCTTTATCCAATTATCCATCTAGGTGAGCCACTGATCTACTACTATTATTATGATTTTTTATTGTACCTAACCTCTTGCATTTATGGCACAGAATTTGCTTCCGTATTTTCCCTTTTTGGTCCCCGTGTAGCTCTATAAATGGGAATTGATGGGTTTCCAGTCATATGGGGGACCCCTTATTTGATTGTGATTGGTGTCGGTCTGAATGGTTAGACCCCTACCAGACACATCCTCTATCTTGTTAATAGGGGATAGGTTTATATCTTGGGACGACCTCACGATAAACACAGGATGGGGCATCATTTGGTTATCCAATAACTGGGGACCCCACCAATGATAAGAATGGGGGCTCTGTATTACCCTCTTTAAATGGTGCGGCAATCACACATGTGCTTTGCTACTCTTCAGCTCTGTGGGACTGCAGGAGATAGCAGAGGCCCAAAATAGGCTACATCCTTAAAGCGTTAAGTGTAACATAAAAATGAAAAATAAAGCAACTTCATTATGGTCTTCATTATGTTTTGTTTAGTTTTTTGTTTACAGCTGCTATACAGAACCTTTGTGTCACCATAGTAACAGACAACAAACAAGCCCTGTATAGTCTGATCCTGTACACGTACTTACAGTTATACTTACGTTTATCCCCCCCTACTTATTAGTAACTTAGTATTAGCGAAAAATAGAAGACAGATGAAAGTTATTATGAATGCAAACTTAGGATTCGTTAAGTGTACTTGCATGGCAAGACCACTTACTGTTATCTCACAAATATATTCTTATTATAGCCAAATTTACTATTTCTGCTGCCACTAAAAACGTCCACAGCTAAGCCAAAATCCTGATAGCTTTCACAATATGACCATTTGTTTGCAACTCACGCTGCCCATTGACATTCATTGAAACTCCACTCCACCTCAAATTTGAAGGGCAATTTTTTAACTGCAAATTTGTCTTCATTTTTAATATTTCAGAGACAAACTATGCATCGATGCATTAAATGCATCAAAATGCATCAATGCATCAAAATGTAGGTTTGGGTCTTGTGATTCTCACAATATAAAGCTCTTCGCTGTAGGTTTTATAATTTTTAAACTACAACGTTCGAAGATGGCAACCGCCAGTGAAGTGAGCAAATTGGTTCGTTTTTAACCGATCTTCTCTGCCCTTGCTGTAGAGTGAGTTGTCATAGGCACCCAGGTGTGTGAGCAGCCAGCAGAGTGACAAAAGATAGAGTGTGTGCTAAAAAATCAGGACATGATTTCTAAACTGCCACCACTCCCTTATTTTCAAGCCCACCTACACAAATCTTGTATCTAAACGTTCAGCTATCCCTGCTACCACAAAAAATGTCCATGGCTAAGCCATAGTCCTGATAGTTTTCACAATATGACCATTTGTTTGCAACTCACGCCGTCCATTAACATTCATTGAAACTCCACTCTAGCCACAATCAATTGGTTAGTGTAATGTTTACTTTCTTTATGCACTCCAAACACTCCACACAGTTACTCTGCCCACTCCATAAAGTTACTCTGCCCAGTCAAACCTTTCCACAGTTACTCCAGCGACTCCAACCACACAACAGTTACTCAAGCCACTCCACCCAGTTACTCCACCCACTCCAGTTGTAGACTGCTGGTGGAGGCAAGAACACTTCACACAATTTCTCCAGAAATTGTAGCTTTTCTAGTTTGTAGTTTGTTACTATGGGACCCTATACAGCTGCAGAGAGGATGTAGATGCAGAAAAGTAGGAAACTGAACCAAAGTTGTCTCATCTTACATTTTAAAAACACTGTTCATGATGATGTATATATCCTTTAAGAATAAGCCCCTCTCTTAAAGTGATTTGCCAGTTTTTTTTTTTCACCTTTGCCAGCTGTTCCTGTGGAAATATCCATACTCACCTTCTTCCGTCCGCTCTGTTCTGACTCTCTTCACTGTACTATGCTGCATCCTCAACTGTACTGCACTGTCTGTAATCTTTCAAATGGATGTGGTTACATTTTTAGAGCCATTTTAGTGCCCAAAAGTTCGGGGTCAAGTTTGGGTCCCGAACTCGAACTTTGCGACAAAGTTCGGGCGAATCCGAACTTCCAGGTGTTCGCTCAACTCTAACCTTCAATATATTGGAAAGTTCTTGCCTAGATCTAACTGTTTAGTCACATAGCGATTCCATTTAGAAGCCACTTCTTCGGGTAGCTTGGCTAGCATCCTGTGGTTTTGTGAGAGCTGCTGCAGAAAGTGCGGGCCGTCTGTGTGTGCTTTCGGCGTTCTCACCCTGCTTCTGCTCGCCTGTCTGCGCTGCAGCGTAACTTCGACCTTCCCGCTCACCGCCTCATATGTGACGTGCCCACAAGCTGGAACTCCACCTTGCACATGCTGGAGAGACTGTGCGAGCAGCAGCAGGCGATAGTGGAGATTAAGCTGCAGCATGCACGGGTGAGTTGCTCTGTGGAACAGCACCACTTCACCGCCTGAATGGCTTTTCGTTGCCTCTGGACAGCCTGGCACACATGAGCGACTACATGCTGCAGTGCCTGCGTAATGACCCACGAGTTGCCCACATTCTAACTTGTGCTGATTACTGGGTGGCCACCTTGCTGGATCCCCGTTACAAGGACAACTTGCTTATTTCCCTCACTGGGGAGTGATCGGAAGATGCGCGAGTACAAGCGCACGCTGGTAAACACGCTGCTGATGGCATTCCCACCTGACACCGGGGCCTCAGTGGAAACACAAGGCAAAGGCAGAGGAGAAGGAAGAGGTCGCCAACATAGCCGGGGCACCGCCAGCACCTCAGAAGGCAGGGTTACCATGGCCGAAATGTGGAAAATCTTTGTGACCACGCCACAACAACAAGCACCACCAGCTGATATGCAACATGGTGGAGCATTATGTGCTCCCCCGCCTACACATACTGACTGATGGGTCTGCCCCATTCAACTTCTGGGTCTCCAAATTGGGCACATGGCCTGAGCTAGCCCTTTATGCCTTGGAGGTGCTGGCCTGCCCTGCAGCCAATGTATTGTCTGAATATATATATAGCACGGCAAGGGGCGTTATCACGGACAAGCGCAGTCGCCTGTCCACAGCTAATGTGGACAAGCTCACGTACATTAAAATGAACCAGGCATAGATCCCGCAAGACTTGTCTGTACCTTTTGCAGAATAGACATTTATACCGGCCTCAACCATCCATTTTTGTACTCAAGTGCACTTATTCTTTGTTTTATTTTTTTATATGTTCTAATATTTTGGGGGTTACCCCAATTAAAAAAAACAAAAAAACTGTGTTGGCTACCTCCTCCACCTCCACCCCCGCTTCCAACTACACCACCACGGTCACCGCCTCCTCAATCTCCTACTCCACATCCACCTCCTAGTTCAAGATTGTTATTTTTAATTTTTATTTATTTATCTTAAGTTATTTTCCTATACACATTTGTGTGCAGAGCACTTGCCATGCTCTTAAGCACATTTTGCTGCCTTTAGCCCTCTAGCCCTTTTCATTACATTTTTAGAGCCATTTTATTGCCCAAAAGTTCGGGGTCAAGTTCGGGTCAAGTTTGGGTCTCGAACTTTGCGACGGAGTTTGGCGGAGTTTGGGCGAATTCGAACTTTCAGGTGTTCGTTCAACTCTAACCTTCAATAATTATTTGTTCACAGTGCTCTAAAAAATAACTGCACCAAAGAAATACTGTCCCTGACACTAATAATGTAAACATAATGTCTCCCAAAAAGAACTGTGCTAAGCTGATACTGTCCCAGGGGGCCCTCACAGTTATAATGCTCCCCAAAATCCCAACTATAGTAATTAGTAATAAATCTGTGCCAGAGTGCACTTAGTAGTAATAGTGCCCCTACAGTTCCCCCAACAGTAATTGTGTCCAAAAATTAATAATGCTCCCATAGTCCCCCAGTTGCAATAAAGCCCATAATGCCCCTGGTAGTAATATTTCTCTTTATAATGTGTGACAGTAGAAAAATGCCCCCTTATAATGTGTGCCAGTACAAAAAATGCCCCCAGTTGAGGTTAGGTGTCCATTGTGCCCCTTTAATTTGTGCCAGTATAAAATACTCCTATATAGTGCCCCCAGAAGATGCCCCCATAGCGCTCATCCCCATAGTGTCTTCCATAATGTGCCAGGATAAAATGCCCCTATAGACTGCCCCACATATATGCCCTTATAATGCTCCTCTCCCCCCTTCACCATAGTGGCACCAAAATTGGTGCCACATAGATGCCCTTATAATGCTCCTCTCCCCCTTCCCCATAGTGGCACCAAAATTGGTGCCAGTATTAAATTTCCCTATATAATGACCCCCATAGTGCTCCTCCCCTCCCACTTCTCCATAGTGCCCCCATATTGCATGCCAGTATATAGGGCCCCCAGTAGGTACCTCCATAGTGAAGCCCCCCCCACTTCTCCATAGTGCCCCCATAATGTGTGGGATTATAAAGGTCCCCCAGTAGATGCCCCATAGTGCCCCTTTCCCCTGCATTTCTCCATAGTGCCCCCAGTAGATGCCCCCATAGTGCCCCCTCATAATATGTCCCAGTATATAGGTATATAGGGCCCACAGTAGATGCCCTCATAGTGCCACCCCCCTTCTCCATAGTGCCCCCCCATAATGTGCCAGTATATAGGGCCACCCTTCTTGCCATACATACTAAAAATAATGAAAACAATAAACTCACATACTTACCTCCATGCTGCTTTCAGTGATGTGATGCAGGCCTCTTCTGGCCTGGGTCCCACGCTTTACGGCTCAGGCGGTGCAATGACGTCATTGTGCCGCCTGCAACAGCCTCTGATAGGCTACAGGCACTAGGCCTGCAGCCTATCAGAGGAACAGGCAAGGGAGACGCCTCTCCCCTGCCCCGCCGCACAATTCATCTGTATCGCTGTCCTGAGAACGGCAATGCAAATGTATATCCACTCCTACTGCCCTGCTGCTGGTCAGAAAGGGCCCCCCTCCCACACTGGGCCCCTGTGCAGTCGAACCAGCTGCAAAGGAGGTATGTCCGCCCCTGGTGCTTGTGAATTTCCTTCTTACCTCCTGTCACTAATAGGTAAGGTGGCCTGGACGGACACAGGGATGTCCACCCTTTCAGTAGCTCACGCTCAGACAGAAGCATTGTGCTGTCTGAGCTTGAGCTGTAGCAACTGACTGAGACTTCTCTCACCCCAGTCAGTCACTAGAGCTGCAGACATGGCTCCCTGTGGCTGACTGAGGGGGAGAGAAGCACCCCGGCTGCCCCCAGCTCACCTTCCCCTCAGAAATTTCTTCCCTCTCCTCCTCCTGTTTTGTTCCCCGCCTGGTGATGGGGGCATGGCCTCACAGAGGTGGGGGTGTGGCTTCACTTATGCAGACGTGGTTTATCAGTTGGGGGCGTGGTCGTTGAGGTCCAGCTTTCTTGGGTAAAGCCAGTGGCCACCCTACTAATAGGTCTTCACACATTTTTATCGGTGCTTAAAATACATGTAAAAAATGGCATGTCTTTCTCCAGGCATGTCTGAATTTTTATAAAGAGAAAAAGTCATAGCTAGAGTATGCTGCCCTTTAGTGACCAGACTGTTTTGGCCTTAATGACCAAATTTATTTCATTTATTCATTTTCTTATCCCAAAATTTCGCACATTTTTTTTATGTCAACGTAGCCGCATAAGGGTTTGTTTCTCTTGTGGGTCACATTACAGTTTTTTTATTTTATTAACTCTTTCTGGGGGAATGGGAAAAAAACTGTAATAGTCTTTATATTATAACTTTTGTGTTGTTCATTTTTTGGCATAAATAACATTATAACTTTATTCACTAGGTCAGTACGATTGCAACAATACAAAACATTTTTAGTTTTTTTTTACATTTTACTACTTTTTAACCCAAAAAACCCTTTTTTTAACTTTTTTATTTTCTTTCTATGGAGCTGTGTGAGGGCTTGGTTTTTGCGGGATAACTTATAGTTTTTATTGGTATCATTTTTGAGTACATAACACCTTTGATCACTTTTTATTCCGTGTTGGCGGCGAATAAGCAAATGAAAAGGGAATTTTATTTTAGCAATTTTTTCCATTGAACAGTGTTTTTTCAATGGTGAAAAGGTCTATTTTCCTAAATTGGAATTTTTTTGAGACGATTGTTTTTATCTTTTTTTAACACTTTAACAGTCCAACAAGGGGACTTTAATAGGTGATCTTTTGATTGCTTCTATAATTCTCTTGTAATGCATAAGCAGTACAAGAGAATAAAACTGTCAGTGCTATATACTGACTATCACCAGCAGGCTGTACCAGAGAGGTGCAGCCTTGCTAGGATACACGGCAGACAGGCCTGGGCCTTGATTAGGCTACAGACTGTCAGTCCTGGCTGTTAGAACAGGGGGCTGGCTCTCATGAGAGATCTGAGGCCCTGCTCTCTGCTGCACGAGAGACCAGTGCAGTGCTTTGATTTGGCCTTCATAAAAAGTAGTTGGCCTAGCCTAAGGTCCCTTAATTAATGCCTCAATGTGGCCTGGCATGGATGCTATCAGCCTATGGCACTGCTGAGGTATTATGGAAGACCAGGATGCTTCAATAGCAGCCTTCAGCTCTTCTGCATTGTTCGGTCTAATGTCTCTCATCTTTCTCTTGGCAATGCCCCATAGATTCTCTATGGGGTTCGGGTCAGTCGAGTTTTCTGGCCAATCAAGCACAGTAATTCCATGGTCATTGAACCAGGTTTTGGTACTTTTGGCAGTGTGGGCAGGTGCCAAGTCCGGCTGGAAAATGAAGTCACCATCTCCCTAAAGCTTGTCTGCGGAAGGAAGCATGAAGTGCTCCAAAATCTCCTGGTAGATGGCTGCGTTGACTCTAGACTTAATGAAGCACAGTGGACCAACACCAGCAGATGACATGGCTCCCCAATTTAACACAGACTGTGGAAACTTCACACTGGACTTCAAGCATCTTGCCTTTTATGCCTCTCCATTCTTCCTCCAGACTCTGGGTCTGAGATGAGATGCAAATGTTGCTCTCATGAGAAAAGAGGACTTTGGACCTCTGAGCAACAGACCAGTTCTTTTTCTCTTTAGCCCAGGTAAGATGCTTCTAATGTTGTTTGTTGTTTAGGAGAGGCTTGACAAGAGGAATACGACATTTAAAGCCCATGTCCAGGATCCGTCTGTGTGTGGTGGCTCTTGATGCACTAACTCCAGCCTCAGTCAACTCCTTGTGAAAGTCCCCAACACTTTTGAATGGCCTTTTCCTGACAATCCTCTCCAGGCTGCGGTCATCCCTGCTGCTTGTGCACCTTTTTCTTCCACACTTGTCCATTCCGCATAACTTTCTATTAATGTGCTTTGATACAGCACTTTGGGAACATCTGACTTCTTTTTCAGTTACCTTTTTGAGGTTTTCCCTCCTTATGAGGGTGTCAATAATGGTTTTCTGCACAACTGTCAGGTCAGTAGTCTTTGCCATGATTGTGATTCCTACCGGACCAGACTGAGAGTCAATTTAAAGGCTCAGGAACCCTTTGCAGGTGTTATAGATTAATTGGCTGACTAGAGTGTGACTCTTTGAGCCTAGAATATTGAACCTTTTCACAATATTCTAATTTTCTGAGATTGTGAATTTGGGGTTTTCATAAACTGTAAGCCATAATCATCCAAATTATAACAAAAAAAAACTTAAAATATCTCGCTTTGCATGTAATGAGTCTGTCTCATATATTAGTTTCACCTTTTAAGTTGCATTACGGAAATAAATAAACTTTTGCACAATATTCTCATTTTTTGAGTTTCACCTGTAGTTGCTGCTTTTATTGCATTGCATTCTGTTAAATTAAATAATATTTTTGGACAACTCAATTTATTGAAGCGAAACTAGAGATGAGTGAAGTTTTGAAAAATTTGATTCGGCAGCTTTACTGAAGTTCCCCAAGAAATTTGATCTGTTACAAATGAATTTGTCACGAAATGCTCCAAATCAGGTATACCTAGGCCACTCTGCCTTAGGGTACGGCCATACAGAGCGGCCATGCTGGGGTGAAGAATGGTGTGGCCAATTAACCCACAGCTGCCTTTCATTTAACAATGAAAACTGTACTGTAATAGTCCGTCTTCATTGTCAATGACTGCATAGCACATTTAGTGCGCCTTTAAACTGGGGATGTTGCCGCTATGGGGTCTAGCTGGTTAGGTGGGGGCACAATATGCTGGCATACCCACTTTTCCAACTACAGCACTCTCCTGCCCTACAGGTGGGAGCCCTTCTTCTGCCATCTGCTTTTCCTCCTTTTCCATTATCTAATATTGATGAGAGTATGTCATCATGAACATCCAGCTCCTCCTCCTTGTTGACTTTTCTAGGAATTAAAGCCAGAAAAAGATGAGGATGGTCATCATTAAGACCAGGCCCCCTTAAGGGGTGCAGACTGGATGGTATTAGTCGGCACGCTGGCACCGGAATAATACAGGCTTCCATCTTAATGGTATTGAATTCTTCTTGCAATAGTTTTCAGCAACACTATGCCTAGTGCATGAGCTCTTGTCACGTCTCTCCCTATGCTCAGCTTCCAGGACAATGGCGAAGACCGCACAGGATGTGGATTTTATAGGACTGTGACATCACACATCTGCGGATTGGCTGGCTGTATGGCATTATGGGTAATCTCATGTTCCCAGGCTTGTCTCCTCTACACTTAGTTTTAGGCTCCATTCACACGACCGTATGTTGTCCGCAAAAAAACGGATCCGTGTCCGCAAAAAAACAAATCCGTGTCCGTTTTTTTGCTGATTCATAGACTTCAATAGGACATGGCCCTATTGAAGTCTATGGATCAGCAAAAAAACGGACACGGATCCATTTTTTTGCAGACACGGATCCGTTTTTTTGCGGACAACATACGGTCGTGTGAATGGAGCCTTACTCTGTAACACGTGCAGCTGCCATTTTAGGAAAACTTGATTTGTTACCACAAAGCACAAGGAAATTCAGATTAGCTGCGAATCGAAGTTTTTCTAATCTTTGGACAAAATTCCGCTTCAAATGCATCACTTTGCTCCACCCTAAACAGAAATAAAAATCATGAAAGGGACTAGTCTTGTAGCAAACACTAGCTAAAAGCCATGTGCACTAACTAGACTATTGTAGTGGATGTGCTCAGTGCACACAAATGTGAAGCTTCTCCTTCTCTGTAGCAGTTTTTCAAGAGTGATTGTTTCCTTTGGAAAAAAAACATTTGCCCCTTTAGATGAGTAGGTCATCAGAAAGCATTTGTGGCAGAAAATAGTAATGTTCTGCCATTTAAGCTGACAACTTGAAATGTTACCAGTTAAGATCTAAAATGAAATGTAATACAAAATATCACTTTTCTAAAAACATTATTTAATCTAATAAAAATGGAGGATTATTGTCCTAAAAGCTTAATATGCACTGACATCTGAAAGCTATTAAGGAAGCAATTTCGAGCAGACGTAAGACATTCATAACATAACAATTGGTGAATACAGATAGATTATGTAAGATAGAGAAAGAACAGATACGATAGCCATATCCATGTATGAAAACATGATGACATACTGTATATTACAGGCAATAAGTTGTATTACTTAAACAAATTGCTTAGGGCTAAGGAAAGATCTTGCCTTGCATTTAGTTGTAATTTTACCCTTAACCTTTCTTGCATCCAAAAAGTTAGAAAATAAATCTATTTCTCTCAAGGTAAAATTTCCTAGTCACATGAAAAGGAGCCCAATGGCTTCAAAGGTCTCATGGCCCATCTGTATCTCATTAAAATAGACATGGTGTTGTAAAATAATATAGCTTAGACAATTGGGATAATTTTATCGAAAACCTCAAAATTTGATTTTGAGCAGTAGAGGTTGACCACTGTATATATTCATCTGGTGCCTTCTTAAATATTGATCATGGACTGCCCTGCATGAAGGCAACCTATGGACTGTTACTCCATGTAACTTTCAGAGCAAAAATCATGCTATATACACACAAAATGGCAACAGAGAGATGGAGAAGATAATTTGCTAAATCCCATTTTTATGCTCCTTTAGCACATGATCTACGGTCAATATGGAGATCTCTCTCATATGAATGGTCACCATGTAATAAGACATTTGCCTGTAGCAGGCATTGCATGGGAAATTTCTGGACAGACAAGACTTCCTCTGGGTAAATCTGCTTGCAGGGGGTGTTGGGAGTCTGTAGCATGTTTGCTGAAAATGTTTCTACGTACGAGTAAACCACTGTTGGCAGACTGAAAGTCAATTAATATTTTGCTGTTTACTTTTATGTTATTTTTTTCTTTAAATCACATACCATATATGTATCATGTTTAGAGATGAGCGAACACCTAGAAGTTCGGGTTCGGGAAGTTCAGCCGAACTTCCCGAAAATGTTCGGGTTCGGGATCCGAACTCGACCCGAACTTTATCCCGAACCCGAACCCCATTGAAGTCAATGGGGACCCGAACTTTTAGGCACTGAAAAGGCTATAAAATAGTCCAGGAAAGGGCTAGAGGGCTGCAAAAGGCAGCAAAATGTAGGTAAATCCCCTTCAAACAAATGTGGATAGGGAAATGAATTAAAATAAAATAAAATAAATAAAAATTAACCAATATCAATTGGAGAGAGGTCCCACAGCAAGGAATCATGCGTCATATCACCCACCACTGGAGAAGGCCACTTTCAGTTATTTCGGCCCCAGCACCCAGACAGAGGAGAGAGGTCCCACAGCAAGGAATCATGCGTCATATCACCCACCACTGGAGAAGGCCACTTTCAGTTATTTCGGCCCAGCATCCAGACCGAGGATACAGGTCCCACAGTAAGGAATCATGCGTCATATCACCCACCACTGGAGAAGGCCACTTTCAGTTATTTCGGCCCAGCGCCCAGACCGAGGATACAGGTCCCACTTCAAGGAATCATGCGTCATATCACCCACCACTGGAGAAGGCCACTTTCAGTTATTTCGGCCCAGCGCCCAGACCGAGGATACAGGTCCCACAGCAAGGAATCATGCGTCATATCACCCACCACTGGAGAGGGCCACTTTCAGTTATTTCGGCCCCAGCACCCAGACAGAGGAGAGAGGTCCAACAGCAAGGAATTATGCGTCATATCACCCACCACTGGAGAAGGCCACTTTCAGTTATTTCGGCCCAGCGCCCAGACCGAGGATACAGGTCCCACTGCAAGGAATCATGCGTCATATCACCCACCACTGGAGATGGCCACTTTCAGTTATTTCGGCCCCAGCACTCAGACAGAGGAGAGAGGTCCAACAGCAAGGAATCATGCGTCATATCGCCCACCACTGGAGAAGGCCACTTTCAGTTATTTCGGCCCCAGCACCCAGACCGAGGATACAGGTCCCACTGCAAGGAATCATGCGTCATATCACCCACCACTGGAGAAGGCCACTTTCAGTTATTTCGGACCCAGCACCCAGAGGAGAGAGGTCCCACAGCAAGGAATAAGGCGTCATATCAGCCACCACTGGAGAAGGCCACTTTCAGTTATTTCGGCCCCAGCACCCAGACAGAGGAGAGAGGTCCCACAGCAAGGAATCATGCGTCATATCACCCGCCACTGGAGAGGGCCACTTTCAGTTATTTCGGCCCCAGCACCCAGACAGAGGAGAGAGGTCCCACAGCAATGCCCCATTGGATGTGTTCAGATTAAGGATAAGGATTTATTAAAATTAGTTTTGTTTCGATTAGTGTGCATGGGCAAAAAAATTTGATTTAGGTATCACTATGGTGATGGAGCATGTGATTGGTCCATGTGACCATGTGACATCATCACAGGTCCTTTTCCTACTAGCAAGCTAACGGAGAGGATGCCGGGCTTCGCGATCAAATGGACCAGGTAAGTTATTATTAGTTTATTATTTTTAACCCATTCTGCACCGGTTTAAACATTAGGAAGATGGCCAAGGGTATTATTTTACATTATAACTATGTTATAATGTGAAATAATACAGAACCGGTTACACATCCCGATGGTTGCATAGCAACCATGCGGGAACATCGCAAAGCATCCGCACTTGCTTGCGGATGCTTGCGATTTTCCCGCAGCCCCATTCACTTCTATGGGGCCTGCGCCCGCTAAAAACGCAGAAGATAGAGCATGCTGCGATTTTCACGCATCGCAAAAGTGATGCGTGAAAATCAACTGTCATGTGCACAGCCCCATAGAAGTGAATGGGTCCGGATTCAGTGCGGGTGCAATGCGTTCACATCACGCATTGCACCCGCGCGGAAAACTCGCCCGTGTGAAAGGGGCCTAAAGGTACTCGTTGGAATTTGGGCCCCTTTGCGCACCCAGGCTGCAAAAAAGTGTTACTCATGTGGTATCGCCGTACTCAGGAGAAGTAGGGCAATGTGTTTTGGGGTGTATTTTTACATATACCCATGTTGGGTGAGAGAAATATCTCTGTAAACTGACAACTTTGTATAAAAAAAATTAAAAAGTTGTCGTTTACTACGATATTTCTCACACAAAGTATGGGTATATATAAAAATACACCCCAAAACACATTGCCCTACTTCTTCTGAGTACGGCGATACCACATGTTCGCCACTTTTTTGCAGCCAAAATGCACAAAGGGGCCCAAATTCAAATGAGTACCTTTAGGATTTCAGAGGGCATTTTTACGCATATGGATTCTCATGCTTTAGGGCCCCTAAAATGCCAGGGCAGTATAATACCCCATTGTGGAAAGAAGACACCCCAAGGTATTCCGTGAGGGGCATGGCAAGTTCACAGAAATTTTTTTTTTTGGCACAAGTTAGCGGAAATTGATATATTCTTTTTTTTTTTACAAAGTCTCATATTCCACTAACTTGTGACAAAAAATAAAATTTTACATGAACTCACCATACCCCTCACGGAATACCTTGGGGTGTCTTCTTTCTAAAATGGGGTCACATGTAAGGTTTTTGTACTGCCCTGGCATTTGAGGGTCTCCGCAATCATTACACGTATGGCCAGCATTAGGAGTTCCTGCGATTCTCCTTATATTGAGCATACGGGTAATGAGATTTTTTTTTTTCGTTCAGCCTCTGGGCTGAAAAAAAAAAAAAATGAACGGCACAGATTTCTTCATTCGCATCGATCAATGTGGATGAAAAAATCTCTGTTTGTGTGGTGCTTGTGGTTCGCGCCGGTATCCTCCATTGTATGCAATTTTTGCTGGGGATAGCCGTTCGCTGCGAACCACATGCGGAGGAACTGCCCCCCCCCCCCCAGTTAGAAACACGCCACAGTGTTTGGGGTTTGAAGCAGTCCCACCCATTTAGGCCACGTTTATTTCTGTGATTCTTGTCTTATATGTATTGAATGTGCCATTGCATATGGCTGGTAAACATTCTGTTGCACCTGGAAGCCGGTGTCACATGGTCTGCTGTAGGTGTAGCTTGCGGCCTCATTTGTTCCCCATTGCATTGTTGGTCCTGCAATGCAGGTGAGTGGGAGGGGGCTGTAGGCTGCTTAATACCTTTTCAGACCTTGTTCACACACCATAGGTAGTCTAGTGGTAGGACCCCATGCCATGCTGAGATACCGTGACGTGGTGTTTGAAGGGGCTCCGATATGTTCCTGATTGGAAATATTGGCGAATCTCTCAGCTTTTAACACCAGAGTGAGGGATTAGTCAGTGTTGTCAGTTGCTTATCCATGTGGTGCATCTTTTTTCTGTGAGTTATGTGTTTATATATTTTCATCCGCACATGTTTTATTTTGTGTAGGATGTTTGTGTGGTGCTTGTGGTTCGCGCCGGTATCCTCCATTGTATGCAATTTTTGCTGGGGATAGCCGTTCGCTGCGAACCACATGCGGAGGAACTGCCCCCCCAGTTAGAAACACGCCACAGTGTTTGGGGTTTGGAGCAGTCCCACCCATTTAGGCCCCGTTTATTTCTGTGATTCTTGAAAAAATCTCTGCCCAAAAATTTGCAAAAAAAAAAAAGAGGGGAAAAGACATAGGAGTGCTTGCGAAGTAAGGCCACATTCACACGTCCGCAAAAATGTCCGCATCTATTCCGCAATTCTGCGGAATAGATGCGGACCCATTCAGTGTGAATGGGGCCGGCTGTGATGCGGAGAGAACACTATGTGCTCGCCGCATCAGCATTTGCGGAGCTGCGGCCGCAAACTTCCGGGTTTCGGCCCCCAAACATCCGGCCGCAGCTCCGCAAAAGATAGAGCATGTCCTATTCTTGTCCGCAATTGTGGACAAGAAAAGGCATTTTCTATATAGTTCTGGCAATGTGCAGATCCGCAAAATGCGGAAAGCACATTGCCGGTGTCCGTGTTTTGCGGATCCACGGATCCATGGATCCGCAAAACACATACGGATGTCTGAATGAGCCTTACAGGGGGGTGATTAGTGACAGGGGGGTGATCAGGGGGGTGACATGGGGTGATCAGGGGTTAATCAGGGGTTAATCAGTGATGGGGGGGATGGATGGGGGGGGTCTGTGTGGTGATTGGTGCACTTACAAAAGTTTCCTTTGGTGGTCCCAAGCAAAAGGGACCACTAGAGGAACGAGCAGCAAGCATATCAGACGCTGTTAACAAAACAGCGTCTGATATGCGTTTTTTTTTAACTTCTACAGCCTGCCAGCGCATGATCAGCGCTGGCAGGCTGTAGTTAAAGTTCTCCCCGACGCGATCCTGTGAACGCGCGCACGCGCAGGAGGAACAAACCGACCGCCGCCAGGACACAATCCTGCGTTCGGTGGTCGGGAAGAAGTTAATCCATATGCTAATGAGCTGATTTGAGTCCTGTAGTTGATATGAGTCCAGCATTTTTTCTATTCAGAGCTGTAGCCACCCCTCTATTCATTTCTATAGATCAATAAATAAATAAACCACGCCCCTTTTGCAACTGAAGAAGTTGATGCCAGATATGATGTCCAAGCACCCCTAGGATTAAAGTGTAAAATATGTTTGAAGCAATACATCAGTGTTCAGAAGACGATTAAGGCTTGCTGTTTGTAATTTTATATATATTTTTTTTATATTTTGTGAGTAACTTATTTCTGTAACTTTTTGTATTAAAGTTTAAAACTTTTGTTTGTTAAGTCCAGGTAGCTAATAACCTATAGATCTTTAAAGAATGATACCTGAAAACAATGTGTGTTACGTGTTAATAAATCAATATCTTTTTGACTAGTGTTGGGCGTGAATATTCAAATCGCGAATTTTAATCCACTTCGAGAATTTGTGAAGATTTAGAATAGGGTGTTATATATTCGTATTCGCGAAATGTGAAGTTGCACGTATTGCGCTAAAATATGCGTGTAATTAATTTGCGCAATCGCGAATATATTGAAGCACTCTATCTGCATATAAAGCTATTGTAATGTTCTGCAGTGCCAACCATTTTCTCCAGAAGGAAACTTCAAGCAGCTTGAAAAATTTAGCAAAAGTGAGCCACCCCTGTATTGCACACGCAATACGCGCATATTACATTGCCGATTTTCGCAATCAAGAAAATAATGTCGAATTCGTGATTTTATGATGAATATTCTACCAAATATCGCAAATTTGAATATCACCCCTGCCGCTCATCACTATTGTTGACTGTAATGACTGTCAGTGGCAGTATGTACAGTATTTGGGTTGTGCGAAGTGTGGCTACTAATTTAATGGTGCTATAAGAAAGATATTTGCACATTGCACTTTTTGCACTAAGTATTGACTGTCTCACAACACACTGTGAGTTATATATTTTTACTCAGACTCTTACCATATTTATTATTGATTTTTATGAATCCATATATATAACATATAAGCTGCTGGGCCCGCAGCATTATTGCATATATTTCTAGACTGTAATTTTCATTGTATATTAATTGTATCTAGGATATTGCTACATTATATCACAATTATATATATGTTTTATTTGTTGAATACATTTTTTTTAATATACTCTTTGAGGCACTCACTTTTTATATTTATAATGTTATTTTCTGTCTGTTGGCACCAGATAAGTGAGATGCCTCGGATTATATTATAGGTAGAGTGATATTGAGCCAAATATATTTTTATAATTTATTTCATTATTTTTTTAATAAGGTGAGCCGTTCATTATATATGTTAAACCTTTTATCTTTTTTTTTCCAAAGTCCAAATCGCTGTCCTATATTTTGAAAACAATTCTAAAATCCTGAATATTTTAGACTGGCCACCAAACTTATGATAACAATGATATGTTGAGATGTCCTGTACAAATGGCTTTTAGCAGTCATTTCATTACAAGTAGTATTATAATAAAAGATAAAACCTCTGTATAGATAGCACAGGGTTCTCCATTTGCAATAGGTGGTCACACGCTATCTACTCCTCTCCCTGTAAAATAACTTCTGCACATGTCACAAAGAATGTCTAGAAAACTTTCCAATCAGTCCCCTCCAGTCTATTGTGTCTATGGCCTATGAGGCTACTGTACAGCATATCTCTAAATGCTGTGAACAAGAGCTCAGGAAAGGCAGCCCTTATAATCATTTTCAGAAAATAGAATAAAAAGAATAATCTGAAAATATAAACATTAAAAAAAGAAATATGTCACTATCTGGTTTTATGTCACTATCTGGTCAGCAATAGAAGTAGGTGCTATACCAGGCAGCCAACAGCTACATACATGGTAAGCAACAAGGCATTAAATTAAAGCAGGTGTAAATATATACCAAACAAATTTACCTTACCTTTATTTTCACTCACCTTCTTGTTCACCACTGCTCTTTACCTCTTTTTTCATGCTATTAAATAATGGTATTCCCTTTTCACAATCTCCGTTTATTATTTCGGCTGTTCACATATATCACTGCCAATTTTTATTGGCCTCACTATGTTATCTTACCTATTACCATCATTGTCACATCTAACTATCCATTTCTCCATTAATGCAGTGATTCTACCAACATTCTTGGTACTTACGATGACACTTTTATAGTTATATTTATGCACACTACATATATATTGTGGGGAGTCGCTCTGGTAGACAGCGGTGCGGGTGCAGTTTAGAGGCAAAACAAGGAGTCCAGATTGTGCATCAAACAGTGTTTTATTCACACTTGCACACCAGAAATGAAAACAGTCTCTTGGTGACAGTTCACACACAACAGAAATCATGTGGCAAAACCAAAAACAGGCCAACACAGGGTCCAGTCACCTTGGGTGGTTTAAGTGCGGGTTCACACCTAGCAGTCGGTTCAGCCGCAGGCGATTCCTCCTTCAGGTTGCAGGGAAACACCACCTTGCTGAGCTCCGTCCTCCAGCACAGAGAACTCCTCAGCCCTGTTAGCAGGCTCCAGGATAATCACACCCTCAGACACAGCTGCTGGCTGCGTTATATACCCAGCCCAAAACATGGACTGGACCGTGGGGAGCAGCCACCCACCCTACTCTTTAGCTGCTCCCAGTAAGAGCCGGCCCGGATCGGCTTTGCAGCCATGCTATTTAACAGAGCAGCACTAGCTGCTGCAGACCAAAAACCCCGGCTCTTACCTCACCGAGGCCAGCAACCTCGGTGACACGTACCTGCTATCAAATACAACACCTTGCACTCTCTTACACACCCCCTTTGTTCAACCCTGAGGGGTGAACACACGTGAGGCAGTGGACGCGGGACAGGGCATCTGCGTTGCCCTGCAAGCGGCCTGCCCTGTGTTCCACAGAGAATTTGAAATTCTGAAGAGATAGGAACCACCTGGTGACCCGAGCATTCCTCTCCTTGGCCTGACTCATCCATTTGAGGGGGAATGGTCGGTCACCAGACGGAACCTCCTCCCTAACAAGTAGTAGCGGAGAGATTCGAGTGCCCACTTGATAGCCAGGCACTCCCTCTCCACTATACTGTATCTGGACTCGGCGGGATTGAGCTTACGGCTCAGGAAGACAACGGGATGTTCTTCCCCGTTGACCTCCTGAGACAGTACCGCACCGAGGCCTACCTCCGAGGCGTCGGTCTGTACGACAAACTCCTTGTTGAAGTCGGGTGTCACCAAAACCGGGGACCCACACAGGGCCGACTTCAACGCGGCGAAAGCCTCCTCTGCCTTCTCACTCCAGCTAACCCTCCCAGACTTTCGCCCCTTCAACAGGTCTGTCAACGGCGCTGCTATTGTGGCAAAGTGGGGCACAAACCTCATGTAGTAACCTACAATCCCCAGGAACGACTTTACCTGCCTGGTGGTGACCGGTCGGGGCCAGTTACGAATGGCCTCTACCTTGGTTACCTGAGGTTTGATGACTCCCGCCCAATTACATATCCCAGATATTTTGTCTCCTCTAACCCTATGGAGCACTTCTTTGGGTTAGCGGTCAGTCCGGCTTTCCTCAGGGCATCCACTACCGCCTGCACCTTGGGTAAATGGCTTTCCCAGTCGGTGCTGTGGATGACTACATCATCTAAGTAGGCCGAGGCGTACCGACGATGTGGTCGCAGCACTATGTCCATTAACCTTTGGAAAGTGGCGGGGCGCCATGCAGGCCAAAGGGTAACACCTTGTAGTGATACAGGCCCTGCGGGGTAACAAATGCGGTTTTTCCTTAGCCGACTCCGTTAAGGGTACCTGCCAGTACCCTTTGGTGAGGTCTAGCACAGAAAAATAACGGGCTTGCCCTAAACTCTCAACAAGCTCGTCTACCCGGGGAATGGGATACGCATCAAACTTGGACACTTCATTTAACTTGCGAAAATCGTTGCAGAACCGCAACGTCCCATCCGGCTTGGGTATTAGGACTATGGGACTGGCCCACTCACTCTTCGACTCCTCAATGACATCGAGCTTCAACATTAACTGTACTTCCTCCGCGATGGCCCGTCGCCGTGCCTCGGGTACCCGGTATGGTTTTAACCGGATCTTGGCCTGAGGCTCAGTGACGATGTCATGTTGGATGAGAGACGTGCGGCCAGGGAGGTCCGAGAACACATCCGTGTTCCGACTGATGAACTCCCTGACTTCCTGAACTTGTTTGGAAGACAGGCTGTCTGCAATTTTTACCGTGGTTACTGCTTCACAGGCCTCGAACTGTGGGGCTGGACACTTTTCACCTAGAAGCCCTGGCCGGGGCTGTGGTCGTCGGCCGTGTCCCTATCTTTCCAAGGCTTAAGTAAATTCACGTGGTACACCTGCTCCGGCTTGCGCCGCCTGGCTGGTGTACTTTGTAATTTACTTCCCCTACCTTCTCGATCACCTCATAGGGGCCCTGCCACCTAGCTAGGAATTTGCTGTCAAGGGTGGGTACCAGAACCAACACTCGATCTCCCGGATTGAAGCCCCGTACCCGAGCCTGACGATTATACACCCTACTCTGGGCTTGTTGTGCTGCCTCCATATGCTCCCGGACCAGCGGCAACACCCTTTCTATCCGTTCCTGCATCTGGGTGACATACTCAATGACACTTTTGTGGGGGACAGGCTGTTGTTCCCATGCTTCCTTGGCGATATCCAACAGGCCCCGAGGGTGTCTGCCATAAAGCAGTTCGAAGGGCGAGAACCCAGTAGAGGCCTGGGGTACCTCTCGCACTGCGAACATGAGATAGGGCAGAAGCAGATCCCAGTCCTTCCCATCTCTAGACACCACCCTCTTTAACATATTTTTTAGAGTTTGGTTAAACCTCTCAACCAGACCGTCTGTTTGCGGATGGTAAACGGACGTCCGTAGCTGCTTTATACGCAACAATTTACACAGTTCCCTCATTACTTTGGACATAAAGGGGTCCCTTGGTCTGTCAGAACCTCTTTGGCAGGCCCACACGGGAAAACATCTCCATTAACTCTTTGGCAATGAGCTTAGCTGAGGTATGTCGCAGAGGCACCGCCTCCGGATACCGAGTGGCATAGTCGAGAACTACCAGAATGTGTTGGTGGCCCCTGGCAGACTTTGGTACAGGCCCAATTAAATCCATAGCGATTCGCTCGAACGGTACTTCAATAATTGGCAGAGGTACCAGAGGACTACGGAAATGTGGCTGGGGGCTAGTTATCTGACAGGTCGGACAGGACTTACAATAATTCTCTACCTCCTTGAACACACTGGGCCAATAAAACCGCTGCAGTATGCGGTCCTGGGTTTTCTGCCACCCCAGGTGTCCCCCGTAGTTCACCTCCATCGGCTCATCCCGATGCGGACAGTCGGCCCTGATGTGGCCTGGCTCCTGACACCTCCAGCATACCACGGGAGGCGGACTCGCAGGGGGTATATTCCGTGCAGGCCGCTCTGTGGCCGGACGTCGGAACTGGGGCAGAGGCCTCCGGGGTTTGACTGACCCCTTCCCAGCAAGACTCCCCTGCAGGTTTCTGGTGGCCTCGTACCGCTCCACCAGGTCGACCATCTCCAGGGCATTGGTGGGCGATACCTGGCCGATCCAGTGCTGGAGAGGGTAAGGCAAGGCCCTCCAGAAGACATCGGCTAACAGACGGTCGAGCATAGCAGTGGGAGTCAGTATGTCTGGCTGCAGCCATTTTTGCAACCGTTGTAGCAAGTCATAGTATTGTGGCCTGGCGGGTTCAGCCGGGTTAAACTCCCACTGATGCACCCGCTGGGCCCGGACCAAAACATTCACCCCCAGTCTTGCCAGGATCTCACCTTTCACAGTCGGGTAGTCAGCTGCTTGGTCACCTGGGAGGTCAAAAATACTTGCTGGGGTCCAGACGCCAGGAACGGAGCGACGACCTCTGCCCACTGGTCACGGGGTAACTTTTCCCTCACGGCCACCTTTTCAAAGACCGCCAGATAGGTCTCAACGTCGTCCGAGGGGGTCATTTTGGGATCGCCGCACGGACCGCTTTCCGGGCATCATGGACATGGTGGGACGCTCCTGCAGCTTGTAAAGCCATCACCTGCTGAAGTAGTAGCTGGTTGGTCTCCTGCTGCTGCTTGTTGGCCTCCCGCTGCTGCAAGTTAGCCTCCACAAGGGCTTTTACAACCGCCTCCATTTTGTCAGGGATCACAGGCTGTAACTTTGCCGGCCTAATATAGGACATCCACTTTTGCTCAGCAAAAACAAAGTTCGGCGTTCACGCCAGCCTCACTGCGCATGCCCGCATCCGACACCAAATGTGGGGAGTCGCTCTGGTAGACAGCGGTGCGGGTGCAGTTTAGAGGCAAAACAAGGAGTCCAGATTGTGCATCAAACAGTGTTTTATTCACACTTGCACACCAGAAATGAAAACAGTCTCTTGGTGACAGTTCACACACAACAGAAATCATGTGGCAAAACCAAAAACAGGCCAACACAGGGTCCAGTCACCTTGGGTGGTTTAAGTGCGGGTTCACACCTAGCAGTCGGTTCAGCCGCAGGCGATTCCTCCTTCAGGTTGCAGGGAAACACCACCTTGCTGAGCTCCGTCCTCCAGCACAGAGAACTCCTCAGCCCTGTTAGCAGGCTCCAGGATAATCACACCCTCAGACACAGCTGCTGGCTGCGTTATATACCCAGCCCAAAACATGGACTGGACCGTGGGGAGCAGCCACCCACCCTACTCTTTAGCTGCTCCCAGTAAGAGCCGGCCCGGATCGGCTTTGCAGCCATGCTATTTAACAGAGCAGCACTAGCTGCTGCAGACCAAAAACCCCGGCTCTTACCTCACCGAGGCCAGCAACCTCGGTGACACGTACCTGCTATCAAATACAACACCTTGCACTCTCTTACAATATATATATATATATATATATATATATATATATGAGTTTTTAGTGTATGGCACCCGACATTATGGACAAATCATGTACCATCTGGTTTCAAGACATATTGACCGGCCTTCCCATCTTTTTAGGTATATTCTTGGATGCCAGTATAGCTGCCCTCACCTAAGATGGCAGCCGCGGTGTGCCTGTTTCTCTGCGCATGTGCCAGGGTGGCAGTGCGTCCGTTACCCCGTGATGATGCGGATCGTGCACCTTGCGCGCAGCTCTCCTCCTCCGGACTGCGGGGCGCACGCGCCCCTCTTTGTGCCCACGTTCAAACTTCTGGGCCAATAACAGGATTACTTCTATTATATGTTTTACATATTGTGCCCTATATATACTCACTTTTTGTTACTGGGCCTTTTTCTCATTGATATTATACAGATGATTTGACGACTATGTTTCATGCTCTCAGCGTGCCACATTCAAGGTGCCAAACAAATCTATCTGTTTGGTATAGATTTACAACTGCTTTAATTTAATTTTATGCCTTGTTGCTTACAATGTATGTAGCTGTTGGCTGCCTAGTATAGCAGCTACTTCTATTGCTGACTGCACTTTTGCACTTGCACTTTATTTACTTTTCGTCCACCAATCATGCACCACCAGCCCTATTGTTTTTAATTGTGTTTTTATATATTGTGTTGTGCCAATCATGTTTACTATACTTTTATGTCTTTAATAAAATTATGTACTGATTGATCATACCTTGTGATTGTATTGATTTCTGATAATATAGTGGAGATCCATATTCTTTATAGGTGTTGGTTGTTTGATGATATAACACATACTCATGGGAATTAGTTTTGGTGTTTCACTATCTGGTTTTAATTGACAGAAAAAAATATAGGGCATAACTACAGTGAGGGTGCACAAGGAGGACATAACTACTGTGACAGGGGTACAAGGAGGACATAACTATTGTGATGGGCACAATGTGGGTATAACTACTGTGAGGGGCACAATGTGGGCATAGCTACTGTGAGGGACACAATGTGGGTATAACTACTGTGAGGGGCACAAAATAGGCATAACTACTGTGAAGGAGGCACAATGTGGGCATTCGTTCCGTGAAGGAGGCGCAATATGGGCATTAGTACTGTGAAGGAGACACATTATGGGCATTAGTACTGTGTGGTAGCACTAAGGGAAAAGCAATGCCCTAGATTTCTCTGTTATACATTGGGATGGCTCGGCCTTACAGGGCCAGCACAGCGCCCCCTGCTGGGGATTTCATAGGGGTAGTTACCATCCCTTCCTTATGGGATTATACTTTTTGCTTTATCACCACAGGGACCTTGTTCCGGGTCCAGCAGACATCATGTAGACATGTCAGTGAAACCCTGGATAAGGTAGGAGCAGTTGGTTCTTTCATTTATCGCAAGGTGTATTGTTACCACCATGTACCCTATGATAGATTTTATCAGGTGAGTGGGACTGATTGAGTATAACTATGCACTGGTCGGAGTTAAAGGTGTTGCTTAGTGTAAAAAGAATTGCTGTTGCGCTGAATTTTTCCATCTTTATGTAAACTTGGGTAGCAAGTGTATGTGTGTGGGTGGGGATAGGGGGGAAGGGGGGGAGAAATGCGAAATCCTTGCCCCGGTGCTGGAAAGCCTAGCTACACCTTTGCTGAGGTGCTGTATGTTTGGCAAACAATTCTTTAACACACTGGCAATTGGCTATGGACACCTTCGGGGCAATTTTTTATGATTGCACTTTACTCTTTACTCATTTTGAGCTAAAAATCATTTTCTCAGCAACATGAACACATACGAACATGGGACCAACACAGATGCCTTCAGCTGCCAAGCGTCCATACAACAGGTCAGCCTGTTTCATAGGTACAAGTCTACTGACAGATGCCCTTTAATAATTGTGGTGCAATTGACACCAGTTGACCACTGATTATTTATAAAATGCTAGTGTTAATAAATGTCCACCATAACCTTTTATAGTATTCTACCATATCTGAATAAGCAGGTATTTAAGAGAAGTTTGTTTGGTGCCACACAGAGCACCATAAAGTGGTAAATGGAGTGCATACAGCTTCATATTACAGAGCCACAGACATACTAGGTTGCTCCTTCCAGCCTCCGCAAGGTCTTAAAAGAGTTACCCTATCTTTCCGTTTCCATAGTGAGATGGGACTAAGCATCGGCCCTAGGTCGTTCGGCTTACGGAAACAGCCAACCTTTGCTGTTTCCATTACACCCATTGTAGTGAATGGGAGCTACACAAACAGCATAGCTGAAGTAACTACACTTCTGCCATAACTAAGAGAGTTATGGAAGCAGAGTAGCTTGTTCTTTTACACCGTTTGTGTAGCTCCTACTCACCACAATACGAGTTATGGAAATTAATGAGCGAAGGCTGTTTCTGTGAGCCTGGCCACCTAGAGCGGGTGCTTACTCCTGTCTCACCGTGGAAGCAGCTAGATAAGACAACCCCTTTAAGTTAAGAGCACTACTATCTATCTTTCAATCTACTACCCGATTTGGTACCTGATCTGGCATTTATATCCTTACCCTTTGTTTCTTATTGTTGTTCCAGTAACCTGCAGAAATGTGGTTAATCTTAAAGTCTACTAGTTAGAACTACTTGGTACATTTATGCAGTCCGTAGCTGCCCAATACTTAGAGCCAAATGATCCAGCAGAAATGTGAACTCATGTGTCACATAAACTGTACATGGGCTGCTGCTTATCAGAAGTATCTAGATAAATCATTAACTTCTCTCCATGCTGTATGTGTGTGAGTCCCAGTCGCATTGTTTTGTTTCACCTCCTTTTAGAAACTAGAATTGGTTGTTAAGGGATAATACTGCCTTTGTTAGATGCCTGCTGAATGAGGTAAGTTTGTAGGATGGAGGCCAACTTTTTTTTAAGCATACCACAGCCGGAGCAGACAGCCCATTTAACCTTTGAAGTTTTATGACACTTTTTATAAACTAAAATGGATGTTCAATTTACTTTTTATTGCTTAAACAGAATGTGGTTTATGAATAGTCACTTAAAGAGGACCTGTCATATTGAAAAAAGTGTGCCTTGTCCAGAATGAAAATCTGAAAATGTTGTTCCTCGCTTTCCTGTCTTGCCCATTAATCTGCAAGATACATCTACATGTTTAATATGCTAATTCTCAAATGTGGTACTCAGTGTGGCATATTAAAGATCATACCAAAGTTCATCTGTATGTGTGGATCAAGTTAAAGCAATGTAATAAAGAGGGGTAACTGGTTGACTGAGTTTGAAAAATGATACAAGTCTTTTGCATTTATACCATTTGTCACTTGCACTTATCTAGCACATTTAATAAATGTTCCCCACTGTCTTAGCTTGGGTACCAAAGGCTCACTGATGCTACAGATATCACTGTATTGTATTAAATAGGCATATTCACCGGCCATTCCCATACTATACCATCACCCATATGGTTGTGTCAATTCTGTATGACCATCATAGTTTCTACTGGGACAAAGGTGCGGAGTCCTAGGTACATCGAGGCAGTGCCGGAATCTAGCATTCTATCTGGAAGATGGAAGATCAGAAAATAAATGAAAGAGGCTGGTGAGAAAGGCTGCAATACAGCCGGTTCTCCCCCGTTCAGTAAAACTGGTTGTAAAAAAGACATTGGCAGCACACTCAACTGATATTAGTCATGTCCAGGAGAAGTCATCATGGTGGTCTGGGATGGATGTAGAAAAAAAGGGATTGACTGCTATGGGCAACTAAGGAAGTTTTTATTTTAAACATTTTCATAAATCTCCTCTATATTTAAGGTATTCGTGTGCCTCTAAAATTGAAGTCACAGGAATATATGAGGTATACTGTAGGATTTTAAAATGTGATCTTTTTTATGTTCACGCTATGCTATCACTAAGGCCCCATGCACACGACCGTTGTTTGTTTCCGCGTCCGTTCCGTTTTTTTTCACGGATTGGATGCTTCCCCATTCATTTCAATGGGTCCGTCAAAAAATGCGGATGGTCAACCGTTTGTGTTCCGCATCCGTGATCCGTGTTTTCATTCCGTCCAAAAAATAGTGCATGTCCTATTTTTTTCACGTTTGCGGACAAGGATAGGCATTTTTACAATGGATCCGTCAAAAAAAACGGTCCGTCAAAAAAAAACGGTCCGTCATCCGTTTTTTTTGACGGACGCAAAATTTCAAGGAGGAGCGGACGCGGAGGCAGGCAACGGTCGTGTGCATGTAGCCTAAGAATGAGTGGAGTTGTCCAATGCTACATTAATGTTTGTTTTGTGATTGGATAAAGTAACACTGTTTTTAAAGGAATGCACTTTTTCAAACACATTGAAAAAAAAGTTTAATTCACCACACACTGCAATCCCAATTAAAAATGTCCAACTATTTAGTTATTGTGCAGTGTGTAACTCCTTTTTATAGTTGTTGGTGCTGCTGCTCCTGAAATAGATTCAGCAATGCACTGCTGCTTGCTGTGTCTGCTCTCTCTGCTCTCCCCCTCCCACCTTTTAGTGTTCGAGGTAACAGTAGGGAGCAGGAATAGGATGTACCTGGGAAGATTAGAGAGTGGATAAAGGAAAAAGCATCCAACCCTGCAATGAAGTTAGATCACAAAAGCTAAACTTTATAGATGGGGACATAAACACATAAAGGACAGGGAGGAGGATTTTATGCAGGCTGTGTATGGGTGTACAGTGAGAACTGACAGCAACCTGCAGGTGGAGGGGAAAGCACACACTCCTCAGCATTAGTGTTTGTCAGAACAAAGGAGAAGAGGTCACTCATAGGATGTAGAAGGAGAAATCAGTATAGGACTAAAGATGTACTGATACATGAAAACTAGTGATGGAAGTAGTATCATGGACAAATAACTAGTGTTGAGCGAACAGTTCGAAAATCGTTCGGGTCCGTACCGAATTTTGGGGTGTCCGTGACACGGACCCGAACACGGACATTTTCAAAAAAGTTCGGGTTCGGGTCCGGTGTTCGTCGATTTCTTCCCGCTTTCTGAAGGGCTGCATAGCAGCCAATCAGCTAGCGTTTTACTTCTTGCCCTAAGAGCCCATCACAGCCATGCCTACTAATGGCATGGCTGTGATTGGCCAAGTGCAGCATGTGACCCAGCCTCTATTTAAGCTGGAGTCACGTAGCGCCGCACGTCACACTGCTCTGACTAGTGTAGGGAGAGGATGCAGCTTCTGTGAGGGTGAGATAGGCAGGGATAAAGAAGTGATTGAATGATCTACCTTTCTACACCTGTGCATCAGAACAACTCAGCTGAGCTGTTCACTGAAAGTCACTATTTTGTTGAGACTGGCCAGAGCGATTTTTACTGGCACATGTAACTGGGCTGACCGGCGGTGGCCATTTTGGGACTTGTGGTGCGCCAGCACAAGCTGCCACAGAGTGTAAACCAAAACTCCAAAGAAGTGTAAAATCTACACCTGTGAATCAGAACAACAGCGATTCAGCTGCTCAGTCAAAGTCTATTTTTTTTCTGGCTGGGCAGACCGTTTTCTGGCACATGTTACTGGGCTGATAGGCGGCGGCCATTTTGGGACTTGTGGTGCTACAGCAAATGCTGCCACAACGTCCATTAATCTCATGTAATAGTCGATTTTTTCATAGATATACTACATCAGGGGTTTGGCTCTGCTTGTGTCACCCATACTAACTGCAAAGATATTTAATATATCAGTGGTGAAACTGAAAGTAACCCACTTGGATAGCAAATCCAATGAATGTGCTGTTCCAGCTAGGCTAGCCAGTGCCACTACAGCCGAGTCCAATACTGTCAGCCAGAAATATTTTTTTTTTTATGTGCCAGAAATATAAATTAAAAAAAGCTTTCACCGTAATAATAAAATTATTCTGGTGTTAGACCAGAAGAAGCACTCCTGTTGTAATTAATACTGTAAAAGGCTTAGGCAATATTTCTCCCAGTGTGGGAAATTTATCTAGCAAAACTAGCATTTTAAAAATTCCGGTGTTCTGAAATACCAGCAGTCCTCTTGTAATTAATACCGCAAAAAGGCATTATATCGTCCAGTGTTGTAATTTTGGTGAAAAAAGGCCAATTTAATCAATCTGGTGTTAGTTACACCAGAAACAGTAGGACTCACGTTTTACTCCTGTAAAAGGAATTAATACCGCAAAAAGGCATTACATTGTCCAGTGTTGTAATTTTGGTAAAAAAGGCCAATTTAATCAATCTGATGTTTGTTAGACCAGAAACAGTAGGCCTCACGTTTTTACTCCTGTAAAAGGAATTATATCTCCCGTGTGGGAATCTATGTACCAAAACTAGCATTTTAAAAATTCTGGTGTCCAATTTGCAGCAGTCTTCTTGTAATTAATACCGCAAAAGGCATTATTGTCCAGTGTTGTAATTTTGGTGAAAAAAAGGCCAATTTAATCAATCTGGTGTTTGTTAGACCAGAAACAGTAGGCCTCACGTTTTCACTCCTGTAAAAGGAATTATATCTCCCCGTGTGGGAATCTATGTACCAAAACTAGCATATTAAAAATTCTGGTGTCCAATTTGCAGCAGTTTTCTTGTAATTAATACCGGAAAAGGAATTATATATTCCAGTGTGGGAATTTATGTACACAAACTAGCATTTTAAAAATTCTGGTGTCCAATTTGCAGCAGTCTTCTTGTAATTAATACCGCAAAAAGGCATTATTGTCCAGTGTTGTAATTTTGGTGAAAAAAGGCCAATTTAATCAATCTGGTGTTTGTTAGACCAGAAACAGTAGGCCTCACATTTTCACTCCTGTAAAAAGGAATTATATATCCCCGTGTGGGAACCTATGTACCAAAACTAGCATATTAAAAATTCTGGTGTCCAATTTGCAGCAGTCTTCTTGTAATTAATACCGCAAAAAGGCATTATTGTCCAGTGTTGTAATTTTGGTGAAAAAAAGGCCAATTTAATCAATCTGGTGTTATTTTGACCAGAAACAGTAGGCCTCACGTTTTCACTCCTGTAAAAAGGAATTATATCTCCCCGTGTGGGAATCTATGTACCAAAACTAGCATATTAAAAATTCTGGTGTCCAATTTGCTGCAGTTTTCTTGTAATTAATACCGGAAAAAGGAATTATATATTCCAGTGTGGGAATTTATGTACACAAACTAGCATTTTAAAAATTCTGGTGTTCAATTTGCAGCAGTCTTCTTGTAATTAATACCGCAAAAAGGCATTATTGTCCAGTGTTGTAATTTTGGTGAAAAAAAGGCCAATTTAATCAATCTGGTGTTTGTTAGACCAGAAACAGTAGGCCTCACGTTTTCACTCCTGTAAAAAGGAATTATATATCCCCGTGTGGGAACCTATGTACCAAAACTAGCATATTAAAAATTCTGGTGTCCAATTTGCAGCAGTCTTCTTGTTATTAATACCGCAAAAAGGCATTATTGTCCAGTGTTGTAATTTTGGTGAAAAAAAGGCCAATTTAATCAATCTGGTGTTATTTTGACCAGAAACAGTAGGCCTCACATTTTCACTCCTGTAAAAAGGAATTATATCTCCCCGTGTGGGAATCTATGTACCAAAACTAGCATTTTAAAAATTCTGGTGTCCAATTTGCAGCAGTCTTCTTGTAATTAATACCGCAAAAAGGCATTATTGTCCAGTGTTGTAATTTTGGTGAAAAAAAGGCCAATTTAATCAATCTGGTGTTATTTAGACCAGAAACAGTAGGCCGCACGTTTTTACTCCTGTAAAAAGGAATTATATCTCCCCGTGTGGGAATCTATGTACCAAAACTAGCATATTAAAAATTCTGGTGTCCAATTTGCAGCAGTCTTCTTGTAATTAATACCGGAAAAAGGAATTATATCTTCCAGTGTGGGAATTTTGGGGCTAACAATGAGAAAACATTCTATTAAGGGACGAGGACGTGGTCGTGGTGGTGTCCGTGGAGCCTCTGTTGCTGGCAGAGGACGTGGCCGTTCGGCCTCAGGCGCACAAAGTAGTGAACCAACTCCCTCAAGTAGCCGGCAGAATTTACAGCGATATTTGGTGGGGCCGAATGCCGTTATGAGGATGGTAAGGCCTGAGCAGGTACAGGCATTAGTCGATTGGGTGGCCGACAGTGCTTCCAGCACGTTCACCACATTGTCTTCCGCCCAGTCTTCTGCGGAAAGCGCACAGGTGGCACCTGAAAACCAAGCCCATCAGTCTGTCACATCACCTCCATGCATATCAGGGAAACTGGCTGAGCCTCAAGTTATGCAGCAGTCTCTTATTCTGTTTGAAGACTCTGCTCCCACGGTTTTCCAGGGCGTCCACCTAACCCTTCCCCAGCGGTGGAAGACATTCCATGCACTGACGCACAACCACTTATGTATCCAGATGATGAGGACATGGGAATACCACCACAGCAGAGTGACCGAGTCTCTGATGATGACGAAACACTGGTGCCCACTGCCGCGTCTTATTGCAGTGTGCAGACTGAACAGGAGGAGGTCAGGGAGGAAGACTGGGTGGAAGACGATGCAGAGGACGATGAGGTCTTAGACCCCACATGGACTGAAGGTCGTGCCACTGACTTAAATAGTTCAGAGGAAGAGGCAGTGGTGAGACCGAGACAACAGCGAAGCCAAAGAGGGAGCAGGGGGCAAAAGCAGAACAGCCGCCGTCCAGAGAGTTCGCCTGCTATTGGCCAGCGCCAACAGGGACCCAGCACCCCAAAGGCATCTTCAAGGAGTTCCCTGGCATGGCACTTCTTCAAACAATGTGCTGAGGACAAGACCAGAGTGGTTTGCACGCTGTGCCATCAGACCCTGAGGCGAGGCATTAACGTTCTTAACCTGAGCACCACCTGCATGATCAGGTATCTACATGCAAAGCATGAACTGCAGTGGAGTACACACCTTAAAAACAAGGAACCCGCTCAGGCTCCCCTGCTCCCTCTACCGCTGCTGCCTCGGCTTCCGCCTCGAGAGGAATGTTGCCACCTGCCGAGAAGCAAACAGAGGATGTGCCACCGACACCACCACCACCACCGCCACCGTCACCTAGCGTCTCCACTATTTCACACAGCAGCGTTCAGCTCTCCATCTCTCAAACCTTTGAGAGGAAGCGCAAATTCCCACCTAGTCACCCTCGAGCCCTTGGCCTGAATGCCAGCATTTCTAAACTACTGGCCTTTGAAATGCTGTCATTCCGGCTGGTGGACACAGACAGCTTCAAACAGCTGATGGCCATGGCTGTCCCCCAGTATGTGGTTCCCAGCCGCCACTACTTCTCCAAGACAGCCGTGCCTTCCCTGCACATGCAAGTGTCCGATAAAATCAAGTGTGCACTGCGCAACGCCATTTGTGGCAAGGTCCACCTAACCACAGATACGTGGACCAGTAAGCACGGCCAGGGACGCTATATCTCCCTAACTAAACACTGGGTAAATGTAGTGGCGGCTGGGCCCCAGGCGGAGAGTTCCTTGGCGCACGTCCTTCCGCCGCCAAGGATCACAGGGCATCATTCTTTGCCTCCTGTAGCCTCCTCCTCCTACTCGGCTTCCTCCTCCTCCTCCTCTGCTTCCACCAGCTCATCCAGTCAGCCACACACCTTCACCACCAACTTCAGCACAGCCCGGGGTAAACGTCAGCAGGCCATTCTGAAACTCATATGTTTGGGGGACAGGCCCCACATCGCGCAGGAGTTGTGGCGGGGTATTGAACAACAGACCGACCAGTGGTTGCTGCTGGTGGGCCTCAAGCCCGGCCTGGTGGTGTGCGATAATGGGCGAAATCTCGTGGCAGCTCTGGGACTAGCCGGTTTGACGCACATTCCTTGCCTGGCGCATGTGCTGAATTTGGTGGTGCAAAAGTTCATTCACAACTACCCAGACATGTCAGAGCTGCTGCATAAAGTGCGGGCCGTCTGTGCGCGCTTCCGGCGTTCACATCCTGCCGCTGCTCGCCTGTCAGCGCTACAGCGTAACTTCAGCCTTCCCGCTCACCGCCTAATATGCGACTTGCCCACCCGGTGGAACTCCACCTTGCACATGCTGGAGAGACTGTGCGAGCAGCAGCAGGCCATAGTGGAGTTTCAGCTGCAGCACGCGCGGGTCAGTCGCACTGCGGAACAGCACCACTTCACCACCAATGATTGGGCCTCCATGCGAGACCTGTGTGCCCTGTTGCACTGTTTAGAATACGCCACCAACATGGCCAGTGGCGATGCCACTGTTATCAGCGTGACAATGCCAATTCTATGTCTCCTAGAGAAAACGCTTAGGGCGATGATGGAAGAAGAGGTGGGCCTGGGACAGGAGGAGGAGGAGGAGGATGACGGGTCGTTTTTAGCACTTTCAGGCCAGTCTGTTAGAAGTGGCTCAGAGGGAGGTTTTTTGCAACAGCAGAGGGCAGGTACAAATGTGGCCAGCCAGGGACCACTACTGGAGGACGAGGAGGATGAGGAGGAGGTGGAGGAGGATGAGGATGAAGCAGGTTCACAGCGGGGTGGCACCCAGCACAGCGCAGGCACATCCCTGGTGCGTGGCTGGGGGGATACAGAGGATGATGACGATACGCCTCCCACAGAGGACAGCTTGTCCTTACCTCTGGGGAGCCTGGCACACATGAGCGATTACATGCTGCAGTGCCTGCGCAACGACAGCAGAGTTGCCCACATTTTAACGTGTGCTGACTACTGGGTGGCTACCCTGCTGGATCCACGGTACAAAGACAATGTGCCCACTTTACTTCCTGCACTGGAGCGTGATAGGAAGATGCGCGAGTACAAGCGCACACTGGTAGACGCGCTCCTGAGAGCATTCCCAACTGTCACAGGGGAACAGGTGGAAGGCCAAGGCCAAGGCAGAGGAGGAGCTAGAGGTCGCCCACGCAGCAGTGTCACGGCCAGCTCCTCTGAGGGCAGGGTTAGCATGGCAGAAATGTGGAAAAGTTTTGTCTCCACGCCACAGCTAACTGCCCCACCACCTGATACGGAACGTGTTAGCAGGAGGCAACATTTCACTAACATGGTTGAACAGTACGTCTGCACACAACTCCACGTTCTGACGGATGGTTCGGCCCCATTCAACTTCTGGGTTTCCAAATTGTCCACGTGGCCAGAATTAGCATGTTATGCCTTGGAGGTGCTGGCCTGCCCGGCGGCCAGCGTTTTATCTGAACATGTATTCAGCACAGCAGGGGGCGTCATTACTGACAAACGCAGCCGCCTGTCCGCAGCCAACGTGGACAAGCTGACGTTTATAAAAATGAACCAGGCATGGATACCACAAGACCTGACCCTCCCTTGTGCAGAGTAGTCCTTAATAACTGCCTTAAACCATGTTGTCTTGTACTCCTGGCCACTTCTTCATTGAAAAATCAATTTTTGAAATTAAGTAGGATCTTGGGGTGCAACCCAGAGTTGAATGAACCTTCCCTCTGTCTGGGTGCCGGGGCCAAAGTACATGAAAGTGTCCTTCTCCTGTGCTGGGTGATATGAATGTTATACTTGTGCTGTCTGACATGTCTCCTTTGTGTGGGTGCAGGGGGCCAAAGTCACTGAAAGCGGCCTTCTCCTGTGGTGGGTGATCAAATGCCTGATTCTCTGCTGTGGGACCTCTCTCCTCTTTCTGGATGCAGGGGTCAAAGAAACAAAAGGTGGCCTACTCCTGTGGTGGTTGACATGATGCCTGATTCTCTGCTGTGGGACCTCTCTCCTCTTTCTGGGTGCAGGGGTCAAAGTCTCTAAAAGTGCCCTTCTCCTGTGGTGGTTGATGTGAAACTGATGCTTGTGCTATCTGACCTGTCTCCTCTGTGTTGGTGCTAAGGCCTAAGTCACTGAAAGCGGCCTTCTCCTGTGCTGGCTGATATAAATGCCTGAATCTCTGCTGTGGGACCTCTCTCCTCCGTGTGGCTGCAGGGGTCAAAGTCTCTAAAAGTGCCCTTCTCCTGTGGTGGTTGATGTAAAACTGATGCTTGTGCTATCTGACCTGTCTCCTCTGTGTCGGTGCTAAGGCCTAAGTCACTGAAAGCTGCCTTCTCCTGTGCTGGCTGATATAAATGCCTGAATCTCTGCTGTGGGACCTCTCTCCTCTTTCTGGGTGCAGGGGTCAAAGAAACAAAAGGTGGCCTACTCCTGTGGTGGTTGACATGATGCCTGATTCTATGCTGTGGGACCTCTCTCCTCCGTCTGGGTGCAGGGATCAAAGTCTCTCAAAGTCGCTTTCTCTTGTGCTGGGTGATGTGAAACTGATGCTTGTGCCATCTGACATGGTTGCCGGGGTCCCATTAAATGGTGGCCTACTCCTGTGGTGGGTGATCTAAATGCCTGATTCTCTGCTGTGAAACCTCTCTCCTCCGTCTGGGTACAGGGGTCAAGGTCTCTCAAAGTCGCCTTCTCTTGTGCTGGGTGATGTGAAACTGATGCTTGTGCCATCTGACATGGTTGCCGGGGTCCCATTAAATGGTGGCCTACTCCTGTGGTGGGTGATCTAAATGCCTGATTCTCTGCTGTGAAAACCTCTCTCCTCCGTCTGGGTGCAGGGGTCAAAGTCTCTCAAAGTGGCCTTCTCTTGTGCTGGGTGATGTGAAACTGATGCTTGTACCAGCTGACATGGGTGCAGGGGTCAAATTAACTAAATGGTGGCCTACTCCTGTGGTGGGTGATATGATGCCTGAATATGTGCTGTGGGGCCTCTCTCCTCTTTCTGGGTGCAGGGGTCAAAGTAACTAAAAGTGGCCTTCTCCTGTGCTGGATGGTATAAATGTAATGCTTGTGCTATCTGACATGTCTCCTCTGTCTGGGTGCTAAGGCCTAAGTCACTGAAAGTGGCCTTCTCCTGTGGTGGTTGATATGATGCCAGATTCTCTGCTATGGGACCTCTCTCCTTTGTCTGAATGCTGGGGTCGAAATAATAGTAAGCGACCTTCTCCATTGGTGGGTGATTTGAAGCCTGATTCTGTGCTATGGGACCTAACTCCAATTAATATTGGTTAATTTTTTTTTATTTTATGTTAAGTCATCATTTCCCTATCTACATTTATTTGCAGGGGATTTACCTACATTTTGCTGCCTTTTGCAGCCCTCTAGCCCTTTCCGGGAGTCTTTTACAGCCTTTTTAGTGCCCAAAAGTTCGGGTCCCCATTGACTTCTATGGGGTTCGGGTTCGGGATGAAGTTCGGGTTGAGTTCGGATCACGAACCCGGACATTTTCCGGAAGTTCGGCCGAACCTCTCGAACCCGAACATCCAGGTGTTCGCTCATCTCTACAAATAACTATGACAATAATAATATGAAATAAAAGCAATTTGATGAAGTGACTACAAATAAATGACTGTACATATAATGCAATAACCACCACAGTAAACATTACATCATTTATACGTCTTACTGTTCTTCTTAACCTTGTAAGCCATTAAAATATAATAGAAAGTATAAGTTTGTCATTTACATGAGGCAGCAACTTAAAGACTGGCTGGCAGTCATGGTCACAGAAGAGGTCACTGTTGGTCAGATGCTTGAAAGGTATGCCAGGCCTTTCAGCAGAAACACACAAATGCATTCTTTGTCACAGTTCAGCAACCTAGCCATCTCTTTTGTTAAATCATTAATGGCACGTACTGCCAGGTAAATTTACACAGGCTGTAAATCTATAAATGGCATGGGAAAAGATGTGGTACAATGATTTTCATATCTAACTAAGAAAACATCAGATTAAGTAGCAGAGAAATAGATTTAATCTGAGTCACCCAGAAAGATTGTGCATATGCTCAGCTAGTAGAGGGAAGACAGAATTTGTATTGGCACACCCATGTTCTGAAACTTCAACAATTTCTAGAAATATACTGTATAGGATCTACAGAGTGTATCTCAGATTGAGGACAGAACACACAAAATGATTTGCTTTTATCATCGTGTTAAGGCTTTGCTTACATCACTGTTATTTTGTCATATTGGCGTGATCTTGGGATATAGGAGAAATTGAAGATTATGAAACCTTTTTGGTCTACTTTAATCCATCACCCGACTTTAATTTTTCTAATTAAATAATACATGAAACAGCAAAATAAAACCAAAGCAAATGTGTTCAAGACAAAGAAAAGCAAGAAAACTATGCCAGTCTTAATAAGCATTTGTGCTGATGGTGGCTGTGCCGAAGTTATGTAGAGGGACCAACCTCTACATACCTTCGGCATGTCCACCATCTGTCTATACGTATATCAGCTCCCTTGCTGACCTAGATTTAGACCATTTTCTACGCTTTTTAGGTGTAGAAAATAATAAATGAGATGAGCCTGCTGTCCCTCCCCTTTCCTGCCCACGTCACGCCACCTTTTTTTAGACCAGGTGTGAGCAGGGAAGTGTCACAGATTGCGATGTAATTAACCTTTGCACCACAATCTGCGGCAGATATATGTAAAAAAGTGTATATGATTATAAATGACCCCCTACATCCACATCAGCAGGGGTCACATGATAGTGCTTATTCTCACCATATGAAGTTCATCACTTCAGAGATTCAATTACTAAATTATTATGGGGAATTAAAATAGGCATGCTTAGGCTCAGGCAACATTGCCACTGAAAGACACAGGTAAATCAGATTTTTTCCCTATGGGCCAAAAAAATGTAATAATGAGAGGTCTTGCCTGTTCACAAGATTTCCAACAGTTTTACTTCAGTTTGCTTGCGTCTTTTCTGTGTATACTTATAATGAATGTAAAGCTTCTTACTCATATAATCTTACTTCTCTGGCTAGTACATGTACACATCTAGTAGTCTGGATAGTTTCCTTACTTTGTTGACTAGCTGTATTACCTGATTAACTATTATTTATTTGTCTAGTATATGGTTTGAGAACTTTTTAAAAACATGTAGAGTGTCAAAAACGTACCTGTATTGGCCCCAGCGCTGAGATCTCCAGCTTCGTTGCGTCCGCAATGGGAAAGATGCGCTGCAAAGCCACGTCCCCTGGTGACACAATAGGATCCTTAGCAACAGGATGCAATGCTCTGTTTCTCCCCATAGTCTGCTGGAGGGCACTTGCAATGGTCTGATTGCTCGCTGCTCTATTCCTGTGTGTTGTGTTCTTACTAATTGAGCACCGAGTCGTGGCCGATCAGGTTCTGATCCTGGGACTCGGTGCTCTATTTAAACTTCTTCCTTGAAAGATGCCAATACCAGTGATGGGTTTTCACTCCCTAGCTGTGCTCCCAGTTCTGTTCTGTGTGTGTTTGGAATGCTTATTTGATTGACCTTGGCTTGCCTTTGACCACTCTCTGTTTTTTGATTTGGTACTGTGTTTCTCATCTGGTTCTGACTCCAGTTTGGCTATTCTGACTACCCTCTGACATTTGATTTGGTACTGCATGGTCCACCCATTTTTGACCCATTCCTGTATGACCTTATCTTTGTGTAGTTACTTCTGTGTGTTTCTGTCCTGCACCTAGTAGAGTAGGGAACGTCGACCAGTTGCGGACTTTCTGCCTAGAACTTGAACTGCAAGTAGGCAGGGAAAGTGGGCTGGGTTCCAGTTAGGGCTCACTGTCTGTGTGTTTCTGCCTACTGTGCTGACATTATCAGTGGCCTTACATTTATTTTTCAAGTGTTATGTACACCATGGCAGAACTAGCCAGCCGGATTTTGGGTATTGCCCAATTAGTCCAGGACTTGGCAGAGAGGGTACAACAACAGGAGTCCTGACCCCCTGTAGTTTTGGCTCCTTTACCAGTAGAACCTAAGGTAAAGCTTCCTGATTGGTTCTCTGGTGACCGTAAAGGTTTTGTTTCTTTTCGGGAGAGTTGTAAATCTGAACCTCACTCATCTGGTATAGAAGCCCAGAGGGGGGGGGCATCATTATGTCCCTACTTCAGGGAGACCTGCAGAAGTGGGCATTTTCCCTGTCGCTCCAACTCCAACCTGAGATGTTTTCTGTGGATCGTTTTTTCTACTCATTAGGTCTCATATATGATGAGCTGGACAGGTCAGCTTCTGCTGAAAGCCAGCTTCTGTCTTTGAGTCAGGGAAAATAACTAGTGGAGGAGTACTGTTTGGAATTCCACAAGTGGTGTACTGGCTTTCTAAGCAAGAGAGATCTGTCTATGTCCACCACCCTTCTCTCCTCTCTGTCCCTAAATCTTCTGTATCTAAAACTTCTGAGGAGTCCGAGGAGCCAGTGGCGTACATAGAGAAGTAAGGGCTCCATAGCAAGGATCAAACCAGGCCCCACATACAGGACAGAAGGGTTTCTGCCTAAAACCCTTTCACTGACCATTGGGTAGAGTCCTGACCAAGTTTTCACCCCCAGTAGAAGAGAAGATAATCCCAACTGGGCCCCCTCTTGCTGCTATGGTATGGTAGTCACGCCCCTGCGAGGAGCCTATTCAAGTCGGTGCCATGTCTTTGCAGCAGCAGAAGGAACATCACCAGAAGAATGTATTGTGCTTTTACTGAGGCAACTCTGCCCATCAACTGCGGTCCTGTTCCGTAAGACTAAAGGTAGAAAACGTCAGTTGAATGTTGATCGTGAAAGACAGGTATTTCACAAAAAATAGCGTTGTCTTGGCCCTTAATTAATCTTCACAGGAAAGGTCTGCATCTGGCCTGGCTTTTGTTGACACGGGAGATACTGTAAGTTTTGTTATTTCTAATTTTGTCACCACTTTGGGTCTTGGGGTCTGTCAATTACCTAAACCCATTCCGATGTCTGGGGTGAATACCCCTCTATTAGCAGGAGGATTTATTGAGCATCAAACTCTTAATTTAGTTATGACAGTTGGGTCTATCCATTCCGAAAAATGTTCATTATATTGCATGAACAATCTGTCTGCTGAGGTTATTTTAGGTTTGCCCTTGTTAAGAAAGCATTGTCCAGTTTTTGATTGGAGCTCTGGGAAATAAATTAAGTGGGTTCCTCAGTGCTCTAATCATTGCTTGTCTGTTTAGCTCTCTGGCTTGGAGCTGGAAGAAGGTTCTAGTCATCGGGACTTCCAGGACATATTCTCCAAGGAGGCTTCTTAAGCTTTACCTCCTCATTGAGAATATGATTGTGCCATTGAGCTGGTCCCTGGTGCTCTGGGCCTGAAAGACTGGCAATAACAGACTATGTTCAGGATAGTCTAAAGAAAGGGCACATCTGACCCAGTGGCGGATCCAGGGGGGGGGCAACGGGGCAATTGCCCCCCCCCGATATTGTGGCAGGCTGGCAGCACCGGCGGCAGTGACAGGAGATGAACGCTTCCACTGTGGAAGCGTTCATCTCCATAGCGATCTGTGTCGCCGTCCTCTGGACAGCGATACAGATCGCTGTGCAGTGCGGCAGGGAGGGAGAGGCGTCTCCCTCCTGCTCCTCTGATAGGCTGCCGGCCTCGTGCCGACAGCCTATCAGAGCGGTTCAGGCGGCGCAATGACGTCATCGCGCCGCCTGAGCAGAGGACAGAACGGGACACAGGCCGGAAGAGGCCTGCATCCAGCGCTGCAAGGAGGTAAGTAGGGAGGAGGGGAAAAGAAGCCTGCACATGATTTTTAGGGGGAAGAGAAGCCTGCAAATGATTTTGGGGGAAGAGAAGCCTGCACATGATTTTGGGGGAGGGGGAAGAGAAGCCTGCACATGATTTTGGGGGAAGGAGCCTGCACATGATTTTGGGGAGGGGGAGAGAAGCCTGCACATGATTTTGGGGGAGGGGGGAAGGAGCCTGCACATGATTTTGGGGGAGGGGGAAGGAGCCTGCACATGATTTTGGGGGAGCCTGCACATTATTTTGGGGGAGGGGGAAGGAGCCTGCACATGATTTTGGGGGAGGGGGGAAGGAGCCTGCACATGATTTTGGGGGAGGGAGGGGAAGAGAAGCCTGCACATGATTTTGGGGGAGGGGAAGAGAAGCCTGCACATGATTTTGGGGGAGCCTGCACATGATTTTGGGGGAGCCTGCACATGATTTTGGGGAGGGAGGGAGGGGGGAAGGAGCCTGCACATGATTTTTGGGGGAGAAGCCTGCACATGATTTTGGGGGAGGGGGGAAGGAGCCTGCACATGATTTTGGGGGAGGGGGAAGGAGCCTGCACATGATTTTGGGGGGAGCCTGCACATGATTTTGGGGGGGAGAGGGGGGAAAGGAGCCTGCACATGATTTTGGGGGGAGGGGGGGGAAGGAGCCTGCACATGATTTTGGGGGGAGGGGGGGGGGGAAGGAGCCTGCACATGATTTTGGGGGGGGGGACATGGGGGGGGGAGAGGAGACTCCGGGGGGCACTATGGGGACATTACTGATGTATTTTATATGGGGGTAGTAGGATAATTTGTCCAGAATATGGGAGGATGATGGAAAAGTAGTAACTGAGATTTATTTTGTTGTCAAACTGCAGAGACGAAACCTGATGGTCTGGTCTGAAGGTCTGAAAGGAGAAGATGAGGAAAGAGAACATCTACATCACAGGAGACGTCACTGGATGGAAGAGGTAAGTGGGGCTGTTTTTCTGTAGTGATGGGAGCTGGGGCGTATCAATCGCCCAAAGTGCTCCTCCCGAGACCAGGCTCTGGATCCGCCAGTGATCTGACCACCTGTTTCTGGGGTTTGCATCCCTGCATCAATTACTCTCCAGAACCAGTACACTCTTGTTCTTATTCCTGATTTATTCAATCAGATTGTCGGAGCTCAGTGGTTTTCCAAGATCAACCTGAGTGGTGCCTACAATCTGATTAGAATCAGGAAGGGAGATCAATGGAAAATGGCATTTAACACTCCCTGGTGATGACAGTTGGGCTGTGTAATGCCCCTGCCATTTATCAGAACCTAGTTAATAAAATCTTTCATGAATTCTTGGGTCATAATGTAGTGGTATATCTAGATGACATCTTGGTGTTTTCCCCAGATTGGTCATCTGATGTCTTGCATGTAAGGAAAGTCCTTCAGAAACGGAGGGACTATAATCTGTTAGCAAAATTGAGCAAATGTGAATATGGCATACATTCTTTCACACCAAAAATTCGGTATGGATCCTGCTAAGGTGCGAGCCATTGTTGATTGTGCCAGGCCTACCTCTCTCAAGGTTCTTCAAAGGTTTATTGGCTTCACCAATTATTACTTAAAATTCATTAAACATTTTTCAGTCATTGCTAAATCATTGACCGATTTGACCAGGAAGGGGGCTGATCTTCCATTGGCCTCCTGAGGTTCTCCTTTGAGACATTAAAAGCTAGTTTCATACAGGCACCTGTGCTCATCCAGCCTGATGTTACACAACCTTTTATCAATGAGGTGGATGCCTCTAATGTTTTTTCTCATTTGAATACATTTTATTTTCCATTTCTAACTCTTTATACAGCATGTAAGATCACGGTTTTACAACATTAATAATCCTGGGGGTACAACATGGGGGTACTCCTCTTTTTTTTCCCAAAAAGTATTTAGCTGCATACAGATTTTCATACCTCCTTGTGAAGTCTATAAAAGATAGAAGTTGATCAAGGGGACCTTGCTAGATAGCCACCCGAGCTATCAGAAGAAAGGCCAAAAACAGCACCTCCTTGATGAAGATTTTCTTTACTTTAGAATTATCTTTATCAAGTAAACATCCAAACATAGCAGTATATATAAATATATATATATATATATATATATATATATATATATATATATATTTAAGACGGATGTACCTTAGCAACGCTCATTTGAAAGAATGCTGCTAAGGGATATTTCCCAGCATTTTCTAGCATGAAAAAATGTTTTCCGTAAATAAAGTATAATACAAAAATGTTCCCTGTCACTGACACATTAGAAAAAAAATAAAAATAAAATGCCAGCCTCAAAACTAGTGTTGAGCGAGCATGCTCGGCATGCTCGGCCGAACACCTCGTGTGCTCGAGCACGATGCCCGAGTCAGTGTATTTAAGGTCTCTTGCACACAAACATTTGCTTTTTTTTCCGCTTACGTTCCATTTTTTGCGCTCCCTATTTCAATGGGTCTGAAAAAAGAAATGGAAGGTACTCCGTATGTCTTCCATTTCCGTATTTATGTTTCTCCGTTCCGTTTAAAAATAGAACCTGTTCTATTATTGTCCGCATAATGGACAAGTATAGTACTGTTCTATCAGGGGCCAGCTGCTCCATTCCACAAAAAACAGAATGTACACGGACGTCATCCGTATTTTTTGCAGACCGATCGTGTGCATTAGGCCTAAATCTAATTTAGCCTCTATGTCTATGCAGAAGATCGCTGTACAGTGGGGGAATCCCCCAGTGTGAGTCCGCGGCTTAGGAGTCCCTGCTCTGACTCCATATATAACTATGTCCATAAATAGAGTAGGTGCTCCATATATAGCTATGTCCATATCTAGATTTACGTGCTTGGGGACAGCCAGTGTATTTAAATCTAATTTAGCCTGCATTTCAGAAAAATTTCTGCTGGGATTTGAACTCACAACCATCTGTATTAGGTAGGCATCTTAACCACTGGGCTATACAACCCAATGATAAACTGTGCTGGAAAAATCTCATAGTAGTTTCTGCATCACTAAGTATTCCTTCTTTATAGGAATACTTACTACTTTAGAAACTATTATGAGGTTTTTCCAGTGTGGTTTATCATTGGGTTGTATAGCCTAGTGGTTAAGATTCTTGTCTCTAATGCAAAAAAATTGTGAGTTCAAATCCCGGCAGATACATTTCAGAAATAGAGACTAAATTTAATCTGTATGTTTTTAGTAATTGTAAAAAATGTATGGCACAAAATAAATGTGTAATTACAAATATATATATATAGAAAAAAGAAGATAAGAAGCAGCACACTAGGAAGTCGGGTGCAAAGTCCTGTTTGAGAGCCCGCAACATGGTTCTTTGTAATACAGATATTCCAAAAAGGCAAGGCAGCACTCCAAGAAGTAAAATCCATGTGCGTTTATTGACCCAGTGCTCCAGCAACATTTCAATTGCTTAATGCAATCTTTATCAAGCCATGTATATATATATATATATATATATATATATATATATATATATTTTTAGTAATTGCTAAAAAATAAAGTCCCCCCATTCCAGTTAATACTTTAGTTGCCCTCCTCTGAACCCTTTCCAGCTCTTCTATGTCTGCCTTGTACACAGGAGCCCAGAACTGTACACAGTACTCCATATGTGGTCTGACTAGTGATTTGTAAAGTGTTCTCATCACGGGCATCTATGCCCCTTTTGATGCAACCCATTATCTTATTGGCCTTGGCAGCAGTTGCCTGACACTAGTTTCTACATCTTAGTTTGCTGTTCACAAAAATTCCTAGGTCCTTTTCCATGTCAGTGTTACCCAGTGTTTTACCATTTAGTATGTACGGATGACTTGCATTATTCTTTCCCATGTGCATAACCTTACATTTGTCCAGGTTAAACCTCATCTGCCACTTATCTGCCTAAGCCTCCAATCTATCCGGATCCCTCTGTAGCAATTACTTTACACAGTTTAACTCCTTAAGGACACATGACGTATGGGTACGTCATGTGTCCAGTCCCTAAAGATGGCGCCCGCTCCTGGCCGCTGCGGGCACCATCGCTGCGGGGGTCCGGCTGATTCCTGTAGCTGACCCCCGCAGCTGACGATCGCGGTCGGCAGCGCTGCCGACCGCGATCATTTAACCCCGCAGATGCCGTGATCAATCCTGATCACGGCATCTGCACGCGCTAAAACCGAAAGTAAAACTTTCGGCAGCGCTCCGGCTCCCCCTAGTGGTGATCGGGAGAATCGGAGCACTGTAAGGGATAGCCTCAAGCCTTTCATTCAGCTTGAGGCTATCACTTACTATTTCCTATGGAGCCCTTGTTAGCAATAGGGCTTCATAGGAAAGTAGTAAATGCTCATAAACTCCAATACAAGTGTATTGGAGTTTATGATAGAAGCAATCAGGTAACTGATTTATATAGGTCCCTATGGGATCTATATAAAAGTGTAAAAAATAGAAAAAAATAAAAAAATAAAAAAAAAAATAAAAACTAAAAATTTAAATCACCCCCTTTCCCCAAAATTAAAATAAAATAATAAAAAAATAAAAAATACACATCATGGGTGTCGCAATGTGTGAAAACGCCCATAGTATAAAAATATAAAAATATATTTCCCATACGGTAAACAGAAAAACGGAAAAAAGCGCCCAAATGGCCGATTTGCCGTTTTTGGACGCTTCATTTCCTCAAAAAAAATTAAATAAAAAGCGATCAAAAAGTCCTACACACCCCATAAGGGTATCAACTAAAAGTTAAGATCGCCCCGCAAAAAATAAGCCCCCATACAACGCCATACACTTATTTACAAATACGTTATAGCGGTCAAAACATGGCGACAAAAAAAAAACGCAATCAAAACGCAAGAAAAGCTATACATATTGGGTATCGCTGGATTCGTACTGACCTGTAGAATATAACTAAATGGTCAGTTTTATTGCAAATCAAACGTCGTAATTTAGAAACCCGTAAAACTGTGGTGAAATTGCTTTTTTTTTGCAATTTCACCCCATTTGGAATTTTTTTCCCGCTTCCCACTACACCGTATGCATTATTAAATGATGGCGTTGGAAAGTACAACTTGTCCCGCAAAAAATAAGCCCTCATATGGCCATGTGAACGGAAAAATAAAAAAGTTATAGCTCTTGGAAGGCATAGAGCGCAAAACGAAAACGCAAAAATGAAAAAACCCTGTGTCCTTAAGGGGTTAATGTCATCTGAAAAAATTTATATTTTACTGTGCAAGCCTTCTACAAGATAATTAATACATATATTGAAGAGAATAGGGCCCAATACTGGCCCCTGTGGTACTCCACTACTGACAGTGACCCAATCTGAGTGTGTACCATTAATAACCACCCTCTGTTTTCTATCACTGAGCTAGTTACTTACCCACATACAAACATTTTCTCCCAGTCCAAGCATTCTCTATTTATATACTAACCTTTGATGCGATACAGTGTCAAATGCTTAGGAGAAATCCAGATATACGACATCCATTGATTCGCTGCTGTCAAGTCTAGAACTTACCTCCTCATAGAAACTGATTAAATTAGTTTGACGTGACCAATCCCTCATGAAGCCATGCTGATATGGCGTTATTTGCTTATTTTCATTGAGGTACTCCAAGATAGCATCTCTTAGAAAACCTTCAAACAGTTTATTCTCGACAGATGTAAAACTTACTGGCCAATAGTTTCTGGGTCCTGTTTTTTGACCCTTTTTGAATATTGACACCACATTTGCTATGCGCCAATCCAGTGGAACACTCCCTGACAGTATAGAGTCCTTAAATATCAGAAATAAGGGTCTGGCTATTACATTACTTAATTCTCTTAGGACACGCGGGTGTGTGCCATCTGGTCCTGGTGATTTGTCTATTTTAATATTTTTAAGACGCCCCTGTACTTATTGCTGGGTCAGACAGGACACATTTAATGGTGTTTTTACTTTTACCGCCAGGTATTCTAACTCAGATACCTCCCGGACTATCATATTTTCCCCAGGATTGTTAACGCAGTCCCTATCCAATGGGAAGAGCTTGATTTTAGAACAGTTAATTGAAAGTCACGAAAAACTACCAAATCTCTCAACAGTCTGAACTATCTTGGGGAGAGTGTCTTCCGAGTTATTTAAAAAAAAAAAAAATAATATCATCTACATAGAACAATGCTTTATCGTCAATGCTTAGACACCCAAATCCCTCTATGGAGGGGTCTGACCTTTTTTTTTTATAGCCAGGGGCTTTATAAATAAATAAAACAGAAGTGTGAAAATGGGACAGCCCTGTCTAGTGCCGCGAGTTACAATAAGAAATATTTATATTCATTATTAATCTGCAACTTGGCTCTTGGCTGCCTATATTAAGAGCTGTACATATTTTAAAAAACTAGACCCTAGCCCGAAGCAATGCAGTATTTCCCATAAGTATTTCCATTCTACTCTATCAAATGCCTTTATGGGGTCTAAAAAAGAGGATGGCTCGCTGGTGACCCTCCCCAAATTGAATATTAACAAAGATTCTTCTGATGCTCTCAGTAACAGATCAACCTGGAATATATCAGGTTTGGTCTTTCCCTACCAGGGAGTAGATTATCTTAACTATCTGGTTGGCCAATACCTTAGCATATATTTTTGCATCGGGGTTTATTAATAAGATTGGCCGGTGAGATTGCATATCCATTTCTAATTTACCCTTCATCAGGATAAGTGTTATACAGTTGCAAGAAAAAGTATGTGAACCCTTTGGAATGATAAGTATTTTTTCACAAATTGGTCATAAAATGTGATCTGATTTTCATCTAAGTCAGTGTTTCCCAACCAGTGTGCCTCCAGATGTTGCAAAACTACAACTCCCAGCATACCCAGACAGCCTTTGGCTGTTCAGGCATGCTGGGAGTTGTAGTTTTGCAACAGCTGGAGGCACACTGGTTGGGAAAACACTGATCTAAGTCACAACAATAGAGAATCACAGTCTGCTTAAACTAATAACACACAAAGAATTAAATGTTACCATGTTTTTATTGAACACACCATGTAAACATTCACAGACAGTGCAGGTGGAAAAAGTATGTGAACCCTTGGATTTAATAACTGGTTGAACCACCTTTGGCAGCAATAACTTCAACCAAACGTTTCCTGTAGTTGCAGATCAGATGTGCACAATGGTCAGTATTAATTCTTGACCATTCTTCTTTACAGAACTATTTCAGTTCAGCAATATACTTGGGATGTCTGGTGTGAATCGCTTTCTTGAGGTCATGCCACAGCATCTCAATCGGGTTGAGGTCAAGACTCTGACTGGGCCACTCCAAAAGGCGTATTTTCTTCTGTTTAAACCATTCTGTTGTTGGTTTACCTCTATGCTTTGGGTCGTTGTCCTGTTGCAACACCCATCTTCTGTTGAGCTTCAGCTGGTGGACAAATGGCCTTAAGTTCTCCTGCAAAATGTCTTGATAAAATTGGCAATTCATTTTTCCTTCAATTATAGCAATCCGTTCAGGCCCTGACGCAGCAAAGCAGCCCCAAACCATGATGCCCCACCTCCATACTTCACAGTTGGGATGAGGTTTTGATGTTGGTGTGCTGTGCCTCTTTTTCTCCACACATAGTGTTGTGTGTTTCTTCCAAGCAACTCATCTTTGGTTTCATCTGTCCACAGAATATTTTGCCAGTACTGCTGTGGAACATCCAGGTGCTCTTGTGCAAACTGTAAACGTGCAGCAATGTTTTTTTTGGACAGCAGTGGCTTCCTTTGTGGTATCCTCCCATGAAATCCAATCTTGTTTAGTGTTTTACGTATCGAAGATTCGCTAACAGGGATGTTAGTATATGCCAGAGACTTTTGTAAGTCTTTAGCTGACACTCCAGGCATTCTTCTTCACCTCATTGAGCATTCTGCGCTGTGCTCTTGCAGTCATCTTTACAGGACAGCCACTCCTAGGGAGAGTAGCAGCAGTGCTGATCTTTCTCCATTTATAGACAATTTGTCTTACAATGGACCGATGAACAGCAAGGCTTTTGGATATACTTTTATAACCCTTTCCAGCTTTAAGCAAGTCAACAATTAATCGTAGGTCTTCTGAGAGCTCTTTTGTGCGGGGCATCATTCACATCAGGCAATGCTTCTTGGAAAAAGCAAACCCAGAACTGGTGTGTTTATAGGGCAGGGCAGCTGTAACCAATACCTCCAATCTCATCTCATTGATTGGACTCTAGTTGGTTGACACATCACTCCAATGAGCTCTTGGAGATGTCATTAGTCCAGGGGTTCAAATACTTTTTCCACCTGCACTGTAAATGTTTACATGGAGTGTTCGATAAAAACATGGTAACATTTAATTCTTTGTGTATTAGTTTAAGCAGACTGTGATTGTCTATTGTTGTGACTTAGATAAAGATCAGATCACATTTTATGACCAATTTGTGCAGAAATCCATATCATTCCAAAGGGTTTGCATACTTTTTCTTGCAACTGTATGTGATTCTTCTATCGTAACAGGTAAATATCCTGACTTTAGAGCGACATTGAACAGCTCTGCTAACTTCAAAATAAGAATGTTTCCATACTCTCTACTCTATAGATTTCATAAGGAAAACTGTTGGAACCCAGTGAAGAGTTCTCAGAGATTCCCCTAACAGCTTGTTTAACTTCCATAACAGAGATAAGGGAATTTAACATATCCCTTTGGGGTTATGAGATCTTTGGAAAAGTAATTACAGATAAGAATTTATTCTTTTTTATACTTTTTTTATTGCTGTTCATTGAGGCTCTATATAACTTGAAATAATATCCTGAAAATTCTTCCGCAATATTATTTAAGTAATTACAAATTCTTCTATCCCTAGATTTAATTGCTACAATGACCATAGGTGGTTTTTGGCCATTGACAACTAGACTCAATCATTTTCTTGACTAACCCCTTCTACAACATAATTCTGTCCTGAGAAAAAAACTTATGTTGGGCCTTAATGATCCAAAAAAAAAATCACTATACTTATTTTGGGCATGAAACCAATCCACATAATGTTCCTTAGTAGGATTATTAGTGTATATGGTCTCCTTCAAGACTTATTTTTCAACTCTGTCTTCTTCAAACCATAGTTCTTACATATACACATATGTATAGTTTTCCTTGGTTTTGAAGTTCATGTTTGAGGCTACAAGACTACAAGACTTACCAAGGCTACAAGACTTACTAGCATCCTCTTTGGCCACAGAGGATGCCGTTAAGAAGCCTGGAAGCACATGCTTCCTGGTTTTTGAGCTTTTAGATGCTGTAATCACAGCATCTAAAGGCTTTAATGACCACGATAGGCATTATTGGGTCTCTGCTGCACGTGTGAGCACCATGTTTACCCATCGCTCCAGCGCTGAACATGAATGGTGCAGGTAGCGAAAGGATTAAACAAACATCCTCCTGAGTCTATTGTCTCAGATAGAGGTGTCCAGTTTGTCTCAAGATTCTGGAGAGCGTTTAGCAACAAACTTGGGATCAAAATCTCCTTCTCATCTGTATTCCATCCCGAGACAAACGGAAAGACCAAAAGTATCAACCATGTATTGGAGCAGTTTTTAAGGTGTTTTGTTTCTGACTGCCAAAATAAGTGAAGAAGGTTTTTGCCTCTAGCAGAGTTTGCTATTAACAACCACGTCAGCTCCTCTAGTGGCATGTCACCGTTTTATTGTAACTATGGGTTTAATCTGCGTTTTTCTTCTGTATCTGGGTCCAGCTCTGAAAACCCTGTGGCAGATATTATCTTTAACAATCTGTACACAGTTTGGTCCCAGGCTCACAAGAGCCTGTAAAAAGCCCAAAGTATCCAATGTGAACAAGCAAATAAGAAGTGGTCTGTTGGTCTGAAAAAATTTGCGTCTCAGAGTACCATCTGACAAACTTGCGCCTAAATTTATTGGACCATAAAGAATCTTTTCATCTTCAGCTGCCTTTGTCATTAAGAATTCATGATTTTTTTCATAAGTCCTTGCTTAAAAGATATGTTTCTCCTGCAATTTCTCCACCTAAACTGCCTGATCCAATGGTTATTCTGGATGAGATTGAGTAAAAGGTAGAAAGAAATCTTGATTCCTGTAAATTTTAAGTTTTGATTCAGTACTTAATCCATTGAGGAGAGAACATGGATACCTACTTGGGACATCCATGCTCTTGACCCAATTAGGAGGTTCCATGCAAAATTTCCATTTAAGACTGCTCTCCAGCAGATGGCCCTTCTAAAGATGTCACAAACTCACCTGTTTAGGCCCCAGCATCCAGAAAGACATGCTGTGAAGCCACCCCCCTGGTGACACAACAGCAACCTTAGCAACAGGATGCAATGCTCTGTTTCTCTCCACAGCCGGCATGTGCTGGAGGAGACTAGCAATGGGCTGATTGCTCAGCTGCTCTTTTCCTGTGTGCTGTGTTTTGACTAATGAAGCATCAAAACATGACCTATCAGGTTCTGATTCTGGCCTGGGACTTGATGTTCTATTTAAACCGCTTCCTGGCCAGATACCATTGCCAGTGCTAGGTTTTCACTCCCTAGCTGTTCTGTTCTGTGTGTGTTTGGATTGGTTATTGGATTGACCTCAGTTTGCCTTTAACCACCCTCTGTCTCGTGATTTGGTACTGTGTTTCCCATCTGGTTCTGACTTCGACTTGGCTATTCTGACTACCCTCTGTCATCTGATTTGGTATTGCATTGTCTGCCTGGTCAAAACCCATTTTGTCTTTGTGTAGTTTCTTCTGTCTGTGTCTGCCCTACACCTATCAGAGTAGGGAACGTCGACCAGTTGCAGACTTTCTGCCTAGGCCTTGCAGGGAAGGCAGGGAAAGCTGGCTGGGTTCCAGTTAGAGCACACTGTCTGTGTGTTCCTGCCTACCGTGCTGACATAGAGCCATGGTTTAGTTAGTTATAAAAACACTTTTCCACTGAGAAAACCCCACTGTATAATCCACCTTTCTGAAGCCCTGTAAAAGTCACATGGGGCTAATAGGTAATTTGCTGTCACAACTAAGTTTTGAGGGATAACTTGCAGTTTAGTTTTACGTTAATCATAAGCAATTTCATAGTAGATACTCTGCCAGATCAAAATTATAGCGTTCAAAGTATTGTAGCTAGCAAGTCCACTGCCATGTTTAGCTGCCTTTACTTTCTGAATGGGGTACCAATCAGATATATGTGCAGCATACTGCTGCAGAGCAGCAGTACACTACACTGTGCAAATAAAGAGTTAACAATGTGTTTGGTTTAATATGTGTGTTGCCTGTATTTGCAAAAGGTACTAGTAGGTCATATCCCCAGCCTCCACTAGATGGGGCTGGTGTCACCTTTATTTATAGTGAGATGGAGGAACATTAGATTAGTCAGTCAGTATGAGCTTAAAGGGAATTAAAAAAATTAAAATACTTAAATATTAGCTTATTATAAATATTTTCCCAAATACCATTCATCAGTTATAATTGCTCATTTTGTCTAGGGAAAAATCATTAAGAGAAACAAAATGGCTGAAGAACTATTAGTACACACAAAACCTGTCCTAATCACACAGAAGAATAACTTATTTCACAACATTGAGCTAAAGAATAGTGATGAGCAGCAGGGGCAATATTCAAATTCTTGATATTTCGCGAATATTTGGGCGAATAGTCTTCATAAATTCGGGAATTCGAGAATTTGCGATTATTTTCTTGATTGCAAAAATCGGTAATGTAATATTCGCGTAATGCGCGCGCAATACAGGCGTGGGTCATTATTGCTACATTTTTCAAGCTGCTAGAGGTTTCCTGAGACCGAACATTACAATAGCTTTATATGCAGATAGAGTGCTCCGATATATTCGCGATTGTGCAAATGGGCAATTAATGATGCGCATATTTTTGCACAATACATGCAACTTCACATTTTAGCAGGTCTGACTACATATTAGTAATTGGTGCACTAAGTATTGTTGTGAACTTGCCTGTAGCATGTATGTATGGACAGCAGAACCTATCACACAACCTAACACCCTGCACTGCAACCTATCAGCTACACTATATCACAATCTAACCTACACTGAATATCTCCCACTAACTATCTGTATTATATATTAACTAACTAACTAACTAACTAACTAACTATCTAATGTAATGTGATACAGTAAAGCACAGCGCACAGCAATGACACTGGTGTCTCTCAGAACTGAAAAAAAAAATGCAGAAAATGGCTGCTGGGGAGGTTCTTATATTGTAAGGGGTAGGCAACTTTCCTATTGGTTGCTAGGGATGTTGCTAAGCTTAGACAAAAACATTGCAGCCTTCTCATTGGCCCACAAGCAAGAAGCAGGGAGGGATCATGGGTTCAGAGGAAAATAAAATCTAGAATATTCGCGAATACGAATATATAGCACTATGTTTAAAATCTTAGCGAATTCTCGAAGTGGTGATATTCGCGATTAAAATTTGTGATTCAAATATTCGCGCCCAACACTACTAAAGAACTGCCTCAACCTCCTCTCTGTTCTACTCATCATGGGCACCCTAACTACCACCAGTTGGGAATCTCCTCTTCTCCTTCTTGGTAAGTTCTTCATGCTGACGCTGGGGCTGCCTCCCCCTCTTTCTAGCACCTCATCTTCCTGCCAGATTCCACATAGCAGCCATATTCTTTTATCCAGTATCCACTTACCTTATGTTGTTTTCTTTTCTCTTTTACTCTACCATTATATTACCATCTATCACAACCTCCATTTATTTTAATTATTTTATTGCCTAACATTTCTACTAAATACCCAGTACTCTACCTTAGCTGAGTTTGTACTTTGCAGCTCGATACATGCAGCCTTTGTATTACACCATTTACCCATGTTGGCCTCATATCTATATGTATGCTTACTGACTATGACCTGAATTAACTCTTCCTATTATCTATAGTCTTTTCCTATTATTTACATTATGTCTTTCCTTTTTTTTTTTTTTTTTATCCCTCTATTCTTTTGTTGACTCATAACTAACTTTTTGTTTATTTATATTTTCCATTGGTGACTTTGTGACCAAGGTCTGGAATTGACCGAAACGTCAGTGATATTATAGTCACATATACACGAAGGCATTTTGTCTGAATTTGGCAAAATTATATGGAGGATATGTCATAATAAAAATATTTTACTTGCATCTAACTTTGAGAGTGCAGTGGTATTTTTTCTATAATTGGACTTTGGATTGCATCCACTCCACTTAGCACCTCTCTATTTTTGGACACTGAATGCAGCACAACAACACTACTTTACCATGTGTTCCACAGACAGCAAATGGTTCACCTCTAATATTTATTCCTGGATTATAGTTGTTTTTTTCCAGTGTCTAGGGATGACTGACTGAGCTACAGTCAAAAATGGCATATAAGACCACTCGATAACAGAGAAGAGTCCAGGAATAACAGAGAGAGGGGCTACCAGAGGTGTAATCATCAGCATTCCCTTTTAAAAAGGACCTTTCATCAGGGTAAAAAATGTGAACTAAGTATGCTGACATGTAGAGCGGCGCCCAGGGATCTCCCTGCACTTACTAATATCACTGGGCGCCGCTCTGTTCGCCCGGTATAGGTATAGAAAAAAACCTCCCAGGCTGTGAGCTGTGCGCTGCAATTGGCCAGCGCTACAGCCTGGGAAAAGCCTAGTATAACCAAGTGATACTAGGCTCCGTCTAGTAGAACCAAGTCACAGAAGATACCGGATCCTATACCAGGCGAACGTAGTGGCGCCCAGGGATAATAGTAAGTGCAGGGAGATCCCTGAGCACCACTCTACATGTCAGTATGCTTAGTACACATTTTTTACCCTGATGAAAGGTCCTCTTTAGAGGGGTTGCTCCATGAAAAATATTCTACAGTTTTCATACCAGCACCTGGATCTGAATACTTTTGTATTTGCATCTAATTAAACATTTTAGTATAGCCAGTGAGCTATTCAATCAAATGTATCTGTATAGCACCACATGCTGTTTGTTTTCTTTTATTTCTTTGTCCTACATACAGGGGAGGCCACTCATGCTCAGTTTCAACCTTCAACTGCCTTCTGAGCTGAGATAGGGAGAGAGCTACAGAAAAAAGACATGCTCCCTGAGAAAGGACACTCCCCTCGAGCTGCCAGCTTGATAAAAATCTAGCATAACAATAGATGCAATGAATGGGAAAATCTCTGGATCCATGTGCAGTAAAGAACAAGTTCTAGCTTTGTTAGATTGTCATGTACTATATGACGTCTGCTTTTCATTTTTTACATCAATCATGGGATAACTCCTGTAAGAGAATCTGTCACTACAATTCTACACTATTACCGGCAGTAACACATGAGTAATACTGCAGACAAGAAGTCCATTTTTTATTTCCCTAATGCCCGTTGTTCCCCCTCGTTTAATACTCAAAGCTTACTGAAATACACAGTCTGGGCTGCTGTGATAACATAATGGAGAGGACGCCTGTGCACATACACAACAGTCCTGCCAATGTATTTCAGAACAACTTTAAATGCTGACAGTGGGGAAACAATAGGGGAATCTCTAAATGTAAAGGTGCAAAATAGAGTCACCTTTTGGCACAATTTACACTGACATCTAGGTGAATTGACAGTAAATGTGGGTCAGTGTTCTTTTATCATACAGTTCTAAATCCCTGATAGCTGTGTACATATAATTCTGTAGCAGAGGAAGGAATCTCCTATTTGAAGGTGAAGAATTTAGATAATTGTGTGACATTGAACAAAGTAAGAGAAATAGTGCTTCAGTTTTATAGCAATTTGTTTCAGTCTTTCAAGTCATCCTTGAGATCCCAACAATTTTCTAACATGGTCGTACTGGAGTTCCTTGAGCCCACCAGAGGAAATTATTCTTGGGGCCTAAACCCTATATCATCAATAAAGTCTAATAGACTTTGACTTAAATAGACCCTACGGGTTTGTTATTGGCCCCAAAAGAAGTTCCAAATTTTTTTCCCAGACCTTTGGGGCCCACTATGTTAGCAAAACCTGGGCCCACCATAAACTCCTCTGGTATTCTAGTGAGCTACTCCGATGCTGTTTTCTACCAGTACGACACTGCTTCTCAACCCAAGATGGGCTCTATAAAATATATTGTGCATAGTTTAATTTCTGTAACTGAAAGCTTATGGCAGGATATGGATTGAAACTAGTTGAGTAGATTCCAATTTTATTTGAAAAAATACTGTTTGCTTGTAACCAAGTAAGAAGTGGTCCCTTCTCAATTTTCCATTTTAATACTGTCACATTAGCCGCACCACAATGGTTACCTGCCAGCACTATGAATGACTGTATCATGTACCACCCATAAGACCTGAACTGGGTATAGTACAGTGTATGAGTTTTGTCCAAGGTAATCCTTATGATGTAATCCTCAAGTTCCTGTACCTGAGAGCTTGTGGTGTTTATTCTATCCATTCATCGTAACACAATTATATATTCTATTGTCTTTATGTGGCAAGGCTTCTCAGTGTTTTCCTACTGGGACCCCACCAGCCAGAACATGGCTATGCGTGGGCCTCATCATTGGTTGTAGTACATGCGGCAATATGTTAAGCTATCTCATTATTATATCTTATACCCAGTATGACTCTAAAAGAAGGAGACCTTTCTTTTTGTGTTCAAACCGCAATAAAGTTAGGCACTCCTTACTTGGATTATGTGAGAAAAGATCATACGATAGTCGGTACCTTTCAATAAAACAACATATTTAATAGCAAAATCAAACACTTCTCAGATATCTATTCAACACTAAAATCAGCTATAATGGGATATTGGGTAAAACGTCCATAAAAATAAATGGATGCTCCGGAATTCGATCCTAAGATTGGCCTGGAATATGTGTTCACATATGTGGATATAACCAAGTATTCAGCAACCACTGTATGAATAGTTACACAGACAGGGGTTCTTGTCACACCTCTTTTAAAAGATTCCTAAACTAACAGTGGACTAGTGATTATAAAATGTAACTTTTAATGTTACTTGCTATAAAAGTTCAAAAAGAAATACAGTGTAAGGTGAGAATGAATCAGTCACCTGCCAGCCGGCAGGTCCATAGCCTGCACAGAATGTGACTGTAAAGGCAAAGTGTCCAGCTAAGATAGCTATCAACAATACGGGGCGATATAGCAGCAAAATACCATTCACCTAGTATAAACAATGGGCCAAAGTTCCCACACTCTGTTGGCAGATACCGGTCTTACCTGCCTCTTAGAACGTCAATGGTGGGCATCTGGGCCAACATACCATAAAGGCACATTGGTCAATTTATAAAAAAATGGCCTTACCGCATACAGTATATTGCGTGTACCAATTTGCCCTGCGGATGGCTCAGGCTTAGGTTTCGAGGTATGTCCACCAATTACAACGGTCAGGTGTCCGTGTCTGTGGCTATTGTTTCTCCTGAATAGCCCTAATGATAAGTCCCTGCTTGGCATAGGGAAAGGGTCTATTCTTTCTCCTGCCTATTGACACGGAGCACTCGCCCCGACAGGTGCGACCCCATACGGATCCTGTCCCTGTAAGGGGCCTAAAAAGCTACAAATCCCCTCACTCTCATCTCCCTACGTGCCATGTTTCGTCCCAACACCTGGGACTCTTCAGGGGACGTTATACAGATCAGAAGGGATAAAGAATGATGCAAGGACTCCCTCAGAGTTCAAATGGACAGTGGTCCTAAATCGCGGGCCGCGAGAGGGAAGTGTCCCTACTATCGCCGCATCTCACCACTTCAGAGTTCGAAGGAGCCACTTTGGCCCATTGTTTATACTAGGTGAATGGTATTTTGCTGCCATATCGCCCAGTGTTGTTGATAGCTATCTTAGCTGGACACTTTGCCTTTACAGTCACATTCTGTGCAAGCTATGGACTTGCCGGCTGGCAGGTGACTGATTCATTCTCACATTACACTGTATTTCTTTTTGAACTTTTATAGCAAGTAACATCAAAAGTTACGTTTTATAATCACTGGTCCACATATGTGGATCCACAGTTTAGCCTAGAGAAAGTCTCTATTGTTTCAGGACTGGAATGATTTGCACTGGATATACTTAGCGCCTATAATAGTAATCCGAGCTTTTACCAGTTAGCTACATTCAGCTGTACTCAAATATTAGTACTTACTATTTCGGACTTGAAGCTTGTATGTTCGGAGTAGCTGTGGCATCCCACGCTTAGACCCCGCGTAGTTCAGTTTCGATTTGTCCTGTGAGATCTCGTGAGAGAATCTCCGATGGTAGGGAGAGCTTCGGATAGCTTTTGAACTCACTTATACGTTTTTGGGTGGATTAAATTCCCATTTCATCTGCCGGCAGACTGGATATAGTTGTCACTTGTCACATGGGTACTATGTGCTACACTTTGACATAACCAGACGCGTTTCAGGACTTTTGTGTGTCTTGTCCCTTCCTCAGTGGTCACCACTGAGGAAGGGACAAGACACACAAAAGTCCTGATCTCACAGGAGAAATCGAAACTGAACTACGCGGGGTCTAAGCGTGGGACGCCACAGCTACTCCGAACATACAAGTTTCAAGTCCGAAATAGTAAGTACCAATATTTGAGTACAGCTGAATGTAGCTAACTGGTAAAAGCTCGGATTACTATTATAGGCGCTAAGCATATCCAGTGCAAATCATTCCAGGCCTGCTACAATAGAGACTTTCTCTAGGCTAAACTGTGGATCCACATATGTGAACATATATTCCAGCCCAATCTGAGGATCGAATACCGGAGCATCCATTTATTTTTATGGACATTTTACCCATTATAGCTGATTTTAGTGTTGAATAGATATCTGAGAAGTATTTGATTTTGCTATTAAATATGTTGTTTTATTGAAAGGTACTGACTGTCGTATGATCTTTTCTCACATAATCCAGGTAAGGAGTGCCTAACTTTATTGCGGTTTGAATTAATTTTTTGGTAAACGGGAATACTCGAGTTGGAGCACCCACCCATCCCTGTGATCAGTGGAGCCACACTATATCTACAATTTGACATCCTTTTTTTTTGTGATCTCATCATCTCAGGCTTCTCTCTTAGATAAATGTATAAATAAATGGTAAACTCACATTCATTTGAAATATTTCCAGTTTTAATGTGTTGAATGTGCACAAACCCTTCATTTGTACTTTTCAATAAAAAGAACTTCATGAAACAAGACAAAATAACTTACGATTATAAGAAACATAACTGTGACAAATCATAAAATTATACATATTAATAGAAAAATGTTAAAAACATTGGATGACTTACAATAAAAAAATGTGTATAATAAAAATAAACAAATCATCCAGATATACAGTCTGATAAATGCTGCTGAAATCTATACGTGATTACATATAATTATGTACAAACGGTTCTATGGTGTCGTGGAAGACATATTCATATTTTCCTGTCCCAAAGTGCTTGTTATAGACTACATTACATAAGGTAATCTTTTGTATGTACAGTACAGTCTCTTCAATTTTCTTGTCCACATACAGCATGACCCACTTACCACCAGATGTGCTCTTTGTAATTATCCTGGCCCCTCTAAATCCAAAAAGGTGTTATTTATAATATTGCTTTTACTTTATTACAGTTCATCAAAAAAGTGCTTGGTAAAACATTTGCTACAAGGGATAAAATACATATAGATATAAATGCTTTATTTACAGTCTATAGCCTCTTATATCCATTTTACATAAAATGTTCACATAAATCTACAATACAGTTCTTACAAGTAAACTCTTTTTGTGTTGCAGCTTCATCAACTCACCATTTACATGCAAAGTTGCCCATTACATACAGTATATAGGTAATATATATCATTTGTGTGTTTATGATGCATCCACGTAATGAAATACAAGATTAAATACCACTGTTAAATACCTATGGAATTAACATTAGGAAATGCACAAGTTGTTTTTGCTTTTTTCTGACATTGGACTATATCAATGCCATTCATAGAGTATACTGAATGTGAATCGTACTAACACTAACCGTAACCTATGAAAACCTTATGTTTAATACTCCGCTACTAGCCTTGGGCTGCTTTCACATGGATGTAATATAGGCATATTTTAGCATTCATATTATGACAGCAATATCCAGACCTCCTGAGGTTCTACTGGACAAAACCTAGGTTTTGCAGAAGATCCAAGTACTGTATCTATAATCTTGAATCTAAAATGCATTTATATTATGGCCATACGAAAGTGGTCTATGAGTGTCAGTGTATTCAAACAGGGTAGTAATGGTGCAAAAGAAAGTTGCACCATCATGGCACAGAAGCCAGTTCACGTTCCTCTTACTCTAGTGGAGCAAAGCTCCAGCTACACAGCAGTTTCAGGAGTTTTACAGATTTACAAATGCATATAAAGAGAGTGATGGTGCTTTCTGATGAGCAGGTAGATGGGATGATGACATACATACTGTATGTTTCTCCATAACATTTTTACCAGCATATACACTGTGAGAATATACTATGTACATGTTTATGCTACAGTAACATGCATAGCACACTTTAGACTTTAATTATTCTTTCAAATCCAGAAGCAGTAAGCACTATTTCAGCCATACAGAATGTATAGACACTTCTATAAAAGACTGCATAAAGTTAAACCATAAAAGTAAGAATCTGTGCAGAAGGATTACAGCAATGAGAATAGGTGTATATAGTACTGTATATAATCAGGCTGTGCATGTGTGAAATCCATGCATGTATGTATATGTACGTATGTGGGAAATCTTAACGTGAAGCCATTACAGTGCTGAAATGGAAAGGTCTTATAGTGCAGTGTCATTTCAACATAGTTGATTTGCGAATACAGCAGTGATGTCATCACTAGGGACCTATGGCAAGGTACATATGTTGGCTAATATGAGGGTACATCCAGCAATCTGTATATAAACCGCTTGAGCACCAACATTTCTTACAGTAGTAAAAAAACATCTGCTTAATAGTGAGAAAAAGTATACGCTTCATGGTGTCTTCCCCCAAAAAAGAAGTAATGGCTATTACTTGTAGTAATGGCTATTAAGACTGCTTAGTGGTTTCATCTTAAAGGAGGTTATCCTAGACCAGAGATGGGCAAACTGTGGCTCTCCAACTGTTGCAAAACTACAACTCCCAGCATGCAAAGACTGCTTACAGCTATCAGCCTACAGCAGGGCATGGTTGGACTTGTAGTTTTACAACAGCTGGAGAGCCGCAGTTTGCCCATCCCTGTCCTAGACTACATTTTTTTTAACGATCTCTTCAGAGTGGCTGGACCCAAAGTGGAACTCATACTTACCTGGTCTCTTCCCCTGGATTCCAGCTGCATCGCTCCACGCCCGGCTTGGCAGGTCCCGAGTCTCTGAGAATCAACATCCTGTTGACGGGCGTCACATGATCGCTGCAGCCAATTGCTGGCGGTCAATAACTGACTGTCACCCATTCTGCACTTGACCCAATGACATACCGCATGAATGACAGGATATTGATTTCCAGAGACCCTGCAATCCAGTGGTAGGGACCAGGTAACCATGAACTCCACTACAAGCCCAACCACTCAAACAAGGTCTCTTAAAAACTTTAGTCTTGGATAACCTTTTAACATCTGCTAAAGGGTAGAACGTTGGCATCATTTCTACTTATACCATGTTCTCTCTATAAAATTATTAAAATTATATACAAAAACTTATCTGCCAAATACAAAGTTTATATTGTACAATAGTGCAGTGTTTTACAACCTTCAATTGCAGAGCGCCATCTGAAATGTACAAATATTTCTTACATTTACAGTCAAGGATAATATACCTACTGGATGCTGAACATGACAAGCCTGTAGTGAACATAATGGACTTTTACAAAAACAGTGCTATGAAAAACCATTTAATAGGACATATGGACAGGGGTTATTGTCATTAGACAACCCTTGTGAGGAACACATGTATCTAACATTCCTATCACCCATGAAAAAAGTAACTGTCATCTTTGTTAATTTATACAGCTATTCTTGTAAAATTCAACCTTCAAAAAAGAATATGGAACTCCCAACTCATGCCTGAAAATTCTTCAACAGCCTAGTTTAAGCGAGAGCTACTTTCCATGGGGGCTGATATGAGATAACTAATCCTCAAAATAAGCAATAATCCAAAAATGTATCTTAGATCAGGTCTTCTTCGCATAATATTACATGATTTAAAGGACCAGAAACAATTCAATCTGATAAATGTGAACCACTGTGAGTAGGAAAACACTTTTTCATAGCTTCTGTATGTTGCAGTCGGACACATTTCTTCTACTATGGACACTTTGGGGGACATTTATTATTTGCGGTTGTTTTTGTGTCAGTTTTAAGTCAGTTTTGTGTGGCTACACCAAATTTATGAACTGGTGCACTTTATTAATATATGTGGCGTGAGTGTAATGTCGTTTACACCTTTAGGTGTAACAATACACAACGGGCTTGCCTGGCATAGGTCCCCCATTGTAATGAGCCATAATCCAGGTCTAATCTCACTTTTAGTTCTTGTAAACATAGACTGCTGTGAAAAGCAGTGAGAATCAGGAAATATTGCATAATATTGCAGTTGCTATGAAAATGTTGCAGTTGCCATGACTTGTGATCTTTTTGACATCACAAAACTGCAATTGCGGATCCACACTTCCGGGCCCGCAATTGCATTCCCGAAAAAAATAGAACACGTCCTATTCTTGCCCGCAATTGCGGACAAGAAAGGGCATTTTCTATGAGAGTGCCGGCGATGTGCGGTCCGCAATATGCGGAACGCACATTGCCGGTGTCCGTGTTTGCGGATCCGTGGATCCGCAAAACACACACAGACGTCTGAATGGACCCTAAAGGAGTTGTCTCAACCATGGCCACCACTGATGGACTGCAAGGTTTTCGTAACCATGGAAACGAGCAGTGCATAATTTAACGGAAAAATGAATCAAGCCAGCAAAGGAGGCACTATGGAGAATGACAATATATTAGTAAATGCCTTGTATTAACTTTCTCTACTTGATAAATGCTATTTACTGAAATTAGACAACCCCTTTAACAGAAAACAAATGGACCTCATGGTAGTCAATGGAACCGAAAAACAGAAAAAGCTTTGAAGATGTGAATGTAGCCTATCAAATAGTAATGTAAAATATAGATTAATACACTGCTATGTGGAAGTGGCATGAGTCAGTATTGGAGATTAGCAAATTTTACAAAAATTCTATTTGGCTGCTTTGTCAAATTTCACAGAGTAATTAATTTCATCAGTTAAAAAAATACTCACCTTATCAATTTGAGCGCATACATCACAGAGCAATCAAAATGGCCACCATGACCTCTTCGCGCTCAAATGGATGAGGTGAGTGTGATTCTTTATTCTGCCATTTTAGTGAAAATTGATTCATTACCACGAATTCAGTTTCGCTGAGAATTGACTTTTCCACTTCGGATACTTTGATTCACTCAACACTAGTCAGTATATTACTTTAGTGTCTTATTTCAGCTCAACATTCAATAATACTACAGTAATATATAATGTGGGTTCAGCTTCAATATGTTGACATACAGTATAGAAATTCATATATTAGCTAAGGAAACTTTAAATAAATTTTATAATATAAAAAGTTGAGTATCTTAGCATCTCATGTACTATAGAACAGAGCTCTATTCACAGTTCTGCTGGTCACTGCTAACAGAAGTTGAACTTCTGAGTCTGCTGCATGGCTTTCTGTATTACATCCTATATTAGATCACTGTAATGTCTGGTGAAAAGACTAAACTTACCAGAATACAAATTACCACAGCAAGCTCTGTATAGACACTGGGCCAGCAGGGATTGGTTGGATGTAAGCTTAGCAGCCTGCAGAACTGCAAATACTTTTTTCGTTGAGGATGAACTATAACAATTGCAGTAACTCAAGATCAGCAAAAAATAAGAAAAGTATTTAAAAGATGAATTGTGGTGTAGATTATGTCTGACATGCTGGTTTTGCCCACCCCTATCCTAGCTATTCTAAAGGTATTCTAAATAGCTGTTGAGTAAACTCTCGTTTGGCCAACATCTATCTCTTTCGAATCCCCCATACACATACACGTTAAGTTTGTCTGAGCATGTATGTGTTGTCAGTGAGGAAAAAGGAGAAAGCCATTGCCATATATCTCTCACGGTGGCTTATCCCCAGGAGAACAAAAGGATCAGGCAAAAAAATTCTATTTGCCCACTCCTTCTACAGATGATGTTGGGGGCTTCCCATACACATTAGATCTTTGGCTAACTCTGACAATATGGCAGATTCAGTTGACAATACACTAATGCGTATGGAGTCCTTAAAGGAGTTGTCTCAGACTTTGATGGCATATTGGTAGGATATGCTATCTCCAGAATGGGGCCCCCGAAGTGAATGGAGAGCAGCTGCACATGCGGGGCCACCCTCTATTCACCACTGAAAATAGCTGAGCATCATCATGGCTATTTCCAGCAGTCTCAAAGCAATAAATGGAGTGCTGGCTACCCTTGTGTGGCGTGCTCTCCAGTCATTGCTATGGGACTTCAGAAAACTCAAGGAAATTTCACAGCGAAAAATGGAGAACACACAGCGCAAGTGCAGTGTGCTCTCTTACACTTCGGGGGCTCTGTTATAGAGATAGTAGCGGGTCACAAAGGTGGGACCCCCACATTACTGACGTTGATGGCATATCCTAGTGATATGCAATGAATATGTGAAATGAGCCAACCCAGTTAACCGCTACTACTGAATTACTAAATTATTTAAACATGATCAATATGAGCAGAATAGGGAAGGCAGGCGAATACACTGAACCAGACACTGGTGTAGCAATCAACTGTAAACCAGAGATTAAAAGTTTACAGTACTCACGGTCACCACAGTTCACACTGTGGTGTGCAGGTTTGTGCAGGTTCACACAGCTTTTTTTTTTCCTTGTTGTTAATCCAGCAGCTAAAAGATCCTTTTAATGACCACCTAGGTCGGGTGGAATGATGTGCCGATTTTAATATTTGTGACAAGTGCAAAGCTTTTATACTATATGTATAAAATAAATAGTTTTTCTGCATAGTGTGAACTGTTCATCATGACTGATCATAACTTTAAGTACTGGAAACCGGATTAGGATTGATCACTATAGGAGTGTATGTATCGTTTTATGCTTTAGGAAGTTTGGACTGCTTCTTTTTTCCTGTTTAGCTCCCCGATCGGTCAGTGCTGCAGCTGAACAATTTTAGAGCATCTTCTTAGGATAGACAATTTTACAGCATCTTCTTAGGATATCCTGAAAACCATTTGAGCCATATTTGCAGAATATAGCATCTGATCACTAATTTTTTTAATTTTTTAAAATTTTATGACAGTTTTAAATTTTTAGGGTTGTGGTTTCATGTTTACAAGCAAGTGCCACATTTCTATCGTGCAGGTAATAGGATGTCCAAAAAAGAAATACAGTCAGCCTAGACCAGGTCAGACCAGGCATTCTTTGGACCATATATATCTTGCATCAAATTCTCTCCCATCTGTGTGTTAACTTTATGCATTTGACACGCTTTGCACATTTTTTGACAACATAAAATATTTTGCAGTGCCGCATTGTCCCTCTGGTAAAGGTTTTCATAAATGTAAAATTACTATTTCTTTGATCTTATATACAAATGAATTTGATTTTTGTTATGTTTGAAGCAGAGAAATTTATATAGTTTGTACAATTTCCATTTTTTTTTATATTGTGAATTCTTAAAATTCAAATTTTAATTTCCAGTTTCTGTTTCCCCCTTAAATATAAAATTCATGTATTTACAAGGACTGATTTCTAGCATCCTTTTTGTAAAGTCTTTTGTCTGAAATGGATTAGTATTGATGCACATGATATGGATAAGCCATTTTCATCCCTCTGTGTAAACAGATGAGAGTTGGCTAGGACAACGATCAATTGCATTAATCTGCAGAAAGCTAGTATCTTCTGAGATATTCCGCTGTGGGTCCCCGAAAAGGCTAGCTGATCCATTTGGGAAGTCGTAAACTGAAACAAAAAAACAAGCACAAAATTATCAGTATTAATAATATATAGCAGTACAAAAACTGCAAGTAACTATATTGTTCAGTATACACTGTAATTTTTCTTTGCATGCAGTGTTACTAGTTGAAATGTTAACACCTTTTTATATGTATGTCTTTGAAGGTACCGTCCCTCTTTTAAATTCACATCTGCATTAGGCATTAGGGCAAAAGGATAACCCCTATACATCTAAAGGCCTTTTTATACTGGCCTAAGATCAGGTCAATAATCATAAATATGAATGATTGTTCTGTATAACTTGCCCATGTAAATGTGCTGCTGATCCTGACAAATGAGCAAATGCTCATTTATCACCTAAAATCACCATGTACTGTCTGCCAACACTATGTAAACTGAATGGGGGACAAATGGTTGTAATTAAAATTGTTTGTCCCCCATTCTGAAACTGCCTATGTGAAAGGTCCTTTAAATGAGCAGCAATCAACTTGTACATCAGTGATCATTATTGACTCTCCATCGGCCTGTATAACACGACCATAAGACTGACTAGCTTTCATTTTGCCTACAGCAGTGAAAATTAAGCAATGCATGGCACCCACTGAAATAAAATGGCATGTAAACATATAATGCATAGACAAGTCCTCCAGTTCTTGGCTATGGTTAATATAAAAAGGTCTGAAATGGAAACCACCTTCTATTACACACATATGCCATAGAAAAGCAAATGACAAGGCATTGCCTAAAGCAGACACTTTAATTGATACAAAAATGCATCAAGACAAAAAGAATATTCAAAAAGCAGTACCTTACATTAAATACTGTAGCTTGTACTGAGTACAAGTACCTTAGTTACATCCTGTATTATAGAACTGCGTTCAGAATTCTGTTGGCTTCAGCACTGAAATGTCCACTTACCTGGGTCTGCTGTCAGGTAAGTGGCGAGTTGAACACCAACACAAAAGCTAGAGTGTGGCTTGACTGAAAGGCAATGCCTGTTCACAGCATGTTAAAGCTTCTGATTGATGTATACTGTTTGACAGGAACACTGCCCTGCTCATGTATATCACTGCTGTTCTGGATGCCTCCTTGCTCTTTTGCCATTCTGCATGGTCATACTCAGAGCTATTATCCCCAGTCTGGATACAGTCCATCAGTTGAGTACTCCTCCTGACTAAAGCTGCTAGGAATTTACCTGTCAACAGGCTAGCTGAATGATCTAGATCACTAACAGTATCTCAACTGCAAATCTGAACTATACAGTTGTACCATAGGATCAGTAAATGCTCGTTTTGTATTGAAGTCCATCTAAATAAACAAATGAACAAACATAATAATAGATGAGAGCCTGTACCTGTAATACCAGAGTGAGATGTGAATGCCCTATGAAAGACATCAAAGTCTGTTTTGTTCCCACAACCATGAGGCAAACAGTCTTCAAATGGAGGCACCATGTTGCATGCATTACCATGCTGCATGCTTCTCTGAGGATCATTGTAACTTGGAGGACAAAATGTCTGCAGTTGGCCATAAAATCCTAAAGAAACAGAAAAAAAACACACATTGTTAATACTCAGGATTAAATTAATACATATATATCTCTATACTTGAGTAAGGCATCATGACCCCATTTCTTTAGTGCGATAATAGGGTACTCACAGATGTGCATGGGGCCTTTACTGTACCTCGATTTCATGCTGAGACATATGGAGGTATGATTATAAAAAAAAGACAAGGCATTCGCCATCAGATGCTGTATGTGGGGGGAATATCTCAGAACATGTGTTGCCATACAGTGCATGAGGACTTACCTTCACTAAAACCTGTATTTTGAGGGGAGCTAGGCTTTAAGAAAAACTCGTTCCTACAACTACAAAGTAGCTGGTGTTCTTTTGAGTACAATTTATTTTGTATTATAAATAACTCATATTTGTTCTGTACCAGTAAGATATAATATGTTGAAGCTGCATATAGTTTTCATGACAAGAGGAGAAGAATAAGACAAATTTCTTGACGTTCCCTATGAACGCTGTTAACACTGAAACTCAATCACTGTAAGGGTAAACTAAGGAAAAATGAGACATCATTTTCTTTGAATGTGTCACAAAACATATGTGTTGTATTAAGTCAGCATTTCTTAAAGAGCCGCAGGACGTACTATGGTGAGCAAGCATTCATGACTCGGCTGTATAGTTTAATAGCTCCGTAACATTCATGCCAAGATGTTTATCACAGTTTCCAAGAATTACTTTATCACATTCTTAGTTTCTCATGATTTGTATTTATTACTTTACATAAGAACTTTGAATCAACAAGCATCACATCAAATTCCACAGAATGGGGAAACTAATCATCTGTAAGAATTTGTGCCTAAGCTTCTGAACCAGCAATCGCAATACAAGTATATAGTACAACCTGTTGATGTATTGCAATCGGTAGAATAAAAGTAGCTTAGAAAAGAATGGCAGAAAATGCTGAGAATAACAGCTGCTCAGACATTATCTTCAGTGTCTCTGAATCATATAAATATCAGATCCGGTATTAGGTAAGCACATATTACTCAGGCTATTTGGATATTCATGTATTAATAAACTGTTCTAGGAATGCATGTGGGACAGTGAACCAAGTGCCTGTGGATATCCATTGTCCATAGTTTTGAAGGTATAAAGAGTGTAAATGACTACAGTAAATCATATCCACATCTGCTTCTTCACACTACATCCTTGTGCACTCAAAGTACTAAGTAGAAATAAACAACCAAAAACAAACATAGGCCACAGCTCACCCTTGAAACACTGAAAATATGTTACACCCTTGAAAATGTGTTAAAAATGCAAAGGTGTGTATGCTTGAAAAGTAAGTAAGGAAAGTTTGGACTGTTCCCAGGACAGAGGGTATAGGAAAAATAATCCACAAAATATATATTTTAAATCCAGCACCTATCAGTAAGACATAACTTTTAATTCTACAAAGTTAAATTCACATGGAATCCCTCTGCTTACATGTTTTGCACACAGAGCTTCCACTTTGTGCAATGAAACATGTACGCAGAGGGATGCTGTGTGGATTTTAACTATGTAGTATTAAAAGTTATGTTTTATCTTACAGACAGGCATACCATCCAGCACTGGAAAACAATTTTTGGATTCATGCCAACCCATCTATTCTGGATACAGCCCACTATTCTTTGGTCATCATAAACACCTATCTCTGGACTGTATGAAAGACTTAATTTACCTGTGAGGACAGATACTAGATAGCTGTAATGTGGCAGATTCCAAGTTAATGGTGTACTGGGCACTACTCATTATCTCTTTTTTTGAAACCAAACCCTGCCCAGGAACTGTAGATGGCAACTTATCTCAGCTGTATATGCAGGCGGGTTCTTGATACAGGTAGCTAGAGACAGGGCATTTGGTGTGATTTTAGAGGTAGGTCCCATATTTTGGAAGCGCAACAATACATCTGTGTTTTGTATTCATAGAGCTTGGGAGTCACCACTGAAGCCAGTCATTGGTTGCAGCAGAGCATGTGACCATGTTGTGCCTGATGTAAACACTCTGAACACAGATACACTGGAGGCAGCGTGTACACCAGAGTATCGGGGAACAGGTAAGTATAAATCTTCTGGTCAGAGAGGCAGGCTGCGAGCACTTGCTAAGATGTCATTATTCCTAGGGAACCCCTTTATGGAACATTAAAACAAATCACTGCTGAATGTTGTTTTCATGTTACTTGATGGGTCCAGTTCCAGGACCTTGTACCAATTTAAAAAAAATTAACTTACTCCTATTGTAATTCAGAATGAGAAATGGTTGTTTCTTTTTTAGGTTCTGGATCTTAAAGAGACTTGTGCTGTAGTTAAGACCATACAAGCTTAAATGGGATTTTCCTAGAGTGGCGTATTGATGACCTATCTTCAGGATAGATCATCCATATATAATTGGTGTGGGTCAGACTCCTGGCCATCCCGCCAGTCAGATGTTTAAAGAGGTTATCATGCTCATGTGAGCACTGTAGCCTCTTCCTAGGCCAGTGACTAGAGATGAGCAAAGTTTTGAAAAATTTGATATGGCAGCTTCACCAAAGTTCAACAAGAAATTTGATTAATTGTGAATTAATTTGTCACAAATCACTATAAATTAGGTATACCCAGGCCACTCTGCTTAGGGCACGGCTACATGGAGCACTCGTGCTGCACGTGGGTTGCAGCCATGCTGTGGTGAAGAACTGCGAGGCCAATTAGCCTGCAGCTGTACTGTATATTCAGTCTTCATGGTTAATGGCCACATGGCACCTTTAAAAAGGAGCTATACCTATTTCTTCAACCCCAGCGCTCTCCTGTCCTACAGTTGGGAGCCCTTCTTCTACCATCTGCTTTTTCTCCTTTTCCACTTCATCTAGTATCAATGAGAACATGTCATCAAGAAAATCCAGCTCCTCCTCTCTCTTTATCTTGTTGACTTTTCTCGGACATGGAGATTTTGAAGGATGATTTAAAAGAAGTAAAACCAGCAAAAGATAAGGGTGGTCATAATTACAACCTGCCCCCCCTCCCCCCCTAAGGGGGTGGGGGCATATCTTAGTTTACAGCTGATGTAAGAATATGTAAATGTTAAATAAATAAATAACACTGACGCAGAATAAGTCTCCCTGCACTCTCCCTGCACACAGTGATTGTGAGTCAAAACCAGTAGTGAAGCCTACTCAGACATAAGGTATAATGGGAAGATTTGCACCTGTTCTGTGTTTTTGACACACACCTGGTTTTGGCTCACAATAATTTAATGAAATAACTGAGCAAATAACTAAAGTGTGAACTCATCTTTCATGGTTTTCAGCAACACTGTCCCTAGCGCACAAGTGTTTGCCACTTCTCTCCCCAAGCTCAGCTCCCAGGACAGTGGTGGAGTCCGCATGGGATGAGGGTTTTATAGGACTGTGACAGGGGATGTTTATCTGCGGATTGGCTGGCTGCATGGCATTATGGGTGATCTTACATTCCTAGGCTTGTCTCCTCTGCACTTAGCTTCGCTTTGTAAAACCAGATTGGCTACCATGAAGCACGAGAAAATTTATATTTGTTCCTAAACTTCAAACCGATTTCCACTTCAAATGCTTCGCTCAACAATATCAGTGACATCACATTCATCGGTCATATGGCCGAGCTGCAGCTCAGTGCCATTCAAGAGCAAACACTATACAATGTACAGTGCTGAGTTTGGTATGCTGTGAAGAGGCCACATCACTCACTGGAGTGCCCTGGACACTTTAAACAGCTGACCAGTGGCGGTGCTAGTTGTCGAACCTCTACAATCAGATATTGATGCTCCACCCTGAGGATAGGTCATTAGTATTCTACTCCCGGAAAACCCCCTTAATAGTTGGAATTGCCCTTTCAGTAACTATATTTTCCTTTAGGAAAATTATTTACTCAGGTAAATGTAATATAAAACTCCAGCAATGTCTTGTAAAACCACAAAGCGAATAGTTTATACAAGAGTCCCTGCTCAAACTTTGTATTATGCTTTGATGATTAAATACCGATCACTCTGTGGTTTGGTAAGTAATGTTTGCGCTGTAATGTCCCGCACCCTTTGATCAAACACCTCCCTTAATCAGGAAATACTCAAATATTGCCGTCACTTGGTTGAAAATTACTTTGACAGATATTACAAAGTGACATGTAGAACTGAAGAAAATATAGCACATAATTGTACATGGTACTATACAAAGTATTTTAATATACACGATCTGCATTAAATGTGATGAAAAATATATTACAGCCATAGCTATAAAGAAGAAACCTCAAACTTTCCCATTTCAAATCTCAGAACTGTTTATAGTGGTCCACTATCTATCTATCTATCTATCTATCTATCTATCCAGTACATATTTTCTTGTCACATACTATTTCTTTTCAATACAACTAAGGCAATGGCACATAGACATAAACTAGCCAAAATTACCCTTTTGGGACCTATGTTCGTTTACTGAAGTCTATGTGCACTTCAATGTACAGTGCTCAAAAAATTAAGGCAGCACTTAAAGGAGTATTCCAGTTGTTATTTGCTGATGTATTTGCTTATATAATAAGAAATAATTGCATTTTTAAATTTACATGTATTTAAAATTCTGCTTACATACCTTTCTTATATCAGGCAGTTCACCTCTATTTGCACAGCCCATATCTGCACAGTAGAATGGTATAGACTATGGATCAGTCTGTGTAATTTATCCATGGCCTATCTGAAACATGGCATTACTTATATGACCCCTGACAATTGTTAAACAACTGGGTTACATGACATATATGCTGTGTCAGCATAAAGGTCACAATCATGGGATAACTAAATAGGACTAATGATAAAATAATGATTAATATTGTGGTTCTTACAATAACGACATCACGGTGTTTGCATTTGCATGGCTGTCTGCTATTGGGTGAATTGTAAAATAACTGCCTCTCTCTAGGTGATGTTGTAAGATGGCTGCCTGTCTCTAGGTGATGTTGTAAAATGGCTGCCTCCCTCTAGGAAATGCTGTCATATTGTTAATAAAATTAACTATAAAACAATAAAACACCACATACAGAGGAGACACATGGAGAACACTGTTAGATCTGCTTCTATACAGCACTGACAGACATGATGATGAGATGCTACTGGTAGTAATACTGTATATACAGTTATATTCTGCTGTTCAATACACTGCTATGCCTAGCAGTTAACTGAATGGCAGAAGTCACATGACTGATGCTATGTTTGGTCCTATTTGGCTCTCCTATGGATGCATTACACAGGGCTAAAATACACAAATAACTGCAATTGTTACAATGGAAATACCTCTTTATGCATCACAGGATAACCCAAAGTAAGGGGTTTTCCAGGACGATCTAGCTAATGACCTATGCTCTGGATCAGTATCTGATCGGTGGTGCTCCGATACCCAGGACCCCACTGATCAACTGTTTAAGAAGACACTGGCGCTCGCATAAGTACCATGGCCTTTTCCAGTTCTGCCTAGGCCATATAACATTACATTCATTGATCACATGGCCTAGAAGCAGCTCCGCCCCATGGAAGTGAATGGGGCTGAGCGCGATACCAAGCACAGCCACTATACAATGTACAGCGCTGTGCTTGGTGAGCTGAGAGACGGCCACGGTGCTACTGCGAGTGCCAGTGCGTTCTGAAACAGCTAATCGGTAGGGGTCCCGGTTGTTGGACCCCCACCCATCAGATACTGATGACCTATCCGCAGGATAAGTGATTAGTTAACAAATCCCAGAAAACCCCTTTAAACTTCAGAGATCTCAATCTGTCCAGTTAGAAAGCATATTCAATCATGAATCAATTTCACCTGCTTTGCAAATGAAAGTGACAACAGGTCCACTGGAGAGGCAGCAATGGCAAGACAACCTCCAAAAGGTGGTTTTACAGGTGGTGGCAACAAACAATTATTCTATTCTTCGCCTTCAAGACTGAGTCTTCTCTAGTTTTGCATTTTGCTACTGTCCTTGTCACTACTGGTAGCATGAGGCAGTACCTGCAGCCCAAACAGGGTGCACAGGTATTCCTGCTCCTCCAGGATGGCACATCTAGAAAAAGTGTAAGTCAATAAATTTGGCTTAAACATGTTAATTGAGTGGTGAATGTGGTGAATCAAACATTTCCCAGATATTGCATTTTATAAGGTGATATTTTTATTATGTATAAAGAAATTGTAAAACACGTAATATCTCACTGTAACATTCATGGTATTTTATAGCGCAATGTGTTTAAGACATGTGGTCTAGTATATACAGTCCATGTTCCAAGGCTTGTCTACATCTTGACACCAGTTATAGTGGAAATGGTTTCAGATCATATCAAAATTATCTGATTTGCTTGGATCTTTACTGCACATAAAGTAAAGTTATATAGCACTATTGCTCTGGTTTATGGTTAGACTACAATTTATGGCCTGTATTAGTTGCTGAAAAAGTTCTCTTGCTACTTCGTATTGGAGTCCTTTGTAGCCAAACATATTATACAGCTTCCAGAGCTTTGCTTTTTCTCCCACAGGAAATCTGCAGCTGTATAATACTAATAGTTGATAGAGTGGTTAGTCTATCTTGGAGTCATTTCATAGTTTCCTTTAAAGAATTAACACTTCCAGATTTCTATGAGATTGTAAGGATTGCAGCCTTCCAGTGGGGAAGTACTTGCGACTCCTTCCTGTTAGCTAAGTACATTGGCTGCAAAGAGCCTCTTTTTATTTCCTGGGTTCAGCCAATTTAAACTGAGTTGACAGGTTGCAGATAAAAAATCACCATTGTTTGGCAACAGGCTGAGGTGAAAATTTAATAACCACAGCTACAGATGTTTAAATTACCAGTATTATTACAAAACTACCAGGCTTATAATCACAACGATTTTCCACTGCAGATTACTGCACACAGGAAAAGCACTAAAGAAGAAATCAAGCAACCTACAGTTACATAATAATCACACTACGTGGCCACAAAGTAGCCTTTCTAAATTGTAAAATAATGATGTACTTGTCTGATAATCACGGTACATGTCTGTGATATTTAAAATGCGATATTAGACATACAAAACTTGTGCCTGAATTATTACCAAAGTCGTTTTAAAGGGTTGTCCAACACTGACATGTTTTTTAAATACCACCTCCACCATGCCAGACCTGTGAAGGGAAGCATACTTATCTGCTTCCACTCAAATCTGGCTCTTCACTGCGCTTTGTCCCCCACTTCTAGCATGGACAGGGTCATGTGCATCACTGTATCCAATGACTGGCCTCACTGCTGGGTCATGTGGCGCATGGGGACACATTACTGCTGATGACAGTCATTAGCTGCAGCCTGTTCATGCTGGAAGTAGACCCATGGAGCTGTGAACCAAGCAGCAGGGAGCAAGTAAGTATGCTTTCCTTCACAGGTCTGGCTGGGTGGAGGTAGTATTTAGAAGAAAATGACAAAAAAATAAAAATAAAAAATATTTAAGGAATAAAGTTATCTAACACATATCATATATCACTAATCTAAGAAGGTAACTGACTGTTTAAGATTATTGTCTCTGCAATCATTAGCAGCAAGACTTACAACCAGAAAGCTTGTGTGTCCACCTAGAAATGTGTATCTATCTAGACAGGGTTACATAAAGCTCTAGAACACCACAGCGAGAGACAAAAGGGAGAAGATGGGCCGTCATGCCAACATTTTTCCCGAGGCAGAGCAACGATTCATCAGGATGTCACAAAACATCTCACAGGAAAATACAAGGAACTACATGCTTCTGCCAAGCATGCAACAAAAATTCTTATCTCACATTTGGACAAATGACATGAACAAACTCCAAGCCATTTGGGATAATTATTAAGAACATGTGAGTCAGACGTGGAACACAGTAAATCTAGTGTAAAGCGGAGTATGCACATCATACCATTTCTCAAATATTGTGGTGGTATAGCCATGGTGTACTAATGCTATGTTGCTTCATAAGCCAGGGCAAACTTTCACTTGATTATGCCGAAAAGCAATGACATAAACCTACATCTGAATGGTTTCAGATTAAATTCATGGATTCAGAGAGCAGTTAAAGTCTTAGCTTGAACATAATAAAATTGATATTCCTGACAAATCAGTTCTTTGAAGAAAAGCGACTAAAGTAGCCATGTTATTACGGCCCCGTGGTTGTCACTACTATGGGATCATGTGTCTGTCAATATTATGGGGGCAGTCTGATAGCAGTACTAATGGAGATGCTTTGGCGGTACTATTAAAGAAAAAGGGAGTACTGCAGGTCTCACTTTTTTAGTACAATTTGTGTCCTTGCTTGTTCAGTTTCTTCACAAAACCTTTATTTTTATAGCAGTAAATCTTTATAACCACCAACCAACTGCATCATGCTAGAGAGCAGCATGAAATAAAAGTGCCAAGTGAGCACCAGTGCTGTAAGCAAAAATACCTTGTTAACGAGGTATGTGGAAAAATGGGTTGTATGGTTTAAGCTGACAGAAGGGTAACAGTTAATGTTGAGTGAATATCCTAAATTTCATTTTGGGTCTGATTTAGCTGTCAGGTTCAATTTGGTCCAAATAAATTTAGTCCAATTCAAAAGTTCCCCACTTGCCCTCAAATGTCATGCATGGCACTCAGAGGTGTCCTTGGACTATATCAAACCTCTTTCAAGCTCCTTCATTTTAAGACAACATTAGTAATGTCAAAGTGACAGTGACATATATGACTATGGGTAAAAGGATGGTGGCCAGTGGTAACAAACAACCTGTTTAATAACAAGCTGCACTGTTGGATTTTTTAGGCTTTTTTTTTTACTACCGCTCTCTGTCAGACATTCTATCACTCCTATATATAACCCAAGAGAACACATGCATTTCCTGCTTGGGATGTTATATGGTGTCTATGACTCCTCCAGTGAGTCATCAGTGACTGACACATATAGTCCCTTACGATTGCCTGAGGCTGCTGAACAAGGTAATTTGGTCCTTTATTTTTCCTGTCTTCTGATATCTAAAATGGTGGCTGCCATTTTAAAGGGATTGTCTCACTTCGGCAAGTAGCATTTATTATGTTGAGAGAGTTGATACAAGGCACTTACTAATGTATTGTGATTGTCCATATTGCTTCCTTTGCTGGCTGGATTCATATTTCTATCACCTTATACACTGCTCGTTTCCATGGTTACGACCACCCTGCAATCCATCAGTGGTGGTCGTACTTGACTACTATAGGAAAAAGCACTGGGTCTCTGGTGGCTGGGACCGTGGGAGCGCACACAAGCATGCACTTTTTCCTATAGTGTGCAAGCATGACCAACGTTGCTGGATTACAGGGTGTTCATAACCATGGATACGAGCAGTGAATAATGTGATGGAAAAATAAATGGCAGCAAAGGAAGCAATATGGACAATCACAATAGATTAGTAAGTGGCTTGTATTAACTTTTTCTACATGATAAATACCATTTGCTGAAGTGAGACAACCCCTTCAATCAATTCGTGCAGGACGAATCACAAATTTTTGGACTGACTGAAAACCAAGGCTTTTGGTACTTTCGTAAACGCATTTGATTTGCATACTATGGAATCGTTCATCTCTAGTAACAGAAACTGGAAATGATCGATTTTACAACAGTGGGATGCAATAAAGTGTCTCTGAATGCCAGCACTTCCAATCTTGAAGTGGATGGGCAATGACAATAGATGCCCCACCCAGGTGTCACTCTTAACTGCTCAAAATAGGAAACTGCAGTTAAACTTGTCACAAGCGAATCAAAACTGCACAGATAAAGATTTGAAAACCACCACCAAGTCTGCTGACTCAGAATCAATCAGAATTTAGTGTAAACTATATGAAAGCAAGCATACATCCCACCTTGTGAAAGAGGTTTAAAGGGGTTGTGAAGGCCATATATATTGATGACTTATCATCAGCATAGGTCATCAATACCTGATCGGCAGGGGGTCTGACACCCAGCACCCCCGCCGATCAGCTGTTTGAAGAGGGAACGATACTATGCATACCTTGCATTTTTTTTTTATGTTGCTTTCCGCTGTTTATTAAGAGAAGGCCTATGCTCAGGATAGACTATCACTAGAAGATTTATGGGGGTCCAACACCCCACATCCCCATTAATCAGTTTTTCAGCAATAGCTACGGGCAGGCAGGTCCATCTACTTTATCATGGACTGAGCTTGTCACTGCTGCACCGCTCCCAATGAAGTTTGTTAAAAGGCCATCGCCTAATAAAAGGTGGACAACCCTGTTAAATATTACAAGCTTAGGCTACTTTCACACTAGCGTTTTGGCTTTCCATTTGTGAGATCTGTTCAGGGCTCTCAGAAGCGGTCCAAAACGGATCCGTTTTGCCCTAATGCATTCTGAATGGAAAAGGATCCGCTCAGAATGCATCAGTTTGCCTCCGTTCAGTCACTATTCCGCTCTGGAGGTGGCCACCAAAACGCTGCCTACAGCGTTTTGCTGTCCGCCTGACGAAGCGGAGCCAAACAGATCCGTCCTGGCACACAATGTAAGTCAATGGGGACGGATCCGTTTTCTCTGACAAAATCTTGCAACAATAGAAAACAGATTTGTTCCCCATTGACTTTCAATGATGTTCAAGACGGATCCGTCATGGTTATGGAAAACATAATACAACCGGATCCGTCATGACGGATGCATGCTGTTGTATTATTGTAACAAAGCGTTTTTGCAGATCAATGACGGATCTCCAAAAAACACTAGTGTGAAAGTAGCCTTACTAAATATGTACATCTCTGTATGGCCACATTCTGCTCATCTTCTACTTGCTACTTCCAGCATGAAGCACCAGTCATCTCTATCTGGGTCCATGAACATGACAATGAGTCAGTATTTCTTTTCCCACTGCCCTTATTGGAATGTACCCATATTTTTACATCATGTTTTGCAATAATCATACCTTCCGTATAGAATAACTTCATTTTGGAAGGGGACACTGGAATAACACTAATGACTGCAAATTGAAAAGCAAATATTACACAGAAAATGTGAAAGCTAAAAATGCATTGACCTGGAATCGATGCCTTTTGTAAAAACAATATTTTTGCACAAACACTGTATATTTATCCTCAAATTAAACTTGCTTATATTGCAAAATCCTGAAACTTTAAATATAGCTTATTGCCCAGATTTACACTTAGGCTTTGTAATTTATTAACAGAATATTACAAGATATCTGGAAATGAGCTAAAAAACTGTATTCTAAAACTATTTAAAATACTCCAGCAACACCAATGAGTTTTCCCGCTGGTCATAAGAGGATCATAAGAATAGACTTTTTGGGGGAGATTTATCTTCCGCGTACACCAGAAAACTGGTGCAAAAATGTTGGAAACTCAGAGTTTGCAACTTTTTAAGCACCATGTGTGCAAGATGTTTACTGTAAGTACTGCCATTTCTATGCAGCCCCTGCCACTTTCTGAAACGGCAAGAGGTGTAAGCAGGGCCCTCGGCTCCAGCAGATCTATCATTTATGCCAGTTTTGATTACTGTCGTAAATGATTACTAAAATCTACTCCAGCTCATAGCATTTTCATTCTAGGTTCACAGACTGCTATGGATGCATTTAATTTACAATGAGGCCAGTGCAGGGGATGTCAAGAAAATATCGGTCTTGACTCTTGATAAATCATCCCCTTTGTGCAAGACCAAAAACTAAAAAACCTATTTATGGTATTTCATCAGAACTTCATAAAAGCATAAACTCTATTTAAAAAGAGTCAGTACAAACAATAGAAATTTGAGTGAACTGGATCTTGACATCAGGTCTTGGTAAAACCATATACTTAAGAAACCCACATACATAAGCAAAGTTAATCTCAGCATAGTCAAAGTCAGAATCAGAAGAAGAGTGCTTGTGAAGAGTGAGGTAGAAAAGAACTGATCAACAGGGGAGAAGTGCAAGTAAAGCTTTATGCATACAGGTATTTCCGTATTTCTGTCCTAACCCCCTTTTGAAAAAAACATATCTGCTAAATACGGATACCTTCCATGTGCATTCCATATCTTTCTCACTCCCATCAGTTTTTGGCGCTACTTCATCAGGTCTGAAAAAGCGCATTGTAGCACAAAATAGCCTTCGTCTGTTCTACATGCTACTTTAGGTCTATGGGTTGACTAAAGAAATTCTGGCTTTACTTGGGTGAGTGGGCAGCTTCTATTCTACATTGGATAAATGGTCATGAAGCTGCAATATATAGTATGGTGAGCATCATCAGGACTCTGGATCCCACAGTGATTGAGACCTCTTTCAGACGAGCGTGTCCAGAGCAGAAGAGACGCTCCATGTTGGAGCGCTATTTCCCTTTATGGACACTGCTGATTTCATAGGATCACACAACATTATATTGATGTATAATGCTGTGTGTGTCTACTGGACCTTATTTTTATAATGCTGTCAGTATAATTCAGTAAAAGCAAGGTCATGGACAGACACACAACATTATAAATCATTATAATGCTCCTATTAGTTGTATCTGTGGAATAGGTTGGGACACTTGGATTCCCCCCCCCCCCCTCCTTCCCTTTGTCTCTGTCTTCTGTCTTCCCCCTGTCTTTGTCAGTTCTTTGTTGTAATTATATGTTTTTGTTTGGACCAGTAAATGTCTGTTTTTTTTTTATTTAACTTCACATTAGCAGCCTTGAATATGTTTGATTATTTCTGTACTTCTGTTGCCTTGTGGGACCTCTTATTGAGGTCTGCGTACCTCCAGTTTTTCTATATTGTGTACAATATCTACTTTGACCTGCTTTTCTTTGGACTTATGCAAATTTTTGTCCTTGTACCTTTACTCTGAATAAAAAGTTTTTGAACCATAAATCATTATAATGCTGTGCGATCCTGCGAAACGAGCAGTGTCCATAGCAGAAAATCGTGCTCACAATCAGAACTTGTTTTCTGCACTGGACACACTCATCTGAAAGAGGTCTAACTTTTGCCATAAGTATAGAAGGGTCTGCAGAACTCGTCCAGTTCAAGTAATGATGTTTTATTCAATAGTTAAGCAGCATACATAGCAACATTTCGACCATAAAGTCTTTTTCAGGTGGAAACGTCGCTATGTATGCTGCCTAGCTATTGACTATAACAACTAACCATTGCTTGAACTGGACGAGTGCTGTGGAACCTTCTATACTGCCACAGAGCCAGGACCCTTCACCGCGTGCACCACTATGCCCTAGACTTATACAAGGTAACTTGCTGTTTGAAAATGGATTTGCCCTATTAAAGGACTTAGAGGGCTGCTTATCTTCATTTGCATGTAACTTTTGCCATATACACTACTAGAGCAGTGCAGACCTTTATTTACCTTTTGCCCTTGTTATATAACATCTCTTACCACCCTTTCCCATCTACTGCCTTCCGTACCATGTGAAAATATCCATTGATTAACTACTATGAAGAGCAGGGGAGCAGCTATAGGGGGTGCAGAGGTAGCAGTCTCTACCAGGCTCAGGAGCCTGAGGGAGTCAAAAGACCCTTTTGCCGCATAAGAAGACACTGGTATTATAGAAAGTACATGCTGGTCAAGTTACACCTCTGGCTGGAGGGAAAGGGTTGGGTCAAGAATTTTGCCTCAGGTAGCAGAAAAGCTATGTGCTCCCCTGCCACTGGCCACAAAGCACTGAGGGAAGGGGAGCCCAAGCTGAACTCTTCCACCAGGGCCCAGGAGCCTTTAGCTACGCCACTGAGAAGAGTATCATGATATGAATTCATATTGTCATGTTCAGTGATATTTATACTAAATGCAGAGAGGGGATTTCGTATAATTTACTGCACATAGCAAATCTTCATATGAGCATTCATTAAAGAGTCCCATTACTAGCTCTTTTTTCAGTATGATGAGTGATGTCTATAAATGACTATATATTACTACCATGGTAAAGATGAGTAATGGCATGACTGAAGAGAATTGATGAATCACAAAAGTAATATTTATATGTAGCATATATAATAATACTTAAAAGGAACATACTGCTAGCCACAGAAAGGATCCTCATTTTTATAATATGATGGAAGATGGAAGGTATGAGAAATATGAGAAAATTAATTGTGGGAACTGGTTAAATCACAAATATAGGACTTGAAAAGTGGTGAGACATTTCTGAGGCAACATAGTAATAGTGGTTAACAGACACATGAAATGGCTGTGCGATGACAGCAGGAGTATGAGCTAATGCTGCACAACCAGACCTGCCGAAATTGTAACAATATTATTTCTATAGAAACTAGAGAGATAAATGAGAGGGGGGTCAAGTTGAGATAAAGAAATGTCTTTTATTAGGGTCTAAATAAATTAGCTGAGAAAAAACAATGTTGCTAGTTGCTACCCATAAGGAATTTATTTGACATGCAGAAAGACAAATATGCAAGTATCATACTGAAACACTGCAAAACTTTAAAGGGAATCTGTCATCAGAAAATGACTTATTGTTTAAATCAGGTTTTATGTTGAACAGTTTAAAGAATTTTTGGTGATATTTTGAATATTTCAATGACATTATATAAATCCTGAAATCATACAGCTTTCATTCTGGCCACGGAGCTTCATAGTAGGTTGACACCTTGTGTTCTATAAAGATTGCATATCTCTGAATGAAGTTAACAGACGGTCAGGTAATATGGATGCCCCCATGATCATACAGAAAACAGAATAAGGGCTCATTCACACAACTGTATATGTATTGCTGTCCGCACACCACCAATCCGCACAATACAGATACTTTTCATGTGCATTCTGCAATTTTATCACTCCCATCAATAGAACTAGCTATTTTTGTTCACAATGAAGAGAAGAACAGGACATGTGCTATAATTTGCAAAACGGACAGGTCGGTATAGAAAGGGAAGGGGTACAGTCAGGGACCTAGCTATAGGGGGTGCAAGGGTAGCAGTAGCTACCAGGCCCAGGAGCCTGAGGGGGCCCAAAGACCCTTGTGTGGCATAAGAAGACACCACTATTATAGAAAGGGCATGCTGGTCAAATTGCACTTCTGGCTGGAGGAAAGGAGTTAAGTCAAGAATTTGGCATGGCAGGTAGGGTGGGGGTGCCATTTCAATTTTTGCCTCAGGCAGCATAAGTGCTTCCCTGGCCGCAGAGCACTGAGGGAAGGGGGCCCAAGTTGAACTTTTACACCAGAGCCCATGAGCCTTTAGCTAGGCCCCTGGGTACAATTTACTATACGTAGTAATTGCCCCTTTAATTTACTGTCCATTCACCTACAAGGGCTTAGATGATGAACCAGAAGGATTTCTTGGAAACCCAAGCCAAGGGCTCGAAGTATAAAACAAGTTTAAAACAATAAGTCAAGACTGAGTTGTGAATCCATTTGCTCCACCTACCCTGAAGGCGACAGAAGTTTTGTATGTCATTTTATTTTGTCCTTTTTATATTCTTGTATTAAAGCTTTAAAACCTTAATGTTCAGCCCTTGTAACTCTAACAAATCATGTCCTTGTAAACAGTGTTGGTACTTGTGTGTTAATGGATTATCATCTGGTTGTATGTAACAATGGGTGGTGACAGCGTGTATTTGGGGTGTGTGGACTGTATTTGGGGTGTAATTTATATTCAAGTTGCAGCCTGAAGGTGCATGCAAGATGTAATGATTGTGGTCACAATGTCATGTACTGGGACTGTCTACAACAGTCATGTCTGCTTTGTAGAAGCTTTGCTTTAATAGGCTACACCTTTCTCATACCTGAAGAACTGTCTACAATATTGAAGAGATTGAAGAAACACATAATAAAAACTTCATTCACAATCTTCCAATGACTTCTACCAAGCTTTTGCCATTTCTGTTTCCAGACTACTGAGTTTACACTTTCCACATGATTACTAAATCTACAAGATGGTTTAAATGAGTTCTCCCGTTTCATAATGATTTTTTGTATCTGCCCAAAGTGCCCCAAACACTGCATATTTTTGCCCCAAATACCATTTTTTTATGTCAGCACTTTCCTTCCCCACCTCAAAGCACGGCTATTTCCTGGCTTCAGAGAGCCTTGATAGTGGTGTAGAACAATGTGCCTTGCAGTAACACGCATAGGGAGTCTGATTTGGTAAGGAAATAATACTGTGAGTCAGTATGACATGCAGATGACAGGCATCGCTCTTAGAATCACTGCAAACTTCAATTATTTGGGCAGTCACGGGGCCAAAACTGACCAAATATCAAGTATGAACTCAGCCTTACAGGTCAATGTTAGCGCCAAGAAGAAGCGCACTCCTTTTACACCGTAGTTAGCTGATTCCACACAGATGTCTACAGAACCTGTTCTATTAAACGCTTATACAAGTAGAGCCCCCCCAACAGAGTGGAGAGCGTGTCAGCAGTAAGTTTGTGTTGACGTCACTGATTATTTTGCCCTTCCTCTGATACGTCAGTACAATAACCCCCAAAAAATGGATCCTGTCTGTTGAGCATCTGCCTGCACTCAGTTAGCATTTGGTCAGTAACCCATCAGTATTGCTAATGCCAAAAAAACAGGAATGGATCCAAAACAGAGATGACACATGAATGAGGATGACAGTCTGGAGGTGGCGGCATCATCAGGAGTAGGCCACAGAGTGGCACAATGACAGTGTTGAGGTGTCGGCAGCATCAGGAGACCACAGAGTGGCAAGGTGACATAGTGTGTAGGTGGCAGCAGCATCAGGAGACCACGGAGTGGCAAGGTGACATAGTGTGTAGGTGGCATCAGCATCAGGAGATCACAGAGTGGCAAGGTGACATAGTGTGTAGGTGGCAGCAGCATTAGGAGACCACAGAGTGGGGAGGTGGCAGCAGCATCAGGAGACCAAAGAGTGGCAAGGTGACATAGTGAGGAGGTGGCAGCAGCATCAGGAGACCACAGAGTAACCCGGTGACAGTGGGGAGGTGGGTGGCAATATGAGTACCAGCTGAAGATGGTGGGTGAAAGAAGGAGCACTTGGCATCAGATGTGTGGCAGCAGGCAGGTGGCAGCATCAGAAAAGTAGCTGAGGCAGGTAGCCAGAAGAAACCGGTCTCTTTTGTCAATGTGTTGGTGTGGCATCATGGATGATCTAGTCCAGTGGTGGCCAACCTATGGCACGGGTGCCAGAGGCGGCACTCAGAGCCCTCCCTGTGGGCACCCGCACCCTGGAAAAAGTCTATGGTGTACCAATATATGCCTTAGACTTTTCCTGCCATTCATCAGAGCGGGACACAGGCAGCGAATTGAATGTAGGCAGGTTATTATAGATAAATGATAAAGTACATGGAATATATACTATATTGGAATGTAGTATTCAGGGTAAATTGCCGTGTTGGCACTTTGCGATAAATATGTGGGTTTTGGGTTACAGTTTGGGCACTCGGTCTGTAAAAGGTTCACCATTACTGATCTAGTCTAATGCATCAGGCATTGGTGGGTGAAAATCCTGGCTGATACACATCTAATTCTACATAGGATGTCTTTATAGTAGTTCAGTTTGTCCTCCCTCTCAGCGGGTGTAAAAGAGGCCGCCATTTTGGACTGGTAGCGAGGGTCCAACAAAGTAGAGAGCCAGAAGTCATCCCTCTGCCGAATGGTGACAATTTAGCTGTCACTACGCAAGCAAGTAAGCATGCATCGGGCCATTTGTGCAAGTGACTCGGAAGGACTCCCTGCTTCCATCTCCACTGCATACTGCCACAGTGTGTCTGGGTCCTCTGCCTAATCTTCCTCATTGCCCTGCAGCTCCTCTGGCTGCTCCTGCTACTCCTCTCCTGTCACCTGTGTGTAAAAACCACCCATTTCACTACTCATTGCTTGTGCTCCAATGTACTCCTCCTCCAGTTCAGCCCCCACAGGGCTCATGTGGCCATGAGATCTAGGCGCCAGGTCTCCAGTCCCCTGACCAGACAGATTTACCAGCATCTGTTCCAGGACATGAAGCAGTGGAATGACGTTGTTCATCCCGTAGTCCTGGTGACTGACAAATAACGTGGCCTGAGCTAACGCTAGGTGTCACGCATGAGCTGCCACTGGCTGATATCTAAGTTACATAGAGGAGTACTCCTGTCTGCTTGGATCATTAATAAATCATTTATGGCCTTTCTCTGTTCGCATAGTTGGTCCAACATATGGAGGGTTGAATTCCAACGGGTGGAAACGCCGCATATCAGTCTATGTTGTGGGATGCCGTTCTGCCACTGCAGCTCAAGGAGGGTGTGCTTTGCAGTGTACGAGTGGCTGAAGTGCATGCAAAGTTTCCTGGCCATTTTTAGGATGTCTTGCAGATGGGTGGAAGACTTCAGGAACTGCTTGACAACCAGATTGAATATGTGTGCCATGCAGGGCGCATGGCTCAGCCCTCCTTGACGCAGCACCAACACCATGTTCTTCCCATTGTCAGTCACCATGGTTAAGATTTTGAGTTGTCGCGGAGGAAGCCAGGATTCGAGTTCTTGATTAAGGACACGGAGCAGTTTCTCCACTATGTGACTCCATTCGCCCAGGCAAACAAAGTGCAGAACAGCCGTGTCACGCCGTGCCCTGCACGTGTGGTTTGCTCGAGGGGCACTGTGAATTGTCCCTGCAGTGGAAGCTGAGGACATGCTGGAGGATGAGGAGGCAGAGGCAGACATTGTCGCAGGACCAACAAAGTGAGAACGTGGAGGCGGATGCGGCATCACCTGGCCAAGTTGCTGGTGTGGCTGGGCAGGAACCACATTTACCCAGTGGGCCTTAAAGGACATATATTGTCCTTGACCATTGTTACAGCAACCGACCAATTTTCCCAAAAAAGGCTGTATTACAAATTTCACCACTGAATGGTTAATCGACATAATTCGGTTCATACAGAAGAAATTCTACAATCACCCATCAATTTTCCCAAAAAAGGCTGATTCACAAAACAATTTCACCAACGAATGGCTATTCGACGTAATTTAGTTCATACAGAAGAAAGTCTACAAGCACCCATCAATTTTTCCATATTCTTTCCCTATTAACACACCCCAAAAAAATCAATATACCAATCACAATTCAGCGCAGAACGGCTAATAGAAAGTACGTATCTATCCTATTAATTCACCCTGTAAATGGCTGTAGTACAATGGAACTTCACCAAACTTTTGCCACTAATACACACCAAAAAGGGCTATAATTTTCTCACTTCAACACACAACGGCTAATAAGCCCTTTTTCTTTTTCCCCACTAATACACGCCAAAAAGGGTTTTAGAACATAGCCGCTAAACGGCAAATACATATTTTTTAGCCACTAATACACGCCAAAAAGGGCTTTAGAACATATAACTGCACCACTGGACGACAAAGATATTTTACTTTTGCCACTAATACACGCCAAAAAGGGCTTTAGAACATATAACTGCACCACTGAACAGCAAAGATATTTTACTTTTGCCACTAATACACGACAAAAAGGGCTTTTGAACATATAACTGCACCGCTGAACGGAAAATATATTTTACTTTTGCCAATAATACACGACAAAAAGGGCTTTAGGACATATAACTGCACCGCTGAGTGGCAAATATATTTTTCTTTTTTCCACTTATACACTCCCCAAAAGGCTTTAGAAAGTATAACTGCACTGCTGAACAGCAAATATATTTTTCTCTTTTCCACTTATACATTCCACAAAAGGCTTTAGAAAATATAACTGCACTGCTGAATGGCAAATATATTTTTCTTTTGCAACTAATACACGACAAAAAGGCCTTTATAACATATAACTACACCGCTGAATGGAAAATATATATTTTTTTCCACTAATACACTCCACAAAAGGCTTTAGAACATATAACTGCACCGCTTACTGGCAAATATAAAATCGTTTTTTTAGAACAATTACATTTTTCCTATCACTGTCCCTAGTGCCTGCTGACGCCTCTCTCTGCACTAAGTACACTGGTAAAGGGCAGAATCTAAGATGGCTGACGTTATGCTGTGACATCAGAAGGCTGGCTGGCTGATGATTGGCTGCATAGATGGCATTATGGGTTATTTCACCTTCCCAGACTTCCTTGCTCCATGTCCTCACATGTGTAGCAGCCATTTTACAAAAAAATGCGGTTCGTTACCACTAAACGTGAGGAAATTAGGATTCGGTGTAAATCAAATTTTTCCTGAATTTCAGATCGAATTCCACTTCGTCAACTTTGATTTGCTCATCTCTAGTTGTGATAAATCTGGTGCATTTTGGACTGTCCAGTCTAATTTTGCAGTCTAAATCTAAATCATCAATAAAAATTGTTGCAAAATTAAACCTATCCTTTACCCTGACTGATATACTCATATAAGAGTATAAGAGATCGCCTCAATTCTATTTTAATAATTTTCTATTTAATGTGTAGATATTCATACAGTATTTATATTTATTTTTACAGTAGATTCACAACTGATTTTTTTTCACAGTTTAAGACTTGTATTAATTAAAAGCCTCATTAACCTGCCTTTAAAGGTGAGCTTTTATAGGATTTCAGCTGGCTAGGTACTGTACGTGGTTTGAAAATGTCAAATGTAACATGTTTTATGTAAACTAACTTCATTAGCATAACTTTAGTCCTAGGGGAGAATAAAAGGACTGGTTACTAATCTACAGTATAAGGAACTAGGTATGACATGGCTTAATAACAATATGACAGTAATAAAACTTCAGCAAAGAGAATTTACTGGCCCAGATTTACTAACCCTAAAAATGGCGTAAGCTTGGACTGGCCTTCTAGACCAGCACCAGATTTATTGCAGTGGCTCAGCTGGATGATAAATCTGGTGCAAGACTACACACTTGTCTCTGACTCTATACCAACGACTGAGACATATTTTGAGACAGACTTTTATGCCAGAATTGTGTGAGACTCCACCCTTTCTTGCTAAGCCCCCTCCCCCTTTGCTGAGCATATTGGAAAAAAGTGTAGAAACCCTTGATATGCCAAACCGCGCCTTTTTAGACAGATTTGTGCCTCAGACTGCAGACACATTAGTAAATCTGGGTCAATGTTTCATTAACTGATAAGAAAGTTGTTTAATACTTTCATTGTTTTTCATTTTTTTTCATTATTGTTACATAAAGTTAATTCTAAAGTTAGTGTTGCTTGAATTACCTCCAAGTCCCAGAGTTCCTAACAACTTACGTTTTCAATTACTGTAACTATTTCAACTTTGCAAGTCTTTAAACCAAAAAATAACCCTTAATTATTTTCTGCTATGCTTGCTGTCAAACTCTGACATTTCAAATGCACTTAACGTTTTGCCAAGGATGACATTGCCAAGTTTTCACAGTTTTCTCTATTCTGTGAAAGTAGACAAGGACATCCGTGTAGAAAGCTAACCTGATGAAATAGATGCATAAATAATGATGATTATAAAGGTCATGCTTCAGTGGAGAGGATTGCTAACAAGCTCTTCTGTTTAACTTATAGAATGGGAAAGCATTTCATGGCTGTTATTTTAATCCTGTCACAACAGCTTTTATGCAGTGTATACATGGACAAAGTTCAATCAGAATTCTATCTTAAAAATAATTAGGGTCATTTTTTTTTAAAACAAAATAGAAATAGCATATCATAGAATGGTAGATGCAAATACACAGATGGAGATGACGTATGACAGATATAAACATAGATAGATAGATAGATAATAAATAGATAGATGATTGATAGATAGATAGATAGATAGATAGATAGATAGATAGATAGACATATTGATAGAGATAGATAGATAGATAGATATTCGATAGATAGATCGATAGATAGATAGATAGATATTAGATAGATAGATATTAGATAGATAGATAGATAGATAGATAATAGATAGATAATAGATATATAATAGATATATAGATAATAGATAGATATTAAATAGATAGATATTAAATAGATAGATAGATATACAGATAGATATTAGATAGATAGATAGATAGATAGATAGATAGATATACAGATAGATATTAGATAGATAGATAGATAGATAGATCGATTGATAGTGAGCCAACCCAGAAGGAGTGCAGCAGAGAATGAGAGTGGTAGTGGCTCTGACTGTATCACTCAATCACAGTGGCAATCTTCACACTAATGCTCCCTAGGATCAGGACACTGAAAATAGGGTGCACCATTTCTTCCCTCAGGAGACACCCTGATGTTGTGGCTCCAGCTTGATGGTTGTTGGGGTGCCCTTGATGTTATAGGTTGGGTTCGGGTGCAAGGCAGGAGGTGTAGGGTGAAATGGCCAGTGAATGGTGCTGGATTCAGTAATCAGGCCAGATATAGGAAATAAACTTGTCTCTTTATCAAAGTGCAGAATGAGAGTTGTAGTACATCCAATGAGATCAAAACACAGTTCCAGCAATTCACAGTATAAATCTCCCCAATGTATGGATTGGAGCAAGGATAGGGTACGTATTACTGTTTCCTCTCTATCTTCCCAAAGTCTCTTTCTGCAAAATCTATGGCTAGCAATATTACTCGCAATGGTGGCTATAATTTTCAACTAAGGATAGGATTAGGATATGACTGTCCAGGTCGTGTCCAAGTGTGAAAGTATCAGCTTTTCTCAACAAATATCTTACTGGCTGACTCCTACAGAATTCCCTACATATGTGCTAAAATTTAAAAAAAAAAGAATAAAAAAGAAGCAACACTTACCACTTTTCTCCTCTGCTTCTTTTAGCAATGAGCTCAGGTCCTCCATACTGCTGTCTGCTTTTCTAGTTGCATCGGTGAAGATACGTGCATGCATCACCGCTGCAGCCAGGAAGATGACTTCAGTGACAAGGAGGACCAGAGCTCATCATTGGAAGCAGCATGTGAGATTAGAGGTAAGTATTGCTTCTTTTGTCATTTTAGCGCATGCACAGAGAACGTTGGAGTTTTTATTGAACTTGGACACTCCCTTTTAACATCTCTTCCAGAACTTTAGAGGATATATTATGTAAACCTTCAATGACGTACTTATTTTTACTTTTAGGGAAACTGATTATATTGGCAGCACAACAATCCTAGTGGCACACAATAGTTTATCCAGCATTTTACAAGACGTGATCATATACATGATGCATCTGGTTGCCAAAACAAAGAGTGAAAACTGAGAAAGGATAAATACTATTAGACCATTGACTCAATTATTAAGCAAAGAAAATTCAAGGTCTTAATAACCCAAATGTTAGATCTTATATCATTGAGTAGTAAAGTCAGTAAATTAGCTGCTTTTGTTTTTTTTGCCCAACATGTGTATGTCCTAGAGGGGAATTCTTAACAGCGGAGAAGAGCGAGATGTCTGTAATTCTTAGAACTAGGTGCAGTGAACCTTCCAAAGTAAGACTCGCTGCTGATTATGACATAGAGCGAAATGTGTTGGCAATTATTTGGAGAGGAAAAAGAGAACTGGAATTTATTATTGACTTCCATTAACTCATTCCTTGGTGATATCACAAAGCCTTTTAATCCTTTGAGTACATTAATTAAGATGGTAACTGTGACTGGTATGTCTTAAATAGGTGGAAATGGAAATGATAATGATAATGATCAGTCCCATGATTATCAGACTGTTTTTTATGTTGACATACAGTATGTATTTTAAAAAGCATGAGTCAGCAGAAAATGGACTATTGTGTAAAACAAGTTTTGTTAAACATATTTTTCAGATGTTTTTGTGATTAAAATATCCTGGGATTTGAAAACTGATCCTAATAATAAATTTATACTTCCTGTTCTGTAGAGATTTTTAAGCAGTTATCTCATTATGATCACAGGCAGGATTATAATGTATGATAACATCTCTTTATAAGTAATGTAGGATCCATAATTCAAAAAAAGTGGTGGTCACAACTCATCTTCCCCCCTCTCTACACAATCATCTCTGCACATGTAAGATATCATGTCCAGCACACTATCCAGGTTCCTATGGTCTATATGGCTGCTGTAAGCATATCTCTGGAAGTAGTTAACAGCATGGCAGGCAATAAATGGTGTGTGTCACCTTAATTAAGTCATACATGAGTAGTATGGCAGATAGGGCATCTGAATTGCTACTTTTTATTCTCATACTCAACCTGGTCCACTACTGTGTTCCTTTAAAGCTCTAATGTAATGCATTGTCAGGACTGTTGAGTTTGCACTCAGGAGGCCTTCTCCATCACGAACATGAGCTTAGCAATCCAGGCGTTGTAATATAGTGGAGCCTTAAGGCCTCTTTCACACGGGCGTCATGTTTGACGCCCGGATAAAAGGCGGGTGCATTGCGGGAATATACGCGATTTTCCCACGCAGTTGCAAACGTTTGCAATGCGTTTTGCACGCGCGTGAGAAAAATCGCCATGTTTGGTACCCAACCCGAAGCCGGACTTCATCACTGAAGTCCGGTTTCGGGTAGAGTATTCTGGAGAATGTATTATTTTCCCTTATAACATGGTTATAAGGGGAAATAATAGCATTCTTAATAAAGAATGCATAGTAAAATGAAGTGGAAGGGGTTAAAAATAATAAAATTTAACTTACCTTAGCCACTTGGTCGCGTAGTTGCGATCTGTCCTCTCTTTCCCTGCATCAGCTAAGAACTAAAGGACCTGTGATGACGTCACATCACATGGTCCAATCACATGGTCCATGCTGCGATTTTCACGCAACGCAGAAGTGATGCGTGAAAATCACCACTCATATGCACAGCCCCATAGAAATTAATGGGTCCGGATTCAGTGCGGGTGCAATGCGTCCTCCTCACGCATTGCACCCGCACGGAAAACTCGCCCGTGTGAACGGGGCCTAAGAGTGCAAAGTGGGAAGGGTAGATTGAGTATAAAAAATGTGGTGGACTCCCTATTTGTAGTACAACTCGTGTAGAACTACAGTTAATAGGGCTTAATCTAGGTGACATAATCCCTATAATAATTTACAGAAAACAGAATAAAAAAGTTTAGGCATTGTTTTTTTTTAAATTTTATATTAAAGGCAGAATATTTGTATCCATTATTTGATCTACTGATACTTTTGTCATGTTTGTTCTACAGACTAATGTATATTTTGATCACGGAAGCTACTAAAGTGGCAACACATGAAAATTTACATTGAAGCCTTTAAAATTGGCAATTGATTGTATCCCGATATACCCTGACACTGTCCAATCAAGGTTGACAGAGTCTAGGAATGCACTCCAATGACAAAGGGAATGTCAGCACACAGTATGTAATCATACATTTCAGGAGGGATAACAGAGGAATTCCAAAATGCTAAGTTCTAAGAAAAGATGCTCCCAAATTGTTTGTATTGTATTCAGGATGAGCACAAAATAACTAATGTAATACAGGTAGAAACTTACTAAATTGTCGTGTAAATTCATTGTATATAATACTTTTAATTTGTGAGCAAATAAGAAAAAATACAACTTAAATATGTCCTTGCCAAAAAAAAATCCCTTGATGGATGGGGGATTTTTCATTCACGCAATAAATTTGAAGTGGTTTTTCTTGTTGAAACATCGTGCGGTGTTGGTACAAAAAATTCATGTTTCAAAGGGATTTTTTCCCGTAATAAATCTGTTCAAGAAAATCTAAGATACAAAGCCTAGTTCACAGATAGAAGGCCTTGAAGTGGGACTAGGTTATCTATGCCTCAGGAAGTATCAACACTCACGAAAGTATATTTTCCGCCTGTGTAACATGTGTTGCATCTTGTAGTTGACACACATCTGTTAGTACTGGAGGTTTTCTTTAAGAAGGGTTTAAGAAAAACTGGGTAAAACTTAACTTATTACAAAGTCTAATTCTACAGTATATATTTCATTAATATTATCCCCTTATCGACCTGGCCCATTTTTGTTTTTGCGTTTTTACCTCCCCACATTCCAAAAGCCCTAACTTTTTTACATTTTCCATTCACATAGCCAAATGAGGGCTTACTTCCTGCGGGAGAAGCAGGGCCGTCTTTAATGTGGGGCAAGAGGGGCAGCTGCCCCGGGCCCAGTTGCTCCTGGGGGGCCCAAGGCAGCTGCCTCTTGAGTCCAGCTGGCCACTGCCCACAAATTCAATGACAATATCTTGCCTCCGCTCTGCCGACTCCATGTCCTGATCCTATCGTTCATTATGCGAGTGGCATGGCTCGCATAGTGAAGGACTTACTTGCTTGCTCCTCCTGCCGACCTCCCCTGCCCTTTGTGTATGCCGTGCGCGGTGACGTCACGCGGAGACACTGCAACGCTAGGGTGAGCCGAGCCCTGGTCTCTTTCCTGAACTGCAGAGCAGTGCCCACTTCCAGCTCTGAGCCCAGCTGCCCACAGCACTGATCCTGAGCCTGCTGGAGTCTTCAGAATTGTAAGTATTTACAGTAATTTACTGTACGCTATATTATATATATTACTTGTTTTATGTGAGTAAGGCCCCTTTTACATGGGCGTGATTTCCGCGCGGGTGCAATGCGTAAGGTGAACGCAAGTAAAAAGGGCAAGAGAGGGTTAAAAATAATAAAAAAACAAACCCACCTACTGCATTTGATCGCGTAGCTGCCGGTCTCCTGTTCTGTCTTCAGAGGGGCGGGGGGGTGAAGGACCTTCAGTGATATCATTGGAATGATGGAAGCAGCTGATTGGACCATGTGACCCAGTGACGTCACTGAAGGTCCTTCACCCCCCGCCCAGCTGAAGACAGAACAGGAGACCGGCAGCTACGCGATCAAATGCAGTAGGTGGGTTTGTTTTTTTATTATTTTCAACCCTCTCTTGCCCTTTTTACTTGCGTTCACCTTACGCATTGCATTGCCCTTTTTACTTTGCATTCTCTATTGAGAATGCTATTATTTTCCTTTATAACTATGTTATAAGGGAAAATAATAAAATATACAGAATACTCAACCCGAAACCAGACTTCAGTAATGTCGCAAAACACATTAAAACGCTTTGCTCTCGCGCGTAAAAATCGCGCATTATCCCGCAACGCAACGCCTCTTATCCGGGTGTCAAACGTGACGCCCGTGTGAAAGAGGCCTAAGAGTGCTGGGTGGTTGGAGAAGGTGGGGGATGGAGAAGGGGGAGGGAGGGGTGTATGGAGGGGTTAGTAGTACAGTACTAGCTGCACATTGTAGAAAAAAAAGTAATCTGCAAAATACTATATATTTGTGTCAGAAGTTTTGCTTTTTTAATTTTTTAAATAATGATACAGCCCTTTTAATTGATACTTTTGTGCTGATTATTTTTTCTTCTTCTCTATATTAAGGGACACTATAGTCACCAGAACCACAACAGCTAAACATAGTAGGTGGGATCCAGCGGGCCCAAGTAAATTCTTGCCCAGGGTCCAATCAATATTAAAGATGGCCCTGGGGACAAGTTGTATTTTTTAATGGAACCATTTAATTTACCAAATCTTGCATTGCAAAAAAAAAATATTCTGACAAGCATTCACTGTCAATGTAATTTCATGTTTAATATAATTTCGGCAATAACAAATGTGTATAGTTTTTATTTTGTTTCTTTTATTTTGTTTTACTACTGTGATGAGATTTGAACAGAAGCTGACATCTGGATTTTGGACAGAATATCCCATGCTGCACACAGGGAATTGTAGTGATAGTGCAGAAAATATGCATAGTGTCCTAAAATTAGTGCACAGTTTCTTTCTATGCACAGAGGTCCCTTGCGCTCTGTGTCGGCCCCTGTATTAATGGAAATATTAAAATAAGACTTTTGAGCCTTTGCGCTGATCATTTATAATACTGCTGTTCACTTATCTGGCTGATGAATATTTGGGCCCCACACACCAGGACCTGGAAGTCTGCCTCTGAGCACATTTCTATTTTGCATCTACAGCTGAAAAGTGTTGGATTCATGCCTGAGCTTCCATTGCTTGCGAACTTTCAATATATCAGAGATTTTATCTGTCACCCCTTACAAAAAAAAGACATAACCAGCAGCATGTCTTAAATATTACATCACCTAAGTCCGTCATCTGGTTGTTATTTTATAATTTCAAAACCTGACTTAAGTTACTACCAAAAAGAAAAACTGAAGATTAAATCACTGAACAAGTCAATAAGCTAGTTTCTAAAGCTCTGACTCTGCACTGCTCTAAGCGCTAGCAAGTAATATGAATTAATTAGATGCTGTTACTAAACTGTCATGACTTTATACCTGTCATTTATATAACTATGTGCTGCAGAAAACCCCCCAAAATATGCTCCAGTTACATATGGTTATTTATTCACCAAGTCATTAACTATGACAAGCTTACAACATTTACACATGACATTCATATTTCATGGAAATAAGTCAATGAAAAAATTATATAGGTCAGGAAACAAATTAATGGCATCCATCATTACAAGGATCTGGCCCTTAATTGTACAGTACTCTCCAAGGAGGTAAGGTTGAGAGAGTGTAAGGATTTAACCCGTTCTGGATTTGAATAGCGTATGACATATTGCCTACATTATTACTTAACAAATAACTTCATAGTATAATAATAACACTGGGTTGTAAGCTACACAGCTAACCAGAATGTATGACTAGTTCATATGTCATTCATTGTACTCATCCTAATCAATGTTCAACTTATCAGAAAACTGTCTCTGTCATTGGCAAGGAAATGGTAAAATGCACACGAGGTTATAAATAATGAGTGGCTTTACTCTGCAGCAGGTCCAACAAATCATACTAAGTGGGGCTATGACCTTAACACTGAGTTGTCAGGAGAGTAGACCTACTGCTGTAAAGAGCTAGACTTCTACAAACAGGAACACACATCCATAGGGAAAACACTTCGGTCTAGCAAAATGAGCCATCATTCATCTTCACACAAAGACATCTCAAGCAGTAAGACTTGGTAAACATCCAGTACACATATCATCTAGAGCAAGCCTGTCACATTCAAATGTCACAGGGAACTATAATGAGTAGAAAAACTTCTTCTCATGTTTATACTTGTATCATTAGAATGTATCATTAGAGTTCCAAAGGATTTTGGCATAACAAAAAAGCCCACGCAAAACATGTGGAGAACATACAAACTCCATGCAGATATTGTCCTTGGTCAGATTCAAACCTAGGACCCCAGCGCTGCAAGGCACCAGTGCTAACCACTGAGCCACCATACTGCCTGTGTGATGTATGAAGTCAATATATTCATAAACCAAGTTTAGAAGATACCTTTAAAAGTCCAAGGAACACTACATCTTCTACATTTGAAATAAGCAGAAAGGACACTGCACAAATACTGATCTAGGAGTGAGTGAAGGAAGATTTGAGCTCAGAAACCAGTAGAATTCAGAACATTGGACTGGCCCACCAGAGTTCCTGTTTACAAAGCAGATATAGATTTGCTGCACCAGCAGATTTGGCTTAGGGCTACTTCTAAGGGTAATATCTAAGTGGCCCTCCTGATATTCACCCTTTAACCCTTATACAGGGATCTGGACTTCATTGCAGGGGAAACACCAGGCTGCCACCTCTTGAAATAGTCTCTGTTCAAGTGATCGCTGATGGCTGGGGGTCAAGATACAAGTAGTCAGGGACAGGTCGAGGTCATGGCAGGCAGAGTTTGTGTAATCTGATAAACAGTTCAGAGCAGGCAGCTCAGGGTCAGAATGGTCAGGCAGAGATCAGGTCTGTTATCGAAAGTTCAAATCCAGAAAACAGGCAAAAGGCAGTATATGGGCAGACAAACATAGAATAGCACAGCTTTGCAGGACACTAGGAGAGGGTGCCTTAAGTACCTCTCGGTATGGATGTGCTGGTCCTTTAGGAGTTGGAAGGAGCATGTTCCCTACGTCAAATGAGATGCACTGCCAGGTTTTTTTGGCAGTCGGGCCTGTCAGGAACGGGGAGAATAAGGCTGGTGGGTCTGTGCTTGGGTCCGTGCTGCAGCAGCACGGAAGAGAAGGGGCAGGTGAGCCAAGGGAGAGTGAAGCAACGGCGCAATGGGTTTCTTTGAGATTTTTACTTATCTCAGACAACCCCTTTAATTTTATAAAAGGGGAATAAGCTAAAAATACAAACTAAGCATTTCCATTCTTTGGTTAACTACTTCATGGTGATTATAAGTAGACCGTATCTATAGGAGACCCATGTTGTATATAAACATGCTTAAAAACTAACACACTATTAGTGCATTACTATAAAGGAACAATGCTGCTCTACTGGTAGTAAAATTATGCCTACACAATAGTACTATATAAAAGTAGCAACAACTAGTCAAGCTTTCACTCATTATAAAGTATGGTACATGATGTGAATTGACAAAGTATATATCAGTGAGGACTATAGATAAAACATGTAAGGTCTACCAACAATTATTCCTGTATATTCCATGATTTGTCCTTGCTGTAGACTAAATGACATTTTGATCCTTTCAACCCTTAGACTACATGCACATGACAGTTGTTTTTTGCTGTCCGCAAATCGGGATCCGCAAAAAAAACTGATGGTCCATCAGTTTTTTGGGGAGGATTCCTTTGTTTTCACAGGTCCCTTGTAATAAATGCCTATCCTCGTCCACAAATGAGAAAAAAGTAGGATATGCACTACGTTTTTTTGCTGAAGGGAAATGCAGACAATAGACGCCGAACACAAATGGATGAACTGTCAGCATTTTTTTGCTGACCCATTGAAATAAATGGGTTCCTATCCTATCCGCAAAAAAAAATGAAACGGAAGCCGAGAAAAACAACTGTCATGTGCATGTAGTCTGAGGCCTCATGCACACGACCGTATGTTTGGTCCGTGTCACTTCACTTCACTCCGTGTGCTGTCCACATCCGTTGCTCCCATCCGTGGCCACGAAAAAAATAATAGAGCATTTCCTATTCGTTTTGCGGACACGAATAGGCATTTCTACAATTGGCCGTGTTCCATTCCGCAAATTGTGGAATGAAACGCGGAGCAGCTTCCGTGTTTTGCGGATCCGCGGTTTGCGGACCGCAAAACACATAAGGTCGTGTGCATGAGGCCTTACACTGTAACAGTTGTGAATTAAACTGCAGCAGGAAACCATAGATTTCTCATAAGCACAAAATCCCGAGCAGAGCACTAGGCTCATACAGTAATTTATATGTTAGCGTTAAGTTTCTCACTATTGTTGTCCAATGAGGTGAATTTGACAGATATCCTGGAAGACAGTTTGCTTGGCTTCAATAAATTGTGAACTTGCTATATAATGGATGAAATCTCAGAGATATTGTTTGACAAAGAGATTAGAGATGGCCCGAACTATCCGCCGGCGAAACAGTTCCCGGCGAACATAGCTTGTTCGCGTTCGCCTCTGCCGGGCGAACACATGCGATGTTCGGTCCGCCCCCTATACATCATCATTGAGCAAACTTTGACCCTGTACCTCACAGTCAGCAGACACATTCCAGCCAATCAGCAGCATACCCTCCCTCCCAGACCCTCCCACCTCCTATACAGCATCCATTTTAGATTCATTCTGAAGCTGCAGTCTTAGTGAGAGGAGGGAGACTGTAACTGCTGCTGATTTAATTGGGAAATCGATAGCTAGGCTAGTGAATTCAGTGTCCACTCCAGTCCTGAAAGACTCATCTGATCTCTGCTGTAAGGACAGCGTCCTGACAGCACCCCAAAAAGCCCTTTTAGGGCTGCAACATTAGTCTGCTTTTTTTTTTCTTTATATACATATTGCAGTTGCCTGGCCTGCCTGTGTGTGAGGAGCTGCAGGCCCACAGACTGTAGTGTGCCCACTGCCCACTGCCAGTGCTCACCCCTGTCATTCCGTGTGGCACAGGACTTTGCTTAAAAAAGGCACTTAATTTTTACACTTTAATCTAAGGTTAGTTGCCTGCCAGTGTGTGTCAGGCTGACTTCCACTGACTGTAGTGTGCCCACTGCCAGTGCCCACCACTCATACCGGCTGGCACAGGACTTTGCATAAAAAGGCATTTAATTTTTACACTTTAGTGTAATTTCAGCTGCTTGCCTGCTGCTAGTGTGTGTCAGGCCGACTTCAACTGACTGTAGTGTGCCCACTGCCAGTGCCCACCCCTGTCATCCCGTGTGGCACAGGACTTTGCTTAAAAAAAGGCACTTCATTTTTACACTTTAATCTAAGGTTAGTTGCCTGCCAGTGTGTGTCAGGCTGACTTCCACTGACTGTAGTGTGCCCACTGCCAGTGCCCACCACTCATACCGGCTGGCACAGGACTTTGCTTAAAAAGGCATTTAATTTTTACACTTTAGTGTAATTTCAGCTGCTTGCCTGCTGCTAGTGTGTGTCAGGCCGACTTCAACTGACTGTAGTGTGCCCACTGCCAGTGCCCACCCCTGTCATCCCGAGTGGCACAGGACTTTGCTTAAAAATAGGCACTTAATTTTTACACTTTAATCTAAGGTTAGTTGCCTGCCAGTGTGTGTCAGGCTGACTTCCACTGACTGTAGTGTGCCCACTGCCAGTGCCCACCACTCATACCGGCTGGCACAGGACTTTGCTTAAAAAGGCATTTAATTTTTACACTTTAATGTAATTTCAGCTGCTTGCCTGCTGCTAGTGTGTGTCAGGCCGACTTCAACTGACTGTAGTGTGCCCACTGCCAGTGCCCACCCCTGTCATACCGAGTGGCACAGGACTTTGCTTAAAAAATAGGCACTTAATTTTTACACTTTAATCTAAGGTTAGTTGCCTGCCAGTGTGTGTCAGGCTGACTTCCACTGACTGTAGTGTGCCCACTGCCAGTGCCCACCACTCATACCGGCTGGCACAGGACTTTGCATAAAAAGGCATTTAATTTTTACACTTTAGTGTAATTTCAGCTGCTTGCCTGCTGCTAGTGTGTGTCAGGCCGACTTCAACTGACTGTAGTGTGCCCACTGCCAGTGCCAACCACTGATACCGGGTGGCACAGTAGCTTGCCGATAAATAAGGCATTTAATTTTTAGACAGTAGTCTAAATTCAGTTGCTTGCCTGCTGCCAGTGTGTGTCAGGCCCGCTTCCACTGACTGTAGTGTGCCCACTGCCAGTGCCAACCACTGATACCGGGTGGCACAGTAGCTTGCCGATAAATAAGGCATTTAATTTTTAGACAGTAGTCTAAATTCAGTTGCTTGCCTGCTGCCAGTGTGTGTCAGGCCCTCTTCCACTGACTGTAGTGTGCCCACTGCCAGTGCCAACCACTCATACCGGGTGGCACAGTAGCTTGCCGATAAATAAGGCATTTAATTTTTACACTTTAGTGTAATTTCAGTTGCTTGCCTGCTGCCAGTGTGTGTCAGGCCCGCTTCCACTGACTGTAGTGTGCCCACTGCCAGTGCCAACCACTGATACCGGGTGGCACAGTAGCTTGCCGATAAATAAGGCATTTAATTTTTACACTTTAGTGTAATTTCAGTTGCTTGCCTGCTGCCAGTGTGTGTCAGGCCCGCTTCCACTGACTGTAGTGTGCCCACTGCCAGTGCCAACCACTGATACCGGGTGGCACAGTAGCTTGCCGATAAATAAGGCATTTAATTTTTAGACAGTAGTCTAAATTCAGTTGCTTGCCTGCTGCCAGTCAGTGTGTCAGGCCCTCTTCCACTGACTGTAGTGTGCCCACTGCCAGTGCCAACCACTCATACCGGGTGGCACAGTAGCTTGCCGATAAATAAGGCATTTCATTTTTACACTTTAGTGTAATTTCAGTTGCTTGCCTGCTGCCAGTGTGTGTCAGGCCCGCTTCCACTGACTGTAGTGTGCCCACTGCCAGTGCCAACCACTGATACCGGGTGGCACAGTAGCTTGCCGATAAATAAGGCACTTAATTTTTAGACAGTAGTCTAAATTCAGTTGCTTGCCTGCTGCCAGTCAGTGTGTCAGGCCCTCTTCCACTGACTGTAGTGTGCCCACTGCCAGTGCCAACCACTCATACCGGGTGGCACAGTAGCTTGCCGATAAATAAGGCATTTAATTTTTACACTTTAGTGTAATTTCAGTTGCTTGCCTGCTGCCAGTGTGTGTCAGGCCCGCTTCCACTGACTGTAGTGTGCCCACTGCCAGTGCCAACCACTGATACCGGGTGGCACAGTAGCTTGCCGATAAATAAGGCATTTAATTTTTAGACAGTAGTCTAAATTCAGTTGCTTGCCTGCTGCCAGTCAGTGTGTCAGGCCCTCTTCCACTGACTGTAGTGTGCCCACTGCCAGTGCCAACCACTCATACCGGGTGGCACAGTAGCTTGCCGATAAATAAGGCATTTCATTTTTACACTTTAGTGTAATTTCAGTTGCTTGCCTGCTGCCAGTGTGTGTCAGGCCCGCTTCCACTGACTGTAGTGTGCCCACTGCCAGTGCCAACCACTGATACCGGGTGGCACAGTAGCTTGTCGATAAATAAGGCATTTAATTTTTAGACAGTAGTCTAAATTCAGTTGCTTGCCTGCTGCCAGTGTGTGTCAGGCCCGCTTCCACTGACTGTAGTGTGCCCACTGCCAGTGCCAACCACTGATACCGGGTGGCACAGTAGCTTGCCGATAAATAAGGCATTTAATTTTTACACTTTAGTGTAATTTCAGTTGCTTGCCTGCTGCCAGTGTGTGTCAGGCCCGCTTCCACTGACTGTAGTGTGCCCACTGCCAGTGCCAACCACTGATACCGGGTGGCACAGTAGCTTGCCGATAAATAAGGCATTTAATTTTTAGACAGTAGTCTAAATTCAGTTGCTTGCCTGCTGCCAGTCTGTGTCAGGCCCGCTTCCACTGACTGTAGTGTGCCCACTGCCAGTGCCAACCACTGATACCGGGTGGCACAGTAGCTTGCCGATAAATAAGGCATTTAATTTTTAGACAGTAGTCTAAATTCAGTTGCTTGCCTGCTGCCAGTGTGTGTCAGGCCCTCTTCCACTGACTGTAGTGTGCCCACTGCCAGTGCCAACCATTCATACCGGGTGGCACAGTAGCTTGCCGATAAATAAGGCATTTAATTTTTACACTTTAGTGTAATTTCAGTTGCTTGCCTGCTGCCAGTGTGTGTCAGGCCCTCTTCCACTGACTGTAGTGTGCCCACTGCCAGTGCCAACCACTGATACCGGGTGGCACAGTAGCTTGCCGATAAATAAGGCATTTAATTTTTAGACAGTAGTCTAAATTCAGTTGCTTGCCTGCTGCCAGTGTGTGTCAGGCCCACTTCCACAGACTGTAGTGTGCCCACTGCCAGTGCCAACCACTCATACCGGGTGGCACAGTACCTAGTACGCCGTAGTACCACTTATCTAAAAAAAAATGACAGGCAGAGGCAGGCCACACCGCAGGGGCCGTCGTGGTCGTGGTGCTGTGATTTCCACTGTCCCTGGAATAATGCCCAGTTTTCAGAGGCCACGCACCCTGAACCCGAAAAATTCAGAGGACGTAGTTGACTGGCTTAGACAGGACACCCAATCTTCAACAGCTTCCGCTAAGAACCTTGACGCACCATCCTCCTCCAGCTCAGCTTCGGTCACCTGCTCTCAAGTTACCACGCACCCGCCCGTCGCCACCACCCTACCACCACAGCCACCACAGCCGCTTCACTTGATCCGTCAGAGGAGTTATTTACACATCAGTTGGATGCAATTAGTGATGCGCAACCATTATTGCCAGATGATGTAGATTACGGGGATATGTCTCAGTCAGGCAGGATTACACACATGGACGTACAGTGTGATGATGATGATGATGATGTTGTACTCCGCTGCTGCTTCCTTTGCTGAGGTGTCAGATACAAGTGAAGCGGTTGATGATGACGATGTGTCCACGGATGCCACGTGGGTGCCTGCTCGAAGAGAAGAAGAGGGGGAAAGTTCTGAAGGGGAGACAGAGAGAATGAGGAGACGAGTTGGAAGCAGGGGGAGGTCGTCGCAAGGAGTTAGTGGCACAGTCAGACAGCATGTATCGGCACCTGGGGTCAGCCAGACAGCACGCCAGTCAACGCATGCTGTTGCCACCACTAGAATGCCGTCATTGCAAAGCTCAGCAGTGTGGCATTTTTTTGTGTGTCTGCCTCTGATAAAAGCAATGCCATTTGCAACCTGTGCCAAAAGAAACTGAGTCGTGGGAAGTCCAACACCCACCTTGGTACAACTGCTTTGCGAAGGCACATGATCTCACATCACAAACGCCTATGGGATCAACACATGAGTACAAGCAGCACACAAACTCAAAGCCACCATGCTCCTCCTGGTCCTGCATCTTCAGCCACGTCAACCACTGCTGTCCTCCCTGCCCCCTCTCAACCACCCGCCACTCCATCTCTCACCTTCAGCAGTTCCTGCTCATCTGCCCACAGTCAGGTGTCTGTCAAGGACATGTTTGAGCATAAGAAGCCAATGTCACAAAGTCACCCCCTTGCCCGGCGACTGACAGCTGGCTTGACGGAACTCTTAGCCCGCCAGCTTTTACCATACCAGCTGGTAGAGTCTGAGGCCTTCAAAAATTTGTCGCTATTGGGACACCACAGTGGAAGGTACCCGGACGAAATTTTTTTCAAAAAGGCAATCCCAAACCTCTACCATGTCATTGAAAAGGAAGTCATGGCATCTCTGGCATACAGTGTTGGGGCAAGGGTCCATCTGACCACTGATACCTGGTCTGCAAAGCACGGTCAGGGCAGGTATATCACGTATACTGCGCATTGGGTCAACCTGCTGACGGCTGACAAGCATGGAATGCGTGGCTCTGCAGCGGAGTTGGTGACACCACCACGACTTGCAGGCAGACCTACTGCCACCTCCTCTACTCCTACTCCATCCTCTTTAATTTCCTCCTCGGCTGAGTCCTCTTCTGCTGCGGCGTCTGGCTGCACATCAACTGATTCCCCCCAGCTCCCCAGGGGCTATTCCACATCCCGGATACGACAGTGTCACGCTATCTTGGGGTTGACTTGCCTGAAAGCAGAGAGCCACACAGGACCAGCACTCCTGTCCGCCCTGAACGCACAGGTGGATCAGTGGCTGACCCCGCACCAACTGGAGATCGGCAAAGTGGTGTGTGACAATGGAAGCAATCTGTTGGCGGCATTAAATTTGGGCAAGTTGTCACATGTGCCGTGCATGGCACATGTGTTGAATCTCATCGTACAACGTTTTGTGTCTAAGTACCCAGGCTTACAGGACGTCCTCAAGCAGGCCAGGAAGGTGTGTGGCCATTTCAGGCGTTCCTACACGGCCATGGCGCACTTTTCCGATATTCAGCGGCGAAACAACATGCCAGTGAGGCGCTTGATATGCGACAGCCCGACACGTTGGAATTCAACACTCCTAATGTTCGACCGCCTGCTCCAACAAGAAAAAGCCGTCAACGAGTATTTGTATGACCGGGTGCTAGGACAGCCTCTGCGGAGCTGGGAATCTTTTGCCACGTTACTGGACACTCATGCGCAATGCCTGTAGGCTTATGCGTCCTTTTGAGGAGGTGACAAACCTAGTCAGTCGCACCGAAGGCACCATCAGCGACCTCATCCCATTTGTTTTCTTCCTGGAGCGTGCCCTGCGAAGAGTTCTGGATCAGGCTGTAGATGAGCGTGAAGAGGAAGAGGAAGAGTTGTGGTCACCATCACCACCAGAAACAGCCTTGTCATCATCGCTTGTCGGACCTGCAGCAACGCTGGAAGAGGAGTATGAGGAAGAGGAGTCAGAGGAGGAATGTGGCGGCTTTGAGGAGGAGGAAGACCAACCACAGCAGGCACCCCAGGGTGCTCGTTGTTGTCACCTATCTGGGACCCATGGTGTTGTACGTGGCTGGGGGAAGAACAGACCGTCAATGACATCAGTGAGGACGAGGAACGGGAAATGAGAAGCTCTGCATCCAACCTTGTTCAAATGGGGTCTTTCATGCTGTCATGTCTGTTGAGGGACCCACGTATAAAAAGGATAAAGGAGAACGATCTGTACTGGGTGACCACGCTACTAGACCCCGGTATAAGCAGAAAGTGGCAGAAATGTTACCAAATTACCGAAAGTCGGAAAGGATGCAGCAGTTCAAAACCAAACTAAAAATATGCTTTACACAGCTTATAAGGGGATGTCACAGCACAACGGGAATCTAACAGGGAAGAGGTGAGTGTAATCCTCCTCCTACCACGGCGGCAAGGACTGGACGATTTACAGATGTGTTGTTGATGGAGGACATGCGGAGCTTTTTCAGTCCTACTCATCGCCACAGCCCTTCGGGATCCAGCCTTAGAGAACGACTCGACCGACAGGTAGCAGACTACCTCGCCTTAACAGCAGATATCGACACTCTGAGGAGCAATGAACCCCTTCACTACTGGGTGTGCAGGCTTGACCTGTGGCCTGAGCTATCCCAGTTTGCGATAGAACTTCTGGCCTGCCCTGCTTCAAGTGTCCTGTCAGAAAGGACCTTCAGTGCAGCAGGAGGCATTGTCACTGACAAGAGAAGTCGCCTCGGTCAAAAAGTGTTGATTACCTCACCTTCATAAAGATGAATGAGGCATGGATCCCGAAGGGACTGACAGTGGGGGATACGTTTGACTAACAAAAGGCCTGATTACATGCCTTGGCCTCAAAATGGTCCCCACGCTGCTGTATTTAATGTCTGCATACCGGATGACTTTCGTGAATTCTCCACCACCAACTAGGGATCAAGCCGTAATGTTTTAGTCACTTTTCTGCCTGGAAAACATAAATTTTTCCGGCCGCTGCTACAATAGCGTCTGCAACAGTGCCATTATTTTTCAGGCATGTGTACATGCCTAATTTTTCTGTCCTATGGTGCAGCACTGTGGCTGCAAAAACAAACCAAAAAAAAAAGGCACATACAAGTGTCAATTCCCCTTCGTGATCGTTACCTTGTTGTGGTGAAGGGGCTTGCGTATCACAATGAAGCAATCATCATCACCTCTATAAGTGTGTTGGCAATGTTGCCACACCCCAGATGATAAGGCCGTTGCTTCATTATGGTCAGACCAAAAGCGATCGGGTGGCCACGCTACTAGACCCCCGGTATAAGCAGAAAGTGGCAGAAATGTTACCAAATTACCAAAAGTCGGAAAGGATGCAGCAGTTCAAAACCAAACTAAAAAATATGCTTTACACAGCTTATAAGGGGGATGTCAATGGGGGATTCGACAATGGTTAATCAATTCGACCGGATAGGGTCCGTAACAGGGATTAAACTGATAGCAATAGTACTAGTTAAGACACCACTCATATAGGGTGTCACAGCACATTGCTCTGTGCACGCGCAGTGCCCCAATTTGGGAGTAAGAGGACCGACCAAGCTGCTTTTTCCATCTCCCGGTTCCTGAAATCAATTCAGTTTAGTGTATGAGAGTTTGGTCTGTCACTGTGAAGGCAGTCGAAGGTACCCGGCCTAAATTTTTTTCATAAAAGGCAATTCCTGATATGGGACGTAACAGGGATTAAACTGATGAGAATAATACTACAGAAAATACCACTCATATCGGTGGAGGGAGCCAGCGTTTTTTAACCATCTCCCGTTCAAAAAATCTATTTAATAAATGGCCCCCAGATTGGGGAGTCGGGGACGTTAGAGGGATTAAACTGATGAGAATAGTACTACAGAAAATACCACTCATATCGGGTGTGACAGTAAATTGCACGGCGCAGACGCAGTCACCGTGGATTAAAACAGAGTGGAGGGAGCCAGCGTTTTTTAACCATCTCCCGTTCGAAAAATCTATTCAATAAATGGCCCCCAGATTGGGGACGTTAGAGGGATTAAACTGATGAGAATAGTACTACAGAAAATACCACTCATATCGGGTGTGACAGTAAATTGCACGGCGCAGACGCAGTCACCGTGGTTTAAAACAGAGTGGAGGGAGCCAGCGTTTTTTAACCATCTCCCGTTCGAAAAATCTATTTAATAAATGGCCCCCAGATTGGGGATGTTAGAGGGATTAAACTGATGAGAATAGTACTACAGAAAATACCACTCATATCGGGTGTGACAGTAAATTGCACGGCGCAGACGCAGTCACCGTGGTTTAAAACAGAGTGGAGGGAGCCAGCGTTTTTTAACCATCTCCCCGTTCGAAAAATCTATTTAATAAATGGCCCCCAGATTGGGGATGTTAGAGGGATTAAACTGATGAGAATAGTACTACAGAAAATACCACTCATATCGGGTGTGACAGTAAATTGCACGGCGCAGACGCAGTCACCGTGGATAAAAACAAAGGGGAGGGAGCCAGCGTTTTTTTAACCATCTCCCCGTTCGAAAAATCAATTCAATTGACCTTTCGGGGACCCTTGGTGTTGTACGTGGCTGGGTGGAGGAAGAAACCTTCAATGACATCACCGGGACGTGGCTAGCTTGGTATCCAACCTTGTGCAAATGGGGAGTTTGCGGTTGTGCAAATGAACTGTTTGCGGTGCATTAAAAGGGGAGTTTGGTCTGTCAATGTCTGTGATGCGGGCGTAACCCTTACACTACCTGATCGATACAACATCATACCTGATCGTATACACACACTGGATGTTTTAAAGCACGTTATTCCAAACAATTTAGGAATGTTAGTTGATTTATGCCCTTTATGGATTAAAACCCGACTCTGCGTCCACTACGTAATTTTCCATGGGAGTTTTGCCATAGATCCCCCTCCGGCATGCCACAGTCCAGGTGTTAGACCCCTTGAAACAACTTTCTCATCAATATTGTGGCCAGAAAGAGTCCCTGTGGGTTTTAAAATTCGCCTGTCTATTGAAGTCTATGGCGGTTCGCCCGGTTCGCCAGTTCGCGAACATTTGCGGAAGTTCGCGTTCGCTGTTCGCGAACTGAAAATTTTATGTTCGCGACATCACTAAAAGAGATATGGGAACCTTCAGCTACAGAGTAAATAATGTAGTGGTCATGTTAGTTTTAGAGGCAAAATCCTAACTCAACTATTGTATTTCAACTATACTTGAGCTATACACAGAAGTTATAAGGGGTCAGTAGACAACACTGACAGAGTTCACATTGCGTCCCACCCAGAATCACATATGCAGACATAGGCAGATGAGTAGGGAGACTATTTTGATCAGATGACAATAAAACCTCTAAACTCCCTATATATGAACTGCTTCAACTATTTATTTCTACAGTTATTTGCTCCCTACTGACAATGAGATATCTGCTTTTTACCTTGCTATTTCTATGCCCTTTTTTGTACAAACACGTGACACTTTAGAATTTGTGCCCGATGAAGAGACCTAAGCAGTCTCGTGTGCTAGCTATTTCTCATCATCTTTTCAACTACTCACAATTTTTATCTTGTTAACACGATCCAAATATTTTATCTTCTTACCTTGCACATGAAGACCATTTGGCTGTACTGAGGCATTAGCTATTGCAGGATATGTCTTTGAATAAGATGCCCCTGACTGCTGCACTTGGGGTGGCTGTGGAGTTCTTTTGGGCATCATATTTGTGGGTGCATTTAGTCTCCTTGGGCTTAGATGATGAGGTGAAAATCTAAAATTGAACAGAGTGAATGGCAGTTTAAATTCCAGCCTAAAACCAACAGCATTTCATTTAAAAATACATTGACCTAATATTCTATATAACTCACCATGGGAAAATAGTTTAATTTCATATTTACCTACTTTCTGTGGTAAATACAAATAATTTAACAATCACGGTTGCTATCTGTGTGAGCACAAGAAAGCTCATATGCTTATTATATGGCATATACTGTATATACATAAAAGCCATATCTGCATTATATATCCTCAGGATAGGTTATCAGTACCAGATTAGTGAGGGTTTAACACCAGGCACCCCCACCGATCAGCTTTTTGAAGAGGCTAAAGCAATGTGGTCTTTTCCTAGGCCAGTGACGTCACATTCATCGGTCACATAGCCCAGGCGCAGCTCAGCCCCATTCAAGTGAATGTGCCTGGGCTGCAACATACCAAGCACAGCTGTTATACAATGAAAGTAACTGGCCTAGGAAGACGCTGTGGCACTCCAGCTTCTTCAACAGGTCATCAATGGGGTGCAACCACTTTAATAGCCAATTTTAAACTTAAACAGAATTGTTACCTGTAATTTAAAAAAAAAATTATCAGAACAATGAGTAAGGATTAGATATTTATTCATGTACAGTATTTTATATAGTGGTTAGTGGTTATTACTTATTCTGCAGTACTGTAAAGATTATCATCACTCACATGATACCTGCCCCAACTGGAATTCACAGTCTAAATTCCAAATCATCAAAATGTTTTTGCAGTGTCAGAGGAAGCGTGGGTACTCAGAGGTAAACCATACTGACACAAAGAGAACTCTGAGAACTCTGAACAGATTTTGCACTTGGTTGACATCAAACCTTGGATCCATGCACTGTATTGCCACTATAAACATCTTAATTATATAACAACTGATATGCTGGGGTACACAAAATTGTACAGGTGGTCGGTTAGGTGCATTATATGGTTTGGCAATCAAAACATTCTGCTGTAGATAAACTGCCGGAAAACATCCATACTGTCCGTACTGGACTGCTGCCTGCTTGCATAGCCCTTACTATTTGTGGTCCTTCAAAATGATGTGGACCTTTACCTGCATATATTAATGTTTAGCTGCATCCTACAAATCCATTAAATACACTTTACAAAAGCACACATCTAACAGACTGATGAGAATTTCCAGGTTAGTAATTGCTTCCCAATCATACTATCTGAGCTTTCTGAGCTCTCCAGTAATCTTATGACGTGCATTGCTCTACAAATTGTAAAAAAAATTGAGCCATATGTGTCAGATTACCGTGCACTGTGGATGTTAGTACATAAGAAAGTGGTAAGTGGTTGAGAATTTTCCACTTTCTAAAGTAACATCTACAGTAGACAGACACCCTGTCATCTCAGGCTACATTCATTTTAAGCCATCATAGACATTAAATAAAAGATGGACAATATGATGATGATCTTATTTGTATGGGAGCCTCCAACTCTTCCCCGATGGCAGATATTGAGAATAGAGTTGAATGTTGGTTTTCAACATAATCCTTTTCCAAATCCTTTTCCCCCATGGCACAATAAGCTTTTGCCAGAAGTTCCTGCTAGAAGCAACACCGACCACCAACCAAAATAAACATGCATGCCCAGCCATGTGCACATCTTTATAAAATGAATGTTCATCCAACAGTTATTTCATTTATATGATCAGGTTTATTTATGTACCATACAATGAATCTGAGAAGATTGGGACATTGCTAATAGGGCTTATTTTCAGACAGCACAGTAGATCAAACTCCCCCTCAAACAGATGATCAGGGTTAACAGGTTTTTCGGGTTCCTAATATTGATGACCTATGCTTAAAATAGGTAATCAATATCCCCACCAATCATCTGTTCCCTTGTGGTTCCGGAACTTTGAATGGAGCCGGATAGACAGCTTACTGCAGCTCAACTTCCATTCATTTGACCGCTTTAGTAACCCAGTTGGCCACTACACTCGGAATGAAGCTGTGCTTCTGGCGGCAGGTGGAAAAATAGTGAATTGTAGTGACGTTGTACTGGTCCATTCCTGACCCAGAATCAGTGTTATGGTTCTAACTCTGGTGTCAATTACAGTTTAAGGGTTCTGACACTGGTGCCATCCTGCAGCATACCCGAAACTGGCAGGTTCGCCTGACATTAAAGGTTTTCTGGGGGTAACAATTATTTATCAACTAATGAGACCAGTTGAAACAACCAAGTGGGAAATTTTAGTGGGAAAATACTAACTATCCCCTGGAAAGGGCATCACTATTGGATGGATGGGGTTCTAACACCTGGCACAGCCAGTGATCATCTGTTTAACCTGTTTGTGACCGCCAATACACATTTAAAAAAAATACACCTTTTACATTGAAAAAATGCTTTTCAATGGAAAAAGTTACAAAGATAAAAACCTCTCATATTTAACGACCTGCACTTTACATTTATCACATCATTTATCACACATGGTGAATGCCAAATAAAAAAAATGCCAGAGGTACTGTTTCTGTTATTTGCCACCAAAAAATGGAATAAAAAGTGTTCAAAAATGTAAACTACAAGTTGTTCCAATAAAAATTACAGCCTCACAGAGCTCTTTACAATGAAAAAAACAACAATTATGGGATGCGTCGATGCAAAAACATTATTTTTTTTTTACAAAAAGAGGATTTAGTTAGTTAGTTAGTTTTGTGGCATAAAAAAGTTGCAAGTCATGGCAACTGCAACATTTTTTGCGACATTTGGATAAATTTGCGACATCTCGCAAGTTAGATTAGATCTGGATTATGGCTCATTTACTATGTGCAACCTTTGCAAAAGTTGCAAAATGGTTACAACCTAAGCGAGGCAACCACGTGTTGTACTTTTACACCAAAAGGTGTGACCCACATTGCACTCACACAAAGCCAGTCCTAAATCTGACAGAAAAACAACCTGACACATGAAAAATGTATTGCTATAATTGTACTGACCCAGAGAATATATTATGTATGGCGCAAAATTTATAATGTAAAAACTCAGTGGTAGTATTGCAATTTTTTCCCATCTCCCTAGAAAAAGTTTAAAAGTTAATCAGTAAGTTATGTGTACCCCGAAATGGTGCCATTAAAAACTGCAACTTTCCTCTTAGGTATGTGGATGAGAGGTTTGGTAAACAAAGTAAAGACAATATGATTAGGTAAAACAGGTATGAAAGTGTATAAAGACGATGAAATGGGAAGAAGATGGGAGTCTCTGCACCATTAAAACTTTAAAGGGGTTATCCAAAGTCTAAAGCATGCCCCCCGGGCCCCTCATAAAGATTATACTTACCTCACTCCCCGGCACCTGCGTTGCTCCTGATCCCCGCTGCATTGGTTCTGATCCCTGCATGGCCGCTGCTGCATTTCTTTAGCATCGCAGGTGACGCTAAGGAGGCCCATGAGGGGCCCGGGGATTGGGGGATATGTTTTAGACTTTGGATAACCCCTTTAAGCAGGCACCATAAAAGAGGAATTGAAAAAAAATGGTAATGTAGACAAGATTCTATCTTAAAAGTAAATGATCCTAGATATGCTTTGTACCCTAAACGGAGAGTAAGGTGAAGAAGGCATTACCCTCTAAGTATTTAGAGCTGTATTCTACATATATACTTCCCTAATACAGAAAGCAAGCAGATAGGGAAACATGCATGTACTGGTATAGGAAACATGCCACACCCAATAAAACATGGAAATGTATTAATCCTCTGAAACGTGCAGTAACTTTGAATTACGGTGCATTACATTACACCAAAAGACAGTATCTGAATCCATATAAGGCTCTCTGCATGTTTATATGAGCAGCCATTAGTTGCTGTTGATGGTTCTCATTTTGTAGTCCGCTGTTCCAGTTTCAGTTGGACTGCACAATATATTAAACAAAAACAGAAGCTGGCAAGCCTAGCTCTAAGACAAGCCAAATGGAACACTTAACACAAGTTAACTCAGCACTGCTTCGGGGCCATTCACTGAACTGAATGTTATGTAAAACTGAAAAGCATAAATAGTTCAGAATGATGAAGTATGTGACAGGACGATTGTGCCATGATCCAGACACATGCACAGTACATCACATTCATTGTATGTGTAATCAACATTTTTAATCACATATTAATACATATATGCCAATATTCTATGTATTTTTTTTTCCAAAAAATGGGCAGATTGTTTTCTGTATATAATTTTTAGGAGTCACTCCATGTATTCGACTTCCTGTATTGGCTCTTTAACTTCCTCTTTGTTTGGACGGCAGACAGTCATTTTTAAATTTTTCATTCAGACTGTTCACCCTGACCAGAGAGACTCCGTTAGAGTTTTACACAATACACTAATCAATGCAATGCTCTTCTGTAGGCATTTTTATCTAGGACTATCAAAAGAACACTAGAACTACTATTATTATTTGGATTACCCTTTAGATAACACCTTCCCCACACAGCAGCAGTAAACTGATAATGGATTACCTATCCATATCGGAGGTATTTTCATTTGTGCTGACTTCTACAGGAGGACAATATTTTGTGCTATATACTACTTCTGAAAAGAAAATTAGACACAAATTCTAAAAAAATGTCTTTAATGAATATTGAGTCTGAATATGATGGAAGTGTCCCTTTAAGTCAATATAAGGCCGTTTGAACTTGTGCTTTTTATACTGTGATCCCCATAAAAGTGACTTATTCCCAGTGACAAAGAGGCTGACTATTTAAAAGATCATTTCCACTATAAATTAAGAAATCACCAGAGAGAGAATACGTTCCTCCTCTGCACATTGCTACAAATTCCATTTAGACATGCTTAAATTTGGCCATAGACATGGGATTTTTGTCAGTGTTTCCTGTTTGATGTCTACAAGGACAGCCTACATTTTCTGAAATGTTTCCTGATCCAACCCGTATCAACCTGATTCACTTTACTATTTTCCCTGAGACAAATGACACCTTAACCTGGCCATATACATTGGATTAATGTTGGTTGAACCCAATGATTTTGGCAAAAAAAGCTGACCATCTAAAGTGTATGTCAGAACGCAAAGAAAGAGTGATCGAGCTCTTGGGACGCAACATGCCCAATCCTTTTGTTTTCAGGGCAGATAGGTAGTGCCAGAGGTATTTGGCAGTACTCCGAACTGTTTAATACTTTCATTCACATCCAGGCTTGCAGACTCTATTCATTCCAATATGGGGTAGAGTAGGAGGAGACTTGAATTACTATACTTCCAACCTGCTGAAAATGTGAGACTACAGTATAGTGTAAAAAGAAAAATAACTAAAAAAACTTGCTGCAGTTTCACTATGACAGACAATACAGATCTAACAGCTGAACTTTGAAAGAAAAGATGTTGCAAAATTACTGTATGTGTGGATTTTAGAGTACTGCAAAGTTTTTCTTTTGCAGTGGAGGTAGAGTTTAAAGGCTAGCTACACCTTTGGGGGCAATTTTTTATGACTGCATTTTACTCATTGTGGGCCTAAAATCATTTTTCAATGGAACTTTATTAAAAATATTCAGCAGCTTTGTTATAAAGGGTTAACTTCTGCCTAGATGTGAGAATCGTACTTTCACTTTGTGCTCGTCATCTAATAACCCTAATCTGTAAATTACAAATAGCTCAAAAACACTTATTTAACCAACATTATTATCAGTAACATAAGAATTGAACTATATAATTATAAGGCAAGCCATCAGAGATAAAGAACCGTCAGCTGAGCTACCTGACAGAACACAGTAAAAACACAGAGCATGCTACTACACGGAAAGGAGCTTAACATTTTTAATAAAGCCCAATTTAAAAAAATATTTTTTGCTCTAAATGAGTATAATGCAATCATGAAAAAATTTACCCCAAAAATGTCCAAAGTCTTTAAGATAACTGGTTATATTTATTGGCAGTCTTGATAATTACAATTTTTAATTAGTACATTATGTCAAACTACCAAACCACTGATGTTCCATCACAAAAAACAGCTTTACTAAATCTGCATTTGCTAATATAAGTGTTGTACAGTTCTGAATGCAACAGCAGTCCTAGACCAACATATGCACACTTGGAGCATGGGTAAACTCTCAGTGACACATGAACAAGCTGTCACTGTCAGGGTACTGTATGATATGATGGAGATTATTTGTGTGCATAAGTCTGTGCACTTGTGCCTAGGGACCTCGATGACAGCCAATATAGCCCACTTGGATTGTCATCCAGTTTTTCAGACTTAACTGATAACTGTCATTTCTGGCGACTTTTCAGGATAAGCTGCTATGTGTGTAAGAGAAATCAAGAATAAAGGTGGGAACACATATCCCGTGTGAACTTCGGTAGTCTGTTCCGGTAGAGTAACAGATCACTGGGGTTCACTGTATCTGGCATAGCCAGACACTAGAAGAAAGAAAAAAGGGAGGTCATTGTGACCCCTTTCCCGTTTTAATGCAGCGGGTACAGGGGAGGTGCCGATTTTGTATAAATACAGTAATTATGAATTAAATATATATATATATATATATATATATATATATATATATATATATATAAGCATAGGATTAACATTGTAACATTTGTCATTATTATGACATTTGTGTACTTTATTTGGGTTGCAGAGTTCTGTTGTATTCTCTTTTTCTGAATATATATATATATATATATATATATATATAAAAGAAAAAGTGCAAAACAATTAGGAGATAAAAAGTATTAATAAATGCAGTTCTTTTACTTCACGTTACTTACTTCACTAAAGGGGAGATAGATAGAATAAGCTCAAGACACCTAATACCTTACCCCCTCGTGCAGAGTCAGCCATAAATATATTTTCTTCCTGGTCCGCCCATATTCTTTCATAAATACCAGCTTTCGGCCAGTCAAACGATAGTACATGTAGTATATTTTGACTGTCGAAACAGACTACTGGAGTACACAACACATATGTAAACCCAGCCTAACATTATATCTTGCCATTACAGTATATGACTTGTATCCTGAATTTTTTACCAGTTTCCATTAAAATACTTCTTTCACTTCACAGTTTTTTTTGCCTTCTTCTGGATCAACTTGCAGAATAACAGGCTGAACTGGATGGACAGATGTCTTTTTTCAGCCTTATAAACTATGTTACTATGTTACTTAGGGCTGTATAACACCAACAGATTGGGCAGAAATTGGTCAGATAATCTGTTGGTGTAATACAGCTCTTAGGCTAGTTTAGCATATGTACATAGCTGAATATGGGCCTTGCAAAGCCGGATCCACATTAACTACAATGGGCATGACATTTATGCCAGAAAGCAGCCTGATCCCTGTCAGATCCCATTGTAGACTCCTATTGTGAACTCTGACAGTCTATTCCTCTGCTAGGTTAGGAGGAAGGAATAACATCAAATATGTGAAAGCCTCACTAGCCAGCAGCATAGTCTATTTGTCTCCCTGCTTCTGCTGGTCTCCAGCAACCTCTTCTCCTCCTCCTTCTTCCCCTCCCATCTTCATAGACTTTTATGGGTGGCAGATGTAATCGGATCCTTCAGTGAACTGCTAACTCATGTTACTGAAAACTGATTTTAGCAGTGAAGTGAGAATTATGACGGATTTACAGGAACAACCATTCGTACGAACGCTCATTCCTGATAATTAGCCCATTTAAAGGTGCCACCGAAAAAATGCTCGTTCTTCAGGTGAAATGATGTTTAATGCAAACACCTAAACCACTGTTTCTAGGCAACAGATCATGCTATGTACACAGCGATCTTCTGCCCAGAAAGAATAAATATACATTTATTGTTAGATATTGCTCATCCTCATACAGTGGAGGAGATTACTGCATGTAGATGCAGCTCCTACTTCCAAAGACGTGTAGGCAGTTATTGAGAAGGAACAGTGCCTATCCAATAATTGTCTGCCCAGTGTGTAAATGAGCCTTTAGTAAAGCTGGTGAATGGGAGGAGGAACGAGAGAAGAGCCTAGTAATCAATGAAAGACGTACTGTATGTTTTGCTGATAAGATATATTACAAAGTTTCTTAGTTTCACTTGTGCTATTAATTTATGAAAAATAAATATGACGTGACAGTTACTGATTAATTTCCAATCTTAGTTTTGTGATAATAGGGGATCTATCACTGACTAAATATATTCTCTAGAAAATCTAGGATGCAACCACATGCCATATTTATGTTCACCAACCAAGCTTCTAAAAGTAGATATAACTAAGAATTGGATAACTTGTACCATTTAACAACTTGAATGAAGAGGACAATTGGAAGACTGATATTTACTGGACAAGGTTCCCTTTAAGGAACAGGATCTTAGACATCTTACTATTCTTGCCTTGATTACAATGTCATATCTCACTTAACAGTGATATGAGGTTTTTATTTCTGGATGAAGTTTATACATTCCATTCCTGTTTCATGTTTTCATGGAGAACATTTGCATTACATGTTCTTCTGCTTCCCTCAGAATGCTTATGACTAAGTCTACATTCGAGCAGGATGATAATACAACAAACTGTTTAGCCAGACAAGCCTCTTTTACTAGACTTTATCATGATTTATGAATCATGTCTTTGCACTTTGGGCTTACTCACATAAGTGACTATAGAACTGTGTTGACTCAGACAAAGAGAAACCTCCTTTGGTCTGGAAATATCCCTAAATGAATCTGAGTGTGTTTATCCTAAACACTGCATATTTATTTAGCTTTGTGCCTGAGAAGAAAAAAGTGTGCTAACTGAATGCAGTGGCCTCCAGACAGAACATCTTTAGGGAAAGTATATGAACTTAGCTAAAAAGGGGATTAATTGAAAATGGAAGAAAGATCCTCACTATGAGACATATACTTTAGATACTGGAGGATTACAGTTAAGGAGTCACTAAACTTCAAGATGGAACATATTGTATGGATTAGCTGGTCAGAGACATTGCTCTTGCCATCCTGAATAGCATCCCATGCTGATTCATAATGTGATGATAGCTAATGTAAGCCTCCTGTCTTCTTATCCCTGTTTGATGCTTTCATAGAATTTCTTTTCCAACTGAGCATCTGGTTTAAGCCCAGTTGCTCACCAGGATCCCTGTCAATTAACTTATCTACATTGTATTGCAGACTTGAAAGTTCTTGCTCTCAACTTTGTGATATTTTCTAACTATAAGGCACCCACCATGATACACACTTGTCCTGGGATACCAGAGAAGTTTTTTCTTTTCTGTTTGTACTTGTAAATGCTTTTGTTTTGTGTTAGGCATTGATAGTTCCAGTCTTTAATTCAGGGAAGTGATGTGGGCAGATATTATGGGGGGAAATTACAATCGGAGGTGTATTTGAAGCTAGTTTTAATATTGGAGTTGCTATGCTAATTTATGAATGTGGCACATGATTTTTATAAAATTGGAACAAGTAAAATGTTGTGGCACCTATTTCAGAAAAAGTATACCTGGGGGTACTTAGTGGGAGATTGCAACTGGCTGTGATTGTTTTGCAACATTTCAAAAAGTAGCTCTTCATAAATGTGACTTAAAAGTGATCTACTCGCAAAACCTGACCAACTTTACACTTCAAGGCGCTGGTCACCCAAACTAACAATCACATACATGAGGAACCAACAAAAATGATTATGGAAGAAAAACAAAGACATTTATAGCAAACCAGACTTCAAAGCAGGTGAAGTATTGATACTGAGCAGAATTTTTAATTTAATTTTTAATTAGAATTTTTAAGCAATCTTTTAACTTTTGCTAGTATACACTCTTTTATGTTAGTGGCATTCGTAGAAAAAAAAATGTAGGCAAACATCTGAAATCAAGTGGGCACATTTCTACAAAAACTATGCAATTTGAGTCCTTTTTTTTGTTCTTAAATTAACTTAGAGAAAAGGCAAATTAATTTTATATATTATATTATTCATTCTGGCAATATATCACCCAGAATATTTTCTTCATATATACATGTATTTTTGGTTTATTATGAAATATAATAAATACCTTTAATGAAGGTAAAAAGAGCCTGTCTGAGGATGGATGAAAGTAGAAAATGAAGCAAGAACCTCTGAAAACCACTTTTGATGCCTCAAATACACATCTGAACAAGACCGAGCAATACATTACAAAGCACCAACATTTCACTGATGTCTATCTGTAGTAAAGAAAGTCTATGCAATACATTCTGACAGAAATCCAGTTCAGTTTCCCGGAAATTCATAGCATCAATCTTAAGCATCTCGTGTAAAGATACACAGAAGTCTTACAGATGCTTAGTACCAGAAACTACAGATGTTCTTGAGGTGACATTGAAAGATAGTGGTGGACTATGCTGACATGTACACAGCTTAATGTATTGACAGCCACTGACGCATCGCAACTAGTCCAAATGACTTGTTATGGAAATTCTTCAAAACCAAAACATCATAAAACTAATATACCATAACCAATCCACATTTTATTTTTAGGTCCATAATTATGAATTAAATGATTACATGTTATATATCATATATAGCAGATACAGTAGATCCCTTTCTGAAACAGAGCTCAAAATTCTCCTGTATAAGCATAGTGAAGTGATAAAGTTCTGGCTCCCTGCAGCAAACACAAGAAGGAGTTACAGGAGTTGCATACAGCTTTATACAATTACAACTGAAAATAAATGAACTCCCCCTAATGTAAGTTGCAGGAGTTTTTTTCATTTGAAAGGGTTTTCCGAGATTTATGAACTCATGACCTATTCTAGAGATAGGTCATCAGTATCTGATCGGTGGGGGTCTGACACCCGGAACTAGAGATGAGCGAATCGAAGCTGACGAAGTGGAATTCGATCCAAATTTCAGTAAAAATTCAATTTGCAATGAATCAGAATTTCCTCGTGGTAAGGAATCACATTTTTTTCTTAAAATTGCCACTGCGCGTGTGTGGACATGGAGAAAGGAACTCTGGGAAGGCGGGGTCACTCATAATGCCATGCATGTAGCCAATCAGCAGCCAGCACTGTTATGTCACAGCCCTATAAATAGCGGCAGCCATCGTAGATCCTGCCATTTACCAGTCTGCAGGCACTAGGGACAGTGTTAAAAAAAATGATATTTGTGCTAAAAAAACGATTTAGAAAGTGCAGGGAAAGATTATTCAAGGTGTAGGTAAAGGATAGGGAGGAAGCATTCCACAGCATTTATGTTAAAAGGGTTCAGTAGAGAAGGTTACAGCTTGGGTAATAGGAACAATCCCATTATACCTTGCAGCACTGACTGGGGATCTAAATTGCCATTATACAGCTCTGTAATTCCAGCAAACCGTTCTTGTTATTAGGGTGCAAGTGATGATTGATACATGCATTAACAGGGTTTATTACAAGGCAGTATTTCTACATTTAATTTGCCCTTGTGCAGTGCAGTTATCTGATGTGAAGCCTTTTGTGGGGTGTATTAGCGGAAAAAGAAAAAATATATTTGCCGCTCAGCGGAGCAGTTATCTGTTGTGAAGCCTTTTCTGGGGTGTTTTAGCGGAAAAAGAAAAAATATATTTGCCGCTCAGCAGTGCAGTTATCTGTTGTGAAGCCTTTTCTGGGGTGTTTTAGTGGAAAAAGAAAAAATATATTTGCCGCTCAGCGGTACAGTTATCTGTTGTGAAGCCTTTTCTGGGGGGTTTTCATTTCCTTTTTATTTATTTTCGGATCTAACAGTATGTCAGACAGAAAAGTGCCAGGCCCTGCACAGTGGAGTTGCATAGGGTTAAATGTTTCTGGTGCAGGCAGAGTATTGGGGCGTGACAGCAGGGGTCACAGTGAGAGGCCTGAGCTCCCGGTGTCATCTAGTGGTCGTGTCTTGACCAGGAACCCAGCGGTTCTTGAATGGTTGACTCAGTCACCACTTCGTCCCAAGTGACATCAGACACCCCCAGCCAAGAGTTGGTGGGTTCTTCTGACACGACGATTAGCTGGCATGGCTTGGGAGTAGTCCCTGTGCACCGACCTGTCTCGAACCTTCCTCTGTCATTTTCAGTTCCCTCAGCGCGAGAAGTATTATATTCCCTTGGCTCGGCTCCACTTTTAAGCGAGGTCGAGCTACTACAGGACAGTCAGCAGCTACTGCCCAGCCAAGATCTGGAGGAGACATCCGCCGCTTCCTTCTCTAGGCAGGCAAGTAGTTATGAGGAGAGTGGCGTGGTAGCTGGGTAAGGAGCGGTCAGGCTCCTGACCCAGAGATAGTGGAAGAGGACATTAGTGATGTGCAGACAGTACTCGATGATGATGATGTAACTGATTGCACTTGGGAGCCAGATGACGAAGAGGCTTCATCATCATCGGGGGAAGAGGGTGGCAGCTTGCCCGTGAATCAGTGGTGGCGCCAGCAAGTTGCTAGCGTGGCCGGGAGTCAGCAGGGTGGCAGCAGTGGGAGTCCGAGAGCCAAATGTGCCTTGGGTAGACCACCCGCTTTGCAGGAGCCTACCTGCCCGGGAAGTAGCGGTGCACGGGTTGACCGAGGCAGTGGCGGTAGTAGTCAGTCAGTGCATAGTGTTGGGGGTAAAATAACCTACACTGCGGTGTGGCAGTTTTTTGTTAAGCCGCCGGAGAAGGTGAAGATAGCCATATGTAGAATCTTTGGGCAGAATGTAAAGCATTGTCAGGGTGCCATTATTGGCATCATGGCCCTACTTTAACATATGCAGCGTAACCATAATTTGGCCTGGGAGAACCGTGGCTCCGATCTGGTGGTCCAGCCTGCCACAGCAACTGCGGAATCATCAAGTGGTACCTGGTTTCAGGCAGTCAAGGCTCCACCACCTCACCCGAAGGGAGCTGTCTGTCCTTCCCATCATCTGCTGGTCCTGATGCTCCTGCTCCTCCTCCTCCTCGTCAGTCATTCCGTCAGCAATCGATCACCGAAGCGATTGCCAAGAGACAACAGTATGTGTGCACGCATCCAATGGCTCAGAAGTTGAATGTGCTCCTGTCCAAGTTGCTGGTGCTGCAGTCCCTCCCTTTCCAACTGCACCTTTCAGAGAACTGATGGCTCATGCCGAGCCGAGGTGGAGAGTCCCAAGCCATCATTTCTTCCTGTCTTTGCCAAAAAGGCAGTACCAGCCCTGCACACATATGTAAAACAGTAGGTGGGCCAGTCCTTGAGCCTGTCGGTGTCTGCCAAGGTGCACGGCAGTGCCGACGTGTGGAGCTGTAACTATGGTCAGGGACAATATATGTCCTTTATGGCTCACTGGGTAATTGTGGTTCCTGCACAGCCACACCAGCAACTTGGCCAGGTGATGCCGCTTCCGCCTCCACGTTCTCACGCCGTTGGTCCTGCGACAATTTCTGCCTCTGCCTCCTCATCCTCCACGTTTCCTCAGCCTCCACTGCATGGAGAATTCACAGAGGCCCTCCAGCATACCACATGTGCAGGGCATGGCAGTGTCACGCTGTTCTGCACCTCGTTTGCCTGGGCAAACGGAGTCACACAGGGGAGGAACTGCTCCGTGTGCTTCATGAAGAAATCGAATCCTGGCTTTCTCCGAGACAACTCAAAATCAGAACCATGGTGACCGACAACGGGAAGAACATGGTGTCAGTGCTGCGTCAAGGAGGGCTGAGCCATGCACTCTGCATGGCACATGTGTTTAATCTGGTTGTCAATCGGTTCCTGACGTCTTCCACCCATCTGCAAGACATCCTAAAAATAGGCAGGAAAGTTTGCATGCACTTCAGCCACTCGTACACCGCAAAGAACACCCTCCTTGAGCTGCAGCGGCGGAACGGCATCCCCCAACATAGGCTGATATGCGACGTTTCCACCTGTTGGAATTCCACCCTCCATATGTTGGACCGACTATACGAACAGAGAAAGGCCATAAACGATTTCTTGATGATCCAAGCAGACAGGAGTACTCACCTGATGTCAGCCAGTGACAGCTCATGCGTTATACCTGCCATTTGCTCAGGCCCTTTTAGGAGGCCACGCTATCTGTCAGTCACCCGGACTACTGTATGAACGACGTCATTCCACTGCTTCATGTCCTGGAACATATGCTGGTAAATCTGGCTGGTCAGGGGACTGGAGACGTGGCACCTACTAGATCTCACGGACACATGATCCCTGTGGGGGCTGAACTGGAGGAGAAGGACATTGGAGCACCAGCAATGTGTAGCAAAATGGGTGGCTTTGACACACAGGTGACATGAGAGGAGGAGCAGGAGCAGGCAGAGGAGCAAGAGGGAGATGAGAAAGACAAGGCAGATGACCCAGGCACACCGTGGCAGTATGCAGTGGAGATAGAGGCAAGGAGTCCCTCAGAGTCACTTGCACAAATGGCCCGATGCATGCTCACTTGCTTGCATAGTGACAGTCGAATTGTCACCATTCGGCAGAGAAATGACTACTGGCTCTCCACCATGTTGGACCCTTGCTACCAGTCCACCTGCTGAGAGGAAGGACAAACTGACCTACTATAGTGACATGCTATGTAGTCAGTTGGCCGTTGCTTATCTGCGCCATCGTCCATCATCTCGCAGGTCTGACCGTGGGCCCTCTGCACTTACGTTGAACTGCCATGGCTGCTGGGGAGGGGTGGGGTGGCAGGAGCAGTACCAGCTCCATCAACAGCAGCCTGAGTCTATAGTCGCTGATTAGTAGCTTTCTTCCCCCACCTAGTGAAGAAACTACTCACCAGCAGCTAGACTTAGAGCAGAACCAGAACCAGCAGGTGGTGGCATACTTGGAGTGCACCCTGCCACCCCAAGTTGAAGATCCGCTAGATTACTGGATAGCCAAAATGGATTTGTGGCCTCAACTGGCTGAGTTTGCCCTAGAAAAGCTGTCCTGCCCAGCCAGTAGTGTGGCATCAGAATGGGTGTTTAGTGTGGCTGTGGCCATAGTTACCCCAAGCGTCCACCCAAAATGTGGAGAGACTGACCTTTGTCAAGATGAATCAAGTGTGGATAAGACAGGATTTCCCCCCACCAATGCCTGATGCATCAGACTAGATCATCCATTGCACCACACCAGAGATCCCCGGACTAAAAGTACTGCATGTCCGAATTTTTAGTCCAGCGATCACTGCTGTGCTGCGCCGTAGCTCCACCCTCCGCCCCTATTATAGTCAATGGGGACGGAGCTGCAGCATGGCAGCACACGGGTATTTGCGGCATGGTGGTTCCGGCGGGCTGTTCACCCGCCGGAACAGCCTGCCGGATAGCCGTGCCGCAAGTGTGAAAGTACCCTAACTTAGTCCTATCAAGTTTATTTTATTATATACAAATCCCCACTTATTCTGTTTAGTATTCTTACTGCTGCAAAAAACAAGTACACCATTAAGAATACTGCTGATATCTAGTGGAGCTGACCGTTTGATAATATGTAATAGTCTAATGTATAATATTACACAGTCAGGAAAACATCACTGGTTATTTTTGTTTGTATTATTAGGGTATTTTTGTGGCACATAGCCTGACTGTTGTGTAGAAGTGTAACCTTAAAATCAATCCCAAAACTGTAACAGTGCCCCCTACTTGCTATGTGTCATTTATAATATTGATGCAGTGAAGTGACTTGTCTTACTTTGCATGAGAGGATAATTCAGAGCAGTGTTCTCTAAAATATCCAGCATGGCTAGACCTGTCGTGGCGAGCATACTTACCTGATCCCTGCCATTGGGTTCTAGCTACATTGCTTCTCCTCTGGGACCGAAGGTCCCGAGCGATGGAGCCAGAACCCAGTGGTGGTCAGGGATCAGGTAAGCTATGGTCCAGGTCTGAAAAAAGAATAAGCAAGTGTGAACAACCCCTTTATTAAATTTTCATCAAAATCTTCCAGACCAAACTAAAACAGTAACATTGAATAGACAACTATTATTATTTTTATTTTCATTTATTTTACGTAATAATTAACGATCTCTATTTAGTCCTCTGATTTGTTCTAGTGAGAATTTAGAACAAAAAATGCAAGTGATGCATTTTTGGAAGTCAAACTCAAAGAATGTTACTATAGTCGATAGAATTTTATATAAAATGTCCTTCAGTTGCTATGGAGCCCTGGCAGCTAAGAGACTCATCTCCACAAGAAGTACGGTGGATGATAGAGGGGGTGAGAGAAAATAGGGCAATGGGAAACTGAATACAGTTCTCAGAGTCCAAGGAAATACTCAGGAGAATGAAACAGAATATTTTATGTATAAGCTTTTCATGTACTTAATGAGGTTTCCTGGGACTTGGAGGAGTTTTTTGGTCTTTAGAAACAGATGTCCTATACTTGGAATAGGTCATCAATATCAGATTGGTGGGGACCCGTGACACCTGCACTGTCGAGCTGTTACCTGCAACTGCAGTTCCAGAAAGTAAACAGCGCAAAAAGTAAGAACACCACATCTCTCTACTCTGTGTGGTGGATATTTTCTGCACTTAAATAGGAGCTGAGCTGCAGTACTTCTGCGCAGCCACTACACAGTAGATGGATCCTTCAGCGTCCGGCACTGTTCACTGCATTGTTTCCAGTGCTGTTGGCTGGTAAAAAACAGCTGATTGGTAGAGGTGCCAGGTGTTGGATCCCCACCAATCTGCCATTCAAATCATAACCTATCCTAAGGATAGGCCATCGATATTTAAAGAGTGAAAACCCCTTTAAATATTGATTATCTATACTCACAATAGGTCTATATATAACAGATTGATGAAGGTCCAACCTGCAGCACCTCTATCAATCAGCTGTTTAAACTATTCACAACTATTGGGCAGGCACTGCAACCTCTTCTCTCGTCTGTGATGTTACATTCATCAATTGTATGGTTTTTGTGCAGTTCAGTACCATTCAAGTGCGATCCAACACCAATCACAGTCACCATACAATGTACGGCGGCACCTTCAAGCAGCTAACTAAAATCAGACCTCCATTTATGTGACTTTGATGACCTATCCTGAGGATAGATCATCAATATTTAAGTCCCAGAAAAAACTTTTGATGGAGCTCAAGGCAGAAGAGGGCCAATTTAGAGTTTTTCTGTGAGGTCTTATGGTTACTTATTACACCCCTTTATTTGCAGATATCAACAACAAATCTACATGACAATACTTAACCATGTCTCCAGGAGCTGCTCTCTACTAACTACTGACTGCCAGCACTTGCTTAGAGCCACCTCTTGTTTTCTCCTTAACCTCCAGCTAGAGACTGCTATAAAAATGTTGAAATGGTGAAAGGCATCCAATGCAAGTGTATGGTGAAAGCATTATACCAGTATTGTATTTTCCTAATACTCAGTGAAGTGTAGCATTGCATGGTGATACTACAATATGTGTTTTCTGTAGTTTGAAACTTGTTGTCTTGTATATTTGGACTTTTGTAAACCTTATTTCTTGATGTATATAAAGTTAAAAATTTTTTAAATATTATTGTACTCCATTATACTAAGCAGATTTTACCGTCTAGACTGTAGACAGCAGCAAAGTGATTTATAGAATGAACACAATGGGGGACATTTATCAATAATGGCATAATTTGCATAAAAAATACTAATATTACAAATCAAAAGTGGTGATTTGTTTCACCTGTCTACCACCATAAATCAAAAGGCACACGCCGCTTGTAAAATGTGACTTTTTAAAATATCAACTTGATTATCCACTTATTTCTCTTCATTTGCATTTAACATTTTAACACCAATAGCTCTAAAATTAGACTTTTTAAACTGAAATGCGCCATTTCAGCCACCGCTGTCCAGACCACACTTGTGACTATTTAAACATATTTGCTACTTTTGAAGCATATTTGTGACATGTCCAGTGGTAAATTGCGACTTTTGTCTTACTTAGGATGTTTTTGCTATTGTTTTTTTTTTTTTTTGTGATAAGGTTGTTTCTTTCCATAAATGCAACTTTTTGACAAAAAGTTGCATCTTTCTGCCATAAATGTGACTTTTTACACAGAACACCACCACATAAGCTGGCTTAATTCTTTGCAACAATTTGAGCCATTTCTGCAGATGAGAGGACGATAAATGAGGCGTAATATGCGCCAATTTTATAGCCCCACCCACCTTGACATTTATATCTCATTTCTGGCGTGATGCATTCTTTATTGTGAAAATTGTGGAGAAAACAGTTCATATATTTGGTGCAAATTCAAACGCCCTTCTTTTTGGCACATTTTACGCCATAATTCTGGAGCAACATACTTAATAAATGTCCCCCAATATGTAAACAGTAAACTCATACTCATATTGCTCTAGGTATCATGTTTGTCAAAAACTACAGTACATGAAATAAATTCAAGTCCTGTCCCCATTCACATTACAGTGACATTTTGTCCAATCTATTAGGATATGTTTGGTATGACACAATGCATTCATACACTACTGTGGCAAAAAATTATACAGCTCCTCTTAATAACTATAGCACAGCTCTTACCGATCAGTGCCCGATTCCATTGGTGTTAATGGAGGTAGCTGGGATGGAGCATTATGTGGACTGGACTGCATGTTACTTCCTGGAGAAGGATGACTAGAAGACAGGGGCTGCGACTGAGGAACACTTCCAGCAGCTGTTCCACTTCGACTTGACTGAGTACTGGAGAACAGAGTAACTACAAAACAGGAGCAAATATTGCATTTAGGCAACTGTATATAATAAAAGCTAAAGCTCTGCAATAATAATGAACATAGAGAAAAGCAAGTAAGTTTGTGTCATGTGAACATACCAGAAACCTAACATCTTAAATTATGTAATACATGAAAATTGCAGGCAATACAACGGTCAGATTCCTTCACTACTGTGATCACACTATGCAAACAATGCAGGAATCGCTCTTTACACTGCTGATAATGTACAGTCATAATATCACTTTCCTGTAGATCTAATACTGGAAAGAGTAGTCCATTGATGGTTCCAACTGGATTCACAGTAACATTAAATGTGCCATCAGATTGTACAGGTGTATGTAAAAAAAAGTTTGAATATCATAAAAAAGTTAATTCCTTTCAGTAATTAATTCAAAAAGTGAAACTCATAGATAAATTCATTACACACAGAATGATCTATTTCATGCGATTATTTCTTTCAATGTTGATTATGGAAAACCCAAAAGTTAGTATCTTAGAAAATTAGACTATTATACAAGACCAATTAAAAATGATGTTTAATATAGAAAGTTTGGCCTACTAAAAAATATGTATAGTATATGCACTCAATACTTGGGGCTCCTTTTGCATGAATTACTGCATCAATGCAGCATGGCATGGAGGCCATCAGCCTGTGGCACTGCTGAGCAGTTATAGAAGCCCAGGTTGCTTTTACAGTGGTCTCCAGATTGTCTGCATTGTTGGGTCTAGTGTCTATCATCTTTCTCCTGACAATATCCTACAGATTCTTTATGGGGTTTTGGTCAAGCGAGTTTGCTGGCCAATCAAGCACAGTGATGCCATAGTTATTACACCAGGTATTGGTGATTTTGGCAGTTTGAATAGTTGCCAAGTTCTGCTGGATAATGAAATCAGCATCTCCATAAAGCTTGTCAGCAGAGGGAAACATGAAGTGCTCTAAAATTTCCTGGTAGACAGCTGCGCTGACTTTGGACTTCATATAAGACAGTGGACCAACACCAGCAGATACCAAGGCAACCATTACTGGCTGTGGAAACTTTACACTGGACTTCAAGCAACTTGGATTGTGTGCCTCTTCACTCTTCCTCCAGACTATGGGACCTTGATTTCCAAATGAAATGCAATATTTACTTTTATCTGAGAACAGAACTTTGGACCACTGAGCAACAGTCAAGTCCTTTTTCACTTATCCAAGGTAATACACTTCTGAAGTTGCCTCCGAGTAATGACTGGCTTGACACCAGGACTGAGACAGTTGTAGCCCATGCCCTTGATAAGTTAGTGTGTGGTGGCTCTTAAAGCATTAACTCCAGCCACAGTTGACTCCTTGTGAATCTTCCCCAAATTCGTGAATGGCTGTTTCTTGGCAATCCTTTTAAGGCTGTGGTTATACCTGTTGCTTGTGTACCTATTTCTACCACGCTGTGAACAGCCAGCTTTTTTAGCAATTACCTTTTGTGGTGTACCCTCCTTGTGGAGGGTTTCAATGACTGTCTTCTGGACCACTGTCAAGTCAGCAGTCTTCCCCGTGATTGTATAGCCTACTAAACCAGACTGAGAGACCATTTAAAGGCTTAGGAAACCTTTGCAGACGTTCTGTGTTGATTAGCTGATTAGAGTGTCACACCATAAGTCTACAATATTGAACTTTTTCACAACATTCAAATTTTTAGAGATACTGACTTTTGGGGTTTCATTAGCTTTAAGCTATAATTATCAATATTAAAAGAAATAAATGATTGAAACAGATCACTCTGTATGTTATGAATCTATATAATATATGAGTTTCACTTTTTGAACTGAATTACTGAAATAAATAAACTTTTTGGTGATATTCTAATTTATAGAGATACACTTGTATATAACATAAAACCTTCCAATCATGTATGGTACATATTTGTGTCTTGAAATATCCATATTCATCAAATCAGTACTGCTAAATGTAATGCCCTTTATCTTTAACCCCTTCCTGCTACAGCCATTTCCATTTCTTGTTTTATTTTTTACTACCTGCATTTCAAGAGCCATAACTTTTACCAATTTGTTTACAAAACAATATTTTCCCCATATGCTTCTACTTAGGACAAGAAAATTTATAAATAAAAGAAACGTCACCCACAAAAAGGCTATATAAGAACTATGTGTGAAAAAATCTTATAGGAAATGATTACATACTAGGCAGAAATTCTTTCATACACAAGCCAGGTGATTAGTGGCAAATAACATAAGTTGCTACAGATCAATAAAGGAAAGGGGGCAAACCTCACTGCAATGTGTAGCTGTGTAAATGGGGATCCATAAACTCTGCATAGTGGAATTTTTTAGTGGGTTATTTCTTCTAACATTGACTCGTAGTTATGACTCCATTAATATGCTGGTAATAGGAGAACTATTTTCATATCTGGATGTGTAAAATAATGACAGAAACAAATTTTTCCATAGAGTAATATACATATAGATATAACCCAGGCTTATTTTACTCTTTCTCCAGGGATGAAAACTTTCACATCTGGCTTTGTAGCTTGCTCATCTCTATAGATGTGGCTGAGTCTAACTTGGCACTAAAAGGATCAGGCTCCTTTAGAGTTACGACATCAGTTTTCTTGGGAATTACACTTGGAATGTCCCAGCTTACTTGTGTGTAATAGGGAGTACATTCTCAATAATACAGCTATTCAATTTCCAGGAATTTCTCACAAACATTTATATGTGTAGGTTATGTGTAATGCTATGATCTGTGCCAGCTGTGTAAGTGTTTACAGTAGAATGTATGCTACAGTGGTGCTTGAAAATTTGTGAACTCGGAATTGTCTACATTTCTGCATAAATGTGACCTAAAACTACATCAGATTTTCACACAAGTCCTAAAAGTAGATAAAGATAACTGAATCAAATGATTCATCATTTATTTATTGAGAAAAATAATCTAATATCCCTTGTTGTGGGTGGCAAAAGTATGTGAACCTTTAGCATTTGCAGATAATTTGAAGGTGAAATTAGAGTCAGGTATTTTAAATCAATAGGCAATCAGGTGTGATTGGGCGATCTGTTTTATTTAAAGAACAGGGATCTATCAGAATCTGATCTTCACAGCACATGTTTGTGGAAGTGTACTCTGACAAAGGAGTATTCTGAGGATCTCAGAAGAAGAGTTGCTGATGCTAATAAGGCTGTAAAAAGTTACAAAACTCTCTCTAAAGAGTCTGGACTCCACAAATCCACAGTCACACAGATTGTGTACAAATAGAGGAAATTCAAGACCATTATTACCTTCCCCAGGAGTGGTCAACCTACAAAGATCATGCCAAGAGCAAGGTGTATCATAGTCTGCAAGATCCAAATGGAACCTAAAATACCCTCTAATCATCTAAAGACCTTTCTCATATTACCTAATGTTAACGTTCATAAGTCCACCATCAGGAGAATACTGAACAACAATGATGTGTATTGCAGGGTTGCAAGGACAAAGTAAGCTGCTGCTCTTCAAAAACAACATTGATACCAATCTGCAGTTTTCTAAAGCTACTGGGACAATGGAAGACACCAAAATAAGACTGAATCAATAAGACCAAAGTAGAAATTTTCGGTTTAAATGAGAAGTGTTATGTTTCGAGAAAGGAAAACGCTGCATTTCAGTAAAATGCCTCATCCCATCCCACATCTGTGAAACACGGTGGTGGTAGTATCATGGTTAGGGACAGTTTTGATGCACCTGGGCCAGGATGGCTTGCCAATATTGATGGAACAATGAATTCTGAATTATACAAGCAAATTGTGAAGGAGAATGTCAAGTCATTGGTCAAGAGAAGAGAACGTTAGCTATACAGCAAGACAATGACCCTAAGCACACTAGTCATTCTATCAAAGGATGGTTAAAAAAGAATAAATGTAAAATTTTGGAATAGCCAACTGAAATGTTGTGGAAGGACCTGAAGCAAGCAGTTCTTATGAGGAAACCCCCAACATAACAGAGTTGAAGCTGTTTTGTATAAAGAAATATGGGCTAAAATTCCGATGTGCAGGACTAATCAACAAATACAAGAAATGTTTAGTTGCAGTTACAGCTGTACAAAGGGGTCACACCAGATATTGAAAGCAAAGGTTCACATAATTTGGCCACTCACAGACTTGTCATATTGGATCATTTTCATCAATAAGTAAATAACCAAGTCTTTTGACTCATTTGTTTTATTTGGTTTTCTTTACTTTTAGGACTTTTGTGAAAATCTTATGTAGCTTAGGTAAAATTTTTACAGAAATATAGAAAATTCTAAAGGGTTCACATACTTTCAAGCACCACTGTAGATAGATAGATAGATAGATAGATATTAGATAGATATTTAGATAACCATTATGTCCTTCAAATTCACATTGTTATCAGCAAATGAAATACATGCTCTCAACAAACTGAACCGTATTCACAGTAAGATATTAACCTCTTAATTGATAAGTAATAGTCTGTTTTTTACAATTTTTCTGAGCAGGACTTTACTGAGAGTTTCTATACTCTGAAAACTTGCCTGAAAGATACTGCATACTTGGCAGGCCAGTTTGTATTTTTGTTACTTTACAGACATAATCCTGCTGCATTTGTCAATACAGTAGAGCCATGTAGCATGGCTGAGCCTGACATTTTACAGTCCATGAAGACAACTCATTAATTTGGTATCTGTGGTTTTCCATGTGGTTATCTCAGCGAATTATTGCAATATCCAAAAGTAACAGTTTAATGACAAATTCAGCTCTACTATATTTCTATAAATCTATGAGTATCCAGTCTCTTACTTATATCCAACCATATGTACAAGCCACAAAGCAAAACTGTAACCACAAATTCCCAATGACTGCAAGAAGGTGGGTTTAAAATGTCTATTGATCATAACTGCAGAGTAAACGATGACTCTATTGTAGCCATTCATATTAATTGTGAAATAAATATGAATATGACTACTTATTTAAGGCTAATAATTCTGCCACCCATAACCAAAGCAAGTGTGGTGTATTAGAGGATACTTCACTGACCATTATACTTTCCAATTATAATAAAACCCTGGAGATTAAACCATTCTTTAAATTATTCCCAATGCAGTCATTATAAAGGAATCTGTAGCAGCCCTAGAAGGCAGCAGGGATAAGCATTCTGTAGATTACAAGAGCTGTACTTAGACCCCGTTAAGCTCCTCAACCGCAGGTTAATTGGCTGCTCTAATTGCTTCTTCATTGTCTTCTTCTTTTAAATTGATAATGTTACAAATTACGTTTAACAGATGTTTCCAATTTCTGAAAAATCTAAGATACAATAGTAAAATATTTCTCTGTAGATCAAACAGCTTTACCATTCTCACTTTAAGTGCTACCACATTGGAAAGCTCTGAAACATAATATAAAGCAGAGTAAAACAAGAGAAGATTACACACGGCTCAGTAGCCCTCTTCTACCACCTCTTGATCTAAGTAGTATGAAGCGAGGGATTTCCACATTGACAAGCAACATTCATTCGTGAACATATAGTGACGTTAATCTAAAACTTCTGACTGAATACAGAATAATGTACTGTAGAATCACTTACACATGACAGAAACCAAAGAATCAAAACTAAAGCACACCACAAGAAATCACAAAAAAATAATAAATATTGAACCACTGAAGCAATGGTAATTTATGAAAGGGGTTCTATTACTTTTCATATGTGGCTCTGACAGAACAATGCCTGTAATATACCGTATGTTATTCAATTCCTAAGCACAGATCTAGTGAATGGCAGCTGTAGGAGGTCAGTGTTGGGTACATTTGTAGATCTTTATAGCAGCTTTATAATACATATAGTACATTTGATTTTTTGCTATATGCATAAGAAATGCACATAAAAAACAAATATGTGTATCCTAAAAGGCTCGGACCTATATGTGGTGCTGATCGGCAGCTATACACCACAGGCCACACAACCCCAGTAGCAATGGCATCAGGCATATTGGCATGATGAAGGATAGAGTGAATCGAAGTTGATGAAGTAGAATTCGATCTGAATTTCAGGAAAAATTCAATTTGCACCAAATCCGAATTTCCTCACACTTCGAGTTTTTTCCTAAAATGGCTGCTGCATGTGTGAGGACATGTGGCAAGGAACTCTGGGAAGGCGGGATCACCCATAATGCCATGCATGCAGCCAATCAGCAGCCAGCCTGCCCTGTGATGTCACAGCCCTATAAATATGGTGGCCATCTTGGATTTTGCCATTTTCCAGTGTACTTTGTGCAGGGAGAGATGTCAGCAGGCGCTAGGGACAGTGCTAGAAAAAAATTCAGGGTCAAGTGTACGGAAAGATTTTTCAAGGTGTAAGGAAAGGATAGAGAAGAATCATTCCGAAGAATTTATCTCAAACAGGGTTCAGTAGGGGAGGTTACAGCTTGGGTAATAGGAACAATCCTATTAGACCTTGCTGCACTGACTGGGCACCCAAATTGCCATTTTACTGCTCTGTAATTCCAACAAACCCGTCTTGTTATTGGGGTGCAAGTGCTGTTTGATACAGCAATTAAGGGTTTATTACAAGGAAATATTTTTACGTCTTATTTACCCTTGTGCGGTGCAGTTATATGTTCTAAAGACCTTTTTGTGGTGCATTAGTGGCAAAAGTAAAATATGTTTGCCATTCAGCAGTGCAGTTATATGTTCTAAAGCCCTTTTTGTCGTGTATTAGTGGCAAAAGTAAAATATAGTTGCCGTTCAGCGGTGCAGTTATATGTTCTAAAGCCTTTTGTGGCATGTATTAGTGGCAAAATAAAAATATATTTGCTGTTTAGTGGTGCAGTTATATGTTCTAAAGCCTTTTGTAGCGTGTATAAATGATAAAAGAAAAATATATTTGCCGTTCAGCAGTGCAGTTATATGCTCTAAAGGCTTTTGTGGCGTGTTTTAGTGGCAAAAGAAAAATATATTTGCCATTGAGCGGTGCAGTTATATGTTCTAAAGCCTTTTGTGGCGTGTATTAGTGGCAAAAGAAAAATATATTCACGTTCAGTGGTGCAGTTATATGTTCTAAAGCCTTTTGTGGCGTGTTTTAGTGGCAAAAGAAAAATATATTTCCCATTCAGCTGTGCAGTTATATGTTCTAAAGCCTTTTGTGGCATGTATTAGTGGTAAAAGAAAAATATAATTGTTGTTCAGTGGTGCAGTTATATGTTCTAAAGCTTTTTGTGGCATGTATAAGTGGAAAAAGAAAAATATATTCGCCGTTCAGCGGTGCAGTTATATGTTCTAAATCCTTTTGTGGTGTGTATTAGTGGCAAAAGAAAAATATATTCACGTTCAGTGGTGCAGTTATATGTTCTAAAGCCTTTTGTGGCGTGTATTAGTGGCAAAAGAAAAATATATTCACATTCAGTGGTGCAGTTACATGTTCTAAAGCCTTTTGTGGCGTGTTTTAGTGGCAAAAGAAAAATATATTTTTCATTCAGCTGTGCAGTTATATGTTCTAAAGTCTTTTGTGGCATGTATTAGTGGTAAAAGAAAAATATATTTGTTGTTCAGTGGTGCAGTTATATGTTCTAAAGTCTTTTGTGGCATGTATTAGTGGAAAAAGAAAAATATATTTGCCGTTCAGCGTTGCAGTTATATGTTCTAAAGCCTTTTGTGGTGTGTATTAGTGGCAAAAGAAAAATATATTCGCCATTCAGCGGTGCAGTTATATGTTCTAAAGCCTTTTGTGGCGTGTTTTAATGGCAAAAGAAAAATATACTTGGCATTCAGCGGTGCAGTAATATATTCTAAAGCCTTTTGTGGCGTGTATTAGTGGTAAAATAAAAATATATTTGCCGCTCAGCGGTGCAGTTAAATGTTTTAAAGCTTTTTGTAGCGTGTATTAGTGGCAAAAGAAAAATATATTTGCCGTTTAGCGGTGCAGTTATATGTTCTAAAGCCCTTTTTGTCGTGCATTAGTGGTAAAAGTAAAATATATTTGCCGTTCAGCGGTGCAGTTATATGTTCTAAATCTAAATCCCTTTTTTGTGTGTATTAGTGGGAAAAAAAAGGGCTTATTAGTCATTGTGTGGTGAAGTGAGAAATTTACAGACTTTTTTAGGGTGTTTTAATTTCCTTATTATTTATTTATTTGATCTAACAGTATGTCAGACAGAGGAGTGCCAGGCCCTGTACAGGGGAGTGGCAGAGGCCTAAATGTTTCTGGCGCAGGCAGAGTTCGCAGCAGCATAAGGGGCCGTGGCAGCAGAGGTCAGTTTGAGAGGCCTGAGCTCCCAGTGTCAGCTAGTGGTCGTGCCTTGACCAGCAACCCAGCGGTTCTTGAATGGTTGATTCGATCTTCGGCTTCATCGCAAGTGACATCAGACACCCCCAGCCAAGAGTCGGTGGGTTCGTCAGACATAACCCTTAGTTGGCATGGTCCGGGAGCAGGCCCTGTGCCCTCACCTGTCCTCAACCTGCCTCTGTTCTTTTCTGTTCTCTCAGCGAGAGAAGTATTGTATACTGTGGACTCAGCTCCACTATACAGTGAGGACGTGCTACTAGACAGTCAGCAGCTACTGGCAAGCCACGATGTGGAGGAGACATCCGCCCCTTCCTCCACTAGGCAGGCAAGTAGTGTTGAGGAGAGTGGCGTGGGAGCTGGTGTTGCGAGCGGTCAGGCTCCTGACCCAGAGACGGTTGAGGAGGACATCAGTGACATGCAGTCAGTACTCGATGATGATGATGTAGCTGATCGCACTTGCAAGACGGGTGACAAAGGAGTTTCATCATCATAGGGAGAAGAGCTTACCCGCTAGACAGCGGCAGAGCCAGCAAGTCGCCAGCCTGGCCGGGAGTAAGCAGAATGGCAGCAGTGGGAGGTCGGGAGCCAAAAGTGCCCGGGGTAGACCACCCACTTCGCAGGAGCCTACCTGCCCGAGAAGTAGCGGTGCATGGGTTCACGGAGGCAGTGGCAGTAGCAGTCAGTCAGTGCGTAGTGTTGAGGGTAAAATCACCTGCTCGGCGGTGTGGCAGTTTTTTGTTAAGCCGCTGGAAGAGGTGAATATGGCCATATGTAGAATCTGTGGGCAGAAGGTGAAGCGTGGCTAGAGTGCCAATGTTGGCACCCGGCCCTTTGTCAACATATGCAGCGTCACCATAAAGTGGCCTGGGAGAATGATGGCTTCGATGTAATGGTCCAGCCTGCTGCAGCAACCGCTGCATCAACTAGTGGCACATACCTGATTTTAGGCAGTCAAGGCTCCACCACCTTAGCCGAAGGGAGCTGTCTGTCCTTTACATCATCTGCTGGTCCTGATGCTCCTGCTTCTCATCCTCCTACTCCTCGTCAGTCATTCCGTCAGCAATCACCGAAGCGATTGCCAAGAAACAACAGTATGAGCGCACTCATCAAATGGCGCAGAAGATGAACGTGCTCCTGTCCAAGTTGCTGGTGCTGCAGTCCCTAACAAGTGGTGGACTCTGCACCTTTCAGAGAACTGATGACTTGTAATGAGCCGAGGTGGAGAGTCCCAAGCTGTTATTTCTTTGCCAAAAAGGCAGTACCAGCCCTGCATACACATGTAGAACAGAAGGTGGGCCAGTCCTTGAGCCTGTCGATGTCTGCCAAAGTGCACGGCAGTGCCGATGTGTGGAGTTGTAACTATGGTCAGGGACAATACATGTCCTTTACGGCCTTCTGGGTGAATGTGGTTCCTGCATAGCCCCACCAGCAACTTGGCCAGGTGATGCCGCTTCCGCCTCCACGTTCTCACGCCGTTGATCCTGCGACAATGTCCGCCTCTGCCTCCTCATCCTCCACCGTGTCCTCAGTCTCCACTGCAGGGACAATTCACAGTGCCCCTCCAGCATATCACATGTGCAGGGCATGGCGTTGTCACACTGTTCTGCACCTCGTTTTCCTGGGCGAACGGAGTCACACAGGGGAGGAACTGCTCCATGTCCTTCATCAAGAAATCGAATCCTGGCTTTCTCCGCGACAACTGAAATTCGGAGCTATGGTGCCCGACAACAGGAAGAACATGGTGTTGGCGCTGCGTCAAGGAGGGCTGAGCCATATGCCATGCAGGGCACACGTGTTCAATCTGGTTGTCAAGCTGTTCCTAAAGTCTTCCACTCATCTAAAGACATCCTAAAAATGGCCAGGAAACTTTGCATGCACATCAGCCACTCGTACACCACAAATCACACCCTCCTTGAGCTGCAGCAGCAGAAAGGCATCCCCCAAAATAGGCTGATATGCGACGTTTCCATAAATAAATAATTTCTTGATGATCAAAGCAGACAGGAGTACTCCCCTATGTAATTCCGGTGTCAGCCAGTGGCAGCTCATGCATGACATCTGCCGATTGCTCAGGCCCTTGAGGCCACGTTATTTGTCAGTTGCCAGGACTACAGGATGAACAATGTCATTCCACTGCTTCATGTCCTGGAACAGATGCTGGTAAATCTGGCTGGTCAGGGGACTGGAGACATGGCGCTTACGTCTTACGGCCACATGAGCCCTGTGGGGGCTGAAATGGAGGAGGAGGAGGACATTGGAGCACAATCAATGTAGCGAAATGGGTGTTTTTTCTACACAGGTGACAGGAGAGGAGGGGCAGGAGCAGCCAGAGGAGCTACAGGGCGATGAGGAAGAGGAGGCAGAGGACCCAGACACACCGTGGCAGTATGCAGTGGAGATGAAGGCAGGGAGTCCTTCCGAGTCACTTGCACAAATGGCCCGATGCATGCTCATTTGCTTGCATAGTGACAGCCGAATTGTCACCATTCGGCAGAGGGATGACTTCTGGCTCTCCACCTTGTTGGACCCTCGCTACCGATCCAAAATGGGGGCCTCTTTTACACCCGCTGAGAGGGAGGACAAACTGAACTACTATAGAGACATCCTATGTAGTCAGTTGGCCGCTGCCTATCTGCGCTATTGTCCATCCTCTCGCAGATCTGACCAGGGGGGGGCCCTCTGTTCTCACGTTCTCCATCCATGGTTGCTGTAGCAGAGTGTGGGGTTAGGAGCAGTTCCAGCTCCATCAGCAGCAACTTGAGTCTAGAGTCGCTGATGAGTAGCTTTCTTTACCCGCCTAGTGAAGAAACTACTCACCAGCACCAGCAGGTAGACCTGGAACAGGACCTGAACCAGCAGGTGGTGGCATACTTGGACAGTTCCCTGCCACCCCACATTGAAGATCCACTGGACTACTAGTCAGCCAAACTGGATTTGTGGCCACAACTAGCAGAGTTTGCCCTGGAAAAGTTGTCCTGCCCGGCCAGTAGTGTGGCATCAGAGCGGGATAGTGTGGCATCAGAGTGGGTGTTTAGTGCGGCGGGGGCCAGAGTTACCCCAAGAAGAACTCGCCTGTCCACCCAAAATGTGGAGAGACTGACCTTTGTCAAGATGAATCAGGCGTGGATCAGCCAGGATTTCCACCCACCAATGCCTGATGCATGAGACTAGATCATCCATGGTGCCACACCAACACTTTGACAAAAGAGACCCACCACCGTCAGCAGGTACTGTTATTGCCACCCACCTCCCGACTCTGTCAGCGGGTCACTCTGTGGTCTCCTGATGCTGCTTCCACCTCCACACTATGTCACCTTGCCACTCTGTGTCCTCCTGATGCTTCTGCCACCTCAACACTATGTCACCTTGCCACTATGTGGTCTCCTCATGCTGCTGCCACCTCCACACTCTGTCATTGTACCGCTCTCTGGCCTCCTGATGCTGCTACCACCTCCATATTGTCACTGTGCCACTCTGTGGCCTCCTTCTGATGCTGCCGCCACCTCCAGACTCTGTCATTGGGCCACTCTGTGGTCTCTTCATGCTGCTTCCACCTCAACACTATGTCCTAGGGCCACTTCTCATGCTATTTCCACCCTCCCCACTTCATGACTGCACCACTATTTTGGCTTTCGGCCTGGCTGACAACATCATTTATTTGACCCTTCTTCTGATCTGTCAGAAGGAAGGAAAAATGAGACACACAACAAATCCAGTCTGTGTAGCAGCTTTAAGGCCTGTATGTTCCCATCAGAAGTGGCTTGTGATTTGGTAGCCAAAAGCAGGAGTGGGTCCAAATGCAGAAGACATGCAAATATTCCATTCACGTCTCATCTCTGTTTTGGATCCACTCCAGTTTTTTTGGGCATTAGCAATACTGATGGTAGTGACCAAATGCTGACGGCGGATGCTCAATAGAGAGGATTCCTTTTTTGCGGTGTATTGTTCTGACGGATCAGAGGAAAGGCAAAATGATCAGTGACGTCAACACAAACTTACTGCTGACACCCGCTCCATTCTGTCGGGGAGTTCAGCCCACGACGGTGTAAAAGGAGTGTGCTTCTTCTTGGTGCTAACATCGACCTGTAAGGTCATATTTGAGTTATTTGGTCAGTTTTGGCACTGTGACTGCCCAAATAAGTGAAGTGTGCAGTGATTCTAAAAGCGGCACCTGTCATCTGCATGTCATATGGACACACAGTATTATTTCACTCGCAAAGATGACTCCCTATGCGTGTTACTGCAAGGCACAGTGTTCTACACCACTATAAAGGCTCTCTGCAGCCAGGAAATAGACATTTTTTTACGAGATTTGTTGCAAATAAATTCCGATCTAAACAAATTTTTTCTGAAAATTTGGTGAACCGGTCAAAACAAATTTTTGAAAAATTCGCTCATCTCTAATGAAGGACAACGGGCACCCGTCCGAAACGCGTATCTGCTAACTAGCACTTTATGGACGTTTTAATGTGTTCAATAAACGATTTATGTTGTATGGGATGCTTTGCTGGATTTCATTTGCAACTGATTTCCCAGGGCCCGAGTGGCTTCTTTCAGTGCACTGCCTAGTCTCCCAGGAATTCGGGCTGTAGGAGACAGTGTGGTGAGCTGAGTGACAATTCCCTGTTTCTTTTTACCCAAAGATATAAAATGTGATTTATGTAAACACTTAAACAGTTAAAATGCAGGACATAAAATAGATCACTGTTAAAATAAATAACAGCTATGTGTTTCATAACCATATGGGCACTCGCTAGGGTGTTTTCTTTCTACTAGTTTGTTATATGGACATACAACATTTGTGCATCAGATAGAACTTACACTTAACCTATCATTATCATTTTCGATACTGGGAATAAACGGGAATAAACGGAGAAATCAATGTGAATATTAAGAGATCACATACTTCATGGAAAGGCTGCCCTAGTGAGATTTATATCCTGGACCCAAGGGCATTACTTTAAAATTACAATGGCAAAATTGATTGTGTCAAATCTATATAATTTAACTGTACACAGCATGTACACAAAAAGTATTGTAAAAAAAAATCCTGTCCAATAACGTTTTAATTGAGGGCCTGACCTCTCTATAAATTTTTGTAAATGCTTTCTTATGTCTTTGAAGGACCTGCATTCCCTCCTTATATAGTGGGAGGTTTGTATGTTTCATTCATAAGACAACAGTTTGTTTACATTTTCTTAAAGGGGCTCTGGTCTATGGATATTGATGACATATATGGCTATGGGTAAACGGATGAAAACCATTGGTAGCAAACAACCTGTTTAACAGCACAATGCACTGCAGGGTTTTATTATTAAATTTGCCCCTCAAATTATTCCTTTCTGTCTTCTGACTTGTAAAATGGTGGCCACTATTTTGACAGATTTGTCCGATTTGATTAACAAAAGATTTGGATTTAGCTGGAATTCCAAGTTTTGCAAGTTTGCTCAGTTTAGAATAATTTCCCTTATATCTAGTCATTGATATAATTTCCATGGTCTGACATCCCACATGCCCACCGATCAGCTGTTTCAGGCTGGTGTCAGAGACCATATAGTGTACAGAGCAGGAAACTGACAGCTCTGTACACCGTGTAGTGGCCTTGTCAGGGAACTGCAGTTCACCACCCATACAAGCACCGTATTTACCTTCTTATTTAAAAAATAGACAGTCACATTATCAGTTAACCAGTTTTACAACCTTCATGGGAACCTGGGTCTTTACTTGACTAACTGTTCCATAACTAGATAGATGCAAACCACTTCAGGATATTCATTACCAGTCTTCAATTGTAGCTCAAAGTTTCCATCACATGTTCACCTTCTAAGGGTACTTTCACACTTGCGTTGGTGCGGATCCGTCTGTTTATTTGCACAGACGGATCCGCACCTATAATGCAAATGTTTGTATCCGTTCAGAACGGATCCATTTGCATTAGTTAAAAGAAAAATGACAAAGTCCAAAACGGATCCGTTTTGAATTACATTGAAAGTCAATGGGGAACGGATCCATTTTTCAAATGCACCATATTGTGTCATTGAAAACGGATCCGTTCCTATTGACTTACATTGTAATTAAAAACTGATCCGTTAGGCTCCGCCTCTTCAGACGGACACCACAATACAGCAAGCTGCGCTTCGGTGTCCGCCTCCAAAACAGAATAGAAGCGGAACAGAGCCGAACCGATGCATTCTGAACGGATCCTTATCCATTCAGAATGCATTTGGAGCTTAACTGATCCGTTTTGGACCATTTGTGAGAGCCCGGAAACGGATCTCACAAACGGAATCCAAAACGCTAGTGTTAAAGTACCCTAAGTCTAGCATTATCAGACATATTCCATTACAAAAGTGCTGCCCATGACATGGTCAGACATGCAGCCATATACCTGGTCCAAACAGATGGTGCAGGTTTATCAAGTTTGGGGTCTTGAGAGTCACATTTGTTTGATTGAGAAAAATGCCCCCTATTTGTAATATGCAAATAGGGGTCACATTTATAGAGTTAAAATAATATAAAAGTCTGGCCTCAAATTTTGTGTAAAACTCTATACTGTCTAGAACATTTACAAAAAGAAATAACTGAGAAATAAGCAGCCTTTCCCCATAGATACAAGATATATTGTGAATGGTATGTAAGCAGCAGGATTAAATTGTTAGTGTGTGCAGATGGACAGCACAATGATAGCAAGCCTGCTGTGAGCTTAAATATAATGTGTCACCAGGTCCGAGCAATGGAGGTTCATTGTCTGGTCACTTCTGTGTTATTAAAGGGTCACAGCTGTTTACACGGCTCAGAGGTGTCTTTTAAAAATTCCTCTAAAGATATTGCCAATGACTGGCAGCTACAAAAATTGATTAGACATGGCCGATGAACAAATCGGAAATTCACAATGCTCTCTGAACTGAAAAGTAGAGAAAACTGCAGCAAATCTGTGATCTTGATAAGACTTGAGGTCAAAACATCACTCATTCTTGTCATGAGGGTATGTCAGTCTGGTTCAAATGGAAACCTAAGGCTGGATGTAAAAAAAATCTGAAACTCTTGGCCTAAAGCTGTGATGGCTAACCTCCGGCACTCCAGCTGTGGTAAAACTACGACTTCCAAGTTGTACACTTGCTTGGCTGTTCTCAGAACTCCACAGAAATTAATGGATGGGATGCTGGGAGTCGTAGTTTCACCACAGCTGGACTGCCGGAGGTTAGCCATCACTGGCCTAAAGCAATTAAAAGGTTGGAACATTCTTCTTAAACTGAATTAGTATTTAATGTTTAGTACTGACATATAAAAGTGTAGCTTTCCATCCAATAAATGTAGGTGTTTTGGCCTTTCAGACTATATGCAGTGGCTGATTTTGGGGTGGGCAAAATACTATGCTGGGTAAACAAGTCACCATGAAGGTGTCACCATGTGCTGCTGTTCTCCAGAGGAGATGGTAAGGCATTGTGCACCCCAATGGGAAATAAGTCCAGACAGTCAGGGTTTGCAGTAAACTAGTGTGCGTCTTTACTGGAACAACTCAAATGTAAAACAATATAGGTAATGCACTGAACTGACATCTACAGTCTCCTCTCTGGTATAAGAAGGTTCTTTACTGAAGAAAAGCCTGACCTAGCTGCCCCCCTCTTTCATAGACATCTGGTAACCTGTGTAGTCTGGCAGAGTCTCTAGTACTGAGTGAACACTGGTCCCTATTTGCAGACAACTAAAGGCTTTGACTGCTCTGCTTTTATACAATTTCTAACTGAACAAGAACCTAGTGGGATGGGTGAGGCTGGTAAAGCACAATCTAGCTGAAACAATGTTGCAGTTCATGGCCGCCATAGACTTTTGTATTATGCCTCAATACAAGTAAATGGGAATGACTAAACAGTTTCCAGATGTAAACAAATGTCTAGACAGAGCTAAACCAGACAGTTAAAAGGTCACTGTGACTGTTTTCCCCCTCCAAAACATAGCTCTGTATAGTCCCTTATGGTAACTGTGGAAAATTACTTGCTTTTCAGTGCACAGGCTGCAACCTTCAAACAATAAAATTATGTTAGAATTAGGTTTATTGAAACTTGTATAATTATTTATTTGTGATTATACATTTATTGCCAACATATTCTACAGCTTTGTACATAGATGTTTTGTCATATCAGTCAGTGCTTTGGGGGATAAAATATTCCATTGTTTTGAAGAGCTTGTGTACCTTTATCAGGGTAAATGATTTTTAGATATATATCTTTGTGTGTACATAATTCAAATTGCACTAATTCAAATTGCAGTTTGCAGATTTGTTTCATTACTTCATTTATTTCCAGTCCTGCTTTCTTGTGGATCTGCAAGTTCAGGGCTCAGTCAGCATTCCCTGTGATGCATGCTTTCTCTCCTCCCTCCTTTCTCTCATCGCTCTAGCTTGTGTGCTGTGTCTTACATGGCAGTACATGCTGTGATTTCTGTAAGAAAATGCAGCTCAGAAGTCTCCTCTAGTTATGCAATGTCCAGTGTATGACTACCAATGCTCAGAAGTAGATTAGAAAGAGGCTACTTCTGAGCATGCACATATATCAGGCTTTATTTACTAGACACTAAGATTTTTAAATTGAAGACATTTTAAGTATGGTTTCATTTTATAGCCTTTTTTTGTTGCTAGCACACTGAGCATTCATTTCTATGGGGCCATGTACACAGCTGGATTTTTTGAGGATCCATGTGGCTGTTCCACAAATTATACAATATGTCCTATTCTTGTTTGAATTGTGGATGCGAATAACCATTTCTATGGATGGGAGTGAGACAAATGCGGAATGCACATGGAAGGTGTCCGTATTTTGTGAGCTATTGTTTGGAGACTGAAATACGGACACATCCCTGTGCATGAAGCCTAAGGGTATTTTCACATTAGCGGCAGGGGAGTCTGCCAGGCTGTTCCGGTGGGTGAACAGCCTGTCGAATCCATCCTGCCGCTAGTTCACATGTGCCCCCGGACTGCTGCTCCGTCCCCATTGACTATAATGGGGGCGGGGGCAGAGTTTAGGCAGCAGCACGCGGCGAGAGGCCGCCGGACTAAAAGTACAACATGTAATACTTTTAGTCTGGCTGCCTCTCGCTGTGCGCTGCCGCCGGAACGCCGCCCCCTGCCCCCATTATCGTCAATGGGGACGGAGCGGCAGTCCAGAGGCACACGTTAACTAGCGGCGGGATGGATCCGACAGGCTGTTCTCCCGACGGAACAGCCTGACGTACTCCCCTGTCACTAGTGTGAAACTAGCCTAAGATGTATGTTCACATATGTGCATATAAATGTTTTGTTAATAGATCTTGTTATCTTTAATGCTTCTTTTATAATGTTACATTTGTAGCCTGAAACTTTTACTGAGTTAGGAACAATGGTGCTGGCAACCATATGTGTAAATTACAGTATTCAACTAACTAGGAGAAACAGAATATCTAATCCCTAGTAAACATAAATCCCCTGAGATGTCAGCTGAGTAATTACACTCATACTTGTGAAACCTGTAAAATTAGAACAGCAAAATGCTGTGTACAGAATCAGTAACTCAGCGGGGAAGAGTAAAATCACCTTTTTACATCATCTTGTTAAATTTACTGCCATGCATATATTTCCAGCTACATTTTTAAGGAGACAGCTTCACCAAATGATGTAATTCTACAGCTACTTTTACCTATAAATAAACCATAGACAAGGTACCTAAGCATAGGTGGTAGCGCTGCTATGTGCAGCAAAATTGAAGAAATATTCTAACTATATACAGTAAACGTGTAACAAACATATCAAAGAATTATATTTCACAGATTTCTATTCATTGTCAAAGGATTGTGTTATCACTACAATATAACTCTAATTGTACAATAGCTTGCTTGACTGACTATTTTTTAAAGGGCCCTTCAAGTGATGTACGAGTCATTATTTGCAATGTTAAAGTTCGAATGGCAATGTTTTAGATGTGCAGAGTATTTGTGAGTGTGATCATGCAATAAATTATTTGTAAGTCAAACTGCTGCATTTACACTTAAAGATAAATGACTGTGTGGGTGATGAAAAAAAAGGCATTATGTTATACCCTTGAAGGTGTGAGAAAGGTGTGTTAAAAAGGTTTATAAACACCCTTTATTTCCACGTTTTTACCTCTAAAGACTGCATTCCCTCCTGTATGCAATCTCTATTTCGTCTTCAGTTGAGACGTAGTTGAGATGACATGAATAGCGTAATGATTTTACACCCACTGTAGAGTCATCTGTGCTGTAAACATTACCTTTTAACACTTGTGGAATTGGGGATGAAGAATGATGTGTGATCGCAAGAACAACAAGCTTAACAATTATCAGTTGTCGTTTGATTGTTTAATGCTTTTACACTACTCCATAACTGACTACTTTTGCTTGATTTTACAATTTCTTAAACCAATAACTACTTGTGTAAAGGGGTGCAGGTGTTTAGCTTATTTCAATACATATCTGTGATATCTGTACTGTAACTGTAGTGCACCACCTGTGTGTCCATTACAGCTCATGACCGTGACTGGACCAGGATATTAAAGGAGGAATTAATACACAAAATACAGTATATTGGAAACTTGATGAAAGTGGAATACCCCTTTAACACACTACTTGAGAGCTAAATATTCCAAAAAGTATATTTGTCTTTTATGTATAGATAGAATAGATGAAATAGATTCTTTTGGACATCTGGATGCTGATGTTGATGCAAAAATAGAGAATCCATCCGATCCTTCAAAATCAGAATCCCAGTTAGAGCTTATAATGTACAAGGCAGGAATCAAGTTAAACCTTCCCACTAAAGGACGTACCCCAATCACAGAAATTCGTATAGTGACATAGGAAGCTATTACAAAAAATATCACAGAAGTATGAAGCTTCCACTTTAAAATATAACTTTTACTAGATAAATTAAAACCTGACAATTAGTGTTGAGCGAACAGTTCGAGCATAGTTCGGGTCCGTACCGAATTTTGGGGTGTTCGTGACACGGACCCGAACCCGAACTTTTTCGTAAAAGTTCGGGTTCGGGTTCGTCGTTCGGCATGTATTTTGGCGCATTTTGAAAGGCTGCAAAGCAGCCAATCAACATGCATCATACTACTTGCCCTAAGGTGCCATCGCAGCCATGCCTACTATTGGCAAGGCTGTGATTGGCCAAGTGCAGCATGTGACTCAGCCTCTTTATAAGCTTGTGCGCACGTCGGGACGTGCTCACTCCCGATGTGAATAGAACAGGGATAGACGCAGCTGATGCTAGGGCGAGAATAGGCAGGGATAATTGAATAACTGGAAGCAAATTTCTCTCCTCCACCTGTGATTCATCTGAACAACTGCAGCTGAGCTGCTTTTTTGATAGGGATTGGCTATTTTTAGAGTGGCCAGAGTGATTTTTCCATCCACATGTACCTGGGCTGACCGCCGGCCGCCATTTTGCGACTTGTAGTGCTGCAGCAGAAGCTGCCACAGTGTGCATTCCAAAGCTCCAAACAAGTCAGACATCTACACCTGGGATTCAGACCAATAGCGATTTAGCAGCACAGTCCAAGGCTATTTTTTTAAAGGTTGTGCAGACCATTTTGTGGCACATGTTACTGGGCTGATAGGCGGCGGCCATCTTGGGACTAGTGCTGCAGCACAATCTCTCCCAACGTCCATTAATCACTTGTAATAGTGGTCTGTGCCATAGAAATCCTACATCAGGGACTTGGGTGTGCTTGTGTCACCCCTACTAATACCAGTCCACCTGTAATCCATACAGTGAAAAGCCATAAAGTATTCCAGTGAGGGAATTTTTTTATTTAAAAAGGCCAAGTTAGTTTATCTGGCGTTCAATATACTAGATACAGTTAGGCCTGCGTTTCATACATCTGGAATTAGCAAACTAATGTGCTGGGGTTGGGAAAACATATATGTACCCATACTAGAATCTGTCAAAGAAAGCGGTACTCACATATAACAGTCATTCCATCTGTAATCCATACAGTCAAAAGACTGAAAGTATTCCAGTGAGGGAATTTTTTATTTAAAAAAGGCCAAGTTAGTTTATCTGGCGTTCAATATACTAGATACAGTTAGGCCTGCGTTTCATACATCTGGAATTAGCAAACTAATGTGCTGGGGTTGGGAAAACATATATGTACCCATACTAGAATCTGTCAAAGAAAGCGGTACTCACATATAACAGTCATTCCATCTGTAATCCATACAGTCAAAAGACTGAAAGTATTCCAGTGAGGGAATTTTTTATTTAAAAAGGCCAAGTTAGTTTATCTGGCGTTCAATATACTAGATACAGTTAGGCCTGCGTTTCATACATCTGGAATTAGCAAACTAATGTGCTGGGGTTGGGAAAACATATATGTACCCATACTAGAATCTGTCAAAGAAAGCGGTACTCACATATAACAGTCATTCCATCTGTAATCCATACAGTCAAAAGACTGAAAGTATTCCAGTGAGGGAATTTTTTTATTTAAAAAGGCCAAGTTAGTTTATCTGGCGTTCAATATACTAGATACAGTTAGGCCTGCGTTTCATACATCTGGAATTAGCAAACTAATGTGCTGGGGTTGGGAAAACATATATGTACCCATACTAGAATCTGTCAAAGAAAGCGGTACTCACATATAACAGTCATTCCATCTGTAATCCATACAGTCAAAAGACTGAAAGTATTCCAGTGAGGGAATTTTTTTATTTAAAAAGGCCAAGTTAGTTTATCTGGCGTTCAATATACTAGATACAGTTAGGCCTGCGTTTCATACATCTGGAATTAGCAAACTAATGTGCTGGGGTTGGGAAAACATATATGTACCCATACTAGAATCTGTCAAAGAAGCGGTACTCACATATAACAGTCATTCCATCTGTAATCCATACAGTCAAAAGACTGAAAGTATTCCAGTGAGGGAATTTTTTTATTTAAAAAGGCCAAGTTAGTTTATCTGGCGTTCAATATACTAGATACAGTTAGGCCTGCGTTTCATACATCTGGAATTAGCAAACTAATGTGCTGGGGTTGGGAAAATATATATGTACCCATACTAGAATCTGTCAAAGAAAGCGGTACTCACATATAACAGTCATTCCATCTGTAATCCATACAGTCAAAAGCCATGAAAGTATTCCAGTGAGGGAATTTTTTTATTTAAAAAGGCCAAGTTAGTTTATCTGGCGTTCAATATACTAGATACAGTTAGGCCTGCGTTTCATACATCTGGAATTAGCAAACTAATGTGCTGGGGTTGGGAAAACATATATGTACCCATACTAGAATCTGTCAAAGAAAGCGGTACTCACATATAACAGTCATTCCATCTGTAATCCATACAGTCAAAAGACTGAAAGTATTCCAGTGAGGGATTTTGCTTATAAAAAATAATATATTTCATTGTGGTGCGAGTTGAATCGCAACAATGAAGAAAAATACTATTAAGGGACGAGGACGCGGTCGTGGTGGTGTCCGTGGAGCCTCTGTTGCTGGTAGAGGACGTGGCCGTTCGGCTCAGGCGCACACAGTAGGGAGCGAACTCCCTCAACTAGCCGGCAGAATGTACCGCAATATCTCGTGGGGCCCAATGCCGCTCTTAGGATGGTAAGGCCTGAGCAGGTACAGGCATTAGTCGATTGGGTGGCCGACAGTGCTTCCAGCACGTTCACCACATGGTCTTCCACCCAGTCTTCTGCGGAAGCGCACAGGTGGCACCTGAAAACCAAGCCCATCAGTCTGTCACATCACCCCCAAGCATATCAGGGAAACGGTCTGAGCCACAAGTTATGCAGCAGTCTCTTCTTCTGTTTGAAGACTCTGCTTCCAGGGTTTCCCAGGGCGTCCACCTAGCCCTTCCCCAGTGGAGGAAGACATACCATGCACTGGCGCACAACCACTTATGTCTCCAGATGAAGAGGACATGGGAATACCACCACAGCAGAGTCACCGACTCTCTGATGATGACGAAACACAGGTGCCCACTGCCGCGTCTTTTTGCAGTGTGCAGACTGAACAGGAGGAGGTCAGGGAGGGAGACTGGGTGGAAGACGATGCAGAGGACGATGAGGTCTTAGACCCCACATGGACTGAAGGTCGTGGCGATGACTTTCACAGTTCAGAGGAAGAGGTAGTGGTGAGACCGAGACAACAGCGAAGCCAAAGAGGGAGCAGGGGCCAAAGCAGACGAGCCGCCGCCCCAGAGTTCGCCTGCTACTGGACATCGCCAACAGGGACCCAGCCCCACAAAGGCAGCTTCAAAGAGTTCCCTGGCATGGCACTTCTTTAAACAATGTCCTACCGACAAGACCCGAGTGACTTGCACGCTCTGCCATCAGAGCCTGAGGCGAGGCATTAACGTTCTGAACCTCAGCACAACCTGCATGACCAGGCATCTACATGCAAAGCATGAACTGCAGTGGGGTACACACCTTAAAAACCAGGCACTCGCTGAGGCTCCCCCTGCTCCCTCTACCGCTGCTGCCTCGGCTTCCGCCTCGAGAGGAATGTTGCCACCTGCCGAGCAGCAAACAGAGGATGTGCCACCGACACCACCACCACCGCCACCGTCAACTAGCGTCTCCACTATATCACACAGCAGCGTTCAGCTCTCAATATCTCAAACCTTAGAGAGGAAGCGCAAATTCCCCCGAGTCACCCTCGAGCCCTTGGCCTGAACGCCAGCATTTCTAAACTGCTGGCCTTTGAAATGCTGTCATTCCGGCTGGTGGACACAGACAGCTTCAAACAGCTGATGGCCATGGCTGTCCCGCAGTATGTGGTTCCCAGCCGCCACTACTTCTCCAAGACAGCCGTGCCTTCCCTGCACATGCAAGTGTCCGATAAAATCAAGTGTGCACTGCGCAGCGCCATTTGTGGCAAGGTCCACCTAACCACAGATACGTGGACCAGTAAGCACGGCCAGGGACGCTATATCTCACTAACTGCACACTGGATGAATGTAGTGGCGGCTGGGCCCCGGCGGACAGTTCCTTGGCGCACGTCCTTCCGCCCCCTAGGATCGCAGGGCATCATTCTCTGCCTCCTGTAGCCTCCTCCTCCTACTCGGCTTCCTCCTCCACTGCTTCCACCAGCTCATCCGGTCAGCCACACACCTTCACCACCAACTTCAGCACAGCCCGGGGTAAGCGTCAGCAGGCCATTCTGAAACTCATATGTTTGGGGGACAGGCCCCACAGCGCAAAGGAGTTGTGGCGGGGTATTGAACAACAGACCGGCGAGTGGTTTCTGCCGGTGGGCCTCAAGCCAGGCCTGGTGGTATGCGATAATGGGCGAAATCTCGTGGCAGCTCTGGGACTAGCCGGTTTGGCGCACATCCCTTGCCTGGCGCATGTGCTGAACTTGGTGGTGCAGAGGTTCATTCACCACTACCCCAACATGTCAGAGCTGCTGCATAAAGTGCGGGCCGTCTGTGCGCGCTTCCGCCCGTTCACATCCTGCCGCTGCTCGCCTGTCTGCGCTACAGCGGAACTTCGGCCTTCCCGCTCACCGCCTCATATGCGGCGTGCCCACCCGGTGGAACTCCACCTTGCACATGCTGGAGAGACTGTGCGAGCAGCAGCAGGCCATAGTGGAGTTTCAGCTGCAGCACGCCTCGCGTCAGTCGTACTGCCGAACAGCACCACTTCACCACCAATGATTGGGCCTCCATGCGAGACCTGTGTGCCCTGCTGCGCTGTTTCGAGTACTCCACCAACATGGCCAGTGGCGATGACACTGTTATCAGCGTTACAATACCACTTCTATGTCTCCTTGAGAAAACACTTAGGGCAATGATGTTAGAGGAGGTGGCCCAGGTGGAGGAGGAGGAGGAGGAGGATGAGGGCTCGTTCTAACACTTTCGGGCCAGTCTGTTCGAATTGGCTCAGAGGGAGGTTTGTTTAAGCAGCAGAGGACAGGTTCACAGAGTCGCCAGCCAAGGCACTGTACTGGAGGACGAGGAGGATGAGGAGGAGGAGGAGGTGGAGGGGACGAGGATGACGCAAGTTCACAGCGGGGTGGCAGCCCAGGCCCATCACTGGTGCGTGGCTGGGGGGATACGGTGGGCGATGACGATACGCCTCCCACAGAGGACAGCTTGTCCTTACCCATGGGTAGCCTGGCCCACATGAGCGAATATATGCTCCAATGCCTGCGCAACGACAGCAGAGTTGCCCACGTTTTAACGTGTGCAGACTACTGGGTGGCCACCCTGCTGGATCCCCGGTATAAAGACAATGTGCCCACTTTAATTCCTGAACTGGAGCGCGACCGTAAGATGCGCGAGTACAAGCACTACGCTGATAGAGCGCTCTTGAGAGCATTCCCACATGTCACAGGGGAACAGGTGGAAGGTGAAGGCAGAGGAGTGGCAAGAGGTCGCCAACGCAGCTGTGTCACGGCCAGCTCATCTGAGGGCAGGGTTAGCATGGCAGAAATGTGGAAAAGTTTTGTCTCCACGCCACAGCTATCTGCACCGACACCTGATACGGAGCGTGTTAGCAGGAGGCAGCATTTCACTAACATGGTTGAACAGTATGTCTGCACACCCCTCCACATCCTGACGGATGGTTCGGCCCCATTCAACTACTGGGTTTCGAAATTGTCCACGTGGCCAGAGTTAGCATGTTATGCCTTGGAGGTGCTTTCCTGCCCGGCGGCCAGCGTTTTATCTGAGCGCGTATTCAGCACGGCAGGGCGTCGTACTGACAAGCGCAGCCGCCTGTCCACAGCCAACGTGGACAAGCTGACCTTCATAAAGATGAACCAGGCATGGATCCCACAGGACCTGTCCCTCCCTTGTGCAGAGTAGTCCTTATTAACTGCCTAAAACATGTCTTGTTGTGCTACGGGCCACTTCTTTATTTGATACAAATTTTATGAAACCCACAGTTGAATGAAACTCTTCTCTGTCTGGGCGCCGGGGCTAACCAGATGAAAGTGGCGGTTAAACTAGCGGGTGACATGAAGCCATAACCTCTGCCATGCTACCTCTGTCTTCTGTCTGGGTGCTGAGGCCTAAGTCAAATAAAGCGGTCTTCTGCTGTGCTGGGGGATATGAAGCTAATCTCTGACCTCTCTCCTCTGTCTGGGTCCAAAGGCCTAAATCACTGAAAAGAGGCCTTCTCCTGTGGTGTGTGATATGATGCCAGAATATGTGCTGTGGGGCCTCTCTCCTCTTCCTGGGTGCAGGGGTCAAATAAACTAAATTGTGGCCTACTCCTGTGGTGGTTGATATGATGCCTGATTCTCTGATGTGGAACCTCTCTCCTCTGTTTGGGTGAAGGGTCAAAGTAACTCAATGGTGGCTTCTCCTGTGGTGGCTGAGTATGATGCCAGAATATGTGCTGTGGGGCCTCTCTCCTCTTCCTGGGTGCAGGGGTCAAAGTAACTCAATGGTGGCTTCTCCTGTGGTGGCTGATATGATGCCAGAATATGTGCTGTGGTGCCTCTCTCCTCTTCCTGGGTGCAGGGGTCAAAGTAACTCAATGGTGGCTTCTCCTGTGGTGGCTGATATGATGCCAGAATATGTGCTGTGGTGCCTCTCTCCTCTTCCCTGGGTGCAGGGGTCAAAGTAACTCAATGGTGGCTTCTCCTGTGGTGGCTGATATGATGCCAGAATATGTGCTGTGGTGCCTCTCTCCTCTTCCTGGGTGCAGGGGTCAAAGTAACTCAATGGTGGCTTCTCCTGTGGTGGCTGATATGATGCCAGAATATGTGCTGTGGTGCCTCTCTCCTCTTCCTGGGTGCAGGGGTCAAAGTAACTAAATGGTGGCTTCTCCTGTGGTGGTTGATATGATGCCTGATTCTCTGCTGTGAAACCTCTCTCCTCCATCTGGGTGTAGGGGTCAAAGTCTTTCAAAGTCGCCTTCTCCTGTGCTGATTGATATGAAGCTGATGGTTGTGCCATCTGACATGGTTGCCGGGGTCCCATTAAATTGTGGCCTACTCCTGTGGTGGTTGATATGATGCCTGATTCTCTGATGTGGAACCTCTCTCCTCTGTTTGGGTGAAGGGGTCAAAGTAACTAAATGGTGGCTTCTCCTGTGGTGGCTGATATGATGCCAGAATATGTGCTGTGGGGCCTCTCTCCTCTTCCTGGGTGCAGGGTCAAAGTAACTCAATGGTGGCTTCTCCTGTGGTGGCTGATATGATGCCAGAATATGTGCTGTGGTGCCTCTCTCCTCTTCCTGGGTGCGGGGTCAAAGTAACTCAATGGTGGCTTCTCCTGTGGTGGCTGATATGATGCCAGAATATGTGCTGTGGTGCCTCTCTCCTCTTCCTGGGTGCGGGGTCAAAGTAACTCAATGGTGGCTTCTCCTGTGGTGGTTAGTATGATGCCAGAATATGTGCTGTGGGGCCTCTCTCCTCTTCCTGGGTGCAGGGTCAAAGTAACTCAATGGTGGCTTCTCCTGTGGTGGTTAGTATGATGCCAGAATATGTGCTGTGGGGCCTCTCTCCTCTTCCTGGGTGCAGGGGTCAAAGTAACTAAATGGTGGCTTCTCCTGTGGTGGTTGATATGATGCCTGATTCTCTGCTGTGAAACCTCTCTCCTCCATCTGGGTGTAGGGGTCAAAGTCTTTCAAAGTCGCCTTCTCCTGTGCTGATTGATATGAAGCTGATGGTTGTGCCATCTGACATGGTTGCCGGGTCCCATTAAATTGTGGCCTACTCCTGTGGTGGTTGATATGATGCCTGATTCTCTGATGTGGAACCTCTCTCCTCTGTTTGGGTGAAGGGGTCAAAGTAACTAAATGGTGGCTTCTCCTGTGGTGGCTGATATGATGCCAGAATATGTGCTGTGGGGCCTCTCTCCTCTTCCTGGGTGCAGGGGTCAAAGTAACTCAATGGTGGCTTCTCCTGTGGTGGTTAGTATGATGCCAGAATATGTGCTGTGGTGCCTCTCTCCTCTTCCTGGGTGCGGGGTCAAAGTAACTCAATGGTGGCTTCTCCTGTGGTGGTTAGTATGATGCCAGAATATGTGCTGTGGGGCCTCTCTCCTCTTCCTGGGTGCAGGGGTCAAAGTAACTCAATGGTGGCTTCTCCTGTGGTGGCTGATATGATGCCAGAATATGTGCTGTGGTGCCTCTCTCCTCTTCCTGGGTGCGGGGTCAAAGTAACTAAATGGTGGCTTCTCCTGTGGTAGCTGATATGATGCCAGAATATGTGCTGTGGGGCCTCTCTCCTCTTCCTGGGTGCAGGGGTCAAAGTAACTCAATGGTGGCTTCTCCTGTGGTGGTTAGTATGATGCCAGAATATGTGCTGTGGGGCCTCTCTCCTCTTCCTGGGTGCAGGGGTCAAAGTGACTCAATGGTGGCTTCTCCTGTGGTGGCTGATATGATGCCAGAATATGTGCTGTGGTGCCTCTCTCCTCTTCCTGGGTGCGGGGTCAAAGTAACTCAATGGTGGCTTCTCCTGTGGTGGTTAGTATGATGCCAGAATATGTGCTGTGGGGCCTCTCTCCTCTTCCTGGGTGCAGGGGTCAAAGTAACTCAATGGTGGCTTCTCCTGTGGTGGCTGATATGATGCCAGAATATGTGCTGTGGTGCCTCTCTCCTCTTCCTGGGTGCGGGGTCAAAGTAACTCAATGGTGGCTTCTCCTGTGGTGGCTGATATGATGCCAGAATATGTGCTGTGGTGCCTCTCTCCTCTTCCTGGGTGCAGGGGTCAAAGTAACTCAATGGTGGCTTCTCCTGTGGTGGTTAGTATGATGCCAGAATATGTGCTGTGGGGCCTCTCTCCTCTTCCTGGGTGCAGGGGTCAAAGTAACTAAATGGTGGCTTCTCCTGTGGTGGTTGATATGATGCCTGATTCTCTGCTGTGAAACCTCTCTCCTCCATCTGGGTGTAGGGGTCAAAGTCTTTCAAAGTCGCCTTCTCCTGTGCTGATTGATATAAAGCTGATGGTTGTGCCATCTGACATGGTTGCCAGGGTCTGATTCAATGGGGGCCTACTCCTGTGGTGGGTGATCTAAATGCCTGATTCTCTGCTGTGAAACCTCTCTCCTCCGTCTGGGTGTAGGGGTCAAAGTCTTTCAAAGTCGCCTTCTCCTGTGCTGATTGATATGAAGCTGATGGTTGCGCCATCTGACATGGTTGCCGGGGTCCCATTAAATTGGGGCCTACTCCTGTGGTGGGTGATCTAAATGCCTGATTCTCTGCTTTGAAACCTCTCCTCCGTCCGGGTGTAGGGTCAAAGTCTGTCAAAGTCGCCTTCTCCTGTGCTGATTGATATAAAGCTTATGCTTGTGCCATCTGACATGGTTGCCGGGATCTGATTCAATGGTGGCCTACTCCTGTGGTGGGTGATCTAAATGCCTGATTCTCTGCTGTGTAACCTCTCTCCTCCGTCTGGGTGTAGGGGTCAAAGTAACTAAATGGTGGCCTACTCCTGTGGTGGGTGATATGATGCCTGGTTCTCTGCTGTGGGACCTCTCTCCTTTGTCTGGGTGCTGTGGTCAAAATAATAGTAAGTGACCTTCTCCATTGGTGGGTGACTTGAAGCCTGATTCTGTGCTATGGGACCTCACTCCAATTAATATTGTTTAATTTTTATTTATTTTATGTTAACTCATCATTTCCCTATCTACATTTGTTTGCAGGGGATTTAACTACATTTTGCTGCCTTTTGCAGCCCTCTAGCCCTTTCCGGGTGTGTTTTACAGCCTTTTTAGTGCCCAAAAGTTCGGGTCCCCATTGACTTCTATGGGGTTCGGGTTCGGGATGAAGTTCGGGTCGAGTTCGGATCACGAACCCGAACATTTTTCGAAAGTTCGGCCGAACTCGTCGAACCCGAACATCCAGGTGTTCGCTCATCTCTACTGACAATGCTTCCAATTATAATCAATATTATAACAAATGCCAGACTAAGGATATTCAGAACCCACCGATAGCACTTAGACAGCAGGTCACACGTCGATATAAAGGTAAGTGATGTATAACTTACAGTTTGATGATTCATATGTATAACTGGATATCTTCCAGGTGGGGTCGGGAGAAGTTATTATCCCTGATATAATCCTACGGTGTCTACCCCTGCCTACAGGCAGAGCACCCGCCCCGAAAGGGGCGACCCCACCTCTCGGTGGCTAAACCCTTTACTTACCCTACCGTGACCCTATAGTGCATATCACAGATGGCAGTCCTGACTCCCAGTGGATAATTGCGGACAAAAGAAAAAAATGTCCCAGATGTTGAAAAAAATGTCCCAGGGACATTTTTTCAACATCTGGGACATTTTTTTCTTTTGTCCACTAAAGGACGTAGCATTACTTTCCAACTGCAGATTTCTAAACATAATAGGATGTAATGGCTTATCTAGTGGATAGTACAACCACATGAGCTTTACCCACTCCATCAGCAGCAGGTGGTGGATGTAATATACAGCCAACATTACGCTGCAATGGCTGGATCACAGGACATGCTGGCAGCTGAACAAAGGTCCGCAGGTCTGCCATAAGTACTAGTCTATAAGGCTATTTTAGTGTTCAAATGCATTATGAAGAGATCATAGCTTCAAGCATCCTAGTGGGGGAAAAAGTCAATAAATGGTGCCAATAGAAATACAAACCATTCCACAAAAACAAGCCACCATATGGATGGAAATAAGAAAGATTGGTTTCTGAATGTAATGAGTCTGACATAAGAAGGAATTATTTTCCACAATACATGCATTTATTCTGCAAAAAGTACTAGACAGTTATAGACTATATAAACTTGATATTGCCATAATTAAACCAAACACTGTAGAATGAAGTCAACGTACAGATGTAGCCACTGTTATTCTGACTATAACAAAACAAAAACACTCTACAGTAAAACAACAAATCGCAAATCATGTTAAAGTGACTATCCTGGTGCAGCTGGTGTCAAAATACTGCTGGATACATCTGTATTATTTAACACACGGTATAAATCAATAAATTATATGTACTCCTAAATAATGCAAATAAAAACTACTACATGTCCTCCGGCATGACTTTTGAAATATGTTGAAAAAATTAAAAAAATCCTGAAGGCCCAATAGACACTGGTCCTTATAAAGCCTCTGTCAGCATAATCAACCCTATTAAACTAGGCATATTGCCTATTTTTTGTGGGGCAAGATGCACATTTAAAACCATTTAATAATGTATACAATGTAGTGGGAAGCTGGAAAAAAAATCTAAACGTGGCGCAATTGGAAAAAACGCAATTCTGCCACAGCTTTATGGGTTTTGTTTTTACGGTGTTCACAATGCAGTAAAACTGACCTGTTACCTTCATTCTCCAGGTCAGTATGATTATGGTGATAACACATGTATACAGTTTTCTTGCGCTTTAAGGCTACATGCACACGACCGTTGCCTGCCTCCGCGTCCGCTCCTCCTTGAAATTTTGCGTCCGTCAAAAAAAACGGATGACGGACCGTTTTTTTTGACGGACCGTTTTTTTTGACGGATCCATTGTAAAAATGCCTATCCTTGTCCGCAAACGTGAAAAAAATAGGACATGCACTATTTTTTTGACGGAATGAAAACACGGATCACGGATGCGGAACACAAACGGTTGACCATCCGCATTTTTTGACGGACCCATTGAAATGAATGGGGAAGCATCCAATCCGTGAAAAAAAACGGAACGGACGCGGAAACAAACAACGGTCGTGTGCATGGGGCCTAACACTGATAAAAAACCTTGAAAAAATAAATTTTTTTTTTCCTTATATTCTGAACTTTTTTGTAGTTATATCTATGGAGTTTTACATAGCATTTTTTGTGGGACAATCTGTACTTTTCATTGATACCATTTTGGTGTGTGTATACATTTTGGATCACTTTTTATAAAAAAAATTTGGGGAGCTAAAATGATAAAAAAACTGCCTCTTTTTCTGTTGCCGTATGGGATAAATATTCTTATATTGTAATAGTATGCCCATTTTTACACACAGTGATACCCATGATGTTTCTTTTTTTGTTGTCTGATTTTGATTTTGGGGAAAGGGGGGTATTTGAACCTGTTTTGCGGCAGCCTCAGATCATTCAGGAGGACCAAGGATGCCGCACACAGCATCTAGCTCCACTGTCCCTGCTAGGGGGAGCCAATGCAAGCCCGAGAGCATTTGACCACTGCACATTATTGTCGATTGCATATATTAGCCCTGGGTGTCTGCTGTTTAAAACAGTAGGCACCCGTGGCTATGGCACCCACCGCGTTCGAAAGGGTGCCATCTTTAAAGACCCACCCTGCACCGTACATGTATGTTGCTGGGCGGGAAAGGCAAGTGGAAACAGGAAGCGAGAATGGGTTAATATGGAGGAAAATGCTTAAATAAAGTGTAGGGAAAGGAAAACAGCTGAACCCTTGAGCCGATGAAAAGTAACCTTCCACGTAAAACTCACATGAGATGACAGAAGAAAGTTGCTTGACTATGAACATATTATATGCTTTGGAAAGAAGAGGAAGAGAGTGACTGCAACAAGGTGTCAATGGATACAGTCACTATTAATGAACCTATTATGGAAGAGCCTGATCATTTAAACCTAAGAGAAGACATGCTTGGACAATAATAATAATACCAGTCATCCCTCAAGTTACAGTGGCCTCAGGACACAGTACTTTCAACATCCAATGGTTTTCCTGGGCCATCATAAGTTGAAACTAGGCTCCACACAGTGCTTCAGACTCCATCTGATCAACCAATTAACATTTCTCTGGTAAAACCCCTGTATTGACTGTATAGTAGCTCCTGTCTGTAGTACAGTGCGGTACTACATGTCCTGTACTGCCCCGTGTCTGTGCCAGGATGAGCTGCTCCTTTGGGCTTTATATTACCAAAAATATAACCACTAGTAGGGTGCTAGTCCGCACCCAAACATCCACATATGTAAATATATAAACGCCTGCAGTATTAAAGCAACAAAAACCTATAGAAGTATACTGGACCACGCTTTAATCAAAATAATCTTTATTAACAATATAATAAAAACATGCAGCAGCATGTATAATATAGCAAAAAAGTGACACAGAGAGAGGGGTGCACAAATGGGCGACATCCAGGAGAGAGAGACACAGGGCAATATAAGTATAAATATCAATACATAGCAAGTGCAAAGAATAACAGATATAAATACATCATGTCAATGCATACCCATAGTGTGTCTCTCCTCCGGGATGGCGCCAAAACCCCGACGCGCGTTTCGGCGGAAGCCTTCGTCTGGGGGTTTTGGCGCCATCCCGGAGGAGAGACACACTATGGGTATGCATTGACATGATGTATTTATATCTGTTATTCTTTGCACTTGCTATGTATTGATATTTATACTTATATTGCCCTGTGTCTCTCTCTCCTGGATGTCGCCCATTTGTGCACCCCTCTCTCTGTGTCACTTTTTTGCTATATTATACATGCTGCTGCATGTTTTTATTATATTGTTAATAAAGATTATTTTGATTAAAGCGTGGTCCAGTATACTTCTATAGGTTTTTGTTCCTTTGGGCTTTAGATGAGGGCAGTGCCATTTTATTTTTCTGGTACACTGTATGCTATTAAGTACCCTGAAGAAGCTCCTGCCCTCATCATAGAAAGTGATTTACAACATCCAGCATCTATTCTTGACTGTTATATGTAAGGCTTTATCGGTCTTAGTTACCTGCTTATTTTTCTTAAATCTTCATTCTCTCTTATCTTGGGATAATATTTTGCAGCTTTGGAACCAATTAATAGTTTTCCACAGAGTTAAGAACTCAAGATACAATGGTTTCAACATTTAATGGTCATTTCGGAACCAATTAATATTGTAACTTGAGGGACCACTGGGTATATTGTAATAATATGTTTCTGGTACATACTCTATAAAATATCAAGTAGAAGTCATGGATAGTAGCAGCCAACTGAAAGGGTGATTGTAATGCTCTTTTCTCTGATTTTTATTCTTAAAGAGTTATTCCAGTTCAAAACATATTGCAGACCCTATTTATTTTATATTTTCCATAGATGTCTGATTGGTGAGGGTCAAATCATTGAAAGCTGCTCTGATCAGAATGGAAATCTTTCTGGTCCATAATTGTATGAGATGGCCAGATTAGTCTCGACAGGCGCCTTTGGAGAGTGACTGAATGTGAAATATTGACAGCAATTACCTCCCACTTTTGCTTGACATCAGGACTATAACAGGGGATATAGAACTATGCTCCCCTGGTCCCAATTGAGCACCTAGTGGACATACTATCACTTAGCATATGATTATGATTTATGCATATTACATAAATGTGTTGCGTTGGCATACCCCAACATCAGCAGAGAGTTCATCATATGCAATAATTCACCAAACACGGCCCCAATTTATAGCAAATATTTCTATTTTCTTTTACTATAAAATATAGTTTCTTCGTATCTCTTGTCATAAATCTTTAGGCAAATGCCTTCTGATCATCTAATAGGATTGTTCTGTCATGCAATCATGCATGATATAACTCAGTTATTTCAAGTGACATTTTGACTTTAGTATGTTTGCAATATGTGTAACAGCAAAAATGTACTGAATTTACAGCTGAGCTGAGTTAGGCATGATGTTCCCTGCAGAGACACATGCCTGCCTACTGACTAAATGAGTACCTTGGAGATTCATCAATGCAAACCCTTTGTGACAGGTAGCACTACTGTAAATATTATATTTACAAATGTATTTTCTACAATTCTATCTGCTTCTTCTTAATGTAATTTTGGCCTTTATGCTTTAATTGTCTAATTCGTTTTAGTGAATATGGACACAATAAGAAAATGAGTTAAGGAGCAACTCTCATAATTCCTTAAAGGAGTATTCCAGTTGTGCCACGTTATTCTCTATCCAGAGGACAAAAGATAAGTATTAGATAGATGAGAGTCCTACTGCTGGGACCCACACAAATTACAAGAACGGGGACCCTGTACCTCACAGGACCCGCCTTCTGACATGAAGGGTCCTGCTTCTCCATTCATCTCTATGTGTGTGGGGAGTACAGTGCTCTCCTATTTCTGGGACTCTCATAAAGATGGCTGGAGCAATAGTAGGCATGTGTGAGGTGCCGCTTCATTCATTTCAGGGAGCCCTGCAAGGTATGGGGTATCTATTAGCTATCCCCTAACCTGGGGATAAGTAATAGTTTGCTACAACTGAAATAACCCGATAAGTTGTAAAGGAATATATCACTCACATACATGAGGGATGAAATCCACAGAAATAAAGCTTTAGACTTTAGTCATGGCCTAACCATATTTCAAATTCTTTGTTCATACTATAGTGCATTATATGTAACATAACAATCATCCTAAAGGGCTTCACCTATCTGAGCATTTTCTAAGGGTACTTTCACACTAGCGTTAGAAGAATCCGGCAGGCAGTTCTGTTGCTGAAACTGCCTGCCAGATCTGGAAATCCATGTGCAAACGGATATCTTTTTTTTTTGCGGATCTGGATCCATTAGACTCTTGTATTGAAATACTGGATCCGTCTTTCTGGTATCATCCGGAACAACGGATCCAGTATTTAATTTTTTAAAAGCTAGAGAGAACTGCACATGCAAAGACCGCAAAACCGGTGCAGTGCATGCTGCGGTTTTCTGTCCGGTCAAATACCGTACAAGGGACAGAACGAAAGGCATCCTGATGCATACTGAACGGATTGCTTTCCATTCAGAATGCATTGGGACAAAAAATGATGCATTTTTTTTTTTCAGTATTGAGACCCTTTACCGGATTTCAATACCGGAAAAGAATAACGCTAGTATGAAAGTACCCTAAGTTGTGGAAAATGACACAAGTGGGCAAAGGTATGGACAGTGCAACATTTTAATGCTTACATGTAGCAGCATCCAATTCCATAGGAAGCACTGGGTGGGAGTGGTTATTTTCAAAGGCTTTACATTTAAAAGTTCTCTTATTCTTAATGGCACATATAAGACAGCCTGGCGAAACCCTTGTAGGCTACGTTCACACGACAATAAGTCGCGCGACAAATAGGGCACAACTTCACTGCAACAGTTGTCACGCGACATTTTGTCGCACTATTGTCGCGCGACAATTTTTATAATGGGAGTCTATGGTGTCGCATTGCGACATGTGACATGCTGCGACTGCGACGCGACAGAATAACCCATCTTTAATGGATTTTTTTGCGACTGTCGCGTCGCAGCATGTTGCATGTCGCAACGCGACACCATAAACTTCCATTATAAAAATTGTACAGCGACAATAGTGCGACAAAATGTCGCGTGACAAATGTCCTAATGTGAACGCAGCCTTGGGCTCTGTGTTTTAACCACCAATTTAAAAAGGAGTTAGGAGTCATAAACAGTTTTAATGGTGTTTTTGGTTTTCTTTTTTTTGAATATTTGACATGTTTTTATATGCATTTTTGGTGCATTTTAGAAAGCTTACTTTAGCCGAGATTGGGAATTTTGAAAAAGAAGACGCGTTTTTTTTTTGCCAGTGATGCTTTTTTCAGGTGGGATGTATTTTTGTGTTAAAAAATGTAGCATGTCATGGAAATGACATTTTTTTCTGTACTATTTTCTATAGGGAAAAATGCCTGGAAAAAAACTGAGGCAAATTCATGTGTGAAAGGTGCATTATGGTGCATTTATAAGTAATTTTGGTGGTTTTCTTCATTTTGTTACATGCATTTTTTCTGTCTTTTTCATGTCCTGTAGTGAGCCGTATAGAAAAAAAACAGGAAAATATGTGACACCCAGATCATGCTTCATTTTGAAAAACACACCACTCAGAGCGACAGCATCTCTAAAACTCATATTGTAACTCACAGGTACTATGCACCTTATCTATTATCTTAATCAGATATACCAAATTACATACACAGCTTTGCCACATCCGACAAATCTGGCTCTGCTTCATTTTCTGCTAAATCATGCCGTAATGTATTTTGTGCTGTAAAAAATTCTGCAGACTTTTACCGAAAAGCTTCATTCTTCTTTCAAGCTGATGAACTATCATATCGAACAGTTAACACCAATCTGGCACAACAGAATTTGACCTGACTGCGTGTACTGTACAACTGCAAATTATATTTTGAACTATTTCTTTCTTTAAAACATTTTTTTGCTCACAACACAAATGGAATGGCTGTCTCCTTGCCAACACAAATGCTTGCTTTAGATCCTATTTTTGCAAAGTTTTATGTATTTGCTTGTTGCCTTTTTACTTATTTTTAACTCGTTGCTATGAAAATGTGAAGACTAAGCTTTCAGCCAAGTATCCCATATGTACGCCTGTGTGAGCAAGCTTCTAACAAAAGACAATGAATACTGTACGTCTGTAACTCCAATCTGCTCTTCTTATTTCAGATTGAAAAGGTGACTCTTATTCATTGACCATTTGGTAAAAAAATATTGCAGAAATTAAGATGTCACAATAACCATAAAATGTATATCCCTCCCATTTGATAGCTAATTATTGGAAAGCTTTATCCACTCGTAAACTGTTATTACCAGCGTGGAGCTAACTTGCTCCATTGCTCATTTTTCTGACTTTTAATGCATGTATGAATTCCAGATCTCTCACAAGCACAGATTTTCTTCTGTCGGATAATTTATAGTTTTCCTGCAGGGCAAAATTTTGTAATAAATGAAACCTTTGTCCAGGTTTGTGTCTCTGATTACAAAACAAATATGCAGCACATGGCCCTTCCTGAATGGACGCTGCCCGCCTAAAATGGCTAGCTGAGCGAGAGCCCAGAAGCTGTAGAGGAGACTTCTGCTTTTCTGGATTCAATGTGGGCCCCATCTTCACCCTTCATCCACTGCCACCACAATGTACATGATTCCAATTTTTAAACACATGGTTACAATTGGTAAAACCTGTTTTGTTGGAACAAAGGCTGTCAAATGCTGCTCTCCCAGCATAAAACACTGGCATTTTTCCTTCAACAGATAACATTCTTATCAACCAATATACATAGCATACACATAAAACAGGCCTGGCTACTGTATTTATATTGCAGATAGAACAAACCATTTTTGACTTTTGCTTTTTGGATGGATCCAAATTGCTTCTAATAGCTGTACTTCTGAAGAAAGCTTTGATTTTAAAACTCAAGATGGTTCCTTTGTATTATATGCATGCTTTATATGAGCATCAGTATAATTGTTACCAGTTTTTTTTAGAAAATATTTACACATCAGTAAAATAAAAAGTATATTGGAGAGTATAATCTTGAATAATAAAAAATACTATCATACTTAGTCTATGCCCTTATTGCCCCTACCAATCCATTAAAGCTGAGCTTTCATGTTTTAAACTGCTGTAGAAAAATGTATATTTCTATTCCTTTCCTATTAGTTGTAAAAATATTTGTCTTTGTCCTATATAAGCTTAGGATTGGCACCAAATGGCACCATACCAGCTGTAAGCCCCCTCTTTTCACAAGGCTAAAGTATAGGTCTGCATGTATTGGACAGGCCTTCAGCTTTTGCATTACAATTGGGTACGTCTACTGAATTGGGATTTCTACAGAAAAAGTTAAAGTTGTCCACATATTAGTAAATTAAAAGTAAGAGCAGTGTCCAAAGTAAGGTAATTATATATTTTACTTACAGAGTAATTTCTTATAACTCTACACCAGTTTTTCGGTGTAGAAAAGTTGCAAATCTTGTTGCAAGTGCAGGTCTGAAACAAACTTTGTGACTTTTTAGCTTTTTCCAAAACCCTCGCCACTTTCTCAAAAAGTAGATAGGGCATGGGTAGGGGGAGACTGACCATAGCCAATTCTCTGTGCCCGTGCCGATATAACATGTGCACCAGAAATCTGACCCACATTATGCCAGAAATCTACTACAGCTCCTGGCTAGAGTGGATTTTAGTTTCTGGCCTACTGACAGAAGAAGATGTAACACATTTATAACAGGTGTGTGCCTCTTAGTAAATTGGTCGGATCTTCCTCCAGAGGGCTTGTTACTAAGACTAGAGTGTAAAATTCCGGTGTTTAGTAAATGACCAACATAAACTTTTTTCACTTGTGGTGTCCATTTTTGCAAAAGAGGAAATTAATCCATATTCATTGTTACACAAGCTCTATCAATAATTAAGTAATGATTTTTATCTGCTGCTGAGAAGCTAAAGGTGGATTTATATGGCCTGATATTAGGGCCGATTATTGGGAACGAACGTTCGTTCATGATAATCTGCCTGTCTAAAGGTGCCGCAGATTAGCTGATGAACACTCATCCATCAGGTGAAATGATCGGAGGTGCGGACACCACAAATATAGTTTCCGGGCAGCAGATTGTGTCGTCTAAACAGCACTCTGCTGCCCAGGAGCATTGATTTTGTATGGTGACGAGTGACAGCAGCAGCCATTGCTCGTTTTCATACTATGGAAGTGATTGCGGCATATAACAATTCCTTCCCATTATCTACAAACGGCTGCTTCTCGGATAATGTAAGTGCGCCTTAACTCAAAAATGACAACCAATAAGGACCCCCCTCCTTTCATCACTTTTATAAAAATGCCCAAGACAATAAAACAATACATATATGCATTGTGTGGACTTTGGAAATCCTCTACAGTTTTCTGCTCTGTACCATTTTATAGACTGTGGAGGGAATTTATCATTAGGGGAATTTGTGAAGTCAGCTTTGCTAATGCATACATTGACATTAGTTGCTCTCTTTTGCAACTTTTTGAAGCCACAATTCTGAAGTGCATGTCTTAAAAGGGTTATCCAACCCCTATTATGTCCCCCTTAATGCCCGTGCCCCTCATATAGGTTATACTTACACTGCTCCCCGGCACCTGCGTCACTCCTGATGCCCGCACAGCCACTGCATCTCCTCACTGCGCGGATCAAAACATCCGGCGACAGGGGTGCAGCCAACAGCATGCTGCAACGGGGAAAGCCTCCCTAGTGTCACCCACGCATTGCCAGATGTTTTGATCTGCAAGACTGAGAGATGCAGTGGCGGCCGTGCGAGGATCAGAGGGGACACGGGTGCCAGGGAGCAGGGTAAGTATAATCTATATGAGGGCCCAAGAATTAGGGGGGACATTATAGGAGTTGGATAACCCCTTTAATAAATCCCCCCACCCACTCCCATGATTTTAAATACTTGAAATTAACATTCTTGCTAATTATACTATAAAAGGCTATTTATCAGATTACCCCCTAACAGTGCTGGCCTCTGCACATCCCTTCAATGTTTTATTCCTATGGATCGCACATCCACATGCTATGCATTGATCTATTGCTTCTCAGTATATTTTATAAATATTTCTATTGAGGCTCTTAGTATAAATTTTAATCAAAATACATAGGCCCACTCACCATGTCAAGGTGGTCTCTTATAAGTGGGTCCCTACTCTAATTTAGTGCAGCCACATGGCGATGACCACCACCTTTAAGCAGCCCCCACAGGAGGTGAGACACAGCTGCCCAACAGCACCTCTGCTATCAGGCAAACCCCATTGGCCCTGGGCCACCTTAGCATTATTTTTTTCCTTTCACAGAAAATTGTAACCCTAACATTGCATGTTGAGTAAATGGTGTGACCTGCAACTGCAATTCTTAACATCTATAATGAGCAAAAAATGCTATCATACTTATAGTGAACTTTGCTTGTAGAACTGGTACTGCAAGAACTCTGACAGAAATTCCAACACGTAGCTATCTAGTTTTGGAAACAACAGATTTCATATACGGTAAAGGTAAATACTGACTGGGGCAGATTTACCATTTCTTCGGCCCCAGCAAATTTATGTTTGGGAGCCCCATCCCCCTGTTTGGGTGCCTTCACATGTTGCAGAATTATCCGCAAAAAAATCCACTGGTGTGGATTTTTCATTTTGTTGCAGATTATGCAGCAGATTTTGTGTGTAAATCATTTTGCGGATTTCTCCATTAAAATGAATGTAGACATTCAGCTACAGGAAATCCGCTACAAAACGTTATTTGCGTTCTGTTCCGCTGCAGAATGTTAATTGCGCAGCAGAACAGAATGCAGGTATTGAAAAGCTTCATCCCCTTAGGCTAAGGGATATCATTATGGGGTGGATTGTGTTGTGGAGAAGTCAGAAATCTGTGAAGGCACCCTTAAGTTTTGCTCTGCAAACCACTAGTCTCTGCACAGTACACCACAAAACCCCATCCACGTCACACTGCTAAGCTCTGCCCCATTCTCAGCTTAGCACTGTAGCCTGGGCACTTCTGCTATTGCTCTACACCTGGGAAGGGAACTTTTTCTCCCTGGGAGCTTGTGTAGCTGAAATGACTGCACATACAGTATGTCAACCCTTTCTTAGTCAGTTTTTTCAGCCAACCAATTGTGACTAGTAGGAGATGCTCTGATTCCTGGGGCATCAAGCATTTACTTGGTTTGCATCACGGTGGTACAGTCTGCCCCTGATTCTGACTATTATACCCTGAAATTCTCTGATTAGGATTTAATAATATGGTGTCAAATATGGTCTTAGATGGGCCAATAGAAATTACATGTCTGAAGGAATACAATGGAACCTATTTATTTCAGTTGGTTATATAGCACCAACATTTTCCTAAGTTCTTTACAGAGACGGTAGCCATTCACACCAAGAATTTGGAGGAATCCCATTCCAACAAAGAGCACACAACTTCTAAGCAGGTTTCCTTGGCTATATCCAAAGCCATAAACTCAGTGCTCCAAGACAATGCTAACGACTGAGCCCCCTTGCTGTCCAAACCAGTCTTCATATATCAGTTAAATATCTTAAGATTATTGTTGTCTGATACCTGGAAATACGTCATGCACGGGGCCAGGAGATCTTCCTAACGTATTTTCTGCAGGATCCTGTGGTGATGTTGTTGGTTGAAGAGGCTGAATAGTAAGGCAATCACTGAGGATTTCTTGGTCGAGCTCTGTCCTTTGTCGCAACTATAGAAGAAGGAAAGAATAGATAGTATCAGATGCTAGTTTGGTTTTGCAACAATACCTTTGAAAATAAAATAAAGTGACATTGGTGTATTAAAACTGGTGGCCTGACTGTCAGTAAAAGCTAGCATGAGTCTGGATAATTAGCAATAATTTATTTTCCATGGTAAAGATGTTTCTAAGTAGTTCTATAAAATCCATATGTTTCCCTTTACACAGCCAAAGATGCCTGCTTCCGATTACCTACTAAGCCTTACGTTTTAATGCTATCAGCTGTAATGGGTTTTCATCATGAAATCAGTTGCATGTGTACTCCAGGAACCTAACATGTTGTGAAAGATTGCCATACTGTACTTCATAAAGTAGTACTGTAGCTCAGGCATTGCCAGGCTCATCATATTTGGCTTCAGTTCAAAATACAGAGCTGGACTTCTGTTGTCGATCAGTGACTACATGGTAAACTGTATGTAAACATACACATATCTATGAAAGGCATTTAACCAATATGCTAGGAGGGCTGATACATTTTTATTTAATTCTGCACTTATGTATACAGAGCATTAAATGGGATTTCCAGGCTTCTTATTTGAAGACCTATCTTGAGGTCATTGATTGGACTTTTGTGCACCATTATAACTTGCTAAGAAAAGGCTATGGACACCTTTATATCAATAATTTTGTTGCATTACACATATAGTGTGATAAAACATTTTTGTAATTGGTTTTGATTAAACATTTTGCTTAATTTTGCTTTTGCAGCTGGCATAGATATACATGACATAGCAAACTGCAGGATGCCATTCACTAGCAAATCCATCTGACTGGCTGCCTGGTGGCTCATTCTCCAGCTCTTTTCTCTCCTTTTCTGAATGATTTTCAGTTGATTTATTAGCAAGTAAAGCTGAAGCAGCATTCTGCAGCTTGTAATTTAGTGCACAGGCAAAGCATGAAATAATGTCATTTCATTGTGACACTATGGGGGTCATTTATTAAGACCGGCAACTAGACCAACCCCTATATCTGTAGGTGGATCCGCCGAAATTATGAAGAGGCGAAGGCCTCTCCATAACGTTGGCGCATCCAGCACCAGTCTAAATGGAAGCAAGCTTCCTAACTGTCTTGCATTTACACCATTTTCTATGCCTAAAACAGGTGTAGAAAATGATGAATGAGATGGGCCCGTCCCCTTCCCCGCTCACACCACGTCGACTATATTAGACTTGGAGCAAGCGGGAAAAGTCACAGATTGCGGAAAAACTGTTAATTAATGGTTAATCTGCACTAGAAATACACATAATATAGGCCTATTTCTGGATAATAAATGTCCGCCATATACCTAAATTTACCTAGCTTTATAATTAGCAGCATGTTACTTCCAAACTGAAAACCATGAAGCCCAATTTATAGTGATTTTTTTTTATTTAAAGAAAAAAAACATTTCTTTGGCACTTTTAAGGAACTTGTATTTGGAGGCAGAAACTAAATAAAACCTTGTGGAACCCAAACTAACTAAATATATACTGAACAAGTGATGAGAAAGTTGATACTTCAGTGTGTGTTTTACTGGCTCAGAATACTTTAATTCTCCACACAAAAATCCCTAACCCTAAGGTAGGCAGGGGCTATTGATAATGTCCCTAATATGCATGGCTATTGTCACTAATAGGCACAGTTAGTATCCTTAATTGGCATGGATAATGTCCCAAATTTGCATAAAAAGTATCCCTAATAAGCATGGATAGTTTCCCTAATTAGTGTAGATGATAATTAGGCATACTGTCCATGCCAGTTATGGACAGTATGCATACAAATTAAGGACAGTATTCACGCCAGTCATGAACAGTTTCCATGTTGCCTCTCTACCTTAGAGTTAGAGTTTATAACATAGTGAGCTGAACTTTATTACTTACAGTTAGAGATGACAGAGCACACACATAAGGGTCAGGGTTATTTCACACATTTTCTAAAACAGGAAAGCCTGGGTGTAGGATATAATGCCAGAATGAAAGTACTTTATTTCCTGCTTTGCCTGAACATACATACATATATATATATATATATATATATATATATATACACATGCCAGTTGCAAAAGCCAACTGAAACATAAAGTTTAATTAAACTCTAGTAGTAGTATTTTTTGTTCATGATCTTTAAGGGAAATATATTTGGTTTTGGCTTCATTTATTAGATTTGCTTGTAGAACATCCATGGATGTGTTCATTATTTTTTAAAACATTTTGCAGTTTTTCTCTTTTTAAAACCTTTCCTAGAGTCGGCCATGTTGGATACCACACCATTTTTGTGTTGTCTGGGTAAACAGGTCAGCAGTATTTGTGCGCTTTTTGACAACAGCAATGAATGAAATTAATGGACAGTTCATAGGCTCATAGATCAACACAGTCTATAGAAAGAGATATTCCTCTCCCATCCATCCATTCTGAATCCCATCTGAATGGTGCATTTACACCAAATGACTCTGCGTGCTCTGTCCCAGTCTATACAGAAAGCTGAAAAGTGAACTTCAGAAGACAAAAAAATGTTAGCCTATTGTGTGTGTCTCAGTGACTGGTGTACACTTTTTACAATTAGAATAACAGACGTAATACACCGGCGGTGTACATCAGTCTATGATAACCAGGTGCACTGCCGGATGCAGCCAGCATCCGGCAGTCCATGTGCCTATACTACACCAGCCCCTCGATGGTGTACATTTCAGTGTTCTTTTATGTCAGAAAACTGGAGTAAAAGATAATGAATGTCCCTAATCCAGCCAAGCCCCCTTTCCTGGAAAGTGATAAGGTCAGTGGAAAAATGGCACTTGCACAAAAATGTCAGCGCAAATAGTGGTTAAAAAGTCACAAATGTGGTGTGTATTTTAATGATATCTGCCACTATAAGTATTCAAAATGACATACAATAACAAAATATACAGCTAAAGGCTGCAGCTGTACCTCAAATGTTTTACCTGTAAATGATAATACTAGAAATCTTTGCTATATTTTTGTCATACCTTTTAGGAATCATCTGCTAAATCTAAAAAACCAAATCTGTATCATGTACCCCTCTGATATACTGTTAAGTGAGGTCTGCACTGCATGCACTGCTATTTTTCTCATAAAAAATAACATACTCTGCGATGGACTCTTTGACACAGATGTGAATAGAGCCATAGTAAGGCTTCTTTCACACGTCAGTGAATCACAGAAGTGTGCTGCCTGTGCTCTCTACAGACAGCACATGTATCCCCTGACTTTAATGTGTGTAATCACACATCAGCTTTCCACAGACCATGGGTCCATTGTGACATGCTCTATTTTTATGGATCCCTCACATACATTATAGTCTATGGGTCCGTGAAAACCACAGGGACAACATGGATTGGTCTGTGATTTTCGAGAGATCATTGTTAGAATATGCTCTGGAAATAAATTTTCAGCCTGGAAGTAACCATGGAATATTAATGACACATAGAGAGAACAAAATAGACACAGGACCCAAACATGAATTTTTAATGTTCATCTTCATGGAAGAACCACTGACCAACTCATCACAGTTGCCATCAAGGACATGGAGGTGTGAAAGAGGCCTCAAGCAGATACCTGTGATAGTGACACATACATTATCATCCACCTCAGGTTTGCTGCTGTGTTCTTTATAGGTAACACTACACAAAAATTCTACTAGGGTAGATGAAAATGTGCTCACAATCTCAATCATAATCAGGTATAAATGAAGTTATATAAACCCATAATAACACACATAATATGGGTAAAGTTGTGTGTAGTCATAGCTGTAACTATGAATGCACACATTTTTTTTTTTTCGATTGGTCTTATTTTTCGATTGGTTTTAACAAGAATCCTTGAAGACAGGGCAGCTAAAAGCCATGATGAAAAAGTAGCTTGTTTTTTAATCTTCGTAACAGACAGAATTCATTGAATGACGCTTATTTCAGCCACACACCCAATTAAACAGATATGATCTTCACTCAAGCATAGTAAAACTACTTCATACAAAGGATTCAGATAATTTCCTCTGGTATGTACAGAATATCTATATAGTGCCAACATATTTTTCAATGATGTATATAAAATATGTATATAACAGTCAAAAATAACATACATTTACAGTTCCATATGACAGGCCAATTTACAAGCTATATGAAATATAAAATATATGAAATACAATAAAAGCAGATTTATACAGTTTTTCTGGCTACAGTCTCTTGTACTGGAGGCTTAAGGAGGCCATACACATTAGTCTAACGTTGATCAAAATAGATGATTTTAACTAAAATGAGCATTTGTTGAAATTCAACAATCGTTTTAGCCAACAGATGACAGACCCTAAAAGAAGTCAGCCATGTTTAATATTTTCATCCAATAGTGAGATGAAAGATATTTCATTCAAAGAAAGATTGTTCATGAGCTAAAGATCTTTCTTTGATCGAACTTTTATCCATCGCCTGATTTTATTGAACATGTATGGGCAGTTTGAACAACTGTAATGGCCAATATGGACTAAAGTGTGTAGGACATGTCTGTGAAACAAACTATCAGTTCGACTGGTGCTCAGCCATCATCAACTTTTATCTAATGTGTATGGCCAGATTTAATGTTTGACCTTCTGAAGCTTAGCATCCACACTTTGAGATTTTTCTTTAACAGTGCTGCTTCACTGCACTTAAAAGGGTTTTCCAAGATTATAATACTGATGACCTATCATCTGCATAGGTTATTAGTATCTGATCAGTGGGGGTTTGACACCCGGGACCCTTACCGATCAGCTGTTTGAGACGGCATTGTTGATCCTGTGAGCGTCAAGGCCTTCTTGCAGCTTACCAAGCACAGCTCCATACGTTGTATAGCGGCTGCGCTTGGTATCATGCTCAGCCCCATTCATTTCAATGGGAAAGCAGAGAGAAGGCTGTGGCACTACTCCGAGTAACACTGCCTTCTTGAACAGCTGACTAGAAGGGGCCCTGGCTGACAGAGCCCCACCAATCAGAAACTGGTAACCTATCCAGAGTGGAAAAAATGGCATGGGTAAAAACACTTATCACAGCTTACCCTTCTTGATACAGAGGAAAGCATCAACACCCTGTGTGCACAAAGGATGTACAACTGCTTAGTTAGTGCTGTAAATACCTCTGGACAGGTCATCAGTATGAAAATCTCAGAAAACCCCTTTAAATAATGAGTTTATTGTGTAGTACCATTAGTCTTCATATACACAGTGGAGTTGCATGACTGGATCCTATGCGGAGGCACATGGGGTGCCTATGGCTTTGTTCTTAGGAGTTGCAGGTCTTTTGTGGGCTATCTTACAGTGCTTCTGAACAGAACCATATTAGGGAGATATTCTCTGTAGTATAAGATCTGATGGAGCATGAAAATTGATCCAGGGTGATTGCCAGATTGGGTCAGCATTTTAGTTTTTCACTATTCAGGCCATGCTGCATAAGGTCTCATACATCTGGACCTGATCAGGGCTTTCATAGAGACATATGGGGTCTCTACTGTGTCTCCACATGCCTTTGATTTCATACAGGGACATATGGAAGTTTTTTCTCTACTATACAAATGTAAACTAAGGGGGGATTTATCCAACTGGTGTAAAGTAGAATGCTTAGTTGCCCATAGCAACCAATCAGATTCCTCCTTTCATTTTCCAAAGGAACTGTCAAAAATGAAAGGTGGAATCTGATTGGTTGCTATGGGCAACTAAGTCAGTTCTACTTTACACCAGTTTGATAAATGACCCCCTAAATTCCTATTGGCATACTCAATAGGACTCCATATATACAGACGTATTTACAGCACTAAGGAGTTGTACATCCTTTGGCACTCAGGGTGCTGCTGCTTTCCTCTGTATCAACAAGGATAAGTGTTTTTCCCCATCACAGTTTCTCCTCTTCATCTTAATGGACAAATTGGACATACATCTTTTTTTCAAGTCTCAGTACAATAGGGGAACTTATCAGGCCCTGCCTGGGATTTTTTTAGGGTTATTTGTGCAAACATTTTGTGACTACCTACAGCCCGTCAAGCTGATCTTCTCCAGAAAAAAGTTGTAAAGATTGCCGTAATCTTACTCCAATAAAGGGGTGATGTAGGCAGCGAAGTAACATTTCAAGACTAAAATGTTAGACGTATCCCCTTTGTGCTGTGAATAATTTTTTTTTTATATTTCCTTTTCCTCCATACCTTCAAAGAGCCATAGCTTCTTTTTTTTTTTTTTACTGTAGCATTCACATAGCCACATGTGGGCTTGTGTTTTTGTGGGATAAGTTGTACTTTCTAATGGCAACATTTAATATTCCATAGAATGTATTGGGAAACTGGAAAACATTATTAATGCACCATTGTTTTATTGGTTTCATAATTATAGCGTTCACTGAGTGATAATAACTTTTTATATTTCTGTCTGTGTGAGGGTTCTTTTTTGGGATGAACTGTAGTTTTTTTTTAACCATTCTGGGGTATGTATGACTTTTTGATCACTTTTTATTCATTTATTTTGGAGGAGGGAAGTAACCAAAAAATGGCATAATTGTCCATTTTGATTTCTTTTCTGTTACGACCTTCACTTTACAGGATAAATACTTTTATATTGTAATAGTTCAGGAATTTTTGTACACAACAATACCAATGATACTTTTTTCTGCTTATTTATTTATTTTTAGTCAACCTAGGGAACATGAAGATGTGACTGTTAGATAGCTTATACATATGACCATGGCAGCTGAAGGATAAAAAGTCCATGATCGGTGCTGTCTCTAATCTCTGGCACTGCTAGCAGGTGTCTGCTGTATAACACAGCAGTCACCTGCCAGCCACGACTCCCGCTCAGTTCCTGAGCAGGTGGCATCATTAAAGCTTGATATCCACTGTACATGATGTTGCCAAATGTATGAAAATCAATAAAGGATCATAATAGTAACATTTAAGGCAGTATCCCCAGGCCCAACAACTCTGTGGGGTGCTTTGCTGCCCAAAAGGCCCATAACAAGGAAGGAGACAGTCCTGTAATTTCTGAGGAGGGAGGGTGGAGAATAGGAGCATCAGGGTCTAGGCCAGGGATGAGCAAACTCCACCCTCCAGCTGTTGTAAAACTACAATTCACACCATGCCCTGCTGTAGTCTGATAGCTGTAAGCAGTCTTTGCATGCTGGGAGTTGTAGTTTGGCAACAGCTGAAGGGCCGAGTTTGCCCATCCCTGGTCTAGGCTGTCTGCCTACGTTCACTGAATGTGAACAGAAAGGATGGACCACTGCTGCTTCATTTGATTTGCGGTGATGGTTGCTCATCAGAGAAAGGGCCCGTGAAGACATCATCACCATGTGACCAATAATTCATAGATGTTACTGGTTTCATGGAAATTACGTAATCTCATGTCTTTTCTCCTACAAGCATCCAGGAAGAATTGTGCTACAGGAGAAGTTTGCTGTCATTTTGTGTGGAAATTAAATGAGAATGTGACAGAGAGTGTTATACTATACACTGCACACTGTGGGGTATTAAACTATATACTGCATACTGTAGGTTGTTATACTACATACTGTATGGGGCTGGGGGTGTTATACTATATACTGTATGGGGATGGGGTGTTATATTATATACTGTGTGAGGCTGGGTGTTTTATACTATATTCTGTGTAGGGCGGGAGGTGTTATACTATACACTGTATGGGGCTGGGGTGTTATACTATATACTACGTGAGGCTCGGTGTTTTATACTATATTCTGTGTAGGGCGGAGTGTTATACTATATACTGTATGGGGCTGGGGTGTTATACTATATAGGTGGTATAGTCTTGTTTAATATTTAGCAGAAAAAAAAATAACTATGGGGCAGAATGCAAATGGCAGATGGTTACAGCAAATGGCCTGGGCCTATGATACACTTAAAATGCCCCTTTTTTAAAGATGGACCAAATTTATGAAACATCATGCAACATTTGACAGATTTAGCATGCATCAACACAGACTCATAGCCTCCGACAAAATTCCATTTGGGATAAATTTCTTCTAGTATGTTTAATTTTTTGACTTATCTTATTGTCTTTATTTCAGGGCAGCAGAAGAAAGTTATACACATGGCAATTTTCACACCTCACCACTGTATTTTTATATATATATATATATATATATATATATATACATACTTATTTGGTGAATTGTGTATATATATATATATATATATATATATATATATATATATATATTAGATATCAAATAAGCAAACAACAGTATGTCAGTATGCTCATGCCAGGTCTGTGCTGCAACCATGACGCCGTGTCCTGAATGCAAACATAATTAATAATGTCTCACTACAAATTTGTCTCTTAAGGCTCAGATGAGGCCAAGAAAAGTATTATGTTTACTAACCAACCTTTGGGACAAGAGACATAAGCAAACAGTGAGGGCAGGTAGGTCAAATTCCCTGCCTTCACATTTATTGGTATTACATTCACAGTTTACTTGTTGCATTGATTGACACATGTCACTGGCATCATATAAAGAAAGGGTAAAGTTGGCCTGTTTTGGTCATTTTTGTACAGGTCATCATTTATAACGTTCTAAAAGCTAGAAATAATGGAACTCACATTATTGTAATTATGTAAAAGTAATGGCAGATAAACAGAAAATTACATCCTCAGAAAACTATGCTAACACTTAATACTTCTTCCTGTGCTGTAACATTTCCCCATGTACATAATTTGGAGGAAACAAAATAATTTACACTCCAAAAAATGTACACGTTCATTTTCATGTTCATCTGGAAATTGCATTTCACACTAAGCCACTTACAGATGTAGCAGAGCTTAAGTAGTCATGAATAGTAATGAGCGGCAGGGGCAATATTCGAATTCGCGATATTTCGCGAATATTTGGGCGAATATTCGCCATAAATTCGCAAATTCGTAATCTCCAGACATTATTTTGTTGTTTGCGAAAATTCGCATAAAAAATTTGCATAAATTAGCATAAAAATTTGCATAAATCAGCATAAAAATTCGCATAAACTGTCATTTAAGATAGCTTTTAAATACCAGCTTATGCAAATTTTATGCTAATTTATGCGAATTTTTATGCGAATTTTCGCAAACAACAAAATAATGACATTATTTTCTTGCATGCGAAAATTTGCATATAAATTGCGAATATATTTAGCGATATTCTAAATATTCACGAATTCTCGAAGTGCTGATATTCGCGATTAAAATTCGCAATTCGAAAATTCGTGATCAACACTAGTCATGAACTTACTTGACTTAGAGAAGATTTTTGCAGTCTTAAAAACACAATGGAGCATAATTACCACTACTGGTATATGGGTGAGTTTTACACCAACACAAAAAAAAAAACATTTGGAAATAGCTTGCACTCTACACAGCAGACCACCCGTCACAGTTCACTGCTGAAAAATAGCTGGATTTTTTTTCTACCAGTTGTGTGACTTTTAACTTAGAAGCCATGCTTCATTTTATTTTGACAATTCTTAAATGTCAGAAAAAAAACTTGTATGGGCTAGTGCAATGCTTAAACAGAGTCTGAATCTTTGGTCTAAGTCTGAGTCATCGGATGGGAATATTTTTTTTTATATTTCCTGATATATTTCCTAATATTACTCCCTTGTGAAGTGAAGGTTACAGATTATATTAAATTTATAACAATACAATAAAGATTGTAATTTACAGAGTTTCTTAGAGAATATCCAATCATAGTATTCCCAAATACCTGTTAGATGACACCATCCTTTTATTAGCTAGCACCACAAAATGAGCATTGCCTGGAACAGTGCAGCAGTGGCTGGTGACATAAATGAGGTCTATAGATACCCATGGGTTCCCTGCAATGGTTGGCCTTCACAAAGCTGACAAAGCGGTTTTCCTTAAGACACCCTGTGTTCATGCAGTAGTGACATGGGATTGTTGACTGCAAGCAACCCCTTTAACGTGTAGAATCCATTTTTCATACTAATTGCCAAAGGAGAGATTATTATTTTGGTTACAAGGAACACATTTAGCTTGTCTGAATGCACAATTTTTATGGCCATGACGTGCAATGTAAAACCCCTTAAAGGGGTTTTACAGCCAGTACAAGATAGGTCATCAATATCTGATCAGTGGGGGTGTGAATCCTGGCACCCACGCTGATCAGCTGTTGAAAAGGAAAAGGCGCTCATGTGAGCGTTACTTCATCTTCAAGATTACACTGAGTGTCATCTCGGAAGTCTTGGCGACGCAGTGTAATTACAAGTGCTTGTTCCTTGCACTTGAATGGAAAGAGCACTTGTAAAGACTCTGTGTTGCTGTGCAGTGTCATCTTGAAGAGAACGCAGTAGAAGTAGGGCTCATAGGAGTGCCACCTCTTCTTCAAACAGCTGATCAGTGCAGGTGCCATGAGTCAGACCCCCACTGATCCGGATAGGTCATTAATATTTTTAGAGTGCACAATTCCTTTAATTCTGCAACAGATCTAATATTCAAGTAACCACAGCTCCATGTGCCTGCACTGACTGGACAGTGTCAAGGCAGCTCACACACTTTACACTGGGTGATGGAGATCACTTAATCACTTGATTTATTCAGCAGATAGCATAATGGTCACCAAAAGTACGATCACTAATTGATCCAGTTATCTACGATTAATAAAGGCATGGTGTCAGTTTTACTTTTTCGGAGACATGGGGCACTAATGGGGGACACTTTAGGTGTCATTGGTACTATAAGGAGGCATATTTACTACAGGGGCAAATTGTGGGGGCTTTAATACTAGTGGGGTAATATGGTAGCCTTTATAAGTATTGAAGGGCAATGTTACCCAGAAGTAATAATGCCTGCCTATGGTGCCCCCAGTAGTACTAATGCCCCCTATAGTTCCACCAGTAGTAATAAATTCACAATAATGTGCCCAATAGAAAAAAAATGCCACCTTATACTGCTGCCAGTAGTAAAAAAATGTCCAATAATATCACCCGATAGAAGAAAATGCCCCCTTACAGTGCTGACAATAGAAATAAAGCCTGATAGTATATCCCAGTGCAACAAAATGTGTCCTCATTGTGCTGCCTGTAGTACTGATATCCCCATAGTGCTTCCCCAGTTACAACAATGAACCAACAGCATGCTGCCCAAAGGTGCCCCAAAGCAGCATTTAACTGTATCACCTTCCTGGGGACAGCAATAACGTTGAAATCAAGAGGCCCTATCAAGCTGCAATGAGACATTGCTGGATGATAGAGCATTCTTATACATCCCCTCAAACTGAGAAGCGTACCCCTGTAGCATAATTTCACCCTGAATTTGTACCATGGACTAGGTGCAAGTAAACTATTCTTTACAAATCTACTTAGGGTTTCCACCCATAACTTAAAGAGGTTTTCTGGGAGTATTGATGACCTATTCTGATACCCCCAACAATCAGTTGTTTAAAGAGGCTTCTGTTATCCGGAGTGCGCTGAAGCCTCTACCTAGCACAATAATTTCACATGGCCTATGTGCAGCTCAAGTGAATGGGGTCTGGGCTACAATACCAAGCACAGCCACTATACAATGTATGGCACTGTGCTTAGTATGCAGCGAGGATACAGCAGTATTCACCAAAGTACTCTAGCCTTTTTAAACAGCTGTTTGGTGGTGGTGCTGGGTGTGGGACCCCCACTGATCCAATATTTATGACTTATCCTGAGGATAGAACATCAATATTATAGTCCAAGAAAAAACCTATAAAAGAGTTGTCTGCTTTTTACAATCGCTTTTAAACTATCACAGGTTATCCCACTCTAAAAGTTTCATTTCCTTATGGTGTTAGGAGAAATTAAGTATTACGCACTGCCCATTGAAATATATAAGCCGTACATCTAAAGCTTGTGCACGAAAAATCTTATAGCACGGGTGAAGTTGTCGTAGCTTCACTCTGTTTTTGCTAATAGATACCTGTTTTGGACTTGGTCCTTCCTCCCTCCTTCCTTCTTTACCTCAGCATTACTAAATAAGGTATTTGAAAAAGGGTTTTGTAAACCAAAAAGAAATATATTGGAAAATGTAGAAGTTAGAAAAATTAGGGTGAGTAAATTTTCTTTAATTGCCATTTTGTTTTTCACTTTTGAACGTTCTTTAATTTACCTTTAATATCATGACTTTAAAATGAAGAATGTTGGCAGATACGCAGGAAGGGTTAAGCGTTGTCCATGTATATAATTTAGAAGCAAGCCTCTGTGGCACTGAAGGGATTATACTTCACATCTGCTCCATAGTATTTAATATAAATCTAGAAATTTATGTTTGTTAAGATAGATAATTGAGAGCATCCATAGCACAATGTTTTGGCATGCCTACAGCCTCTTTTAAATACAATGGATACACAGAAATACAAACATTATGCTATGTATACATAGATATTGTCGCTACATCTGCCACATCTAATTATTCTGTAGAATACCATGCTTTAGAGGCTTCATTTATTGGAGCCATATTTGCAATTAGATTGTGTCTGGTCTGTAATAAAAAGTCTTCTAGCCTATGAGGACTGTGAGATCGGATTGGTATTTAACTAAATATTTGTCCACTTACCAAACATCCACTTGGCATCATTCTTAGGTGCTGTGATTAGGTTACTCTTTAGTTAGGCAATACTGAATTAGTTCTTTATATATAAATCCAAACCGGGAGGAAATCTTGGCATACAATAACATGTTACGCCTTCAGGATCACTAAACTCATCAAAATAACATTTATAATAATTATTTTGCAATGTTATATTTTACTGTATTCTCTTAACCTGCTAAGATATTATATTAAGTAATCACAGTGTAATTGTTCAACATTTTCCATTTTCCTTGGGTGTAGCGGTGGAAACATTTGGTTCTATGGCATAATCATGAAAAGCAGCAGAAAACACAAAGCTGCGTGCTTGTAGCGAGTTCAATGAGAGCCACAGGCTACTGTTCCCTCCGCTTTGCCTCATAAGCCACAGTTCAGGTGTCCCACTACGCAGGCTGTTGCGATCATATCCCAATACCCTCTCCTGGGTTGCATCATCACGTCATCCAACGATCTTGCGATGACATCACCGTGACCTCCTGCACTAGGTCCCACAGGATGACATGATGATGTGGTGCAGGAGGGTATGGGGATGTGTTCGAAATCGCTTGCACAGTGGAATATCTGACCTCAGGCCACAAGCGGCAACGGAGAGTAGAACAGAGGTGAGTATTTTATTTTATTTTTTTATATGATTACAGTCTTTTTAATTGTAGGTGACTTACCAAGACATGGGTCCAGAATGCTTATGTCTTATGTGGGGAATCTCTGACCCAGAGTACTTTAAAACATTCTCTATTTAAATATTTAACAGTAGATGGTAACAAAAAACCCCACCTACCTCTTCTATTTAATATTGTACTACAATGCATTCAAACATATTATGGAGGGGGGGGGGGGGGTTTGCCCGATCCAGAGTTTGCCCTGGGAGATATAGAACTCTAGTTACACCACTGCTTTCCCTTAACCCTTCTGACATACAAGTACATCAGACAGCGCCAGAATAACGCCCTTAGAGTTTAGCCCAAACCCGTTAGTTGGTACAGTGACCTCTAACACCTGTGCATGTAAAATTACCAATTTTGCAAGCAAATGAACACACAGAATAACTTTATAAAATGAATCAAAGAAATGGAATAGCACAGCAGCCAAAGTCTTCACTACAAATGTACAGGATTCCCATAGGCTAGACGCTCAAGTCTGCAATTAGGCAGCGCTCCACAGGATGATGTAAAATTGTGGATCTATTTCCCCATGTTCACAGACATTTTGGTTCCTCCATGGAACCATCTTTAAACTTATCAATAGTCCATTGGAGGAGCTGAAATATTGCCTGTGAATATGGTTGAACAGATCCACAATCTGACTTCATCCTGTGAGAGTTGCTTCTCCTTTGAGACCTAAGATGAAATAGTTAAAGTGACTTGATATCATCTAATTTGTAAAATTGTGGTATAAGGTTCTCGAAGCATTCCTGAAGGGGTTAATGAGCTTCTATACATAGAATAACATTATAAAAAAGGGCATACCATTTTGCAGCTATTTTTAAGAGCCATAAATCATTCTGTTTATTCTCCTACAATTTTTTTTTATTCTACCTGCTTTCCAAGGAAGCAAAACATTCTAGCTAAGTTTTTCCACAGTAAGAAATTTTACACATAAACTTTTTATTTTTCACTGAGGCAGCTGCCTCGCAATTAATTTGCTTTACCGTTCTTCCAATTTGTAAGTAGCTTACATGGGATGTTTGTGTTTTCCCTACAGCAACCAGACAAAAAGAAAACAGCCCTTAGCAAAGCCCCGCTCAGCCTCTGAGCCATTGAATAGCTGTCTTATGTGGCAGATCATTCTTTCATCTTTCTAGCATGCCCTCTGAATATGGTAATGGCTGAGTAATGCTGGAGCAATCTGGTAGAGGACCAAGAATGAGGCAATTATTCCTATGTTAATTAAATATATTCATAGTCAATGGTTGTTTGGTAACAGGAGGTTTGCTTTCCAAAAATGACATTTTACTGCAGGTAAGCTTGAAATGTATGATTGACGTGCTTACAGCATGCGAATTATCCCAAGGCTTTCATAAATCCCCAGACCACTGAATCATTAATAGGTAAATAACTCATTCATTGACTAATACTGAGATACAAGCCTACATGCGATTAGCTGTATTTTCCCTGATCACATTAGCCACGGGTCACTGCTAAAAAAGCCTTTTTAGGATTGTCCTACAAGCGGCTTATGTTTTATTTTCCGCAGCTCTTTTACTCCCAAGTGAAATGAAAAAGTCTTTGATTTTACACTGAAAAAAAAAAATGGTTTGTTTTAAGGAATGAGAAGAGAATAGATGCCTTAAACATAACATGGGCAAGGGATACATTATGTCATTGGACTACTATCAACACAGCTATCTTATGTGTATAAATGAATCTCAAGCTGTGGAATTTTACAAAGAGCCTCTGTGAACCTGGGAATGGATCTGCAGTTAACATTAGTGTCAATCAAACAAAAGAAGCACTCACAGCTTGGCAGACACAATTCAAATAAATATTACTATGGGTACAATTCGAAATAATACTTCTAGCTTGGCTGGCAGGCACAATGCAAAGCAACAATACTCGTAAACCAGCTGCTAGATACATTACAAATGAATACTATTTTTAGGGTCACATAGACAAAACCCTGATGAATTTCTACTATGAGTTATTCTACTTCCAAACATAACCAAAGGGAAACCAGCCATTGTATTTCATAAGTCACTGTAAAATACTGGAAGATGAATCCAAATGACCAAAGTTTGTACTGCAGTAAATAAATCAGATCAATCACAAATTATATCAACTCTATCTGCACTATGGTTCTGCTTCTTTACAAACAAATGTTGTCAAACAGATCATTTTCCATGTCATCACTAATTCTATTCATCAAATTACCCATAGAGGTGCATTATTTATCAGCAGATCCAACCAATCCTATGGAGGCTTCCAAAACTTTCCTAAAGGGGTCCTCCGCACAGTAAAATATAAATATTTAAACTAGTAACTGGATTGGAATACTTTTGTAATTGTATGTAATTAGAAATTTATTATAGCCACTGAATTATTCTATAAAATCTATCTGTATAGCGCCATCTGCTGTTAGTTTTTTTCCTTATTTTTTCTGTTCACCGTGTAACATTGCTAAAGTGGCCGCACTTGCTCAGTTCCAGCCACCAACTGCCATCAGCTGTATTTTTTGTTAGAAGCTTTGACAGGTACAGTGAAAGAACTGAGAAAAGACATGCCACTACAGCTGAAAAGCCACATCCCCTGAGAAAGGACGTATCCTCTGAGCTTAGGTAGAAAGGACACACCCTCGGAGCTGCCAGCTTGGAATGACTGAAGCAGAACAACTGGAGCAATGAATGAAGCCCTGGATTAATGTTAGTTATAAGGCTGTTTCTAGCATTGCTGGAAAGAGATTGTCATGTACTGTATGATATATGATTTTATTTTTACATTAAAGCTTCATGCACATTTACATGTCTGCATTTCAGTCATTAAACAACGGATCTGCCAAATTACGGATATCATGCAGTCTGCATTTTTCTCACTCCCATTAACAGAAAGGAATATTCCTGCCCAGAATAGGTCATGTTCTATCATTTACAACCACACAGATCTGCAAGAAATATGAATATGTGCATGGCCCCATATAACCAAACGGGTCAGAGTGCTGTCCACAAAAAATGCAGATAGCACATAAAAAATACAGGCATATGCATGAGGTCTAATCATGGGATAATCCAGGGCTCGACAAATCCCAGGCGCCAGATCGCCATGGCGACCAGGAATTTGGTCCTGGCGCCTGGGTATTTGTCAGCCCGTTCTCTCAGGTGGCCGGGCACAGGGTCGGCGTGTCCTAGGAGCGCCGGCCCCCTTCATGCTGCAGCCACCCGAGCGCTCTATATAGAGCCTCAGGCGGCAGCAGCACTGCCCGTGCTGGCGCGTCCATGAGGGCGCACCTCCCAGGCGCAGCATGAAGAGAGGGGCTGACAGGAGGGAAACGCTCAGCGCTCCCTCCTGTCAGTCCCTCATTGTAGCGTGGCCGAGCCCTGTATGGTCCGCGGTACAGGGAGCATCTGTCTCCTGTACCCGGCCGGACTGACAAGAAGTGCGCACACAGTGTGCACTTCCTGTCAGCCCGCCCGGGTACAGGAAACTAAAGCTCCTGTACCCGTGGGACCATACAGAACTCGGCCACGCTACACTAGAGGGAGGGGAGAAAATGACAAGAGGGGGAAAGATAATGACAAGGGGGGAAAGATAATGACAAGGGGGAGGAAGTGAATGACAAGGGGGGAAAGGGAATGACAAGGGGGAGAAAGTGAATGACAAGGGGGAGAAAGTGAATGACAAGGGGGGGGGGGACAGAGTGAATGACAAGGGGAGAAAGTGAATGACAAGGGGGGGGAGTGAATGACAAGGGGGGAAAGAGAATGACAAGGGGGGAAAGAGAATGACAAGGGGGGAAAGAGAATGACAAGAGGGGGAAAGAGAATGACAAGAGGGGGAAAGAGAATGACAAGAGGAGGAAAGTGAATAACAAGAGGGGGAAAGAGCTGGGCGTTGTAGTGATGCGGGGACTGAGCGCCAGCTGGGGGTTGTAGTGCTCAGTAAAATGTCATGGTGCCCGCTGTGTTTGTGCCCTCCGGACCCCTCTGCCCTCTCCTCCGGACCCCTCTGCCCTCCCCTCCGGACCCCTCTGCCCTCTCCTCCGGACCCCCCTGCCCTCTCCTCCGGACCCCTCTGCCCTCCCCTCCGGACCCCTCTGCCCTCCCCTCCGGACCCCTCTGCCCTCTCCTCCGGACCCCTCTGCCCTCCCCTCCGGACCCCTCTGCCCTCCCCTCCGGACCCTGTAATCCTTGTAAGGGTTTCCACATGTCATGGCGGCCGCAAGTGGCGATCACTTAGACGCTGGCAGCATCTGACGTGTCATATAACCTATTGAAGAGGGGAAGCATTATGGGGGGCCCTATATACTCGCACATTATGGGGGGCACTATGGAGAACAGGGGAAGGAACACTATAGGGGCATCTATTGGGGGATTTATGATGCGGCTCCGCCTGGCTCCTAACTTTTTTAGCTGGCTCCTAGATTCCAAGGAAATTTGTCAAGCCCTGGGATAATCCCTTTGATATCAGAATGGTTCCTGACAATTTACAGGATATAAAGAAATGTTATAGAAGTAAGAAGTGAATGATTGTTGTTGCATACACCTGGCGAAGAATTCTAGTTCTTTATAGATTTTCTCGATAGACTGCAAGACTATCAATCTGAAGAGGGTCAGAACTGCCTCAAAATATATTAGTGAAGAGAAACAAGAAACGCTTATTGATGACGAGTTGAAGACCTAGAAATAATCTGGTGTATGTGCTGTAGGCTATAGTCCATTTTTTGCTTCTACCACATTGATTAGCATGCTGACCCAGAGAAGGCCACAGAGGAACAGCCTATGCAGGCTGCTGTAACCATCACACTTACTCAATGCAAGCTATTTCATGAAAGAGACAAGAAGCTTTCACAATGACCGAATCAACAAGTTTAAATTAGACATATTGGATTACCCTTCTGACTAAGCAAGTAGAAAAGTGAGATGCTTTCCGGCTGTTACAGCACATGATGTGCGGCTGCAGTGCACGCAACACAATCAGTGTCCTATGTTAACATTACTTGGCAATAGGAAAATATTTTTGTGTGTTTTGTCTATGTATTATTAATATTAGGTAATTTCCCATTATCTTGTTATTTTAACATATCTTCATTAAAGTAAAAGGCAAAAAACAAATTAGACATATTGCACTATGATAAGGCATCATTCTAAATTTCTAGGATCTCATGGAAGGCAACAGGTAAAAATGACACACAAAAAGGTTATAGGATGCAGTAGTTTGATATTTACCCTGTAATGTGACACTTTGACTCATACAAATGACCGGGCAAGGATTTTGTCAGCCAAAATGTTGCATGTTAGAAGAATAAAGACAAACCTGTTGTGTGTTACCTTTACCTTACTTCTGTCCATTGTGAGAAAAATGGGCTACTCACCTTGAGGACGTCTACAGCAAACTATTGGTATCCTGGTCTTTCAACTCTGTGATCTGCATCTCATGTCACTGTTATCATTGCTGTTTCCTTTCACTTTCTTTTTTTCTACTAGTTTTAAATATTTAGCTCCTTTAACACTTGGAAAGATGTAAAATGCCCATACAGCCAACAGCAATCTCTCCCGACTCCTCCATACACATTGTGCTCAGTTCAGTGAATCGTGTATATATTTTCAAAGGGGAGAGAGGGGAAAGCCACTAAAATTCAATGTGCCTGAACTTTCTCTCCGCCTACATCACTTGTAGGAATACAGTTGGGAGCTCCCTATAAACAACTGTATTGGCAGTCTGCCCAGCTTAAAATGGCAGGTTTAGTTGATGCTATTTTAATACAGGGGTCTCAAACTCAAAGCCACCTGATTCAGTTCTCTTTGTCCTGTGAGCACCACAGAAAAGGCCCATGAGGCGGTAAGTATGGGAACACTAACGGTGCTCTGACATTACTCACCATTCCTTGGTCCTCTTCACCAGGTGCACTGCACTAGGCAAATGACAGCTTAAAGCTTCAGGTCGTAGAGCACGTATGCACACACTATGACCTTACACTGAGTGACATCAGGATGCAGTGCAGCACTGGCAACAGTACACAGTGGGGGGCTGAAGAGCCAGAGTAGTGGTGGTACCCAGAGGAGGAGAAGAGAGTTTTTTTTTTGTCTACTCTGAAGGCTACATTTAACCAACAGAGGGGTTGGGTGGGAGTTATAGGGGGTGGCAGTGGTCTGATTTGGGGTCTGTATAGATTTGAGGTCTAATCTGGGGTCCGTGTAAATTTAGCATCTAATGTGGGGTCTGTATAAACTTGGGGTCTGATCCGACGTCTGTATAAATCTGGGGTCTGATTTGTGGTCTAATCTGAGGTCTATGTAAATTTGGAGTCTGTATAAATTTGGCTTCTGATCTAAGGTCTGTATAAAATGGGGGTCTTATCTGAGGTCTGTATAAATGTGGGGTCTCATCTGAGGTCTGCATAAATTAGAGGTCTGTTCTGGGATCTGTGTAAATTTGGCATCTGGTGTCTGTGTGAATTTGGGGTCTGATCTGACATCTGCAATGTATAAATTCGGCATCTGATCAGGGTTGTGTGTAAATTTGGGTTCTGATCTGGGATCTGTGTAACTTTGAGGTCTAATCTGGGGTAGGAATTCGGGGGCTGATTTGCAGTCTGCATTAAGTTTGGGGCCTGGTCTAGATGTCTGTATTACCATAATTTAGGTTATATATTAATTTGGGGGTGTCTGGAGGTCTATAAGAATTTAGGGGTCTGTATTAATTTTAGGGTCTGGTCTAAGGGGTTATCTTAATTCTGGGGTCTGGGATGCTGTATTAATCTTGGGGTGTGTATTAAGAAAGGGTTGTCCAGCCAAGTGAAATTTGTTTTTGCAAACATTAGAATGTGACAAAAAAGTAGTCATACCTGGCTCATCCCACTGTTCTTACCACTAGGGGAGCTCTTGGCATGATTCCCGGGAATAAGCAGCTGAGGTAAAGCTCAGAGGTTTCGAGTGTAACATACATATGTGCTGTACATCTAATATATGTGGTTATGTAACACAGAAGAGCAGGTATACTGTGTGGGCTGCCAGTAACTGCACTTCACTGTTTTATAAGCGGCCCGTCAACGGGAACATTTTTCGTGTGGCCCATAAATCCGAGCCAAGTTTGAGACCCCTGTTCTAGTGTGCCATTAAAGCTGGTCAGTTTTCATGTTTTAGAGTATAATTTCGTTGTAAGCTTTATATCTTCCAACCTTTTTTTATTTTGTGCAGAAGATAATAAGTGACAGACACTGCCTTATCTTGGACAAAGAACTGGAATGGAAGTAGACAGAAAATGTATCCACAGTTCTATTCTTTTTTCCTCACCGGCTAATCAGCACTATCATACTGATTTTCTTAGATTCAATTTACTAGGAGAGCCAAATCAAATTAGAAAATGATGTGTTGGAGAAGACAAAATCCACATCTTTTAATTTTTTTCCTTCACATACTGTACGCTTAGGAGTTCTTTATTGGATAACTCCGTTTATTGGTGCATAATTCCTAAAGCTACACTTTCTGATGTGGTAAACCACATCATATAAATTCTTTAGAAAAACAGGAAAATATATAGAAAAGCTCATTGCATCTTTAAGAAAGGCAACAAAATGTAGCTTTCTGGTAAATGATCAGACCAAACCACTAAATGGAGGAAGCTCATTCCTGTAATGTGCGTATAATGAAAGAAATAACATTGAGGCATCGAGACAGAGTCAGAACGACATTTCCTTGCTTCCCAGATGAAAGAAAAGATGTTTTTCTTTTAAATTATTAGTAACAGCTCTAACTCTCTTTACATGTTAGAGTCAGTTTACTAACTATTCCATTCTATTACTATTCTATTAATGAAGCACCTGAAGCTAGCCTCCATCTATGCATAATCTCTATTAAAATCGTGAACTACAATTCATTAGCTTTTAGGCACTGTATATTCTCACTCTGATTTAAAAAGGTTTACAACAAATTGTGTGATTAAATTACCTAAAGACTTCAGGCCATTACTAATCCTTTGGTGACAGCACCATTTTCAATAAGAAGAGAAAAATTGCAGAACACCCCAGTGCCTGATTTATATTACATTTTGGGATACGGAAGTAAAAGGATTAAAGATAGGATTAAAACAGTCTTCACAAAAACATTTTTTAAGGAGAATTGTTTTCGGGGTTACTATGGTCACAGCTAAGCAATGCTCAGCCTGAGGCTGCATACTAATAGCTGAAGCCAGCTTGATATGGGAGAAGAGATAACATATGATTTACACATAATAAAGAAATTGAGACAAATCTCACATTAAAACTAAACGAAAGCATTAGATAAACTAAAGCATTAGATATTCCGTACCTGACCATGCCAGAATAAAGCAACAATATTGGGAAGATCGTGGCAGGAATTTTTAAGTTGAGTTGCATTTTATCATCACTATTGTTGTCCCCAAACCAGTGTCATGCTTCCTATGATCACTTATTTAAAGAATGGTGGGCACCAATCTAATATCCTACTTAATATCATACAGAGGGGTGCCCACAAAAATGCCCAAATCTTACAACAAGCAAAACAGGCAATGTTGGCATAAAAGAAAAAAGGCACTTAACCTCTGTTTAAAAGTTCATAAAGCTCACACAAAAAGAACAGTAAAAAAGGCTGGGTTTTTCCCTAATAAGAAGAATCATCCACATCGGTGTCCAGTATCAAATGCAGTAAAGCACAGTGCATAATGATACCCAATTTAAGGGATTTTCCAGGGGTATGTTTTTTTATACATGGCTCACATGTGATTTAAAATAATAAAGAAGCCACAGTCACACTCACCAATCCCCTGCCACTGTGGTTTTTATCCCTGCTACTTTCCACTTCTTGACCCCAGCACAATATGCCAGAAATGCCAGGATAGGCCCACTCAGTCAATCACGAGCTAAAGAGGGTTAGTATAACCAGTGATTAGTTGGGAGGAGCAGGGTCTCATCATACTGCATTACCTTTGCTGAGTCCTATCTAAGGCTACTTTCACATCTGCGTTTTCCTTTCCGGTTTTGAGGAAAAAATTTTAGTTTTGTTCCCATACATTGTCAATGGGGACAAAACTGAACAAATTGAAACGGAGTGCATCAGAATGTATTCTGTTCCAGTTTGTTGCGTTCCCATGCCGGAAACAAAATCGTTGCAACAGTGTTTTTTTTTTTTTTGCGTCATGGGATACTGAACATGCCAGATCTGGCACCAAAAACCACAAAAAAAAACCACGCCTACTGATTATTGACAATGGTTTTAGTGCCGGATCCATGTTCATTTTACATATAATACAACTGGATCCATTCTGAATGGACGCAGCCGGTTGTATTATGCAAACGGATGCGTTTTGCTGTGGTTTTGAGATACCGGACAGCAAAAACGCATCCCTTAAAGTAGCCTAAGTGCAGTGCCATCTTTTGTGTCATCCCTATCTCCTCATAGATTGTAATCTCTTGCCAGCAGGGCCCTCATTCTTCTTGTTCTAATTATTGACTTGTCTGTTGCTATGTTATTGTACATGAACCCCATAACTGTAAAACTATAAAGATTATTATTATTTTTATAAGTGCAGCAAGTAAAAGAGCTGTCCTTTCGTTATAATACTGATTCACATTGCCGGTTTCCGCTATTCGTGTGTGCTGTGCTCACAAAGGGGGTAATTTCTTATACTGAAATAAGCCTAGATTAGGCGTATTTCAGGCCCAGAAGGTGGCACAACGGTTAGTGGGCGTGGCATGGGCAGAAATAGAAAAAGTCTAAATGTAAGACAACTATGAAGCTGCATAACATTTAGAACTAGCGCTGGATGCACCAAAGTTATGGAGAGGCCTGCGTCTCTTCATAACTGAGGTGGAACGACTGCTAGCTTAGGGCTTTATTAAGACCGGCATCTTAAATGCCAGTCTTAATCAAAGTCTCCATTGTGTTCCTATGTGAGACAGCTTCATACCACTTTTCTGTGCCTCCTGCTTTTAAGAGCTGACGGGGAAATCTAGCACAAGCAGGAGGCAGAGGAGACAGGATAAAGTTGAATCTCAAACAATATACTGGAGATAGCAGAGGCAGGCAGTTGGAGTCAGGGAAGCTATAATTGTACACATTGTAGGACTAATTTATTATATCACTACGCTCCTGCTCCATTGCATAGGGCAGACATGATATCTTTAGCAGCACTCTATGAATGGGTGGAAATACAAAGGGACAAGGAGGATGAAGCTTGATAGTCAGGGGGAGTGTCTGGGAGTTGCCAAGAAGAATTTGATAGATGATGATATAATCCTGTAGTTCACAGGAAGTCAGCCACACAGGAAAGACTGACACTATATACTCTATACTTGTAGACAGACGGGATCACATGAAACAGCGGCTCATAATCAAAGGGTTTAAAATGTATGGATGGAACAAATTACACAATGTATGGATGCAAAAAAAACTGTATGGGATGAAACAAATGACACAGCTACAACATTGCTGATGACTTAGCATCATGTGTCCAAAAATATGTTGGAATGATTCTTTAAATGAGCTATCAGTAAGAAATGTAGGACAAGTTAGTTTAGGGGAAGCAAGATCTTTTACATAAAAATCTCATGAAAGTGAGAGCATTGAGAGCATGCTTTTGGAATGCATTTTTTGAAAGATTGCATAGAATACAAATTATTAGCGCAGGCTATTATCTTCTCTCACTAATTGCTGTATTACAAGTTTTGCTTACATTGGGTAACAGAAAATACTGGCTGAACAGATATTGTAAAGCCTTATGAGCAAGACAGGCCCCAAATTTTGACCACCTCCAAAACTTTCTGTACAGATATAATGGGATATTTAAAGGGGTATTCCTTTCACAGACAATGGGGGCATATCGCTAGGATATGCCCCGATTGTCTGATAGGTGCAGGTCCCATGACTGGGATCCGCACCTACACCAAAAATAAGAGCCGTGGCTCAAGGACCCCAGGTTTTCCAGGGTCCGGCCACCACCAAGTGCTCTCCCCATACAAGTGAATGGGAGCGCACCGCACTGGCACGGCCACCATTTCTATTCATTTCATGGGGCTGACTATTTTCGGTGGCCCCATAGAAATGAATGGAGGACGGCTGTGCATGTGCAGTGCACCCTCTACCACCTTTTCCAGCTCTGTTCTTGGTGTAGGTGTGGGACCCGCACTTACCAGACAATGGGGGCATATTGCTAGGATTAGGTTAGATAGTGGCTCCACCAGTTGGGTAGACAAGGCGATGGTTCTCACTCTGCAACGCACCCTATGTTGCTAATAGTAGATAAGAAATTGTATGGTAGTTGCAGGGCACACAAAATATCCAGTGTCACATGGATAGCGTAAAATAACCCATACAAGTAACGCTGCGGCGTTACCTGTTGTGAACTCAGGGTTAATAGGGGCAGTTGTGCTCATATACAGGATGGAAATGGCACATATAAATATATGAATATCTCCAGTTAATCTTCTTATGACATCACTGTACACCAAATGCGTTTTGGAACTCAGATGTTCCTTCTTCAGTGGCTTAACCGTTAAGCCACTGAAGAAGGAACATCTGAGTTCCGAAACGCGTTTGGCGTACAGCGATGTCATAAGAAGATCAACTGATCAACATTAGATATGTGTTGCTAATAAATCCTCTATGGAGCATAATAAGTGAACTTTAAAACTCTCTAGAAGGACGTTTGAAATACAGTTGTCTGGTGTCAGCATATACTTATTACTATCAATACAAACTTGCTAACCATATTAGTGATCACTACTGCCGGTGCTGAAATAGAGCATATCTTCATCTTTAGCATGAACTAATAATACTTCATTATATCGAGAAGTTGACATCCAAATGTGAACAATATTGGAGTTATATATGCTTAAGTTTTATCTACATACGATTTTATGGTCTGTACACACATATACAGAGACCTGTGCACAAGTATATAGAGACCTGTGAATCCGGCAGAGATATTTAAGATCTGTAGACTGATAAATGCAGTGGACTATGGTTTTATAGTTACTGAGGTATTTGGATATATATGCTGCGACTCTATCAGAGCAATATGACTGCCTAGCTTTTTTAATTAAATTTTCTATTTTAATGCATTTGCTTCCGTTTTTCCATGTATTTTTCTATATGTTCTAATAAATTTTATGGGTTATTTTATGCTATCCATGTGACACCAGATATTTTGTGTGCCCTCCAACTACTATACAATTTCTTATCTTTATTGCTAGTATTGTCTGTGATGGGAAAACCAGGTTAAGTTGTTATGTTAGTTTTAATTTGAACAGAATGGCACTGATCCTAAGAAAAGGTTACTCACCTGCTCCCTGCTACTCCACTCCATTGCCAAGGAATCGGTCTGGATCCCTCTAGTCCTACACCTGTAAACGTCCAATCACTGCCCTATGGTGTGACGTGTGCCCATGTTGCATGTCACTGCTGGGTTATTGCTGAGTCAAGTGACTGGCTGCAGTGGCGCACATGACCGCATCCAGATGTGTATAGCCTGGGGACCAGAAGGAGCCAGACTGAACCATCTGTGCTGGAACAGACTTTTCTACTTTAGTATCTGCTTTCTATTGGCTGAATTAAAATTGACATAAAGGCTGGAATAACTCTTTACGTAACGGCGCTGATTTATGCCAGCCTAGTCCCAAATGTGTCCGAATTTTAGCAGGGCCTGTAGTTATAGATATGTCTTAATATATCCACTGTTAATGTCTATTTGTTGCATGGCATGTTGCTACGTATATTTTATTTTCATCCAGTCCTTCAATTCTTATAATTTTTTTTTAGAACTCACAGGGAACACTGTAACCCTATGATGAAATTGACTTAAATGGTTTAATATTTTTGTAAGACTTTCAAATCTTGAAATATTGTGTATCCACTCTGCAAAGTAGATGTCATTGACCGTTTTGGGAACTTTTACAAAAGATTACATGCAGGACATATTAAATGAATCCATGACTAACAGGCTGTGACAGCCAAAGGGTTCAATTCTTTCAACACAACAGTCCCCCACGGGTGCAGCTATTTATTTCTCTGTTCCTTTATCACCTTGGAATTTTTATGGTTATTTTTTTAAGAATTCACATTTTGTTGTGTAAAACCCCTTTTGTGACCTTATGCCAATTTTCAAATTTAATTAAAGCCATAAATAATCTTTATTCTATCCTAAAAGGTTTAATGTTTCTTACTTTTTATTATTATTGCCTGGAAATATTTTAAATTCCAAAGCTTGATGTGAGCTCACAACCAGGTATAAGTCAGTGAAATGCGATTAAATAGAACAGCACTGCTTGCTATTAGATACTGGTGTATTTTACCATAGTAGAACATGTAAAGCTAAATAAATTAGGTTACATAACAATCAACCCTTGAAAAAATTTTCCATTTCATTTTAAATGTGTTGTCTCACTTAGATGCTTTTACTGAATACAACTTTGCAGACAAACCATTCATAATTATTTAAGGGAAAACTTTCCATTTACAAAATTCTTCCAGCCTTGGATTATGATTTATATGCATTGCCATACAAGCATTTGCTCATACAATACATGAGTAAAAGCTAGTTATGGCTGAAATAAATTTAAAGCAAATCCATTACTGGTACAGCTGATGTAATCCATTTCCTTAGCTGGCGATAATCTCTTTTCCAGTCATTTCATCACCAATGATATTTATGTGTCTATGGGAGGCATTAGCTAGTATTGGTAAACTAACATGGTATCTTATACTACAGTTAATAAATGTTTCAACATATTCAAGGCAATGAAAGCTTTTACGGGAGTTCGTGGTTGATGTTCTAGACTGTTTTCTATGTACAAAGCTTTAAGCAAATGATTACATAGAGGCTGTACTCTACTATACAGTAGCTCCATGAACTTTCATTTCTAACATAATATTTTATATCTAACTGTACGTTCTAGAGCTTACACTCTATTTCATAATTAGAAAAGCTGTAAAGTATATCATCCATTAAAAAAAAATACATTTAACACTATCCAAAATCGGAATAGCAAATATTTACCATGATTTCTTATGACCTTCTTCTGGGATGATGTCCCAGTAGATATGTACAGGTCATAAATGTATGTTCTGCACACTGGAATGCAGCCTGGACATGATAAGCTATCTTCGGTATAGGCCTTCACATCGTGGTAAACCATATTGAAGATTTACTACTCTAAATAAATTGTACTTCAATTTAAATGTATAATCAACCGGGTTGAGATACCCCTTAAGACCCAATACACAAACTTGTGTGGCAGTGTATGGAGACACTACAGCTCTCTCTAGGGCAAGTTTCATAACGTACATATGGCATATGATGGATTATTTTCTATGGATTCATGTCCACTTCTTTTTGCCTCCGTAAGAAATTGGAAGGATGCACGGGTACAGTAGAAGACACATGCACTTTAATGGGAGCAACATTATGGCTCCATACAAAACAGGGCTCTAATATGATCATGTGCATGGGGTCTTAGTTATTAGTACCATAAGGCATACTTAGGCTAACTATGATTTTTTTTTTTGATAAATAGGTTGTCACTTTTGCTATATTATAAAAAAAGTTCTCATACTGGTTGATCGCTTTCCACACCAAAGTTTTTTAAAGAGTAACTTTTTTTTTTTTTTAAACGTCCCACATGCCCTAAAAATCATTTTTCTAATATACCTTATTAACAGATTTTGCCTTTATAAGAAAGAAAATTACACCCAAAGTCCTGATTTCTACAGAGCTTTAAATTCACTATAGTCTCACATTGCTGACTTTTCAGCGGTGTACAGTGTACAGATTCCTTGCATTGTAAGGTTGTAGCAATGGGGCTCCAGCAAACGGTGTACGGGCAGGAGCATACATCGCTGCTCCTGCCTGTGGCTGCTCGACTCAGCTAATAGTCCTGCCTGTACAGCGCTGGCTGTTGTCCCATTGATACAATGCAAGGAATCCCTATTCCGTGCACCGCTGAGAAGTCAGTGATCTGAGAATATAGTGAATTTAAAGAGTGGTAGAAATCAGGACTTTGGGTGTCAATTTCTTTAATAAAAAGGCAAAATCCGTTAATAAAGTATATTAGAAAAATTATTTTTAGGGCATTTGGGACATTATTAAAAAACTGTTTAGTTACTCTTTTAATCCGCCATTGTTTCTCTGCCGTAAATCCATTTTTCTTCTATAAACTTGGTAGGCACGTATAAGACACATTGTTGTAGGCATTACCTTTTTTCTAGCATGCTGATCTTTGGAAGAATGAGCTTTTACGTGCTTTCGTAATGAGCTTGGGTCTGTGTAACGCTTACTGCATCCAGGAATTTGACAAGCATAGGGTTTCTAGAAAAGAAAAAAAGCATAGGGGAATCTAATCACATCACTTCACTGGTAACTACACGTTAACATTTGTTATCAATGAACATTCCCAAAGGTACTTACAGGATAGCAATCATTTGCTCAAGGAGGGATTAGCAAAATCAGATACAGCAGATTAGTTGAGCTGTCTAACAGCAGTGACTATCCAGAAAACATTGGTTAGGGATAGAGAAGAATCCTGCCATAGAGACAGAAAAAGTAGGGAAAAAGATTAAGATTTCAAGCAGCATAGAAAGCACTTAGCAGAATATTGATGGACTATAGGTCATAACATTGTGACACAACATCTCTTTCTTGAAAACACATTAGATTAGCTATCACATTATCAACTAAATACAGTTTGAATCAATTCACAGTATTATGGTAGTGTTATGTTGTTGCACAAGGAGCTTAACCCTCAGAGAACCGGGCGATATTCTGTTTTTTGCGTTTTAAAGTCAGAACTTTTTTATTTTTCCATTCACATAGCCTTATGAGGGCTTCATTCTCCAGGTCATTACCATTACAATTATACCACACCTGTATAGATTTTCTGGCATCTAAAAAAAGGAAAAAATTAAAAAAAAAATTTCCTCACCATATTCTGACCCCTATAACTTTTTTTGCAGTTATGCATACGGAGCTGTGTGAGGGCTCATTTTTTGGGGACAATCTTTACTTTTTAGAGATACCATTTTGAAGTCTGCGTGACTTTTTGATTACTTTTTAAGTGGGGAGTTGAAGCGACACAAAAAAAGCGTCATTCGCAGTATGGGATTAATATTGTTATATAGTACAGGTGTTTTTGCATGTGGCGATGCCCATGATGTTTATTTTTATTGGTCAAGTATTTTTATTTTGGGTAAAGCGGAGTGATTTGAACTTTTATATATTTTTATTTTTTTATATTTTTAAAAACTTTTAACTGGCGCTCATTAGACTGCCCATTGTGTTAACTGATGGCTATATAACCATCATTGCACACTTCAATATAACAATATAGTGCTGCCACCTAGTGGCCTGTATTGGTATATTCGACTAATAGCTGCCAAAGCCTGCTTGAGGCTTCAGGCTATTAGTACAGTATAACAGGTTCCCCAGTCTCAACCATGGAATGCTTCCAGACTGCTCAGATGCTGTGGTCACATCTGACCATGGCATCTGAGTGGTAAAATATATGAGATCAGCCTTATGGCGCTGGTGCTGGGAGGTGGACCCCCACAGACCTGATATTGATGACCTATCCTGAGGATATGCTATCAACATTTATTTCCCCAAAAAGGAGCATGTATAGTGATTAAATATAGTAATGTATGTAAACTGTGCAAAAAGCTGGTCCTATGGAACTGGTCTTGAGAATAGAGTAGAGGCTTTGGCCTATGCAGATATACTGCCTATTACACAATATGTTTACCAAACATACAGTACATACCTACTAAATATGTATTCAGGTGCACATTTGAGAACTTGAAAACACCCTTTTTTTTTAAATCCAAAAATCTGAAAATGTACATTGATCCACTTCATACAATAATTGGAAGAGAGTTCTGTTTTCTGCAGCATAGACAATAATGGGGGAAATTATCCAATCAACTGATCTTTTGAGGTCATTTTAATAAACGAGCCTTATGACTTATCTACTCTATTTTACTATCATGTTTGTTCCACAAGTGACTGCAGTAACAGAGATATAGAGACATATGTTCTTTTGTAATTAGTGACCTTATGTCTATTTATTTTACATACAATTTAACTTTTTTAAATCAACAATTCCTGGTTCACTCTGCTTCCATCTAAGATGGCCAACAGGTTCTCAGGCTACCTATCAACAATGTGTTGTGGTTATCTGAGACGCACTCCCCTGCTGTCAAGTGGACCAACACTGATTACACCAGTCCTGCGTCTATCCTGTCTATGTCCTGTGACCAGTGACATCAGCAGGTGGGTGTGTGTGAGATGCTGGTGGCCATCTTAGGTGAAAGCAGAGTAAATAGGTGGAACCATGGTACTATGACTCAGGAGGAGGCCACCATCTACAAATGTTGAAATACTGTTTAGAAATGCATAAAACAGCATAATATCCAAAGATACAATCATTCCAACATCAGAAGATTTGTAAGCTTAAAAATCATCAAGTGTTTTCATGTGCAGTGCTGCATGGTTGTCAATGGCCACTGTCATCTAACATGTATAATTGGCAAGATACTTAGACCTAAAAATACTAGCAAGTGCAATATACCTGTTATAATGTACCATAATGTTGTGGCACAAAAAATCCACAGTGTGATCACAATAAAAATCCCTGCCCTGATCTGGTCAACAGTAGTGTCAATGCTTCTAGGATATGTAATTTAAATGGAACCTGTCACCATGAAATAGCAGTGTACTCTGCGGGCAGCATGTTATAGAGCAGGAGGAGCTGAGCAGATCGATATGTAGTTTTGTGGGGAAATATTCAGTATCATGTATAATGTATTCATTTAAATTCTTGCTTATTCTGGGCTTTGAAGTCAAGGAGGCGGTCCTATCAGTGATTGACAGGCTTTCCTCTATGACTCTGAATACAGAGATAGCAGTCAATCACTGATAGGACCACATACTTGACTATAGACCCCAGAATGAGAAGGAATTTAAATAACTAAATTACAAGTTTTACTAAATCCTTTCCCTGCTCAGCTTGTCCTGCTCTATAACATGCTGTCTGTAGAGGTGACTGAATTTTCATGTTGACAGGTTCCCTTTAAATGAAAAATTTTAACTGCAGAAGAATGGTTATAAAAAGCTTAAAGAGATGGCAACTGTGTGGGTGTCTTTTCTTGCAGAACAAGCTGATTATTTTATGTGTCTTTCCTTACAGTATCCAGGTGTGTCCTTTGATGCTTGGCCCGATCGCTGGAATTGCTGAAAGCCTTTTGACAGCCAGGATGCTGGCAAAGGTACGGCTTCTCTCCTGTGTGACTCCGTAAGTGAATCTTTAGATTTTCAAGTCTTGAAAACGCTTTCTTGCACCCTTCAAACTGTAGAGAGAAATAAAATACAGTGGAATGTTCCTTTTTTTTCACTCCTTAAACACATTTTATCTTGTTCGGGAAACTCCAGGGCATGGTTTAGTAGTTACTGTTTCATCAGCGTTATAAAAACTGATTTCTGGTGTCTTGTTATAAAAGGGTCATACCTTTTCTGAAGTCTGGCATACCTACTTAATTATTGTCACTGCCAATTTTAAAGAGGGAACATACAAACTTCAGTAATTTTTGAGAAATGTATTTGCTGGAAGTTTGAGACCATCTTAAGTTTACAATGCTATGGCAGAAATAGCAGTGTGTATTTGAGCAGAAGCTATAAATCCATTTTCCAAGCGATGATTTTAAGCACATAATACTAGAAGTCACATGTTTTATAGCTATGAAATGACCAGAACACAGTCATAGTGTAGCTGAGAGCACAGTATAGCTGAGGACATTATTGTCAGAACTACATGAGGAACATACAGTATGTATGCCCACTTTTTTAAAGTTGTTCCTGAAATATGCAGCTCTCTCACTTCCTTTTGATTTGCAGTTTTCCTGAAAATCCATTTTTGTAGATTACATTTTTAGATTAGTGTTTGATCATTTATGGGCAATCTTGCAAAAAAAAAAAAAGTCTTAGAAACATACCCACATTCACACTGAAGAGCCTCACAATCTAGCAAAATTTCATAAAAGAAAAATATGAGTTACTATAGCGTCACTAGAGGCTTGGAGACAAATAATAACAAGGCCTTCCTTCAAGTAGACAATAATTCACTCCTCTACTGTACTTAAGCCTTGTATTTAAAGGGATTCTGTCAGCAGATTTTACCCCTATAACCTAAACATATGTTCATGTCCAGACTAATAAGTAGAATCCTAAGAAGGCCTTATTATACCTTACTGTGGCTCTATTTGCACAAAAATCAGCTTTCTATAACCTGTCAATCACTTATTTAAGGTACCCAAGGGGAGGTCCGTTAATACAGGGTGCCCAGCCACACCCCTCACTGTCTGGTGCCCAGAGCCGTCCTCCCTGTCTTCAGCGCCGCCTTCCACAGCTCAGCACCGCCTCTACAATCCTGCCCGTCCCGCTGCCAGATCCCGTGCCTGCGCACTATGCTCAGCCTGCTGCGCCCGTGCAAACTACTGGCAGCGGCTTTGTTGAGCAAAGTGCACATGCGCCAGTGTTTTCATTGAGTGCGCATGCGCCGCCATGATAAGCACTTCGCTCAACCCGGATATGCTCTGCAGGCGCAGGATCTGGCGGAGGGACGGAGAGGATTGCGGAGGCGGTGCTAAACTGTGGAAGGCGGCGCTGAAGACATAGAAGGCTGCGCTGGGCAACGGATGGCGAGGGGTGTGGCCGGGCACCCTGTATTAATGGGCCTCCCCTTGGACACCTTAAGTAAGTGATTGACAGGTTATAAAAAGCTGATTTTTGTGCAAATAGAACCACAGTAAGGTATAATAAGGCCATCTTAGGATTCTACTTATTAGTCTGGACATGAACATATGTTTAGGTTATAGGGGTAAAATCTGCTGATAGAATCCCTTTAAATACCATAGCCAAGGCAGAGAATGTTGGTGCTGCCTCTGGCACAGATCACAAGAGATGAGGGATTTACATGCCCTGCTAGGTGTTCTAGCTACACCACTGCTGAATGTGGTATCTTATGTGTCATAGCAAGTGAAATTATTACAAAAAAGAAGAAGTTATACAGGAAAATTATTGAAAACACATCTGCGTGAGCCGATTAAGAATTGTGTTTGTATCCCCCTACTTATTAAAATAGTGATAATTAAAGTGCAGCCATTTCTGTGCCATGAATGGGCATCCCTATCCTTATGGCATATCTAGTGCACGTCATAGACTTATTTGTTGGAAAGCTTTCCCCCCTTTGCTAGGATCATACTATAAAAACCATTAGAAAAAGGTGGTACTTGTAGTCCGTTGCTGGCATCTTCCATTGTATGCATTTTTTGCTGTTGATTGCCCCTAGCAACGGACTACAAGTGCAGGATGTGCTCCCCTATATACATGCCCAACTGCATATGGGTTGAACATATCCTGCTTATTAAACACCACACCCCTTTTTCTAATGGTTTGTATAATATGTCTGGAGGTGTATAAACTCCAATTTAAATGTGCCTGCTTTTCATCTACAGGCTACATTCAGGTGCACCTGGGAGGCTCTAGGCCATATCAGCCGGTCTCGGGTGGGACTCACAGGCACCTCCCACCTCCCATTGCAAGCATGGTTATATGCTGGAGGTCACTGGTGAGCTGTTTGTGAGTCAGGCCTTTACGCTCCCGTAATGCCCAACGGCCCCTGGTATCGCACATACGGCACAGGTAGGTTGAGTGGTAGGGTCTCGGGCTACTTGAGAGACCTTGACGTGGTGTCCGAGCTTAAGACATGTCCTCCGAGTAGGATGTGTCGAACTAACCTCTCAATTTTAACATCAGTGTGAGGGTTTAGTATTGCCGCAGAGTGCACCTGCCTTTGCTATGGTTATGTCTAGGATCATACTAATTAAAAGAACTTAGCTTCATGGTTCATACAGAATATTTTCATCTCCTTAGGTCTCCATGTGAAAATCAAAAATTCCATTCCTGCAGGCTTAAAATTGTTAATGGTAAAATTAATTGGTGTGGTTGTCTTTATAGATAAATACTGGTGCACCTAAGGGTACGGCCACGCAGTCAGGTTTCCTCATGCAGAAAGCAAACATCAGGAGTGCATCATAAAAGTAATGAAAGTATAAAGGACGGATGCGGCTTCTCTTTTTTCACTTCACTCCTGGCTTTCACTCCCGCATCAAGAAACTTGAACGTGTGGCCGTACTGTAATTGTTTCTATTCATGGGAACCTGGTTCTCTGGGTAGTTTCATTCCCCTAACGGTAATTTGCCTAAACAAAAGAAGAAACTGTATGCCTCTGTCACTTGTACATTTCCATGTGCCAGAAGACATTAACAATTACGAACATCTGCATTTCCTACAAAGTGGTTTTCTAACAATAATATAATACACAATAACAATGTCTTAATATGATGTTTCTTTTACTGCTATGAAAAAGAGGAGAAATATTTTTCTTTATAGTATACCTATATACTATAAAATGTTAGTCTGCATTTTTTAACCAGTTTTCCCCACTGCAGGCTTGGTTGTATCTGGAATTCATGGTGTCCTAGGAGAATTCAGGCCTGCCCCTTAGAACCTAGGCCTACCATCTCAGCAACCCTTACCCAAAACCTAACATGCACCCAAAACCCCCTTAACCCCTTCCTACCCTGCAATGCAATAGTGCATTGTGGGAAGTACATACTTTCCATACACCACTGTACTATTACAATGCATTGTTGGCTTAGGCTTGGGAGCTGTGCTTGCGCCATCAATAGTGGACATTAGCTGTGTAATACAGCTTGCACCCTACTCTTATTTGCCAGGAGTGGAGATAACTCCCATACACATGTGACCTGTGCTGAATGGATTTACAGAAGGTGATTAAAAAGGGCTTCCTCTCTCACCTTACATTTATTTGTACTATTGATTTATGTAAAGTGTTGCTCAAAGTACAGCCCAACAGCGGCATAGAAGATATAGGGGGTGCAAACCCATGCCCTGAAGACTGCACCAGTATTTTAAATGACACAGGGTTGATTGGTGCCCTGCTGAAGATTTTGCATTTGGGTCCAGAAACATCTAATTACTTCTCTGCTGCCCAATCAACCACACATATTCCAGAACCTTCAGTTTCTCTAGGGGTTTATTGCCCACTTTCACAATACATTTTGATTGGCAATAATATAAGCTCTTTGTTACAAGTTTAACAACATCCCCACATGATCTTTTCACCATCATCTGAACACAATTTGCAATGAACCGATAGCAGGGTATGACCCTCTGGGTCAGAACTAAGTGAAGACTATTGTTAGTCTTTACTTCGTTTCATCATCTGTTAATGATAAAACAACATTGCTAATGGGCAACATGCTTAGCATTGTATTGTGAGCCTCAATAAGATGACTTGTTTATGGTCTAATTGAAAAGGGGTTAATACTAGGGGCATAGTCATTTTAACTTGAAATCATATAACTTAATTTCCCATTATTTACAGATGTAGCCAAGCTAAAATTGACTCTGATAACACATATCACAGTGGTAGGCTACTTTCACACTCGCGTTGCTGTTTTCCCATATTGAGATCTGGCAGAGGATCTCAATACCGGAAAAAAACGTTTCCATTTTGAATTGAAAGAGATCCGTTCAGGATGCATCAGGATGTCTTCTGTCCTGTCAGCATTCCGTTTTGTGACCAGACACAAAACAGTTTTTTTAACTCCTTCCTGACTGCCAGCTGACTATATACGTCCTATCTGCACATACCCCGTGCAGATAATGCATATATAAACAGTCAGGAAGCCCTTTAATCCCAGTTGTAAACAGCAATGGGATTAAAGCTCCTGCAATCTAGCAGGAGCAGGACGGGTCCCAGCTGTCAGACACAGCGGGGACCCTGAGCAGAAGACAAGAGAGGTTTATTACCGCTTCTGCCTTCTTCAGTGTCAGCAGGAAGGCAGTACATGAGCACAGGGAGGGAGAGCAGAAAGCCGCTGAGTCGCTTCCTCTGTTAGTCCCAGGGGCCACGTGACGGGGCAGGAGCAGAGCGGAAGAGTCTAAGGAGACCCATTGGTGTGTAATGCCCCCCACAGTGGGCTGTTTTCGCCTATAATTGGGGCTCCTATTGATGCCCCAGTTTCAGTGGAAACAGTGGGGGGGGAAAAAGTCAATGTCCTTCAGAGGTCTTTTAATGACCTCATGGGGGACATATTATCTGCCAACAATAAATGTAAATATAAATAAAAAAAAATGCAAATGAAAAAATTACAAAATTTAAAATGCCGTCGCTAACGGAAACCGTCACATTAGTTTAGTCGAACCTATACAAGTTAGATATCAAAACGATCATCCCAAATTAGGGAACCCATTGCAATAATTAATTTTTGTGTCAGTTGTAATATTTAATAACTAAAAAGCTATAATTTTAAAAAATTACTTTTTAATAAGAATTAGCGGTTTTCCCCAAAAGTTAAAAAAAATATATATCTTAGAAAACATGCTAATAAAAAGTCATTACTATCAAGTAAAAAACATCACAAAAAGTATTTTGGTAGTCAAACAAATAAAAAATTTAGGGTCACTATAAACCACCATGTGGACAAAATCATGAAAAATTGCCTGGACATTAAGGCTTTTTTTAGGCCTGGTCATGAAAGGGTTAAGAGCCTAAAAAAAACGGATGCCTCACCCATTGACTTTCAATGTATTGAGTGATGGATCTGTTTTGATTTCACACAACCGCATCCTAACAGAAGGGATGTATCCTGATGTGCAAAATCAAAACGGATCCACTTAATTTGAGTATTGAGATCTTCTGCTGAATCTCAATACCGGAATTAAATACATTGAAAGAGTTAGTTAACATTTTTGTGCTATTTTTTACTTAACGAGCTAACTAACAAGTTTTGCTCGGCTGCATCTGTATTCATGAACAAGAGCTTGTTTTAAGCATTTACATGAGAAATTATTTTAAGAGTTCAATGGCAACAATAAATTCAGTTCAATGAAATGCATAATGGGTTCTGTCATATGTTAACTACACATTTGCACTAAATTGCTGTATATGGATCATCATACTTTATGCTGTGGTGACTAGTGTTGATTGGGAATATTCTATTCACAAATTTTTATCGCGAATATTGGCAAGATCTAGAACAGTGATGGTGAACCTTTTAGAGACTGAGTGCCCAAACTGCAACCCTACAACCCACTTGATTATCGCAACGTGCCAACATGGCAATATACCCTGAATACTACAGTCCAGTATAGTATATCTTCCATGTACTTTATCATTTAGCTATAATAGCCTGCCTACATATAATGCTCTTAGGCTTGGTGGTACATCATAGATTTTTTCCAGGGTGCAGGTGCCCACAGAGAGGGCTCTTAGTGCCGACCCTGGCACCCGTGCCATAGGTTCGCCACCACTGATATAGTGCTAGGATATAATGCTAACTATTCGTAATCGGGAATATTCTATTTTTTTCATCAGTACCCTCCCTGTTTCTTGCTTATGTGTAGAGATGAGCGATCAAATCCAGTGCTGAGCCACGCCCCCTGCACGGATCACATGACGTGACATCATGGACTTATGGATTCCATATGCCGCTATAGTGGAATCCATAACAGGATGCGCGACTTACCACAACCCTAACGCCGAACACCGGACTTTTTTTTAAAGTTCGCTCATCTCTACTTGTGTGCCAATGAGAAGGCTGCAATATATTTGTCTAAGCTTATCAGCATCCCTTGCAACCAAGAGGAAAGTTGCCTACCCCTTACTATATAGGAAACTCCCCAGCAGCCATTTTCTGCAGTTTTTTGCAGTTATGATAGAGAGAGCAGTGTCATTGCTGTGCTCTGTGCTCTGCTGAGTCATCTGGATCCTTATTCAATTACATTAGATAGTTAGCTCATATATATAACACAGATAGTTAGTGAGAGATAGTCAGTGTAGGTTAGATAGTGATACAGTATAGCTGAGGTTCCAGTGCAGGGTGTTAGGTAGTGTGATAGGAATTACTGTGCTATGATAGGGATTAGTGTCTAGCAGCTTGACAAATGTAGCAAAAGTGAGCCACGCCTGTATTGCGCGAGCAATAAGCGCATAATGCATTGCCAATTTTCGCAATCAAGAAAATAATGACTGGAGATCGCGAATTCTAGAATTTGCGAATTTATGGCAATTGCCAGCAAATATTAGCCCAATAATTCACGAAATATAGAGAAAACGAATATTGCCTATGCTGCTCATCACTAGTGGTGACTGAGGAATAAGTTATTCTTGCTATATGAAAAACACAACAGCTGAATGCACCTGACTTATGCAAAAAAGAATTATTTATAGAGCCAAACCTCTTAATTGTCATATACCACAATCTTGCACAACATTTGTGTTAAAAACATTTAAAAACCTAATTAAAAAAATACTTTGCATGCGTCATATATGCACCACAGCCTGAAGACTTTTACAGAGACTAATTATCATCACGATTGTTTGGTTTCTGAGTGATTGTTGCCATTGTTTATTGTTTTTTGGTGATCACGATGCCATGATACAAATCATTGCTAACAGCAGCAGGATTTCTACAGTGAATGTAAACTCTACTTGAAGCAACATTTCCATTTGCAATGGGCACTGCTGCTTAATGCATGACACCCATCCCCGGTGGAGAAGAGTTTCTTCTCCACAGACTGCGAGGATCCTACTGAGATTGATCAGGTTATTAGATTACCTGCCATCATTTTTCCCAACTACTGACCATTAATCGATAGATTGAAAACTCTTGGTGTGAGGAGCTATCTTTATAGCTCCTTCAGAAATAATTTTTTAGCTTTTTTAAACGTTTGTAAAAATGCTTTAAAAAAGCTTATTTGGTTTTGTAGTTTCTTATTTTATTATATTTGCAACATGCATTTGTCATGTCTTGTAAAGAAATCACCACAAACAAATGTCGTACCCAGGGCATGCTGCATTTAGGGAAAAAAACAAAAAACACTGACATAAAAAGGTCACAAAAATGTTACAAATAGAAATACTTTGTTTGTAGTATGTTTTATTTTTACTATATGGAGCTATGGTTAAGCATGGACCTTTCCACTCTATTCAACGTCTATAGAACTACCAGAAACAGCCAAGGACACGGAGATCGATGGGGTACCAGTGGTTTGGACCCCCAGCAATCTTGTATTTCTAACCTATCCAATAGATAAGTGATTAATGCTTCTGGTCGGAATACCCTTTTATGGGGCTTATCTGGTTTCATTTGGGGTTTCAATATTTTTTTTTATTAGATAAATACTCATAGAACAAAAATAAATAATAGTTACATATATTTCCCACCCAGACTGACATGTATGGTGAATACATTGGCCATCCATATCACTGAGGGGTACACATGGGGAAAATTAACATTTAATAAGCAAATGTTGCTATACAGAATATAACTAAATTCATCAAATGTGTATTAAGGTAAAATATTTAATGATTTAAGCATAACATGCCTTTGTGAAGTGCTCAGAAGCGAAAAACTGTGGTTTCTGGTTTCAGTACATGTGATTTCCAGGATTATTTTATTTTTTTGATGTTTGTATGATTTACACTGAATGAGCTAAATGGACCCATGAGACAATAGAGGTCATATTTTAATAAGTCAAGATACTTTGCAAAAAAAAAACAACTACATGATGTCCCTGCTATTACTAATTATTTATACTAACCACATATGGCCAGAAAAATGAGCGACTGAGCTTATCCTAGTCACACAGATATTGACATCATAAGGCTGAAGAATGCATAGAATATTTATGCTAATCAATGTCCCTATCCATTAGTCACAGGGCTGCATTAATGGAAAAAAGAAGCACATTGACAGAGAGTAAAAATCAGCCAGCAGCTGGTGGATTGGGCCACAGAACCACAACAATTTGTTATAGCATAGATTCCACTAAGTATTGTAATCAATCTGCAGATTAGGACATGCACACAGGATAGCTTCTAACAGTTACCAAAGATTAGATGGAGGTAGTGATATGCTTTGAATAGTCCGTTCTACCTCATTCCAGGGATGTTCTAGACTATTTATATCTGGCAACTGTGATGGCTAGGAAAAATTGCTAGGAAAAATTGCCAAAAATTGTCATGTTACTGGAATCAATCCATGACTACTTGACTACTTGCCTGGTGCATTGTCCTACTGAAAGTCTCCTACTATCATAGGGTAAACAGCTGCAATGAAGGGATCAACTTGGCTGGCCATAATGCCTAGGAAGGCTCTACATGATTACTGCACCTCCACAAGCCTGAACTATTAGTACCTGAGAGGATTCTTGCTCCTTGTGCCCAATTCTGACGCTCCCATCAATATGGTGCAATAAAAAAATCTGTATTCATCTGACCAGGCAATATTTTTGCACTGCTCAGTGATGCAACTTTTGCATCCTTTTGCCCACTGGAGTACTTTGGGGGTAATTTATTAGGACTGGCGTTTTAGACACCAGTCTTAATACCCCTTTAGCTGGTGGTGGATGCGCCGAATTTATGGCTTAGTTGCCCATTGCAGAAGAGCTCAGAGGAGCTCTGAAAAATAAAAGGTGGAATCTGATTAGTTGCTATGGACACCATTTTCTACTGCACCGGGTGACACCAGCCCTAGCAACGCCACTGGTGGTACAATGTAGGAAGAACCATGGGGGCATCTAGGGGCATTTTTTTTTCCGACTGGCACATTATAGGGGAACTAAGGGGGAATTTCTTACTGGTCCATTTGGGGGGGGGGCATTTCTTTTTTGCCCATTTTGGGGGGGGGCACTAGGGTGGGCATTTCTTACTGGCCCATTATGGGGGCTGTTGAGGAAGGGTTGAAATATATATATATATATATATATATATATATATATATACATATATATGTATCCCCTTATAGAATGTGTCCCCTTATAGAATCGTATCAACTTGATACAGGCCAGTGTTTAGCCTGTAGGCCATGGCTTGCATTGTTATCTGTTAAATCGCCCAACTGTCCCTGGGGGGTAGTTAGCATAGAGATGCTAAATAGGATGTGGGTCCAGGACAGGAGATTGCAGACTTTATGGCACCTTTTGATCAGCACATGGCTTACATGCTAAACCTGTTTCCTCCCCCCATATCTCCAAACTACTTGGGGGGAGGGCTCACAAGGTACAGTGGATTTCACTGATATTAGGGCATGCCTCTACAGAGGAGAGCGGCTTCTGAACTCGGCTGCTGACTGGAAAGGACACAGATGGAACCCGAAGATGGCTGAGTACCCCCAACCCCTGCCCTGATTTCCCATAACCCTAAAGTCCCATGTACCCCTTACCTGTACCTCCTTACCCATTATCCCTGCATTAACCCCTACCTTGCCATCCCTGAACCCCTGCAGCAGTACCCTCTTGTCTCCTTGGCTGTAACCCCTCTTCTGCTGTACGGCGGTTCCCCTTGTACCCCGTAGGGACAGTGCGAGTAACTAGGCGGGTGGGTTACGGATATAATGTATTAAGTGTGTATGTGTAACTTGTATTAGCTAGTGTTGTGGGTGGAATTTGGGATTGTGTGGTGTAGTTAGTATTGTATTTGTAGTGTTGTGTTATTTAGTATATATCTGTGTGCGTCAAGCTTTAATAAATACCGTTTTACTGGTAGAATTGTGTAGCGTGTATTTATTAGCGTTTAGCGTAGTGAGTTAGGCGCATGCAGATAGGAAGTGTAAGCGACTTGGTGACGTGCTAGGTAATTGAAGTGTGTTGTTAAGGACATAAATAGGCGTGACTATCTATAGACGGTTTACGCCTATTTATGAATATTAATTACTGATATTCGCTTAATATTGGTAATTAATATTCCCCCTTTACATTGGCGAGCTAGGCCCACTGCGTGGATTTTGCGTTAATTTTTGGTGTTGTGGCTAAGGGTCGCTAGAACTGTAAATTATCAGGCAGGAGAGACGTGGTCAGCGGTGAGTCTGAACGTCTAAGACCTGATAATTTCGGACAGGAGAAACGATCCTTCCCATTAATACCAGGAATTGACCAAAGTCTTTTGCAGAGAATCTATAATCTATCTGAGTGTTAATATTTGTTCTATTCCTTTACACGGTCACCGTCGTTTGGAGTGGAAGAAGGATACGTCACGGAAAGAGATCCATCTGCGTAGGAGGTGTGTACAGGTCCGGCTGGGCGGGAAGAAGCGATCCGGAAGAAAGGACTTCTTTCAAGCAGCCGCAAGGAACGGAAGAGTACAGCACCGCGAAGAAGATGGAGGCTCAGAAAAATGTGAGTATGAACTTCTCCACACTCCAACACTTAGCTAGGAACAGCACTTTTAATCCCATTCCCCCTACTACATACAAATCCGCTGAGCTGCTGTGGTACGCCTTGCTGGACCAGGCTTACGCTCATGATCGGGTTTGCATTGGTAGGGGTATCTTTAACAAGACAACCAAACGCCTCCAAATGTTAGCCAAATTGGTTCTCACATATGAGGATATCATTTGGAAGGCGGAACACACTGATGCACTCGCCAGCGCAAGAAAGGCAGAGGAAGTTGCGGACAAGGCAAAGGAAGTTGCGGACAAGGCAACCTTCCACTGCAATTGTTGCGTTGATAACTATAGGAGAATATACACACTAGAAGCGCAATTACAAGAAGAGGCCCAGTGTACAGTTGAGAGGGGCAGAGAAATCTGCATGTTAGAGTCGAGACTATCGGACAAGGAGTGTCTCTACTCTGATGTGGACAGAGAGCTACTCCGGCTGTACACTGAGATTAATCAGTATAGGAACAATGCGGCATCTATGGATACCCTGATTGTTCAGATGAGGAGGGATCTGGCTGCAAAGACGCAAACTATTGCAGATTTGTCCAGGCCTAGTACCAACGGTATGGTGCCCACGAAACAAGTTTGTGTTTCGGGAGTGGCACAGGGGGAGACAGCGGCGACAGCACCAAGGTCTCCAACAGATACTACATCCGTAATGGTAGATACTAGAGGACAGGTGGAACGGTCGCTACGGTTCACCCCGACACCTGGGGAGAACACGGGTAGCAGCCATTTCCAGGAACAGGACAACGGTTGGGGAGAGGAAAGTGGACGGCCATATACCACTTCCAATCCGCCAACACGTCCGGAGAAACAGGAAGAGGTGTATCCTAACCATTCCAGTATGGAAAGGATAAACTTCCTGTTGCGGATCTGCAAGGAGATCCCGAAATACGATCCCAATGTAGATCCGTTCACCTCATGCGATATTTTCGAAGGTCACTGTAACAAATATTCAGTGGCTCCAGAATATCGCATGGAGCTGTTCAAAGTGTGGTTACCGACACACCTTAATCAAAGGTATGAGGTAACGGGGAGGATGCAACCCATGAACGGCCAGTTTCATGACAAGGAGGAACGTCTCTCCATACTCACGAGACTGGCCACGGGTCACTGGGATGTCACTCCAGAGGTCCTGTCAAAGTTCAAGCCTTCTATACATGATGAACCCTTATCATTGTGTAGTCGGTTTGAAGCTATGTACAGGAGGGTTACCAAAGATCAAGGTATGGGGATTCCACAAGGCATGGTGCGCATGTTTGTGGAAAAGTTTCCATACCTTGATACTGCAATCCGACTGAGTGCAGCTAGGGAGCCATCCTCACGGACGCGGCCATGATTATTGAGCAGTGTAGACAGGACATACTGCACAATAAGAAGTCCGTTAAAGTGAGGGAGCGTGTGCCGGTACGCGTTAAGTCACACGACGAACGGATACAGTCACAGTTAGTAGAGTTGCAGAAGCAGAAGGAGGAAATTCAGGCTAAATTGATCCAGTCTAATACTGAGGTCAAGGCCTTTAGGATGCAGGCTGCCTCTACTGATGTGACGGTAGCCAAATTGAAGGCCGAGGTTGCAGTAAGGTCCCAGATAATGACTGGCATGCAACAGGTCATTAGCAGTTTGGTGCCGGCCCTTTCTTTTTCCGTAAAGTCAGGGCTGGAATCTCCCAAAACTTTGCCTTATTCAAGGCAAAAAGAGGGGAGAGGTGTCTGTGATCGGCCGAATCACCAGATGAAGCCGGTCCAGACCAACAGAGATTTTTCCTGACTTTGGGAAAAAGAACTGTTGTAAAGAGTGTGTCCCTGAGGATGTGTCAGTACAGGGAAAGGGACCACGGTCGCAGTGTGGACAGACCTAAGCCATGCAGGGAAACCATCAGATGTTTTGCATGTAGTGGCTTAGGTCATATAGCAAAACACTGCAGTAAGTACAAAGCGCACCGGATCGGAAGCCAAGTCAGGTGCTTCAGGTGTGGGAACAAGGGACATATTGCAAGGAATTGCCCTTGTGCAAGTAATTGCAATGTGTCCAGTGATGGGATCCAGGTAACAAATCATGCAGTGGGGTCTAGTCAGTTTGGCTATAAAGGGGTTACCTCTCAGCGACATATGCCTCACCAGGTGCTGAGGGGTCAGAATGGCCAAGCTAGGCTAGGCAACATTTGACACCCCTGTACTATTTGTTACACAGTTTGTTCCCCGTGTATGTCCGTGTTGTTGTTGTCTGTGTATATGTTTTCTTTAATGTGGATGGCAGTTCCTTGTGTGCGCATGTGTCTCACCCCGCTGATTTTTGTAGATTACATTCCCTGCTGTGAGTCCAGTCGCTGCTGTCTTTGATTTATTCTTGTGTCCCCTTTGAGTAGAACTGTGTTATACTGTGGATCGAGAAATGGTTGGCTTGCGGTACGGTTGACATTGGAACACGGTTCAGTGGGATGTCACGATGTGCAAGCCAGGGTCTCTGATCGATACGGGTGACGCAGTTGTGCTCAAGGTTTCTCGGCAGTGCTGTGTTATACTGGGGACTAGGGCGGACAGGCAACATTGGTGTAATGTTGTGCTGCGCACTAAATTCTGGTCCGATCAGGTAACGCAGCTCTGATTGGGATTGGACGCAGAGTGATTGACAGCAGAGTGTGGCCTGTGTGTTTGTGTTGTGGAGTCCTGAAGAGCCAGGGCAGGACTTATGCCATGGATTCTGCTGGCCTCCACAAGACAGGATGACAGGGGAAATCAGCTTTGGTACACATGGGTGGACAAGGATACAGTGCCATCAATTGCAAGATGGTGCTTCATCCACAGCTCCCCTCAGATATCCTAACCTATTAAGGTAGCCATCCTTATCTGTTGGTGCAGAGGGATGTGAAGCAGAGGACGCAATCCTCTGAAGGTAGGGTGTTCATACACCAGGGTTAGGATAACGAGGGGTCCTGTGAGATGAAGGGCAGCCCAATACCTTTCTCTACTCATGGGTCAAAGGTATTGGTGTTGGGATTTGACAACTAATTGCACCGTGAGGGAGATATCCCCAGGAGCATTTTGGTATTTTCTTTCATACTAGGTATGGATACAATGGAGCAGGAGAAAAGAGCCCAAACTACTCCCAGCTAAGAAGGTGGATATCCGACCAGATACCACTGTGAGCAGAGAGAAGCAGAGTCTCCAAATCCATGGAAAAAGTCTCCGCTGTGTCCTGACTGTGTTGGACACCTTCCAAAAGGGACTTTGCTTTTCAACCTGCCCATCCACCCTGTCACCCGGGTGGTCCTACCTTGAACTGACAATGAACTGACGTCGACAAACGGATCGAAAGGACTGGCCAAGTAACTACAATCAGGCCAGTCTAAGTCCTATAGTGATGAAGTCAGGGGTCAAGGACTCGACTCCGATTTGGTTCTGTGACCCCCAAATGTGTTAACTTTGTGATTTATATGTTTGCCAACTGTGTACCCATGGACACTCTAGGTGCAAATGTGTGACAGCCTATACTCAGGAAACTCGCCCAACGTACCGCGGTGAGTTACAATGAGGCTGTACACACATTTGCATCCTATAGTCGTTTCCCATCGACACGTGGGTCTGTGACCTACCTGTCTTTGGAGGTGTAGAGAGATCTGCCAGGTTGCAGGAGTCTCTATGGGTACCCGACTAAATTTATTTGACGGGAGGGGAAGGTGAAATGTGTTATATGTGTGAATGGGGATTAGAGTAGGGCATGTTAGGGACAGGTCCCTTTTGTTCGCCATTTGCCACCTCAAACCCTGTAACAGTGAAGTTCGTAAGGGTGGGGCTGGATGGTTAGTGTGGCGGAGGTATTTACCGCGGTTAGTATTTAGGTAGCTTGACATCACCTCACTTAATGGAAAATCTGACCTGCCTTTTAAAGACCTACTTATCTGTCCATGGGGAGGTTGTCGCCACTGGAAAATTGATTGTGAGCGTGAACCTGCTCCTGGTCACGATATTCTTGTTTCAAGAAAGTTGGTGCAGTTGGGAAAGACTGCAGGGGAGTTCTGCTCTGCACTGCGCTATGTCGATCGGGTGTCCGCACTAAGTTCGGTATCAATATAAAGACTGCAGGGGTCAAGCCGCTCCGGAAGTCAATAGGTCACGCTGGTTGGGAGAGAAGGCGTTCCGGTTTATTGGACCTCCTCCATGCAGCACGCAAGGGACAAGTAAGACAGTAGGAGCGGCTGACACCGATACGTTCAAAGCAGAAGATTTCCAGACCTTGGGGTGGATACCTGAAGATCGGCAGTAGTACCGAGAGACGGTAAGGGTGTGGTCACTCCAAACTCATCGGAGTGGCCGACACCAGAAGACGGTTATCAGAAAGAAAGGCCAGTTAAGTTGACGACAGCCAATCCTGTGGATAGAGGAGTTTGGGTTACGATGAAAAGCAGGTCGGTGAAAGGTCGGAATGGGTGATGTCTAGGTACCTAAGGATCAGTGTATACTCAAGTTCTTCCTGAGCTATCACTAAGAATGGGGTTGAGGGGGGCAAATATGTCTCAACCCTTCCCCCCTAGAATATTGTCGTAATTTCCGACAACAGGGGGATTGTTGAGGAAGGGTTGAAATATATATATATATATATATATATACATATATATGTATCCCCTTATAGAATGTGTCCCCTTATAGAATCGTATCAACTTGATACAGGCCAGTGTTTAGCCTGTAGGCCATGGCTTGCATTGTTATCTGTTAAATCGCCCAACTGTCCCTGGGGGTAGTTAGCATAGAGATGCTAAATAGGATGTGGGTCCAGGACAGGAGATTGCAGACTTTATGGCACCTTTGATCAGCACATGGCTTACATGCTAAACCTGTTTCCTCCCCCATATCTCCAAACTACTTGGGGAGGGCTCACAAGGTACAGTGGATTTCACTGATATTAGGGCATGCCTCTACAGAGGAGAGCGGCTTCTGAACTCGGCTGCTGACTGGAAAGGACACAGATGGAACCCGAAGATGGCTGAGTACCCCCAACCCCTGCCCTGATTTCCCATAACCCTAAAGTCCCATGTACCCCTTACCTGTACCTCCTTACCCATTATCCCTGCATTAACCCCTACCTTGCCATCCCTGAACCCCTGCAGCAGTACCCTCTTGTCTCCTTGGCCGTAACCCCTCTTCTGCTGTACGGCGGTTCCCCTTGTACCCCGTAGGGACAGTGCGAGTAACTAGGCGGGTGGGTTACGGATATAATGTATTAAGTGTGTATGTGTAACTTGTATTAGCTAGTGTTGTGGGTGGAATTTGGGATTGTGTGGTGTAGTTAGTATTGTATTTGTAGTGTTGTGTTATTTAGTATATATCTGTGTGCGTCAAGCTTTAATAAATACCGTTTTACTGGTAGAATTGTGTAGCGTGTATTTATTAGCGTTTAGCGTAGTGAGTTAGGCGCATGCAGATAGGAAGTGTAAGCGACTTGGTGACGTGCTAGGTAATTGAAGTGTGTTGTTAAGGACATAAATAGGTGTGACTATCTATAGACGGTTTACGCCTATTTATGAGTATTAATTACTGATATTCGCTTAATATTGGTAATTAATATTCCCCCTTTACATTGGCGAGCCAGCCAGGAGACAAAAATATTAATTATGAATATTAATTATTGATATTAATTATGCATATTAATTATCAATATTAATAATAATTAATATTTCCTTTACAGGGGCACTATGGAGGATCTGGGAGCATGTCTTAATGGCCCATTTTTTTAGGGGGGGCATTTCTTACTGCCACATTATGGGGGGCACTGCGGGGGCATCTGGAGGCATTTCTTACTGGCACATTATGGGGTGGGACACTATGAGGGAGAGGAGCACTATAGGGGCATGTGGTGGCACTAAAGGAGCATTTTTTACTGGCCCATTTTTTTAGGGGGGGGGGGCATTTCTTACTGGCACATTATGGGGGCCACTGTGGGGACATCTGGAGGCATTTCTTACTGCCACATTATGGGGGAGAGGAGCACTATGGGGGAATCTGGGGGCTCTAAAGGGGCATTTTGTTTACTGGCACATTATGGGGGGCACTATGGCATCTGGTGGTACTAAGGGAGCATTTTTTACTGGCACATTATGGGAGGCACTGTAAGGAAGACCGGCACTATGGGGTATCTGGTGGCACTATAGGGGCATTATTTTGGGGAACTATGGGGAGAGAAGCACTATAGGGGCATTATTTACTGGCACATTATGGGGGCACTATGCTGTGGAGGGGGGGGGCATCACAGTGAAATCCGGGGAGGGAGTAGAGGATCTTCCTGGCTGTAGACTGCTGTTATATAATGAAAAGCAGGCAGTGCAGCCAGGACACTCCCTCCCCTCTCTATGTGTGTGCCATATGCTAATTAGTGTCAGGCAGCTACTGTCAGTGCCAGTGTCAGGCAGCTACTGCCAGTGTCAGGCAGCTACTGCCAAGGCCAATAAGATAATGGGTTGCATCAAAAGGGGCATAGACGCCTGTGATAAGAACATAGTCCTACCACTTTACAAATCACTAGTCAGACCACACATGGAGTACAGTGTACAGTTCTGGGCTCCTGTGAACAAGAGCTGGAGAGGGTTCAGAGGAGGGCAACTAAAGTAATAACTGGAATGAGGGATCTACTGTACCCTGAAAGGTTATCAAAATTAGGGTTATTCACTTTAGAGAAAAATGACAACTGAGGGGAGATCTAATAACTATGTATAAATATATCAGGGGTCAGTACAGAGATCTGTCCCATCATTTATTTATCCCCAGGACTGTGACTGTGACAAGGGGACATCCTCTGCGTCTGGAGGAAAGAAGGTTTGTACACAAACATAGAAAAAGATTCTTCACTGTAAGAGCAGTGAGACTATGGAACTCTCTGCCTGAGGAGGTGGTGATGGTGAGTACAATAAAGGAATTCAAGAGGGGACTGGATTTATTTCTGGAGTGTAATAATATTAAAGGCCACAGCTACTAGAGAGGGGTCGTTGATCCAGGGAGTTATTCTGATTGCCTGATTGGAGTCGGGAAGGAATTTTTTTCCCCTTAAGTGGGGAAAATTGGCTTCTGCCTCACAGGGGTTTTTTGCCTTCCTCTGGATCAACTTGTAGGAAACAGGCCGAACTGGATGGACAAATGTCTTTTTTCGGTCTTATATACTATGTTAATATGTTAAACTGTCGCCAGTACTTTGTGGTCCAGTAGTTTCCAAAAGTCTCATTAGTTACCCAAAGAAGTGCACCCTTAGTAACTTTATAGCCTGTGTGTGCCATATGCTAATTAGATTATCACAGTCAAGAAGGGGGTGAGGCTGCCAAGAGAAGTCACAATGTCTGCCCTAATCCTACCCAGACAGGCTTCATTGTTCTCCCTGAGGAAACATGGTCTACTTGCTCTGTCCTCTGGCTAAAGTACTTTTCACTATATTGAGGCACTTCTTTGGGACACCTTTGGAAACTACTGAACCACAACTGTCAGATACTGGTAGCAGTTTGGGGTTCCAAAACATTCTGATGAGTTCCCTTTTATATTATTTTTAGAAACATTTTATTAAAGGGCTTGTTCCCATCTGGACAGGATATGCCATCAATGTCTAATAGGTGTGGGTCAGCTGAAATGGACAAAAGGCTGTGAATGCACTTAATTTGGGCTATATACAGAAGCCCCATATATAGCAATGAATGGAAAGGACTACACATGTGAGGCCAGTTCTCCATTCCTGTGTTAGTATGACAGGGACCCATTCTAGACATTGGTGGGGCTCCAGAGCTGGGACTTGCACCTATTGGACATTTATGACATATCTTGTGAATACACCATAAGGGCTCATGCACGAATGGCTTTTTAAGTATTTTGCGGTCCGGAAAAAACGGATCCGCAAAAAATATGGATGACGTCTGTTGTGCATTCAGTTTTTTGCGGAAAGGAACAGCTGGCCCCTGATAGAACAGTACTATCCTTGTCCGTTATGGGGACAATAATAGGACACGCTCTATCTTTAAACAGAACGGAAAGATGAAAACAGAAGGCATATGGAGATCCCTTCCGTTTTTTACGGATCCATTGAAATGAATAGTTCCGTACACGGTCCGTATACGGAACGCACAAAAAAATGGAACCTAAATGGAAAATACATATGGTCGTGTGCATGAGCCCTAAATGTCCACATGGAACAACTCCTTTAATTCTGAGGCCTGACATGGGGAATGACAAGGCTAGTTTGCTGCCAAACCCTGCTGTCTACACAAGAATTAGTCCAGCTTTGAGTTGAACAGGTGATTATAAAGTTTCCTCCTGATGGAACACCTGCTCTAATCTATGGGTAAACGTTGCAGTAAGTGCATAAAGCTCCTGCAATGTTACCATAGGAGAAATTACGCATAACCACACAAATGATGTCAGTGTAGGGCTGGCTTTACATTTTCTTTCAAAAGCACTAAATTTATATTGGATTTTTTGTTGTTTTTTATGACTAAAGATGTAAAGATACTGTATCCAGATGTCATCTGTAAACCTATAGGAATTTATGAAACAGTATGAACATATGTTGCTTTTTCTAGGTGTTTTTTTTTATACATGTCCGTTTTGCAAATTGCTGCATGCAATTTTTGCCATTTTATGCCATAAACATTTACTATTTCTTTTTTCGCCTCTTTGAAAAAATGCATGTGTCAATGTGTGTTGTGTTTTTATGGCCTTTTTACATTGTTTTGCCTTTAGAAGGGGTACATAGTTTTTTATTTAAAAATACAAGGCCTGCAAACAATGCATGTAAAAAAAACACATACTAAAACACATTACTTGTAAACAAAAGGCCAACAAGAGCAACAAGAATGCCACAAAAATGCTGGAATTTTTTTCACACAAACCTTATGTGTAAGGGAGGTTTAATGCAAGATAAAGGATACTTTTTGTAACCTCTTGCCACTTTTCCTGAACAGAGGACCCTCTCTTTAATAAATCATAATTCATCGGTAAGGTATATGAAAATCGATTTTAAAATCTGGACAACCTATTTAATAATCAGTCTCAAAGTGGTTCAGTGTAACAATGTCTTTCCCAAGTACAAGAGCTGAATTGCAAAGCAACCAGATGGTCATAAGAAACATATATGAAGTAATTATGAACACCGGCAGGCAACAATGTACTGAAATAAACCCACCATTAGATGACAGGAACTGAATCATGGTAGTTTCCGATAAAGGAGGTGGTAATCCAGCAATGGTAGAAATGGTGATAGCATATAAGTTGAGAATGGCTAAATTATAGTAAACTGAACAGTGATAGAACAGATCCTGCTCTGAAATACAACCCAACAAGACATCGAAGACAAACCAAGGTTACACTGATACAGCACAACAGACTAGAAGAAGAAACTGAGTCCAGAAACAAATGTAAAGAGCATCCACTATCCCCAACAACCAGAGTAGCAAAAGGCCTGGACATATAAAGGCTAAGCAATCAACAGCTCAAGTCTAAATTACCTTGTCAAGCTAAGTGATAACCAATCCCAGACTCCTATTAAAGGTAGCTGCATAGCAATTGCCCCAACAATTCTAGTAAGCAGTCAAGTATGACGCAACAAAGAAGTTGCTCATAGCATATAGATGAAAAGACAAAGATGTTTGACAGTGATTGAAGTTGAACCATATGTTTCTATATAAATAAAATAGATCTAATTGTTTGAATGTGCCTTTAAATAGTAACTACAATTTCAATGGTTTGCTTGCTATTGTGAATAACCCAAAAGAATAGCAAATATATCAATTTTATTCTGTGTATTCTTAATTTTAAAAAATGTGATGTCCCTGTAAAACACATTATGATCAAATTATCAAAAATTCGATTCGGCATGTTCGCCGAATTTTCTGAAAAAATTGGGTTTGATCTGAATTTATTTGTGGTGAATTGCATTAAAGAACAGTTATTTCCTGGCTGCAGAGAACCTTAATAGTGGTGTAGAACTGTGCCTTGCACTAACATGCGTAGGGAGTCTGCTGTGGTAGTAAAATAATACTGTGAGTCAGAATGACATGCAGAAGACAGTCGTCGCTCTTAGAATCACTGCACACTTCACTTATTTGGGCAGTCATGGGGCAAAACTGACCAAATAAATCAAGTATGAACTCAGTCTTACAGGTCAATGTTGGCGCCAAGAAGAAGCGCACTTCTTTTACAGCGTCGTCAGCTGTTTCCACATAGATATCTACAGAACCCGTTCTATTAAACACTTATACAAGTAGAGCCCCCCGACAGAGTGGAGAGGGTGTCAGATGTAAGTTTGTGTTGACGTCACTGATTATTTTGCCCTTCCTCTGATCCGTCAGAACAAGAACCTCCAAAAACAGGTCCTGTCTGTTGAGAATCCGCTGTCACTCGGTCAGTATTTGGTCAGTAAACTATCAGTATTGCTAATGCCAAAAAAAACAGGAGTGGATCCAAAACAGAGATGACACGTTAAATGAAAATTTCTGTGTTTTGTACCCACTCCTACTTTTGGCTACCAAATCACAAGCCAATTCTGATGGGACCATACAGGCCTTACAGCTGCTACACAGACAGGATCCATTGTGTGTCTCATTTTTCCTTTCTTCTGACAGATCAGAAAAAGGGTCAAATAAAAGAAGACCGAAAGGCAAAATAGTGGCCCAGTCATGAAGTGGGAAGAGTGGGAACAGCATGAGAAGTCCACAGTGGGTCTATGACATAGTTGTGTGGTGGAAGCAGCATGAGAAGACGACAAAGTGGCCCAATGACAGAGTCTGGAGGTGGCAGCAGCATCAAGAGCAGGCCACAGAGTGGCACACTGACAGTGTGGAGGTGGTGGCTGCATCAGGAGGCCACAGATGTGGCAAGGTGACATAGTGTGGAGGTGGCAGCAGCATGAGGAGACCACAGAGTGGAAAGTTGACATAGTGTGGAGGTGGCAGCAGCATGAGGAGACCATAGAGTTGCTAGGTGACACAGTGTGGAGGTGGCAGAAGCATCAGAAGACCACAGAGTGGCAGGGTGACTTTCAAATATATAAAAGTGGCAAATCTATATATTTTTTGCCACTAATACACGCCACAAAAGGCTTTAGAACATATAACTGCACCGTTGAACGGCAAATATATTTTTCTTTTGCCACTAATACACACCAGAGTAATGACCTGAAAAAATTAATGGAATACGTGTGGCGACAATTCAACAAACACCAAACAAAGTCCACACGTATAATATAATAATATACCATCCCAACATGTTTCGCTTCCGCTTCCTCTTGGGGGCATGACAAGAGGAAGCGGAAGTGAAACGCGCCCTCGGGTGGTGCTCCTGCTGAACTCCGGGTCTGTATGATCACCAGCATTACGTGTTATACTTTTACTATTGGTGTGAAACTGTCTTGGTGACAGAGGTGACGTAGCGTTTTCTCTCTGTATATGCTTATGGGAGGGTTGCGTGTACTTTAAAATGTTGAACAATCACTGTTCCATGTACAAAACTTATGCTGGGTGAGGATCGTTTGTAGCCACTTACTATTGCTTAAGTGATAAGACTATTGTATTATAGCATAGATCCAGTTATGTTCATAAGGTATCTAGTGAGTTCAGGGGGCACCTTTTTGTCGCAACACCACCTGCAAATGCTGCTATTTTATAATTGTCGATTAATTTATATGTTGTATGATGATCAATAAAAAATTGTTGTTATATTATATGTGTGGACTTTGGTGTTTGTTAATACACACCACAAAAGGTTTTAGAACATATAACTGCATCGCTGAACGGCAAATATATATATTTTTTGCCACTAATACATGCCACAAAAGGCTTTAGAACATATAAATGCACCACTAAACGGCAAATATATTTTTCTTTTGCCACTAATACACGCCACAAAAGGCTTTAGAACATATAACTGCACTGCGGGCAAATATATTTTACTTTTGCCACTAATACACGACAAAAAGGGCTTTAGAACATATAAATGCACCACCTGAACGGCAACTATATTTTTCTTTTGCCACTAGTACACAACAAAAAGGGCTGTAATTTTCGCACTTCACTTTTTCCCCCCACTAATACAAGCCAAAAAATGCTTTAGAACATATAACTGCACCGCACAAGGGCAAATAAGACATATAAATATTTCCTTGTAATAAACCCTGTTAACGGCTGTATCAAACAGCACTTGCCCCCCAATAACAATAACGGTTTTCTGGAATTACAGAGCTGTATAATGGCAATTTGGGTGCCCAGTCAGTGCAGCAAGGTGTAATATAATTGTTCCTATTACCCAGGCTGTAACCTCCCCTACTGTTCTACATAAATGCTGTGGAATGATTCCTCCCTATCCTTTCCCTACACCTTAAATAATCTTTCCCTGCACTTGTAAATCGTTTTTTTCGCACAATGAAGTTTTTTCTAGCACTATCCCTAGCGCCTGCTGATGTCTCTCCCTGCACTAAGTACACTGGAAAATGGTAGAATCCAAGATGACTAAGGGTATTTATAGTGATGTAGCATCACAGGGCTGGCTGGCTGCTGATTGGCTGCATGCATGGCATTATGGGTGATCCCGCCTTCCCAGAGTTCCTTGCTCCATGTCCTCACACGTGCAGCAGCCATTTTAGGAAAAAATGCAATTCGTTACCAAGCGAATAATTCCTGAAATTCAGATCGAATTCCACTACATCAGCTTCGATTCGCTCATCTCTAATTATGATTGACAGACATCTGACTGGTATCTAATAAAAATAAACTGCTGATACTTTGGCCAAAAAGCAAGGCAAGTATTCCTGCACTGAAAAATATTACATTCAACACCAGATTTGTTTTCCCTTAAATTGATCAAAATCTTGAAGACATACCCTTCCAGTTAAGCACTCATTCAGTGGTTTATGAAGTCCATGTGCTAGTATTGAAAGTGTGCAATATGCAGTTATTGTTTTTGTTATAACAGTGTTTGGCAGTGCATCTTGTTAGCAGCGCATTGTTTTGATAAAATGGATTTTTATATATGTCTTTCAAAGGGCCCAGCACATTTCACATTTACTTTTCTTTTTCACGGGTTAATAAATCTAATTAAAGCAATATGATTTGCCCTTTGTTGTTCTGAAATTGGGTTAATGTCATGTAAGTGCTAGCTGAAATACAGCTGCAGACAATGCTGAATATTTTTTGGAGGGCACATAAAAAATCCATTAAATGTATTAACCCATTTAGTGCTAGGGAGGTCATTTGGAAAGACCAACATTTCCAAAAATATAAGCTTTATTATTTATTATTTTCCTGGTGCTTATATAGAAGCAACATATTCCATGGTGCTATATAGGGATTATATCAGTCCAAGGGGTGTAGCTATAGTGGAAGCAGGGGAAGTGGCTGCTGCGGGACCAAACTCAGAAAGGGCATATCAGGGAGGGGGACTAAAAGATTTTATTGTCGGGGCCCCCTCAACAGTATTAAACAATGACATTATATACAGTATATACAGTAACATGACATACAGTATATATACATGTAGGAAACGGACGGAGCGGCTGCCTGGTCTAGTCTGAGAGCTATCTTGACTAGCTGTAAGAGTCAGGGTTGCTTGGGAGGAGGAGGTTGCCAGGGGTAAGGGGGCCCTGTTCAAAGATTTGCTATGGGGTCCACTCAGTTTTAGTTAGGCCACTGATCAGTCCCTGTTCCCAATGGGGCTCACCATCGAATTTTCTGAATCACAGACACACACGTAAACACTTACAGTAGGGCCAGTTTCATAGGAGGTTATTTAAGCATGCTGGCCATGCATGTTCAATAGCTATCAGCTGAATAATTGTTCATCTGACAATTTTGTCTCCCGACACGCTCCTGACTCTCCCATACATATATATACGTTCAGTTTTGCCAAGCTTGCATGTGTCGTTAATGGGGAGATGGAAGAAAGCTGCTACCAGACACTTCTGACAAAGGCTTATCTCCCTCGAGCACAAAAGGATCAGGAGGAAAAATCATTTTGCCCAGTTCTTCTCTCCCCTGTCATCATCTGTCGGGAGGGAGTCGGGAGCTCCCCATACATATTAGGTTGTCGTCCCAATCCGCTGTCCTAGGCAGTTTTGTCTGATAATACACTAATATATATAGGGGCTTTTAGGGTATACTTAAAAGTGGATTTCTGCCGTGGCTTTCCTATGGATGCAATTTGGGTTTGCCAGATGATCTACAGCTGATTTGCCCAAAGATTACCCTCCCGGAATTCAATGAGAATAATTCTTGCCATTTTCGAGTAGAAAATAAATGACATTACTGAGCAGATTTTTTTTCTGCCGAGCTGCTGAATATCTGTGCAGAAATTTTCTGTATGTGTGTGAATGGTGTTGCAGTAACATACATATAGATGGGGTGTGGGTTTTTAGCCAAATTCATGAGGATTTAGAATCTGCATCGAAATCTGCATGGAAACATAATCTTAGCAGGAAACTGGAGTACCCAGAGGAAACACAATCACGGGACGAACATACAGATTCAGTGCACATGTTGTCCTTGGCTTAATTACTGTAAGCAGTTGAAGTTCATGTTCAGCTAAGTCAGTGGCTATATACAGTATGACTTAATTCCCTCCTGTAATATCTGCTGAATAACTGCTATAATCTCACGTTGATTAACAATATATCCACATGGGATGACAGCATCCTTTTTCCCATGCTCTCCGGATATGATGTTGTGATGTCACCTCTTTAAATTTCTTCTTTCCATTTACTTCAAGTTCTATGAAGCTGTAGGGCAACGGGCATCTCAATGGGTTTTCATAAAATCACAGCTTCCCAAGACATACATACAGCTTAAAGGGGTTTTGCCACAAAATATTCTCCATTTTGAGCTGCCAGCCGGAAATAAATCTAGCAGAGCAATTGTAGCAATGAACGGGGACATATCTGGATCCATTTGAAGTACAGGGCTGGTTCTAGCTTTAGTCATTTTTTTGACATTACTACTATAGTCATTTTTTTACATCATGGCATAACCCCTTTAAAGATGGTCTGACTAGCATGGTCGAACTACCAAACTACCAAACTGCTGATAGCCTATGTAGGGCTTGTAGAGTGCAAGAAAAACATGACTGTTGTAGAGCTTTTATTATCAGGAGTATTGAGAATATGGACATTTCTTCTAGCAGATTCTGCTTTTGGAGGCAGAGCTTCACTGTAAAGTGCTCTCTGCATTGAGCTGCTTCATCCCACCCCTCTATTCTGAGTGACAGTGTAGCCTCCAACCAGGAGACCTCTTCAGCTGTCACTCAGGACAGAGGCTGTGAAGCAGCACAATACCAACAGCAGAGAGCACTCCACAGTAAAGCTCCACCTTCAGTCCAGTATCAGACGCTGACAGAATAATGCTTTTTGGGTCAAGGGCATTTTTTAAATCACAGTATACCCTGTGTGGTGTTTTTTTAACATCATTTTCTCGAGTTTTTGTCCTATAGACATCCATGCCTTGCTTAAAAAAATGCAAGTAGCTATACGGGTGGTTCTCTTATTCACATTTTCCATGATGCACCAATGTATGCAAAAAAAAAGCCATTAAAAATAGTGGTTGCTCAGACACCATATGGGAGCAAAAACACCCCATAAAACACCTTTAAAAATGCTGCACAATTCATGCGTCACTGCTGAAGCCAGTGGTTGGCTGCATCGGAGCAGGTGACAATGTCCATGCTGGGGCGGAAGTAAACAGGTCGCTGATCAGAAGATGGACATGTGGGAGCCAGTGCACAGAACCAAGGCAGTGGGGAGCAGGTATGTATGATTGGCAGAGGCAGACTGCGAGCATCTGTTAAAATTTAGGTATTCCTGGACATACCAGTCACCAGTTGACACAAACTCCCAACTAAATTTTCTACAATCCTCTGCTATCCTCAGTTCATCTGCCACGTCTTTAGCAGCAGACTTGATAGTCCTGCCAGCGATCTCATGACTCAAACACATATATAATGAGAGTTCAAGTGAAATAAACTGCACCATACGAAGACTTCACAGGATATTTCCTTGGGAAACTACTTTTTTTTTTTTGTCTCAATGACGATGAATGAATGCTGGTGTCAGCAAACCTAGGGTCTGTCTTGTACTCTTGCCAATCAGGTGACTGTGCTTTGCCATGAGAACACTGTGAACCTACCAAGCTTTGTGAGTTAATATGTCAGTGTGTGATGTATCACACAATTCCCCCCAGTGTTCCCAATATGCGATACGATTCATGAATGACTCACCCACAGCCAAATCTCACCAGATGTTAGAGACCTCAGACTTCTTCAACAGTTGCCTTTTTTTACGTTAATAATCTCTCTGAATGCAAAATAAATAACAACTAACATAAAAGAACAGTCGGGGAAAACAGAATAAGGAGTACACAGGGATTCAGTCAGTAGGAGTCCGTCCTAAAACAAATGTGCGGAAAATGTTCCTTTTTTCACAAATAATCCATATGCAAATTTGGTGTGGAATTCAATATGCACTTTCAAGCTCAGTAATTGTCTTCTATTCTGCCTCTACTAAGCTGTCTCAGCTTTTTTCAATTAGATTTTGTTTATTTAAAAAAAAACACTGTCTGAAGAAAGGATTAACCCCCTATCTTGCTGAGCAACAAAATATATAAAATTGGAGTGCTATTATGCTCTAGATTATGTATTTGTACTTGCCAATTTTACTGTGAAGTGTGCAGATGTAAAAATGCTAATGAAATGCATTAATTAGATTTATTTAAGACATTTCAGCGGAAATTAAAATAGAATCTATATTTGGCTTGTCTAGGACTTGACTTCATTCTTGTGAGGTTACAGGGAAGATACCTATAACCCACAAGAGACACTTTGCTTTCACTAATTCTAGAATCACATTTGTGATTGCAAGGTAAGCAAAGGGAAGTAGAACTGATGATACCATCTCGGGAAAAGCTGTAATTCTTAGAATACAACTGGATTTTAGTAAATATGTATATTCCCCATGAAAGAAAAATGTTATCATAACTCAGACCGCATTATTCTGTTTCAATTTAATTCCTCCTGAATATTTCTGACAACTGAGCATTACTATTCCCCTTGTCAAAAGGTAGTGTCTCTACAAAGATGGTCAGCACTTATTGGACTGTGCCAGAGTGTGCAGAGGCACTCCCCTAACTGGTCAACTGTACTTGCCAACATATTCATACATTTCCAGGAGGAATATTCGAGTAAACAGAGTTCTAAGAAAAAATTAAACACAATTGTTATTTCATGAAGCATACACACATTTACTTTAACAGACAACTTAGGAGAACAAACAGGTTCTTTGAGGCAATGATATTGCCAAAGGCAGTCACGTGATGACAATAATGATTGATTTTTATTCATTGATTATTGTTTTGGGATAAGAAGCCTTGATACCTTTTATATCATGTGAGGTGTTCGTGGTGAACAAAATTACACTGGCTCATACAATTGACGTCGCTGTGAATGTCACCAGAAGTGTACTGTGCACAGAGACATGCCTGGATTCATGCACGTCACCACTGCTGTCTGTAAACTAACAGTGGCAGGAGCACTGGACCAGCGCTACAGAGAACATGGCTGGAGAAGCTGGTGAAAGAACACATGAAGTTGCATGGAAAATATTTTTTTTTTTGAACTGCATCTGGTTTAGCCCAGGAATACATAGGCTTTTATTGCATAAGCGCTCCCGTTTAAATCGTTTAAATAGCAATGAGTAACTTTTGCTTGACTTGCATATAACTTGTGTGCAATTTACTCCATGGCTCACATCAATTAATCAGTTTATGCTATTTTTTGACATAAAATGTTCCTTAAAAGGAAGTTGCCATTATCAACACGGTATATGAGCTGAAGGCAACATGTTGTAAAGCAGGAAGAGCTTACCAGATTGGTATATTATTTTATGGGAAAAGATTCAATATAATTTGTTATTTATTCATTTAAATTCCTGCTCATTCTGGGATTAGGAGTCCAGGAGGCGGTCCTATCAGTGATTGACAGCGTTCCCTCTATGACTGTGTATACACAGATAGCTGTTAATCACTAATAGGACCACCTCCTTAAAGCATTGTTACAATGGATCCGCAAAAAAAAACAGATGCAACATGGATAACACATGGATGTCATGCATTCTTTGGGGGATCCGTGTTTTGCGGACCGCAAAATGCATACGGTAGTGTGTGTGAGCCCTTAGACCAGGGGTGCACAACCTGCGGCCCGAGGCCACATGCGGCCCTCGATATTATTCTGTGCGGCCCCCAAACATATGGTAAAAGACATGTAGGTCTATGTCTTATGGCTTCTTACATGTATCTTTCATGTATTCTCCTATTAGATGGGAGTCCTAGAACTGTATAACTAGACATTTATAGTGTATACTGTATGTTCAATATGCCAAAAATACAGTATTTCAGTTGGTAATACCACTTTAAGTTTTATTTTCGGCCCTTGGAATTGGTTCAGGCTGACAATGTGGCCCCCAACCAGAAAAGGTTGTGCACCCCTGCCTTAGACTGATTTACTAGGAAAGTTAAAAAATGGTACAACTTTTGCCACAAATCTGTACCTGCTGACAGCTAGAGATTTCATTTTCAAAATTTAAGGATATGGCTGCACGGCAACACTGGTCGCTCGACAGCTGTCGTGAATGCTGAATCACAAAAAAATCCAACTTTGGTTAAGAAATGCAAGTTAAAGTAACTGTGGACTTCTGTCTTTTGCCCTGCTAAACTGTTGCAAATTTCATAACAGTTGCCATAGAAGCTTTCACATCAAGCTATTTTAATAGTGGAGGGCAATGACAAAAGTCCGGCGTGGCACACACTGTTCTTAGTTAAAACTCCATTGACAGAAGCTCGAACAATTTATTACGAGGCACACACCTCTTAATAAATTGGTCGCAGCTTCTGCTGTCCATGCTCAAGAACAAAAATCGACTGGATTAGATTTCTGGTGTAATGGGACGCAGTTTTCCTGGTACACATGTTGGTAAATGAGTCGGGACGTGAGCTCCCACTCACAGAGGGCCTCCTCTCGCCACTGCTCACCCACTTTTTGAAAAAAGCTACAAAGTCGCAAATTTTGTAAAAAAAAATAGCTACATTTGTAAATTTTCTTGTTAGTATATGGCCCCAATGGGTTAAATCTGCTTTAATAGGCACTCTGCGTACTCCATTTAAAAGTCTAATTTAATCCACTGTGAACATAAAAAAGTCTAAGTGGAGGGTTAGTTACTCTTTATGAACACTGTATATACAGTATAACACGTTAGAAAAACTACTAAATGAAACTTTGTTAGATTAATTACAAGCCCATGAAGCAGGAGCCCTATGGTGACATCTATTGCACAATATGCATTCACAAAATCATGAGCTGTTATTAACAGCATTTCATTTCCTGAAAGATTCTCTAACAAGTCTCCAAGCCCTGTCATATCTATTTATATACAGCCTGTAAATGCCTTTGTAATTCCAGAGAAAATCCTGGCAATTTTCCACCCTTTTCGGAACAGGGTAGTTGAACTGCAGGAGAGGATTTGGTAGGTTTAACACATTGCTTGTTTGATTGAGCCAACCAATTAGACTCCTTTGGCTATCAATGTTACAGCATTTTTTTGTCTCCTTGGGGGTCAATAAACTTGTCAAAATGAATTAATCTCCGCAACTGTTGACCTTCATTGCTTCTGACAGCAGCACGGGGATCACACTTTAAAAGGCCCTGTCTTAAAAGAAGGAAAATGAGTATTCCCAGTCTACTGTGAGTTTTAACTAGACAGCATGAGGGAGTACTCTGACCCCAACAGACATGGAATCTTCTAGAGATTTCTGACAAAGTTACAGCATGTAAAACCCACTTGCATAGGATGATCCATAAGTTCATGTCAGCGCCATTGCTTGAAGACTGGTGTTAAAGGGAGTCTTTCACCCCAAAAAAACATTTTTCAACACTCACATCTTTCTCTGCAAAATTGCCCCCAAATTAAAAAGCTTCTTACCCTATTGCTGTACCTCCTACCGATCTTCATAAAATCACTTTAATTGCAGATGTCAATGACAGTTGAAGGTGCCCAGTGGCGGCGTCATAACGGCCAGTGCCAAGGCCGCACGCTCATCTTCATAACTTCAATTGTGATTGACATCTGCAATTAAAGGGAGCCTTTCACCTCAAAAACCCATTTTTCAACACTCACATGTTTCTCTGCAAAATTGCCCCCACATTAAAAAGCTTCTTACCCTATTGCTGTACCTTCTACAGATCTTCAGAAAATCACTTTAATTGCAGATGTCAATCACAGTTGAAGTTATGAAGATGAGCGTGCGGCCTGGGCACTGGCTGTTATGACGCCGCCACTGGGCACCTTCAACTGTCATTGACATCTGCAATTAAAGTGATTTTATGAAGATCGGTAGGAGGTACAGCAATAGGGTAAGAAGCTTTTTAATCTGGGGGCAATTTTGCAGAGAAAGATGTGAGTGTTGAAAAATGTTTTTTTGGGGTGAAAGACTCCCTTTAAGCTTCAACACAAACTTTAATGCACAGTTCCGCCTAAATAAAATTCTCACTGTTCACTTGGTATAAAAACCTACATAGACATTTCATTTGAAAATTGGATAACAACCATTCTTTTTAACCATGGTAACAACATGAAAGTAGTAAGAAATTTTAACTTAACCTTTTCAATGGCTTTAAATGGATAGTGTGACATGATCTCATGCTGCAGCAAGTTATCAGTTTCAAGTTAAAAACTGCTTCATTTTGTAACTATCAAAATCCTTTACTGACATACACAAAATCTGAGTTCCTCCTGACGAACAAAACGTTAGCTTTGTCAGGCTATGGACACCTTTGGGGGCATTTGTTTATTATTATATTGCACTCATCAACAGCTAAAGATTTTTTTTATTATTGGTCTTTCTTAAAAATGTCCAGTCCTTTTCTCTGAACAGTGTTGAGATTATCTAGAAGCAGGCTGCCTGTTTACACTGTGTTCCATCAGGGAACTCAGCTGATGGCTCATGTGAAGCCTTATCTTTGATTTTCTGACAGCTCAGAAAGACTCATTTTAGATCAATTCTTAACCCTTTATGACAAAAACTGTTGAACATTTGGAATAAAGACCAATTGGAAAATCATTTTAGCCCTAAATAAGTAAAATGCAATCATAAAAAAATACCCACAAAAGTGCTCATAGCCTTTAACTCCTTAAAAAGGAACATGTCATCAACATTATGCTACCCTCACTGAGGGCAGCATAATGTAGTGACAGATGTGTTGATTTCAGTGGCATGTCACTCATGAGCTAAAAGTAAGTGGTTGGCAAGAACCGGCAGTATAATTATCACAGCTGGGCTTAGAAAAGAGTCATGAATGCCTTCTAAGAGTCACAGTTATTTATGATGTCCCGTGCTCCTCCCCACCCACCTACTAATCATTGGCAGCAGGTAGGTGGGGAAACCAAGAGCTTATAAAAAAGCATGACTCTTGTCAGCCAGCTGTGACTCTTTTCCAGGCCCAGGTTGCGATGATTATAAAGCTGGGTCTTGACAACCACTGAAATAAGTATGTCTGTCACTACTTCATGCTGCCATCAGAGAGGGCAGTTTCCCTTTAAAGGCAGTTCTTCAGTATTGAGATAACTCCCCCACAGGCTTGAAATATAAGCATTATTGTAATAATTGTATATATCACAAAGGAGTGAATTTTAATTAATTTCTTGCCGTAATATATTGACAAAATCAAAAAATGAGAGAATTTTGGAGAGAAGAGGTATTTAAATACCATGAACCATAGTGACACAGTAGAGGTATATACAATATATACAAGAAAATTGTGTTATAAAATATAAAAACAATATAGTTTGCTTTTATATTGTTGCCCTCTATTGAACTGATGTGAAAACATAACTTTTTCTGGTAATTATTAGAGATGAGTGAATTTTGAAAAAATTCAATTCGCCGGTTCGCCGAATATTTGGGAAAAAATTTGGTTCAATCCAAATTTATTCAAGGCGAATTTAGTTAAAAAAACTTCTATTTCCTGGCTGCAGAGAGCCTTTATAGTGGTGTAGAACACTGTGCCTTGAAGTAACATGCATAGGTAGTGAAATGCTTTGGTAGTGAAATAATACTGTCCGAATGACATGCAGATGACAGGCGTCACACTTTGAATCACTGCACACTTTACTTATTTGGGCAGTCACGGGGCCAAAACTGACAAAATAACTCAAATATGAACTCAGCCTTACAGGTCGATGTTAGTGCCAAGAAGAAGCACACTCCTTTTACACCATCGTCAGCTGATTCCACATAGATGTCTACAGAAAGCTTACACAAGTAGAACCCCCCGACAGAGTGGGGCGGGTGTCAGCAGTAAGTTTGTGTTGACATCACCGCTTACTTTGGCCTCCCTCTGATCCGTCAGAACAATAACCCCCAAAAAACGGATCCTGTCTTTTGAGCATCCGCCATCACTCGATCAGCATTTGGTCAGTAATCCATCAGTATTTCTAATGCCAAAAAAAAAGGGGTGGATCCAAAACAGAGATGCCACCCTGCTGACTCACGGCCACGCTAGCAACTTGCTGGCTCCACTGCTGGCTCACAGGCAAGCTGCCACCCTCCTCTGCTGATAATGATGAAGCTCGTGCTGAGCCACGCCCCCTGCACTGATCACATGACGGTGACATCACCACAGGTCGTTCGGCTGTTTAACAGTTCGGGTTGGTGGCAGCCGCCCCTTATGGAATCCATATGCCGATATAGTGGAATCCATAATGGGATGCGCGACTTACCACAACCCGAACGCCGAACGCCGGACTTTTTTTTAAAGTTCGCTCATCTGTATTTATGATTGTATTTTACCCATTTAAAAATCATATTTTCAATTGGCCTTTATTAAAAATATTGAGCTATACTGTCATAAAGGGTTAACTGGTTTTCTAACTGTGGATGGCACTTTCACTTTGTGCTGGTCATCTGATAAACCTTATCTTTAAACTACTGAGAGGTCATAAGCACTTATTTAAGCTTCATTCTTATCAGCAAGATAAGGACTGAGCTATAATGAGTGTTTATAATGTCAGAGAGCAGAGATAAGGAGCCCATCAGCTCCCCACTTGACGGACAAGAGAGAAAATCCAGAGGCTGCTTCTAGAGCATTTCAGCTATGTACAGAAAAAAGGGTTCTATATGAGTTCAATAATAAAAAAAATGTACCCAAAGGTGTACATAGTTAGGAATGTGCTGGAGCTGTGGCAGAAAAAGGAATAGGGCGTCATGGGTTTGGTTGGATACAACAGAAAGTGTAATAAACTAGAGTGATTCATTTACACAGTGAAAACGTGTCAGGAGAGTCCAAATTGAAAATGAACAAGCATGGGGAAGATGTACATGAGACAAGCAGCTGCATGAGCAAGTAAACCCCTTATATATCAATATAGAATCTATAGAATCTATTTACAGTAGTACAGTAAAAAAGTAAGTAAATACACTATGCACCTTTGTGTAAAAACTAAAGTACATTCCCTATAAATTATATACCGGTAGTTTGCTTACATACAGTATTAAAATATTTACCATAAATATATGGAAAAATGCCATACAATTCTGACATGAAATATAATAAAAAGAGACAAAACAGGAATTTATATCCCATAGGAGAAAAATATTTGGGTCAGTTACTATAACCTATTCTGCTCAGATCCATTTAATTTCAGATTATTTCTCATTAGGCATGTTAGATAACAGATAATTTGGCTTCTGTCACGTTAGTGAAAAGAAAAATCCAGTATCTTTATTGACTACTTAATAGGAATAGATAGGGCTGTCTAGTGTGAAATAAACACCCAAATTAATACAGCAGACAATAAATGGCAGACATCTTCTAACTTGGAAATGAATGGCTGCTGTCAGACATGTTTTGCCATAATTCCTTTTAAACAATCAGGACTATACAAAGACGAAGCCCATTAACAAAACACAAATAGCTAGATCACATTGTTCATAACCATCTGATAGGAGAACTTGAGCACAATGGAATAAAACGATTTAGTGTAATAAAACTGTGCCATTGACAAAAAAAATAGAAGTGCCCCCCTCCCCCCACCCTCCCAAGAGAGTGTAAGGTCAGCTAGCTACTTTTAATCTGCTCCTGGCTAAATAGGGATATCATTCTATACATAGAGGCTTTTAACCCCGTAAGGAAAATTCTGTACTGTATATGTATGTCATCTAATTGATATAGCTCCTATCCATGTATGAGCATAAACTCAGATGACAGCCACTCAACCCCAGCAGCACCACCCAGCTGCTCACGGCAGGTCTAAAGAACTGGGTGTGACGTGGGCAGGGAAGAGGATGGGCCAAGCTGTCTTACACTTTAGACCATTTTGTACGCCTAAACTAGGCATACAAAATGGTCTAAATATAAGACAGCTTGGAAGTTGCCTTCCATTTAGAATCGATGCTGGATGCTCAGAAGTTATGTAGAGGCCAGCACCTCTGAATAACTTCAGTCATCTACCTCCAGCTATAGGGCTTATAAAGACCGGCATCTTAAATGCCGGTCTTAATAAATGTGTCCCATAATGTATAGCCTTCTTGTCCAACTGCAGCCAGCAAATATTCCTCTGCGCAGAACACATCAGAAAAAGTTCCAATGGTGTACTGGGTAAAAAAAATGAAGGTCTTTACTTCGGGCCCATCTTCAAAGGAGTAGCTGATTATTTTAAATCAGTAGTATTTTATTGTTGAACATTATATGTGTTTGAGTATCGTACTGATGGATCATGTTCGATCCACTAGAGGAAAGGATCGATACAACCCTGAAATGCATCTGATGTTCAACAATTAATAAACATTACTGCTTTAAAATGATCCAGCTTCTCCTCTTATGACAGCGTTGGAGTAAAGACCTTCATTTTCTGTACCCAGTATCCAAGTATTTTTAGAAAAACAAGATCTGCAAATACAATGACAGGCACAATAACTGCAGTAGTACTGAATGTACTGAATTTCTTGTAGCAAATGTAGTAATTGACAGGAAGAAAAATAACGATAATTGAAAGAAATGACTCCCAAAATGTGGAGAAGACACTAGAGTTTTGCTAAAGAATGACAAATTAGGTCGACTTAATATATGCAAGAAACTGCTTTAAAAAGACTTATAAATGTCTGATTGGCCAAGGTCTGACTGCTGAGCACCCCACTGATTACAAAAACAAGGGCCTGTGTTTCACGGTTTGAACAGTGGCGGCCATGCATGCATGTTGTTGCTCCATTCAACGCTATAGGACTTCCGGAGATTGATAAGCGCGTGTACTTGGCTATCCCTAACAGTTACATAGAGTTGAATGGCATGGCAGGATAGGGAATAAGTCTTTGTAGCAGAACAACTCCTTCAAAAGCTAAAGGGTCTACATATCAAAACTGCCTCAGTATGCATGGGCCCTTGTTACCCACAACAACCAATCAAGAGTTCAGCGTAAAGGTTTTGGAAAAAGATCTTGAAAAGTAAAATGCTATCTGCTTTATATTGGCAACAAGGCAACTATTTCTCTGTTTGTAGTGGGTTCCATAGCCAACACTGGGCAGTAATGTATTACTGTATTTAGATATGAGCAAAATGATTTCAAACTAATTGGATTTGTAACAAATTTACAAAAAATTCTACTTCCACGAAACGGAGGACTTTAACCGCTTCAGCCCCCCTAGCTTAAACACCCTTAATGACCAGGCCACTTTTTACAATTCTGCACTACACTACTTTCACCGTTTATTGCTCCGTCATGCAACTTACCACCCAAATGAATTTTACCTCCTTTTCTTCTCACTAATAGAGCTTTCATTTGGTGGTATTTCATTGTTGCTGACATTTTTACTTTTTTTGCTATTAATAAAAATTTAACTACATTTTTGCAAAAAAATGACATTTTTCACTTTCTGTTGTAAAATTTTTCAAAAAAACTACATTTCTATATAAATTTTTCTCTAAATTTATTGTTCTACATGTCTTTGATAAAAAAATCCAATAAGTGTATATTTATTGGTTTGGGTAAACGTTATAGCGTTTACAAACTATGGTGCAAAAAAGTGAATTTCCGCATTTTGAAGCAGCTCTGACTTTCTGAGCGCTTGTCATGTTTCTTCAGGTGCTAGAATGTCAGGATAGTATAAATACCCCCCAAATGACACCATTTTAGAAAGAAGACACCCCAAAGTATTCACGGAGGGGCTTGGTAAGTTCATGTATAATTTCATTTTTTTTCACAAGTTAGCGAAAAATGACATTTTCTGAGGAAAAAAAAAATAATAATAAAGTTTCCATTTCTGCTAACTTCTGGCAAAAAAAAAAATCTCCCACGGACTCACTATGCCCCTCAGTGAATACCTTGGGGTGTCTACTTTCCGAAATGGGGTTATTTGTGGGGTGTGTTTACTGTTCTGGCATTTTGGGCGGGGCTAAATTGTGAGCAGCCATGTAAAAGCTAAAGGTACTCGTTGGAATTTGGGCCTCTTTGCGCACCCAGGCTGCAAAAAAATGTCACTCATGTGGTATCGCCGTACTCAGGAGAAGTAGGGCAATGTGTTTTGGGGTGTATTTTTACATATACCCATGTTGGGTGAGAGAAATATCTCATATTGGAAAAGAATTTTGGAAAGAAGACACCCCAAGGTATTCCATGAGGGGCATGGCGAGTTCATAGAAAAAAAAATGTTTGGCACAAGTTAGTGGAAATTGATTTTTTATTGTTTTTTCTCACAAAGTCTCCCTTTCCGCTAACTTTTGACAAAAAGTTTAATTTTTCATGGACTCACTATGCCCCTCAGCGAATACCTTGGGGTGTCTTCTTTCCAAAATGGGGTCACATGTGGGGTATTTATACTGCCCTGGCATTTTAGGGGCCCTAAAGCGTGAGAAGAAAAATGCGTAAAAATGCCCTCCTAAAAAGTTACTCATGGGAATTTGGGCCCCTTTGCATCTTGGCTGCAAAAAGTGTCACTCATGTGGTATCGCCGTACTCAGGAGAAGTAGGGCAATGTGTTTTAGGGTGTATTTTTACATATACCCATGCTGGGTGAGAGAAATATCTCTGTAAATTGAGAACTTTGAATAAAAAATTTTTTAAAGTTGTCATTTACAGAGATATTTCTCACACACAGTATGGGTATATATAAAAATACACCCCAAAACACATTGCCCTACTTCTCCTGAGTTCGGCAATACCACATGTGTGCCACTTTTTTGCAGAAAAGATGCGCAAAGGGGCCCAAATTCCCATGAGTACCTTTAGGATTTCACAGGGCATTTTTACGCATTTGGATTCTCACGCTTTAGCACCCCTAAAATGCCAGGGCAGTATAAATACCCCACAAGTGACCCCATTGTGGAAAGAAGACACCGCAAGCTATTTCGTGAGGGGCATGGCGAGTTCACAGAAATTTTTTTTTTTGGCACAAGTTAGCGGAAATTGATTTTTATTTTTATTTTTTACAAAGTCTCATATTCTACTAACTTGTGACAAAAAATAAAATTTTGCATGAACTCGCCATACCCCTCACGGAATACCTTGGGGTGTCTTCTTTCTAAAATGGGGTCACATGTGAGGTGTTTGTACTGCCCTGGCATTTGAAGGTCTCCGCAATCGTTACACGTATGGCCAGCATTAGGAGTTTCTGCGATTCTCCGTATATTGAGCATACGGGTAATGAGATTTTTTCCGTTCAGCCTCTGGGCTGAAAAAAAAATGAAGCGGCACAGATTTTTCATTCGCATCAATCAATGTGGATGAAAAAATCTCTGCCAAATCAGTGACTGCGGTGCGGTGGGCTGGGCGCTAGCTACCTAACAAGTAGCTAACTAACTGGCGGTGATAAGGGACCCTTATGCCCCATTCACACATCCGAAATTCTGTTTGCGGAACGGAATTGCGGACCCATTCATTTCTATGGGGACAGACTTTGTCCCGCTCGGATCCGGAATTACGGATCCGCGCTTCCGGGTCTGCACTTCCGTTCCGCAAAAATATAGAACATGTCCTATTCTTGTCTGCAATTGCGGACAAGAAAAAGCATTTTCTATATAGTTCTGGCAATGTGCGGATCTGCAAAATGCGGAAAGCACATTGCCGGTGTCTGTGTTTTGAGGACCCGCGGATCCGTGGATCAGTTCCGTGGATCCGTGAATCCATGGATCCGCAAAACACATATGGACGTCTGAATGGAGCCTTACAAGGGGTGTGATCAATGACAGGGGGGTGATCAGGGGGTCTAGATGGGGTGATCAAGGGGTTAACAAGGGGTTAATAGGTGAGGGGGGGGGGGGTTAGTGTAGTGTTTGGTGCAACTTTACATAGTTACCTGGTCCTCTGGTGGTCGATCCCAGCAAATGGAACCACCAGAGGACCAGGTAGCAGGTATACCAGACGTTGTTCACAAAACAGCGTCTGGTATACATGTTTGATGCAATTTATATCGCATCTACAGCCTGCAAGCGATTGATCCTCGCTGGCAGGCTGTAGGTCAACTCTTGAGAGGCGCGCCCCTGTGAATGCGTTCACAGGAACTCACGGGTCTCGCGAGAGGACGCGCCGATGCGTCCACTCAGAAGATCCCGGCCGCCCGCAGGACGCAATCCTGCGTACGGCGGTCCGGGACTGGTTAATGATTCGATTAGAATTCACTGTGCAAAACAGCATCAGACATTTTACATATCAAATTCAGTACATTAGTGAAGGAAACAGGGCAGGAAAGATGAAAACAGAGGATCACATGAACCCAGGTGGGGTCCTGACTGGTGGGCTTACCCATAATGCCTTGCAGTCAGCAGCACGACCAACCAGGAGGAAGGATATTGGCTGGACTATTAGGCCCCAAGCAGAGATGCCATTCTGAGCTCTGCCTCCTGATTTGATAGCACGTGTCTGTCAGACACAGCAAGTGGACCCACAAGGGTCTTACAGGGACAGTGTTAGTGATTGTAATATTCAGTTAGGTAAACTGAATTACATACTGCATACAGTCTGTGTTGCACTGCATGTCACATTTTGAAGAGGCAGTACACGTACTTTTTTTAAAAACTTGTTGCAAATTTTCTACAGTTAATAAGCATATTTTCCCGGGTCATGGCAGCGTATATATTTTGTGGCAGATGTTGGGAAATTGCACATTTATTTTTTAAAAATAATTTGAGAATGAAAAAATAAAAATGAGAGAAAACCAAAAGAAAGATAAGATAGAAGAAATACGAGTCCTAGGAGACCTCAGAGTATCATCCACATATTTTCAGGCCAATTGGATCACCTTCAGTTTGGGCCCAATTTATTTGTACCTGTCACAAGCTGACAGAAATTGAACAGGCTGCATACTGTACATCTGCAGCAGAATCGTTGCTGACTGGTCAGGTTTTTCTTTTACTTATAGCATCTCCTGTTCTACGGCTGTTGGTGCCCTTAGTTTCAGCGTTCCACTGCAGTGAATTGTCAGGCGGGCAGTCCCCGGAGCTTACTGTCAATTCAGTCTCACCTAAGCTATTGACACTGACTATTCATTGCTGTCAGCACTGATAGCGGCGGAACGGAAGAAGCTGCAGTAATAGAAAAACACAGACAGAGTCAGTAATGATTCCGCTGAAAGTACAGTATGCAGCTATTAATCTTTTGTGAAGATGTGACAGATCCTCTTTAAATAATTATGAGATCCTATGTGGTTATAGTCTCTGTGGTAATCCTGCTGAAAAGGTTAATTAATATTATATTATGAAATATATACATTACAACTACCATTTCTTATTCCCAAGTTTATTTACAAGTAATAATTAATGGTTAGAAACAAAGTCCTGTCTATTCCTTCCTCTACCGCAACAATACATGCACATTTGCCTATAATCTTTGACTACATTTGTCCAAAACCAGGATTTTAAAATATATTTCTACATGTTGGAAAATATAAAATATCCAGCACATCATTTATCACACCTAGAAGAGAAATCAATATGGAATATTTGTTACATGAATTATGCCTTGGACAGGCCTGCTTGTTAACCACAAGTCGCTAGAAAGTAGGTTAGTCACGTACCCAGGTCACTCCAAGAAAATACAAAAAGGCTAATCAAAAGGCTAATAATACAGAGATTTTAAGTACTTGTATGTACCCCATTCCCACTCAAGAAAGAAGGACTTCTAAAAAGTTGGAATGGTTCCTAATTGCGGCTTTCAAGTAAGCAGCATGGAAAAGAATGCCAAATTAGGTCCACTTAATATATGCAAGAAACTGCTTTGTACAAGAATAGCAAAAACAACCCATAATTTAAAAATAGCTACATGAGTATAATATACACTACTCTGCAAAACTAGTGGGAACCTAAGTGATAGCTTACCAAAATAACCATCAATAGCTACTAAAAGAAATAATTAATTACTCAACATCAAAAAGAAAAAGCAAAAAACATATTTAAGGAGGACCTGTCTGCTCTCCTGGCATGTGCCTTTTAGTAAATACTTGTATTCCCCATGAAATAACAATTCTGGAGCATCTTTTCTTAGAACTTTAAGTTGTGTTGTAATTCTTTCTGAACATTCCTGAATAAATCGACAACTGCTTCTTACCATTGCCTTTTATCAAATGGGTGTGTTTCTACACAATCTAAAAGCTCTCAGCACCCATTGGACAGTGTTACGGTGCTGACACACTTTGTGGCGGTCCTGTGTTTGGCTGTAACAAAAAATTTCATTTAGGCCCCAATTCACATGACCGTATTTTTGTTCTGCATCTGATTCACATTTTTTTGCACTTGTGGACCCATTTATTTTAATGGAGCCGCATAAAATGTGGACAGCACGCGGTGTGCTGTACACAACCGTATTCTCCGCAGCCCTGCAAACAAGATAGAACATGTCCTATTTTTGTCTATTTTCTGGACAAGAACAGATATTGTTATAATGGGCCCCAAAAAAAAAAAAACGATGCAACGTGGACGTCACACATACCACATCCGTAATTTTTGTGGATCTGCGTTTTGTGGAACACATGAGGTTTTTGCAACAACAGAGCTGTGATTATTAAGCACACTTAAATTGCATTAATGTAACTATATTCTTTAATTAATTAAATTCACTTTTACTGTGTGTGATTTGCTTTTTTTCCCTTTGTGGAAGAAAATGCACAATAGCTGCAGGAATGTTCTTGCAAGCCTTTTTTTTTAAAACCACAAGCATTTTTTTGCTGCACCCAAAACGTAGCTGGTAACAAACAGTTGTCAATTTATTCATACATTTCTAGAGTCTTTCAATTACTTTCACAGGGAACATACTGGCTTTACTTCTACTTCCCAACATCTTTGGCCTCATCAGTCTCAATCCATATCCACAGTTTCAGTGTTCAAATGTAAATGCAAATATTCATTACCTTAAAGATGTATTCCCATCTCAGACAATGGGGACATATCGCTAGGATATGCCCCCATTCATAGGTGGGACCCGCACATACAACAACTGAGCAAGGAGAGCTGTGGCTGGAGGACCCTGGATTTCACGGGGTCCGTCCACCACCAAGCGCTGTTCCCTGCTGCTCACAGCACACGAGCCGCCCCTGCTCTCATTCATTTTTATGGGGCAGAGGGAATTGCCGAAATGAATGAATAGAGGGTTGATGCACAGTGCGCCCTCCGTTCATTTCCTCGCTCTGTTCTTATGGTAGGTGCAGGTCCCAGAGGTATGCCCCCATTGTCTGACATGCAAAACCACTTTAAGGAGGTTTTCTGAGACTTTAATACTGATGATCTAGCCTCAGGATAGGTCATCAGTATCTGATCAGTCAGGGTCCCACACCCAGGACCCCTGTCGATCAGCTGTTTAAGAAGGCAGCTGCGCTCACAGTAGCGCTGCGGCCTTCTCTCAGCTTTTCCTAGTCCAGTGATGACAAATTCATTGATCACGTGCCCACTATACAATGTACGACGCTGTTTTTGGTAAACATGGAGAAGGTAGCAACACTCACAGGACCACCGGTGCCGTCTCAAGCAGCTGTTTGGCTGGGGTAACGGGTGTCGAACCCCCACAAACCAGATACTGGGGATAGGTCATCAGTATTAGGCCTCATGCACACGAACGTATTTTCTTTCCGTGTCCGTTCCCTTTTTGTTGTTGTGTCGCAATCTGCACCTGAAATACACCTAATTTAGGCATATTTCAAAATGATAAATGACCCCCAATGTTTATTGAGTTAAAATAAATACTCTTTTCTGATGAAAGTGTCCCTTTAATTTTATAATAATAATATAACCAGCCAATCCTTCTGTATTATTTTGCAAAAGTATGGGAACCCAAGGAGATTTAAGCGCACAGTTAACCATTTTCAGGGTGCCATATCCAAAGTTTAAAAAGTAATTAAGAAATGGCCATTAACAGGACCAGTGGAGGTCAAGAAAATATCTGGAAGACCAAGAAAAAATGTCGCTCGTATGATTACTAGAAAGGCAAATCAGAACCCCCACTTGACTGCAAAAGACCTTCAGGAACATTTAGTAGACTACTGTTCAGCGAGACCTGCACAACTATGGCCTTCATGGAAGAGTCATCAGAAGAAAACCTTTCCTGCGTCGTCACCAGAAATTTCAGCATGTAAACAAGACTGATGCATTTTAGAAACAAGTCCTGTAGACTGATGAGGCTAAAATAGAACTCTTTGGCCACAATGAGCAAAGATATGTTTTGGGGAAAAAGAGCACAGAATTTCATGAAAAGATCACCTCTCCAACCATTAATCATGGAGGTGGATCAATTATGCTTGGGGGACATTTATGGGTAGAGGGAAGAATAGAATCAGTGAAATTCCTGCAAATTCTGGGCCAAAACATAACACCAACTGTAAAAAAGCTGAAGTTGAAAAGAGGATGGCTTCTACAAATGGATAATGATCCTAAACACACCTCAAAATCCACAACAGACTATCCCAAAAGGTGCAAGCTGAAGGTTTTACAAATGTTCCCTGATCTGATCATCACTGAAAATCTATGGATAGACCTCAAAAGAGCAGTGCATGCAAGATGGTCCAGGAACCTTGCAGAACTGGAAGACTTTTGCAAGGAAGAATGGATAAAAATACCTCAAACAAGAATTTAAAGACTCTTGGCTGGCTAAAAAAAAGTATTTACAAGTTATGATACTTACCAAAGGGAGTGCTACTAGGTACCAACCATGAAGGGGCCCACATTTTTGCTTCAGGCACCTTTTCTTTTATTGTTATTTTAAAAATGTAAAAGATGAAAATAAATAAATGATTTTGCTTAAAATACAAAGGGAATGTATCATCTTTAATTTCATGCCTTTTGGAGATCATTTCAACTTCCAGCTTGCTTAATTGTTCACCACACAGTAACAGTAATTTTTATAGGGGTGCCCAAACTTCTGCATGCCCTGTACATTAAAGACCATATAGTCAGTATTATATGTCACTAATTCTAAAGCAGTTACCTAAAGCTGTACAATATCTATTTCTTTGTATAATCAACTCCATCTGGAAAGTTCCAGTCACACATTCTGCCAGTGTGTTCTGCCAAGTATATTTGTTGGACTAGAAGAGGCATTGTAAAAAAAAAAAAAATAAAGAATAAAATTTTACTTTTCTTGTTACAAATATTCAAAGAAAGTAACACATTTAACAAAAAAGGCAGTGACAAACAACAGAGACATCATAAAATGGGTTAGAGGTGCTGTAAGGAGCAGATCATTAAGGGAAGACAGTGAGGAAGACAGCTAGAAGACAGCATGCTATAGATATCTCATTTCCATTTATACATAGCTGTAGTAGCCGAGATGTTAGCATGTAGATGTATCAGAGATAACAGTCACACTGGGTGAGTTATTAATCTAGGTAATGTGTTATGACTGTTACCTCTGCTGCATCTGTACCTCTTATGCAAGTCTATGCAAATGAAGCAGAGTTAACAGTAACACTTTGTGAGTCATTACATCTAGTTAACTGTTTTATGACTATGACTATTAACTTTGCTACATCTGTAGGTGGGAGCTCTGCACATCTATGTCCACATGTTCTGTCAAGACTATCATTCCATGTCACATGCTTTGATGTCCTTTCTCAGGAGCATGCCATTCTTGCTGCTGCTCTTTCCTCTGGATAGGTCATCAGTATCTGATTGGAGGAGGGTCCACGCCCAGGTCCCCTACAATAAGCTGTTTTGAGAAGGCAGCAGCACTCCTGTAGCACCCCTGCCTTCTTGCAGCTTACCAAGCAGAGCGCTGTACATTGTATAGAGGCTGTGCTTGGCATCACTTTCAGCCCCATTCACTGAGCTGCTCCTAGGCCATGTGACCGATGAAAATTTAATCGCTGGGCTAGGAAAAGCAGAGAGAAGGTTGCCGTGCTCACAGAAGCTCAGCTGCCTTCGCAAACAGGCATCTGTTCTGCGGGGTCCTGGGTGTCAAACCTCCACCAATCAAATACTGATGTCAGTAAGAAAATCTTAGAAAACTCCTTCCAGTTTATAAAAATAACTTAAATAAGTAAGTTGGCACAACCTCTTGTGGTCTTATAAACTGCTGATAAAGAAAATGTGCATAACAGAACTAGAAAGCCGAATAGAAATCAATTTAAGGGGACATATTATTTTTATTATGTTGAATGTACTGTAAAGTAACTGTACAGATAGTAATACTTTTCAGTGCACTAATATATCCCCTTTAGGCCTCTTTCAGGCGGGCGTTGCGGGTGCACTCCGTCAAACAGTGCGGGTGCGTTGCGGGAATCGCCGCGATTTTTCCCTGCGAGTGCAAAGCGCTGTCATGCGTTTTGCAGCGGAGAAAATCGGCACTTTGGTACCCAGACCCGAACCTGCACTTCTTCACAGAAGTGCATGTTTGGAGTCAGAAATTATCCCGCTGGTATTATTTCACATTATAACATAGTTATAATGTAAAATAATACCCTTAGCCATCTCCTAATGTTTAAACAGGTGCAGAATGGGTTAAAAATAATAAACTAATCATAACTTACCTGGTCCATTTGATCGCGAAGCCCGGCCTCCTCTCCGTTAGCTTGAAAGATGAAAAGGACCTGTAATGATGTCACAGCATCACATGGCCCAATCACCTGCTCCATCACTATGGTGATGGAGCATGTGATTGGTCCATGTGACCACGTGACATCATCCAAGATCATAAGCACTAGCCACAGCCTGAGGATAGTGATTAAGGACCTTGGATGATGTCACATGGTCACATGGACCAATCACATGCTCCATCACCATAGTGATGGAGCAGGTGATGAGCCATGTGTATGACGTCATCACAGGTCCTTTAGATCATCGATGCTGCAGGGAAAGAGAGGACAGATCGCGACTACGCGATCAAGTGGCTAAGGTAAGTTAACTTTATTATTTTTAACCCTTCCTCTTCATTTTACACAGCATTCTTTATTAAGAATGCTATTATTTCCCCTTATAACCATGTTATAAGGGAAATAATAAGATTGAGTCCCGTTGCTAAGCAACAATGCGGAAAATCGTAGCGCATCCGCGCAGTTGCGGATGCTTGCGATTTTCCGCATCCCCATTCACTTCTATGGGGCCTGCGTTGCGTGAAAACGCAGAATATAGAACATGCTGCGATTTTCACGCAGCGCCAGAAGTGATGCGTGAAAATCACCGCTCATGTGCACAGCCCCATAGAAATGAATGGGTCGGATTCAGTGCGGGTGCAATGCGTCCTCCTCACGCATTGCACCCGCGCGAACTCGCCCGATGTGAAAGGGCCTTATAGGTTTAGCTGCTAGTGGAAGCCCCAGGCATCACAAAAAGCAATCACTGCCAGTAACTGTGAGCCTAGTATAAAGTGCAGGTTTGTATGTAGGAGAATAAAAATGAACCAAAAACCTGGAAATGTGGTAGAAATTATAGGAATTTGGGAATCATGGTTTGAATACTTCTGAACAAAACTCAATAGAAATGTTTTGATATGTAAAGATAAATCGCTATGGGAAAGTAGCATCCACTTTCAAGGCTGTATTTCATCAGTATATAACACAAAGGATGTGTGTAAGTATAGAAACCAAAATTTCAATAATTAAGTCCAGTCAATATGGGGGTTAAGATACCTATTGATGTACAAAATTGTTGGCAGCAATACTAACAATCTTACAATAATAATAATACATTGGTCTATGGTATTAAAACAGCCAGCTCCACCCTGCTGTCTGCTCCATGGATCTGAACATGCAGCTTCTGTTCATACTTCAAAACCTGTTGCAGTTTTTAGTGGTAAATGCTACAATTGCTTAGTTTTCTTTATTGCCAGCTGAGAAAAGTACCAGTGGGGCAATGCCAGAAACCTGTATGGTGGAGATTGTCTGGTGTTTGAGTCATTTTACATTGGCCAAGAATCAGGACAACTATTGTGGATGAACATCCTTTTTTTATAATTGCCCTGTGTAAATGTGGCGCTGATCATTCAATTTCATCTTCTATGCTGCACCTAAAATCATTGTTTGCCGACAGTACATTGTCTTTTGTGTATACGTGGATGTGATGTCCACAAACAATGAATTTATCTGGGGATCGATGATCATAGTAGTGATTGTTCATCTCCATACAGAGGAGACAACTGCAACATGTGGCTCAATGTTGGGGCAAAAATTAGGAAAAAACAGTTTGTTCCCAAAAATTGCCCTGTCTATCAGGCCTTGAATAGGAGCCCACACATTTCACCCATCAAGTAGGCCACATCTTGGCTTGTAAGGCCACATGTATGGCTTTAAAATGTTTGTCTGCTATTAAAAAATAAAGCAGAACATTTTACAAACTTCTCCCGACATCTTCTGAAGACATCCTCTAAATTCCTCCATTGGTATTGCTTCTCAAAGCTCTGTTAGAGCCAAATTAATATATACCCATACACTTATGATCTACATAGGAATCCAAACTGTTTGATGTACTCTTATTTTCCTTTCAGCAGACACCCTTTCTCCCTAGGCTTCCTTATCAGTCCTGCTAGGCCAATGTGCCAATCCCGGTTTGAGCTAGGGCACTGCAAAGATACAATATTTCCTATGATTCAAACATTTTTTATGTCAAAGATCATTCATATGGTGGAAATCATCTGATCATGGCCCTTTCCCCCGTTGAGAAGTTTAACTGCAGGAAAAAAAAATCGGAGTACTAAAGATACAGTAGCAAGACAGGTATCATTTTAATCAGCAGAATAAACCCTATGAGGCAGTTTGCCTGGTTCAATAGGGTTGATCCTGCTGGTAGGTGCTCTGTAAGGCCCACAGAATAGTACCCACATAAAAATAGAATCCACAAAGTGTTCTCTACTATCTTTATACCTATATTACAATTTAGATTCCTAACACTTTGGACACAAAAGAGCCCAAAGAGCAATTACACTAGCCTTGCAATGCTATTGCAATAGTATTTTCAAAGAAATATGCCAACTCAATGATAATGTCCAGGCATATAGCAAATATAATCTGTAATACAGAAAATGTTTGATAATAAACTTTTTATATCATAGAGGGAACAGCTTGCTTAGTTCTAAGAGTTTTATTAAGAAGGAAAAATATCATATATTCTGATTAAGAACCAACCAGGATTTATCATTATCCATAGAAATAACACAAATCTTGCTAGGCCTTTCTAGATCAGGATAGCCAAGCGTGACCACTACAGCTTGTGACAAATTGAAAGCACCACTTGCACAGATGTAATGTAGTACACTTATTACTAGAGCAGTGTTTCCCAACCAGTGTGCCTCCAGCTGTTGCAAAACTACAACTCCCAGCATGCCCGGACAGCCTTTGGCTGTGCGGGCATGCTGGGAGTTGTAGCTTTGCAACAGCTGGAGGCACACTGGTTCGGAAACACTGTACTATGGGATGCATGGCCTGAGTAGGATCCCACTCAATCAGTTAATATGATTCCCTTCAACTTGTATGGTTGCGTGGTACAGTCGTTGCATCTGAACTGCGGCACAGCCACGCCTTGTGGCCGTACCCTAAAACCAATGGATATTTTGTAGGTAAATTTTATTTAGCAATTCTTAAAACAGCATGATGTTTCAGTCAATGCTTGCTACCTTTTGTTCAAGGTGTACAAAGAAAAAGCGAAAAAAGCTAATCCGATATCAAAATAGTGAAGAAAAAAAATACTAATTCTTCAATAATTGTTTACATTAAAGTTGTAGCAGAACTTCACTGTATCACCCATTTTAGGAGAGCTTTAAAAGTTTTTAAACCCTAGAACCTGATAACTCTCCTGACATGTCAGTTTTAGTAAATAGTTGCACTCTCCATTAGACTTTTTTTGTAAAACTGTATTGTGCCGTTTTTCCACCTAAAATATATGAATACATTGAAGATTGGGCATTACCAGTTGGGGGTGCTGACACACCTTTTTTATAAAACATCACACTTGCGTTTTTGCTGAATCCGGCTAGTGTGAAAGTAGCCTTAGGCCTCTTTCACACTTGCGTTCTGAGGATCCGGCGGGCACTTCCGTCCTGCCGGATCCGACAGAATGCAAGTCGCCTGAAAGCATTAGAAGACTGATCAGGATCCTGATCAGTCTTCGAAATGCTTTCAGGTTACTATGGCAGCCAGGACGCTATTAACGTCCTGGTTACCATAGTAGTAGTGGGGAGCGGGGGAGCGGTATACTTACCGTCCGTGCGGTTCCCGGGGCGCTCCTGAATGACGTCAGAACGCCCCATGCCCATGGATCACGTGATCCATGCGATCACGTGATCCATGCGATCACGTGATCCATGCGTCTGGGGAGCCCTGACGTCACTCTGGACCGCCCCGGGAGCCGCACGGATGGTAAGTATACTGCTCCCCCGCTCCCCACTACATTTTACCATGGCAACCAGGACTTTAGCGTCCTGGCTGCCATGGTAACAATTGAGAAAAAGCTAAATGTCGTTTAGCTTAAGGCCGGATCCGGATTAATGCACTTCAATGGGCATTAATTCCGTATCCGGCGTTATGGCATGTCTTCCGGATTTTTGCTGCGCTTTTGTCAACGCTGCGCTTTTGTCAACGTCCAAAAAACGTTCACATACTGAATGGAAGACATCTTGATGCATCCTGAACGGATTGCTCTCCATTCAGGATGCATTAGGATAATACTGATCAGTATCTTTCCGTCCTAGAGCCCCGAGGACGGAACTCTAGGACGGAAAGCAAAAACGCTAGTGTGAAAAGGGCCTTACTCAATGTATTCATAAACATGCTCCATCGGTGGCCGCTCTTGCACACTATAGGAAAAAGTGCCGGCCTCTTTGATGGCCGGGCCGTGGAAGCTCACATAGGCCAGTGCTTTTTTCTATAGTGTGCAAGCACGGCCACCGCTGATGGATTGCAGGGTGGTCATAACCATGGAAACAAGTATATAATGTGATAGAAAAATGAATCCAGCAAAGGAGGCATTATGGATAATCTCAATACATTAGTAAGTGCCTTGTATTAACTTTCTCTACATGATAAATGCCATTTGCTGAAGTAATACAACCTTTAAGTGAGCCTAACTTAGTTCTATCTACGTGGTCGTTTAAAACGCGAATTCTCCCTTTGTGAGCATTTATAGAAGAAAGGCTGAGATCCGTAGTTAATAGAATAACTTCTGCTGATAAATTTCTTTCTTGATAAAAAAAAAAGAGCATTAAACCCAGCAACTCAAAATGTGTCTGCCAAGAAAGCAAGCCAAAGTCTACATATGAAAAGTAAAATCTGAGGTTCACACAGTAGCATGATAGGCCTGTGCTTATCTGATGGGCATTGTGCTTGCACTTTATTTGGCATATGTACATTTAGCTGTGCAATAAAAGTTCATTGAAAGAGTTTGTCTCTCCTGTTCCAGTACATAAGGGTATTACATTTTGGGTATTTAAGACATACACCACACTGCACCAACCTCACTGTGGCCTGTATAAAATTTTAATGGGAAAATACCTTCTAGCAGTACTGACTACGTTTCTGGCCCATATAAAACTGCAATGTGCTGATAAATTGAGCAAAGCATTCAATATACTTGTGAATTACTGGATGGAGATAAAAAGAGAGAAATTTCCTTTTAAATATAATTACGTATATGAAACATAAAACCCAATAAAAATGACTGCAGTGTAAAAAAAAAACAAAAAAAAAAACTTTAGTTTCCAGCAGTGAATCACGATGTCTGCAATCACTTAGACCTGTATTACAATCACTGGAGAAGAGCTTGGCTAGAAGCCCATTTGTGTTATCAGTAGACGTGTGCAGTAGCAGAACTATATGTCTTCACATAATCCAAATATATACAAATATAAATCTTCCTTTTATACATAGTGGTCTAGTCTCGCCAAACTAATGTATATTTTACTTATCTCTTAGGTTGCTTCTTGAATTTATATTGGTGACAAGTTCACCCAACCAGCTCAACAGCTATGGGAACTACATAAAACCTGTCATAACAAGCCCTCCTATTACATTGCTCAATAAATGCTGTGCGATGTCAGGCCTTCCTTGAACTCTGAACACTGTGAGGAAGATTTATCAAAGCTGGTGTGAAGTAGAACTGGCTCAGTTGCCCATAGCAACCAATCAGATTTCACCTTTAATTTTTTAGGTCTCCTTTGGAAAATGAAAGGTGGGATCTGACTGGTTGCTATGGGCAACTAAGCCACTTCAACTTTACACCAGTTTTGAAAAATCTCCCGCTGTGTCTTCGCTTTTGGGTCTCTCTGCCGGCCAACGTAATTCTGTACAATAATTTGAATCTCTGGGCTGAACTAATTTAGCGTAGAGTTCCTGCATAACCCAACATTTGTGTGTTGTCCTGTACTGTATTTGACTGTTTTGGGTCCCTTCATAAGTTATGTAATAATTCTATCATGTATAATAGACCTGTACATTAATTAAGTAATTAATAAACAAAGCATAATACGAAATGATTGAGAACAAGTTAAGGAGGACCTCATGGGCAGCCTTAAATCCCGACAGACTGTCAGGTTATGTTTTACAATAAAATGCTGGGGCATTTCAGAGAAAGTATGGTTTGTAATACAAGCCAGCAGGAGGGAGAATAGTGATCTGGGTGACTCCCTGCAAGCTCTGGTTGATTGACAGGTCTCTCCAAATCATGCCAGGCTAGAGAGGAAGAGGCTGGTGGAGTCACCCCATATCACTTCTCTTTGCTGGTTCATTTTTAATCTTATCTGTCAAAATTTACTATTGCTCGCGGATCAGGCATAAATGTCCTGACAGGGTCCCTTTAAAGCAAGTCCTCAATCTGCTTTGAATGGATCTAATCAGTTTAAAGACAGATACATAGTATTAGTAATAATTGTTAATGGTTATGTTTTTCAGTCATTACTAATTACTATTAGCCAACTGCATGTGCACATTAAGGGGAATCTGTCAGCAGTTTTTTGCTGCTCTCACTTTTAAATCCTAACAGCTCCAGCACATGCCAATGAGTCCCCATATTCATGAGCTCATGGCTCTCCCTGCCCAACTGCCTCTGATTGACAGTTTTTTTTTCTATATGAATCGGCAGCAGGTGGGCGGGGAAAAAAGGAACTCATGAATATTCAGGACTCATCATTATGCGCAGAAGCTGTTCAATACAAGATTTTGGCAAAACAGCTGGGTCAGTTATAGAACGTGACCCAGCATTTTGCTGAAGGGACCTGTCCCTAGTTTATGTTGCCCTTAGTTAGGACACCATAAAACTGGTGACAGATTCCCGTTAAGATTCCAGGATTACTATGGTTTTTAACTGATACGGAATGTTCATGTAGTTGCATACCTCATGTATATCTTCCGCTTTTTTTTTCAATTTGGACTATTCTGACCCATTTTTATCAAGTAAACATATCACTCTGGTTTATTTCCGTCCTGTATGGAGCACTTCCTGTTGTTGTATCCAACCAAACCCATGATGCACTTCTCCCTTCCCTGCGTCAGCTCCAGCCCTGCCTCTAACACCAGATAGTTTATAGCTCCTCCCACCAAACTAGTTACATAGACACTCTCCTATCACTGAACCTGTTGCTGCTTTGACACATCCATGAACATCACAGAAAATTAAAAAGCTGCATGGACACGGTCATGTGACCACAGCCCAGAGATAGGAACAATAAAAGTAAAAGAAATACATTACAAAATTACAACTGCCTTTACAAATTATTATTTTCATGGATGTTGATGACTCAGAAAATCACTAGCATTGAGCGAATTTTGGGGTGTTCACATTGTTTTTTTACAGACATCATTCCATTAATCGATGATTCTGTAATTGGGGCGAAATAGCAGTCTGATACTACAAATTTTGGGGTGTTCACGTTGTTTTTCACATAAGTAATTCCATTGAAGATAAGCATTGCAATAAGCAATGGGCTGTGAGGATAACAACTAGTGTTGAGCTTATCGAATTCATGTGAATCTTAATTACATTGTGTTTCGAGGGAACAAAACGATTTTTCCCGAAATAGTGGTAAAAATAAAAAAAATCATACTTACCTCATCCATTTTAGCGCAAAGAAATTTCCGTGGACATCTTCATTGAAGATCCCGTGTGAAATTTTGTGAGCAGTGACGTATGAGGTCACTATGCCAGCTGGCATTATGATGTCATCACTCGCTGCGCGATATTTCATGCTGGATCTTCAAGCAAGGTGACCGTGGCAGCCTCTTTGCAATCACATGGATGAGGTAAGTACAGTAAAAAAAAATTTTCAATTAGCAAGCAACCACTAAATGCTTTAATATGGGGTTTAATGGTGGGGGGGGGGGCAGCACAATTGCTATTCCGTCATTACACCCACTATTTACAAAGAAATGCACTTCGTAACAAAGTAATTAGTCACAAAGCAAATTTTTTGTAAAATTTGGTGAAGTAGGCGAATTAATGCAATAAAAATCAATACAATACCAAAACGCCAGAAGCCAAAACCATAGTCAGAAAAAAAAATCCAGAAATCCAAAGCCAGGAGAGTTTGCAAGGGGAGCCAGAGGACAAGATGGCAGACGCAGGTGCCGGACTTTTATAGCAGAAGAAGACTGCTCACGCTGGCATGCCAAGTATGCCAGGTGGAGCTGCTGCCCTGTAGTCCTGGTTCTCTGGCAATCAGATGCTGCTGCTATGATATGACTTCTATTTATGGTCCTGGATTATCAGAAACCAAAGACCTAAATGAGCACATGTGAGGATGGAAGCCATAATTGCAGAAAAACTGAAAAGTATTGGTAGAACAATTATTGACGGCTAGTTCAGCCAATAACAGATACAATACCCAATCACTTTTATTGTCAGCAAAATAACAACTCAAAAATTGTTCTAGGCTCGGATTCAGCCCTTCAGTCTGCCTGTTAGTTTCTGGGGGGAAAGGCTGAAGAAAACGAGAGAGTGACACCCAAACGATTACAAAATGATCTCCAAAAGTTTGAAACAAATTTAAACTCCCTGTCAGAGATCATATTTTTACAATATTTTCAGAAATGCCATGGATCTTAACAATATGATCTAAAAATACTTAAGATAATTCCTTAGCTGAAGGACATTTTCGAAAACCTGTCTACCATCATCCAGATCATGGTCTTCCCTTGAGAACATTGAAGATCCATGATAAAATCCATGGAGATGTGTGACCAAGGCCTCTTGGGAATAGGCAATGGACACATCTCTCCTGCAGGACGAGATCTGGCAGTTTTAGACCTGGCACAGGTTTCACACACTAAAATGTATGTCCAAATATCTTTAGACATAGTAGGCCGCCAACAATGTCTGGCAACCAACCTACTTATGCCCACAATACCCGCATGTCCACTCAAAACAGATTCATGAAGCTCAAACAATAACAGGGTCTGAAACTCCTCCGGGACAAAAAATTTACCTGCGGGATTACCTTTTGGTACCTGATTCTGATCAGTGGAGATGTCGGAGGCCAGATCAGAAGAAATAGTGGAAATGCCTGCAGTTAAAATCAGAACAAACTTGGGGCTTGAGTGGAACAGAAGCTTCTGGACAAGGCATCAGCCTTGATGTTCTTGGAACCTGCCCCATAGGTGACAACAAAGTCAAAATGTATGAAAAACAAAGCCCAACGTGCCTGTCTGGGGTTGAATCTTTAGCCAGGCTCCAGAAACGTCACAGGACCATTACCTGGTGCCTTGCCCCCTCTAGAAAATGACCCCATTCCTCAAAAGCCTACATAACCCCTTAGGGACACATGACGTACCGGTACGTCATGATGCCCTAGTACTTAAGGATACATGACATACCGGTACGTCATGTGCATTTACGATCACCACCGCGTGGCTGGCAGTAATCGGAACACAGTGCCTGCCGAAATCCTTCGGCAGGCACTCTGTGACGATACCGAGGTGGGTCCTGTGACCCCCCCCCCCCGTATCAGCAATCGCAGTAAAGCACAGGTCAATTCAGACCTGCGGCTTGCTGCATTTCCGGGTTATTCGGGTCTCTGGTGACCCGGTTACCCGGTATAGGATGGTGATCGGTGGTGTGATAATACTCAACCAATCATTATCCTTAGATCCTGTGAGGTGATGGTGACATCACCTCACAGGATCAAATGCGATTGGCTGCAAGGGCGGGGGTTAACTTCCCCCTGCTCTCCTCTCCTCCTCCATTTGGCATCCGGAGTGAGGAGAGAGAAGCAGCTTGCGTCATTGGATCTCTGAGCCCAGCACCCCCCATATCTCAGCCAGCCATCTGGCACTTACAGGTACTTAGGGATAGGTAAGGGACAGATTGGGTTAGGCAGGGATACTTAGGGACAGTTTAGTTTAAAAAAAAAAAGTTTGCATCACCCTGGTCGGGTGTCTGGGGTCCACAGAACAGCTGTGTGACCCTAGACCCCCCACAGGTGCTGCAGCTTGCCCCTCCCCCACCTCCCCACACACATTTTTTGGGGTGCAAGTGTTTTTTTTTTGTGTGCGTATGCTGACTGTGGCCGGCACTCTTAGTGTCCGGCTACTGTTATCGCATCGCCCACCCCACAGCTGATCAGCCTGTCATTTTTTTAATTAGTTTTTATTTATTTTTTAACGTTAGGTTTAGGGTAAGTCCGCTAACATCCATGCCCCCACACACACGCACACTAAATAAAGTTCTCCACACACGCACACACACATGCACACACACGCTCCCCTACGGCCTGCTCTCGGCCGAGGAGGCATACGCCCAGACTCCGAGAGCCCCAGTGAGGATGAGGATGACCCCACTTTCCACTCAGTGTGACACGTGCCCCGATCATCCAGGCCTCTGCATTATTGGTTGATTCAGGGAGTACCACACTTCCACGGAGTACTAAATTTATAATCCTCTTCCCCAATTTAAATTCCATTTAGCCACTGACAATCGAAAAAAAAAACTATGGTTCTCAGACTTGAGACAACAAATAACATATTAGGAATCGCCTCATCGTAAGAATCTGCTCTATAAAAATACCCCATGACCTAACCCCTCAGATTAAAACGGTAAAAAATATGCTAAAAAAAAACTGTAAAAAAGGGAATTTTTTTGTCACCTTACATCACAAAAAGTGTAATAGCAAACGATCAAAAAGTCACATGCCCCCCAAAATAGTGGCAATAAAACCGTCCTCTCATCCTGCAAAAAGTGACATTTGGCTAAAAACTAAAAAAAAAAAACAACTCAGACTATGGACATACTAAATTTATTTTTTTTGTTTAAAAAAGGATTGAATAGTGTAAAACCTCAATAAATTCTAAAAAAGTTAACATATTAGGTATTGTCGCGTCCATAGGAATCTGCTCTATAAAAATACTTCATGACCTAACCCCTGAGATTAACACTGTCAAAAAAAAAAACGCTGCAAAAAAGGAATTTTTTTGTCACCTTACATCACAAAAAGTATAATAACAAGTGATTAAAAAGTAATATGCCCCCCAAAATAGTGCCAATAAAACCGTTCTCTCATCCCGCAAAAAATGAGCCCCTACCTAAGACATTTGGCTAAAAACTTAAAACAAACTGATTCTTAGACTATGGAGATACTAAAATGTATTTATTTTTGTTTATAAAAGAATAATATAGTGTAAAACCTAAATAAATTTAGAAAAGTAGACATATTAGGTATCGCTGCATCCGTAACAATCTGCTCTATAAAAATACCTCATGACCTAACCCCTCAGATTAACACGGTCAAAAATTAAATAAAAACTGTGCCAAAACTGCTATTTTTGGGCAAATTTTCCGTTTTAATCCATTTTTTCCATGGCAAATGAAATTTTAGAATTTCTATTTTCGGTAACCTTTCCTCACAAAAATTTAATATAGAGCAACCAAAAATCGTATGTACCCTAAAAATAGTCCCAACAAAACTGCCACCTTATCCCGTAGTTTCCAAACATATGGGGTGTTTCTGCAAACTACAGAATCTATAAATATAGAGTTTTGTTTGGCTCTTAACCCTTGCTTTGTTACTGGAAATAATTGATTAAAATGAAAAATTTGCCAAAAAAATCAAAATTCTTAAATTTCATCTCCACTTGCCAATAACTCTTGTGAAACACCTAAAGGGTTAACGGCATTTGTAAAATCTGTTTTGAATACCTTGAGGTGTGTAGTTTCTTAGATGGGGTCACTTTTAGGGAGTTTCTACTCCAGGGGGGCATCGGGGGGCTTCAAATAGGACATGGTGTAAATAAACCAGTCCAGCAAAATCTGCCTTCCAAAAACCACACGGCGCTCCTTTCCCTCTACGCCCTGCTGTGTGCCTGTACAGTAGTTTACGAGCACATATGGGGTGTTTCTGAAAACTACAGAATCAGGGCAATAAATATAGAGTTTTGTTTGGCTGTTAACCCTTGCTTTGTTACTGGAAAAAAATTGATTAAAAGGGAAAATTTGCAAAAAATCTAATTTCTTAAATTTCCTCTCCATTTGCCAATAACTCCTGTGAAACATCTAAAGGGTTAACAAAGTTTGTAAAATCAGTATTGAATACCTTGAGGGTTGTCGTTTCTAAAATTTAGTCATTTTTGGGTGGTTTCTATTATGTAAGCCTCACAAAGTGACTTCAGACCTGAACTGGTCCCTAAAAAGTTGGTTTTTGAAAAAAATAAAATGCCATTCCCAAAATGATTTAAACATGAAGTAGACATATGGGAAATGTAAATTAATAACTTTTTGGGCAGTATTACTATGTATTATAGAAGTAGAGAAATTGAAACTTGGAAATTTGCTAATTTTTCCCGATTTTTTGTAAATTTGATAATTTTTTATAAATAAAAATGCATTTTTTGACTACATTTTTCCAGTGTCATGAAGTACAATATGTGAAGTAAAAACAATCTCAGAATGGCCTGGATAAGTAAAAGCGTTTTAAAGTTATTCACACATATAGTGACACTGGTCATATTTGCAAAAAATGGCCTGGTCCTTAAGGTGAAATATGGCCGTGTCCTTAAGGGGTTAATGGCCAAAAGCTCACAATTGCCTATGTCATAGCAGGGTTTCAAACAGATAGCTGTACCCTGAGACAACTGCTCGAACTCCCACCTCAGAAGCATCGACCTCCACACTGAAAGTTATATTCCGATCCGGTTGGGAAAGAATGGGAGCTTTGACAAAACATTTTTTTTAAATAGCAACATCAGCACCATTCTTGGTAAGATCAGTAAAATGTTTGGCGATAACATAACACTTTTAGTACATTTTCTATAACAATTAGCGAATCCCAAGAATCTCTGCAAGGCTTTGAGATACTTTGGTTGAACCTAGTCATTAATCCCCTGAAACATAACTGGGTCCATGCAAAAAGAGTCTGGGAATATGATACATCTCAAGAATAGTACTCCAAACAGGCATTTTTCAAACTTCACAGAATTTTATTTATTTTTTTTAAATTCCCTAAACAAATCGTTCACCAAATCTTGAAAGACAGCAGGGGCATTGCTTAAACCAAATGGCATCACCAAATATTCAAAGTGTCCCTCTGGGGTATTCCACTCATTCCCCTCCTTGATGCGGATAAGTTTATATCCCTGAGATCTGACAAACCATTTAGCTCCCTGGATCTGGAATGAACCGCAAAGTATAGTGATTTTTGACAGTAATCTTATTAAGCTTGGGTAGTCAATAAATGGTCTGAGACAGCCATCCTTTTTTTGACAAAAAAGAATCCGACCCCAATGAGGCCCTATTCACACGTCCGCAATGTAGTTCGCATGTATTCCGCAATTTTGCGGAATACATGCGGACCCATTGACTGTGCTCTCCGCATCCGATTTTGCGGAGCGCGCCGCCGATCTTCCGGTCCGCGGCTCCGCAAAAAAAATAGAGCATGTTCTATTCTTGTCCGCAATTGCGGACAAGAAGAGGCATTTTCTATGGAGTTCGGGCAATGTGCGGTCCGCAAAAATGTGGAATGCACATTGCCAGTGTGTCCGTGTTTTGCGGATCCGCGGCTCCGTGGATCCGCAAAACACTTGCGGACGTGTGAATAGGGCCTTAGAGTAACAAACGGTCGGATATGCCTTTTACCATACTTTCTTTAAAAAAGAACTCTTGCAAAAAAATGTATTCTCTGACCTGGGTGACCTGTTAGAAAGGTACATGATGTAACCTGTAGTGAAGGTAATCTTCTTACCAGTGTCTCTGTTCGTGAGTGATCCCCTTCCTTCTGCTTCTCAGCTATGTCATGTGACCAGCTGGCGAAACTGACACCTTGAAGCGCGGTCGTTCCATCCAGAGGCAACACACTATTTTCTAAATTCTGCACAATATTCCTCCAGAGGACGACTACCTTGTTTTAAACTGATCAATGTACTTTTGGCAAAGGAAGCTTTGTTCAGTTCATCATAGCTCTATAGCCAAAAAGAAGTTGTCAACCGAGGCTAAGGCAGGAGAGTCAGAGGGAAGAGAGAAGACCCACTCCTGGGGGTCTCCCTGTAACAGGTAGAGTGCAGCCTTAGAACTGCCCAGACCCAGTATCCCTACCCACTTGCACAATCTCCCTAGGCTGTGACCCACAACTTGACGACAGTCTCTATACTGCAATACGTGAAGGGTGACACACAAACAGAGAAAAACAAACACTAAGAGAGTCGTCGTACAGAAAAAGGGTCAAATGCCAGTCGCACAATACAGGACAAGTAATGCCAGAGGCTAACAATAAAAACAAAACACACCAAAGAGTCAGAACCAGGAGTTCAATATGATATCAAAATGCCAGAAGCCAAAACCGTAGTCAGAAAGCCAAATCCAGAAATCCAAAGCCAGGGGAGTCTTCAATAATGCAAGGAACCAGTAGGGGGAGCCAGAGGACAATAAATTCACTGGCACCTACATATGCCTTTTATAGCAGAACACGGCAGCTCACACCAGTGTGCAAGTATGCCGGGTGGAGCTGCCGCCCATGCGACCTGATGTTCAAGGGCCCTGGTCCACCTTGTCAATGGCCTGGGGCTCTGATGTGAATGGGGGCCACCCTGTAGTCCTGGCTCACCCGGCAACTGCATGCTGCTGTCATACGAAGGCGGCAGCAGCCGGAAAAACCATAACAGAATCTTTGTACATTTCCACTATTTTTTATGTATTATAGAAAATGAAATGCCTAGAAAGAAAAAAGCAGTGAAACAGCAGTGATGTAAATTGCTGTTGTCGCTGATAATCACATGATACAACATTTAATAAATTCCATCCTGCTGGCAGGTCACAGCCACATCAGTCTATGTTTTATCAGTGCAGCTGGGAATATACTGTAGAATACATGCCTCTGGTTCTGTCAGCAATATAAATGCAAAGACACAAAACACACTAAAACACACTAACTCTAATCTAATAAAATCCATAGCCATACTGCACCCCACTGAATATTTTATATGCACAATTGTACACTTGCAGGACATAAAAATACATTTCCCTTTTATTCTATCTGCAAAGCAATATAATGATAAACATATGGGCAATGCATTATTCAGTATCTTATTGGGAAAAAAGGAGGTGGAATCAGCAAAATGTCCTCATTGAACAATATTAATGTCCATCTTTCTCACTGCTAAGCTTTAGTTAACCAGAAGATGTCATTGCCAAGTGACAAATCTTAAGCAAAAAGGTCAACAGTTTCAAAAGGGATTTTCTGGAGGTGAAGACACGAGGAAACCTTTTGCTGAAGAAATTGAGAAATATTGGCTTTGATATGTTCTTTGCCACTGTTGTAAACCTGGGATTTCTCACATACATCTGCTTCACATTTGCAACTACTTTTACCTGGTTTCAAAAACAGCATTTAGGGGCCCGTTCTAACACAGTCTACAAATCAAAGCAGTCTAAAGGATTGCAAGAAATGATGAATGGATTTACGACTGCAAACGTGTATTGAGGGGTATTAATCAAAACTTATCAGGCATAGATTTCCTCAGAGAGCTATATGTAAGTTTTCAAAGACATTCTATCCAAACTACGGATGTTATCAATATGACCAGTACGGCCCAGAGGGGCCCAATAAACAGTTCAAAGAAATGTGTGATCTACAATAGTAGTGATGATTGTTTTCAAATAGGATTAAAGGTTTATGCAATGGTCTTACCAATAAGCTGATAATGTAGCTTCATCTCTCTCATATCTCTGTGTAATACAGATCTTGCCTAAATTTATTTAACATGTTAATTCATTCTCATGCCCATTTTTCCTCTCTAGTCATTTTCAGATTTTAATGATGGCAAGAATTTTTAATTTAATATTTTAATACTTAATTTACAAATATCTGAAATCACATTATTATGGTTTCCATAGATCCACATCTACACCGCCAGGATTTCACTTAGTATGCTTAGCATGTTTTATTTTCTCATTTTCATATACAGATCACATGCAATTCATGTCTTTACGCAGAGAACTAAGAATATTCCATAAGAAAACTTCTGGCAACTTAAGAGGACTTATCACTGCTGCCAAAAAAATACAGCTCCCGGGTTCCTTTTATATCTACCTTTTAACTAATTTTTGCCCGTTCTCTTCCCCTGTTCTGAAACAACTGTTTCCATAACAATTTCATTGTATGGGGGGGGGGGGGGGAATGCCACTTGTTTCTTGGGGGGGCAGATGAACCTATGCTCTCTGGCATCATCCAATCAGTGTGAACTAAGTCAGAATGGCTCTTTCAGAACGATCTAATGAGGTATACCCTCATGAGATATATATGTTACGAGATCACGCTCTGTTCTAGCCTGCATACTGAGAGAGCTGAAACTAATCATGCTGATGGGACAGGGCACACAGGTTCACACCCAATTAAGAGGTGGCAGTGATCACCCCCTTAACACTGCATTCGCTCATTAGCAGTTCATACTCACAAACTAATGGAACACATTGCATGAGATTTGGGGTGGGACAGGAGAATCTAAAAGGAAAAAAGGACAAGAATCATTGGAGCAGCAGCTATAAATGGATACTGAAACTTTTTGCTTTTGGAGGATCTTGCTAGCCCTGGTGGACCTCTAAACCTTATAGAGTTTGGATCAATATCCTTTGTGAAGGTAACAGAAATTTTGTAATGTATTTCTTTTAGCTTTATTGCACCCATCTCTAATTCTGGGCTGTGGTCACATAACCATGTCCATGCAGCTCTTTCTTATATCCTGTGATGTTGTGTCCATGGACATGTCAAAGCACCAACAGGGGCAGTGATAGGAAATTCCTATGTACCTAGCTAGGGTGGTAGGAGCAATACACTAGTTGGATGTTGTTAGGGGTGGTACTGGAGCTGTGGTAGTGAAAGGAGAAGTGCATCATGGGTTTGGTTGGATGCAGCAACAGGAACTGCTACATACAGGATGTACACCAACCAGAGGGATTTGTTTACATGGTGAAAACAGGTCAGGAGAGTCCAAATTGAAAAAGATGAAGCATGGTGAAGACGTACATGAGGTAATTAATTATATGAGCATATCTGTTAAAACCCATAACAATCCTGGAAAAACCTCTTTAGGAACGGTCTCAAAATACTTTTTAGAGCTTATGACCAGAATACTATAATACTTTTCAATGTTATGCATCCCATCTATATTAAATAACACTAGTTTATTTTGTTATTTCTTGTGTCTTACACGGCGCCAAAAATTTCACAGTGCTGAATAAACACTGTCATCACTCATCAGTTCCCATCTTCAATGTAAATACCCTTCTGAAAAAACTAGGAAGCCAAATAACCCTTTAGTAGCCCCAAGATGAAACCCACACAAACTCAAGAAGAACATTCACACTTTATGCAAATGTTCAACTTGCTGCTCAACTTGCTTATATTTCTTAATATCTACACCTCTTATGGCAGAACACATTAGAGACTTTCTAAAGCCTGACGAAATAACAACATATTTATCCAATTAGAACACATTTCCACATGTTTTATTTGTTTTGGGGTCTATAGTACAGGGAGACTCTCCAATTAAAATTAGGATGCTGTTTTAAAAAAGTGCAATTCATCCAACAACACCATAAAGTTAGGACCATTTTCAGAACTCTTAGGCCTCTTTCACACGAGGCCCGGATGCGTTGCGGATGCTTTCAGTGAAAACTGTGTGATTTCGCAGGCAAAGCCATTCAGTTTTGCCTGTGATTGCGTTCAGTTGTTCAGTTTTTTCCGCGCAGGTGCAATGCATTTTGATGTGTTTTTCACGCACATGATAAAAAACTGGTTTACAAACAACATCTCCTAGCAACCATCAGGGAAAAATGCAACGCACCCGCACTTGCTTTCGGATGCAATGCGTTTTTCACGCAACCCCATTCACTTCTATGGGGCTAGGGCTGCGTGAAAAACGCAGAATATAGAACATGCTGTGATTTTCACGCAACACACAAGTGATGCGTGAAAAAAAACGCTTATGTACACAGCCCCATTGAAATAAATGGGTCAGGATTCAGTGCGGGTGCAATGCGTTCACATCACGCATTGCACCTACGCAGAAAACTCGCCCGTGTGAAAGGGGCCTTAGACTCCCTGATAGATACTAAAGCTAGCTGTCACATGTTTCTTATAACTGTCTATAAACTGTCAGCGCACGAGAAGTCTTATAATTGCTCATGTAAGTGATCTCATTTGCACTAATGTGTTAAAAGCTTACTACTTACAGATTATTCTGCATTTAGGATAAGCAAGCTATTAGAGGAATTCCAAACTTCCAATTTCCACTAAATTCTCTGCAAATATGAAAACAAAAGGTGCTCTATTCCTTGCACTTTAACCTTGTGGATAAGTAATGGCTACAAAGAAGAAATCATTAATTAAAGAGCTAGGAAAAGCAACAAAAATTATTTTGGTTTTCCCTATACTGCATGGAAACCAAGATCTATTTATTTTATGTTATATGAAAAGTTTTACTATTACATTTGTTTCTACTCCTGTTATGTTTTTTAAATGTACAGATACAAAAGTACAGTAGCTTCAATTGTTTATTGTGAGATCACTATACACAGTGCAATGAGTGAAGTAGAGTAGGCACCATACCAGTTATAAATTATATATCACTAATACTACACCGTACGTGTGCTATTTTATGAATGCTATTTTGCCTGTTATGTACGTGTAGGGTCTGTATCTTCCATTGTACCCTCAATGTTCATATACTATTAGTTCAGTCTTCAGAGAGAAAGTCACAGATGATGCATCATATTAAGTGTGAAATTGGGATGGAGCATAAAAATATTGAATTATGAAATCTATTCCTAGATCCCAGTGTGGATCATTAACTTTACATGGCTTCAGATCTGAAGAAGAGAAACATATGTGCAGACTGTAGGAGGGGTCTAGGCCCCGCTGGAATATCACAGGTAGTATTTGTAGCAAACAGTGAGGTACAACAATTTTGGTGGTAATGGTCAATTAAGTTGAACACAATGCTTAATGGTTACAGTCTCTAGGAGAGCTACAATAGCTTGCTGGCTGGTACGTAACTTTGTACTTGCAAAAATGTCATAATGTTCCTGGAGTATATTGTGTTCCATGCACAAATCCTTAAGGGCTGACAGCTCTTGCCCAAATCCTCCATGCCACTATGGATCTAACAGGTTACCACCTAGCACAGCATGCATTGTGGTGTTGTAGGTTAGCTTCTCTTTAAGAGAACCACTTTGCCTTGAAACATCAAAGATATATTTTGTAGTGTCTAGTCCTGGGTACTAGGGGCCTATCTGTACTGCAAATATTGAACATCATTCTGATGGAGTGCTGTTTTGTGCAGCGTGCAGGCAATTGAACCTGCACCCCCTTATCAGTAAAAATGTCACTCACTCAGTAACATTCAACACATGTCAGTTGGACCCCGCCAATCCACAGGCCTCTGTGCCTGCGCTATATTAACATCTATCAGCCCAGGCTAATAGTAAGAAGGACAGTTGTGCCTAGAATGTATGGGTTTCTTTTAATTTTTGCTCACTTTTTAGACTCTTTTTTGGGAGATGCAGTAACCAAAAACAACAATTTGGTCATAATTTTTCGCATTTGTTTTCTAATGTGTTTACACTGTGAGAGAGGTGGCCAAAAACAGTAATTCAGTCATAGTTTTTTACATTTATTTTTTACATTCACTCTGTAGGATAAATTTTTAAAATTTTAAAATGATAAAATGTTTTTTGTTGTTTTTTTTTTTTTTAATACAGATGAGCTCATTCCAGACTCAGTGATACCAATTATACGTAGTATATTCAATTTGTGCAGTTTTGACCAATATTAACAGACTGAATATGGGGGAAGTGTTTTTAATTGCATTTTTTTGTTTATTTTCCAAATTTTTATTTTTTTACAAGGGGACTTGAACTTACACTTATCTGATCACTGGTAAAGCACATCACCCTACTTCTCTAAGGTAATGTATTTTCTCTTTCAATGTTAGGCTTTCTTACATTGCAAGCGGTGAGGCCACTGGCTACCATTGGGTCCCTGCTATCACATTGCTAACCAACCCTTCTGTAAACCACTTACATGCTACAGCATAGAAGGGGTTACATGGCCTGGGTTGGTGCTCACTCCAATATCAGGAGTGTTGGAGCAAGACTCTGGTTGTGTATTACAGCTAGCTACTGCTGCAGAGCCCACATCATCCCTGTGCATATACCGGTTACATGTGCAGCACTGGGCATGAATTACCACAGCTCAGCAATGTACTTGCATATTATCTTGCAGAAAGTGTTTAATGCAGTTCTCAGACCCCTACAGACTCCCCTGAAACCAAACCACATACCAAATATAGACCCCAGACCCCCTTAACAGAAATCACTAACCCAACATGCTAACTACTGTAATAAACATGTTTTGCATGCAAATGACTAAATATGAAAAATGAACAATAGGTAACCTTTCGTGCTCCTCAGGATTTTTATTCTCTTTGTCCTGATAATTTTCAAAGTACCAAAGTTTTGCTTTAACCTAAGGACCATACAAATTAAAGAGAAACATTAGCAGCATTAAAGGGGTTGTCTCACTTCAGCTAATAGCATTTATTATGTAGAGAAAGGTAATACAAGGCACTGACTAATGTATTTTTATTATCCATATTGCTTCCTTTGCTGTCTGGAGTCATTTTTCCATCACATTATAACCTGCTCGTTTCCATGGTTACAGACCACCCTCAAATCCATCAGTGTTGGTCGTGCTTGCACACTATAGGAAAAAACATCAGCCTCTCTGGTGGCCGGGGCCATGGGAGCGCACATAGGCTAGTTATTTTTCCTATATTGTGCAAGCACAGCCACCGATGCTAGATTGCAGGGTGGTCTGTAACCATGGAAACGAGCAGTGTATAATGTGATGGAAAAATGAATCCAGCCAGCAAATGAAGCAATATGGAGAATCACTATACATTAGTAAATGCCTTGTATTAACTTTCTCTACATGATAAATGCCACTTACTGAAGTGAGACAACCCCTTTAAGTATAACCTCTCAGCGCCATCAGTTACACTATCTAACCAGCACAAGCTCGTACCCTACACAACAGTTCATAAAATGTCTCTTATCCACAGTAGGGTTGAGCGAACTTGTGTTTTAAGTTCCGCGTCCGAAGTTCAGGTTCGGGTTATCGCAGAATCCCGTTATGAATTCTGCTACCACGAACCATAACGCAATTTGGAAACCACAGGGGTCGTTATGGTTTCCAAATTCTGTTATGGTCCGTGGTAGCGAAATCCATAATGGGATTCTGCAACCACCGGAACCCAAACTTCGGACGCTGAACTTGAAACACAAGTTCGCTCAACCCTAATCCTCAGCTCTTGCACTGCTCTCAGTGTGCTCTGGCAGAAGCGGGATGCAGAAGTACAAAAAGAGGCTCCTCTCTCTAGCTCCTGTCCTGACTTCCATGCTCTGGAAGAAGCAGGATGGAGCAGTCATGTGACATCAGGCCCTCAATACAGCCAACAAATTGTAGGCTTTATCCTTAAGGGACCACCAACAGCAAGAACAAAGAATTGACTGCAGTTTCCTTTATGTCCTTACATAGATACAGTTGAATCACATTTCATATAGGGTTATTTCATATAGGCAAAAAAACTAACAGAGGTAAGAACTGATAAAGCCAGAACTCCAGAATTTTGACTCACATATGTAATAAATGCAATCAGACGGCCACAATTTACTAAGGATACTTTCACACTTGCGTTGGTGTGGATCCGTCTGTTTATTTGCACAGACGGATCCGCACCTATAATGCAAATGTTTGTATCCGTTCAGAACGGATCCGTTTGCATTAGGTTTAAAGAAAAATGACAAAGTCCAAAAAGCATCCGTTTTGAATTACATTGAAAGTCAATGGGGAACGGATCCGTTTTCAAATGCACCATATTGTGTCATTGAAAACGGATCCCTTCCTATTGACTTACATTGAAATTCTTCAGACGGACACCAAAATACAGCAAGCTGCGTTTGGTGTCTGCCTCCAAAACAGAATAGAAGCGGAACGGAGCCGAACTGATGCATTCTGAACGGATCCTTATCCATTCAGAATGCATTGGGGCTTAACTGATCCATTTTGGACCGTTTGTGAGAGCCTTGAAACGGATGTCACAAACGGAATCCAAAACGCCAGTGTGAAAGTACCCTAAGGTAAAGTATTCTCAAAAACTCACAGCAGAAGAAACATTCCTTTCAAACCTAACCTGTTTTAAAAGTGAAAAAAAAACAATCCCCCTACCAATTATTTTTATAAACGAAAAGGCATAATTCTTTTGTGTGCTCATATCTATATTCCCTGCAATGGCTCAATGTAAATCAACGAAGAAAAAAAAACTTCTGTACTTTCACACAAAAACATAATTGACAGCAAATCAGTATAAGCCAACCACACAATTACTTACAGCAATATATCTTCCAAAAATGGATTTCATTCTTAACCAAGTACTTAACCCCATTAGCGAGTTAATTGAACAGAGACATGTCGGAAACACGTTCTGCATTTCCAAATCACACACTGGGTCTCTCATCTCTAGTGGTTTTTACCAAAGTTTCATCCCAATAAAATTATTTCTTACCCAATGGAGAAATGTAATGCTTGTTGTTTTTCTTTTTCTTGCTTGTATTTGGAATTAAAGTTGTAAAAATTAGGCTAAATTTTCAGATTCACAGTTAGGGTGTTCTTAGTTAACAGAGGTCAGTCCTCCATTAAAGGGAACCTGTCAGGTTGAATATGGTGTTTGAGCTACAGGCAGCATGTTATAGAGCAGAAGAAGCTGAGCAGATCGATATATAGTTTTGTGAGAAAAGATTCAATAAAACTTGTAATTTATAAATCCTGCTCATTATCAGTGATTGACAGCCTCACCTCTATGACTGTGTATACAGAGATAGCTGTCAATCACTGATAGGATCACCTTCTTGACTTCAAAGCATAGAATGTGCAGGAATTTAAATGAATAAATTACAAGTAAAACTGAATCTTTTCTCACAAAACTCTATGCCCACATGACTACTAAGTCCAAAATGAGCAGGAACTAAAATCAATACGATACATGCTACACTGAATCGTTTTCTATACTAAATCTTTTACCACAAAACTATATATCATTCTTCTCAGTTTGATCAATGTGACAGGTTCCTTTTAAAGAATCTTCACCTATTAGGGCTCATTCAGATGATCGTATCCGTTTTTGCGGTCCGCAAAACACGAATACTGGTTGTGTGTGTTCTGCATTTTGCAGAACAGAATGGCCAGCCCTATGATAGAATTGTCTGTTCTTGTCCGCAATTACAGAAAGCAGAACACCATACCACGATAAACAGGGTGACAGACAAATTTCAGCTTCTCACTGGAGCTACTTTCATGCTAGTGATTGAGGGGTTAAAGGCTCTTTTTCATGGGCCGATGTTCATGCAATTATAGGAAATGACCCAAACATTCCAAATAATTACTTGATCGTGAGTGAAGGTGAGAGCTGCATTTACATACAGCATTCTCCCTGTATGAGGACAAAGGATCCCCATTTATTGTTTGCCAGCAGCACATCACTGTTTACACAGGATGATTTGCTGCCATGAAACGATAATTTTATGTGCCACATAAAAGATATGATCACCTGAGGAATCAGCTCATACGAACGCTTATCCCTGATTATTGCCCTAATCTTCAGGCCATCTAAAAACCAATTCCACAGCGTGCTTTCTGAAACAGAAGATTCATACTTACCTGTTGCATGCAGCTCCGTTGGTCTGCGCTGCCCCCGCTGTCTCCATCTTGTTTTCTATTAAGTGTCTCCATCAACTGTCTCCCACTGTCTCTATCTTCCGATCAGTCATTGGCTGGAGCAGTGCATGTGACCATACCCATAGTCAGTCAGGCATAAACAGAGCAGGGATCGGAAGATGGAGCAGCAGGATATTCATAAATAATTTTACTGGAAAATCCCTTTAAAGGGAGTCTGTCAGCTAATTTACATATATCAAACCACTGCCATTGCTCTGTAATTGCCATAAACATCATACCTTCAAAATCATACCTTTCTTTCCCTTGTCTGTGCTACCGATGTCCTAAAATGTACTCTGACATATGCTAATGAGCCTGCAAGTGCCCAGAGGCATTTACATTCGCTGCAAATGCCCATGCCCTCTGGAGCTAGCTTTTGATATCCCTTCCCCTTTTTTGCTTACCCAATCACTTCGCTCTCTGAAATCCCACATCTGCACACATCCCTGCTGGAACCAGGCATGTGAAGTAGAACACCCACCAAAGGCGCAGCTATAGCGGGTACAGAGGTAGCAATCGCTCCTGGGCCCAGGAGCCTGAGGGGGCCCAAAAACGCTTTTCCCAGATAAGAAGACACCAGTATTATAAAAAGTGCATGCCGGTCAAGTTACACCTCTGGCTGGAGGGAAGGAGTTAGGTCAAGAATTTAGCATGGGGATGATGCACCATTTCAATTTCTGCCTCAGCACAAAGACTATGTGCTTCTCTGCACCTAACTACAAAGCATTGAGGGAAGGGGGCCCAAGCTGAACTCCTTGAGTCTTTAGCTACGCCCCTGATATCTACTGTGGGCTGCTTCATGAAATGCACTGTGCATGGATGAAGCATTTCATAAAGCAGCTGCCCACAGTGTATACTGTACTGGGAATACCCAGGTGCGGAGGTGAGGTGGGTAAGACAATGGAATGTCTTCCAGCAAGAAAGGAGAGGTATATTAGTGGCTAGCTTTGAAAAACATGGGCTCTTGCAGCGACTTGAATTTAAATACTTCTGGGCACGTGCAGGCACACTACCATATGGTATCAATCATTAGCAGCAATAGCTAGTTGTTTGATCTTTGTAGCTGACAGACTCCTTTTAAAGGGCTTTTCCCAAAAATATTAATTTTTATCAAGTGCCCACAGCATGCCCCCTTAAACAGAAGATTCATACATACTGTTGCATGCCGCTCTGGTAGTCCATGCTGCCCCTACTGTCCCCATCTTCCGGTCCCTGTGCTGTTTACAACCAGCAGAATATGGGTGTGGTCACATGAACCCTTCCAGCCAACAACTGGCTTCATCAGTGACATGCTACTTGTGGCCACATCACCCCAGAAGCCAGTCATTGGCTGGCGAGGTGCATGTGACTATGCCCATATCTAACCAGCTGATAAACAGCCCAGGTACCAGAAGATGGAGAGGGTGGATGCAGCGTGGACCACCGCAGCAGCATGAAGTAGATAAGTATGTATCTTCTATTTCAGGGGGCATGCTGCACACATTCGATAAAAAATAATTATTACTGGAAAACCCCTTTAAGCATGCTATTGCTAGGAATTACAGTAGCTACAAAGGGTCTAGGGCAGAGATCAGCATCCTCCGGCACTCCAGCTGTTCAGAAACTACAACTCCCAGAATGCTTAATTTACTTCTGTGGGAGTTAGAAGAACAGCTGTTTGCATGCTGGGAGTTGTAGCTTCACAGCAGCTGGAGTGCTGGAGGTTGCTGATCCCTGGTCTAGTGTGTACAACAAGCACATTTTCGACACCGAACCAATGACTGCTTCAGGATTATATTAGTTAAGAGTGAAGAAAGCACCAATCTGATGCCAAAATGAATGGCTTTTTAACTACATAAATATCTATATCAACACATTACTGACTCTTAATTGATTTCGTTGACGTATTTCCTGCATCCATTAAATGCTATCTCTGCTCACTTCTACTTCTGTCATCTGCCAACTACACTAATCTGGTATGAACGAACTGGGAAATTTTGGAGTAGACCATGTCAGACATGCTTTGAACCATTTCTATCATTTTTAGCAGTTTTCTTTGAGGAAAAAAGTGACAGCTTAAAGCCTTTTTGTTTTACAGAGCTTTACCAAAGATCTTGGGCATGCTAACAAATCATTAAATATACTTTTCCTGAGTGAGTTTTATTCCCACACTTCTTAATGCAACATCTAGATTTACCTTTTTCCTTGAGTATGTCATGATTAAAAGTTATCGTGAACATGGATTTTCCTATTCATGTTGAACACAATTGCCTAAATTAAAAAGATTTTGTGACTAAGCCAAGTTCAGTTGAGCAGACAAAAAGAATGCCGGGAACGCTGATAGCTCAGAGAAGCTGAATCCAAGGAGATCTTTCATGCTTTTGAATTTCCCTAGCACCAGAGAAGTGATCTCTACACAGTTTTTTTTTTTATTCTCACTAAAACAGTTTCTGAGAAGATTGGCAGTGAGCAGGACATTGGTATGACTCCTGTAGTATAACTCATAATGTAGACTATGCCATAAATTTAACGACTTGCCGATATCTTAGATCAATAGGATTAAAAGGAGCAGTGTCATATCCCTTCAGTATAGATGATATCTTCAATGTTGCTGATTACAATCAATCTACTGTACATAAAAGGCTGAGCATTTTTATACACAGCACATGTATCATGAATTGATGTCTACTAAGGCTGTAGTCGACATTGCAGTTGTCAGAGTTTTGATAAGACTTTCTGAAAACTGCAGTAACTACAATAAAACCAAGATAAAACTGCAATGTGTAGACCCAGTTTATGCCTCATGCAACATGTGCATTCAACAGAAAAAATAATGGTAAATCGAGGTTCAGTAGGAACCCATAGACTCCTATATGTGATACATTATAGTTCTGTACAACTTGGAGGTTTTGCAGAGCTGTAATATGCTTGTGTGCGCGAGGCCTGACAGCATACTGGCCAACTCTGCCAACGGTGCTGTCCAGGAAACAATTTTTTTGGGACTAGACATGCCCTCCTTTATAGGCCTTGCCTCCTTTAAAGACAGGTCTGGCCCCCTTTACTCTGCCCCCTTATTGTATGTTTATACATTGGGGCCATGTCTGATGCTGTAGCCCCGAAGCCCACACACACTGATTTCTGGAAGATACCCAAAGGAGATTTGCCAACTATCTCTGGAATATGTGGGGTCTCTCCTTTTTACAGGCTCCTCCTAGATGTTCTGAGAGAGTTGGTCAATATGCTTACCAGTATAAAAGAAATCAACAACCTGACAACTACACCAATTCTTGGGACTTAAATGTATAAATAACTGTGTAATCTGAAAGTAAAGCAGAAAAAAAAAACACAATACAGAAAATATTAGATGATGTCATACCCTATGTACCTAATTAGAAGTGAATACAATGGAGGAGATTTATCAAACTGCTGTAAAGTAGAACTGGCTTAGTTGCCCATAGCAACCAGTTAGATTCCACCTTTAATTTTCCAAAGGATCAGTGAAAAATGAAAATTGAAATCTGATTGATTGCTAAGGGCAACTAGGAATGGAGTTCATGAGGAGACATGAAATACAGAGAGGACAGATTGGACTGACTGTGGTAATGTGGGGCTGAGGTAATGGAGACTGCATACAAGTGCTGCTGCCCATTACCCCCACCATCCTCTCTGTACTTCATGTCTCATCAAGAACTCCATTCCTACAGAGATTCAGCCGAAGATCTTATCAGCTAAATTCAGGATCATAATCCCTGACAAGCAGAGCAGAGAGGAGAATGAGGAAGCTCTTTAGCTCAGTGTTGTGAAGTAACTTTTCCTCCTATGTGATTAGGACAGGTTTTGCATGTAGTAATAGGGCAGCTGCCATTTTATTTCTCCTAATGATTGCTCACTAGACAAAACGAGCCATTATACCTAATGAAAGAAATTTGGGAATATATTTATAATAAAGTAATATTTAAGTATTTTCATTTTCTTAATTCCCAGAGAACCCCTTTAAACTAGCCATATCTACTGTCAGAAGCTGTGACAGTGACAGGGAAAGAGCTACAGCAGAGAGGACTCAGGACCCCTAAACTGCCAGCCTGGAATAAATCTAGCATAAAAATTGGAGCAATGAATGGGAAGATATCTGGATCCATCTGAGGTACAGGGCTGGTTCTAGATTTGTTAGAAAGAGATTGTCATGTACTATATGATGTCTGATCTGAATTTTTTACAATATTTATGGCATAACCCCTTTAAGAAGACGATGGCAGTACTATGCCCAGGCAGCTAACCCCTTTCATACCATTGTCAATAACTGCAGTGTTTTACAGAAGAAAGGAGACTCAATAAATTATATATACCCCAATAAAATTGTTAGTTTGTTCGGAAATAAGACAAGTTGTCAAGCAGCTACCTTGGAGACAAAAATGTAATTGCAACGTGGCTACATAGAAATGCTTTTCATATTTGCTTTCATATACTTTGCATTACTAAAAGCTTCCACGTATTGCATTAACCTCACATTTACTTTTTAGATTTTAGTCTGAGTTCAGAGGCTTGGGCCTTGATAAGTTCAGCCGCTAGGTGTATCTGTCACATTAAATATTCGTCTTCTGTATTTATTACTTCTCGAGGTTAGTAACTGTTCTATTACAATACAGAGGATCAGATGACAACCACAGTGTGTTCGGGCAATTGCACAACAAAAACTATATTTTAGACGCCATTGTGAGCTTCTTTAAGCAACTAATTTGCTGTTACCTGATCTACAAAGAGCTATCTGGCACAGTCAGTTGAAATAACAGAAAATAAAGTAAATCAACTTCACGCATGTCCACAGTCCTTAGTGTCTCAATTATTTCCTTCCTGTTTATCAAGCAAATACAGATCTGGAAAGTACATAAGCTCTGAAAGCTGGCTAATCCACTGAATTGGGTCTGTCGGGAACACTCCCTCCATGCCTGCTGGTACTGGTTGTTCTCTGAGTAAAAGCGTATTAAGGGATGACAGATATTTTATATCTTAATAGGGAGTCTGTCAGTAAAAGAGCTTTTACGGTAACTTAAGGCAAATACATCTAATACTGAGCAGTTATGTGGACTTCCACTAAGGCCATTGCATGAAAGCATGCCCTCTGTCCATATTGAGTATCTTACTCATCTGATGCCTTATGGAGTCGGGTCACCAATGAATGGAAAAATGTAACATTGGCTTCTAACTTTTTGGGTGGTTTCCAATTGCTAAATATGGAATCTTTTATTTTCTGGCTACAACAATACTGCATGAGCAACCAGAAATGATAAATAAATACACTGTATTACTTACCTTTAGCTAACTGTTCCTTTCTGACCTTTGCCCAATCTCATGCAGCAATCATCTCGTCTGTACGGTTATGAATGATGATTACCGCAGTCATTGAGGGGTTAATCAGTTAAAAACAAATAAAAATAATGCTCACATTATCCATTTGAGCATGAAGAGGCCACCGCAGCCACCTTGTTTGAAGATCACATGCCAAATCAACCAGCGAAGTCATCACGCTAGTTGATCTTCAATTAAGATGGCCACTGCAGCTTCTTCGTGCTCAAATAGACAAGGTAAGTATGAATTTTTTTTACCACCATTTCAGGAAAAATGTATTTGTTACCATGAAGCACAAGGAAATTCGGCTTTGTGGAGAATATTGTATTTGCATCGAAGTCTACTTCAGATACTTGGATTCGCTCATCCCTAGTTATTATAAGCCACTGCTTCATTTCATGCCATGAGGTTATGTTGCTCTGTGATGAACAGTCCTTTTGGCATGATTATTAAATATAGAGCTGCTACAAAATTGCCTAACCTGTTCCTAAGGGACACAAAATTCACATGCTGACACATACAGTAGCATGTGGAATTTTACAATGGACTCTGTCATTCACTCAATTGGAAAACATCACATTGAAACGAGGCAGCATGACTAGTCTGTGTCTCCACTTGACACGTTCTTAAAAAACTATGAGTGCTTGAAGGATAAATGGTGTAATATGATATTACTTTTTTTACAAACTGACAAGTGCAGTTGAAAGGCAATCACTTGATCTTGTCCTTTCAACATGACATAAGTCTTCAATGCAATTAAGAAAGATGAAGTGAAAGCCCTAAGGTGTCTTGTTTAGGCAAGTGGTGATTTACTGCTGAGCTCTTCAACTTGAAAAGTTAGAACAAGTCTGACACAGCCGAGTTGAGAAACAGAGAGAAAAGTGTGATATTATGTGTCATTTTTCATTTAAGAGGTTTTCAAGTTTATGTAATGTTGTGTAATGGAGTCAGAAGAATGGAAGGTTATGGACAAGGCCTAACCCATCAGCGATCACGAAAATTGCTCACTTCTATAAAACTTCCAGATTTAGCATCTATTCCCACAGGGGACTCCAGGACCTTGGGTCAGAGCAGCCAAACACTTATCACCTATTCTGTTTTTAGTGGAAAATAAGGCAGAATCAAGGCCATTATAAGCTGCTCCTATATTCCGCAGATAAATTTGCAGAATAGGATCTGAAAATATTACACTTTAGCAATAACTGAACATGTAAATTGTCATGACAATTGGATGCTGTAGATTTCATCTGAAGACTATCATCAGCCCTTATATAACTATTCACACGTTTTTAATATTTTAGTAGGTCACTGTACATTGTAGTATGGTAATGGGTGATGGAGAGGGGTTACTAGGAAGGTATGACTGCTCTTAGCACCAATTCCTGGTGCTCAGAATAGATTACACTGAATTAAACTTGCTCTTTCAAAAACATGATGCCGGTAAATTCTATACAGTTCTAATTCTGTGAGTATGTTATCACAGGTTAGCATAATGCAGAACTGTATGCATCTACCTTATGTATAATAGATTGTCAAATTGTTGTAGAACTCTTATGGCAAGGTCAATTTTTCTTTGTCTTTTTTTTTTTTAAAACATTTGAAAAAAAATTACCAGTTCAAAACATGAAAACCCAAATGCCATTTAATTTGCTGATTTTGTTTCATCTGAGGATTTATTCAGTTCACAACAACTCTATATGACATCACTTAACCAAGTCCCCTTCTACAATATGATACCTTCTGAGCTCTATGAAAGATATCTATTACATTGGCTCAGCACAGGTCTTTTTTCCTTAGATCTTCAGGTTAATGTGTCCTATAATTGCTTTATGATGTTGAAGAATCATCTTGGGTTGTAATGTTAAAATCTCTACTTGTGAATCTGCATTCCAAGAAATAACATATGAAATTGATACTGCAAAATAATTCTATTCATCTTCCGACTACTGTTTGTTTCAACCAAACAACATTTAGGATAGACCCTAAAATTCAGATGCATCATTAATCTAACCTTAAACTTAATGGAGAATTTCAGCCTAATGTTTATTTAAATTAAAGGTATGTAAGTTATTTTTTACTGGTAATTTAGACATATGATATTTCTTTACGTGTAAATTGTTCATGCATTTCTGCAATATATATGTATATAAAGTAGTACATGTAAGAACAATAACAATATTAGACATAAGACATTTCTTTTAAATGACTTTACTGGCAACAAACTTCCTTGGTTTGCAGCTGGTCTATTTTGGAAAGGAATCACTTGCAACCAAGGCCAAAGCGTACAAGTTAACAGAGGACGCAACCTAGATCAAACACATAGTGAGGATGTTGATTTAACATTTCCCAGTAATTTCTTCATGTGCAACGGACATTCAGAGGTAGTAAAAAATGTAACCACTTTAACAAAGCAAGCTTATAAAACTCTGAATCACTGATAGTTACATCCACAGAATGAAGCGAGGTGAAGTTTTATTGTAAACATAGCTTTCAATACCACTCAGTACAATCATAAAATGCCCTCTTCCTGCAAGCTCTAAAACTTCACTTGATCTAATAATAATCTTATAGAATATCCTTAAAGGGGTAGCCCCATGAAAAATATTCTACAGTTTTCAAACCAGCACCTGTATCTGAATAATTCTGTAATTGTAGGTAATTAAACATTTTGCATTGCCACTATTCAATAAATATATCCATATAGCCCCACCTGCTGTTTTTTTTTCATTTCTTATTTCTATGTCCTGCTCACTGAGATGGCCGCACATGCTCAGTTTCCTCCTTCAACTGCCTCCTGAGCTGTGATAGGGACACACAGCTGACACACACCCTGAGCTGTGATAGGAAGAGCTGAGACACGCCTCCTGAGCTGTGATAGGGAGAGATGAGACACGCCCCCTTAGCTGTGATAGGGACAGCTGAGACACGCCTCCTGAGCTGTGATAGGGAGAGCTGAGACACACACCCTGAGCTGTGATAGGAAGAGCTGAGACACGCCTCCTGAGCTGTGATAGGGAGAGCTGAGACACGCCTCCTGAGCTGTGATAGGGAGAGCTGAGACACACACCCTGAGCTGTGATAGGGAGAGCTGAGACACGCCTCCTGAGCTGTGATAGGGAGAGCTGAGACACGCCCCCTGAGCTGTGATAGGGAGAGCTGAGACACATCCCCTTACCTGTGATAGGGAGAGCTGAGACACGCCTCCTGAGCTGTGATAGGGAGAGCTGAGACACGCCCCCTGAGCTGTGATAGGGAGAGCTGAGACACGTCCCCTTACCTGTGATAGGGAGAGCTGAGACACGCCTCCTGAGCTGTGATAGGGAGAGCTGAGACATGCCTCCTGAGCTGTGATAGGTAGAGCTGAGACACGCACCCATACCGGCAGCAGAAAAAAAACTCCCCTTGAGCTGTCAGCTTGATCTAAATCTAGAAGAGCAATGAATGGGGAGATCTCTGGATCTATGTGAGGTACAGGGCTGGTTCTGGCTTTGTTGGAAAGAGATTGTCATGTAATATATGATGACTGATTTTTACGTTTTATATTAGTGATGGGATAACCCCTTTAATAAAATCATAAGATTCTTATCCTATCTATGACTGCAATATTCAGTTTGTTTAAAGAGAAACTGTCCACTAGTGACATGGCCACTGCACATTCAATTGTTTCCATGTGCATCTTTTAACATCAATGGGTCAAAGTAAAAAGACACGTAGAAGCTCTAGGGCCGACAAAAACTAGATCAGGATAGTTTCTTCTAGCCTGTGCCTCTGCTTCTAGCCTGTGCCTCTGCTGGATCTGGCTGCGCTTGTGATAGCCTGCAATGGAATTTCACCTGTGCTCTCCACTTATGCATCCCTTAGTTATTGAAAGAAAATGGTCTTAAAATGCAAACAATAATGGAACAAAAGTAGTCTATAGATAAAAAAATAAATGCATCTCAAAATGATGTATAGAAATGCTTTATTTCTTCTTTTAATAACTGGTACATTTACATAGATGTAAACAGAAGACATACACTTCACATTTCTAATATAAGTAGAATTAAACTTATAGGGGTTTTCCAGTTAGCTGTACTCAGCTAACTCTGGAAGTCCCATGAAGAAGAAGTCAAGCAGCAGTGCACATGTTCAACCTGCTGCTCCACTCATTTCAGGGGTAAGGAGCCCCTGTTCTAGTGATTGTGGGGGTCCCAGCACTCAGAGCCCCAGCAGTCTAATAGTTATAATTATATATAACTTCCTCTAACCTGAATTCCTCTTAGGACTGAAAGAGCAATTGAAGATTTTCTTCCAGTTCAGCCCACAAAAATTGAGCCCTCACACAGCTCCATAGACATAACTATAAAACATTTATGGGTGTCAGAATATGACAATTCAAAGAAAAAAATATATGTTCTAAAAATGTAGTTTCAACATAACTGTACTTACCTGTAGAACGTTAGGCTGTCATTTTATTGCTGCATAGGGAATGTCATAAAAATGGAACCCATAAAACAATGATGGAATTGTTTGTTTTTTCCGATTCCACCTTATTTAGAATTTGTTTCCAGCTCCCTACTACATCATATGCAATGTTAAATGATGCTTGGCTGGTTATGTCTCTCTCTGGTCAGGCATCTATTATGCAGATAGCAGGTATCTGCCTGTTTGGAAGACCGCAATATGCTTGACGTAATAAAGCCACTTATTAGTCATAATAGACTTACCACATTGCATCTCAACAGCGCTTATAAAGGTAAAAGTTTATCTTGAAGAATTTGTAACACAAAATTCTTACGTTTCTTCCGAAATCCAGTCCATAGAGACTCTTTAGACAGTTTAACTGTAGGGCTCTTACTATGAATAAACCAGTGACGCCTGTTCATACTAAAATCAACCAGTGTGAAAAGCACATCTACTGTATACACATACTCTTCTGATTGTGTGACGAGTTGTAGTCAGCGTGAACCTGCTAGAGCAGCTATCACACAAAGAATGCAGAACAGATCAACTGCAGGTGAACTGTGAAGTGAACTTATACTTCATGGAGATGGAGAGCTGGATTTATACCATGTAACATATAGATTGCACCCAATATTTTCAACATTTACATTTTTTCCCATTCATGCAGCTTAAAGGGGTTTACCAGCATATAAAGCTACTGATCAGTAGGAGACCTAACTACATGAGGATGAAGGACTCTCACAGATCGATACAGCCATGAGCCTATCCACCCTCTGTGCCGGGGTGCGCAACAAGGTAATTTAGCGCGAGTGCCCAGATGCTGAAGGTATCTCGATCAGGGGTCCAAAAGGTCACACTTCCATGATCATAATGGTACAGCATATCTAAGGCTAATTTCACACATGTGCTAAAGCTAATCTGGCAGGCTCATCCCCAGTGAAAATAATGCGGGATTCAGCTGGACAAAAAGTATTGCATGCCGAGATTTTTGTTCACCTGAATCCCAGAATGTATGCCAGGGAGTGGCTGGATCCCCACTGGATCCTATTTTTGTCAATGAGGTCCGGTAGGCAGGCGGGACTATCTGGCTATGCTGGATCCGAATCTGTTCTCTGCTGAAACAGCCTGCCAGATTAGCTTTGCTGCAAGTGTGAAAGTAGCCTTACTGATATGCCATAATATCACAAGCTGGGAATACCACTTTAACAAATATCTGCTCCAAAGACTAAATATATAAGATGAATAAGTATAATAGAAAACTGTAATAGTACTCGTGCATTCTTGGATCTGTTGGTTGGGTAATTCTTCTTTTTACAATATACAAGCCGCACACAATGCAAATTATATATTTGATTGATGTTGATTGTGAACAAATGTACAGTATATCTTAAATCCAGACAAAAAAATGGAAGAAATTGAAAATAGCAAATGTCAATTCAGACACTGGTGACAGATTCTACAAACATGCTTAATATCTCTGAATATTTCAGCTTGGCTTTCTGAACAGATTACTCTTGAAGTGGGCTTTACAAGGGAAAGAATGCATTCAAGCTGCATTTAAAGGGGTTGTCTGGGTTCAGAGCTGAACCCAGACATTTCCCCATTTTCACCCAGGCAGCTCCCCTGACTTGAGCATTGGAGCAGTTCATGCTCTGATGCTCTCCTTTGCCCTGCGCTACATCGCGCAGGGCAAAGGCATTTTCTGGAGTTCCAGTGATGAACAGGGCTCTCCATGGGGCTGCCAGGAAGCCCGGTGACATCACCGGCACTGATGGGCAGGCTTTAGTGCTGCCCCCTAGCCTGTAAAATGGCTAGGGCAGCGCTAAGGCACGCCCATCAGAGCCAGTGATGTCACTGAACACACTGCCTGGCAGAAGCTTCCGCCCGGCAGTGTGTTATTGTAAACAAAAGAGAAATCTAGCGCAGGGCAAGGGAGCGCATCAGAGCATAAGATGCTCCAATGATAACATCAGGGGTCTGCCTGGGTGAAGTTATGGGTATGTCCAGGTTCAGCTCTGATCCCAGAAAACCCCTTTGACCTTTGAAAGTTTTACCCATGATGCTGATTTAAAACTATAAAGGTACTAACAGTAAACAGTATGTCTTTACTATTACTATCCTAAGATTACTCAAGTACAAGATTAGCATAAAGTTTGTGTCTCGGAGACACTGACTAATCCAGACACTGACTAACACATTACAGCAGCTGAAAAAGCACATACTTTCATTGATCAGCATTCAAAGGAGAGCAAAGTGTGACTAACACGTGAACAGGGATAAACACAGAGGGGCCGATATTTCTTTTATTCAGATACCACAGCATTATCACACTAAATTATTAACAGAAGCATTCCCCTTCTCTTACATGAATAGTCAGATGACAAACATTTCAGTTATGCAGCCCAATCCTCGCAAAAGCTTCCTGAGACATAAATTCCAACAACTTAGAAAGCTGTACATAAACTGGACCAGTAATCTCTCCTGACACATCTCGGACAATCCCTCAGATCACATTTACAAGGACACATGGCAAATGGATGTGAAAGTAGCCTGTTTCACTGACAGCTTTAGGAAAATGTTACCCATGATGCCCTATATGGGTGGAGAAGAAGCCCGAGAAGCTGTGAGCCACTGTCAAACCTTTCAGAAATAGTTATTACACTGTCAGGGGGCAGTGGATCTTTCAAACAAATAAACTGCATACAAATCCTTTAATACTACTGACAATTACAACAGACATTATTTCTCACTTCCTTCACTTGTATCTATTCTATTCTATTCAGGACCGGGCCGACACAGAGGCTGGGGAGGCTCCAGCCTCAGTGCGCAAGCAGGGGCCGGCCAGAGGGAGAGGGACTGACAGGGGGGAACCGCTCAGCACTCCCTCCTGTCATTCCCTGATTGTAGCGTGACCGAGCTCTGTCCGGTCCGCAGGAACAGAGAGCATCAGTCTCATGTACCCGGCCGGACTGACAGGAAGTGTGCACACAGTTTGCACTTCAAGTCAGTCGGCTCGGTACAGGAGACAAAAGCTCCTCCTCCTGTACCCGCGGAGGCGCAGACCATGCAAAGCTCGGCCACGCTACAGCAGAGGTAGGAGGAGAGGAGGGGGAGAAGAAGGAGCATAACAACATGGGGGTGCAGAAAGCATGACAACATGGGGGGAAAGAGCATGACAACATGGGGGGAGAAGAAAGAGCATGACAACATGGAGGGGGCAGAAAGAGCATGACAACATGGGGGGGCAGAAAGCATGACAACATGGGGGGAGAAGAAGAAAGAGCATGACAACATGGGGGGAGAAGAAAGAGCATGACAACATGGGGGGAGAAGAAAGAGCATGACAACATGGGGGAGAAAGAGCATGACAACATGGGGGAAGAAAGAGCATGACAACATGGGGGGAGAAGAAAGAGCATGACAACATGGGGGAAGAAAGAGCATGACAACATGGGGGAGAAGAAAGAGCATGACAACATGGGGGAAGAAAGAGCATGACAACATGGGGGGGGAGAAGAAAGGACATGACAACATGGGGGGGGGCAGAAAGCATGACAACATGGGGGGGGCAGAAAGAGCATGACAACATGGGGGGGTATAAAGAGCATTAAAAGATGGGGGAGAATGACAGGGGGCAGAAAGAGCATGACAAGAAGAGGGGATTATGACAAGAGGGGGGGGAGAATGACAAGAGGGGGAGAGCATGACAAATTACTATGTGGGGGCACTGCTGTGTGGTTGAGGGGGGTGTGGCGGACATTAATGTGTGGGGGGCAGTGTGGCGGACATTACTGTGTGGCGGACATTACTGTGTGGGGACAGTGTGGCGGACATTACTGTATGGCGGACATTACTGTGTGGGGGGTAGTGTGGCAGACATTACTGTGTGGGGGGCAGTGTGGCGGACATTACTGTGTGGGGCAGTGTGGGGGGTAGTGTGGCGGACATTACTGTGTGGGGGGCAGTGTGGCGGACATTACTGTGTGGGGGGCAGTGTGGCGGACATTACTGTGTGGTGGCAGTGTGGTGGACATTACTGTGTGGCGGACATTACTGTGTGGGGGGCAGTGTGGCGGACATTACTGTGTGGGGCAGTGTGGGGGGCAGTGTGGCGGACATTACTGTGTGGGGGGCAGTGTGGCGGACACTACTGTGTGGGGGGCAGTGTGGCGGACGGGGGGGGGGGGTGGCGCACTTGGGCAGCTCAGCCTCTGTTGGTGGTGGAACTTGTCCCAGCCCTGATTCTATTCTATTCTATTCTATTCTATCTATCTATCTATCTATCTGTCTATCTCATATCTATCTATCTATCTATCTATCTGTCTATCTCATATCTATCTATCTCATATCTATCTATCTATCTTCTATCTATCTATCTATCTATCTATCTATTATCTATCTATTTATTCTATCTTACACCTATATCAATCTATCTATCTATCTATCTCCTATCTATCTATCTATCTATCTATCTATCTCATATATATCTATCTATCTATCTATCTATCTATCTCCTATCTATCTATCTATCTATCTATCTATCTATCTATCTCTATATAATATATATATATATATATATATATATATAAATATATATCAGTCTGTTTAATTTATATCTATGTATCTATCTGTACTTAGCTATCTATAATCTAATAAATATCCATCTATCTGTCCAATATATACAGTATATATAATATATGTAAGTAAATACAGAGGGTTCACTGCACGGTGCAAGCCACTCATGAGCCTCAAGAATAAGAAGGCTAAATTGGACTTTGCTAAAAAGAACATCTTAAAAACCAGCAATATTCTGGAAGAACATTCTTTGGACAGATGAAAGCAAGATCAACCTCTACCAGAATGATGGAAAGAAAAAAGTATGGTGAAGGCATGGTACAGCTCATGATCCAAAGCATACCTCATCATCTGTGAGACACGGCGGAGGCAGTGTGATGGCTTGGGCATGCATGGCTGCCAGTGGCCCTGGGTCTCTAGTGTTTGATGTGACACAGGACAGAAGCAGCCGGATGAATTGTGGGGTTTTCAGAGACGTACTGTCAAATCCAGCCAAATGCAGCCATACTGATTGCTGATTTCTAAATACAGATGGACAATGACCCAAAACATAAAGCCAAAGCAACCCAGGAGTTTATTAAGGCAAAGACGTGGAATATTCTTGAATGGCCAAGTCAGTCATCTGATCTGAACCCAATAGAGCATTTCACTTGTTAAAGTAAACTTCAGACAGAAAAGCCCACAAACAACCAGCAACTGAAAGCCGCTGCAGTAAAGGCCGGGCCGAGCATTAAAAAGGAAGAAACCCAGCGTCTGGTGATGTCTACGAGTTCAAGGCTTCGGGCAGTCATTGCCAACAAAGGGGTTTCAGCCAAGTATTAGAAATTAACATTTTATTTACAATTATTTAATTTGTCCAATTACTTTTGAGCCCCTGAAATGAAGGGATTGAGTTTAAAAAATGCTTTAGTTCCTCACATTTTTATGCAATCATTTTGTTAAATCCACTGAATTAAAGCTGAAAGTCTGAACTTCAACTGCATCTGAATTGTTTTGTTCAAAATCCATTGTCGTAACGTACAGAATAAAAATTAGAAAAATGTTGCATCTGTCCAAATATATATGGACCTAACTGTATCTATCTTTGTCATGTCTTTCACATATCTATCTTTAAATGAATGCTTTCTAAACAAATAGTGAAAAATGTTTAACAGTCCAGATCTTCAACTTTTAATAAAATACTACATTTGTGCTATATTGAGCAAGAACCTTTCCAAGCAAGAATAATACAGCTTTATTTTATATTAAACTGAAGCCAATGAGACTTCAGATCTTTAATAGAAAGTACTTAATTACATTTCATAGCGGCCCCTCACTATGTCGCCAATGTTTTTCTGGCTCATGATAACCCATCTTAGTGGAGCCTTTAGGAAATTTGGTAGCTGTAAGAAGCTTATTGAATTTACAAGGGCCAAGTAAGCTCACATTAGCGTAAATGACTAAACCTCGAAGTGATAGAACTGTCAGCCGTCTACGGGGATTGGTATAATGCTATATGTCTAATACAAGCCAATATTCGGAAAATCCTTTGCAAAATGAGTCACTAGAATGGAATACAAGTAAGTGGAAAAAGAAATAGAATAAAAAACCTCGACAGTCGACACATTTTGAGAAGTATTTTAGTCAGGGTGCTGGCTATCCTTAAAGAGACCAGTTGTGTATGGAGACTTTTTAGCAATGCTCTGTAGTATGGAAACTTATTGACAATGCTCCATGGAAAAAACATATGCAAAGAGGTATCTCCAAGGGAAAAAGAACCATCTTGCTAGCGCCACCTTCTGGACATGACTCCCTATGAGTCAAAGTCTGACTTTTTAACAAGCCTTGGGACATGGCAAGGGAAAATAGCCAAGCCAAAGAAGCACTTGATATATTCCTTAAAGCACACACCACCTATGGAAGAATGTATTTTGTACATCTGTAATTTTTTGGGCTTCTGATATGAATGATACTAAAAGTAAAGAATAATTGAATGGATGAAAAAATGTTGCTAAGCAAATTTGAATGTATGCAAGTATATACATAAGTATGTTTAAAGGCCTACCTATTATTACAACACAGTTTGATGCCATTGAAACACTTAAATAGTATCTGCCACCAGACGTCACAATACAAGCTGGATACATTAATAAATACATCTGATAAGCCTGATGAGGTTGATGTACTTACTTTGAAAACTAATGTCAGAATGGCAGTATAATCCTTTTTGAAAGTTTTGCCACCTGATATTAAAGAAGAGGAGGACTCACAAAATTCTTAGTTTAATATCAGGCAGGAGAATGAAGGATTATGAAGCCATTCTGACATTGATTTCTGACTTATTTAAAAATGTCCACCAAAGCAACAATTTTGATAAAATGATAAAAGAATGTATATTCACCTACTCCCCCCACCCCCTTCCCACTTCCAGCACCTATGCTCTGATCCTGCCTGTCACTGCAGCCATGGCGTCATCTTCTTAGCGGCAGTTATGACATGTTTGTAGACTTCAGAAAATGCTGTGTCAAATCAATGGCCCCAGTGATTGGCTGCAGTGGTTGTGTAGAGTACATGTGCACATCATCACTCCAAAGCAAGCAACAGAACGGAGAATCAGAACAGTAGCACTGAAAGTATTAGGAGATGAAAATTATGTACATTTTTTTATTTTCATTTTACCACAATTGCTTCCTTGGGCACATTTCTCAGCTAGAAAACCCCTGTAAATGGACCTCTTAGACCTAATGAGGCTGGTGTACTTACTTTGGGGAACATCCCCTTTAATAATGTACTATAAGCAATTAACACTGTGAAATGTGGTGTCAGATTCTCTTTACTTATTGATTTTATAATTTGTAATTTTATAGTAATTAAAATTTTAAAAAGTTATAATTTTATTATTGCACTACTACTTTTACTAACACTATGCAACTTATGAGTCAAAATAAATAGATAGGTTGACATGAAGCCTATATAACCCTACACTATACTGTACACTAGGACTGACATTGTTGAACTTTACCATTGGCTGGTATAGAGGAAAGTTTATAATCTTGTTTCCTGCACTGCCTCCATATACTCCCTTATTTATTTCTTTATATGAACTAACTTGATCATTTACATAACAGAAATCTATATGAACTAAATTGCTAATTTACATTGAAGAAATGTAAATTTTAATGTCTTAAAATCATCAGAAAAACACAGGTGTATCTTACAATAAAGTCAGGGTTTGAATAAATAATCAAGTAAAAATCACATATGAATAAACAAGTACACATTAGAACAACACACCAGGCAAAACACATCTATTGTGTGCCGAGGGGGGGATACATGATACAGAGGTTTTCACTTCTGTCATGCACTGCCACACCAGGCCAATCGCCAGGATTAAAGGGGCTGTCGCACAAAAAATATTGTACAGTTTTCAAACCAGCACCTGGATCTGAATACTTTTGTAATTGTATGTAATTAAAAAATTATCATAGCCACTAGGTTATTTAAAGGGGTTGTTCAAGTTATATTTATTGATGACCTATCCTCAGGATAGGTCATCAATATCAGATCGGCGGGGGTCCGACACCCGGCACCCCCACCGATCAGCTGTTTGAAGAGAAGGCGAGCGCCGTGCCAGCGCTGCCTCCTCTTCATTGTTTACATGCTGGCCGTTGCATCTGCAGCGGTGAGCAGGTGTAATTACACCCAAGCCGTTCCATTCATTTCAAAGGGACGGCTCGTTCCTATACAAGTGTATACTACAGAGCCGTCCCATTGAAATGAATGGAATGGCTTGGGTGTAATTACACCTGCTCACCGCTGCAGATGCAACGGCCAGCATGTAAACAATGAAGAGGAGGCAGCGCTGGCACGGCGCTCGCCTTCTCTTCAAACAGCTGATCGGCGGGGGTGCCGGCTGTCGGACCCCCGCCGATCTGATATTGATGACCTATCCTGAGGATAGGTCATCAATAAATATAACTTGGACAACCCCTTTAATCAAATGTATCTGTATAGCGCCACCTGCAGTTTGTTTTTTCTTACTTCTTTGTCCTGCTCACTGAGAAGGCCGCACATGCTCAGTTTCAACCTCCAACTGCCTCCTGAGCAGTTAATAGGGAGAGCTGAGACACGCCCCCTGAGCTGTGATAAGGAGAGCTGAGACACGCCCCCTTAGCTGCAGCAGAAAAGACACTCCTCTTGATATAAATAGCAGATAAATGAATGGGGAGATCTCTGGATCCATGTGAGGAACAGGGCTGGTTCTAGCTTTGTTAGAAAGAGATTGTCATGTACTATATGATGTCTTTAACCCAGAGTATATCTGGGAATGTTCCTTTAAAGCAGGCATCCTCAAACTGTGGCCCTCCAGCTGTTGCAAAACTACAACTCCCAGCATGCCCGAACAGCCTACAGATATCCGCCTACAGCAGGGCATTGTGGGACTTGTAGTTTTACAACAGCTGGAGGGCCGCAGTTTGAGGATGCCTGCTTTATAGTCTACTAAATTTATAACTTTTTTGTGATGCAGAATGGAACAAACAATTTCATAGATATCCAATCTGCAATGTGCAAAAGTAATTACTGTTAAATATGTAAAATGATAATATAAATGATAATTTGAGGGTAAGGGGGGGGGGGGTTACACTAGGGATTTTACTAGGCTACATATAGATTGCTATTTAAAATGGGAACATTTCTGTTTTTGTAGGTGACTCATTGTGACTCATTGTGTCATGTATGCAGAACAGAATGTAATATACACTTTTCATTTAGCAATTATCAACTCTTCACGTCTCTTTACAGAGTATATGAAAATGGTTTGGCTCTAAATATTTCTCACATTTGCCAAACAGTGAAACTGAGAAAAAGTGGACTATAGGCTGTGAGCTGCATTATTTCTAATGTTCCGTCAAACCTGAGCCAGGCATTCACAGGAGGTTTTGGCCAGAGCTGGGGAAGGACAGTAGCAATGTGCCAGAGCTGTGCTCACCAGACCATTGTTGAAGTTTCAGTGGTTCCATTAGGTCTCATACACACGACCTTATCCTTTTTTACTTTAATGGATCCATGGTCCGCATTTTGCTGACATAATCGATCTTTCTGCAGAACGGGCATATGGATGTGGAAAGTACATGGATGATCCGTGTGCTTTCAGCATCTGTATGTCCATTCCACAAACAGATAGGACATGTCCTATACTTGGCTGCAAAAAACAGACAACTGACCTATCGAAGTCAATGGGTTGACAAAAGATGAAGATGGAACATAGACGGTATCTATATTTTGAGGATCCGGAATTTGCTAACCGCAAAATGCATACGGGCCTTAGGCTCAGTATATAGATTCTGGTGTTTACTAAGGTGATTTACGTGATCCCAACAAAATCCTGTTCTAAATGTCCACATAATAAAAGTGCATAGTAAAGGGGGTGGGCAGATGAGATCAGGTATGTCTGTAAGTAAATTGTATTCCCCATAATATAACAGTTCTGAAGCATTTTCTTCTCATAACTCTAGAAATTAATAAATTGATAACTGGCTGTTAGCAGTTAGGGGTGTGTCCCTAAACATTCGCACACTGTTCAATCAGTGCTGACTGTGTCAGATAGTATAAGGACATAACCATTTGACAAGGTAAATAGTAACACCCAGTTATCAATTTAGTTATACTGTAAGTATTCAGGAGGAATGACAGAAGCAAAGCACAAGGAATATTTATAAGAAGAGATGCTCCAGAATAGTTATTTCATAGGGAATATATATATGTATTAAAACAGACATGGCAGGAGCGTCCACATTAAATTTGTTTTATCCCAAGTAATGTCCCTGGCTGTTCAGCTCAGGTATTCCTTGTGTCTATAAATCCTCATTTCATAATGAATCCATTTCTTAAAGTAGCTCTGTCACCAGAATCAACCCTATTAAACCAGACAGATTGACTCCTCATGCTGATTAAAACTATACCTTTCTTTTATCGGTATGATAAATATCTGCAGTGAAATCTGCATTTTATTCATATGCAAATGAGAATTTCGAGCACCAAGCGGGGCTGAATCCTTTAAGCATTGCTTTGTAACACCCTCTGTGCTCTGCACACTGTCTCCTCCCCCTGATTGGCAGAGGCTAGACATCAACATGCTGATAGTAGAGCTGTGTCCTAGCATCTACATATCATATACTCTATGTACTATAGATTTACCACACTGAGATCTGCTCAGAAAGCTAATCTACATATTACTGCTTTATTCACAGACACAAAATATGATTAGAAAGAGAGAGCGAAAAAATAAAACTACAACAAAGTTTATGTGTGTCACTCCTGGGATTTCTAAATGCATGGCAGACCACTTACCTCAAAGCTGTAGCATTATCACATAGAAAAACATCTTTTTTCTATGCTTAGAAGCTAACACATATTAGTGGTGTTTTTATAATCATATTGTGTTTGTGAATAAAGCAGAAATATGTATATTAGCTTTCTGAGCGGATCTCAGTGTGGTAAAGCTACAGTACATAGAGTATATGATATGTACATGCTAGGACACAGCTGTTCCCTCAGCATGATGATGTCTAGCCTCTGTCAATCACGAGGAGGGGAAGTGTTACAAAGCAGTGCTCAAAGGGATCAGCCCCACCTGGTGCTCGAATTGTTCATTTGCATATGAATAAAAAAAAAAGGAGATATCTCTACAGCTGTTTACCATAACAGACATACCAGACAAAACAAAGGCATAGTTTTAATCATACTACCAGGCAGTATGTCTCGTTTAATAGGGTTGATCCTTGTGACAGAGTCTCTTTAAACAAACTGTTTTATCTGCTGTATGGCTGCTAGTCCGCGCACTGATGAGCACCCTGTGTAGTCCTCATTATTTATGAGTAGCAGCTCCCCCCTGCTGATGATGGCCAGCTTTCTGCCTGTACTGTGTAAACAGTATACCATATTCTAACAGAATAAAACAAAACAACAGAATGTCTGGCCTAGAGATACTGTGCAAAAAGTATTCTGTAATTCCCTCATAGGTTTTACTATATGAATCCCACAGCTGCAGCTATGATGCACAATTTTAGTTTGGTGCCAAAAAATGGTAATTATGCTGGACGGGAACTACTTAGGGCTCTGTTCCAAATAAAAAGACATGCAGAATGTCTCCTCAGCCAACCAACGAGAAGATTTGTGCACTGCCCTTGCATCACTCATTTGATGTGAGCACTGCTTCAGAAGGATCTGGTGGTGTCATTTGGTCCCTATAATCCAGGGGTCAGCAACCTCTGGTACAGCTACAACTTCCAGCGTTTTCCATTCACTTCCGTGGGAGTTCTGAGGAACAGCCAAGTGTGCATGGTGGCAGTTCTAGTTTCTCCTCAGCTGGAGTGTTGCTGATTCCGACTCTAATCTCTTCTCTGGCCGAGGGCTCAGTGAGAGGCGGTCATTATTTTCTGATTGACCCAGATTTGGCACCTGGGGGAGGGACATTGGGTGCGTGGTAATGTATCCACTCATATGTTTATGGGTGCATTCACATGAACGTCTGACAGTCTGCCTGTTTTGTGAACCACAAACCACGGATCCACAAAACATGGGCACCAGCCATGAGCACCCCGCTTTGCAGTGTGGACCTACTGACCTCAATGGGTCAGCAATACGCAAGATGCGGACACAGGACATTCCCTATCTTTTGCGGCACGGACCTGGATGCACACGAAAATACAAGGTATCCCTAAGAAGTGCTAAAATGAAGGATTATAGGTGAGCTGTACTGACAGCATCTACTTATGGCACGTGCAATGAGATGCTTACAAGGGTTTATAGACCTTGCACACTAATAGCAATAATAGAAACTAGCTGAATCAGTAGGTTACAGTGTATTTTATGAATACCCAAGAGTAAAAAAACATAATTATTATTATTGTTATTGTTATTTCTACAATGTGGCACTAACCTATATGGTTGTTCAGCCTATATGTATATATATATATATATATATATATATATACACTCACCTAAAGAATTATTAGGAACACCTGTTCTATTTCTCATTAATGCAATTATCTAGTCAGCCAATCACATGGCAGTTGCTTCAATGCATTTAGGGGTGTGATCCTGGTCAAGACAATCTCCTGAACTCCAAACTGAATGTCAGAATGGGAAAGAAAGGTGATTTAAGCAATTTTGAGCGTGGCATGCTTGTTGGTGCAAGACGGGCCAGTCTGAGTATTTCACAATCTGCTCAGTTACTGGGATTTTCACGCACAACCATTTTTAGGGTTTACAAAGAATAGTGTGAAAAGGGAAAAACATCCAGTATGCGGCAGTCCTGTGGGTGAAAATGCCTTGTTGATGCTAGAGGTCAGAGGAGAATGGGCCGACTGATTCAAGCTGAAAGAATAGCAACGTTGACTGAAATAACCACTCGTTACAACCGCACAACCTTGAGGCGGATGGGCTACAACAGCAGAACACCCCACCGGGTACCACTCATCTCCACTACAAATAGGAAAAAGAGGCTACAATTTGCATGAGCTCACTAAAATTGGACTGTTAAAGACTGGAAAAATGTTGCCTGGTCCGATGAGTCTCGATTTCTGTTGAGACATTTAAATGGTAGAGTCCGAATTTGGCGTAAACAGAATGAGAACATGTATCCATCATGCCTTGTTACCACTGTGCAGGCTGGTGTTGGTGGTGTAATGGTGTGGGGGATGTTTTCTGGGCACACTTTAGGCCCCTTAGTGCCAATTGGGCATCGCTTAAATGCCACGGGCTACCTGAGCATTTTTTTTGACCACGTCCATCCCTTTATGACCACCATGTACCCATCCTCTGATAGCTACTTCCAGCAGGATAATGCACCATGTCACAAAGCTCGAATCATTTCAAATTGGTTTCTTAAACATGACAATGAGTTCACTGTACTAAAATGGCCCCCACAGTCACCAGATCTCAACCCAATAGAGCATCTTTGGGATGTGGTGGAACGGGAGCTTCGCATACCTCAAATCTCCATCAACTGCAAGATGCTATCCTATCAATATGGGCCAACATTTCTAAAGAATGCTATCAGCACCTTGTGGAATCAATGCCACGGAGAATTAAGGCAGTTCTGAAGGCAAAAGGGGGTCCAACACCGTATTAGTATGGTGCTCCTAATAATTATTTAGGTGAGTGTATATATATATATCTATATACAGAATGTATGTATACACAGAGATTTGACATGAGCGAATTTCATATTTTGAAATTCGTTCACGTTTCATTTGGTGGTAAAAGCAAAATTGTGTTATGGATTCCGTTACCACAGACCATAATGCAATTCCTTTAGAGGCATTCCTTTATTCATTCCATCATAAGAGAAGTCTATGGGCTGCAAAATGGATCTGTCCCGTTTCTGTTATGCAGGGGAGTCCTCTCCTGCATAACGGAAACAGGACGGATCCGTTATGCAGGCCATAGACCTCTATTATGAAGGAATGAATAACGGAATTCTTCTAAAGGCATTCCATTATGCAGTCCGTCATATAATTGCGTTATGGTCCGTGGTAACGGAATCTATAACGCAATTCTGCTTTTACCACCAAACGAAGCGTGAACTAATTTCATAACATGAAATTCGCTCATCTCTAACAGAGATGACAGAAAACGTCCTTCTTCTTTACTGCCAGGAACCAGAGACACATTTATAAACACAGAGACATCTCCCGAAATTTTTCGATCTTGTAGAAACTTCATTTCAGTTTTGCTGGGTCTATGCCTTATGGTTTGTGGCGGGAAGTGATGAACAAATAGGGCAGCTCAGCAAATAAATCATGCCTGGCCTGTTTGTGACTCCCACTACCACCCCACCAATTTTTTTGAATTCTTGAATGACTGACAGCCACTTCTTAGTTTATATGTATTCAATCTTCATGTTTACACATTTTTTAATTATTTGTGTAAAAATGTTTTCATTGACTTCATTCCCAGACTCCAGATTCTCTTTCACTTTTATCTATTTTTAAAATGGCATTGCATCAAATACTACTTTTTAAACCCCCAACAGTCACATGAAAATTGAAAAAAACTCTCCTGAAACTCTCCTTAGGTTTCATGCACACGACGGTATCCATTATGGGGAAAGCAGTGGAACTGCAGAATATGGATAATGTCCATGTGCCAGACGCATTTTTTTGCAGACTCTTTCGCTTCAACAGGTCCATGGATTGCATGTTTTGGACCATAACAGGCCATATTCTATAATTTGCAGAAAGGACATACAGATATGGACAGCACATGGACTGCAAAACCGTGTGCATGAGACCTTAATGTAGATTTTGAATTTATGCCTTGATGGCGAATAATGCCTTAAAGAGGATCTTTTACCGGTCCAAAGTTTGTTAGTGAAAGGTATGTACATGCAGAGCGGCACCCAGAGGTCCCTGCACTTACTTGTATCCCTGGGTGCTGCTCCTTTCGCCTGCTGTAGCCCCAGGTACCGGCTCTCGTGCTTCTGATAATTTTGCCTTGGGTGGAGACATCCTCTTTTGCCCTGGGCGTCTTCTTCTCCCAGGCTGGAGCGCTGGCCAATCGCAGCACTCAGCTCATATCCTGGGAGGTTGCAGGATATGAGCTGAGCACTGCGATTGGCCAGCGCTCCAGCCTGGGAGAAGGAGACGCCCAGGGCAAAAGAGGATGTCTCCGCCCAAGGCAAAATTATCAGAAGCACGAGTGCCAGTATCGGGGGCTACAGCAGGGGAAAGGAGCGGCACCCAGAGATATAAGTAAGTGCAGGGACATCCCTGGGTGCCGCTCTGCATGTACATACCTTTCATTAACAAACTTTGGACCGGTGAAAGGCCCTCTTTAAGTGCCTTTTAACCACTTAGTTATACAACTTATTTTAGTCTTAAAGAACAGTAAAGGCTTTTCCTCCTTTGTTTTCCAGTATTAATAGCTTTAATATTTTCGTATCAATGTAGCCATATGTGAGCTTGTGTTCTTTTGCGGGACGAGTTGCAGTCTTTATAGGAACCATTAATTGGGGAACCTAAAATGTAATTAATAACTTATTAATTTATTGAGGGGGTTTACAAAAATGACTGTGATATCAAATTTATATAGTATTCTTTATGTTATATGAATTTGCACAATAAAAAACCCTTTTTTTAAATGATTTTAAGGCTTTTTTTGCTGGACAACTTAGTTTTTATAAAATTTTGAGGCTCATGTAACTTTTTGGCCACTTTTAATTTAAAATTGACAGAAAACAGAAAACAGCTATTCTGCCATTTTTATTATTATTTACTATGCAGGTTAAATAACATGTTCATTTTTATAGTCTGGGTTGCTATGGTGATATTTAGCAGTAACAAGTGTATATTTTTTCTTCTTTTCATTTTTCATAATAAAATATTGGAACTGGTGATTTTTCCCTTGTTGTTTTCCCATGTGCATTGCATGTTGGCATTTTTTATGTTGTTTTTAGCCTGGAACTTTTTTAAGGGCTCATTCATACGACTGTGGTTTGGTTCTACATCCAAGCTGCATTTTTTGCGGCTCCGGTGCGGACCCATTCACTTGCTCCGTTCCGTGGCCCCGCAAAAACTATAGATCATGTCATATTCTTGTCCATTTTGCGGACAAGAATAGGCATTTCTATAATGGACCGTCTATTCCGTTCCGCAAATTGTGAAAGGCACACGGGCGGCAAATTGCGGATCCGCAAAACGTGTGAACAAGCCCTAGCAATGCTTTTTTCCATGTGACCTAGAAAGTGATATCACCATTAAGACATGCCAGGTGCTAAAACGTACTGTATTGGCCTCAAAAATGTCTCAAAAAAGCTACAAAATGTTGATGAAGTCAAGTGTTTTAGGAGGCATTTTTTGGCCCCAAAACACCAGGAAAAAAACTGGGTGAATTAACCCTTAGGGTGGTATCACACAGATGTTGATGCATTTTTTTGAACAAGAGCCAGAAGTGTGTTGGAAGGGAAGGAGAAATATAAAAGAAGGACCTCTCATTCCTGCTTGATATACTTCTGGCCTTAGTTCAAAATCTAAACTGCCAGAAAAAGCTGTGTGTGATACTACCCTCAAGCAGGTTCTGCCTCTATTTAAAATGACAGATTTTTTCCCCGCAGATTTAGTGCGCACTATACTGTATCTTACTGTGCCCCAACTATTCCTATCAATCAGTGGGGTATAGGAATCTGTACTGCAGCATGCCATGTTAAAACACAACAGATAGTTGTAGAAAAATCCATTCCATAGTGTACATCTGAATAGGGTTGTTTGTGCAGTATGCTCATCCCATTGTGATGACTTGGACAGAAAGAAATTTCTGCACCAAATCTGTTATGTGTGTTGATATAGTCTGCACCTGAGGTGTATGTTAGAAGGCATATTGGACAACTATTATAAATGAAAACCTTATCAGACAAGAATATTATGTCCTATATATTCAGGGAAGCAATCTGTTCAAAATATCTTTTTTTACATGCAGCCCATCTGTGGCAGCATGGTATAGAGCAGGAGGAGCTGAGCAGATTGATGTATATTTTTTTGTATTTCATTTCTTGGTTTAGGTTGAGTTGAGTTATTAACAACTGTCTCTATAAGCACACCCAAACAGAGATGAATGACCATTACTGAGAATGACCGCCCACTGTGACTCTTAAGCATATAAAGCGCAGAAATTGAAATGAATAAAATACAAGTTATTTTGTATATTTTCTTACAAAACTATATCTGCTCAGCTCCTCCTGCTCTATATCATTCTGCTGACAGACTGCATATAAAACGAGATGCATATGATGAAGATATGATGTATATTTGTTTTGGATCCAGGACCGCCTTGAATCATAGGATTTCTGTTTTACTAGAAAAATCATAATTCTTCCTATTCAAGCCTTTGATGGTTTTATTTAATATACTAAATGCTTCAAAACAGCTTAAGTCAACATATTCTTGCAGGCCAGACAGTCACACAGAAAAACGAGCATACTGTACTCTGCATACGGGTGAAAAAACAAAAAAAAATTCTAAATGAGAGTCACTGTACTAGCAAATAACTTCATGTCTCATAAACATGTCACATTCTGAGCTGAATAATTGCAGGTCATGGAACGATCATTTAAAAGCCAAAAAATACACCTGCTATAGAGGTACCTTAAAGGTGTATGCAGTCTACAGACATACTGTAAATGTCTCATGGGGCCCCTCTTTGGCACTTGTAAGCACCTGCATCAGTCCCATATAAGAGAAGATGAAGGGGACGATAAATGTTAATGGTTGGTATTAAATAAAATGGGTAGCAAGCAACATTTGAAATGCATAGCTCCCATGTTGCACAAGGGCCCTGTGTCAACCATTAGTAAGAGCAGTTCTCAGGCTGATTTCATTGCTTATCAGTGTGCTGCCCATAACAACCAATCAGAATTCAACTTGCATTTTTCAGAACACCTTTGAAAAATAAAAGGCGGAACCTGATTGGTTGCTATGGGTAATGCACTAGTGTTGATAAACTCCCCTCCACCCCCCCCCCCCCATTAAATTAAAGTTTTACATGTACAGAAATGCATTTGTTACAATGTATTTCTAAAAAGCAAGACAACAACAAGAACATGTAAACCTAACATGTAAGCCTAAGATTAAACAAGACAAAGTCAGAAAAACAGTATGTGCAAGGAGAGGGGTTTGGGACGGTGCTGAATCTACTAGATTTGGCTGCTAGTCTGTCCAAATCCATGAAGATTATGCATTGTAACATAGAGCGATGTAATTCACCCAACAATTTTAGTCTGTTTCATGCAGTGTCGGACTGGGGTGCCTAAGGCCCACCAGTAAAATTTACTTTAGCGGCCCACCGCACGAATACATTCAAATATTACCTGCTCACACAGCAGCCAGATGCTACAAGATGATTGACTATGAGAAGGTAGGTCTTGGGTAGAAGAGGATACTGGCTAGCTTTCCTCTATACCTAGAAGTCATCTCAGCTCTGATCGTGTCTATAATAATAAACTGGGGAGTTTCTTTAATAATCTACGTTTTTTATATGACGTGAGGCACTGACAGGTCTCATATATGAAGAGGGAAGATATGTGTCTCTTAGAATGGTGCAGGAAACCTATTAGAAGAGATGTATGTTATGGTTTGCTGTGTTTTCCCCACAATCACCTGGCCTGAGCTGAGGCTAGGTGCAATAATCAGAGTGGGAGAGTGGAGGGGAGGGAATTGAGAAGGAAGCCTGCAGAGGCTCTGTGTGGTTACAGCCAGGAGGGCTGGGGGGCCACAAGGCTGAGGAAGCCTCAGTTGAGAAGGGAATTGAGAAGGGAGCCTGCAGAGGCTCTGTGTGGTTCCAGCCAGGAGGGCTGGGTGGCCAAAAGGCTGAGGAAGCCTGAGTTTGGGGGAGACACAGCGACGCCTGAAGAAGAGAGGTGTCGCACGACTGCTGGACCATATCCGAAGCCGAATACTACAGTATGAGCACTGAGCTAGAGGTGAGTTAGGGAGACCTCTGTATAGTGAGTGCCTAGCCGGGCAAGGGTTTATTGTTTTGTGTTGATGTAACACATTGTGATCTGAAGCTGCGACCTGATGGTGCCGAGTGATGCCAAACTTGGAAGTGTGATGTGCTGTGTGACAAATAAAGCACTGTTTGAGCTTGAAAACCCCATGTTTAATGAGAAGTCTGTCATTGTCGACCCCTGAGAGAAAGCAATCCCTTACAATGAACATAGACTGGTTGAGGTGCTCTACATTAAATATATGTATGTAGTGCAGTAAGTCTACTGTGTTATGTGCCACTTGTGCAGGGGGTGGGACACTAGGGGCCCACCTTGCTCAGGGGCCCTCCAGGAGATTCCCCTGTACCCTTGCGGGCAATTCTGAGCCTGGTTACATGCATTTAGCAGCAGGTGCAAGCAGACTAAAGAAAAAGGAACGTGGGTCCGTGCTGTATATATTTTTGGAAACCTTGGTTGGGAAAAACTGGTTTATATAAATGGACACGCCATTTTCTCAAACCTTCTGAGACAATCCCCAAGCCAAGGTATCAGTTATCACAAATGCATTGAGATGTTGCATGGTAGTTGAATGTGAACCTCTGTAAGGCCAGGCTATGGGTATATAGATGTCAATGTACACAGACCTGTATCTCACTGTAATGCATTAAAGCAAAGTGACTACCAAAAGCTAAATGACACATCTCCACATAATATTCCATAGGCATATACAGTTGTGTTCAAAATTATTTAACCCCCAATGCTGTAAGGGGCTTTAGGGAATTTAGTGTACATTTGTAATTGTGTTCAGAATGAAATCTTACAAGGACTTTTTAAAGAATCAAATGCAACTAAAATGACATCAATTGTTTTTATAATACAGTATTAAATGTTTTTTTGTGATTTCCCCATTGACACAATTATTCAACCCCTTAAAGACAACCACTCTTAAGAACAGAGGTTCATTCAAGTGTTTTCGATCAGGTATTGAAAACACCTCTGGATGTCAAGGAGCAGCAATCAAGCATAATAAGCCCCAATTAGGCAGATTTACAATGACTGTGATACTCAGCTCCTTCTAGACATTTACTGGTGTGTTTACAGACATGGTGAAGTCAAGAGAATGGTCCAGGAAGACAAGAGAAGAGGTGATTTCTCTTCACAGGAAGGGCAATGGCTATAAGAAGATTGCAAAGATGTTAAACATACCAAGAGACACCATAGGAAGCATCATTCGCAAATTCAAGGCAAAGGGCACTGTTGAAACGCTACCTGGTCGTGGCAGAAAGAAGATGCTGACTTCGACTGCTGTGGGCTACCTGAAGCGCAAAGTGGAGAAAAGTCCCCGTGTGACTGCTGAGGAACTGAAAAAAGATTTGTCAGATGTGGGTACTGAAGTTTCAGCTCAGACAATAAGGCGCACACTGCGTAATGAAGGCCTCCATGCCAGAACTCCGAGGCGCACCGACTTGCTGTCTCCAAAGAATAAGAAGAGTCGACTGCAGTATGCCAAAAGTCATGTGGACAAACCACAAAAGTTTTGGGATAGTGTTCTGTGGACTGATGAAAATTAGAACTGTTTGGGCCCATGGATCAACGCTATGTTTGGAGGAGGAAGAACAAGGCCTATGAAGAAAAGAACACCTTGCCTACTGTGAAGCATGGTGGGGGGTCAATCATGCTTTGGGGCTGTTTTGCTTCTACAGATACAGGGAAGCTTCAGCCTGTGCAAGGTATTATGAATTCTCTTCAGTACCAGGAGATATTGGATGAAAATGTGATGCAGTCCGTCACAAACCTGAGGCTTGGGAGACATTGGACCTTTCAAAAGGACAATGATCCCAAGCATACCTCCAAGTCCACTAGAGCATGGTTGCAGATTAAAGGCTGGAACATTTTGAAGTGGCCATCGCAGTCACCAGACTCAAATCTGATTGAGAACCTCTGGTGGGACTTAAAGAAAGCAGTTGCAGCGCGCAAGCCTAAGAATGTGACTGAACTGGAGGCTTTTGTCCATGAAGAATGGACGAAGATACCCGTAGATCGCTGCAAGACACTTGTGTCAAGCTATGCTTCACGTTTAAAAGCTGTTATAACTGGAAAAGGATGTTGTACTAAGTACTAAGATTGAATGTCACTTGGGGGTTGAATAAAACTGATAATGATGTGAGCATAGAAAAGACATTTGTGGTTATTTCATTATAAATGTTATGTTATATTTGTCTGACTTACAAGTGCCTCTTTGATTTAATTGTAAACAAGATGACTGAAATGATCAAAATCAATGTCAAACTGGCCAAAACACTCAATTTCAGTGGGGGTTGAATAATTTTGAACACAACTGTAGGTGGGCTAATATAGAAGCAGCCTTATTTCTACTAACTGACAAATAAATATATATCACTGACAATATCAATACCCGGAGAAAAACAATAAATGCTATCACTGTGAATTGGAAATTTTCTCTAAAACATAACTTTTAATAAATATTAATTATAAAATATTTAGTTTCATCCCAAAACAAAAATTACCCAATAAGCGATAAAATAATAATATGATTTTTTCACACTTTCAGAGGCTCTTTTTGAAAATACTGATACAGACAGATATCCAGATACTAAGCAGTGTCGGAGGACATGATAATCCAACAAAATAAGATGTTCGATTCTGACTAACAGTTTGAGGACTTCAGGTAGAGAGAGCGGGTCAGCAGTGAGGTCAGGACTAATAATAGTTTTGGATAAGTGTGGACATTTAAAATAATCCGTAAAGGGGTTGGTCACTTTTTGGTTACTGTTGACCAATGTGTTTGTAAGATGATTATATGGCACTTACTAATATAGACTTTGTTGAAATTCTGTGCCATTTTCTGTATTTCATAGTATATGTCTGCTTGTTGGCGAAGTCTTTTTGGCGGTCCACAGAGAGATCTTGTTCATACAATGGCTGCTTATGGAGGATCATGTGACCAGGCATGTGGTCATGTGATCATCTATTTGTGATGTCTCCTCCAAACACACTGCACCTAGCATCTGTACTTTATTGTTGAATGTTCAGTGCAGAAGTAGTGTCTTTGAATGTAGGAAGCTGAGTGATGGAGCTCACATGACCCTCCATCAGCAACCACCTTTATGCAGACAGTACAGAAGATTTGCCTAACAAGGGGGCATGGCTTAAAAAATATATAACAAATGGCACATGATATCGACAAAGGCTATTTTAGAAAGTGACATTTATTTCTCTTACAATACATACACATTGGTCATAGGAAACCAGAATGTGGCCAACCCCTTTAAATATAAGAGGAGAACCAATGCTCTAACAACACTGTTCGTCAATATCCCATCCACGCACTCAAAGAGATGCCATTGAAAAGTAAAGAGTGACTCTGAATTTTGTGTAAACATATACAACAAGGATGTTCTTCAATAGCTCGGTAATAGACTAGTTAATTTATGTCATAATACCATTAAACAGGAATGAAAAGCTGTGGCAGGCAATTTTATGTAAACCATAACAAAAATACACCTCCTAATTAGCACCCGATTTTGTGAGCTCACACAATGTAAGTAGATCATGGTGACCCAGACAATAAAATAACTGTAAGTCCTTGCCAACTCAAGCTTAGTGCGTGTAATACAGACATGGAAAAGAGTCACCATAGATAATACTGATAAACACCTCAGTGTACAAATCACGGGGACATTCAATAGCTTGGTTCATACCTAAGTCTTTTACAAACAGATGGTGAAGAACTCATTGTTATACCATGTAACCACTTTTGTTCATAATTGCTATTGAACAAACATGTCAAACAAGTTCCAACAAGTGCAGCTCAATCGCTTGAAAAGAGCTATCAGGTCACAACGCTGAAATCTTGTCCCACCAAATACCTAAAGCCACTGTAAAGAAATCGTTGCATGTAAGTGGCCGGGCAAAGCAAGCTTCTTACAGAACAAAAGAAGCCTTGTCTTGCAATAAGGTGACGATTCCTAATTGAAATCAATGATTTTTATTGTGTCTCTGATAAGTCTGTTTGCATAGCTGCACACTCAATGAAACGGTTAGACGTTACCAGGAACATTTGGCCATAAGTTACACCCTTGGGCCTTGAACTATGGCTGGGCGCTTGCAACATGTTTACTCTTCATCATCCTATGGGTTAGCGTTGAGAGTTTACAACACTAATGAATATATTAAAATAGAGCCAGGCGATTTCATTAGGTTTGAATACATTTATGGAAATGTACTCAAACTGCCCAAGCTGTCATTTTTTCCTTGAGCTCCTGCCAAGACATGCCCTAAGGAAGGCATCCAATGAGAAGAAAACTGTTAAAACAATTGTTTTATTCAGTGTACTTATTTACGAACAGATGGGGAATATTAAAATATTATGGTCCGCAAAACAGACCTATAAAAGGAAATTCTTAGCATTTTGAAAAAAAAAAGTTTAGAAACATTTCTCCACACTAACAATTCTTTTTTTTTTTTTTCTAGAAGTATTTTAATTAGCTTGTTTCAATCTTTTCCACTGACATTGTCTAGTCATGGCTAATTGTAATAGAAAGTGCTCTGAATATAGCTTTCACAGTTTCAATGATTTAATCACAAAGCTTTTAAAAAAAAATAAAGTATTGTAACAATGCTCTGTGTCAAAAATCTGAAGAATATGTTTCTCATTTACTTATGTTGGCACATTGTCATGAATTTCCATGATGTGGAACCAGTTGTTTTAGTGACAAAAGGGCTTAAAGTGAACATGTCAGCATGAAAATACAGTCCAATCTACCTGCCTCAAGGTATTGAGCAGAAGGAACTGAGCAGATTGAGGTATACTGTCGATTTGTATAAAAGAACCCTCAGTATAAGGCCTCATGCACACGACCGTGTGTATTTTCCGGTCAGCAAATTGCAGATCTGCAAAATACGGATACCCTCGGTGTTGCATCTGCCTTATTGTGAACCCATTGACTTCTGGATTTTGTGGCCAAGTATAGGACATGTTCTATCTCCTTTTGGAACAGACATATGGATACGAAAAGCACACGGATTGTCTATGTGCTATGTGTAACTTATTGATTGAAATGTCTACTTATTCTGGTTTTAGGAGTCCCTTGAGCGGTCTTCCTTGTATGAGTAGCAAAAAACATAGCTGTGAGTCACTGATAGTAATGTCCTCCTGATTCCTAAGTCCAGTATGAGAAGACATTTCAACTGGTAAGTTACACTTTATACCGAATTTTTTCCCACAAATCTATATACCCATCTGCTCAGCTCCTCCTTATCTATAACATGCTCCTTGTAGGTCACCCACAGTGCCCTTTAAGATATATATATGTATATTTTTACAGAAAACAGCAATGTACATAGTATGCATTCCTAATCTGACGGAAGGCAACATCAGTCCTTGCCCAGGAGAAAGTTCTAACCTACTAGAAAAGGTAGCCATGATACAGTCTTATATCCCAAAAGGACTTTGCATGTTTAGGAGCTTCGGGCCCAGAATGAGCGATGCATGCATTCTATCTTTGGTTTCTTGAGAATCTCAGCATCATGCTCCTCCCACTCAGACCTTGTATTAGAGATAACACTATATATCAGTTTTTCCTGGAGTGTTCCTTGAAAATGAAATAAAATTGGATGGCTAGCTGCTCAGGAGCCTATCAATCCTAACTTTTATAGGGCCAATAATTTTTGGGCTTTAGGACCTCGATTTGATTTTTCTTATCTGGAATTTTAAATGTATCATATTTTCAGTTATTGAATCGATGTATCTATATGAGATTTGCCTTTTTTAAACAATTTGCAACATTTCAAGTCAATTTACTATGTAGTCAGATCCCATGCTGGATCCTGTGTTTGCAGGGGGATAATGGCAATATTCAGACATCACCTTGACATAACTGTACTGTATGTGAAAATGACTAAATATCTTTTTTTCCCTGATCCACCGTACCATGAAGGAGAGTGATAGAGCTTAAAAATTATTATTATTATTACATGCTTTTTTTCATATAGTGGGAAATGAGAGGGTGGGTAATGTACAGTTTGTTGGATGCATAAAATGTCTTTATTGATATAATCTTTTTTCTTCAACACTTAAAAAAAATATTTAATATTGTGGTTGAAAAGAAGAATTTATAAGCCACAGTGGTGATATCCTTTACATTTTCAATGCTTGCATCATGGGCAGTGATTTCAGAACAGTACCAGGTTTACTAAATGAAATTTCTGACTGGATTTTGGCAGCTATCCTTCTCCAGGGCCATCTCAGTCACATCTGGAGAGGATTTCTGAGCTTTTAGGCTGTCTTCCCATTTCTAGCATGCCTGTCAATCACACAGTTTTCTTTAGACTTTGTCCTGTCTCTAGTATTGTCACGTGTTTTCACCGATTCATAGGCCCTAGTGTCTCATGAGATTAGGACCTGTGATGCATTTGATACTTACCAGATGTTAAAGCAGCATAATTTTCACTCCTGATGGACAAGAATGATATTAAAGGGCACTTTATTTATTCAATCATTCCAAGTAAATGAGATGAAAGGCTAAATGTAATATTTTTGATCTACCTATAGTTTTCTAAAAGAAATTTCAGCAGCAACTACAAATTTTTTGAAGAGTGGACAGTTATTATTGAAAGCAGACATGCATTTCTGGTCTTAATCAGAGAACAATTCATGGGGCATTTGTATAAGGCTTTAAATCTACACCAGGGTTCACCACTTATCTAAACACTGGTGTACATACATAGCCAAATAAGTAGAACCAACAGACATTTCTACATTTCATCTAGATTTAGTCACGGAAGCCAGAAGATTCTGTGTGCTAATGTCATCAAAGATGCCCTTAGCCTCTAATTCATTTAGGATCAGATTCAAATACTTCATGGAAATAACATTTTTTCCTGTCTTCCATACAAGCAATATGAAAATATTTATCAACCCTTCAAGAAATATTTATGAAATATTTTAACAGCTAAAAACCAGATCAGAAGCATAGTAAATTAAAGGATGGGGTAATTTCAGGGGCGTAAAAATTGGTTGTTTAAAGGGTGCTGTTACCTAGGACCAGGAGTATGGGGGGACTCAAATGGCACCTTATGAGGAGGTCAGTACTATATGTAAAGTTTGATAGAAGGGGGGCCTTGTTAAAGATTTTGTGTGGGGGCCCAGGAGCATCATGTTCTGGATATAACGCCTCAAAATACCCTTCATCTGGACTCTGGGGTTCTAATTATTCTATCTAGTAAATATCAGCAGGCGCTTAACAGATCTCTAGAAGCTCAGTTGAAATTAAAGAAAATATAAAATGATGTTAAACAGCAAGCTTTTGGGACAACGTAAGTCTTTTAAAGGGGTTTTCCACTTTGCAAATCACCTTGTTCTCCTGCTCTTGGTAGGGGTGGGTTGGTCCGAGTTCTAGTGTAGTAAGTCAGTGCTAGGAGGAGAGGAGACGAGCAAGGTCCTGTTCTGATAGTGGGGGAGCTGAGAAGTAGCTCATAGAGAACCATATCTTTTATCCCTGAGAGAAAGTTTGGATACTCTTTTTCTGCCAGAATGACAGCTAAGAACAGACTCAAGTGTAGCCTGGAGATTCCATACAGCAGAGTGAACTGCTACATCTGCATTCAAAGTTACTAGTGTAAGGTGAGGGACTACAGCCAAGACACCCATCACCAAACAACTACTAGGCCAGTATCACCTAAGTACAGAAATGCAGCCGTCCAGTTGGTCAACATACCTTCTAAGCTGGTGCTAGAGAAGAATTGCAATTCAAGCCTGCTGCTACTATATGCATTTGAAGTATTCTTCAGTACTATAAATTCCCAGCACTTATTCCCAGGGAGCAATGGCTGATGTAGGACCCCATGACACAACATATCTTCAGGGCTACTAACACCCCCGTCCTCTACAGAGGCTCCCACAGGGACTGGCTGCACATACACTAGCATGTGATGCTATTAGCAGCCAGAGTTACCTTATCTCCAATGGAGGTGCCCTCCATCGGTGTCCAGATGGCAGTGTAAACAATCCATATAGTTTCCAATGCGTGTTTGTAGGTGCCGACCATTTTGAAGAAGAAAAATATCAACTTCAAAATTATATGAACAATGGTAATTGTTTACATAACTACCCACTGAGGGGGGGGGGGGGCACCCACACACACGAAAATTTTGAATGGCAGATATCATATATATCATATATATAGATGACACAGGATCCACCATTCACATTGATATCACAGCTTATGTACTCCCTCTTGACCTCTGCATATGACACAGGGCATGCATAAACTCTCTAGTAGTCAATGAGATCCTCTTCAGACTACTGTGTCTATGGCCCATGGTGGCTGCTGTAAAGCATATCTCTAAATGCTGTTTACAACAGCTCAGGCAAGATGGCAGCCCCCATAATCATGCTCAGATAATAGTACAGGTTGGCCCACAAGCAAGTGGATTGTTTTTTTTTTAATTACCCACAAGTCACAAAAGATGCTGAAAGGGGTCCCCGTTCACGTCTATGCATCTTTGGACATGTCAGATTTTGGTGGCTGATACGGCTTGTGATGCTGCGGATAGTGTCTGTGATGTTCTCCTTGAGTTCATCCAGAGTATGTAGATTGTTCGCGTCCACTTTCTGTTTTATATTTCCCCACAGATAAAAATTGCATGTGAACAAGTCTGGAGAACGTGGTGGCCAAAACGCCTTGCTTCCACAATCACTATTCGCTATTTCAGGGAGAACACCACCTTTATGACACACTAGGCCACTTTTATGAAACGGAATAGTAAATCTGTCTTAGTTGCCCATAGCAACCAATCAGAGCTCAGCTTTTGGTTCTTACGGGGCTCTGAAAAAAAAGAAAGCTGAGCTCTGATTGGTTGCTATAGACAATTAAGACAGAGTTACTATTAGGCAGTTTGATTTGGAGATATTAGTTACTTTATCGTGGCCCATCCTGTATAAAAAAAATCTACAATCATAAAATAAAAACAGATTCGAAAAAAAGCATATGTGTCATAGGTAACACATTCTCTTTAAAGCAGGTAACTCAACAGCACAAATCGACTTATTTTCACTTTGCTGCTATAAATTACTTTATGTATTCTTGTAATATAACCAAATCAAATTTGCATGACTAAATTATCTTTACAAATTTTTATTTCCTACAATGTACCAGGAATATTGACTATTTGCTCTGCTGCTTTTCCACATAACTGCCACTTTTATACACTCACACACTAAATATAATGTATGAAAAAACGGTCCATGTAGAAAAACAGTTTAGACATTATCTCACTTATGATTACTTTTCAACATAGGTGTTGTCCTTAAAGAGGTTGTCCAGCATTAGAAAAAAGGCTCATCAAAATGCACTGTATTGCAATAAGCAGCCATATCCCATGGACAAGTATGGCACTGTTTCTGAAAAAAAAAAAGTATTTTTCCTAACCCTGGACAACGCTTCAATGTAGGCCTGTCATTAATGTAATGGCAGCATAAACAAAGTTGTCAGCAAAGGAAATCATGTCATTGATTGGATTTAGCTACATCAGCAAAAACAGCTACATAACATTGCATTTGGTAAATAGCTTCAAAACTGAGGTAATCACTGCCATTTTATACGACTAACAGACTTGTACACGCTGCATAATGCATTTTTCTTAGATCTATATATACAGGTTTATAAGCTAAGACACATGCATTGATATAAAATATAATTATGATGGCAAACTTACTGTGCATTTGTTTGGTTTCTCTCCAGAGTGGACCCGCATGTGAATGAGAAGTTTATAACGAGCATTAAATGGCTTATATCTTCGGGGACATCCTGCCCAAAAGCAAGCAAAGTCCTCCCCCTTTCTCTGATCTATATGAACCTTTTCAATGTGCCGTACAAGTTCTTCCTGCTGATCGTATAAAGCACTGCAGTCAATCCACCTGCAACAATGCTTACCATTGAAATCATCTATTTCTCCTTCTTCTTCGAGTAAAGGAACCTGTCCTGGAGGTGGGAGTGAGAGCTGGTGGGACTGGTTTAAAAGTTCATGTTGATGCATGTGTTGATGGGCATGGTAAGGTGGTGGTGGACCTTGATGGGCAGGAGGTGCTGTGAGAGGAAGGGGAGACTGTGAAGTTATGTCAATTGTTCCACCTGGAAAATCATCCAGCCTTTCACTTTTTAAGACCCCAATAGTTTGTCTGTCATTTAGTCCAAGGCTGTGTCGAACCACCATATTGTTCATTGTATCAGCTTGCAAACTGTTTTGCTCGAGTTGCTGCATGCGCTGATATTCAGTCACATTCTCTGGAATTGACACATTATTATTGATAGCTAGAAGACTTTTCTGGGAGTTTGATCCAGCACATGTTGGAGGAATGCAGCTACCTCTGACTCCTAAAAAATGGCCATAAACTTCTGGTTGAGGTGAGATGGTTGCTGGGGAAGCTCGTGACCCATTTATATAGGCAACTAATGAGGTTGGGGAAGTGCGAATAATAGTATTAAAGTCAATTCCTATACCATCAGATAGAGGAGACAAGGAAAGAGCTCTTTTCTTTGACCGTGCCGAATGTGATCTAGGAGAAGAATGTCTAGGACTAGGGTAAGGAGAAGAGTTATTCTCTATGCCAAACAAATACGAGGGCAATGAATTTGAGACACTGTTATTGGACATAGAAGTTCCTGGGGGGATGCTTAGTAGATCTCCAGGTTCACTACTGTTCTGAGATCCATGGTTAAAAGCATGAATTCTATATCCATGGGACCATTCCTGTTTAACACTCATTGTAGAATGACTTTCTGTTAGGCTTAAAGTTGTAGATGCAAGGGACTCACGTGACATAAGTGATCTGAGTGGAGATAAAAATGGGAAATATATTAAACAGAATAATAAGGTGATAAATTCAACAAACATGGCTTTATAATCTATGCTTTCTAAGCCAGACTGAGTATTGATTGAGCTCTGTCATATGGGAAATTGCTTGTTTCTCATGGCCTACAATACATATTAAATTAAGAAAAGTGGCAGAAGGAACAATGTGTACTTACCTATAAATTACTATCAGTCATGTAAAATAAATTCTTACTAAGAAGCCAAGAGCCAAGTGTCGATTTAACCCATTCCTGGTGTTTTTTTATTTTGCTAAATCATTTTGTTAATGAGGCTGTGTAAATAAGTGGTGTTCTAATGTGATAGTCTACATAGGTGATAAGAGAACAGAAGTTAATCATATAATAAAAGAAACAGATGATGCCCAGAGAACAGCAAAATACAGCAAAGGCCTAAAAGCCTTTTTACATGGGCAGATGCTTAGAGAATCAGAAAAGAAGCGAACATTACCGATAACTGCCTGTTCTTTGAGCTGAAGTTATATAAGCCATAATCTACCCTATATGTTCTCGAATGATTGTTCTTCCCCTTTTGTTCATACAAATTGTCGTTTCCGATAATTGTCCTGACCAGTGTAAACAGGCTTTAAAGAGCACTTGCCAGAAGACATTCGTAATCAAGAATTCTAAACATTTAACCACATGGCAATGTATAAATGCAAAGACAACCCAATAGAAGGGCCACCTCTCTAAAAAGACCATGTGTGATTTAGACCAGATTTTTCACATTTTTAATTCCCTTATGATCTGTGTAGACCACTGCTCCACAAGATCATTTTTGCAGGAGTCTTGGTTGGTCATCCCAAAGAGGTAAAGGTAATAGATAATGCAGATTATATTTACACCTTTTTTTATCTCCTGTAAAATGAAATATACATGTCTATTCATAAGTAGGAATACAGAGAATATCCTGATATACATGTAGAAATACTCCCGACCTATACCTGATGTGAGGAATAAAGTAAATGTGAACAGAGTCTTATGTTGTATTTCGGAAGCTGCCAATCCAATCATAATCATTCCAAATGATTTATCTGCTGGTCATAAGATTTAAAGAAGTATACCTCCAGCCAAACATTAGAACTTGATACTGCTCGAGAACAGAGAGGAGTGAATTGATTAGCATAAATTGATTTATTCATCACAACAAACCTGTAGAGCAGCAAGAGGCTGGACCCACTGCTCAAGAGTTTCCTCTCTTGATTGAGAGGACTTGACTTTTCTCATGTCCATATCATGCTTGAGCAGTAGCTCAGAGTAACAGCTCTGCGACTGTGTACATGCTGCTACAATTCCGGCTAGCGATGTCCGGCCCTGTCAAAGAAGGGGGAGAGGAAGCCTATTGAGCAATGGGGAAGCCCTTGCTGCTCAAGAAGTCTGTTTCACTCCTCTATACTCCTGAATTCTTATGAGTAATTAGTATGTGGAGTCTTATTTTTGTAAAATTGGCTGTTTGTGTTCTAGTATTCTCCTGCCTGTAGTTTTTGGGACAGAGCTTAGCTGTCTGAAAGCCACCTCCTATCATCCATATAAGCCCTCCATAATGTCTTTGTCACATTGTCACTTATTAGCAGTTTCACTATAAACTCTAATATAAATCTTTCTTTATTGATATGGTTATCATATAAGACATGTATTAGCAGAAATTTTAAATAATAATATTGATGTCTGTCACTTGCTGACAGAAAATTAGTTCAACAGCAAAGAATTCAAAAGCCCATTCAGATACTTTGCTCTATTTTTGGTTTACTGTAAATTATGTTAGCAAATAATATAACACTATATTGCAGATCTGAATGATAGCCAACATATCACACAATGATGGCACAAAATATTATTATGCTTTTTAATCAGCATAAAAAACAACAAACAAAAGGACATTGACACAAAAAAAAATGGATCCAGCGTCCATTGACTCATTTTTGATATAATACAACTGGATCCGTTCTGAACGGATGTAGCAGGTTGTATTACAATAATGGAAGCATTTTGCTGTGGTTTTGAGATCCCCTGCTGGATCCGCAAAAACGCACATATGAAAATGGCCTAAATGACGTCAGTGGTCGCCATTTCCTAAATATTACTGTAAACAGTAAGAAAGTCTGGGTACAATATTGCTGCTTGCAAAAATTATCAGGATTGGCCAACTCAGGAAAGTTATCCCAACTATTGGCTAAAAAGGAAGCTAAAATGGTTGTGGCCAAATGTTTGCTGGGAGTTTATAAGAAATTACGTAAAAGCTGTGCTGTAGTTGTTTTTTATGTGCAACCAAGACAGTTTTTTCTGTTATTTTTCATGAATCTCCCCCAAAGTGTTTCAAGATAAGTGGTGTACTTGAGGTATGGCGCTTTTTTGTTGTACTTTTCTCAGGCAGTGATTTTTATAGCCATTTGTAGCCATAATTAAAAACTCCTGTATTAGCCCAGCCAAAGGGTCATACTGTGCTTTTCTCCTTTCCCTCTCTGAACATGATATAATATTATAGTGCTCAGAAAAGTGTAATATATAATGCATTAAAAATAAGTGGCATCCATTCTTCCTTCACACTCCCAAAAGTCATTTTTTGTTTTTGTTTTATAAATCAAGCTTGACTTAATAAAATAATGTAAAATGTGCCTAAACTTTGTAGTAACTTTATTCAAAACTACTCTAAATGGCATATATTATTTTTTCTAATATACTTTATATAATTGTTATGGTTTTCTATATAAAATGAGTACCTGCAGTTCCGGTGTCTATTGCAGTTTGGGATCCGTACACTCGTACACTGATGTACTATGCTGACAGAGTGGACCTAGAGTGGGAAGAAGGTCTGCATATCATATCACTACTCTGTCCTGTGCTCGCTCCCCTAAAGCCTGCCATAGAACTGCAGCCCCACAGTGGAGTCCGTACACCAGTACACCTCAGCGCAATAGACACCTGAACTTCAGCTGTCCAACACTTTAATTTAAATGCTGAAAAATAATTAATGCATTGTAGGATGATGTCTCATTAATGTAAATGGCTGATAACTACCTCTTAATGTACGTCTTCTACTATAACATACAAAAAAGCAAAATAGAAAGTTAGCGACCTGGTATCAGATGAAGGTATAGCTAAGTGCTGAAGATTCAGATTTCTCTGTATGCTTGGGCTGATCTGATGGCACGCTGTTGCTGCTTGATTTGCTGGAGGGGATATTGGACCCAATCTTTGGACCATCATGGGACTGCTAGTGACCATAAGATTGTTGTAGCTGCCTTTTCCTTGTGACTTGTTCTGCTGACCAAAAGCAACATTCCCTGTAAAAACAAGCAATACAGTAAAGCTATAGCAGCCAGATGATATATATGTTAATATGTAACAATAGCAAGAGTGTGGACAATGATGATGGCATATACACTCATGGCCAAAAGATTGTCACAATGTTTGCTGCGTCAGTTTTTTGGTGGCAATTTGCATTAACTCTAGACTGTTATGAAGAGTGAACAGATGAACTGCAAATAGTTCAAAGTCATCTCTTGCCATGAAAATTAACTTAATCACAAAAAAACATTTTCCCTGCATTTCATCCCTGCCATTAAAATGACCTGCAAACATCATTTCAGTGATCTTCTCATTCAGGCAAAAGTGTTAACGAGAACAAGACAGCTGATATCACTCTGACATGCTGATTGAATTAGAAGAGATGACTGGTTGCTTTAAATGGAAGGCTAGTGTTTTAGGTTTTTGTCTTCTTCTGTTAAAAATGGTTACTTCCAAGGAAACATGTGCAGTCATCATTGCAAGTCAATCAATTATTGGATCATCATGAAATTCAAAGAGAGAGGTTAAATTGCAATGGAGAAGGCTTCTGGGTGCCAGAGAAAGTCCAGCAAGTGCCAGGACTGACTCCCATTGAGAATATGTGGTTAATTCTCAAAAAGCAGTTGGACAAACAAAACCACAGAAATTGTCATAAAGTCTGGCCCAGAAACTTATATCCAACATGCCAGGGTGAATTGTAGAAGTCTTGAAAAAAAAAGGGTCAACACTGGAAATAGTTAGTGTTTGCATAAGCTTGATTTATTTGTCAATAAAAAAAAAAAAAACTATTAAATGCTTATAATTGTACTTTAATATACCCCAGAAACATCTGACAAAAAGATCTAAAAACACTGAAAAAGCAATCTTTGTGAAACCCAAAATTTGTATCTGTCTCAAAACTGTATTGGCAACTTACTGATGAAATGGAAAGGTTCTCTATTGTTCCCTCCAGACTACACATAGTTACATAGTTACACAGCTAATACAGTTGAAAAAAGACATACAGGTATGTCCATCAAGTTCAACCAAAGGATAGATGGAGACCCGTATCCCAGAAGGAAATGAGACTCAGATTTCTACACATTTTCATAAGCAATAATGTTGTTTACTTTTAAGAATTCATCTAAACCCTTTTTAAACTGTCCACTGTTCCTGCTGTGACCACATCCTGAGTAAGTCTATTCCACAGATTCACAGTTCTTACAGTAAATAAGCTTTGACGCTTCTGGAGACTGAATTTTTTCTTCTCCAGTCGGAGGCAGTGCCCCCTTGTCTTTTGACGGCATTTTACAGTTTTTTACCATATTTTTTGTATGGCCCATTTATATATTTGTATAGGTTAATCATGTCCCCCCAGTACTACACAGCTTAGTGTCATGTGCATAAAATAGAAATGGTGCTGTTAATCCTGTCCTCAATATCATTAATTAATAAATTAATTAAATAATAGAGGACCCAGCACTGAACCTTGGGGTACACCACTTATAACCTCGGACCATTCTGAATAGGAATCATTGACCACAACTCTCTGGACACGGTCCTTCAGCCAGTTTTTAATCCAATTACAGACTATACTTTACAAGCCTATAGACCTTACTTTACCTATTAAGTCTCTATGAGGGACAGTATCAAAAGCCTTTGAAAAATCCAGAAACACTACATCCACAGCCGCCCCTCTGTCCAGGCTACTACTCACCTCCTCATAAAAACAAATCAGGTTAGCCTGACAACTTCCGTCCTTGGTAAACCCATGTTGGTTATCACTTATAATGTTATTTACAGTCACATACTCCTGTATATAGTCCCTTAAGAGTCCTTCAAACATTTTTTGCACAACAGAAATTAAACTGACTGGTCTATAATTACCTGTGGAGGACCTAGATCCTTTTTTGAATATGGGCACCACATTTGCCTTGCGCCGATCACTTGGCACTGTACCAGTACCTAGAGAATCTTTAAAAATTATAAACAGGGGCACAACAAGGACTGAACTGAGCTCTTTAAGCACTCTTGGATGTAATCCATCTGGACCCGGAGCCTTGTTCACATTTACCTTATTTAACTAGTCTTGGACCATATCTACAGTTACCCAATTGATTATATTACTGGATGTATGAACAGCCCCAGCACCACAGATATCAGCTCCTTTCTCTTCTTTTGTATAAACAGAGCTAAAAAAAAAAACTTTAGTAACTCTTCCTTTTCCTTATCTTCAGTGACTAACCCTCCTTTACCATTATTTAGGGGACCTACCTTCTCAGACCGTGTTTTTTTAGCATTTATAGATTTGAAGAATTTTTGGGGATTTGCTTTGCTCTCTTTTGCCATCTGCTGTTCGTTTTGTATTTTTGATAATTTTATCTCCTTTTTACAGATTTTATTAAGCCCTTTGTAAACTTCAAACACTACAGCTGACCCCTCAGATTAGTATTTTTAAATGCCGTTTTTCTGTCTTTTATTGCCCTTTTTACAGTAGCTTTAAGCCATGGGGGGTTACATTTTAGCCGTTTGTACTTGTTACCTAAAGGAATACCTTTTTAGTGCAATTACTCAATGTGGATTTAAAGCCCTCCCATTTATTCTCAGTATTATGTGACAGTAGCTGCTCCCAGTCTATGCCCCGAAATGCTGCTCTCAAACCAGGGAAATTAGCCTTGTTCAAATTTCATGTCTTTGCTCTGCCTGACAGAGTATTCTTCTTAAAGTTTAGGGGGAATATAATTATATTGTGGTCACTATTTCCTAGTTTTTCTCAAACAGTAACATTTGCAACAAGCTCTGCATCATTAGAAATTACCAGATACAACAGATCATTGCCCCTAGTGGGAGCTTCAACAAACTGGCCCATAAAGTGGTCCTGCAGCAAGTTGAAAAATCTTCTCCCCTTTGTGGTTGAGGCAGAACCATGGGAGTCAATGTCTTGGAAGTTAAAATCTCCAATTATGACCACTGTGCCAGCCTGTGCAGCTCATTTTTTTTGGTTATACAGTTGTGCTTCTATCTCCTCTGTGTGGTTAGAGGGTCTATAGATTACTCCAAGTATTATTTTTTCACAGTATTTGACAGAATCCAAATTTAGTGTTTTTTGCCTTTTGTTTACTGTGTCAAGAAAAACATATGACATTTGTCATTGAAGGTGTAACAAACATTTCTTTGTCAGAAATTTGTACTTGACTCTTTGTGTTTCCTATATTCATGCCTAATGTATCAAAGGGTTAATGGCTGAATTGTAGTATGTACTGTAGGCCAGTTGAGGAACATCATGCTGGTTATGTCCTCACATTTCTCTATGAGGCTGGGTCAGGCAATTGGAGGAGTATGGGATTTTTAGGCTCCATCTAGCCTTTATTTGAAGAGCCTGAAAATGAGTCTGAAACCATCTAAGCGCCAACCACCAAATGGACTGGCTGGAGGGCAGGACACATTAGAAAACATTATCTAATAGTTAACCATAAAATACAGAGGAAATATAGGGTGTGTTAGCCCAGGCTAAGTTTTAAAGAACCCACCTGGTGATGTGTGGGGAAAGTCTATGTATGGAGCACTGATATAACATCAGAAAACAGCTCCCTGGATAAAGGACTATAAGAACCGAATGCCAAATTCCACTCCACTCCGAATGCCAAACTGGCAGGAATACGTGAACCACATGTTTTAGGGACATGAGTTTAGTTTTTATGTAATTCCTTTTTCTTTTACCTATCTTTGTATTGTCTGTCTGTAACTGTAACTTGTATGCACTGTTGTAAATCATATTAAGCCATTAAAAGTTGTCTTATCGATGAAAGTTATATTTAGTATTGCAGTCTACTGTGTGTAAAGCAGTGTATTGGCTGAACTGCAGAAAAACTGAGTGTGGTACCTCTTACAGTTGCTGCGTAGTGGTTGGGAATAGTATTAGCATAAGTAGTTGTCTCAGCAGGTAAGGGTGAGGTCCCCTAGAATAGAGCACAGTATCAGGCTTTGAATAGCCTAGGGTAATCTGGGGATAGCCCTTTTATATTGGCCCACAGCGAAGCAAGCATAGGCCTAGCCAAGGACTGAATGAAAGGTGGTGTCTGTTGTAGTGTGCCGTGAGAATGTTGATACATACAACAATTGGATACAGAGAAATGCTTCATTTTTCTGTATCTATATATATATATATATATATATATATATCAATAATCTCACAAAAGTGAGTACACAACTCACATTTTTAAATATTTTATTATATATTTTCATGGGACAACACTGAAGATATGACACTTTGATACAATATAAAGTAGTCAGTGTTCAGCTTGTATAACAGTGTAAATTTGGTGTGCCCTCAAAATAACTCAACACACAGCCATTAATGTCTAAACCGCTGGCAACAAAAGTGAGTACACCCATCAGTTAAAATGGCCAAGTTGTGCCCAATTAGCCATTTCCCCTCCCCGATGTCATGTGACTCGTTAGTGTTACAAGGTCTCAGGTGTGAATGGGGAGCAGGTGTGTTAAATTTAGTGTTATCACTCTCATACTCTCTGATACTGGTCGCTGGTCGTTCAACATGGCGCATCATGGCAAAGAACTCTCTGGAAAAGTGAATTGTTGCTCTACATAAAGATGGCCTAGGCCTGTGAAGGCTAACCTCCGGCAATCCAGCTGTGCTAAAACTACAACTCCCAATATGCACACTTGCTTGGCTGTTCTCAGAATGGAGCATGCTTGGAGTCGTAGTTTCACTACAGCTGGGGTCTCAGAGGTTAGGCCTTTACTGGCCTAGGCTATAGGAAGGTTGCAAACACCCTGAAAGTGAGCTGCAGCAAGCTGGCCAAGACCATACAGCAGTTTAACAAAACAGGTTCCATTCAGAACAGGCCTCGCCATGGTCGACCAAAGAAGTTGAGTGCACATGCTCAGCATCATATCCAGATGTTGTCTTTTCAAAGTAGACATATAAGTGCTGCCAGCATTGCTGCAAAAATTAAAGGGGTGGGGAATCAGCCTGTCTGTGCTCAGACCATACACTGCATAGTGCATCAAATTTGACTGCATGGCTGTCATCCCAGAAGGAAGCCTTTTCTAAAGATGATGCACAAGAAAGCCCGCAAACAGTTTGCTGAAGACAAGCAGACTAAGGACATGGATTACTAGAACCATGTCCTGTGATCTGATGAGACCAAGAGAAACTTATTTAGTTTAGATGGTGTTACGCGTGTGTGGTGGCAGCCAGCTGAGGAGTACAAAGACAAGTGTGTTTTGCCTATAGTCAAGCATAGTGTTGGGAGTGTCATGGTTTGGGGCTGCATGACTACATGTACTGTGACATACTGAAACAGAGCATGATCCCCTCCATTCGGAAACTGGGATGCAGGGCTATATTCCAAAAGCATAATGACCCCAAACACACCTCCAAGACAACCACTGCGTTTCTAATTAAACGGAGAGTAAAGATGCCGAACTGGCCAAGCATGTCTCCAGACCTAAATCCTATCTACGGGGCATCCTCAAACGGAAGGTGGAGGAGCACAATGTCACTAACATCCACCAGCTCTTTAATGTTGTCATGGAGGAGTGGAAGACGATTTCAGCGGCAATCTGTGAAGCTCTAGTGAACTCCATGCCCAAGAGAGATAAGGCAGTGCTAGAAAATACCAGCGGCCTCACAAAATATTGACACTTTGGGCAAAATTTGGCCATTTTCATTTAGGGGTCTACTCACTTTTATTGGCAGCGGTTTAGACATTAATGGCTGTGTGTTGAGTTATTTAGAGGGCACACCAAATTTACACTGTTATATAATCTGAACACTGACTACTTTACATTGTATTAAAGTGTTATATCTTCAGTGTTGTCCCATGAAAAGATATAAAATATTTACAAAAATGTGAGTGGTGTACTCACTTTTGTGAGATACTGTATATATTATGGTCAAATTTTAGTTATATATCCTTAAGACACAACTTTTTCCTGCCTAATGGATTTAGAAAATGACATACAGTATTGTGATTCATGCCTTCTCCCCTGCTGTTACTGTTACAGCTGTGAATGATGGTTACTCAGCTCTAGACTGGATTTCTCTGACATGCTGGTGTACTCCAATAGCAATGCAAATATTGACCAGATAAATAGTCATTCAAGCCTGAATTCCATGTTTGTGCTAATCAGACATATATATTGATGTGAGTAACATCAGTTCCTCTCCTGGGATCTAATATCACTAAGTAATATTTCTAAAGTTTTAGGTAATTGGTAGATCATTTTAAAAAAAGATTCAGAGATTCAGACTGGTATAAGATAACAAAAAAGCTACACAAATCTCCTCCTATTCCCATTCTGACATTTCCCAGGTCCCCCCTGGTTTCTTCCTCCTTGCCACTGTTAACTCACAATAGGGAATGACCAGGAATCAGAGACAAGTAGGGGACCCGGGAAGTTTTATGTCACTCTAAGCCTATAAACTCCTCTGGGGCAGATTTTTTTATTGCATTTTACAGATTTTGGGCCAAAAATATATATTTTTTCAGTTGGTCATTATTAAAAGTTTTCAACAGTGTTTTTTTTTTCTTCTATAGCCTTTATATCTGCAGACTGGCTTGCTTTCTGTTTTACAATCAATCCATCAGACAGCAGATCTGACATCTCATGTGTAGCCCTTATCTCTGAACTTCTGGCAGTTCATAAACACTAATTATAGCTAAATTCGTATCAGTTTGCATCAAAAAGACTAACACATATAGCAGATGTAGATTTTGCTGTCAATTCACAGCGCACTACCTCAAGATCAGTACTGGAAAAAATCTGCTGCATATGACCTAAATCATATCTCAGATCATAAGGAGATTTACACCGTGGCACAAGTTGGAGGGGAAACATTCCTTCACTAGTTACGGAAGCCCAGAGACTTTAACCACTTAAGCCCCCCTAGCTTAAACACCCTTAATGACCAGGCCACTTTTTACAATTCCGCACTACACTACTTTCACCGTTTATTGCTCCGTCATGCAACTTACCACCCAAATTAATTTTACCTCCTTTTCTTCTCACTAATAGAGCTTTCATTTGGTGGTATTTTATTGTTGCTGACATTTTTACTTTTTTTGCCATTAATACAAATTTAACGACATTTTTGCAAAAAAATGACATTTTTCACTTTCTGTTGTAATTTTTTTTTTAAAAAACTACATTTCTATATAAATTTTTCTCTAAATTTATTGTTCTACATGTCTTTGATAAAAAATAGTCCAATAAGTGTATATTTATTGGTTTGGGTATAAGTTATAGCGTTTACAAACTATGGTGCAAAAAAGTGAATTTCTGCATTTTGAAGCAGCTCTGACTTTCTGAGCACCTGTCATGTTTCTTCAGGTGCTAGAATGTCAGGAAAGTATAAATACCCCCCAAATCACACCATTTTAGAAAGAAGACACCCCAAAGTATTCGCGGAGGGGCATGGTGAGTTCATGTATCATTTCATTTTTTTTCACAAGTTAGCGGAAAATGACACTTTCTGAGAAAAAATAAATAAAAAAGTTTCAATTTCTGCTAACTTCTGGCAAAAAAGAAATCTCAGACGGACTCACTATGCCCCTCAGTGAATACCTTGGGGTGTCTACTTTCGAAAAGGGTCATTTGTGGGGCGTGTTTACTGTTCTGGCATTTTGGGCGGGGCTAAATTGTGAGCCGCCATGTAAAACCTAAAGGTACTCGTTGGAATTTGGGTCTCTTTGATCACCCAGGCTGCAAAAAGTGTCACTTATGTGGTATCGCCGTACTCAGGAGAAGTAGGGCAATGTGTTTAGGGTGTATTTTTACATATACCCATGTTGGGTGAGAGAAATATCTCTGTAAACTGACAACTTTGTATAAAAATTTTTAAAAGTTGTCGTTTACAGAGATATTTTTCACACACAGTATAGGTATATATAAAAATACACCCCAAAGCACATTGCTCTACTTCTCCTGAGTACGGCGATACCACATGTGTGCCACTTTTTGCAGCCTGGGTGCAAAGGCCCTAAAACCAATGAGTACCTTTAGGATTTCACAGGGCATTTTTACGCATTTGGATTCCAGACTTCTTCTCACGCTTTAGGGGCCCCTAAAATGCCAGGACAGTATAAATACCCCACATGTGACCCCATTTTGAAAGAAGACACTCAAGGTATTCCGTGAGGGGTATGGTGAGTTCATGTAGAATTTTATTTTTGTCACAAGTTAGTGGAATATGAGACTTTGTAAAAAACAAAATAAAAAAAAATATATATCAATTTCCGCTAACTTGTGCCAAAAAATAAAAATTCTGTGAACTCGCCATGCCCCTCACGGAATACCTTGGGGTGTCTTCTTTCCACAATGGGGTCACATGTGGGGTACTTATACTGCCCTGGCATTTTAGGGGTCCTAAAGCGTGAGAATCCAAATGCGTAAAAATGGCCTGTGAAATCCTAAAGGTACTCATTGGTTTTAGGGCCCCTTTGCGCACCCAGGCTGCAAAAAAGTGTCACTCATGTGGTATCGCCGTATTTAGGAGAAGTAGGGCAATGTGTTTTGGGGTGTATTTTTACATATACCCATGCTGCGTGTTAGAAATATTGCTGTAAACGACAACTTTTTACATTTTTTTATTCAAAGTTGTCAATTTACAGAGATATTTCTCACACAAAGTATGGGTATATGTAAAAATACACCCCAGAACACATTGCCCTACTTCTCCTAAGTATGGCGATACCACATGAGTGACACTTTTTTGCAGCCAAGATGCGCAAAGGGGCCCTAAAACCAATGAGTACCTTTTAGGAGGGCATTTTTACGCATTTTTCTTCTCACGCTTTAGGGCCCCTAAAATGCCAGGGCAGTATAAATACCCCACGTGTGACCCCATTTTGGTGCACTTATAAAAGTTTCTTTGGTGGTCCCAAGCAAAAGGGACCACCAAAGGAACGATCAGCAAGCATATCAGACGCTGTTAACAAAACAGAGTCTGATATGCCATTTTTTTAACTTCTACAGCCTGCCAGCGCACGATCAGCGCTGGCAGGCTGTAGTTTACCTTGTCCCCGACGTGATCCTGTGAACGCGCGCACGTGTTCACAGGAAATCTCGCCTCTCGCGAGATGACGCGCGGGCGCGTCAAGGAGGAACAGACCGACCGCCCGCAGGACGCAATCCTGCGTGAGGCGGTCGGCAAAAGGTTAAAGTGTAACTGTCATATATATATTTTTTTTTTGTGTAGGGACAGGCATAGAGAACATTTTTCTAGTATAGTAGTATATAACTCTCCTTATATACAGTAAAATAACAGGCACAATGTGTAAAATAACATAAATTAAACACATAAATAACGTCAACCTCCCACAAAAAAAAAAGCGTCCACTAGCCTACACTGTACTTTCTAAGCCCATCACCAAGCACTGTAAAATATATATCTATATATCAAAATTACTGTAATAGAAAGGAGGCACAATTTAAAAATATATTTTTGTTGCACTTAGAGCACGTAAAGAGATGGGAAATGGGAACAATTTTTTTTCTGGGTATAAAAAATTCCTGGGTATAAAAAAAACTGAAAATACAAAAAAAAAAAAAAAAGGCATATAAAGTAATATATCTCTGAAAATCAAACACACACATATTTTAAATTACCATTAAATTACCAAATTACTATAATTTAAATTACCAAGAGGTTTTCCTACTAAAATTATCACCTTTCAACAAGATGGGTGATAAATAATGTATCCGACTGCTGGGACCCTCTGCCATTCTGAGAATGAGGGGTCCCTGTGTCCCCTCTCTGAATGGAGCAGAAGAGCACTCCATTTACTTCTATGGGACTGACAGTCCCATTGAAGTGAATAGATCGATGAACCAACATGTGCAGGGTTGTCAAGGGGAGGAGGGAGTAGTCTATGGATAGCTAATATTCATATTTTTTATATTCAATATTTCGATAGGAAATGTTTGCCCTCTCCATCATTTAAGATCCAACCCTTAAGATTCAATATAAAAATATGTATGACATTGCCCATGAACATGATGAGTAGAGTTGAGCGAAGTTCTTAAAATTTTTAAACGGCTGCCTCAATAAATTTTATAAAGAAATTCACTTACCGCAGTCACAAAGTGCAATGACGGGGAATGGCGATTGCTACGCTCCCCCGTCACTGAACCACTCAGATGGTCACATTCATTGCTAATTGCGGCATCTGAGATTAATATTAAGGCCTTTTTTGGAAAAGGAAAACTTGCGCAGTACATGATGACATCATCACGCTGGCCGGCGTTGTGATGTCATATGTCACCGCACATAAAATTTTGCATGGGATCTACAAGCAAGATGACCACAGCAGCCTCTTCATGCTCAAATGGATGAGGTGAGTATGATTTATTTTTACTGCCATTACAGGGAAAATTGATTCGTTACCACGAAGCATGAGGAAATTCGGATCGAAGTCCACTTCAGATACTTCCAACACTAATGATGGGTCCGTATCAATAAATTAAAGGACATCTGTCAGCAGATTTGTACCTATGAAACGTGCTAACCTGTTTCATGTGCGCTTGGCAGCTGAAGGCATCTGAGTTGGTCCTATGTTCATATGTGGCCACATTACCAAAAAAAAAATGATGTTATAATATATGCAAATTAATCTCTAGGAAAATAGGGGTGTTACCATTACCCCTTCAACTGCTGCACTCTCTTCACTTTGATTGACAGGGCCAGGTAGTGAAAATGTCATCACGTCTAGCCCTGTCTATAAAAGTGCAGAGGGTGTGGCAGCTGCAGAGAGAGCAGAGCCTCTAGGTGTATAGGTAACGCTCCCGTTGCTTCTAGACACTCATTTGCATATATTGAAACACCATAGGTACAAATCTGCTTATAGATACCCTTTAAGCCTATGAACATACAAAATGAACTATATACAATAATTTTTTCAATGAAAAACCAAAGAACATTTACATTTAATGAATTTATTTTGAAATGCTGGTATCTCCATATATCCTCAGGTGACCATATGACAGATACACTATCATGAGGGAAAAAGGGGAACTGAGTAAATAGGAAGCTAAATATTGGATAGTCTTGTGTTTGTAGTTTTGTTTCCATTTTTCTATTCTTTAGCCATGAACAAATCTTTACATTAATTTCAGGCTACTGATGTCAACACAGAGAAAAGCAGGATAATCACTTTCAAACAATGGCAACACATGTACACTGTAAACATATTATGTCAAGACTGACTTACAATGTCATAGGCTGCCAAGCTGTGGTTGACCAGCCACACAATAAAATTAATGCTGGCAGAACATTTCCATTGAATAACATGGAATGATTTTTTGTATTTGTTTGTCTAGAAAGAACAATACCAGCTCAGAGCAAACCAGATTTATTATATATCCTGTATTAATAATTTCCGAGTAAAAATATACTGTATATTGAAATCCAAATTATGCAAAGTTGCTCTGTGAACTTTCTTTAAAGGGTTTCTGTCACCTGAAAAATGGGTATTATGCTGGCTGACATTAGCGATGTGCTAATGTCAGCTGAACATAACTATATTAGTGCCATCTCACTGCCTGCCGCCGTTATTGAGAAAAAAATAAACTTTTGCCCCTGCTTCTAGAGGCTCCGCTCTCCCACCTCTGGCAATGCCCTGCTACACTAGATTGACAGGGCCAGGCAATGTTGATGTCCTACCTCCGGCCCTGTCTGCAGTGCAAATCTCGCGCCTGCGCTGTCCCATTCAGTATACGGCGCAGGCGCAGTGAATGAAGGGCGTTCGCTGGCTGCCAGCTTCCTCACCGCACCCGCCCGAATACTGAACAGCACGAGATCTCCACAGCGCACAAGGCCGGCAGGAGGAGGTGAACACTGCCGGCGTGGCCAGAGGTGGAAGAACGGAGCCTCTAGGAGCAGGAGCAACACCCCCTTTTCCTAGAGGCTAATTAGCATATTATAAAAGTTAGTTTTCTCAATAACGGCGGCAGGCAGTGAGAGGGCACTAATATAGTTATGTTAGCCAGCTTAATACCCATTTTTCAGGTGACAGAAACCTTTTAATTAAAATACAGTATATAGCTGTTAATTTAAATAGCTGGATTTGTAATGGAAACATGAAATACTGTATTTTTCATGTGATAACGTCTTAACATTTGTATATGTAATGGAGGTTCCAAACTACCTCTAAGGGTCCATTCACACGTCCGCAAAATGGGTCCGCATCACTTCCACAATTTTGCGTAACGGGTGCGGACCCATTCATTTTCAATGGGGCCGGAATGGATGCAGACAGCACACTATGTTCTGTCCGCATCCGCATTTCCAGATCCGCACTACCGCATCCGCACTTCCGTTTCTGCAAAAAAATAGAACATGTCCTATTCTTGTCCGCAATAGCGGACAAGAATAGGCATTTACTATGATAGAGCAGGCCAGTGTCAGTGTTTTGCGAATACGCAATTTGCGGATCAGCAAAACATTTACGGACATGTGAATGGCGCCTAAAGTGAGATGTTTGTGGTGTCACTCATACTGGTCAAGATTACTACCTGGTTGATGAATAGTCAATTAGCAGTATAACTATATCCTAAGCAGATTCAGTATCCCTGGAAAGTCAAATTAGGGAAGTTGCAGAATTTCCTCTTAAAGCTCTCACAAAAGTTCTATTAGAAAGGTAGATAATGCAAACTGTAATGAAGGTAACCTTTTTACTGGTGGCTCTAGTAGTGAGTACCCCACTTCCTTCTGGTCCTCAGCTGAGTCATATGTAAGACACTCTGACTCTCCAGCTGACACAAAGTCTTATGTGTGCACAGGAAGTCAGTTTCTCTGTTCGTTCCTATGAGACTGCCATTGAGTTTCTAACAAGAATGAACAGATAAACTGACTTTGTGTCCACACATGGAGAGTCAAGATGCTGTGTCAGCTAGAGAGTCACACTGTCGGTCACATGACACAGCTGGTAAGAAAATTATCTTCATTATAATTTACATCATGTACCTTTTTAACAGGCCAAGGAATAATATATTTTACAAAACAAAAGGTATTGCAGCCGGCACTGCCACATGCGTCTGTACGATCACTTGAATAACTTTATCGCACTGGCATTCAAAAAACTCCACGGTGGTCCATATAATAGTATCCACAAGTAGAGAAAGAAGCACCGTGGCACGCACCATCAATCTTGAATTGCAGTTGCAGTTTATTCATTGTTGCATAAAAGTGGTGGACGCCGACAATACACAGGTGCATGATGGTGAGTGCCGCAGTGCTTCTTTCTCTACTTGTGGATAATAATATATTTTATGCTTTTACATATGGAAAGTCAGTTTCCCAGTTAAGGCTTAATTCACATCTCCACAGGATCCTCTACATCATCACCGGATCACCATTGACTGCAATGAAGTCTGACGGTAATGCGGCCATTTCTGGCATAAATACCGGGTTTCAGCAGGACAGCTGGGATTTGCACTAGATCAGCCAGCCGGATTTCTGAAATGGAGATGTGAAAGCAGCCATAGAAGTTATCCATAATGATAGCATTTCATTTTCATCTCATTTAGCGTATGTAAAAATTTGTGAGCTGTCGCCCCTTTTAAAAAGAGTTTACAGGGCATAGCAGAGAGGTCATGGCCTTACATGGTGCAAAAAATGTATAATAAATTTGGCCAGGAACTGACGTAAATTATAGCTAATAGCTAGGGTACACTTGTTTTTCTGGCATACGGGGATCCTGAAGAGCCTCTTTTTAAATTTGGCACACTTATTGTATAAAATGCCACACTTAATAAATTCCAATGCCACCATTATATTGGCATTTAATATATATAATTTGTGGAACACAAGCCATGTTTCTAGAAGCTTATGCATACACAAACTATAGCACGGACTGTTCCTGTTCTAGCCCTGTTTCTTTCTACCTCCGCTGAAGATGCCGTGTACAAGAGCCTTTCAGCAATGCAGGCTGACAATTCTTCTCCCACCATACATGCCTGCAAGGACTGCAAGATGACAGCACGTCTGATAGTATTGTCCTCTCATATTTGAAGAGCAATGGTTCTAGATTTGTTACCCAGATTACATTGCCTGAATGTGGTATGTTTTCAGATGATCGATCACTAAAAATGAGGCTTCTGTCAGAATATTTGCCTTTTAGGGACAGGCACCTTAATTAATGGCTTTTCAGTAGATTGAGGAGTCAGACTGCATGTCAATGATCATAGGTTTGAACGAAATTCTCTAATCCGATATAACGTCAAGGCATGAAGCCAACCAACTGGTCTTATACTGAGGTTTAATTTCATATTTGGCGTTGAAAAGAGCGCAATGATTATTTTTATTATAAACAGCTTCTGTTTTGTGACCAGTCAACCACAGGTAAAAGGTAGTTTATGAAAGATGTGAACATATTTGTTTCCTTCCAGAAGTCCTCATTTGCCATAGTGCATCTATCAACCCTTTAGTCTAGCTTTCCTAAAAGAAAAATAAATATTACTTTTTTGCGACAAAAGGGGTGGATTTTCATCAGCCGATATGTTGCGGATTTTGCTGTGGGTTTGCCACAGAAATCACCCACTGCATTGAAAAGAGCGAACTCCACAGTGGAAATCTACACAAAAACTGACATGCAGGTCAGTTTATGCTGTCGACTTTTTTCTGCAACAGTAAGAGCAGTGAGACTATGGAAGTCTCTGCCTGAGGAGGTGGTGATAATGAGTTCACTAAAAGAGTTCAAGAGGGGACTGGATGTATTTCCGGAGTGTAATAATTAGGGGTGAGTGAATCAAAGGCCACGAAGTGGAATTCAATCTGAATTTTAGGGAGAATTCGATTCACTGCAAAGCTAAATTTCCTTGTGCTTCGTAGTACCAAATAGATTTTCCGTGAATGATGGTAAAAAATAAATAAAAAACATACTTACCTCATTCTTTTGAGCGCGAAGAGCCGGCCACTGCCATCTTGATTGAAGATCTTGCACGAAATACTGGGCCGCATGAGATTTTGCACTAGATCTTCAATCAAGATGGTGGCATCCGGTTCTTTGCAATCAAATGGATGAGGTAAGTATGATTTTATAATTTTTTTTAAATTTTACCCTGTATTATTGCTGTCAGATGCCACAATCAGCTATGAACGCGGCATCTCTACATAACTTCAGCAGCTCCACCAACTAAAGAGCTTATTACAACCGGCGTCTAAAATGCCAGTATTAATGAATGACCCTGTGAATGTATACATCTGTACACTATATAGTGACATATAAGCATTGAAGGAAAAAAATGGTGGACCAGACATCTCCTTTTTCAGGATCATTAGGTCAGATACTCACTCATTTATTTATTAATTGCAGTAGATACCACCAACATCAGTATGGCCACTATGCATGCTTACAGAAGATAAAAATTGAGAGTCCTCAGATATCTGTTAATAGCTAACTGACTAAATGAGAACAAATTAGAAAACATTTGAGGCTACTTAGGTCTCTTCATCAGGCATGGTATAAGACAGAATCGGAGTCACATATTTATGCACAAAAGTACATAGGAACAGTGTGGTAAATGAGACAAGGGATGTCAAACATAATAGGAATAACCCTTTAATGGTATGTATGTCCTACTGAGGGTGTTTATGTTGGTGAAATAGGACAGAAGCTAAGAATAAACACGAATACATACAATAAATGTTAAGGACTGGTCTACCTATGCCAAAACATTTCTGTAGCACTGACCACAACATCATCAAATTGGTAGGGGCCGACTCCCAGTCCCAGCACCCCTGCTGATCAGCTGTTTGAAGAGACCGCAGCACTCATATGATTTAAGTTTGTCTACATAATTTAAAGGCCCTATAAGACCGAACGATATTCGGGCCAATTATCGGGAACAAGTGTTGGCATCTTTTATCAGCATGAAACATGCACGATTAAAAACAGCACATCTCCCTGTATAATCAGGGATGTGCTACCAAAATCAGTCAAATCAGTAAATGAGGAAGGAATAGCTGCGGTGACTATACTCCCTCCAACATTCCTTTGCACAGATTGATGTGTTTATCATCCACTGGTGCTCATCCTTCCCATATATTGGGCAGTGTAATAGGGCTTTAAAGAATACACCCTTAAAACTGGTGGGGACATCACAACTATGGACTGCATCTCAATCATAGGACAATAATACTATCTATGATCTGCTCCAATATTTACTGCTACAGCTGTTTACTCCTCTCCTGATATTGATAGTTCTGTTTGACATCACTTGTGTCATTTACCTCATTGTTCCTTTGTCCTTATGTGTATAAATATGTGACTCTTCAGATACTGTCATATACCACTTATGAAAGTTTCCTATTTTGCTGTCATCTATTAAGTTAGCCATTAACCCCTTTCGGAATGGGCCATTTTCCTTTTTTTTTATTTTTGTTTTTTATTCCCAGCCTTTCCAGAGCCCTAACTTTTTTTATTTTTCCATTTACATAGCCGTATGGTGGCTTGTTTTTTGTGGGACAAGTTGTATCTTTTAATGACACCATTTACTGTTGCAGTTTCCAATGTAGTTAGGAAGCTGGGAAAAAAATTTCAAATGAGGTGGAATTATAAAAAAAAAACACAGTTCCGCCACAGTTTTATGACCTGTTCCCTTCTTTCTTCTACCTGTTCTCTTCGTTTTTCTTGCATTTTAATACTGAAAAAAATAAAACCTTTGGAAAAAAATATTTTTTTATTTGCATCGCCAAATCCCCATACCTGTTTTACTTTTCCATCTAAAGAGCTGTGGGAAGGCTCATTTTTTGTGGGGTGATCCATAGTTTTTATCAATACACTTTTGGAGTTTGTATGACTTATTGATCATTTTTTATTAAATTTTTTGGGGGAGGTGAAGTAACCAAAATGGCTAATCTGTGATTTTGATGTTTTTTTTTGATGGGTTCCATTATGCAATTCGGTATATGGAATAAATATTTTTGTATTTTAATAGTATGGGAGTTTACATACGTGTTGATGCCTATGATGTTTATTTTTTAATTGTTTATTTTTATTTTAGGAAACATTTTACATTTTTATATAGTTCCACTCGGGAACTTGAACAAGCAATCATTAGATTGCTTCTTTCATAGACTCCATTGGAGTCTATAAGCATTTGACTATGGTCCTATGGAGCCCTGCCACAGGCAGAGTCTCCATAGGCACCTATCTGTGGCAGTCTTGGATCATTCAGGAGGACCGAGGCTGCCACATGCTCTAGAGGGAGCCATTATATGCCCGATTCCGAATATGTTATTTCTCAGGGGGCATGACCTTTCTGCAACATCTCTCTCCCTAACAGCTTGTTGTTGAGTTGAAGGATGGAACTGAGCAATCACCTCAGTAGCGACGCCTTCATAATGAAGTAAAGAGAATATCTCACATCTAAGGTATTTTTATAAAAAAGTAAATTGGAATAATAACTTGTTTTTCACACTGAAAAATAGTAAAACAACATTTAAAGGTGGCATAACCCCTCTTAACAATGTACTGACCACACAAAGGACAAAGCAACAGGAAAAAACTGCTCCCAATATTGTCATTTTACAGTAATAGCCAAAAGTTGTATAAAGAAACCTCAGCCAATTGGTTTTATTGCATTTTCTGTAATAACTCAGCGGTTTTTCCTACAGCCTGAATATTAACGTGCCATAATGATAACAACATAAGGAATCATTACTCCAAAGAATCTTGTATGTGATGCAAACTCATTTTAAAGAAGCCGTCACAATTCCACTACATGTATATGGTTCATGTTTTCATAAATAACCCAATACCCGGATTTACGCCTTGATTATTCTTCAACACGAGATATAATAGACCATGTGGAATCCAATGCTAATCAAGCAATTCACATGAAACAATCATTGGAGCGCTGCTATAACACAAAGGAGTCTTTGCAATTTCTCCTCTGTTATAGCAACTGGGCACCTTTTCCTTTCTATGGCAACTGTGCATAGCAAAACAAACAGGATTTTCCAAGACGTAACAGTACTTGGTAATGGATTCTTAGCGTCCAAGGATCATTACACTTCAGTTAATTTTTTACACACCAGTAACAAGTGGTTACTTTGGGCAAATAAGATCTTCCTTTCTTAAGTCATCTGTGAAAGGCTGAATGGAGAGACAATGGAAGTGTATCTAGGTACTTGACATTTGAAAGCCATATTATACTGAGAGATGCCTGACCTACAAGTACAGTGTGATTTTTATCCTACACTTTCCACTGAAGTTTTATTCTTCCAGTGGATCGAGCAGGCCATGTGTTTATTTAAAGTATAAAAACAGTATGATTTCATGATAAAGGTGTCAACGAAGTTGTTCACTTCGTACAATCCCTTTTTGTTAGAAAAGTTCCCAAGAATAGGCTAATCCTAAAGCCGTCCTCACCTGGGACCCCATTCTATTTGGGAAACCGAGGAGCAAGTGTTCAATTTCCCTGGAGTGCCACCAAAAGGGCAAATACATCATTACAATTTGCTCTAGCAATCTGACTGTCTGTGTAATATAGACCATTGGCTTTGCTTCACTTCTGATTCATCTCCATCAGTATAGCATGAACCAAAATGTGAGAATGTAGACTAGAATGTCTCTACTGAAATGGAAACCAGAACTAGACTGTTGTTTTGGCTGCAGAGAAGAAGAAAGGGTTTTAGGGCAGTCCTATGTTCCTCCAATTCAAATCATGATGACTGCACTTATGAGACAGCAAAGTAATAGCCAAATGTAAGCCTACAAAACCTCAATAAGTATACTGTTTGCACCATCTGCAATTAGGGTATATATGTACTGTTCAGGCCTCAATGTTTCCTATGGTCTTAATCTTTCTTCAGCAACTTTTAAAACTTGGGCACCTTAACAGCCAGAAGCAAAGCTGATGCTCACCCTCTTATCACACTGTGCCTTCACCCATGCATCTGACTACTATTGTTCACCACAGCCTAGTTCGCAAATGCTGGCCAGCATTACCAATCAATAATAATTTTTATTATTATACCAGGACCAGAATAGAAATCTACAGTGATGTTAAATCTACTTCCACCAACCTCAAGTAAGCCAATCTCTATATCTATCAACCTCCAGTAAGACAAGCCCTATATCCACCAACATCCAGTAAGCCTAACTGGAGCTGCGTTCACCAAGTATCAGAAACAGCTAATATTCTGGGACACCCGGATTGGACAGAATGCACACCACTAACTAACAAATATCCATGCACTTTAAATACATCATTACATCTGGGCTAAATTTGACTCTCATTTTATGACAGTTCTGGGAATACATTTGCATTTGTGAACAATTACTTTTAATAGCAGACTCCATGAAGAATTACAATACTACTCATTGGTTCTTTTCATCTGTTTAAGATCTATAAACATTTCCAGAACCCTTCTTATGTGCCTATTGTTTCATAAACTGACTTTGTTACTCAACAAATGGACTAATACATGAAGCTACAATTCCAGCAAGGGGTTACATTTTATTTTTCATTAATAAGCTTAGCTCTGTGCACCCCAAACTTTCTACAGTATCCATACACACACCTTTTTTTTCTTTCGTTTGATCTAACTGCTTGCAAAAAAATCCAGTATTCCCCAAATAAAGCATAAAAGAAAAAAATCATGTTATTGTGTCTCCATATTCCAAAAGTCATATGTTTTTTTTTTCTGCCAATCGTCTTGATTATGGGATCTTTTTTGTGGGAAGAGCTGACGTTTTTATTGTTACCATTTTTGCGTACATATGATTTTTTTGATTGTTCAATATTATACTTTTTTCGGGAAAGGTGACAAAAAATGGCTCCTTTGGTACAGTTTGTATTTTATATTTTTTACCACGTTCACCTCACCTTTATTTTTATTACATTTTCTTCCTTTTTTAGCACTTTTTTTTCCCTATAAACTGTTATTTTATGTTTTTAAAAAAAAAAAAAAATTTTTTACTTTTTTATTTTTGTCCAAGTACAGGGACTTCAACATTTCAGGGTCTTATCCCTACTTCAATATAGTACAATACATGCTGTATTGTAACTACACTGACTGGGAGCTGGCGTTACCATGGCAGCCGTGAGCCCCCTGTCAGCATGAGGGGGGGTGGGGGTGATAGATAGGCAGAGGGTGCCCCCTTCCTCTGCGATCCTCTTATATGCCATGGTCAGCATTTATCACAGCATATAAGGGGTTAATCTGCCTGTATCTGCGTTTACATCAAGGCCGATGGATACAGCAGGGCCCCCTGCATTGATCGGGCACACACAGGTCCTGTGCCCGCCCGATTATCATGACACAATAGTACATAAATTTGCACAATCACTTCCTGCCGTCATGTACTATTACGTCAAATGTCGCCAAGCGGTTAAAGTGCTGGCTTCTATTAGTAAAACATAAATAGGGGTGGTAAAAACCATTGGCTCAGCCTGTACAACTGCACAGGGACACTATAGGGAAGGGGAGACATAACAAACTAAAAAAAATGGCCACAATTGTTCCACTGGCTCCAATTTGAAGAATTGAAGAATTTGAAGAATTTACTAGACAGTGATAGGAATGGACAAAGAGCATTAGGATGGTCACTATTCCTAACTGTTAAACAGCAACAAGCTCACTAATTTTTCCCAGGAGCCTCCTTCTGTTCATATCTGCCCCTGACATAACAGATAGATACAAGAAAGGCAAAAGAAAAAAAAGATAGATTGTATTTACTGGGCAAGATATAAAGAGACATGGGTTCTTGGTTATACTAGAAAATTATATCGCCAATACTTTTTTATTTATTTATTTTTTATTGAATTCGATAAAGTTAACAACGCTATTAAAATCAGTATACTCATTACAGCAGATATGTTTCCCTCCCTCACCTGCTACTCTAGGGCAGCTGTGGTGTACATACAACTGCATTTCTGGCAGCCTTTCTTTTACCTTTTTTTTTATCACCAATACTAGCAAAAATCTTTCATAGCATTCTGTATTTTTCCCAATTAAATCCATCTCACACTGCAAAACTCTTGGGGGGTACTGGTTGGTGATACAGGGAGTCTTAAGGCTTAGGCTGCGTTCTCACAATCAGGGTTTGATCAGTGATTTCTATCGTTGATTGTGAGCCAAAACCTGAAGCAAAGCCTACACAAACATAATGTATAATGGAAAGATATATTCCTGTTCTGAGTTTTTGACCCACACTTGGCTCACAATCACTGATGGAAACACTGACTGTGTGAAAGCAACCCTATGCACAAGGCAGTATTCTCCATTGGCAGCATACTTCTCCTTTGGTTTTATTGTGTTTACTCCCACGTGCTTTTTTTTTCCACTGACTGTGGCTCAGTGGAAAAACAACGGAAGCATGAACTACTTTGATCCATGATGCAGACCACACATGCCCATTGAAGTCTATAAATCTGTGAAAATCTATGAAAGAATATGGATGGCATTTGTGTTCTGTTAGTGGTTTTCACCATCCATTGGTAGGAAATGTTCTGGAAACCCCTATTTTAGCCTAAGAGTTCACATTGAATATGGATTACACACAAACAACAAAAAACAAACACATAGACCAGCAATGGACTCTTCACAGACATTGTCATGGATGAAACTATGACCTTTCAGTCCTAACAAAAAGTGCTCCCTGGCAAAAAGTATACAAATTAGCTCTCCTCCAGAAGAAAAGCCATCTTCACCCACAAAGCCCTCCACAGTGCTGCGCCTCCATACATCTCCTCCCTCATTTCCGTCTACCACCCTACTTGCGCTGTCCATTTTGCCAATGACCTAAGATTAACATCCTCCAGAATTTGAACCTCTCACTCCTATCTTCAAACTGCTGTCAAGATGCACCTGCTCTCTGGAATCCACTTCCCCAGACAATCAGGTTAACTCCCAACTTCCTTAGTTTCAAAAATGCCTGAAAAACACATCTTTTCAGGCAGGCTTATCATGTTCTGTTAACTGACCTCAGATCCAATCCCCAATGTTAATAAGACATCAGATCAGGCAACATAATAAATAAATCAACTGACCTCTTTTATTCTGGACAGCGCTGCAACTCAGGAGATCCAGCTTGCTCTTCCTGCAGTGCTGCACTGTGACCTGATGATGTAGAGTGCTCCTATATGCACTCAGGACACAGCACAGAGTGGCCCATAGAAGACTAGAGAGAGGTAAGTAATACCTGGGCACCTGTGCACAAGAAAGACATAGCAGATCTAGAGAGGGCTCAGGGGAAGACAACTAAACTAATAACTGGAATGGGTGGACTACAGTACCCAGAAAGATTATCAAAATTAGGGTTACTTAATTTATAAAAAAGACAACTGAGGGGAGATCTAATAACTATGTATTAAAATTTCAAATACAATACAATCTCACCTATAATCTATTTATTCACAGTACTGTGTCTGTGACGAGGGGACATCCTTTATGTCTAGAGGAAAGAAGGTTTGTGCACAAAAATACGTAGAAGAGGATTCTTTAAGGTAAGAGCAGTGAGACTATAGAACTCTCTGCCTGGGGCCTGAGGAGGTAGTGAGGGTGAATTCACTAAAAAAGGGGCCTGGATGTATTTCTGGAGTGTAATAATATTACATGTTATAGTTACTAGAGAGAGGTCGTTGATCAAGGGAGTTATTCTGACTACCTGATCGGAGCCGGAAGGAATTTTTTTCCCCTTAAATAAGAAAAATCGCTTCTACCTTATGGTTATTTTTTGCCTTCCTCTGCATCATCTGTGCAGGATAACAGGGTGAACTAGAGGTATGCCTTACAAGCTCTGTTACAGTGTTAGGGTCCATTCACACGTCCTTTGTGTATTGCAGATCCGCAATACACTGGGCCAGCACCCCTATAGAAATGCCTATTCTTGTCCGCTATTGCGGACAAGTATAGGACATGTTCTATTTTTTTCGGGAGCCGCGGACCAGAAGATCAGGGATGCGCACCAGAAATGCGGATGTGGACAGCCCCATTGAAAATGAATGGGTCCGGATATGTTCCGCAACATTGCGGAACTGATCCGGACCCATTCTACGGATGTGTGATTGGACCTTAACACTGTGTTTTTGATGCTTTGTGGTATTTGGAGCGGTTGGCTTTTTTAACCAGCATGCTTTGTGTATGGCTTTATTAACTGGAGTTTTTCCAGGACTTAAAGGACAGCAGAAAAACACCCATATTTAAAATGTTACAACATAACCAGAATTTTCAAAAGATAACATTTCAGAATCATACACTATTTCATGTACCTCACTTAACAAAAATGTCATCGATTGTTAGCGTTAATAATTAACTGTTTAGGCTGACAAAAATACTTCATGGCAGTGTGATCCGTGATTCATTTCCTCATTCCAGACTATGTTCCTCTCCTCTGCTCACCCCCAAGTTTGGGTTAATACTTAAACCTCTATGATGTATGACATGCAACAATACACTGCTGCAATGTCTGTCTGGAATGCCATAGATAATGTGTTGTAACAGAGGCACAATGGGGCATAAAACACTATGATGGCTACCTGTCTACTGTGGTTTCTTATAGAAGACAGAAACATGAAGCAATATAAAATATTCTCAATCTTCAGTTCTGCATCATCTTGAAAAGCATGTGCTCTAAGAATGAGAAGCCCATTTCAGGCCAAGTTTGGCATTACTTTCACTGGGATTGAAGAGAGCATGTAAAGATGTTTGGTTTGTGCAAGTCACTTATTGAGACCGGCGTTTTAGACACCGGTCTTAACATCCCCTATAGCTTGCGATGGATCCGCCGTAGTTATGTTAGAGCAGGGGTAGGCAACCTTTGGCTCCCAGCTGTTGTGAAACTACAACTCCCAGCATTTATAGTTGCTCTGCTCTTCTAAGAACTTACATAGAAATGAATGGAGCATGCTGGGAATTGTAGTTTCACAACAGCTGGGAGCCGAAGGTTGCTGATGCCTGTGTTAGAGGAACCAGCCTCTACATAACTTCGGCAGATCCACTGCAGCTTCTAAATGTAAAACAGCTTTCTAGCTGTCTTACAATTAGAACATTTTCTATACTTAAACTAGGCGTAGAAATTGGTAAATGAGACAGGCCTGCTGGCCAGTCCCCTTCCCCGTCCACATCGCACCCCATTTTTAGACCTAGCGTGAGTGGGGAAAAGTTGCAGACTGCTGTAAAAAGGACCTGGCCAGAAATACGCCTAATATAGGTGTATTTTTGGTTAGTAAATAACCCTCAATTATTTCTTAAACGCTATCTAAACAATGCAAATCTTCATCCTGATTGTGTAAGCAATAGTGGATCATTTATATACAACCCCAATTCTAAAAAAGTTGGACCATTGTTTAAAATGTAAATGAATATAAATAAAATCAGAATGCAGTGATTTGCAAATCTCATAGACCCATATTTTATTCGCAGTAGATCATAGTACACATATCAGATGTTGAAAGCGAGACAATTTACCATTTCATGAAAACATTTAGAAAGTAATTTAGAATTTGATGGCAGCAATACAGCTCAAAAAGTTGGGACAGGGCAACAAAAGCCTAAAAAGTAAGTTGAACTAATAAAAAAAATTGCAATTTGCAACTAAGTTCCATGACTGGGTATAAGAAGAGCATGTTAGAGAGGCAGAGTCTCTCAGAAGCAAAGGCAACCAGAGTTCATATGAGAACAGCTGTGTCTAAAAATTGTGGAACAAAAATGTTACTCAAAGTAAAAATTGCTTTGAATTTTTTACCATCCACAGTACTCCTTGTAAGCAAGGGGTGGTCAATATAGGATAATCGGGATCTATGGGCATGATTCTGTACTGGAAATCACTGCATGGGCTCAGAAACACTTCCAGAAATAAATCATTGTCTGTGAACATTGTCTGTGCAATCCACAAATGCAAATTAAACCTATAACATGCAAAGAAGAAGATGATATATGTCAACATGATCCAGAAACTGCTGTCTTCTTTAGGCCAAAACTCATTTAAAATGGACTGAGGTAAAATGGAAAACTGTTTTGTGGGCAGACTAATCAAAATTTAAAAATTTTTGGGGAAACCACTGACACTGTGTTGAGTCAACTCAAGAGGAGAGAGACCATCCAGCTTGTTATCAGCACACAATTCAAAAGCCTGCATCTCTGATGGTATGGGGTGGCATTAGTGTCTATTACGTAGACAGCTTACACATCTGGAAAGGCATGATCAATGTTGAACAGTGTACAGAGATTTTAGAACAATATATGCTCCCGTCCAGATGTCTCTCGGCCACATATGCACCATATGCAAAACGCAGTGCCAATCTATCTTCTTCAAAGGAAACAAATCAGTGATGTACCTCCAATACAGACAGGCCACACAGCTGCAGTGAACCCCTGTAGGGAAAGGGAGCCTGCAGTGAACCAAAGGCTCCGCCTCCCATTTACACTCATTACTGTCCAGCTCCAGTATAGTATCCCTATCATCAGTGGAGAAAGCTAAAGGACCTGTGATGATGTCACAAGTCCTGTACATCCAGGGCCGGTGCAAGGATTTTTGCCGCCCTAGGCAAAGATCCATTTTGCCGCCCCTCATGTCACTCACTCACTGACAGACACACAAGCTTACACACATACACTTACTTACTGACAAACACACACACAGAAACTCACTGACAGACATACACTCACTCACTGACAGACACACACACACACACACACACTGACAGACAGACACGCACTGACTCACTGACATGCACTCACTCAGACACTCACTGAACGACATACACAGAAACTCACTGACAGACATACTCACTCACTGACATACACACATTTACTGACAGACATACACTCACTCAGACATTCACTGTCACTGACAGACATACTCACTGACAAACACACACACACACACTCACTGACAGACATACACTCACTCAGACATTCACTGTCACTGACAGACATACTCACTGACAAACACACACACACACTCACTGACAGACATACACTCATTCAGACACTCACTGACAGACACACACTCACTCACTCACTGATACACACTCACAGACACTTACTGACAAACACACACACACATACACACTGACAGACACACTGACAGACACACACATACACTCACACAGAAACTCACTGACAGACATACACTCACTGATAGACAGACACACACACAGACACTCGTGACAGACATACACACACACTCACTGACAAATATACACTCACTCAATGACAAATACTCACTAACTGAAATACACACACAGACACCCAATGACAGACACACATACACACAGACACTTACTGACAGACAGACATACACACTCACTGACATACACACACTCACTCAATGACAAATACTCACTAACTGAAATACACACACAGACACCCAATGACAGACACACATACACACAGACATTTACTGACAGACAGACATACACTCACTGACATACATACACTCACTCACTGACAGACACACTCAGGCAGACACTCACTCACTCAGTCAAACACTTAAACACTCACTTACCTGGGGTCCAGTATGGTGCAGCTCTTCAGTCCTCCAACGCGTCGTTTAGTATGCGGGGGCCGGAATAACGTCATATTCCAGCTTCCGGCATCACAGAGGGGGCGAGAGGGAGGGGAGCTTCTAGAACAGCCTCCCTTGCCGCCCGCCTCCTCTCCTCCGGTAATTAACTGGCAGAGCAGGCACCTGCCATCAGGATGAGCAGGTGCCTGCTCTGCCATATTTAAGAAGGACCTCTACCTCCTGGCCCCCCTGTAACAGCGCAGGGGGCGGCTCAAGAGCCGCTCGCCCAGCGCTGCAGCCCCTGACAGGGGGAGCCCACCAGGACGCCCCCAGCAGGCCGGCGCCCTAGGAGCACCTGCCAGGATCTGTGATGACATCATCTTCAGTATCACAGGCCCTGTACATCTAGTAAAGGAACTGCACAAAAAAAGGTGTAGTTCCCAGGTTAGATAGGAGCACCTGCCAGGATCTGTGATGACATCATCGGCAGCATCACAGGACCTGTACATCTAGTAAAGGAACTGCAAATAGCATGGTGTAGTTCCCAGGTTAGAGAGGAGCATCTGCCAGGACCTGTGATGACATCATCATCAGCATCACAGGTCCTGTACATCTAGTAAAGGAACTGCACAGAGCACGGTGTAGTTCCCAGGTTAGATAGAAGCATCTGCCAGGACCTGTGATGACATCATTATCATCATCATTACAGGTCCTGTACATCTAGTAAAGGAACTGCACATAGAATTATCACAGGTCCTTCAACCCCCAACAGATTTATTTAACCAATCACTGATAGCAGGAGGCGTACCAGAAGATTGGAAATTAGCAAACGTTGTGCCAATTCACAAGAAAGGTAGTAGAGAGGAATCGGGCAACTATAGGCCAGTAAGCCTGACATCAATAGTGGGGAAATTAATGGAAACCATACTCAAGGAGAGGATTGTGGAACATCTAAAAACCCATGGGTTTGTTGATAAAAAAACAGCATGGGTTTACTTCAGGGAGATCATGTCAAACTAATCTTATTGACTTTTTTGATTGGGTGACTAAAATAATAGATGGCGGAGGTGCAGTAGACATCGCTTATCTGGACTTTAGTAAGGCTTTTGATACTGTCCCACATAAAAGGCTTATCAATAAACTGCAGTCTTTGAGCTTGGGCTCACATATTGTTGAATGGATTAGGCAGTGGCTGAAGGACAGAAAACAGAGGGTTGTAGTCAATGGAGTATATTCAGACCATGGTATTGTAACCATTGGGGTATCTCAGGGATCTGTTCTGGGACCCATATTGTTTAATATCTTTATCAGCGAAATTGCAGAAGGTCTCAATTATAAGGTGTGTCTTTTTGCTGATGACACAAAGACTTGTAACAGGGTTGATGTTCCTGGAGGGATACACCAAATGGAAAAGGATTTAGGAAAACTAGAGGAATGGTCAAAAATCTGGCAACTAAAATTTAATGTCGATAAGTGCAAGATAATGCACCTGGGGCGTAAAAATCCAAGATCAGAATATAAAATCAGTGATACAGTACTAACCTCAGTATCTGAGGAAAGGGATTTAGGGGTCATTATATCAGACAACCTAAAGGTGGGCAGACAATGTCATAGAGCAGCAGGTAATGCCAGCAGAATGCTTGGGTGTATAGGGAGAGGCATTAACAGTAGAAAGAGGGAGGTGTTCGTGCCGCTCTACAGAGCACTAGTGAGACCTCATTTGTAGTATTGTGTGCAGTACTGGAGACCATATCTGCAGAAGGATATTGAAACTTTGGAGAGAGTTCAGAGAAGAGCTACTAACAAAACTTACCAGAATGGTTAAAGGACCTTAACATGTATAGCTTGGAAGTAAGAAGAGACAGAGGGGAAATGATAGAAACTTTTAAATACATAAAGGGAATCAACACGGTAAAAGAGGAGAGAATATTTAAAAGAAGAAAAACTGCTACAAGAGGACATAGTTTTAAATTAGAGGGGCAAAGGTTTAAAAGTAATATCAGGAAGTATTACTTTACTGAGAGAGTAGTGGACACATGGAATAGCCTTCCTGCAGAAGTGGTAGCTGCAAATACAGTGAAGGAGTTTAAGCATGCATGGGATAGGCATAAGGCCATCCTTCATATAAGATAGGGCCTGGGGCTATTCATAGTATTCAGTATATTGGGCAGACTTGATGGGCCAAATGGTTCTTATCTGCCGACACATTCTATGTTTCTATGTAACAGCATGGAGAAGAACTACGGGATGAGCTCTCCACTGAGACTAGAATGGAGTGTTAACAGGAGATCCGCCTCCTTTCTCTTCATTTCCCTATTTTTACACATATCTCACTCATATATACAGTACTGCACACAGTTACTCAGTTATTACCTCAAGTATCTCACACAATAACCATAATATATAACTGACCACTGCTGTATATACTGGCCAGGAATAAGGAGAGGGGCTATAAATGGGACATGGGGACCTAATTGAGATTCTTGCTATGGGTCCCAATGATGTAAGCCTCAGAAACCAATATATTGAAAATGGTAAAGAATCTAAGCAAAAAGTAGGCTAAAAAGTTGTAGAATGTTTCATTTCTACTTAAAGATTTATTTATATAAAAAAATAATCAATAATTTCCCATTTTGTGTTTGCAGCTCATATGGCCATCTATGTTTCTCCATGGTAACAGACTACAAAAACTGTGTATTTTGATTCTGCAGTCATGCTTACTAACATCTGTTCCCTCATTTGTTCCAAAATGACATTTAGCAGGTTAGCAAAAAAAGGGACAGATAGATATCAATAAGACTGCAGGAGATAACACTGCAAAGGGTTTGTTTGTAGTCTGTTTCCATGGAGGCATATAGTTCTATGTAACAACTCTGCACGGCTCCTGTCCTGCAGAAATCTTCCAGTCTCCAGCTTGTTTACTCTCAGCGATGGTTCAGATGTGGTCAAGTGCGACACTGTAACAATGACTTGCCTCAGCGGTAATGTGTCCCCAAGCAGCATGTGACCCAGCAGTGATGTTCTGCTTGGGGACACATCACTGCTGAGTCCAGTTAATGGCTGCAGCAGTGCATATGACACCGGGTCCCTACCCCAACCAGAAGTAAAGTGACTGAGGACCAGAAGATCTCAGAAAAGGAGCCAGTATACCGGACTGTAGCTTTGTGATGACATAGGAAAATAGGAAAAATGGGAAAAAATGATTGAAAGGTGGGCATTCCCTTCAAGTGTGTAGTAGATATGGCACTTGTAAGTAACTTACCCCAACAGCTGAAAGACAATTTATACCAAGCAATACATGATTATGCTACTATAACGTCTTTATGTCTATAGAACAAACCACTGTTGGTTTACATGATACTTTAAGCAATTAACCTTTGAAGCTAACAAAAGCAAAGGTATGTAGAAGATATAGGATACTAGTAGAATAGCCATAACAAAGCTGTCAGCTTCCTGAATTACACAATAGCCCTGATTTCTATTGTACCATTATGATTTACTTTAATTTACAGGAAGCATGCATGCTCAGCTGAACAGTATGAAGATTATTGGGGTATCTGGGTTGATGGCTGTTGGTTGAACAAGGATTTGGCCAAGTCAGTCTTGTGCAGGGCAGACCTCCTGATGTTAATACTGTAGTTGTAAATCCTCTAAACAGGTTACTGTCCTGGTGTGTAAGTATTTCATTAGAGATTATAATAGAGACAGAAAATTGAACTTTTCATATGTAAAACTGTAACTTGATGAAGAAGGCTGTTCCCCTTTGAAACGAGTTGTTGCATAGTTTAAAAAAACTGAAACTATTCGATATCCAACATAAATTGCCTAATTTATCTCTGATGACTGGGTCTATAGCTTGCGGCCATCCCTATATCCAATCTTTGCTGATATCCTCTCCATTAGAGATTATAAAATCTAAAATCTAACCCTTTTAACCTAAATCTGCCCTGATCACTTTGAAAACATTGTGGCCCATCTGGTGATCAGTCAGATAATTTCAAAGTAATAGTACTTTGCATATGCTACTATGTTATATGATAACTTGTTCTACCCCAAATTCTGTCCAACATAGAATGCTAGAATGATTCTATCCCTTTAATACTGTAGTTGGGAAACACAGGGCTTGTCCAATGCAAAGTGGAAATGGGAAGGTAATCACGGATGCACTATCTCTATATAAATGTCCTGGACTAAGGAGCAAGCCTGTTCAGAAGCTGTTGAAATATTCCCGAATTTTTTTTCCCCGAAAGATAAATAAATCTGTAACCTGGTTGTATTCAGAATCCACATAAAGACTTGCTCTTGCTTTACTCTCATCTGGTCAAGTCACAGGAAAACCAGTCATGGGAAAACTATACAAACAGTCCCAAATATTTGAAAACTGCATTGTTGAGAAAGTTTTACACTTTTCACAAAGAGTAAGGCATTTCTCCTTTCAGCTCCTGCTTTTCAATAGTTTGAGGCATGCTAATTAATTGGAATTTTCTAAGGCTGTGTCGTTTCCAAGAAAAAAAAGCCCATATGTATCTTTTATGGTATAACAATGAGCTCCAAGAATAAGAGGTAGGATTTATATTATAAAGAATCAAACCTCAAAAAGAGCTTTCTAGCATTAGTTCTTGACCTTAGAGTCTAATTATGATCTTATGATCTTGTTGTGACATAATAACCATACTTTTTGTTGAATATTGAGTTGTATATTATAATTAGGAGTGAGCGAATCGCGCTTTGAATCCAAGATCCGAAGCCGATTCGTTCAAAAGCTTAGTTTTAATGCTGTATGGAGGCCTCTCTCTGTACAGCATTAAAATGTATGTGCCTCAGGAAGGCAAAATTCGAATTATGGCTGAGCGAATATCATCTGGTACCTCGGTACAGAAGCCGACTTCGGATTCGTGTTTTAAAATGTTTTTAAAGTCGTAGAATCAAAGCCTGAAGTTATTCACCGAAGTCTCGCCTAACTTGACGCTTAACAAATTTTGCCTTGCCGAAGCACATACATTTTAATGCTATACAGAGAGAGGCCTCAATGCAGCATTCAAACTAAGTTTACGAACGAAACGACTAGGGTTGAGTGAATCGAACCAGACAAATTGAAATTAAATTTGAATTTCAGGGAAAATTCGATTTGCCGGGAAGACAAATTTCCTTGTGCTTTGAGGTACTGAATCGATTTTCCCTAAATGGCAGTAAATAATAAAAAAAAAAAAAACTGTTTAAGCGTGAAGAGCCAGCCGCCATCTTGCACGAAATCCCGTGTGCAATGAAGTATGATGCGCTAGATCTTCAATAAAGATGGCGGCAGGTGGCACTTCGTGATCAAATGGATGAGGGTAAGTATGATTTTATTAATTTCTTTTTTAATGTTACACTGTATTATTGCTGACAGATGATCAGTTACGAACACTGCATCTAAGGGGTACATTGCGCTTTTTTTTGTAAAATTTGGCAAAGCAGCCAAATCGATTTTTTTCAATATTTCGCTCATCACTAGAATCTACTTCAGATCTTGGATCCAAAGCTTGATTAACTCAGCCCTAATTGTAATAATGAATTGGCATATGAAATGGAGTATCCATCTATCTATTGTTCTATTACTTTGCCTATCGCTCCATCTCTCTATCACATATCTATTTCTCTATCACATATCTATCTCATATCTGTCTATCTATATATCACATAGCTATCTATCTATCTATCTATCTATCTATCTATCTATCTATCTATCTCATATCTATCTATATATTATCTATCTATCTATCTATCTAATATCTATCTGTATATCTATCTATCTATCTATCTATCTATCTCATTATCTATCTATCTATTTATCTATCTCATATCTATCTATCCATCTATCTCTCTCATTATCTATCTATCTATCTATCTATCTATCTATCTATCTATCTACACACCTAATCTACCTAATATACTGTATATCTAATATATATGACTCTATCTGGTCAATTTATCTATATTGTTTGTATGCCCATTTTTACATAGTGATGAGAATCAAATGAACTGCATGCTCAACTATACTAAGAACAAATGAGTCAAATTGTCATCTGTGTAACCTTCCTTTACAGCTTGTGCCTACATATAAAAGAACAGGACTTACATCAGGTCTAGGGGCATGTCATGCTCTCATTGCATCAATTCTTACATTGAGCTTACCAAAAGACCTTAAATCACTGAAAATAGTTTCACTGTTACCTGTGAACTCTGAAAAAGTTCTTCAGCAATTCCATAGTATACATTAATAATTAAAAATACATAATAAAGCAGCAGCTTGACCACACTGACCAAACTACTGAGCCATGCAATACAGTTACATCTACGGTCCTAGTCCCTTTTGCTGACTATAGGCTTGTGTAGAAAACTGTTTCAGCAAAGCAGGAGAGTTGTAAAACTTTTGAAATACTTCACCGAGGAGGCCAATAGAGAAAGTAAGGAATTACTAAACACATACTGGCCTCAGCAATGTATTATGCTAATCATACAAACAACCCCAAAATCTAGTAGTAGATTTATTTATTTATTTTTGTATTAGGACATTTTTATTGTTTGTGTGTAAACTGTTTGAGTGCAAAGTAATGTTTCTACAAAACATAGTGAGGGAGATTTACTAATCAAAATGTTTCCAAAAAGTGGAGTACATGTTTGGAACCACATTTATTAACCACTTGCCTATCACTCAATGACTTTATACATCATGGCGGTAGTCTGTTAAATGTAACCTGACGTACAAAAGTGTCATGTTAACAAAAAACAAACAAAAAAAAAAGTGTCATGTTACATTATGATCTGCTAACTCCCCATTACACTGCAGATCGCTGTGACGACGCTATTACTATATAGCTACAGTTACGGTGGAAAGCCCCTGGGACCAATCAAAGTTGTCCCTGGGCTTTTGATCACTGTGACAGCCTGTTATAGTGATCAATTGTTGTATAAATAAAATAAGTCTATAAAACGCCAGCAGAGCCTCTGTCTATGCTAAGATCATTTTAGTTCCTTATGACATAGAGAGCCTGCTGGCTACAAAGTTACTTCAGGACAGAACAGAAATCCTGTTCCTACTGTAATAGTCATTTAACCCCTTCCTGCTCTGACTGAGTGTGACTGTGTGACTAAGTTTTTTCACATTTATTTCACATTTACAAAGTTTAAATATTTAAAAAGTTATAGCTATGCAGCCATAGTTAGTTTTACCAATAGCAGACTTTGTGTACATAAATTATAAAGGTGTAAAATTGTTTTCTTCTTTTATAAAAAAAATACAGTAAAAAATATAATTAGTTTTAGCTATAGTTAGTGCACACTTTTTTCATTTCTAAAAAATAGTTATATAGTTTTATCTTTAATATAAATCTTTTGTGTGCAGAATATACACACATATTCATGTTTTCTTTCATAAAAAATAAATATTTTTTGTATTATTACTGCTTAGCTGTTTTTTGCTTAAATCATATAAGCACATATTAATTCGAAAAAGAAGAAGAAAGTGTTACTTTTAAGCCCTGGTACAAAACGTGGTCTCTGTAGCAGTTAGCAGTTAGCAGTATACAATTCCTATGTGTTATATAAAGAATCTGAAAATCAAAGGAAACTATAGCATCACTGCTGAACCCAACAGATGATATCCCTGTCAGGTCTGAGTCTGTCAGTAGACTGAGCGAACGCCATTTCTCTGACACCATTTCTCATACCAGAAGCAACAATACATCACAGAAGAGGTGCAAGGTTTAGACACCGGATATTATTGTCCCCTGTGTCCATTAAATCCTGGCCTCTGTATAAAAAATGCTTCAAGATTATCATACATGATTACATTATCATCCTAAATGTTCTCAAAATGTTTATCCATTGCCATAAAACACAAAATAGTTTTCCAGTATTGCATTTCTAAATATTTATCTCTTCCACAAAGAAGAGTGAGTGAGGAGGGGTCTACTTTCACCTCATTTTGAGGTGCTATTTCAGCAGTTTACAGCATCTGTTCTGTATGGTGCCATTGAACCAGCAACAGAAAAACAGGCCTACAAAATACCCTCCGGTCCTTTGAAGTCTTGTAGTGAGACCAAAATATACCTAAAACGCACACATATAGGGTATCATGCAGACAATTCCTCACAGCCAGTATAAGAGGAGAGAACTCCTCCAGTGTTTGCGGGGTGAGGAGGAAAGATCCTTTGCACAGCATTAATCTCTTCAGTGCCTGGAGAAGAGGAAACCCTGCAACTGCTCAGTACCTGAGGCAGAGCCTTCAACCCCGAGTCGGAGGAGACACAGGGCAAAATGCAGATCGGCAGTGCAAAGGATGTGGCTTATCACTCCAGCCAGCACAGTCTTAACAGTGACCTTCCATGCACAGAGGCAGATCTACTTCTCCTGCTCTCTCTTGTGCATGGAACGTCATCAGAGCAGGGAGAGAAGCTGACATCACAGGTCGTGTGATCCTCAACTAACTAGGAGAACAGGGCCATTATAGATGAAGTAAGTGAATTAAAAACCCCTTACATCTGCTTAGTTAGAAACATACAAAGAACAAAAAAATAACTTTAACAGACATAAATAAGTTGAATCCTAATAGCATTTGGAGGGAATCTGTTGTTCGCAATAGAGAATAAATTTCCAAGTATCTGAGTTCCCAGGTTGTTGACTGCTTGGTGTAAAGTCAAGCCTTTTCAAGCAATGACAAATACAGCACTCCTGCACAGTTCACAACTTGTACCATTTCTTCAGCAGACCGAACAAATCAGAGTTTCTGATGAATGTCGTCATTAGATTCTGAAGGGATACATTAATGGAGTGTTGAATGATTGTAACACCAAAATTATTGTTCCAAAATTGTTGTATGACTCTTTGGCTGTAAACTACAACTCCCATCATGCTCAAACAGCCAACGGCTATCAGGGCATGATTGTGGTTAATTTTTGCAACAGCTGGAGAGCCACAGGTTAGAGATCACTGTTCTACAGTGTGACATAATTGGCATTCATAGTGAAACTACAGGTCACACAAGGGTATGCTGTGTTGCGTGCATGCAGGTTAACAGCATCAAGAAGGACATATTTCAAATAACTGACTATAAATTTATGCTGGAATTCACACTAATTCACATATACATTTACAAACCGACACAAGAAACATACACAATATGCACGAACTGCTTCACTGAACTTTCTATAGTGGAATAAACAATTACTTCTTCAATCAATCTCTATGAGCCATTGTCCACTGAGAAACTTGTTCTGTTTGTCTATAGATTTTCTGGATCAAAAATTAACTTTAATGAGATGTAAACATTTAATTGGCAAATTTCCAGGGCTCCTGAAAAACAGGCTAATTGGGTCATAAAATGCACCCCTCTTTAAAACATATAAATACAGCACAGTCTCTGTTTTTCTGTTACTAGGTTCTGAATACCAGTAGCAATACACAGATTACATTGCAAATTATAATGTTAAAGCACACTTATCATTTCAGGTGACTTTTCAGAATAACCAGTCATGTATGTGTGCATGGGGAATAACACTATTACATGACTTGTATGCTGCATTTTCAGCATTTGTTTCCTCTGTAGACTGTATCTCTGATTACCAGCTCTCCCCAAGCGGTGGAGAGAAACTGCTATAATGTCTCCCATACACAGCACACCCAGAGAAGAGATTAAGTTCCCCTATCTTTATTTCAAATACTCTGAGAAGTTGCAGCAGCATGGAGGGCATTATATAGCAGTACTGAGCAGTGTTGCTTTGAATTCAGCACTTGGATGACATCATCATGTGTGTGTCTATCTCTCTCTGAAGCAGTTCCACCTTTTTCCCATCTCCTCTGCGTAGACTTTGATGGGCAGGAAATGTACCCTGATCTCTCCGTTTACAGACTTCTTAGTATGGATTTTATCAGTGAATTGAAGGTAAAGTATCAACACAGGACGTAAGAACAGTTACCAACCTGGTTTTTTCTTTTTTTTCTGAACAACTTATCAAAAAATCATGGAAAGCCATCAATTGTTATTGGTAAACTATAATAAATCATAAAGTTGTAACACTTTTGTATAACTCCGAATACTTATACGAACACCTGTGCAAATCAGTCATAATAATGTGCACATGCTCCTACTGTTAATAAGAAATCTGGAATTTGTTAACAGTACACAAACCTGGCAGAAGGAGATAGAGAGATAGATAGATAGATAGATAGATAGATAGATAGATAGATAGATAGATAGATAGACTGATCAGCCATAACAATAAACCACTGACAGGTAAAGAGAAAACTATTGATTATTTTGTTATAAGGGCATTTTCAAAATGGCATGTTTTGTGGCAGTTTTGTGGTATGCAGTGATTAGTAGTACCTACCAAAAGTGGTCAAAGGAAGGGCAACCAGTGAATTGGTTAGGGTTTGCCCACCTGGTTAGATCTTACAGAAGAACTATTGTAGCACAAACGGCTACAAAGGTGCATTCTACCTATGAAAAAAAAAGTACACACAGACACAAATCAGAACACACAATGTATCACAGTTTGCTGTGAATGGAGCTTTATAGTTGCAGACTGGTCAGAGAGTCCATGGTGACTACTGTCTACCGTCTAAGGTGCCAGCAATCATCATGCGATCCTCAGAAGTAGTTCACTCATCAATGGAAAAACGTGACCTGGTGTGATGAACCATGATTTCTTTTACATCATGGGGACAGCCAAGTGCATGTGTGTTGCATACCTGTGGAAAAGATGGCACCAAGATACACTATAGGAAAAAGGTAAGCTGGTAGAGGTAGTGTGATGCTCTGCTTGGAAACCATGGTTGCTGGTATTCATGTGTGTGGATGTTACTTTGACACATACCACTTAGCTAAGCATTGTTGCAGACCGAGTGGACCCCTTCATCGCAACGGCATTTCCTAATGGCAGGAATATACATCTTATTACACTGAAAAACTGTTTAGGAATAGTTTGAGCAACATGACCAAGAGTGCAAGGCGTTGACTTGACTAGTGCTGTAAAAAGTCAGATCCATGGAGTCTACAAATCAGAATTTACAGAATTTAAAATATCTGCTACTAACATCTTTGGTGTAAAATATCACATGGCATTTTCAAAGGTTTTGTCGGCATGAAGGAAACCTATACAATATTATATTTAAACTCATGTCTGATTGGTGTGTATATTAACAGATTTAAGTGCTTTCAAACCAAATACCAGCTATTTATTTAATTTTTGTTGGTGGCGTCCAGGGAGCACAAAGCTCCCTACAGTGGCAATATTTACATAAATAATAAATGACTTGCCAGTCAAACTATGATCAGGGATTGAGTCTCTCTTTAAAATTTTCTCTACCTGGTACTGAGACTAGGACTGAGTAAAATATCTGGATCTGCACAAGTGTGTGGAGATCTGACATTGTCACCTATAAACCAAAACTGCTATTACAGGAGTTGCAACTCACACACATTCAAGCTCTAACTTAGTCAAAATTAGTGATTAAAAATATTAATTATGTATTCTAAAAGAATAAATAATAGTACCGGAACAGCTAAAATCTCTTAAAATCTGAAAATCCACTCTGCAGTCAAACACAATGAAAAAAGTTCAGCCACTAATGCAACGTCATTAGTGGCCATTTAATAATTGTCCTTACACCTGATTTTGGTGTAAAAAAGTCACAAAACCCCGTTTCGTGATTTCTTAAGCAAAAATTTGTCACACGTGGTATTTGTACGATGTTCTCGCCACTGGGGAGTGGTGGGGGCGTGGCGGGGGCATGGCGGGGACGGGGCCATTGGCCTCGACAAATGTACTAACATTTGTACATGGAAACAGACATGAATGATGACTGAAAACTATCTCCGTCAGTGACTGGAGTAGTTTTCAATCTAGGTGCACGGACTGCCGGAGGATGCACCTAATTTATCATAAAGCATAAAACTTCGGTCTTTGAAAATGCCCCTTATGGACTTTCTTCTCTTGCATTCTACACTTGGCGAAATGAGGGCTACAAGATCAATGACATATTCCAAGTTGCCTACAAGTGGTTCCAGCCTCCACTAGTTCCATCTTGGCCAACAAGCAAATGCAAAAAAAAAACATACCCTTAGGCTACATTCACATAAAAAAACATCACTTAAAACAGAAAAACTGTCAGTTTTTAACTGACTATTTTGCGGATCCATGGTATTCAGATGGCAAAACACATTGCCCAAAAAAAGACTAGTTGCACCACTGATTTCAGAAGTAATATATGGAAAATAAACTAGGATCACATATGTAGAATTAAAAGTTGTAATTATCATTTGATAGATGCTTACTGAAGCCATTATATTAAGTGAATAACGTGTTTCATTTTATATTTGAACAAGCTAAAGAATTGTAGAAGGAGGGATGTGCCAAAGCATACATCAGGAAATACAGTGGTTTTGCTGTTTTGTCAACAGGTGAAGACAGGCTGGATATGCTTATGGGGGATATAGTCACATAATAGTCAACAACTTCACAGCTATTTAGCACTAGCACCCAAATAAATGGCATATTCATTAAGGATGATGTCATATGTGCTACAGTAACACCAGTGTTTTGTAGCTCAGGTTTATGAGGTCTTGATTAACGCATTTCTCTCTCATTAGAACTTATGTGAATTCTGGCATTTTTCAAAAATTAGAAGATGCAATGAACCCTGGAGACTTGAAACAACATTCAGGAGAAATATATGAAAAGGAAAGAAGACACACAACACTTTTTGAGTTTCATACATTTGTGACTACCCTGGCTGAAATTCTTGTACAATATATATTCGAGCAAGACAGTACAAAAGAAATTTCAGAAGCAGAGTCTATAAATCCTCTTTTGCCCTGGGCGTCTCCTTCTCCCAGGCTGGAGCACTGGCCAATCGCAACGCTCAGCTCATATCCTGGGAGGTTGCAGGATATGAGCTGAGCGCTGCGATTGGCCAGCGCTCCAGCCTGGGAGACGGAGACGCCCAGGGCAAAAGAGGATGTCTCCGCTCAAGGCAAAATTAGCCTCAGCACGTGCGCCGCTACCGGGGGCTACAGCAGGTGAACGGAGCGGCACCCAGTGATAATAGCAAGTGCAGGGACATCCCTGGGTGCCGCTCTGCATGTACATACCTTTCACTAACAAACTTTGGACCGGTGAAAGGTCCTCTTTGAAATACAAACACTGCTTGAAGAGGATTACTGTACCTTGACTTTACTTTTGAAAACTGCTGTGTGTGGGGCCCAATGTATTACAGTACAATGACTGCATCGGGCCCCGCCCCAAGTGTTGCCAGCCTCCATCCCCTCCTCCCGTGAAAACTGCTCCATTACACAGAAAGCAGAGTGTAATGGAGCATTACATTAAAATATTTTACATACAGCATAAAGACTGCTGTAAGTGGGTGGCCAATGGTGTAATGGGGGTCACTATTCGCACAGGACAATATACTGTGACACATATGATACTGTGACCAGCATAAGATCATCTTATGCTGTTCACAGTATCATATGTGTCACAGTATATTGTCCTGTGTGAATAGTGACCCCCATTACATAAGATGCTATATGTGTGTCATCCACACATCCCCCACACTAGTGTATGATCCACAGATCCCCCCATAAGAGTGTTCACCACAATTCCCCCCCTATAACAGTGTGTCCACCACAGATCCCCTCTATAACAGTGCCATCCACAGATCCCCCCTATAACAGTGCCATCCACAGATCACCCATAACAGTGCCATCCACAGATCCCCCATAACAGTGCCATCCACAGATCCCCCATAACAGTGCCATCCACAGATCCCCCATAACAGTGCCATCCACAGATCCCCCATAACAGTGCCATCCACAGATCCCCCATAACAGTGCCATCCACAGATCCCCCATAACAGTGCCATCCACAGATCCCCCATAACAGTGCCATCCACAGATCCCCCATAACAGTGCCATCCACAGATCCCCCATAACACTGCCATCCACAGATCCCCTATAACAGTGCCATCCACAGATCCCCCATAACAGTGCCATCCACAGATCCCCCATAACAGTGCCATCCACAGATCCCCCATAACAGTGCCATCCACAGATCCCCCATAACAGTGTCATCCACAGATCCCCCATAACAGTGCCATCCACACACCATTAGTTCAAAACCCACCAAAAGCACACCTTTTGGTTAAAAATATTTTTTTCTTATTTTCCTCCTCAAAAATCTAGGTGCGTCTTATCATCAGGTGCGTCTTATAAAGGGAAAAATACGGTATATAGCAAAAAAGATATACATATATTTTCTTTTTATGGTTCTATTTAAATTTACTACCAAACGTGTGTTTTTAGATATAAATTCGCTTTGTACAGTTCTTTATCTTTGCACACCCGATATGAAATTAATTTTTGGCTATATATATTTTTGCTTTTTATAGTTTTATGTTTTAGTACGCCTGACGTGAAATTAATATTTATTTATTTACCTTGACTACAGTTTCTAATGAGGTTTTAATGAATTATATATATACGTATATCTTTTTAGACTTGATAAAGGGGTCATTCCTTTACCCCGAAATGCGTTGTCTACCTAAATAAAGTTAACCAACAATTAATTTACTGAGTGTCTGAGTGCGCCCCTGGCTGTCCTGCGTACGATTGGATATATCGAATGTCCTCTTCTCTGTTGACCCGACCAGCGGATTGGCTACCACCAACGGCTATTGGACAAGCTCCGGCTGCACCGACCATCCTCCTTTTTCTCTCTACGCCTTCATTGTGGTTGTGCCCAATATTTGGTACAACCAAAATAGGTGAGCAAGTTTTTGACTATTATTTTGACCCATCTACTGCCTGTGACGTTATTACCCGATGAGCGCCTTTTTCTCTCTCTGATCGCCACATCGTGCCATTTACTTCAATGGGAAGGAGCAGTTAAAAACTGAAGTGAATGGGGAATGAGGAGCTGTAATTACAGCTGCTTGCAGCTATACTCATGTAAGCGCTGCATTCTCTTCAAACAGCTGATTGGCGGGGGTGCTGGAATTAAGACCTCCACTGATCTAATATTGATGACTTATCCTGAGAATGTCATCAATATAGGAAACTGGTCAACCTCTGTAACTAAACTGATTTTACATTTGTTAAATTTTAAAGTTATAAATAATTATCTTCATACATAACTAAGTAAAAAACTATGGCACAAAAATCAGTCATTGGTAAATGCAGCTATTAAATATATAACCCCTGAGGTTGGTTCAGCATTGGTCTTTAGACTTTAAATACATTGTTTTAGTTTCACGTTTATCCCGTTGTCTTCCTATAATATATTAATGTGATAACGTTAAGTATGTATGGCCGCTGTCTACATACAATACTTTGCAAAAATATCTAGTTGTAAGTTCAAATGTATATTGTAGAAGTTCAGTCGAATTACACCACTGTGCCTTGTTTATGATAAATGCATATCCTTAAGCAGGAAACAGTTTAACGTGCATTATGTGCCTGGTTTAACTGATTTCATTTAAGTATGGATTTTCTGAATCCTGGTTAAACTCATAGAACTGGAGATTATAATTAATGGAGCATGTTCTGCTGCAGAAAGACATAAATGCTGCAGAAGAAAATGTTTCTCTCTGATCATATGGTCATTAAAAATGTGGAATTTGAAGTAAAGAAATGATGAGCGGAAGTAATAAAAATCTAGGCAGTTAGAGATGAGCGAATTGATTTTTACAAATCAATTTGTTCATCAAACAGGAGTCTTGAGCAGAGAGGGGCAGCTCCCATTGCTCAAGAGGTTTCCCCCTCCCGCTTGATTGACCGAGCATCAACTGTGCATGCCCAGAGGTTTAGAGGCGCATGCACAGTCGCTACTCCAGTAGCAGCAGCAGAGACTCTTTGCTTACACCATTACTCAGAGCAGAAGCACAGATGCAAGAATCACAGGCCCATGGTGAGATATTGGCCCTGTCAATCAAATAGGAAGAGGGAACCTCCTAATCAATAGGGACTGCCCCTCATTGCTCAATAACTCTGATCAACGGATTGATTCGCTCATCATGGACAAAATTGTTGGTACCCTTCCTTTAAAGAAAGAAAAACCCCAAATGATCACTGAAAAAACTTGAAACTGACAAAAGTAACAATTAATAAAAATGTACTGAAATTAAGCTACTAAAAAACAGACATTGCTTTTGAATTGTGGTTCAACAAAATAATAATAAAAAAATAAACTAATGAAACTGGGCTGTAAAAAATGATGGTACCCCTAGAAAAGATTGAAAAAAATTTGACCATAAGGACCTGTTAAACTAAGGTGTGTCCTGTAATTAGCATCATAAGTGTCTTCAAACTGCCTATTTAAAGGGTAAAAAGTAGTCACTATGCTGTTTGGTATCAAACCACACTGAAGATGGACCAAAGAAAGCTAAGAAGAGAGTTGTCTCAGGAGATTACAAAGAATATTATAGACAAACATGTTACAGGTAAAGGATATAAGACCATCTCCAAACAGCTTGATGTTCCTGTTACTACAGTTGCACATATTATTACAAACTTTAATGTCTACAGGACTTTATCCAACCTCCCTGGACATGGTTACAAGAGAAAAATTGATGATAAAATGAAGAGATGGATAATACGAATGGTAATAAAAGAGCCCAGAACAACTTCCAATGAGATTAGAGGTGAACTCCAGTGTAAAATCACACCATCTGTCACTGTCTTAGCCAAAGTGAATTTAGACCATTTTCTACACCTAACACAAGCATAGAAAATGGTTAATGAGACGGGCCTGCCCACCTACGCCACGCTCACAATTTGAGACCTGGTGTGGGTAGGGGGAAGTCGCAGATAGCGCCTGAAATACATCTAATTTAGGCATATTTCAGCTTAGTAAATGACCCCCATTGTACATACTGTGAAACACGGAGGAGGCTCGGTTACGTTTCTGGCACAGGGTGTCTTGAATCTGTGCAGGATACAATGAAATCTCAAGGCATTCTGGAGCAAAATGTGCTATCCAGTGTCAGAAAGCTTGGTTTCAGTCACAGGTCATGGGTCCTCCAACAGGATAATGATCTGACATATATATGAAATATACATCATATGTATATCGGATGAAAATGTTAAATGCAGTCAACTTTAATTCTAATGATAAAGGTCTGTGATCAGTCAGCTACAACGATCATTCATAGTTACATTTCCCCCAATGAATGATAATTCTGGTTGAAATTGTCCATTTTGATCAAGTTTAGACTAATGTGTATGGCCACTTTTAGGCCCCTTTCACACGGGCGAGTTTTCCGCGCGGGTGCAATGCGTGAGGAGGACGCATTGCACCCGCACTGAATTCGGACCCATTAATTTCTATGGGGCTGTGCACATGAGCGGTGATTTTCACGCATCACTTGTGCGTTGCGTGAAAATCGCAGCATGCTCTATATTGTGCGTTTTTCATGCAACGCAGGCCCCATAGAAGTGAATGGGGCTGCGGGAAAATCGCAAGCATCCGCAAGCAAGTGCGGATGCAGTGCGATTTTCCCGCATGGTTGCTTAGCAACGGGACCCGATCTCAATTATTTTCCCTTATAACATGGTTATAAGGGGAAATAATAGCATTCTTAATAAAGAATGCATAGTAAAATGAAGTGGAAGGGGTTAAAAATAATAAAAGTTAACTTACCTTAGCCACTTGATCACATAGTTGCGATCTGTCCTCTCTTTCCCAGCATCAGCTAAGAACTAAAGGACCTGTGATGACGTCACATCATATGGTCCAATCACATAGTCCATCTTACCATGGTGATGGACCATGTGATTGGACCATGTGATGTGACATCATCACAGGTCCTTTAGTTCTTAGCTGATGCAGGGAAAGAGAGGACAGATCGCAACTACGCGATCAAGTGGCTAAGAAAAGTTAACTTTTATTATTTTTAACCCCTTCCACTTCATTTTGCAATGCATTCTTTATTAAGAATGCTATTATTTCCCCTTATAACCATGTTATAAGGGAAAATAATAAATTCTCCAGAAGACCCGAAACCGGACTTCAGTGATGAAGTCCGGCTTCGGGTTGGCGATTTTTCTAACGCGCGTGCAAAACGCATTAGAAACGTTTGCACCCGCGCGGGAAAAACACGCATATTCCCGCAACGCACCCGCCTCATGACGCCAGTGTGAAAGAGGCCTTAGTGTAGCGTGAGCAATCAGTGCTAGAAAACTGCTGCCATGGCAAATAAAAACATGCCATACATAAAATAAGGTATATATGCTCATGACTCTTTTTTATTTAACTAGGTCTGTATGCCCTTGTTTTGGTAACTTCATCAAAATTGCCGTTTATGAGAAAAATCTTATTATGAATTGCACAATGTATGATAATAGTCAGAAATCTTAATTATTTTTATGAACCACAACTTCAAAGAAAGCCATAAGCTATAGTCTATGATTTAGCTTTTAGATTAGATGCTATCTTGATCATCTGTTATGGAAAATCACAGTATCAGAATGACAGAAATATGACTTTCATGTCTGACCTTTCTTATGAATACATGACTGTGAACAAATGTAATCAGTGAGTAGTCTGAAAGGTACAATTATAAAGAGGAAAGTCTATACTGTGAGATGGTTCTCCTAAGAAGCAGTATGACTGGAACAGATTTAGTGAATGGCTTGGCTGTTTAACTGATTAACGCATTTTTACCAGCTCTTAACTTCAACCGGGGTGCTTCTAAACCAAGCTTTGGCTGACAGAAGACACTTAAAGGAGTTGTCTCATCATAGACAATGGTGGCATATCGCTAGGATATGCCCGCATTGTCTTATAGGTGCGGGTCCCACCGCTTGGACCCACACCTATATCGAGAACGGAGCCCCGCAAGTGAAGGAGAGTGCACTGCGCATGCGCAGCCTCCCTCCATTTATTTTCTATGGGGCCGGCTAAAATAGCTGAGAGCCGGCTTGGTGGTGGCCGGACCGGTGTCCTCCAGCCACCACCTTGTGGGGCTCCATTCTCCACTGGGACCCGCACCTATAAGACAATTGGGGCATATCCTGGCGATATGCCCCCATTGTCTATGATGAGACAACAACACCTTTAAGTATGATGGTCTATGTTCACATTTCTCACACAGCTTAATGTCTGTAACTACTAGATTATTAATACATATATGCAAATTGCAGAAGGTTTTCGTGAAACTAACTGACATCCAAACTCTACATGAGGTGGTGCAAGCACTAGGAGCCAAGTCCACAAGCAGATCCTTTAAAGTATTTTTAAACTATTATATATTTCCAAAGCATGGACTTAAAAACACAGATTTGTATACATAACCAATAATATACATGTATTCACTATTGGATTAAATATTAAAGGGAATCTGTCACCAGGAACCTTCCTATCCAACTGTTTGCATAAACTATGGTTCACCTGATGAAAACACTGTTTTTCTTTTGTTGATCCTAGGCTCTGTTTCTAAATGATGGCCCTTTTTCTTAATTGCTCTTGTTGCACCCATGCTCCACTCCTTTCTGGGGCCAGCACCTCCCTCTCTACTGTTATTGACAGGGCCAGGCAGTGACAAAGCAGTGAGGGAGGGGCTGGCCACAGAAAGGAGTGGAGCTTGTGTTTGCAACAAGAGCAATAGTCACTGCAGCAAAGGTCTAATCTGCATATTAAAAAAAAACATATCATAACTTGGGAACAGAGCCTCTGATCAACATAATAAAACAAAAGGAAACATTGCTATATGTCTATGCAAATTGTTTTGTAGGGAGGTCACTGCAAGCATAGACACAATTCTGAGGAATCCTAACATTTTTAAGCAATCCATATGAAGTAGTTAAAGCAAAAAAAAATAATTGTAATTACTGGGGTCACACACACTTACATCATTTTAACATTTTACTTGCACTTTTGTTTATTCCTTTTTTTTTTTTAAGTTATATTTGGTGGTCCCATATTTGCTCTTAGTCAAACTTCCACTTTTGGTAGAAGTACCACTGTGGCGAGAACAGAAAGTCCAAACTGTTCCAAGCACATCTTTGGCTTAGAGTTGCCAGTTACAAAGCAACAAACCCCTCCCTGTTTCCCTCAATGCTCTAAGGGCTAAAGTATATACTTAAAGAGCATCATTCAGCAGAATTAACCCTATTAAACCAGGCAATATACCTGGTAGGATTGATCCTGCTGAATAAAATGATACCTCATTTATGTTTCTCTGTTATTGCCTTTGCTGAAAAAATAACTATAAATTTGTATAAATAAGTAAATTAGGTCTTTGGTAAATGGAGGGGTGGGCCCAAGCCCCAAAGTTCCTTACTATGTACTTCCATCCCCTTGATTTATAGGGTCAGTAATCTTACCTGGTCCTGTAATCTCGTTCATGTAATGCGCCGAAACAACGTTTAGCTTAGTTCCGGATCCGGATTAATGCACTTCAATGGTCATTAATCCCGGATCTGGCGTTACGGCATGTCTTCTGGATTTTTGGACGGAGACAAATCCGCAGCATGCTGCGGTTTTGTCATCATCCAAAAAACGTTCACATACTAAACTGAAGACATCCTGATGCATCCTGAACGGATTTCTCTCCATTCAGAATGCATTGGGATAATCCTGATCAGTATCTTTCCGTCCTAGAGCCCCGAGGTCGGAACTCTAGGACGGAAAGCAAAAATGCATATGTGAAAGGGACCTAACTTAAATGGTGCAACATCTTATTTTACAATGCCAGCAGGCGCTATTTTAGCCCTTCTGCAATTTATGATAGTTCAAAGGAAATAATGAGCTGCTCGTTTAGCTATTGCTTCTGACTAGCCTGTGAACTAGCCTGTATAGCCAAACTTACTTGTTTGTTTCAGTAGGAAAAGAGGAATGGGCCCCTGTCAGAAGCCTTTGTGCCTTATATCCTGCAGGAACACGTTATCAATCTTATTGAGCTCTAAATTGCCTTATACCAGTAGACTATTCTCTCATGTGCATGGCCAGCATTAGTTTTGTGCTTGCAGTGAGGTGTACAGTTGGTGCATCCATTTCAACCACTTAAATGATAATAGTAGTGTTGAGCAAAGCATTCAAAGTGGAATTCGGTCTTAAGTTTAGAAAAACTTCGATTTGCAACAAATCCACATTTCCTCATACTTCATGGTAACAGATCAATTTTTCCTAAAATGGCGGCTGCACATGTTACAAAGTTAAAGAAAGAAGCCCGGGAACGCGAGATCACCCATAATGCCATGCAGCCAACAATCCACAGATAGCCATCCCCTGTGATGTCACAGCCCTATAAAACCCTCATCCCACGCCGTCTCCATCATTGTCCTGTGAGATGAGAATAGAAAGAGACGTGGCAAGTGCTCATGCACTGAAAATGATTAATAGAAGGCTATTGGAGTAGGGGAGAGCATGAAAAGTGCAGGGAGACTTATGCTGTTTTATTGATTTATCTATTTCTATATTTACTTATTCTTACATCAGTCGTAAATGTAATTCAATACCAATAAGATGGAAGCCTTTATTATTCTACTGCCAGCGTGCCAACCAATACCATCCAGTCTGCTTCCCTTAGGGGGGCCAGGTCTTAATGCTGACTATCTTTATTGTTTGCTGGCCTTACTTCTTACAAATCATCCTTCAAAGTCTCCATGTCCTAGAAAAGTCAGCAAGATGCAGAGAGAGGAATAGCTGGATGTTCCTGATGACATATTCTCATCAATACTAAATGATATGGAAAAGGTGGAAAAGCACATGGCAGAGGAAGGGCTCCCACCTGTAGGGCAGGAGAGCACTGGGGTTGGAGAAGTGGGTATGAAGATTGTAGACAGGACCAGCAATAATATGCATATTGTGCCCCCACCTAGCCAGCCAACCCCATACCAGTAACAGCCACTGTTTAAAGGTACCGCGGGGCCATGAACAATGAAGGACTATACAGTGCGGTCTTCATTATTAAGTAAAAGGCAGCTGTGGGCAAATTGGCCCCGTGTTTCTTCACTGCAGCATGGCCGCAACCCACCCACAGTACGGCCACTTCGTGTGGCCGTGCTCTAAGACAGAGTGGACCTGGGTATAGGGATTCATTATAAATTAATTAGAAACAAATCAAGTTTCTTGGTTAACTTCAGCGAAGATGCCGAATAAAATTTTTCAAAACTTCGCTCATCTCTAGCTAAGAGGAAAAAATGACATCTTTGTGGCACCATGTTCTGCACCACCTACTTAAAAATATTATTTGTTCCATTTTTCCCATTACCCAGCCAACTGCGCTTGATCTTCTGCACAGAAAGAGTTAAATGATAAAATCACCCTTGACAAACATTCACAGTTTATTTTCCTTGGAACAAACCTTGGCGTTCTGTATTTACCAATGCTGGTAAAAGTACAATGCATTAATCTACAGTGCTGCTAATTAATGTTCCTAATGTACACGGTATACAGCCAAGACCTGAAACTAAAGTAAACATCGTTTCCCACCTTTTTGGCTGCTGTGAATAAAAACTGCTGCTGCATGAGCTGAAGTCCTGCCAAGAGTGTTTAACAAATTCATTTTTTTCTGTGCCACGACTTGACGTGTAATATTAATCCCTTCAGGGAGAGGACAATGGATGAGAGACAGCTGAACAGTTGACTTTTCTATTTTTCTAAGAAACAGATATGTAGACACACAGTAATGTCTTGAATGATGTTTTATATTTTAAATCTGGCTCCTTTCATTACTCATTCCTTCAGATAACATTATCTAGAGTTTTTCATTTTTCAAGTATTTCTACATTTTCTAGACAGCATATTTTAGTTTGCATAAGTACCTCAGCTAACGTTCGTGTCCATACTGGATTTTGAGGGTATATTTTAGTGATAATGCTGGAGTTTGATTGATAACTACTAGACACATTGGACATCTTGGTTCACACGCTGGTGTTAGTAAAACCCCGCTGGCGGAAGATGTGGCAAATTTATTAAGAAAGTAATACATTAGTAGCATCTTTTGCCGTCCATGCGCCAGATCAGAGCACCAGCCACGAGCTGCAGTAGATTTCTGATGTAAAGTACCCCCGATGTCTGGCGGACATGTTAATAAATTAGTTGGGCCGCAGGGCTTACATCTGCTCACTTTTTGCAGTGTAAAAACAGTAATTGCACCTAAATATAGCAGCAGTGGTGTTTAAAAAGTTGTAAACCCATTGTGTGCAACTTTTACTCCAGAAAACTGGCATAGGGGCATAGAAATTGACCCCGATTTATTCACTTCTAAACTTCCGGAAAAGACAGGGTCACACCCAACGCTGCAGCCAATGACTGTCCGTAATGGTGAAGTGTCCCCAAGCAGCACGTGACCAAGCAATAATGTGCCACAAAGGGACTTGTCACTGCTGCGGCCAGTCATTGGATACAGCGGCATATGTGACCTCATCCATGCCGAAAGTTTACATGTGGAGACCGAAGTGTAGTGAAGACTGCAGTGGACTCGTGGAACCAAGCAGGTAAGTATGTTTCATTCGATGGCTTCTGCTGGGTGACAGGTATTTAAATAACTATATGACATGGATATGGACAACCTCGTTAAGCCTATAGTTAATTTAACCTCTTCCTGACATTATTAGTACATGTACGGTGAATATCAGGTCTTTAAAAAGGAGCCCGTTCTCGGTGCCAGCTGTTCCATTCAGCAGGCACCCTCAGCTAATGTCTGTGATTTACGGTAATGCCAGCCACAGACATTTAACCCCTCAAATGCCATGTTCGAATGTGACCACAGTGTCTGAGAAGGCTAAAATCAGGTTAGCTTTCCCCGGCAGAGACTGAGGAAAGTGCCCTCTTCTAATAATGAGCTGGAGCCTGTACTAAGCTTCCACGCTTATAATTAGTATATCCGAGTTCAGGGAAGCAGGTGCCAGCTCTAAACTGGATATAGTGATTTCTGTACATAGTAATGGAGCAAATTACATTAGTCTCTACAAGTTGTAATCTGATGATCGGAAACTGTGGACCACTTGGGGACCTAACAAAAAGTTGTTGTTTTTAAAAAAAAAGTTTAAAAAGTTTCGAAAAATTAAAAATAAAATAAAATAAACAAAATGTAAAAATTAAAATCACCGGGGGGGTGATTTTAATTTTTACATTTTGTTTATTTTATTTTATTTTTAATTTTTCGAAACTTTTTAAACTTTTTTTTTTAAAAACAACAACTTTTTGTTCCCCAAAATAAAAATAAATTATTTAAAAAAATAACATCATGGGTATTGACGCGAAAATAGACGTTTTTTCATCTCCAAAGAAAATTGAATAAAAAGTGATCCAAAAGTCAAACACACCCCAAAATTGTATTATCAAAAACTACAAAAAATGAGCCCCCACACATCTCCGTAGACATAACTATAAAAAAAAGTTATGGGGGTCAGAATATGGTGATGAAAAGTAAATTTTTTGCATATGTGGTATCGCTGGATTTGAACCGACAAAGAGAATGAAGAGCACTAGTCAGTTTTTCCGCATAGTGAACGTATTTTTAAAAAAACGTAAAACTGGCAAAATTGATTGGAATTTTTTTCCCCACTACACCTTATGAAATATTAAATGGTGGCATTAGTAAGTACAACTTGTCCTGCAAAAAACAAGCCTCATATGGCTATGTAAATGGAAAAATAAAAAAGTACTGGCTCTGGGAAGGCAGGGAGTGAAAAAAAGAAAACGCACAAAATGGAAAATCGCCACGTCAGGAAAAGATTAATGTAACCTTAAAACAAAATGTGCATTGCACTAAGCTGACCAATAGAAACACAATATATAACTGCCAATAGTAGAAACAAAACAAATGTTTTCTATATGCAATACATATAATAACTAAAGAAAAGCGTTAAAAAGATTGCAGCACAAATAACCTTTGCGCTACAATCTGCAACAGATATACGCCAAAAAGTGGCGTATATCCATTAGTAAATGACCCCCATAGTGTTTTATTCATAGGCATGTATGTATCATACCTCCAGGGTGCACAGGACAACACACTTATCATGGTTTTTGGCCCCCAGTGCATTTATTTGGGCACAGTAGTTATTTTTAAATGTTTGTCATGTGTCCTTATGTGAAAACGGTATTACTTTATTCATTATTTGGTATAGTAATTGCATTAATAAAGGCTACATATCATGCACCATCTGTCTCCCTTATTCCATTAATTCTCTAATGCCTCATGCAAATAGAAAGCTCCAGGGTACTGTTTGTTGGAGTGTTATTCATCTTGAGGAAAATGCTTCCAAAAAAACAACATGCATCTGTATTGAATCCAACAGAAAAAACTCCATATAACTTTATGAAATCAGAGGCATATAGAGGTACAATAGAGGCACCATGCAATTACTACAGGTCTGTGGTAGTTTGGCAGTATTAAAGGGGTTGTCTAGCCAACAACCCCTGGGGTCTTAACCTGTGTGACATAAGATAAAAAAACACCACTTTGCTACCGGTCCTTTCAGGACCAGGAAGTGGCTTCTTCCCATGACCACCAGGGCCAACAGCTGAGAAGTATCGTTAAAGCCAATGTTACTGTTAAGGCCACTGTCAGACTGTGCAAGGACACATCCATTTTACAAGAGTAAATAAGGTAAGGGTAAAAAACATTTGGTAATTTATTCATACATTTCCAGGATAAATAACAAAGGAACAGTACAATGCAAATTTCTAGGAATTTCCATGAGGAATACAAGCATTTAAAGAAACAGAGACATGGGGAAAGCTGGCAGGTTCCCTTTAACAGATGCCATGATGAATCTAGCAATTAATATATAATTGATCGAGGAATTGTCTCTTTTTTCAAAATAGTGCGACAGACTTATTCTGCCATGGAGGAAATGGAACCTGATGGGCTGAAGCCATGGCTTGAGAATGATCACCAACGATACAGCATTGGACAAAGCTGACAAAAGTGAAGTAATTACTGAGAAAATGTTGGCATATCACCAGAAAAGTGTAAGAGCACTATAAAAACCTGCAACACACCAAGTACCTTTATATACAATTATTATTCACTGCCGACAAGAAACTAGAAGATATCTTCTCTTCTTTAGTCTCAGGCAATCTGTTAGTGTCTTTAATGTCTTCTCTGTTACTTCTAGTTCTCAATCTGTTTGCAATTTACAAACAGATTATGGACCACTGGTCTAGATAACTTTCACACTATTGGTCTAGAGTAAGTAAGTAATCTCAGCAGAATCTTTAGATTCTGACAAAAGTTCAAATAATTAAAATATATGCTCTTTGATGTTCTTCAACATCAAAGTTGAGCTAAGTGGGGTTACATACTATGATTACAGCTTTAACACAGATCAAGGATCAGCAAATCCCATTTATAACATTGAAAGGATTATGTTTTATGTAAATCATAAAAGGGTAAAGCTGGATGGATTGAACAACAAATTTAAGAAACTGACATGAGACAAAGATGAGAGGAATTACTTAGTGCAGTGCTATGACAAGTTACTTTTTTCAGAAAACCTCTGGTAAAACCTCTTACCCCAAGTGTGTTAGCTTCTTGTGATGCGAATCATTATACACAATATATAGTAGTATGAATTAAAAAAAAACATTCCATACAAAACCCAGGGGACCTTGGCCCTAGTCTACCATGTCATATTCTATGCACATTTTACAAAATATATGTTTACTTGCTTCTTGCCAAGCTAATAGTATAGCGTCTAGCCCTTAGTCTCAAGCAGAGGTCTCAAACTCGGATAGACATACGGGCCGCACATCCAGTTGATGTGCTGTGTTCAATTAAAAAACAATAGAAAATTATTGCAAATTAATTTTTTTATTTCAACTACTGTATTGACACAACATTACTATAATAATAATGCTAGGTTTACGAGAAACGTTATGAGTTTACTTGACGTATTTTAACAATGCTATGCAAATAGCAACACTCCCTCTCTTCAGCTGCTCCAACATACAGTTCCATGTAAACAGCATCATTCCTCTCCCTTCAGCCCGTTTAAAAATACATTCCCATGTAAATAACATAATTCTGCTCCCTACAACCAATCCAACATAAAGTCCCATGTAAATAGCATCACCCCCCTTCCTTCAGCCCATTGGAAAATACAGTCCCATGTAAATAGCATCACTCCTCTCCCTTCAGCCAATCCAACATACAGTCCCATGTAAATGGCATCACTCCCCTCCCTAGAAATATAAGAGATGTACATTTATAAATTACAGGTTTTACAGATTTTTTTCTCACAAAACTATAGCTCACTCTGCTCAGGTCCTCCTGCTCTATTACATGCTGCCTGCAGATTGCATTGCATTTTTTGGTGACAGATATTCTTTACTGGCCAAACCCAAAATTTAATGTATATGTTGGTAGCCAAAAAATCCCCTTACAGGGTTAAAAAGGATATGACATGTGTATTCTTTGTTACCCTATGAGGTATGTGGCTTCAGCTTATTTCCCTCTGCTCTCTGAAATAAGCATACCTATTCAAGCCCCTTTAGTGCAGGGTTTCACCTTAGGGCCTGCAAACCACTGAAAATCTCTGACAGGTCCCTGTGCCATGTGAAAAGTGCATGTGCACTTTAAGGACCATAGAAAGAGTCACATACTATAGAGATGACACAGAAAGTTCTCCAGCAGCTTAAAGAAAAACGTGTTAATAAGTAACTAAGGATTTATTTCTATCCATGTTACTGTAATTCACTGCAAAGTGAAAAAAGTAATGGTAAAGCATCTGGATAAGAATATAAAGCTATCCAACAACAGTTAAAGGGGGAGGTAGGATTTTCCACTATAGAGTTAAATTGATCCCTCTGTATTAAGATTACACATTCAGAATTCTGAAAAGCTTGGACCTATCTTAATTTCAAGCTCTATTACTTGTAACTAGATAAGCCTGAGCAACTGAAGACTGTTTTCCACACTAATGCAAGGCATTCACACTTAGCAAAAGGCCATGTTTCTATCACCAGTTCATAGCTGCCATTGCCTAATGTTCTGAGTCTGGCATCATTTCCATATTTTGGAAGTACGCAATGCGCCAACCAGAACTAACAGCAAAAAAAAAGCTATGCATTTAATAAATAATATGCCACAAATAAGAAACGTTTTCTCACAGGTCTGTATACTAATGTCATCAATAAAAGGAAAACTTTTGTACGTGTAATGCCAGTGATCTGTGTCCACCGGCATCTTCTCTCTCCTGGTGGTCATGACGGTCAGGGTTATCACTCTACCTGCTGCATTATGTTCATTGCCACTCACACTCACCCTTACTTCAGTTCTGGCTGGCACACACTCCCATAAGGGACATGCACACTCACTCCAGCTCTTAAAGGGCCAATGCACATACTAATGTGTTCCCAGCCGATGACAGCTTTCCCTAGGGTTACTGTATATGGCACTAGAGATGAGCGAATTGATTCTAACGAATTGATTTGTCTCATCGGCAGGGCTTCTTCACCTGTGAGAGCTGTCCCCAAAGATGAAGAAGCCTCCACCTGCCACATGATTGACAGAGATGGACATTTAATCCGGCTCTGACATTTTCCTGTCTGCGCTGCTGCTCAAGGGCACAGGAAATTGTCAGGGCCAGGCTAAATGTCCAGCCCTGTCAATCTTTGGGCAGGTGGACACCTCTTGACCTGTGGGGACGTCCCTTTACAGGTAAAGAGGCCCTGCTGATGAGAAGAATTGATTCATTAGAATTGATTCACTCATCTCTATATGGCACCTTACCCCTTATAAAGGTGAGTGAGCAAAAGGTTTCCACCTTGTCTAGTTCCTGCAAAGGTGTGCCACAATGGTGTGTTATGGCGTTCTGTGCCTCAACACTACCTGTTAACCATTTTGACCCTATGCTGTCTCTGTCTGATAATTATTTTGACTCTGTGCTGCCTGTCCTGATCAATTCCCTGTTTACTGTATTGCATGAACACTGCCTGTCCTGACCTCAGCCAACCCTCTGACCAAGCTTCTACTTGTCTCTTTGGTGAAGCTGACTGGTGTCTCTAGACCTGCCAGGGTCAGAAGCCTCTGAGTAGACCCAAACTAAATCCTTTCAGTGGCACAGTGGGTCCACACCTGCTGCATTACAGTAACATAAAAACATTGTAAGAAAAGGGACTGCCAATAAGAGGGCTGTTTTGGTTCCAAGATAAAAAAGCCCATATGTACTGCAGCTATAAGGGTAGGACTACATGGAAATATTTTCCGCAGGAGAATTTTCAGAGCGTTTTTTTTGCTATCCAGCAAATAATCCCTGAAAAATGTTTCACATCTGTTGCAGATTTTGCTGAATTCACCCTATTCATTACAAAGGGTGAAATAAATGGTGAAAATTTGGTAAAATGTCTTCCAATTTGCTGCTGGTTAACCACCTTCCTCAGGGGCATAACATGATGCAAAATTGCGGGATACAGGAACATTGTTTCGAGGTTCAGACCACTGAGGAAGAGGTTTTGAACTTCGAAAAGCGTATGGTATCTCTGCAGCATATCGGTTTTGCATATTCCCAGGCGGCCCCTGAATAAAGTCCAGGACATCGCACACAAACTCGGATATTTTACCTAAACAACCAGCCGGTTAACACGAAGGATTTACCACCGTAGCTTCCACCCACGTGGGACGCCACACTACGGGCAGGTTGAGCTCGGCCAGGTAACGCTGTCATCCCCACAATCATCGAAAACGGTTACACAAATCACGCTTTGTTATCTATCTTTTTCATCAGTACAATATGCGCTCCTATTTTGGACTATATCTCTGTTAATTTTAGAGGATACCTTCCACTTGAACAATATATAAAAAGGTACCGCCCATGTAAATAGGTACGGCGCAAGTACAAGCATTACCACCTGAGCAACATATATGTTGCAAGTATTTATATCTCTGAATTGCAGGCCACCATTCGCTAAAGGAGGAATTATACTGGCGGTCTCTCCATACATTATATGGGGACATTACTATCACCGCAGGATAAATATTTCTAAAGTCAAGTCTACCTCCTCCAATACGGCCAGCTGTTTTACATAAGGGGACACTGCACGATACTCTATTAACTTTCACAAAATCATTCATTCATTTATGGAGGATACGGACTCGGACTACTACAGAGAACTGTGCCTCCACTACGCCTCCTATAGGACATCAATGGAATTTAAAAGAGCTATCAGTGATTTTAATGCATTTCTCTAACTTTTTAAATTTCACTCTACAGCATTTATTTTTATTTTCATTTTTATTTTCTATTTTTAGCATCAATTTTTTTATATTTTACATTTTTAGTTGATCAACGTTAACTACACTTTTTTATCGTATCTTGTATACTGATATCATCATTTAATAAATTATCTACATTTATATGTGCATTGGTTTTATTATTTACAACCCTTGGTATATTGAGTGCCTCCCAAATCCATTTATTGCTATTATTCATTGTCTCCTCGCGACAATAGGATGAGTCGCTGGGTAGTGCACTTAACCAGTAGTTCCTCAGTTTGGTGTAGCCACTGATCTAGTACACTCCTAAATGACATTGATGCTTATGAAAATATGTAGAAATCTGAGTTTCACTTCCTTCTGAGATTCACGTCCCCATCTATCCCTTGGTTAAACTTGAGGAACCTATGTATTTTTTCAACCGTATTTACTATGTAACTATGTAGCCCTTTATGAGGATACTCCAGAAGTAAAATATCAATATCTATATTAGATCAGTGGGGGTCCAATTCCTGGCACCCCCGCCAATCATCCGAAGAGGCCACTGTGCTTCGGTGATCGGTGCTATTTCTTCTTGTGGAGAGCACTAGTGCTGGCATAGGGAGACTTATATGTCCGGCAATGCTACATGAGAAAAGGACATGCAGAGATATGGAGGAGAGTTAATCTATATATCTTATTAGTATAGGCAATATGATTTTTGATGTTTTTTTAAACACGCTGAATTCTGTTGAATTAAATTCTTTGAATGTATTTTAATGCATTTTGTGTTCACTGGAGCTAAGAAAAAGTAGCTGGCAAATGAGAGATGCAGCTAAATAACTAAATATCCGTTACTAGGTAACAAGCACTCAAGGGCACTGTACCATTAAGAGTTCCGAAACCCACCTGAAAGTTTGTCTATAACGAGAAATATTTTCTGTTAAGCAAGGGTAAGGATTGATTATTAATTAGCTAATATATACTTGGTAAAAATGCCTTGTGGTCACACAAGCAGTTTCCTCATGCTTGAGCAAATGGGTCCCCATGGCAACACGGTTGTGTTTACAGTGAAGGGCCTTTGTCTCTGGATAACAGAGCGATGATGTCACTTGTCTAATTATATGTTATCCTGTCAACACACTCTACAAGCTAAAAAGCATAATTATAATAATAACCCCCAAAACACCATAAAAGTAGAACTGTGTCAATATTGGACAGAAACCAAGACCAAGGGCATGCTTTCTATTTGTAAGGAATTAATACAGAAAACAATTAAAACATCAATTAAAACACTCAAAAGTACATTTATTTGGTTTAGAACTTGTCTAACATACATATTGTTCTTGTTTGGTACAGTACTATCTTTTAGTTGGCCAATATTAAAGCTTTCCAGGTTACTATTAGAGAGAGAAGCACCAGAAAACCATTTTCATGCACAAATAAGAGAGGGTCTCCATTGTCTTCAGAAACACATTTTTCAGATATACCCAAATTGCCTGTTTTGTTCTAGTAAAGAGAAGGCTTAGGTCACGTTCATATGAGCGTTCACAGATTCAGTTTTTCTGCTCCGTTAGAATTGCAGAACGACGAAAATCATCAAAATGGCAGATTCATCACTTAACTGAAATGAACAGAGCTGGGCAGACCCCATTGGCTATAATGGTATTCATTCGGGTTCCATTCAGATGCCCGCCTTTTTAGTGACAAAAAATGTCCTGCATGCAGGACTTTTTTGTCCACTCTTTTTGGCAGACATTTTGGTGTAACTGACCTTTATCAAACATGACAAGTGAAAGAGAGAACATATACATCAGCTGTCAATTTATACAGCAAAGGTTAAGTAAAATAGGAAGAAGCAGATAATTATATAGAAATAGTCTAACCATCCAACATCTAGGAAAATCAATGGTAAAACAGCTGAGAACCATAGTAGTATAACATCTCAAATGTACAATAGAATTCCATGAGTATATCTGAATTACAGCTGATGTATGTTTCCTGTTTCACTTGTCACGTTTGATAAAGGTCATTTAGACCGAAACGCCACACAATTTTGCTGAACTGAATTAAATTTAATACAATTATTGGATCTAATAAGTTTCCATATGTAGTGCTGAGTTTCATGTTTCTACATTGTGTTATGGGTTGGGACCCTACCTGAGGCATCCGACTATTTATCTTGAGTGCCACAAAACCTACTACAGACAAAGTGAAGGTGGAGCAGCTATGCATGCTTGGCCACCCTTTTTTCACCGTATCGGAGTTCCGAAAATAGCTGAGCGCTTGGCTATTTCTGGTAATCCTATAGCAGTGAATGTAGAGGTTGTGCATACATGGTGTACTCTCCATTTACCACTATAGGTCTTTCTATGGGTGTTAATTACAGGACTTCTATTATTAAAGGGCTTGTGGGCTTATGGGAACTGTCTAGCTGGCCCTCCACTTTTTTCCTAGCTCCCATTGCATTAAAGAAGAGCAAACTAATCATGTTTTCCTAAAATAGCGGCTGCACATGTTAAAATGTGAAAGTAAGAAGCCCAAAAACACAAGATCACCCATAATGCGGGCAGCCAATCTGCAGATAGCCATTTCCTGTGATGTCACAGCTCTATAAAAGCATCATCCAGTGCCGTCTCCGCCAATATCCTGTGAGCTGAGCATAGGGAGACACATGGCAATCGCTCCTGCGCTAGGGACAGTGCTGATGCAATAATCCAGAGGCCATGTTTTATCTATCCACAATGTTCTGCCATCTTGTCTTAACCCCAATAATTTTAAAAGCAAAATACTATTAGGTTCATAGTAGGGAGGGATCCCGGACCTTAAGAAGGGATCCACATGGGATTATGGTCATCCCTATTGTGAATCTCTCAATTGTATTGCTTTGAGGAAGATCTTCCCGTCTAAATGCTGTGTACCATCTCTGGTGCTATCACACAGTAGTACAGAGGCTGCTGCAACATTCTCCGGAGTGAGTTTTTGCTAATTCTCCTCTGGTGGGATTATCTTGGCTGTGAAGGACACATTTGGGGACATTTATCAATAATGACTTAATTTGCGCCAAAAAAAAAAATCACATTACAAATCAAAAGTGGTGATTTGTTTGACCTCATATATAAAAAAGGCACACACCACCTTTAAAATGTAACTTTTTGAAACCTGATTATCCGCCTACTTCTCTCTATTTGTAACATTTTAACATAAATGGCTCTAAAATGAGACTTTTTCAAACCAAAATGTGCCATTTCAGCCACCCCCTGCCAGACAACACATGAGACTTTTGAAACACATTTGCCACTTTTGCAGCATATTTGTGACATTTCCACTGAGACTTTTGACTCGGGACATTTTTGTTATAGTTTTTTTTTTTTATGTCAATTTACTGACAAAACCCTGTTGTTTAGCTCATATTAGAAAAAATAAATGCTTCCTGTTTTATTACTTACCTATCACTTGTTCCCACGGTGAGTTGATTTTCTTTTCATAAATGCGACTTTTTGACAAAAGCATCTTTATACTATAAATGTGACTTTTTACAGAAAACACCACCACATAAGCTGACTTAGGCTACTTTCACACTAGCGTTTTGGCTTTCCATTTGTGAGATCCGTTCAGGGCTCTCAAAAGCGGTCCAAAACGGATCAGTTTTGCCCTAATGCATTCTGAATGGAAAAGGACACGCTCAGATACATCCGTTCACTCACCATTCCGCTCTGTTGGTGGCCACCAAAACGCTGCCTGCAGCATTTTGCTGTCCGCCTGACGAAGCAGAGCCAAACGGATCTGTCCTGGCACACAATGTAAGTCAATGGGGATGGATCCATTTTCTCTGACACAATCTGGCACAATAGAAAACGGATCTGTCCCCCATTGACTTACATTGTGTGCCAGGACGTATCCGTTTGGCTATAGAAGACATAATACAAACGGATTTGTTAATGATGGATGCATGCGGTTGTATTATTGTAACAGAAGCGTTTTTGCAGATCCATGACGGATCCGCAAAAAATGCTAGTGTGAAAGTAGCCTTAATTGTCTGCCATAATTTGAGCCATTTCTGCTAATAGAAGGATGATAAATGAGGCAAAATATGCGGCAATTTTATAGCCCTAGTCACTTTGGCATTTCTGGCGTGATGCATTCTTTATGGTGAAATTTCTGGAGAACACTGTTGATATATTTGGTGCAAATCAAAAAGCCATTCTTTTTAGCACATTTTATGCCATAATTCTGGTGCAACATGCTTAGTAAATGCCCCCTATTGACTGCTTTGACTGGTTCCAAAAAGAAGCATTGGTTGCTTGTCTGTTTGCTAAACCATTTTTTACATTTCTACTTTTTTCATTTTATCAGATAAAAAAGCAAAACAATCTGGGTTACATCAAATCCTGATGTCTGAATGTTTCTTAAGCGCTTACAATTGGTTTATTCTGTGGAGTTCATTGTTTATGACACAGCCATTTAGGCTATGCAAACTAAAAAGGTTCTGAGGTTTAGCTTATTTTAGCAAATTATCCTAATAAACTTTAAAACATACATATCATTGTTTTTCTAAAATCTCTAGTACATGTTAACTTTTGTAGCATATCTTTTCAGGGAAAACTGGCATCTTCCTCACCTTCCAGCAGCTTGGAGGTCACTTTTCTTTGCCTGTGCATACGGTTCAGTCACAAAAATCCATCTACTGTAAAGTGAAACAGTAAAAACTAAAAAGGAAGAACAACTACAGCAATTCCTTTTCCCCAATGTCTGTGTGAGACTGTCTCTGCTAGGGAAGACATCTGGCTGAGAATGAACAACACGGCCCTGACATCACACCAGGAAAAAATACCCTCTCAGGACAGTTAAAGAAAATTTGGAGAAAATGTGTATTTATAGAAACCTTTAAGGGAAAGAATAAAACCCAGATATGCAGGTTACACACATCATTTGTGGCTGTATTTAATACATATCTATGTCATCTTTTTGTAATGATATAGACAAATAGTAATCTACTTAGTACTTAGTGATCTACTCCTCAACATTGAAATTGCAACACCAAAAGGAAAAGTCAAGGGATTATGGAAATGGCTACCATTGTCTTTGAGATAAAAGCAGGACTCATTATTAAAGAGGATAAACCTCCATTCCAGCATTCATTGCTGTTTTGCTAAGCCCCATGATAGCCATTAACAACGGTGGCGTGAGGTCAATAGAACACCTGTAGCAGGACATCTGGTTCATAGCCCTATGTTGTGCAAATGCCTTCTGATAAATTTGACATCCAACTTCCCTTGCATCTGGAGATGGAAGAAATGCTGCAAAAAACACAGGTGCAAAAAAAGTGCAGAAAAAAGCAACCAAAAACCTATCTGTGAAAACACCTAAAGTCCTTTTGCATGTCAGTATTATCTAGTGTTTTGCCATTTAATATGTAGTGGTGACATTAATATTCCCTTCTCATGTGCATAACCTTATAATTATCAGTGCTAAACTCATTTGTAAATTGTAATCCCTCATGGGCAGGGCCCTCTTTCTTTCTGTACCATCTTGTAACTTGTCTTGTTCATGCATATATAATACGCAATTGTCTGTATTATATATATGTATACCCCCTTTCATATGTACAGGAATGGAATGAATGATGCTTTAATAATTAATAATAATAATTTGCCACAACTCTGCCCAAGCATCCAACCTACCCAGATCCATCTGTAGAAGCATACTGTCCTAATTTATGTTAATTACTTTACAGTTAGTATCATATGTCACAATTTTCATTTTACTGTGAAAATCCCTACATAAAATCATTACTAAATATACTAAAGATAATAGGACCAATACTGGACCCTAAGGCACCCTACTAGTATGTACTGTTAATACCCACCCTCTGTCTTCTATTACTGAACCAGTTACTTACCCACTCACACACTTTTTTATCTAGTCCAAGCATTCTTATTTTATGTACCAAATGTTTAAGTGACACAGTACAGAATATACAACATCCCCTCCTCCCAGTCCAGTGTAGAACTTGCCTCTTGATAAAAAATGATCAGATTAGTTCGATAGGACTGATCCCTCAAAAACTCATGCTGCTGTTGTGTTATAAGGTTATCATTGAGATACTCCAGCATAGTATCTCTTAGAAAACCATCAAACAATGTATCTGTAACAAAGCATAAACTTATTGGCATATCATTTCCTTTTTGAATATGTCACCACATTTGTTATGCACCAGTCCTGTGGAACAGACCCATAGAGCTCTTAATTCCCTTAGGATACAAGGGTGTGCTCCATCAGGACCAGGTGATTTGTTTATTTTAATCTTTTTAAGGTAGAGAAGCTCATCCAGACTTCATTCTATGGTAGCCACCATTCCCCTTGCTTGTTCTCAAGTTAAAGGGCAGCAATAAAGCTACTTTTGCTTTTCTTCATTATAGATAGGAAAAAAACAATGTTTTAAATAGAGCCAGGGGTGTAGCTATAGGGGAAGCAGGGCAAACGGCTGCTTTGTGGCCTGTACTCAGAAAAGGCCCACCAGGACTGAAAGATTCTATTGTCAGGGCCCCCTTAACAGTATTATAAAATGACTTTAGGTACAGTGATATTGTAGGAAATCGATGGAGCGGCTGCCTGGCCTGGTCTGAGAGAGCGATCTTGACTAGCCACAGGAGTGGGGGATGCATGAGAGGAGGGGGTTGCGAAGAAGATGCTTAGGGGTGGGGGACCCATTCAAAAATTTGCTGTGGGGCCCAGTCATTTCTAGTTACACCACTGAATAGAGTGCTACTGAATACAAGCATGTTTGGGTATGGGATAAATAAAATAAAACTACCATTTATACCAATATTTAAAAAATCTTTTCATTATTGCTGCAATTTAACTTTGCCCCAATAAAAATACTTATGAAACAAAACCTGGCAGGTATATTCCATTCCTAAAAAGCTCAGATCAGTGATGTTAAATTGAAAAAAATATATATATTATAGTAGTGAAATGTACAATACAAACAATGTTTTGGCAGTTACAAACACATATTACTAATATTTGCAATTAACAGTTTTTGTGAAAGTGTCCTGCAAAAAATGACTGCACATGAGACATACAGTAACAATACATGGTTGCCTGTGATGAGTCCATGGACGCTAAGGAAACCTCATACTGTAACTGAAGCTGAGTCACTGAAGTTCACAATCTACAACATAATGGAACACTCACTCTTTTCTTACAAATTGAAGTGACTCAACACCTCAGCAGAAACCTACAAACAGGTTAGGACAGACATCACACCATATTGAGTACTAACCTTTCATACAGTTTGCTGGAAAGGGAGAACCAAATTCCTGTTGCTTTGGCTTGGATGAAGATGGCTGCAGGTTAGGTGGTTGTGGTACTTGGAATATAGGTTTTCCATTTGTAATAACTTGTCTCCTAGGACTTAAAGCAGGTAAATGGACAGTGCTCTCACTGCTCTGTGGTGCCACTCCACCTCCCAGAGGCATCTTTAAATATAGGCTCCCATTAGCAGGACTGGGTGTGGCACTATTAGAAGATGGACATGGAGTACCTGTATGTACTCTTATTGGTGGAATCTGCTGTCCACTAATCATGCCAGGTCCCTGTGGGGTGCCAGTTGCTCTGTGGTTCATATTGCATGTCCTTCCATTCATGGTGCTTGATCTCAGATTCTAATTTTTCTCATCTAGGAAGGTCTTCCAGATCATTGCAGTGATCTTCCTTGGAATGCAATATCAAAATATGTCTGGTGATAAAAAAGAAACAAAAGATATTAACATACAATTGTTTCCAACTTCTCAGCTATTTCCAGACGGCATCCTTAAGGCTCCCATGCACATTGGTGTATCGTCAGCAGAACGCGCCGAAAACGGTGGGTTTGGCCAACAGTCTAATGTGTGTGTGGATCTCCCCCCAGATGATGTCGGGCAAGAGAAGATTAGGGCAAAGTTAATATTTTTGCCCAATCCTATTGATGCCCCACAGAATACATGTGTGTGTGTGTGTGTGCGTATGGGGGTGCTGGGAGGAATAGCTGGTGAATGTGTATGGCTACCTTTAAACAAAGGACTAGGTAGACTTTCTTGCATAGAACAACAGGTCCTAATTAACATATTGGTAACAATGAGCTACTGTCAATTTTGGAAATGCTCATCAGATAAACAAAAAAATGCTAAAAAAAACAAGAAAACCCAGGAATTTATTTTTCCAGGTACAGTACTTTCACGTTACATGGAATTTCTCTTAATAGTAGATGAACTTTTCAATATACCTGCACAACACACTCTACTGAAGTAAAATGAACACGTTGTACAGCAACAGGAGCAGTAAAAAGTATAAAAATATTCTATATTAATCGAGTTTAAAATCCAGGTAACACTACATGTGTAGAAAACTCTCAATGCTTTATAATGATCTGTATCCGGTTTTCCCTTGTTGATGAACGGCTTACAATGTTGCTTTATAGTAAGCTACGTTGTCAATTACTGTGAATTATGCACATATCATAGGTGTTCTCATATACCTTGATCAAGTCCACAGATAATCCTAGTGATAACTTGGAGACTTGTTACTCACAGATCCAGCCGTAGCAGACAGTTCTCATTCATTACCGACCAGCCTCACTCTCTGCTGTATGCCGGCTTGAGTGTACGCCAGCATCCTGCGCACTTGACTCACGCATGCGTTTTAGAGGCACCAGAGGAATCTAACACTCTCTGCGCTGCAATGCTTTTAGATGTCAGTACACACCTTCAATACTTAGGAAAACCTCTAGAACATATGCGCGAGTAAAGCACGCACGAAGCCAGCGTACACTCAAGCCGACATACAGCAGAGAGTGAGGCTGGTCGGTAATGAATGAGAACTGTCTGCTATGGCTGGATCTGTGAGTAACAAGTCTACAAGTTATCACTAGGATTATCTGTGGACTTGATCAAGGTATATAAGAACACCTATCATATGTACATAACTCACAGTAGTTGACAACGTAGCTTACTATAAAGCAACATTGTAAGCCGTTCATCAACAAAGGGACAACCGGATACAGATCATTATAAAACATTGCAAGTTTGCTATTAATCACATGACCGCTTGATATAAGAATACTATCGATACTAAATTGACATACAATCGACAATTATGAACTTATTGCAATAGATGCACACCAAAGTGATGAACTTTTTTATGTGAGAGCTCCATAATTAAAGGGACTGTGATCATATGATTATTATTGGGTATATGAAGTTTGGGTTTTATTTGTATTTTATTGTTATGCATGCATGTATGTATATAAATTAGTGAAAGCATATGCAAATTTCTGTTAGCCAGCCATCTATTTGATTTACGGTTGTATATTATCACTAATTGGTGGTTAGTGGGCTATGCTCCAGTGGAACTGGTGAGCATCCTTGACTTTTGTTATTTATTTAACACTACATGTGTAGCCTAAGTACTGCTGACATGTTTCATATGGAAGTTCTTAATAATAGCAATGGGATTATGGACTTCCGTCTAAAACAAGTAAGCAGTACCGGTGCTACACACGTAATGTTACCTGGATTTTTACCCAGATTAAACTGGATTAACAAAGAATATAGTCATACCTTTTGCTGCTCCTGTTGCTTGATAATGCGTTCATTTTACCTGGTAAAAGATCTTGCTCTGGATTCATCCGTTCCCCAGGCGAAGGTGTACTACATGCACTGAATGGGTGATACACTTTTTTTTATTCCACTGATGTACAACAATATATACAGTAGGTACAGCATGAATACAATAAATATATAACCAAATATAAATACCCTTTCAAAACGGAAGCATTTTCATTAAACAAGGAATGTAAGACTTCTGGAAAAACATACCAGACATAGCTTTCCTTTAAATGCCAAGTGAACTTTTCTCCACATGACACATTCCCTGCTAATCAGAAGACTGTATTTCCTATTGGCCTGTTGACTTACATTTCCAGTGTTACCTATTGCAGGTAAACTGTTAACGGAAATTGTTTAAATCACATTTTTATGTTTAACATATTTTTTAAAGAATTTTTGGTGATATTAGTTTTAATTTTCCATGTCAACATCTATAGTTAAATAAAAACCAAAACATCCTGCAGTTTTCGCACTGGCCACTAAGCCTCATAATAGGCTCTACTTCTTGGTCTGTACAGATCCCTTCACTGCAGTTACCTGCTTATCATTACAGACAGGATTAGAATAAAAGATAAGAAAGCATCCACCATTCACAATAGGTGATTGTGAAAGCTTATCTATTCTTTCCTTGTACAATGACCTCTGCACAGGTCACACCTAGAAAACTCTCCTATAGAAGTCAATGAGAACCCCTCCTGACCATTGTGTCTATGGACCATGGGGCTGCCATAAAGCAATTTGTTCATGCTTTCTAAATGCTGTTAAGAACAGTCCAGGCAAGATGGCAGCCCCCATAAACATGTTCAGGAAATAGAGTAAAAAAATCTCCAATCAGAAATTAAAATTAGAAGAAAAGGATATGTGTTAGTATCTGGTCTTAACAGGCAGAAAATAACTTTTAGTGACACATTTCCCTTAACCAAAACTGTGTGCCACCAGTTCAAAGAAACCAAAAGAAAATAGTACAATGAGGGAAAATATAATTAATAAAAATAAACTACCCACCAGTCAGGCGAAACCCAGTCCCTTATACCATGAGCCTAAGGCTACGTCCACATCTGGGGTTATAACTCCAGTATTCTGTTCTGGCATATAAACAGAATGCCCGAATTGCCATATCCGGCATATTCCAGGGAGCGTTGGCACCCAACAGATCTCATTCACTATAATACAGTCCAACATGTTTCTGCATGCTACATATAACTTATTGATTACCTTATTTTTGGCCCTGTTTAGACCACAAAAAATAGCAAATTTTTTTTTTCTACTTATTAAACCTTCTTTGGTGGTTTAATGAGCTGTAGGGGTCAAGGTCACTAACCTTTGGCTCTAGCATAGAGACGGGGCAGACTTTGGAGTCTATCTGTCCCTTGTTAGTCTAATACAGAAGAGGCAGGCTATGGTGCATTGACTATGTTCATTATAATTCATGCAGACTTTTGTGCATTGTCTGCAACACTGGTGTCTGAAAAAAACTGCATGTGTGTCTTATAATAATGCAGGGGGAGTGGACTCTGGTGCATTCGCGGAGGACAAGAATGCTTAGGGCTCCGCTCACATAGGATAGAGCTCTGCACTTCACTTATACCTTAATGCCCCGCTCACCTTTGGATTACTGGCTCCATGACAAACTGGCCATGCTATAAATAAATAGTGCCCAAGTACTGGCACATCCCGACGATCAGGTGGATGAAGTGGGAGAAGATGAGCGAAAAGAACGCTTGGCAACTAAGTGGGGACTTCAAAACTCCTGGCTGAGTGATCAGGCAGTGGAAACTATCAGAAAAATAAATTATCCAGCCATGGTTCCGCCCAGTGGAAAGTCTGTTTACTTCTTAATGCCCATGTGCACAGGGCCGGCGCGTCCTATACGTGGAATAGGCAGCCGCGTAGAGCGCCCCATGGGAAGGGGCGCTGCTAGGAGTGCCGGCCCTGCCTCATGCTGCAGCCGCCCGAGCGCTCTGAATTGAGCCTCAGGCGGCTGCAGCACTGTCCGGGCTGGTGCGTCCATGAGGGCGCACCGCCCGGGCGCAGCATGAAGAGAGGAGCTGACAGGAGGGAAGCGCTCAGCGCTCCCTCCTGTCAGTTCCTGATTGTAGCGTGGCCGAGCTGTCTAAGGTCCGCGGGTACAGGAGCATCTGTCTCCTGTACCCGGCCGGACTGACATGAAGTGCGCACAGAGTGTGCACTTCATGTCAGTCCCCTCGAGTACAGGAAACTAAAGCTCCTGTACCCGTGGAGCATAAAGAGCTCGGCCACGCTACACTAGAGGTAAGGGGGGAAGAGAATGCCAAGGGGAGAGGGGAGAATGACAAGGTTGAGAGGGGGAGAATGACAAGGAGAGGGGAGAATGACAAGGAGAGGGGGAGAATAAAAAGAGTGGAAAGAGAATGACAATGGAGAGGGGGAGAGAGAATGACAAGGGAGAAAGGGAATGACAAGAGGGAGAAAGGGAATGACAAGAGGGAGAAAGGGAATGACAAGGGGGGGGGGGGTGTGAAGAATGGCAAGAGGGGGGAGAGAATGACAAGAGGGGGAGAGAATGACAAGTGGGGGGGGGGAGAATGACAAGGGGGGAGAGAATGACATGGGGGGAGGAAGAATGACAAGGGGGAGAGAACTGGCGTTAGTTAAAGGGGTTCTGCAGTTTATTTAAACTGATGATCTATCCTCTGGATAGATCATCAGCATCTGATCTGCAGGGTCCGACACCCGGGACCTCGCCGATCAGCTGTTTGAGAAGGCAGCGGCACTGGCAGTAGCGCCTCGGCCTTCTCGCTGTTTACCGCAGGCGCAGTGACGTCACTGCGAGAAGGCTGAGGCGCTACTGCCAGCGCAGCTGTCTTCTCAAACAGCTGATTGGCAGGGGTCCCAGGTGTCGGACCCCTGCGATCAGTTTAAATAAACTGCAGAACCCCTTTAATATGGCAGATCATGTGGGTGGGGCATTGTGATGTCACATGGGGGGGGGGGCGGCAAACTTTTCTTTTGCCTAGGGCGGCAAAAATCCTTGCACCGGCCCTGCATGTGCATCTGTTTGAGATCAGCATCTCCTGGTGAGGATTGCCTGTCCACAATAATGAGCTTCCACTCCAAGCTGGAGCCCATTGAGTACATTGGTGAGTGCACACGGAATTGGGGGGCTCTGAAACTACCCTTCGTGTTGGCTTCATGTTGGCTTCATGTTGTTGCCGCTAACCTCCGAAGCCAAAGAGCATATGGCCCTAGTGATCCAGCAAATGTATTAAGGAAACAGTTAGGAAGGTCTGGCACTGCTGGACCACCCTGACTGTGGACTATAAGATAATAAGTGCGTCTTATAGTCCGAAAAATATGGTAACTTTTATTTACTAATTCTTGGGGATGGAAAAAATAGAATTTCTGACATGGTATTTTGCATTATAAATGTTGCAGTGTTCACCATGAGGCACAAATAACATGTTAACTTTAACAAATTTCGATGTTTTTTATGCTTTAATACTTTTTATACAAGAAAAATTACTTTTGTTTTGCTCTGTGAAGGCATGTTCTTAGCTGAATGACCAGCACTTTTCATTGATATTGTTTTATCATATTGCATTTGATATGAGAGATTAACAAAAAACAGCAATTCTGGGATTGTTTAAGGGTTTAAATGACGGAGTTCAAAGCTAGCCCCAATCTCGGTTGATGCAGCAGTAGCCCAACTGTACATTACAGCTGGCTCCCACTGCCAGTGCTGCGGTTCCAATTGCTGTGCTCGCACCATTCCAGCAAATAATTGTACATCACTTTGCCATTGCTTAGGGTGCCACTAATATGCTGCCCAACAGATATCGCTTCTATATCACGTTCCCCAAATATTATCAATTATCAAAACTGACTAATTCTAAAGTTATTCGCCTGCCATTGCACCCTGTGGCAAATCTGTTTTGATATTCAGTTGCTGTAGGTTACGTCCTGCATTGGAGCCTTGTAATGCAGGACAAATAAGCATCATTGGTAAGAACGAGGGGCGAGGTTAGTGTCACATGTCCTGCTGATGTCAGGACACATCTCACCAAAAGTATGATAGGATAGCAGACACATAACAAACCAGGAAGTAGGATTCAAGCATGGGGGATAAAAGAAAACTGCCAATGAGGCAAAAACTTGAGAGCAAAAAGTAGTTTATGGCACAACCCCTTTAAAGCAACAACATACAGTTATGACTTTTTTAATATTTTTATTTCCTGCATTGTAAATTCATATTTAAGACATGGGAAGATGGAATGTACATGAGTTCTTAACAAGCTCTGCTTCTAATGCCCGTCTTCAAGACATGAAAATGATGAAAGCACACACATGGAATTAGGTAATAAAAACATGCCTCATTTTCTCTGATGACAGGGTTGTATACTTGTGGCATTATCTCAATCATCTTCATGCAGTGGGAAGAAGGTACCACCAACATAAGAATAGGGGTGAGACAGAGCCTAACACCAGCCTCTGAGGAAACAAGTGAGACATATTCTGGAGTGTATAGCAGCCATTAAGGAGATGTGCTAAAAGGCTGTGGAGATGATATTTGTCTAAGACTTTAAGTTAAGACTTTGGGCTTCATAGCAAGTATGTCTGGGGAATAAAATGCCTAAAGCACCCAAGCAAACTTATGAGGCAGATTGCAGTTTCACTACAGGAACTGCAACCCGCAGCTGGACATTGTCGTGTCACATATTGATGAGAAGAGAGAAATTGCACCCTTGTGGCTGGAACAAAGAGAGGGAAAGTACAAATATTGGAAGATTGACTCAGAGGGGCAATAACTAGCTTGTTAATTCTATATTCACAGCATCCTGAACTGTGAGAAGTTCATCTATTTGCACTTTGCCACCATCTTTAGTAAAGAACTGTCATTTGTTTCATAACACCAGCCACCATCATTGTAGACATAGACTATCGTCATCGAGCACCTCTCTGCCTGTCTACCTGCCTTGTACCTTACCACAAGACCATCATCAGCCCCAAACCACTACCAGACAGGGGATCCCAAACTAGTGTGTGCCCCAAGTCAAAGAAAGGGTTCACACCTCCCTTTACTGTGGATGCACAGCCCAGTAACAGCTGGAGAAGGATCACCCCCATGAGTACTACTGCTACCACTTTTTTTGCCACTCCTCACGTGGGCTGTCACTGCCGTATAGATAGAAGTTTTTTTTTTTTACTTATTTTTTTCTGTAGTCCATACTAAATAGTAATCCATTATCTCACTTTAAAGGAAATGTGTCACCAGAAAATTACCTATTGTTTAAATTACATTTTTAAGTTTAGGATATTTTATAACAATTTTGGTGGTTATTTTTTATTTTCTATGTCAATATCTATATTTAAAAAAAAAAACTTAAATTCCTGCAGTTTTCACACTGGCCACTAAGAATAATAATAGACGGCACTTCTTGGTCTGTACAGATCACCTTACTGCAATTACCTACTTATCTATACACAGAGGTGATATCATTAAAGGCAGGATTAGAAAAACAGATAACACGGGATCCACCATTCACAACATGTGATTGTCAGTAGGGTTGAGCGAACCCGAACTTTACCGAACTTTAGGGTTTTTGGTACCCAGACCCAAACCTGAACTTTTCTGTAAAAGTTCGGCTTCGAGTTTGGTGTTCAGCGATTTCTTGGTGATTTTTGAAAGGCTGCAGGGCGGCCAATCAACAAGCGTTTCACTTGTCTGCCCTTAGAAGCCATCACAGCCATACCTACTAATGGCATGGCTGTGATTGGCCAAGTGCAGCATGTGACCCAGCCTCTATATAGGCTGGAGGCACGCAGCGCTGCACGTCACTCTGCTCTTCTCAGTGTAGGGATAAAATGCTGCTGATGCTGTGAGGGTGATTAGGAAAGAATCCTGGTGTAATTGGTGGTGTTCAATCTTCAAACTACAATGAGTATTGAGGGTGCTATGCTACATTTCTGTACCAGCCTTGAGCCCAGTGACACTGAAAAATAACTTTTAATCCATCTGCTTGTTCGGTGGGCGTCGGCGTCCATTTTTGCAAGTGCAGTGCAGGGACATCACTTTAATTCTGTTCTGGTATCTCAGTGGAGGACAAATTCCCTTTGCGGATGCTTGCGATTTTCGCGCAGCCCCATTCACTTCTATGGGGCCTGCGTTGCGTGAAAAACGCACAATATAGAGCATGCTGCGATTTTCACGCAACGCAGAAGTGATGCGTTAAAATCTCATGTGCACAGCCCCATAGAAATGAATGGATCCGGATTCAGTGCGGGTGCAATGCGTCCTCCTCATGCATTGCACCCGTGCGGAAAACTCGCCCGTGTGAAAGGGGCCTTATTGTGCTAGATAGCACATTAGGATCCTACGCTGCATTTCTGATATTTCAATAAAACCGTAACATACTGCATTTACATAGTTGTTTGCAAAAAACACAGTTTTTGTGCTAATATAGCACATTTCGATCCTACACTGCATTTCTGACAGTCCAATTAAACCGTTAACTTCGGCTGTTACATTGTTGGTTGGAAAAATTCAAATTTTTCAGATTGTTGGGTGCTATAGTTATATGCTGTAAAATCTCCATGATGTCTCCTTGATAAATCTGTAGCGTGGGGGCCCCGTGTGGCTTCTATACACTTTCAAAAAAATCCTTTAGCGAATAGATGCCGGATGACGGGGACGCCTGCTCTACATAACTGACTGGGAAATATATTCTGTAAATTCGGCGGCATTTAGATTGTTGGGTGATCTATACCCCTTTTTTCTTTCAAAGTACCCCTGCACTGCTTACCTGACTGGGAAATATATTCTGAAAATTTGGCGGTGTTTAGATTGTTGGGTGATCTTTACCCCTTACAAGCGCACACTGGTAGACGCGCTGCTGATGGCATTCCCACCTGACACCGGGGCCTCAGTGGAAGCACAAGGTGAAGGCAGAGGAGGAGAATGAAGTTGCCAACGCAGCTGGTGCACCGCCAGCACCTCAGAAGGCGGGTTAGCATGGCCGAAATGTGAAAAAGCTTTGTCAGCACGCCACAAGAACCAGCACCACCAGCTGATATGGAATGTCTTAGCAGGAGGCAGAATTCCAGCAACATGGTGGAACAGTATGTGTGCACACGCCTACATGTACTGACTGATGGGTCTGCCCCATTCAACTTCTGGGTCTCCAAATTGGGCACATTGCCTGAGCTTGCCCTTTACGCCTTGGAGGTTCTGGCCTGCCCTGTAGCCAGTGTATTGTCTGAACATGTGTTTAGCACAGTAGAGGGCGTTATCACAGACAAGCACATGTGGACAAGCTCACGTTCATTAAAATGAACCAGGCATGGATCCCACAGGACTTGTCCGTACCTTGTGCAGAATAGACATGTATACCGGCCTCCCACAGCCATTGTTATATTCCAGCGCACTTGTCTCTTTGTTTTATTTTATATATTCCACAATGTTTTGGGGTCTACCCAAATTAAATAATAATAAAAAAAAGTGTTGGCTACCTCCCCCTCCTCCACCGCCGCTTCCACCTACACCACCATGTCCACCGCCTCCTCAACCTCCTTCTCCATATAGACCTCTTCCTCCCAGTTCAAGATTATTATTTTTAATTTTATTTATTTTTTATTTTAGATCATTTCCATATCCACATTTGTTTGCAGGGTATTTGTCATGCTCTTACCCGCATTTTGCTGCCTTTTGCAGCCCTTTAGTCCTTTCCATGACTCTTTTAGAGCCATTTTAGTGCCTCAAAGTTCGGCTGAACCCAGCGAATCCGAACTTTCAGGTGTTCGCTCAACTTTAATTGTCAGAGATTATCTATTCTTTCTTTGTACAATGACCTCTGCACAGGTTACAGAGCATGCCTAGAAAACTCTCCCATAGAAGTCAATCAGGTCCCCTTCAGTCCACTGTGTCCCATGTGGCTACCGTAAAGCAATTTTCTTAATGCTTTCTAAATGCTGTTAAGAACAGCTATGGAAAGATAGCCGCCCCCTATAATCATGTTTAGGCAATTGAATAAAAAAATCTACAATCAGAAAATAATAAATGACTAGAAAAAAGAATATGTTTTACTATTTGGTTTTAACTTGCGGAAAAAAAAGTTTTGGTGACATATTTCCTTTAAGGGTATGTCCACATGGGGTAAACACTAGCAAATGAGATTTACATGGAGGTACAGTATAGCTTCATGGATTTCTTTGGGAGCCATAAGAAGGTTTTGTGAATGAGGATGAGAAGATGTTGAGCATAAACAGTGGAGTTAATCACTCAGAAGCTCCATCAATTAGCTGCAAAAGAGAATGGCTACAAAGAGCATCTCTTTGTGAAAGACAATTTCAATGGGCACCATGTACTGCTTTATTTCTCCTAAGCCTGCACTTGCACAGCAAGTGCTGTTATGTTCCCCTGCAGATTACTGTTGATTGATATAGAATAGATCAAAGCAGCAGTAAACCTTTGTGATCTGTTTACTTTGGGGGATCCTTAAAGGGATTGCAGATGTTGACCAAGAAAAACATCTGCATGGAGTTTGTACGTTCTCCCCATGTTTCCATGGGTTTCCTCCGGGTACTACGGTTTCCTCCCACACTCCAAACAAATTCTGATAGGGAACTTAGATTGTGAGCTCCATTGGGGACAGCAAGCAATGATAATATCTGTAAAGCACTAAAGAATAAAATAAATAAAAATAAATAATACTGAAGTATAGCAGCTGCACTGAACAATTATCACCTGACTATAACCTGAAAAGACTCACCTTATGTATATTTACGCTATTAAACATGACTTCATCTGTTCCAAAAACCATGTCAATTAATGCTGTGTATGTTGAAGCTGAACATCTGGCATTTCAGTGTGCTAAGATCCTAAATAAACCTCAGAAATCTCAGCAAATAGTTCTTCAGAAAATGCCAACTTTATCATTACAATTTACTTGGCTCTAAAATCTAAAAGAGACAGTGCCAAGCACCACTTACACCAGCAACACCGAGCACTCAAGAGGCAAGCTGGAAGGTGTAGAGCAGTGATTCCCAACCTTATAACCACAGGGGCAACCCAAAAAATGTTTTTATTCCTGGCAAACCCCTAATGCCACATAGAAGCTTGGTATAGAGGCAGGTAAAGCATTCTACAATGGTCGTCCAGTGCTATACCGGCTCAGACATGTTCACTGTTTTGCACAGGCTGAGGCCTTCCCCATTCTATAAGTGAGAGATCTTGTTGTTACTGATTTCTCAAGGCTCAAGGAACCCTATCTGGGAAATACTATAGAGTTGGTAGTCTACAGGATGGCCCATTTTTCTCTTTCTTGTACAGATTTATTTTGATGTTATATAAAACATTAAAGGGGTTCTCTGGTAAGAATGACATTTTTCTAAGTGCCAGCAGCCTGACCCACTGAGCTAAGGACTCTCACTTGCTTCCTGCTGCTCCGGTCCTCCAGGCTACCTCTGATGATTCCGTGTTACTGTCCCCTTAGTGTTTACAACCAGATCAGAATGGGCATGGTCACATGCTCTGCTGCAGTAAATGACTGGCTTTACTGGTGACATGACCCTTTAAGGACAGGTTAGTTGGTGCTCTGTGTTAAAAGGAGTTGTCCGGACTTTTATTGTCCTATCATTAGCAGATTGAGGTGGTCCGACACCCCCACCAATCAGCTGTATGAGGAGACAGCGTGCACAGTGTGAATGTTCCATCTCCTTGCTCTCTTCCTGTTCACCGCTGCTGTATATGGTCTTTGCGGACAGGAAGAGAAAAGGGAGATGGCACGTGCACACTGTGTGCACTGCCTCCTGATACAGCTGATCGGTGGGGTGCTAGGTGTCGGACCCCACCAGTCTGATATTTAGGTGAACGTTATAAAAAAAAATAAACATCAGCCAAAACAGCTTTTTTAATGACCTAACCTCCTAAAAAACATAATGTTAATCGATCAAAAAGTCGTATGTACCCCCAAATGGTAGCAATAAAAATGTAACCTCATCCCGCAAAAAACAAACCCTCACACAAGACCATAGCCAGGAAAAAATAAATAAACAGTAGCCAGAAAATGGCAACACAAAAACATGATTTTTTTTAAAAATGTTCTTATTGTGTAAAACTTTAAAATAGACATATATGGTATCGTTGGGTCTAAAACAACTGGATGTACAAAAATATCACATGATCAACCCTATCAAGTGAACGGTGTAAACAAATATAGAAAAATGACACCAAACAGCTTTTTTTGTAAGTTTTTCTCCCAAAAACTGAGATAAAAAGCTACCAAAAAGCCAAATGTACCCTAAATAGTGCCAATTAAAACTACAGCTTGTCCCGCAAAAAATAAGCCCTCATGCAGCTCAGTCAACAAAAAAATTAAAAAGATATCGCTCTTAAAATCCATGGCAGAAAATTCCATGTTAGAAAATCCAGATGCCGCACCTTCCCTGGCGTATTACCAAATAACAGTTTACGACCACCAGCAAATTGTGGGGGAATATTCTCTGGTTATCTTTTGTGAAAAAGAAAGTTTGGGCCTAAAGCAACATTTTCTTGTAAAAAAAAAAATGTAATTTTTCACTTTCCAGCCCAGGGTTATACATTCTATAAAACACTTGTTAGGTCAAAGTGCTTGCTACACCCCTTAAAAATTCCTTGGGTGGTGTAGTTTACAAAATTTGGTCACCTTTTGGGGGTTTTCACTGTGGGGGTACCTCAGGGTCTCTTCGAATGCAACATAGCGCCCTAAGACCATTCCAGCTACATTTGCCCTCCAAAAATCATATGGTGCTCCTTGCCTTCTGAGCCCTGCTGTGTGCCCATACAGCGGTTTACGACCACATATGGGGTGTTTCTGTAAACTGCAGAATCAGGGTAATAAATATTGAGGCTTGTTTTGTTGCTAACCCTTGATGTGTTACAGGAAAAAATTAAATATCTACAAAAAAAAGTGAAATTTTCAAATTTCACCTCTATTTTGCTTTAATTCCTGTTGTTCAACATTTCTAAAATAAGTTTTGAATACTTTGAGGGGTGGAGTTTCTAAAATAGGGTTATTTATGGGTGTGTTCTATTATGTGAGCTCCTCAAAATGACTTCAGAACTGAACTGGTCCTTAAAAAAATTGATTTTAGAAATTTTCTTAAAAATGTAAAAAATTGCTTCTAAAATTCTAAACCTTCTAATGTCCTAAAAAAATTAAGAATTAAGAAAATGAAAATACCTTAAATATTGCTTTATTAAAAATATATTCCTAAATGCCTTTCAATATATTGGCTCATTTTGTCTAGGGAGCAATCATCATGTGAAATATAATGGCCACCGTCCTACTAGTACACACAAAACCTGTCCTAATCCCACAGCAGGACAAGTTGCTTCAGAGCAGTGCGCCAAGGAGCTGCCTCATCCTCCCCTCTCTCTGCTTCTCAGGGATTATGATCAAGAATAAAGTTTAATAGGAGACGTGAAGTACAGAGAGAAGGTGCGGATGTGGCTGATGAGCAGCAGCTCTTGTATGCAGTTTCCATTACCACAGCTTCACATTACCACAGTCTGTCCTGTCCATCCTCTCTGTACGTCATGTCTCCTCATGAACTCCGTGCCCACAGAGATTACTTTGAAGATTTTATCATCTGTATTCAGGATTATAATCCCTAACAAGTAGGAGAGGAGGATGAGGAAGCTCTTTACCTCAATGTTGTGAAGTAACTTCTCTTGCTGTGTGATTAGGACAGGTTTTTAGTGTACTAACAGGACAGCGGCCATTTTATTTCTCCTAATGATTTCTACCTAGACAAAACAAGCCATTATAACTAATGAAAGGTAATTGGGAATATATTTATAATAAAGCAATATTCACATATTTTAATTTTTTTAATTCCTGGAGAACCCCTTTAATGATCTGATAGTGAAGCAAGTGAAGTGGACTACACAATGTTCATTCATTCATCACTACTTCTAAACTCATATAAATATATAGCAATATATCTCTCTAGACAACGTAGAAGGAAATTGTGGGAGCATTACGTTCCATATGTATCTCTGAGGCTACATGTGAGGGACTAGTTTCTAGGTAGGGAGAAAAGGGTTTACAAGAGTTAATTTCAATGCTTTTGGCGAGATGCATGTGCTTGATTGCCTCATGTGAGCTGCTGCCCACCCACTGAAAGGGAAGAAAGTCCTTCAGATAAGCATATAAGTGAGTAAAAAAAAGTTTTAAATTAGTTGGATAACCTAGTTAAGTAAATGTTATTCAGTTGCAGTACTTGCACTGCACCAGTTCTTCAGTGGCACTGAACAGGCAAAAAAATCTGAAGTGGCTGCTGAGGTCTACTAGTGCTCAAGTGATCAGTAGGGGTTACTCTTCTTGAACCTCTACCCATTGTCAAGTGAGGCCCACGGCCACTGCTTTCTCACTCACTGATCCTGGGTTTCAGCTTCCCAGTGGCACGTACTGCTCTCCCCTTCCCATCGAGCCAGGCTGCTGGGCTTGCTCTGTCCCTCCACATAGGCTGTGGCCTGCTTGCTGGCTTGGCCTCTCTTCCTGTTTACAAAGAGCTTGCGCTCACTCTGGCTATTAAAGGACCAGCGTGCACCATAATTTGCTCAAGTCTATGGATCGTTACCTTGTGGTACTTAAAGTGGTTGTCCCACAAAAAATATTCTACAGCTTTCAAACCAGCACCTGGATCTAAATACTTTTGTAATTGCATATAATAAAAAATGTTGTATAGTCACTGAGTTATTCAATAAAATGTATCTGTATGGTGCCACTTTCTTATTTCTTTGACCTGCTCACTAAGAAGGCCGCACATGCTCAGTTTCATCTTTCAACTGCCTCCAGAGCTGTGATCGGGAGAGCTGAGACACACCCCCTGAGCTGTGATAAGGAGAGCTGAGACACGCCCTTTTAGCTGCAGCAGAAAAGACACTCCCCTTGAGCAGCCAGCTTGATATAAATCTAGCAGAGCAATGAATGTGGAGATCTCTGGATCCATATAAGGTACAGGGATGGTTCTAGCTTCGTGTACTACATGATGTCTGATTTTAATTTTTTACATTATTCATGGGATAACCCCTTTAAGGCACCTTCCCCTTCTGAGGCTGCCTGAGCAATAGGTGTTCTCGCATACTATTATCCTGCTAAGGTGTCTGTTCTGGTATCTGCATGTGGAACAACCTTCTGCCGGCGTACTGGACTTTGACCCTGTTCTACCTGACCTGTGTCTGACCTCTATATTGATCCCTCGCTGCCTGCCCTTACCTCGGACCATTTACCATACAGCATGTACTCCACGAGCGCTAGCCTTGGATTGTCCCTGACCCCTCGGTGCTCAGCACCAGTCTTACTCCCATGGGTCAGCTGTCAGTCACACAGAGACTACTTCACGAGGCAGAGGCCTGGTGGTTTCCCTACTGCCAAGTCCAGATCTCTGTATAGGGGTTAAAGGGTAAATACCTGGGGACTGACAGAATAATGCCCCTACGAATAGCCCAAAGCCAAATCTGTTAGTTGACAAGTGGTTTAACATTCACTGCCATAATACTCATCATAAGAGGTGACATGTCCTATATGCCATCAACTACTGTGCTGGTAAAACTCTCTGAGTTAGGCAACAGCATAGTAAATATTTGACCTGTATTTCATTCCATGTATTTCATTCCATAGACTACATATACTTAGTCGCCACTGCCTACAGAACTTCATATTTGCATCAATCTTCAACATGGCTGTGATCACTTCTGCCAAATTTTATACCACTGTTAAGTATAACTAAAAACAGCAAACCTTTATCAGACAAAAATCACTAAAGACTTTGAGGGGGCATTTACCATTGCAGGTGTATTTCAGTATACTTAGATCAGAAATGGTGTGGTCCGTTGTACCAAATTTTAAAAAATTTCACAAGGTAATAATAAATAAATTGCAACTAGTTGCAATGTAGTTGCACCTATTTTTTTCAAGTACACCTGAGGGTGCAGTTTTGTGCCTTTTTTGCAACTTTTCAAAAGGTCGCAGATAATAAATGTAGCTTGAAAGTGATCTACACTGAAAACTCGGCCACTTTGTTTTTCAATACAGAAAGTGGCGAAGGTCAAAAATGTTGCATAATTTTACTCAAGGCATCAGGTTTTGCCGCCAAAATACTATAGTATTTTGGCGCACCAGGTTTCATAAATGCCCCCTTTTATAATCATTGGATGCAAGAGGTAGAATATCACTTGTTTCGGAAACAAAAATCTCTTTCAGAACTTTTTAATGAGAACTGGGAAAGACATGTGCATAATGTATCTTTCTGACAGCTTTGTAGAAGACTCAACCAACGCGAAATCTCTGGATATCAAGGTGTTTTCCAACACCTAACGTTGCCTTATGTTACTTAATCTGGATTACATCTATCACATATTTTTGTTTCTGTCAAACCAACATAGAACAATATTTCAGCACAATGATTTTTTTTTTTTTTTTGGGGGGGGGTGCATGTTATGTTGTGTTTTTGTTCTGGAGATGAAACACTAGCTAGGTTGTGTAGGAATGTTTTGTGTCTTTTGACATGAGTGAAATCTGTTTACATCAATTAAAGAGCTGCATACGGAGAAATAAACAGTTAAAGGCGTCCATTAGAAGACGCAAGCAGCTGGTATTTGAGCTCTGTTGTATGTTTGTGGAAACAGCCTCTTTTGTGTTTGTTTGATTTTCAGCAGAATGCATATTGAAATCAGATCATTACAGATAATTCACTTCATTCCAAACACAATTGTTTGTTTTTACAAAAAGAAAACATATTCAATCAATAGAGAAGACAAAGATTAACCAAATCCAGGTTTTGAGCCCATGACTTCATGTGCAATAAAGGTATAAAACCAAATTGTAACGTTTTGTTACTGAACAGAACGTCTCATCCAAGCAAACCCTCTGAGAATTTAGACGAGTTGTGATAAAGGCTGTTAGACTGAATTATAGGAGCAGCGCAACGAGAATAACGGAGGTGCCGGATTCAGCACATAACTGACCTTAACGTAGGCAAACATATCCCATTGATTAAAATGAGGTCTGTTTGAGAGTGCAGGACCTTTCTTTCCAGTTTTTGATGGAATATGAGACAGAGGTCCAAACGGAGCCTCCAAGACAAATGTGAACAAGCCCTAAATTAGCATTTTACTAACTGTAAAACCGATGACGCTTTCTGCTATATATACAGTTACAATTCAGACACACGGCTGGTTTCATATATCTATACATATTATTTGTTTGGTATTGTCCCAATGAACATAAACGTCAAATGTACATGAACCATAAACACCAAAAGTACATGTACATGCAGTTTTTGCAGGTAATTATGCCATGAATTGACTTTTGTAGCAAGACTACAAGAAATCTGCAATATATAGGGCATACTGTGAATGTTCAAGAGATTTCCAAGGAATTCACATTCATAGCCTATCCTAAGGATAGGTCATCAATAGGTAATTGTTGGGTGTTCGAAGGACTCATATGCACCTTGACCCCTTTATCATTTATGCAGACAAAGCAGTGCTACTGTACATGTGTCTGTGCTTTACACTGCAGCTCATCCTATGCCCAACCTGATCCACCTTAGGCCCCATTCACACGTACGCAATTCCGTTCCGCATTTTGCGGAACGGAATTGCGGACCCGCACTTCCGGGTCCGCAATCACGTTCCCGAAAAAAAAGCTAGAGGCTCTGTTCTCTATGGAACTGCCACACCCTCTCCATTTTCATTGACAGAACCAGGTATGATGTCCTTTACACTGACTGGCCCTGTCAATCAAAAAGGAGAGGGCGCAGCAGTTGCAGAGAGAGCAGAGCCTCTAGGTGTAACAGCAACGCCCCCATTGCTCCTAGAGTTTTATTTGCAGATATTAAAACTTCATTTTTCTCAGCAATGCGGACACATATAAACACGGGACCAACACAGAAGCCTTCAGCTGCCAAGCACACATGCAACAGGTCAGCCAGTTTCATAGGTACAAATCTGCTGACAGATGCTCTTTAATGGGGCTGAACTGCACTACTAGGCACGGCTGCATATATGAAAGTGCTGCAGAGAAGGGGACACTCCAGCAAGCACCTCAGCCTCTTTGTTCTACTGCTCATTGGGGTCCCCAAAGTTGGACACCCATTGATGTGCAGCCCTCATTTAATGTGTACAAGTCCTAAAACGTACACATTGTAGACTCTTTTCAGCTTCCTAAAACACCACTTTGTTCTTTTTGTTTTGTGCAAACCTTTATCTGTCTTCTATCTTTTATACCGATAAGGCCTCATGCACAAGACCGTATGTATTTTGCGGTCTGCAAAATGAATCCGCAAAAAATACGCATGACATCCGTGTGCATTCCATATTTGGCGGAACGGAACAGCTGGCCCTTCATAGAACAGCCCTATCCTTGTCTGTAATGCGGACAATAACAGGACATGTTCTATTTTTTTGCGGAGCGGAAATACGGACATACGGTAACGGAATGCACACAGAGTAACTTCTGTTTAAAAAAAACGGAACGGACACGAAAAGAAAATACGTTCGTGTGCATGAGCGTAACACTGAAAACATCTTCCAGATGATGCAAAGACATTTGTAAAAGGCAGAACAGGAAAGTGCCACAATAAGACATGCACTTAAGGATAGTTCCAGTAATACATGTACAGACAAATAAATCGGCTATGGATACAAAGCCCTTTACGGTGTTTTAATGAAAAAGACCTGTTCAGGAAAACATTTTTATCTAATGTCATCTCTTTATGTAACATTCTGGTTAATCCTAAGAAAGAGGTCATAGAAATGTTATATACACATACAGCTATCTGAGAGGTGAACATTTGTGTGACAGTTTATCACCTGGAATGGTGGCTGCCAAGTGCCAACACAAAGGCAGGACACACCGGGAAATATTTGTTTATCACCCTCCTAGGTAGTTAATTGGATTCAGTAGCCACTGGCGATGACATAGTATACTTTGGAGTTTAATTTGGGTCTCGCTTTCATCAATGTGTCAATAAGAGACAACAGAACAAGATTAGCGGTTTATGTTAACACATTAGCTGTACTGAAGTTTACAAAAATCCTTTGTGACACACAGGCATGCTTTCAGTTGCTTGTTCCTACTTTAGACCTACAAAAAATAGCTAAGGTTAAGTTTCCACCTGCATCAGATGTTACATGAGCCTTATACGCTGATTCCATCAGATCTGCCAGAAATCTGCAGGCATGCTAGAACCCAACAGAACCTATTACAAGTCAATAGGGTCTGTCGGGTGCAATTGTATTTTGTCATGTGATGGATCTGGCATTGCATTGAATTTTGTTAAAAAAATATAAAAATTGAAATCACAACTGTTTTCCCAGAAGTAAAATAAAAAATAAAAATAAATAAACAACAAAAAAAACACAAAGATCGTAGGCATCGCTGCATCCAAAACGTCTTTACTATTAAAATATAAAAATATTCATCCCATGCAGCAAATTTGCCATTTTTTGATAGCTTCAAAAAATTGGATAAAATGTGATTTAAAAATCACACTCTGCTAAGGCCTCTTGCACACGACCGTATGCCCTCTGAGACATATGGTCCATGAGCGGGCCATATGTCCCGGAGCGGTATAAGATCATATGAGTGCAGGACAATAGCCCCATGGGCGGCCCGACATGCACAGCATCATTGTAATCTATGATGCTGTGTGCTCCTATGCGCACAATCTATGCCGCTTCGGCACATATAGCCCGCTCACGGACCATATGTCTCGGAGGGCATACGGTCGTGTGCTAAGCCCTGAGGCTGGGAACACACCTAAGCGTTTCTGAATCGCGCGTATGACGCGCGTTTTACGCGCGTTTTTGGATGCGCGTTTTTGCAACTAAGAAACGCGCATCATACGCGCGATTCAGTGATTCACCACTATTTTAGCATGGCCCATAGGCGCGTTAAAGGGCTTCTGTCACCCCCCTTAACCCATTTTTCACTAGCTGACATTAGCTATTTGCTAATGTCAGCTGAGTCGAAATATATATTTATTACCTTGTCCGAAGTTGTAAATTACGTTAAAAAGCCACTTTTATAATATGCAAATGATCTTCGCTACCAGCAAGTTGGGCGTTTACTTGCTGGTAGCCGCCGCATCTGGATTAGTTATGCACGCCCCCTTCCTCGTTTGATAGACAGGGCCAGCGCTTTCTCCTCCTCGCACTGGCCCTGTCTGAAGATGAAATCCCGCGCCTGCGCCGTACCGCTCAGTAGTCGGCGCAGGCGCTCTGAGTGAAGGGCGCGAGCTTTGCCGCTCCGTCCTCAGTGCGCCTGCGCCGATTACGTCACCGCTACACCCGCTTCCCTTCCGGGTGTAGCGGTGACGATCGGCGCAGGCGCACTGAGGACGGAGCGGCAAAGCTCGCGCCTTCACTCAGAGCGCCTGCGCCGACTACTGAGCGGTACGGCGCAGGCGCGGGATTTCATCTTCGGACAGGGCCAGTGCGAGGAGGAGAAAGCGCTGGCCCTGTCTATCAAACGAGGAAGGGGGCGTGCATAACTAATTTAGATGCGGCGGCTACCAGCAAGTATACGCCCAACTTGCTGGTAGCGAAGATGATTTGAATATTATAAAAGTGCCTTTTTAACAGAATTGCCAGCTTCAGATAAGGTAAAAAATATATATTTCAACTCAGCTGACATTAGCAAATAGCTAATGTCAGCTAGTGAAAAATGGGTTAAGGGGGGTGACAGAAGCCCTTTAAAGCGCCCCAAAGAAGCTCATGCTGAAGCGACAGCGTTGGGCGTTTTTCAGCGCGTTCAAATGCACTGTAAAACGCCCAAATGTGAACCATGCCCATAGGGAAGCATGGCTATTCACATGTTGTGCGTTTTACAGCGCGTTTGAACGCGCTGTAAAACGCTTAGGTGTGTACCTAGGGTTAGTGCGATCAATAAAATCTACAGATTGTTCCACAAAAAATAAGCCCCCACGCAGCTTTGTAGATGCAACTATAAAAAAAATTATGGGGGTCAGAATATGGGGACGAAAAGAAAAAAAAATATTTATTTTCAAAGTTTTTATTTTTTTTAAGTGCTAAAACACAAAAAAACAATATAAATGTGGTAAAGCTGTAATCGTACTGACCCAGAGAATGAAGGTAACAGATAGGTTTTACCACATAGGGAACGCTATAGAGACAAAACCTGTAAAACTGTAGCGGAATTGCATTTTATTTCCAATTCCACTCATTTGAATTTTTTTTCCAGCTTCCCACTAGATCAAATGCGATATTAAATGGTGCCATTAGAAAGTACAACTTGTCCCACAAAAGTCAAGCCATTATAAGGCTATGTGAACGGAAAAATGACAAATGTTTGGGTTCCGGGAAGGAAGGGAGCAAAAAACAAAAAAATCCTCTGGGACTCAACCATTTGAGAACACAGCGATTTTCTATTTTTGCATTTTCATTTTCACTCCATACCTTCCAGGAACCATAGCTTTTTATTTTTCTGTTCATGTAGCCGAATGAAAGCTTGTTTTTAGCTGGACAAGTTGTTGCGCAAAACTTGGTGACTTTTTTACACTCGCTTGCACAAAACTTTGTGACTTTTTCCATTTTTACACCACTCTCTCCAGTTTTGTAACGTGGCTGGGTGAAGTTAGCTATGTTAAGGAGTTTCACCCCAGATTTATCTTTGAGACTTTTTAAAAAGAGTCACAACAAAAAGAGGAGGGTGGAGTAGGAAAACTGGAGTAGCTTCTCTAGACAAAAAGTGTTTAAGGTCTAAGGATAAGATAAATTTATCAAGTAACATGAGATTTCATAAATGTGGCATAAAGTACTCTAACACAGGCTCAAGCAAAACTGACTGCAAATTTTACCCTCATGATAAATTCCCCCCTATGTTCCTTTCGAGCCCTACCACAGGGCTCCTACATAGACATGACAGGCCTCAGAGCCTTTTTAAGGCCCAAGGGTGCCATAGCAACCACATAGCTCCCTCAATCCCCACTCGGTGGAACCAATTGGGGCCCGGGAGCACAGCACTCCCAGGATTTGACCACTCAGATGCCGTGGTCACAGCTGACCACAGCATCTGAGGGGTTTAAGGTCCATGATTGGCATTAACACCGATCACAAACTCTGCCTCTGAGTGTCTACTGTGTAAAACAGCAAGCACTCAGTGGCTACCGTGCCCACTCTGCTCCGGAGCTGGCGCCATCTTTAAAGTCACAACTTGAACCATACATGTACGGTGCAAGTCGTGAAGGGGCTAAATCCCCCACCTACACCTCTGTTTGGACACCGAGCCAGAGATCTAAATGACTCGACATCTCAAGTTCCTGACTGGCTGACCAGCCACAGATTCACTGGTTAGCATAGCAACATTAAAGCTTCATTCACACATCAGTTTTTTGGTCAGTGATTTCCATCAGTGATTTTGAGCCAAAACCAGGTGCGGCTCTAAGCACAGAACAGGTGCAGATCTTTCCCTTATATCCTATGTCTGTGGAGGCTCCAGTCCTGGTTTTGGCTCACAATCACTGATGGAAATCACTGATGACAACATTGACGTGTGAATGAGGCTTAAAGGCGTTGGCCACTTTCAGACTAATGTGTAGATTAGATGACTATATGGCACTTACTAATATAGCCTTTGTTTATATTCTGTGCTATTTGCTATAACTCTCATAAGCCAGGTCTGCTTGTTGGGCAAATCTTCTGTGCTGTCCACAAAGAGGTCCTGTCCATAAGATGGCCGCTGATGGAGGGTCATGTGGCTCATCCTCTTCCAATTACAAATACACTGCAACTACACTAAACTCCCAACAGCGCAAGCACAGATGGCAGGTGCGGTGTATTTGTATGGCGGAAACATCACATGGAGATGAATACCCTGGTCACATGACTATCAGCAGCCATTTTATGGACAAGACCACTGCGTGGTCAGCACAAAAGACTTGGAAACAAGGGGGCATACCTCATGAAGTATACAAAAATGGTGCACTATATCAACTAGGCTATATTAGTAAGTGTCATATAACCATCTTACAAATGCATTGGTCAGCAGTATCCAGAAACTGGACATCTCCTTTAAGGGAATGGCTGTGTGACTGTTTCTGGGCCGTCCCCTGTCTCCTCTGATACCGCTGTGCGACAGTCGCCCACGCCGCTCCTGATCTCCCTCAGCACTGTAACCACAGACACGGGTGGCGGCTGGGCAGTTAAACAGATAGCACTGAATCATGCTGAGATAAATTTACAACGGGTGACTCATTTTTCATTTTTGACCGGAGTGATCCCTTAACTTTTGATAAAATTAAAACAGTTAAATAACATTAGGGGAGCATGATGCTTGCAACAAACACAGTTCTATAATGTGAAAGTCACTGGTAACTTGCAGAAAGACCCAGTCATCCCAGCCAGGAGAAGACACAAAAAGCAGAGAGCCTCCATGTTGGAACTGTATATGGACCCATTGCTCTCTAGTAGCTCAGCCAAGAACATGTCACTTATGTAACTCTAATAAGTTATTAATGTCATTAGCTCAGTCCTTATATGCCATCTTATAGACGCAAGACATCTGCTTTAACCCTTTGAGGAACTTGTGATTTTCCATTTTTGCATTTTCATTTTTCCCCTGCCTTCCCAGAACCATAACTTTTAAATTTTTCCATTCACGAAGCTTGTTTTTTGTATTACAGATTGTCTTTAGCATGTGTTTTGTTTAAATATTGTTTAATTATGTTGTGTTATGTTGTGACGGCAATATAAAACATTGTGAGGGCTTTGTTGTAGTGGGGTCTTTATTGCTTATTTTCTTGCTGCTCAAATAATAGAGCCCTTTACAAGTAAAGCAAAATCTTGCGTGTGTCCGTGATACTGTCAGTAAACATTTCAGGTGAAGTGCACCCTTCACCTTGCTTACGTCACAAACCTTAGCTGAAGAATGACGGTCATCTCAGTTGATAGGAAATTCCATCATCCTGACACAGAGGTCACATAATTAGCAGTAACACTGACGTGGCAATCAGCTTTTGCCTGTAGGAGTTTTTGGACAGATATTTCCCCTACAGCAACTTCCGAAAGGGAAAAGTAGCTTTACATGCAGGAGAATCAAATGAATGGCCGTCCAGGTACTGCAAGGGTGCACTGAGTTGCTTTTACAGAGCACCTCTTCATTCTGGGCCATAGAGGGAGATCCCAAGTTAGTCAACTGGCATATGGACAAGGGTTCTCTTCATGAGACCAAACCGTCAACAAATGTGACATTTTTTCTCTGACCCTCAGTTCACAATTGCGCGTTTTACAGCGCGTTTGAACGCGCTGTAAAACACTCAACAGGAGAAAACTCATGTTTTCCTATGGGCATGGTTCTCACCTGAGCGTTTTACAGCTCCTTTGAACGCACTGTAAAACGCCCTACGCTCAAAGAAGTTCTTGAGCTTCTTTGGGGCGTTTTGTCGCGTGTTTGCACCCATAGACTTCAATAGGAACGCGCGTAAAACGCACGTTTAACACGCGTTAAAGTGTAGATATGCCTTTTTCAATTGGTCTCCAGAGTCACGAACGCGCATATGACGCGCGTTTCCTATTTGCAAAAACGCGCTGTAATACGCGTGACAAAAACGCGTGTAAAACGCGCGTCTCAGAAACGCTCAGGTGTGAACCCAGGGTTAGGGTACTTTCATACTAGCGTTAGTGTGATCCGGCAGGCAGTTCCGTTGTCGGAGCTGCCAGCCGGATCCGCAGTTCAGTGTCACAACTGACAGCACTTGCAAGAACGGATCCGTCTATCTGCTTGCGGATGGACGGATCCGTCTTGCATTCTTTTTCACAGTTTTCCCGGTCTGCGCATCCGTCCTTCAGTGGTTTCGCAATGCCGGATCCGGCACTAATGCAAGTCAATGTAAATTAATGACGGATCCGGCATTGCAGCGACTGATCAGGCATTTTGGACAGACATAATACCGCAGCATGCAGCACGCAGACAGTGAGTGAACGGAAGGCATACTGATGCAAACTGAACGGATTTCTATCCATTCAGAATGCATGGGGATATGCCTGATCAGTTCTTTTCCAGCATAGAGCCCTTTTGAACGGAACTCTATGCCAGAAAAGAATAACGCAAGTGTGAAAGTACCCTTAGACACTCCCCATTATCTTCACACTTTCCGAAACCACAATTTGCTATAGTATTCTGCATATTCTGGTTAGCAGATATTTCCGGCTACCCATATATGAATATTTCTAGGAATGACGGCAAAGTCAGGTTTTATACTTGTCAACAATTACTGAGATTAACTGTATCTAATATCAAACTGTATAGATGCGCCTAATTAGCAGAAAAAACATTATCCCTTTTTTTTTTTACGATAACATCAAAATCAGTTCAGCAAACATTTGCACGCTGATAGCGCGCGGCTTTTAGTGCCCAGCACACAGGCACATTGCCATGTACTGATAGTTAAATAGTGTAACTCATTTGTTTATTCAGTATTTCATTCATTTATTAACATGCTTTCCCGTAGAGTATTTGCAGTTGTTAGTCACACTACTAGATTTGCTGCTCGATCTATACTTAGTGACAAAGCGGAAATGCTTAGTCTAAAAATACAGTCGAGCGCCTGAAAACTGTGACGGTTTGCATTTGGTCACCTCAAGCCAATCCCAAAATGACACTATCTTAACTTGTCCTTGTACAATAGGCTATGGGTACATCACAATGCACGACTGTCGAAGGGCCAAAACACGGTATGAGCTGCCTTTACACATAGTTTTTTTAGTGGCGTTTATCTGCACTTTTTCATTTTCACTGGTGTTTTTGCACCTGCGATTTTTGCAGCCTTTTTGGGGTGAAAAACTGAAGGTCTATAGGAAATGTGAAACTCGGGAACCATAACAGTTTTTTTGCTACTGACGTTTTTAGGTGGCATATTTTTTTTTTTTTGTCTTTCTGCCTTCTTTTAAAAAACGCTGCATGCTGTAGCTCTAGTATTTTTTTCAGCCATTTTACATTTTACTTTTCAATTACTTTTTACTTTTTAATTTTCGGCCTTTTTATCTTTTACTATAGAGAAAAAAGCAAGAAAATAAAAAACACAGTTTACATAGCCATTTAGAGAAAATGACACTAAAAAAACACACAAAAATGCAGCAAAAAATGCAGTTGACCTAGAAGAATGTGTGAGCATATATTGTGACATTGTTTTACTGGTAAAAACACCAGTGCAAAATTCATGTGTGTGAGGAACCATATATATATCTGAATGGGGTTAGTAAAAAAATTCATGTGTGTGAGGAACCATATATATATATATATCTGAATGGGGTTAGTAAAAATCTACCAGTGTGTCCATTCAGATGTATGGAATGGATTGTAAGCTTCAACAAAAATCAGTAAGGCCCGCTTGACATATATCAGTTGTGTCAGGCCAACTACTTTAGGCTGGGAGACGGACACAACTGAGATATGTGTACTGCATTTGAGTGCACAGATACGGCATCTGCACATTGATAGGGCCAGATAAAAAAAAACAAGCATGCAGCCTTTTTCTGTCCAGGGGTATTTGGCGTCCGGTTTCATAACCGTGTCGGATGTATGAGAACTATCCCATAGAAAACTATGGGATCAGGTCTAGCTTCAGTTCCCCTCCAGCATTTCGTACTTCACGCCAGAGGTGAACTGAACCAGATCGCCGGACGTATGTGAAGGGTCCTAGCCTATGAATATAACCTTAGGCCAAGGCCATAATACAACCACATTTTATTCTCCATATAACATTCTGGGCTTCTACTGAAGTGAACTTACATTACCTCAGGGTATGATGGCAGTAAAACCTCGGGGAGTCTGATTCTTTTGGCCATAATATGAACACTATTGGGGTCATTTATCAAACTGGTATAAGTTATAAGTATATGCCCTTAGCAACCAGTCAGATTCCACCTTTCATTTTTCACAGCTCCTTTGAAAATGAAAGGTGGAATCTGATTGGTTGCTATGGGCAACTAAGCCTTACACCAGTTTGATAAATGACCCCATATAAATCAAGCCACATTACAGCTGTCTGAAACCAGTCTCTGTATTACCAATTACACGTATTCCTATTCTATATGTTTTTAAGGGTCTTTTATTTTTTAAAATCAGACGCCCAACTTACTCGACACAGCAAACGAGTAAAATGCACCAAAAGAGCACAAAATCTGGCACACAGCTATCCAGCTATCCAACAAGTCTATTTGTCAAATTCCTACCCTGCTAGAGATGAACTGGCCAAAATGTGGTCGCTGGAAAGTTAAAGAAACAGCAACTCGTCGCATAAGCTTGGAAATGTCCGGCAATGAACTCATGTCAGAGGATACTATAAAACCATGTGTAGCGTCAAGTCTGGTATGAGGATATAGAGATATACGGGTCTAGGGCTGCTTATCATGCTTTGGCTGCCCCCTTGCAGGATAGTTTCTGTCTCCACATGCCAATGTCTAAGCGCACCAATCAAGGGCCAAAATGGATTCACAAGCTCATCCCCCAACCATATATACAGTGGTCCCTCAAGCAGGGGCCTAGCTATAGGGGAAGCAGGGGAAGCGGCAGCTTTGGGGCCCAAACTCGGGTCTAAAACTAAAGGACTAAAAGATTTAATTGTCAACAGTATTATACAGTGACGACGGAGCAGCTACTGGGCCTGGTCTGAGAGAGCGATCTTGACTAGCCACAGAAGTGGGGGATGCATGGGAGGAGGGGGTTAGAAAGGCGTTTTTGGGGGAGGGGGACCCATTCAAAAATATCCTGTGTGGTTACCCCACTGCCCTCAAGAAACAATGACCTAAGGATACAATATTTTCTGACCCATCTTAAGTCGAAACCAGACTCCGCGTACAATGCCTCAGACTCAGAGCCAACCAATCCAGGCCACCTCTCTGGTAAATAGCTGGATTAGATGCTAGTTAGCAGCTATTCCTGACTGTTATATGTAAGGACTTGTTTTCTCAATCTTAGGCCTTTTTCACACGGGCGTCATGTTTGACGCTCGGATAAGAGGCGGGTGCGTTGCGGGAATATGCGCAATTTTTTCGCGCGGGTGCAAACGTTTGTAATGCGATTTGCACGCGTGTGTGAAAAATCGCCATGTTTGGTACCCAGACCCGAAGCCGGACTTCATCACTGAAGTCTGGTTTCGGGTAGAGTATTCTGGAGAATTTATTATTTTCCCTTATAACATGGTTATAAGGGGAAATAATAGCATTCTTAATAAAGAATGCTTAGTAAAATGAAGATGAAGGGGTTAAAAATAATAAAAGTTAACTTACCTTAGCCACTTGATCGCGTAGTTGCGATCTGTCCTCTCGTTCCCAGCATCAGCTAACAACTAAAGGACCTGTGATGACGTCACATCACATGGTCCAATCACATGGTCCATCACTATGGTAAGATGGACCATGTGATTGGACCATGTGATGTGACGTCATCACAGGTCCTTTAGCTGTTAGCTGAAGCATGAAGAGAGAAGACAGATCGCAACTACGCGATCAAGTGGCTAAGGTAAGTTAACTTTTATTATTTTTAACCGCTTCATCTTCATTTTACTATGCATTCTTTATTAAGAATGCTATTATTTCCCCTTATAACCATGTTATAAGGGAAAATAATATAGATCTGGTCCCGTTGCTAAGCAACCATGCGGGAAAATCGCACTGCATCCGCACTTGCTTGCGGATGCTTGCTATTTTCCCGCAGCCCCATTCACTTCTATGGGGCCTGCGTTGCGTGAAAAACGCACAATATAGAGCATGCTGCGATTTTCACGCAACGCACAAGTGATGCGTGAAAATCACCGCTCATGTGCACAGCCCCATAGAAATGAATGGGTCCGGATTCAGTGCGGGTGCAATGCGTCCTCCTCACGCAATGCACCCGCGCGGAAAACTAGCCCGTGTGAAAGGAGCCTTAGCTATCTGTTTATTTTTCTTAAATCTTCATGTTCTCTTATCTTGGATGACATTTTGGGGCTTTGGAACTGATTACTCAGGTTGCAGTGGTTTCAACGTACAATGGTCGTCCTAGAACCAATTAATATTGTATTTTGAGGGGCCACCGTATCTATAGGATGTACTGAAGTGCCACCTATGAAACAGACTATCATTAAATATTGTGTACTCAATCTGAGCGGTATAGACAGTGCAGTTCACCCAATAAGAATGCACAGGTTCTCGCTGAATATAAAGGGTTACAATGTACTCAAGAAGCTCGCTGAGAAATAATGGTATTAACCATTGTAGTAAGAGGGCTTTACATGCAGGATTGATACTGGAGCACAGGCAATGCTACATTCCCTAAGGCCAATTTCATGTAAATTTTACTGTCAGGTAGAATTTCCCCTTCTCTCCGTAAACAAAAGTGCTTGTGTACTGCAGCGTGGTTCTCTATAGAAGCCGAGGAAACCCCGAATGAATACACCGAGAAAATCTGTGCTCCTGTCAAATCCGATAACAATGCTTGTGTGAAGATGGCATCTCAGCCCCATAAATGACAGGACGAATGGCATTCCATTAACACTGACTATAATATAGCCATTCCTACAGCTCCGAAGAGACTGTCAGCTACGTGAGTAACTGAGACGTAAAGTGACCACAATTACTTTAGCCGGCAATCCCTCTGAGAGTAGGGATTCATGCTTTCCAAACCACGCTGGAAATAGTTCAAAAAGCCCATGTCATTTCTGGGACTGCAGAACAAGTACAGCACAAAGTCTCCTGCAAAACCCACCATCTGGCACCAATAACAACTTGGCCACATTTTCATGGCTTTCTGACAAAAAAATACATCTTGTGGATTGGTTTCTGAAGTAATGAAACTGTGGAGCTCATACAAGCACCATCTTCTAAGTGCTCCCCGATGGGTGACATCCTATCTGTGCTGACACCCATCACGTACTGGGTGCATGCGGTTTATCACATTTGGCGCCTGGGTATGTGACTAGTACAAGTATGGAGAGGCAGGCTATACCTTTATCAAGACAGATACAGAAATATGTGTATAAACATGGCGGCAGATGCATGTAATTACAGATACAGTAGATAGACAGATAGAACAATCGATAGATAAATATGAGATAGATAGACAGACATATTGATAGAGAGATAGATAGATAGACAGACGGATAGAGAGATAGAAAATATATATATAGATAGATAGATATTAGATAGATAGATAAATAGATAGATAGATAGATAGATAAATATGAGATAGATAGACAGACATATTGATAGAGAGATAGATAATAGATAGACAGACGGATAGAGAGATAGATAATATATATATAGATAGATAGATATTAGATAGATAGATAAATAGATAGATAGATAGATAGATAGGAGATAGAAGATAGATAGATAGATAGATAGATAAATATGAGATAGACAGACAGACATATTGATAGAGAGATATATAGATAATAGATAGACAGACGGATAGAGAGATAGATAATATATATATATATATATAAATAGATAGATAGATACATATTAGATAGATAGATAGATAGATAGAAGATAAATAGATAGATAGATAGATAGATAGATAGATAGATAGATAGATATTAGATAGATAGATAGATAGATATGAGATAGATAGATAGATAGATAGATAGATAGATAGGAGATAGATATATAGATAGATAGATAGGAGATAGATAGATAATGTAGCATAACAGCATGTAACAAAAATAATGAGACAGAATTTGGACTTTGTCATTATTTCCTGGATGATAGATAGATAGATAGATAGATAGATAGATAGATAGATAGATGATAAATGATAGATAGATAGATAGATAAATAGATAATAGATAGACAGACGGATAGAGAGATAGATAGATAGATAGATAGATAGATAGATAGATAAAAGATAGAAAGATAGATAGATAGATAGATAGATAGATATGAGATAGATAAATAGATAGACAGATAATACATAGAAAGATGGATAGGTAGATGCGAGATAGATAGATAATAGATAGATAGATAGATAGATAGGTAGATAGATAGATATGAGATAGATAGATAGATAGATAGATAGATAGATAGATAGATATGAGATAGATAGATGAGAGATAGATAGATAGATAGATAGATAGATAGATAGGAAATAGATAGATAGATAGATAGATATATAGATATGAGATAGATAGATGAGAGATAGATAGATAGATAGATAGATAGATAGATAGATAGATAGATAGGAAATAGATAGATAGATAGGAAATAGATAGATAGATAGATATATAGATATATAGATAATAGATAAATAGATAGATAATAAATAAATAGATAATAGATAGATAGATAGATAGATAGATAGATAGATAGATAGATAGATACTGTAGATAGAAAAGAAAGGTACATGCAATCATTTGTATACTTTCTAGTATCACAGCTGAGACATTTGTAACATATATGACATCAAGTATCTAAATTGGATTTAAAATTAGGCTGAAAACAAAGTAAGAAGTAAGGCAGCATTAAATATGGGAGAATTATCCTGCAACAAATCTTGGCCACATACCCAGGCGGCGGATTGTACTAGTGTTTTGTACTTCTTCCCCGATACCTACACACACCTCATGCTTCAGAACTTGTAGAGAACATTCCCTAGAAGTTTATTATTACTTTTTCTATTACTGTTTTCGTATATAATCCAACATAGTCCATACTAGGGATACTTTACAACTAGAGAAAGCCGGGGTATACTTTAACCAAGCGATGGTGGTAGTAGTAGTAGTAGTAGTAGTCGAAATAATAATAATTGCAGAAATACAAGGCAGTGGAGAGGATTTCACTTTTCAGACAAATGCTTCAGTAAGTGTTCAATCCTCCAATCACTGTCCAGCAATATCAGGAAGATACTTTGGAATAACTAGAAATATTTTTATTTATATTTAAGGATTACAAGGTTTACCTTGTAAATTACAGTTATTGTAATAGCAACTACAATAAAAGCCTGGAGTGGGCTTGAGACAGACCCCCACTGGCATGGGACTGTGGTACAGTAAGATTACTGCGCCTATCACTATATATATATATTACACACAGTATATGTGTCTACATATGTGAGAGGCTGTGTCCTATTAGTGTAAATCCCAGTTCTTATGGTTACCCCCTACAGTGTCATGTATGTGACACCCCCCACAGTCCACATTCAGCCGGTCACACATTGCTTTGCCTTTTTGCCCTTTTTTCATTTATAGCAGATTCAGACATTTGTTCTGACACTTTCCACAGTCACTGCCCCAGAAGTGTCCTGGTGGGTGTGATGGCCCAGTGTACAAGGGGATATCCAGCAGAACACACCGCCATACCGTGCACAGTACCCTGTGTAACAACTGTCAGAAATGTGAAGGGACCAGTGGCACAGCTGAGATCTTCTCCACAGACGTCTTCTACCCACTGTACATAGATATATTTACTGTATGTCCTATATATAGACGCATCTGACTATCTGTGCCGTGTACACACTATGCGGTACCCGTCATGCGGACGCTCGGTCCACTCAGGAGAGTCCTGACATCTGTGCCGTGTACACACTATGCGGTACCCGTTATGCGGACGCTCGGTCCACTCAGGAGAGTCCTGACATCTAAGTGTAGGCAGCGGATAGCGGCAGGCACTTACCAAGTAATGAGGATTTCTAGGACCGGATCCAAAGTGCATTATCCTCAGCAGAAGCAGGCGGCATGTAACGTGCGGCCACCGCAGAAGGACCGGCACTTGTCAGTGTCCCTGCCCCCAGGGCTGACCGGAGAGAAGCCGCGGGAAGGTGTGCGCTCCAGGCCGCCCCCTGCTCCGCTCAGCCCGTCCATAGAGGGGGGACCGCAGGAATGGGCTTCATTGTTTGTGCACCTCTCCCAGGTTGTGGATGACAGGAGCCGCTGTGCTCGGCGCTGTACTGCTGCTGCTGTGCTCGGGGCACTGAGACCAATGAGAGTAGGGATAGAGGAGCTGTGAGCAGGGGAGAGGGGCGGAGGGAGGTGAATGTCAGGTCCCCCTGTCAGGGAGGGGGAAGCCGCACAGGTCACACTCCTCGCAGGACACCGTCTACACCAGGCTGGGAAGGGATGGGTTTCTTCTTCAGCCAGGTCCCTGGCTTCTTATCCACCACCAGCTCAAGCTGGTTCTTATTCGTCCAGTTTCTTCCTCACATTGCAGTCAGTTGTCCTGAGGTGAATACAGTTAAAATCAGCCCCAAAACATAAATAACTGGCACAAAAATGGGCATCAAAGTGTGGGCCAGGAACACAGAGGGTGATGCCCCCTCATCCAGTTCCTTCAACTTGGTCCAAAGTGGTTATGGCCATACTGACTGGCATAAGAATGGGCAGATGGACACTTTTTTACTAATTTGAATAAGGCACTGCTCTTTTGAAGGGGTTAAATGACATTGGGCCACCCATATCACACAGAGGGCGATGCCTCTTTCAGCCTAGTCCAAAGTGACTGGCATAAGAATGGGCAGATGGACACTTTTTACTGATTTGAATAAGGGACTGCGGATTTGAAGGGGTTAATATCCCATATCACAGAGAGGGCGATGCCCCTTTAAGCCTAGTCCAAAGTAACTGGCATAAGAATGGGCAGATGGACACTTTTTACTAATTTGAATAAGGGACTGCTGTTTTGAAGGGGTTAAATGACATTGGGCCACCCATATCACACAGAGGGCGATGCCCCTTTCAGCCTAGTCCAAAGTGACTGGCATAAGAATGGGCAGATGGACACTTTTTACTGATTTGAATGTCACTGTCCTTTGGAAGAGGTTAAAAGACTTTGGGCCAGTGATCTCACATTGCCAGCACAGAGAGGGTAATGCCCAGTTAAAGTCAGCAGGCACCAAGCGGTTATAGACATGAAAACTGGCATTAAAGTGGGCAGATGAACGCTTTTTACTGATTTGATTAAGTGACTGGGGTTAAATGATTTTGGGCCTCTGACCTTACACTTGTAGCACATGGAGGGTGATGCCCCACATCAAATTCAGTAAAGGCTTATGCCCAGAACCCTATGAATTTAATGTGAGACATCACCCCCGTGTGCTGGCAGTGAGATCAGTGGCCCAAAGTCGTCATTTAACCCTTTGAAAGCACCAGATAGTTATTCTAATTATTAACAAGTTGGCATCTGCCCACTTTGATGCCAGTTTTTATGCTCACAACAATATAGGGCCAGCTGATATCAACTGAATTGGATGCGGGGTATCACGGTCTCTGTGCTATCAATGTTACATGAGTGGTGCAAAGCAATTTAACCCCTTCAAAACAGCAGAGACTCATTCGGTAAAAAACGGCCTTTTGCCCACTCTGATGCCATTTCTTATGCCCAGAAACACTTTGGGCCAGGATGACCTCAGCTGAATTTGATATAAGGCAAAACCCTCTGCGTGCTGGCAGTGTGAGATCGGTGGTCTAAAGTCATTTAACCCTTTGAAAACATGATTCATATTCAAATCATTCAAAAGTTGGGGGATCTGCCATGGATTTTGATGCCCTTAATCACTCTGTGCCAGCCTGCGTTCCACAGAACTTGATTCGGGGAGACATTTTCTGTGTGCTGGTAGTGCAAGACTAGTGGCGCAAATTCATTTAACCCTTTTAATCACACTCTTTGTGTGCCCACTTTGCTGCCCATATTGCTGCCTGTTTTGATGCTGATGTAACTGTATCCTCCTCTGGACAGCCCACCGCAATGTGTTTTGTCATTAACATAAGTTCTCTTCATTATGGACAGACGAATAAGAAAACGGACAAATAAGAAACCATCTTCAGCGTCCTTCTCTTATTCACTATTCTCCAGGACCCTGCGGTCTCTAATTCGTCCTATTTCTTATTCACAGCAGACGTTAGATTTCTTATTTACCAGCGTCTTACCCACTGGAGATGTATGATTAGTAACTACGGAGAATTTATTTGATTGAAAAGTGAGGTGCCTTTAGGAGAATAAAGTCTTAAGTGGTCTGAAAACATGAAAAATGGCACAAAAATAGGCACTAAAGTGGACAACTGAGAGTGTGGTTTAAGGGGTTAAGTGGCCCAAAGTTGAGCAGACAGATACTTTTACTGTTTGAATAAGTAACTTGTGGTATAAAAGGGTTTAATGACTGTTACTTATTTAAAACCACTCAGTGCGTGAGGCTGTGCCAAGCAGAGAGAAGAGTGGGCATGATTACAGCCAAGACATTGACTACAACTGAGACGAGTCACTGTGCAGAACCCCCCTGATGACTATAGGAGAGCTGCGCATGGGGGCATTATAACTTCTCCTTCTCCCTCCTAATAAAACCGCTGATTTTCACATGGGCACGTCTAAAAGATAATTACAAGCGCAATAACATCATGGCAATAGTTTTATAACAAAATTCTAGTGACAGGTTCCCTTTAAATCTCGATCAGCAATAGTGTTGAGCGCGAATATTCGAATTGCGAATATCGCAACTTCGAGAACTCGCAAATATTTAGAATATAGTGCTATACATTCGTCATTTCGATTATTTGTGATTTTTTTTCCAACTGAACACATGATTCCTCCCTGCTTCTTGCTTGTGGGCCAATGAGAAGGCAGCAATGTCAAGTTCACAACAATCAGTAATATGTAGTCAGACCCGCTAAAATGTGAGGTTGCACGTACTGCGAAAAAAATATTCTAATTTGCGCAATCGCGAATATATTGGAGCACTCAATCTGCATATAAAGCTATTGTAATGTTCTGCTGTGCCAACCATTTTCTCCAGTCTTAGGAAACTTCTAGCAGCTTGAAAAATGTAGCCAATGTGACGCCTGTATTTCAGAGTAACATAGCACATAAGGCCGAAAAAAGACATCTGTCCATCCAGTTTGGCCTGTCATCCTGCTAGTTGATCTAGAGGAAGGCAAAAAAAAACCCTATGAGGTAGAAGCCAATTTTACCCACTTTAGGGGAGTAAAAAATTCCTTCCCGACTCCAATCAGGCAATCAGAATAACTCCCTGGATCAACGACCCCTCTCTAGTAGCTATAACATGCAATATTATTACACTCCAGAAATAAATCCAGTCCCCTCTTGAATTCCTTTATTGTACTCACCATCACCACCTCCTCAGGCAGAGAGTTCCATAGTCTCACTGCTCTTACCGTAAAGAACCCTTTTCTATGTTTGTGTACAAACCTTCTTTCCTCCAGACACAGCGGATGTCCCCTCGTCACAGTCCTGGGGATAAATAGATGATGGGAGAGATCTCTGTACTGACCCCTGATATATTTATACATAGTTATTAGATCTCCCCTTAGTCGTCTTTTTTCTAAAGTTAATAACCCTAATTTTGATAACCTTTCAGGGTACTGTAGTTCCCCTATTCCAGTTATTACTTTAGTTGCCCTCCTCTGAACCCTCTCCAGCTCTGCTATGTCTGCCTTGTTCACAGGAGCCCAGAACTGTACACAGTACTCCATGTGTGGTGTGACTAGTGGTTTGTAAAGTGGTAGGACTATGTTCTCATCACGGGCATCTATGCCCCTTTTGATGCAACCCATTATCTTATTGGCCTTAGCAGCAGCTGCCTGACACTGGTTTTTGCAGCTTAGTTTGCTGTTTATTAAAATGCCTAGATTTTTTCCATGTCAGTGTTACCGAGTGTTTTACCATTTAGTATGTACGGGTGACTTGCATTATTCCTTCCCATGTGCATAACTTTACATTTGTCAGTGTTAAACCTCATCTGCCATTTCTCTGCCCAAGCCTCCAATCTATCCAGATCCCTCTGTAGCAGAAAACTGTCCTCTTCAGTGCTAAGTACTTTACACAGTTTAGTGTCATCTGCAAAAATAGATATTTTACTGTGCAAGTCTTTTACAAGATCATTAATAAATATATTGAAGAGAATAGAGCCCAATACTGACCCCTGAGGTACCCCACTAGTGACAGTGACCCAATCTGAGTGTGTACCATTAATAACCACCCTCTGTTTTCTGTCACTGAGCCATTTACTAAGCCTTATGCATACGACCATTGTTGTAGTCCGCATCCGAGCCACATATTTGGCGGCTCGGGCGCGGACCCATTCACTTCACTGGGGCCGCAAAAGATGCGGACAGCACTCCGTGTGCTGTCCGCATCCGTTGCTCCGTTCCGTGCCACCTCAAAAAAAATAGAGCATGTCCTATTGTCCAATTTGCGGACAAGAATAGGCATTTCTACAATGGGCCGCGTTCCGTTGCGGAACGGAACGCGGAGCAGCTTCTGTGTTTTGCAGATCCGCGGTTTGCGGACCGCAAAACACCAACGGTTGTGTGCATGATGCCTGTGGCGAAACCAAACTCGCCACTGAGTTTTGGAGGGGACAGATTGCCAGCCTCTTACCCCAGGATTATGGGCCCTCTCATCAGCCCACGCTAAACTTAAACCACATGGCGATTTGACTGTGTTTGTGGCATCTGAGCGCTGTTTGGATATATTGAGCGCTCAGATCCAAGCCATCTGGGGATATGTTAAATGTCTGTGTGTACTGTAAAGAGTGGGACATTGTATATTGAATAATGATGTCTGTCCTATTGTCCCCACGTGTGTATTGGCGATTTCCCTTTGTCCTGAGAGATAATTGAATGAGTCCTCGATTGTCTCCAGGACAGAAGACATTGTGTATTCTCCTGCCTGTGATGATTACATTAACCTGTGTAGGGTAATTGTATCACAGGCAGAGGGGAGGGATATGCTGGGGGTGTCTGTATTGTCCCATTGTGTGTGATTGGCTGCTGTATCCCGTGTTGCAGTCTTCCTTCTGGTCCCCTAGGGGAGTGTCCACCAGGTGGGAGACCTGCATAAATACCGGGCAGGTAGCCCTCAATAAAGTTAGAATTCCTGTTTAACCATTAATACGGAGCCTCGTCTCGTACTTGGGGGGGAATTGCTTCTTCAGAACGTTCTCTTGCCTGTTCCAGGAAAGGAGGACTTCGTATGGTTCCAGTTCGGTGGATTCCAGCGGTTGTGGGTTGCTGTGCTCTTCTCCAGGGGAATCGCCCGAACGGTATTAACCCTCACTATACCGGGTTATACCGTAACAATGCCTTACCCACATACAGACATTTTCTCCCAGTCCAAGCATTCTCATTGTATATACTAACCTTTTATGAGGTACAGTGTTGAATGCTTTGGAGAAATCCAGATATATGACATCCATTGATTCGCCGCTGTCAAGTCTAGAACTTACCTCACTGATTAAATTCGTTTGACATGACCGATCTCTCATGAAGCCATGCTGATATGGCGTTATTTGCTTATTTCTGTTGAGATCCTCTAAGATAGCATCTTTTAGAAAACCTTCAAACAGTTTCCCCACAACAAATGTTAAAAACTTACCGGCCTATAGTTTTCGGGCTCTGTTTCTGGACTCTTTTTAAATATTGGTACCACATTTGCTATGCGCCAATCCTGGGGAACATTCCCTGTCAGTATAGAGTCCGCAAATATCCGCAAATATTCATGTTACGAATTTGCATTATGCAATTTTTACATTGCCGATTTTTTGCAATCAAGAGAATAATCTTGAATACGAATATTCGCGAACATATGAAGAATATTCTACCACATAGTCGCGAAATATCGCAAATTCGAATATTGCCCCTGCCGCTTATCACTAATCAGCAAATACGTATGGCATTGATCAAATTCAGTTGGGTGCTTACCGGCTCAAAGGGTTCTACTGGTATCAGAAAGGGTACATGGTCATTTTATTTTCAAAGGGTTAAAGGGGTTTTCTGGGAGTGTAATATTGATGAGCTGTCCTCAGGATAGGTCTTCTCAACATTAGAGCAGAGGGGCAGTTCCATGAACAGTTGTTTGAATGTGTTGCTGTGCTGCAGCACCAGGACAGCACAGCTCTGTACGCTGGGTAGTAACTCACTTAAATGCCAGCCGCCCCACAGTACCATTTATGAGCACTACCTAGATCTTCACTGCTCCAGTGCCTGGTCCAGACCTTAGCTGGCCATTCAAACAGCCGAAAAAGCAGAATGCCAGGAGTTGGACCTCACTAATCTCACGACCTATGCCATATTACATTTCCAGGAACCCCCATGAAACATTTTTGGACACTGATTTTGTATTGCCAATACACGGACAGAAATGTTTCACATTAAGATCAGTCAAGCCTGGGCATGAATAATAGTATCAAAGTGGGCATATGCCTACTGTACTTTTTAAGGATTTGAATGAATAACTGGTGATTTCAAAGCATGAGATGACTTTGTGGCCTTGGTCCCGCAATGCCGACATGCAGATATAGATGCCTCTCATCGAATTCTGTTAAGTCCTAACTGACCTTAAGTGCTGGGCAAAAATGTGGCATTAAGGTGGGTCACATTTTACAGCTGTAAGTAGGTGTTTTTAAAGGGTTAAATGACTTTGGGCCACTGATGTCACACAGCATGGAAACAGATAAAGAAATGCTGTAATCAAATTCACAGGCTTTTCAGCTTTGTACTTCCTCCTGAGTTTACCAGTCATGAGGAGAATCCATGAAGTCATCACTGCTCAGGAGCAAAATGACGAACCTCCCATTGACTCATTCACTGCCATTCACTAGATGGGTCAAGTGATGCATCTGTGAGAACTGACTCCTCATGACTAATAAAGAGGGGATTCATGTTTCTCTGACTTCCTATTGATAATATCTAGCATGCCATATTTATCATTATTGCCTCTGGGAGCAGATTTGGACACCTTTTATATGTAAAAAAAAATATTTTTACATATGTTAGTAGTTACCTTAAGTTAAAAAAGTTGATTTTCAGACCACTTGATATTCAGTTTGCATTCTATTGCTTGCTTCAGACTTCTCATTTGGAAATATCTCTCCCAGTATTACGTATTGGATGTGAGGTCTGTATATCCAGGGTGCTATATCCTTTACTGTATAGCAGCACAGCATCATTCTAGTGTTGATTTCCATTCTACAAGTCACGAGTAGGGTTGAGCGAACTTGTATTTTAAGTTCGGCGTCCAAAGTTCGGGCTCAGGTAATCAAAGAATCCCGTTATGGATTCCGCTACCATGGACCATAACGGAATTTGGAATCCATAAGGGGATTCTTCAATGAACCCGAACGCTGAACTTAAAAAAACAAGTTTGCACAACCGTCTTTCACTGCTCTATTTCCTTCTTCTCCTCCAGACAGAGCACAGGAGCTCCGCCCCTCATGTCACATGATCATTATACCAGGCCCTTTACTACCTCTTATCCAATCCAGTACTGAGCCACACCCCCTGCACTGATCACATGACGGTGACCACCCCAGGTCCTTAGTGTTGTCCAATGTTCGGGTTCATCGAAGAATCCCCTTATGGATTCCAAATTCCATTATGGTCCGTGGTAGCGGAATCCATTACAGGATTATTCGATAACCCCAACCCGAACTTTGGACGCCGGACTTAAAATACAAGTTCGCTCAACCCTAGTCACGAGACATCTCTTCTCACTTGTGCTCAGGGGTGCACCTAGCTTTTCTGCTGCCTGAAGTGAAAACTGAAACTGCGCCCTCCCACCAATGCCAATTTCTTAACTTAACCCCTTTGCCACAATGAAAGCGATCATTGCCCATGGCCCTTCAGCTGCCCCCCTCTTGCCCCTACCTGGTGCTGCCTTAAGCGATCACCTCACCTGTCCTCATTGGTGGTGCACCCCTGCTTGTACTGAGGGTAATTGAAGCTCAGGAGTGTGATCCTTCTCCTCTTGTAGATTTGACATAGATGCTCTGTGTTATCTCCACACCGGTGTTTAACCTACAGTATGTGATTTTTTTCCTCTTCCCCTGCAAACTGTCTTGTGTGTGCTTTCCTCCCTATTTACACTTTGTGTGAGCTACGTTTCTCTTATAACATGAATGCTTTCCCTCCTCTACACACTCTGATCTACATTGTCAGATTTATTAGCACAGGCTAAGAAATTACACAGTTAAGTTGCTTGATTTTGCATTTAGCAAGCAAATGACATCAGTGTGAAGGTTTTAATAGCCTTTCGACAACTTAGAAATGTGACCGATGCTATTGACAGATAGCGTTAGGGCTCATTCAGATCGCCGTATGCTGTCCGCAATAATGCAGATCCGTTTTTTTGCGGATTAGACGTGTCCTATTCACTTCTATGGGGCCCTTTTCTTCCATTGCATGGCTCAGCAAAAAAAATGAAACATGTCCTATACTTGTCAGTGAAAATAAGGGCATGGCCCTATTGAAGTCTATGGATCAGCAAAAAAATGGAATGCAATCAGTTTTTTTGCGGACATGCTGAACTGTCCACAAAAAAACGGATCCGCATTTTTGCGGACAGCATACGGCCGTCTGAATGAGCCTTACACAGATGAGCATGTCTGCAGGCTAGCCTTGATTTAGGTTTGTGGGACAGATATGCCAAATCTATTAAAAAACATACACATCTTAATAAATTCAGCAACTTATTCCAACTGATTTTTGAGGCTACTTTCACATTAGCGTTTTGCCTGATCCAGCAGGGTCCAGCAAAAATGCTTCCGTTACTGATAATACAACCATCTGCATCCTTTATGAACGGATCCGGTTGAATTATCTTTAACATATCTTTAACATTGCCAAGAAGGAGCCGTCATTAACTCTATTGAAAGTCAATGGGGGGATGGGTCAGTTTTCTATTGTGGCAGATTGTGGCAGAGAAAATGGATCCGTCCCCGAGTCCGTTTTGCATCCGCATCCTAGGATGGAAAGCAAAATACAACATGTTGCGGTTTGCTCTCCGGTATGGGAACGCAACTAAGCAGAACGGAAGGCATTTTGGTGCATTTCATTCTGTTCAGTTCAGTTTTGTCCCCATTGATGGAACTCAATACCGGAAAACTTAAACGCTAGTGTGAAAGTGCCCTTAGACTGATGTATGAAATACCAGTCTTATTGGAGAGTCTTATTCTCCAGTAAGGTTCCTCTTCTATGTAGGATACATCAGATTTACTTAAGTTGCTTTCCAAATAGAATATATGTGTGTGTATACTGTACATGCATGTTAACCTGGACCATATTTTTAACAGTACTGCTATATAACTTAACCAGAAGCATTCACAATATTATAGGAGCTATGGGATCATAAACCGCCACATGAGTACACTCTCCTTTCTTGTAGACATATTTACACCCCTTAAAGCAGAAATCCTGGAATGAATGCATTTTAACACCACACTAAGTTTTATTTGTAAAATTTTGCTTTCAGATTCTTCTCATAGCAAAGGCATTATGTGTACTTCAAACTCAGCAGTGGCAGCTAATATGATAGATAATGCAAACATAAGCATTTGGCAAATACAATTTTTTCTCCTTTTATGACAACTCACCTACTATGTACCCCGTGTTTCTTTTAGCCAATTTGGAGACCTGCATTCTGAAGCATCCACTGTCGCTCCTTGCCCCATCAGCTCTCCCGAGCAATATGCGTACAAGTCTATAGGGTAACTCCAAGGCCTTGGCTCCTGGAGCCATTCTATACAGATTCATGCAGCACATACCTGCTGAGCCCTTATAAAGGCTCTGACAGTGGCTTGTCCCAACCTTACCAACTGGCTAAAAACTGGGAACAACCCTTAAAATGGGCTTTTATTATAAAAACTGCTATTGGAGGTCAACAATTCAAAACATTTTTCCATTCGTCTCCTACAAGACTATGGAAACGTCTGGTGGCAATTTTTTTCGTAATTGCATTCTACTCATTTTGGGCTAAAATCCTTTTTGCAATTGGTCTTTATTAAAACAATTCATCAGTTTTACCTCTGCAGCTTTCACTTTATATCTTCAGACTGCTCTTCAAAGCTGTTCTGATAGCTCAATATGTTGCCCATGCAGTGATCCAGTGGATCACTGCTAAAAGTTTTTCAAAATGTATATGTTGTGATTTAATGCTAAAAAAAACACTTGTCTCTTTATGCACTGTGTATCTAAATGGTTGTGTATAGACAACACAAGGCTAACACTGGCAGTCTTTAGCCTAGTTTCCAGGGTGATAGGTTGGTCCCACCCCTTAGTTAGTAGAGAGTCTTACTTGAGCAAAGCTAGAAGCAAGACCCACATGTGTGAGCTCCTGCCAAGTAGGCCAAAAGAGAAGTCTCATCCAGGAAACACCATTTCTGAGACTGAAAAGCCATCAGAGAAAAACCTGAGAGACTACCCCTGAGGGATAGAGAACACACTTTCATAAAAGGTTTGGAACCATCAATGTCATGCAGGAGCCAGTCAGTAGGGTTACCACACGTTTATGACAATGACACTTTACTGCTTGTGGAAAGGCCATGTTGCCTCGGAGTCCACCACATTTTAAAACAGGCTGGCTATCTGGATCCAGGATCTGCACCTTGCAATTGGGAACTGTATAAAGAGTTTGAATGGATTTGGAGAAACTATAAGGCCCCTTTCACACGGGCGTGATTTCCGCGTGGGTGCAATGCGTAAGGTGAACGCATTGCACCCGCACTGAATCCGGACCCATTCTATGGGGCTGTGTACATGAGCGGTGATTTTCCCGCATCACTTTTGCGTTGAGTGAAAATCGCAGCATGCTCTATATTCTGCGTTTTTCACGCAACGCAGGCCCCATAGAAGTGAATGGGGCTGCGGGAAAATCGCAAGCATCCGCAAGCAAGTGCGGATGCGGTGTGATTTTCCCGCATGGTTGCTAGGAGACGATCGGTATGGGGACCCGATCTTTATTATTTTCCCTTATAACATAGTTATAAAGGAAAATAATAGCATTCTCAATAGAGAATGCAAAGTAAAAAGGGCAATAGACGGTTAAAAATCATAAAAAAAACTAACTCATTTGATCGCGTAGCTGCCGGTTACTGGTCTCCTGTTCTTTCTTCAGCCGGGAAGGGGGTGAAGGACCTTCAAACATGACGCCCGTGTGAAAGAGGCCTAAGTGTACTTAGAGAGAGAGAGAGGAAGTACTACTACTACCACCATCATTGCTGCCTGTACACAGCTATTGGGAGAAGCCTTCTCTGTAACAAACTCCAGAACTGTGCCTTCAACGCCTTGATGAACAAACTAGTAACTAGGATTGTCATCTTATATCTGCATTCAGTTTATACCCTCTCCTTGGGACTGTGCAGGGTTCTTCTCACATTCCAAAATAACTATACTTAGAGGTTGATTGGCTTCTTATAAAATTGCCCAATTGGATGTTTGATAGGGAAATAAGATTTGGTGCCTATGTGAGATAGCAACTGATGTGAATGGCATATATAAGCAAAATAAATAATTGATTTTACATTCTGTCTGAAAAATGCTACAATCATAGTAGGTCCATGCAGGGGGCAACCCACCAACACGGTATATATAGATACTATTCAGTGCACTTGAAATTACCTATCTGTTTCAATGGAAATTACTAATGATCCGAAAAGGCTAGTTTAACACTTTTCGCAAAAGCTACTGTTGTTCACCAGCAAACTCTATTAACTATATAATGGGATCCAGTGGGGAGTATAATGGGATCCGGTAGGGATCCCGGCCTGTTTCTGGAATAAGCATTGGGTTTCAGCTGAATAACATAGTTATAAAGGAAAATAATAGCATTCTCAATAGAGAATGCAAAGTAAAAAGGGCAATAGACGGTTAAAAATCATAAAAAAAACTAACTCATTTGATCGTGTAGCTGCCGGTTACTGGTCTCCTGTTCTTTCTTCAGCCGGGAAGGGGGTGAACGACCTTCAGTGACGTCACTGGGTCACATGGTCCAATCACCTGCTTCCATCATGGAAGCAGGTGATTGGACCATGTGACCCAGTGACGTCACTGAAGGTCCTTCACCCCCTGCCCAGCTGAATACAGAACAGAACACCGGCAGCTACGCGATCAAAAGGAAGAGGTGAGTTTATTTTTTTATTATTTTAAACCCTCTATTGCCTTTTTTACTTTCCATTCTCTTTTGAGAATGCTATTATTTTCCTTTATAACTATGTTATAAGGGAAAATAATAAAATATACAGAATACTCAACCCGAAACCGGACTTCAGTGATGAAGTCCAGCTTCGGGTCTGGGTACCAAAAATGCAGATTTTTCGCACGCGCGTGCAAAATGCATTAAAACACTTTGCACTCGCGCTGAAAAATTGTGCATTTCCCCCCAACGCATCAAACATGACGCCCGTGTGAAAGAGGCCTAAGTGTACTTAGAGAGAGAGAGAGGAAGTACTACTACTACCACCATCATTGCTGCCTGTACACAGCTATTGGGAGAAGCCTTCTCTGTAACAAACTCCAGAACTGTGCCTTCAACGCCTTGATGAACAAACTAGTAACTAGGATTGTCATCTTATATCTGCATTCAGTTTATACCCTCTCCTTGGGACTGTGCAGGGTTCTTCTCACATTCCAAAATAACTATACTTAGAGGTTGATTGGCTTCTTATAAAATTGCCCAATTGGATGTTTGATAGGGAAATAAGATTTGGTGCCTATGTGAGATAGCAACTGATGTGAATGGCATATATAAGCAAAATAAATAATTGATTTTACATTCTGTCTGAAAAATGCTACAATCATAGTAGGTCCATGCAGGGGGCAACCCACCAACACGGTATATATAGATACTATTCAGTGCACTTGAAATTACCTATCTGTTTCAATGGAAATTACTAATGATCCGAAAAGGCTAGTTTAACACTTTTCGCAAAAGCTACTGTTGTTCACCAGCAAACTCTATTAACTATATAATGGGATCCAGTGGGGAGTATAATGGGATCCGGTAGGGATCCCGGCCTGTTTCTGGAATGAGCATTGGGTTTCAGCTGAATAAAACCTGGGGCATGAAACCCTGTGCTGATGCCAGAAACCGTCCAAATGCACAGCGGTTCCGATTATAGTCAATTTTCTCTGGCGCTATTTGTCCCTCTCCAACTAAACTGGATATAGGGAACTTCAGCATGCTGTTCCTTTGCTGGAACAGCTTGCCAGATAGATTTGGCACATGTGTGAAAGTACCCTAGTAATTTCTAATATTTTTATTATCTTCAATATATATACAGTTGCAAGAAAAAGTATGTGAATCCTTTGGAATGATATGGATTTCTGCACAAATTGGTCAAAAAATGTGATCTGATCTTCATCTAAGTCACAACAATAGAGAATCACAGTCTGCTTAAACTGATAACACACAGAGAATTAAATGTTACCATGTTTTTATTGAACACTGTATATTCAAAGGTTTATATATATTTATATGTATTCAAAGGTTTATATATATTTATATCTATTCAAAGGTTTATATATTATATATATATATATATATATATATATATATATATATATTCAAAGCTTTAAAGGGAATCTGTCATCAACTCTTTCGGTTTTACACTGTGATTCTACATTTCTACATAACATACCTTTGGGTGCTTTCTTGATCTTTATTGCCCTCAAAAAATATCTGTATATTGATTTGCAAAGCAGAATAAAGGGCAGTACCCATTGGCAACAGAGCCCAGCCACTACCATTTGATTTAAGCCCCACTGCTCTACTCTTCACCTTCTCTCCACCTCCCTCTGCTCCAGACATCATCAAGCCAACGCTTGAAATGTTGCGCAGGTACACATCACTGGTCTGTTTGAAAATGGAAAGAGACAGACACCCTTTAAAGCTTTACTCATAGCAGACATATAGACAGTGAACAAGTTGAACAATAAAAATATTACAAATCACGTATCTGACCACTAGCAGTTTGCTAGTTTGACACAGATTTCCAGATCACTTAAAATTATCTATATATACCTTGTTGGTGGGTTGCCTACTGCATGGACATACCATGAGCATTTTTTCAGACAGAATGTAGTATCAATTATTTCTATTGCTTAAATATACCATTCATCTCAGTCCTGGAAATAGGTGCTGAAAGACAAATAGGTGCTGACAGACTCCCTTTAAAACACCAGCTTAAAAATATAATTCTTAACAATTTAATTGATAGAATAGAAATGGATAAATATAACATGTTGATTGGAGTCTGCGGAGAGCTGTCAAATGTGATTTTTATATTGAATCTATCTCTTTGGTTGTAGTATCACTAATTTTTCCTTTCCCTCATGACTAGGTAGAACAGGACGAAATGTCTGACAACAGAACGAAGAAAAACTTTCTGATTTCTGATTCCCTACGTGTTTTGTCATTTAAGTCATCTTGTAACTCATCAGAGGCTCAGCAACATCAGGATTCAAAATAATTAAAAATGATTTGCAGAGCTCCTTGTCATATGTGCTGGTTTAAGTGTATGTGTATGATCTGTATGGGGGAGATTATAGCAGCTAGTCTCCATCCACTCTGGACCAGAGTTCAGTGAAATCTGCAAAATTAGAGATAGAGCATCCAAAGGGGGAAAGCAGATGAAAATGCAAGATGCAAGTTATATAATTCGGAGAAGCAGTGTTTGCTTATTATATACACAGAGCATTTTATTCTGTAAATGTACTTGAAACATAGAACCTAATCATGCAACATCCAAATCACCCACAGATAACAGACTAGGAAGAGACATACATAATCGATAACGAGATGTAGTGGATCAAACAGGACAGGATTGACTGTAGACTTTCACATTACACCTAAGCTTTACTAATTTACTTTTTATCAACAGTCCCTGTTTCACAGTCTTAGGCTACATGCACACGAACGTTTTTTGTTTCCGCGTCCGTTCCTTGTTTTTTCGCGGAATGGATGCTTCCACATGCATCTCTATGGGTCTGCGAAAAATGTTGGCTAGTCAACCGTTTTGTTTCCGCGTCCATAATCCATATCCTATTCTTGTCAATGGGTCCGCAAAAAAAAAATCTGCATCCGTTTTTTTGTGGATGGTTGCTTGGAAACTAGTGAACTTGTACAGGAAATAGAAAAACTGGTTTGGTCCAGACATTTGCCAGACAGGAGTGTGTAAGCTGAGAGAAAACTTTTCCTGGCAAAATGCCCTGCTGGGACACTGAAAAACGAATTACTTTGCTCCAGGACCACCCCGAGCTGATATCCGGACCAATCAGTATCATAACAAAGTTAAAAAAGATGCAGCTTGGGAAAAAGTGGCCTGAAGGCTGAAGCGGTCAGAATGGGAGTGAGAGGATCGTCGTGGTCGGGAACTTAGTATTCCAAGTTTGTAAAAGTGGTGTTTAGTACAGCAAACTTAGGTATTGAAATGTGCCTGTCTGATTTCCAATATGGCCATATTGCCATATGGCCATATAAAAGTCGATAGACATGTGTAATGCATGTCATGAGCTTAGGACCTGCACACAGTACTAATGTATACACAGTGTGCTCCATTAATAGTTATGTCTATATGTGGCCCTTTTAAAATTGAGCTTCACACTGCTATCCTCTTGCCAAACCTCTTTCTATACTTTCTCTTTCCTCTCTTCAACCCATGCATTCATGACGTCATTATTAAGAATCATTGCTCCACATGAGTAGTACAGTATACTGTCCAACATAGTCCTGGTGTGCTATGTTATACATAGTTTAGGTGAATGTACGTTATCCAAATGATGCTTTTAGCTTGATCAGTGCTGACATGTTGTAAAGGACATTGGGCCAGATTTATCATTACACTCACATCTTACTCCACTTTTACATCTGCCCAAAGTCACTTTTAGTTAGTCAGATTTATTAATGGTCCTTTAATACTGTGATAAATGTGGATTGACGGTAGCAGTTTATCCTTCAGTAAGCGGCTTTACAAAAGTCGCACGTCTTTACAAAAAAGTCGCATGTTCTATTAAAAAGTCGCATAAGATAAGCATGGTCCCCCCTGGAGTGAAATTGCGCATTTTTTTTGCGACTTTTTTGCGACTTTTTAAATGGTTGCAATAGTAAATCTGTCTAGAGATTCATTTACATAAGACAACACGCCCACTTTCACAAAACTGGAGAGCTTAGTGCAGAGCTTGAAAAAGTCGCAAAAAAATGCGCAATTTTACCGATTGCGCATTTTTTTGCGACTTTTTCACTCCATTAAAGTGACTTTAGCTAATGATAAATCTGGCCCATTGTCTTTAATGCATTGCACTTTGTACTGGTGAGGTGACATTGGAAGTGTGCCACCATATTACTAAGCATGAAATGTTTATCCAGATATAACTATGACGTGATCTGGCTAGGCCATGTGTTGTAAGTGGGTGGGACATGGATATATTTGAGTGTGATATGTACTCTCCAGCCAGTTAGAGAGCAAGGCCCTACAGTGCTATGTGCTTTTGTTTTTCCCCATTTTCCTCATGTATATGTTCAATGAAATGTTTGATGCTATTTTCCCAGTAAAACAAACCAAGACACGGTGGAACAGCTGCCGCGACCAGTTCCGTTGTGAGCTCACTGAGAAGGGCCGCAGTGGAGAAGGGGGCCTGAGCAAAAGGCCGTATTTATATTCGCAGCAATTGCGTTTCCTGACCCCTGTAATAGAACTAAGGCCGTAAGTGTTTAATTCCATATTTTCCAAACATTATAAGGATAAATTGATGGTCATTGTCCCTTATTTTACTTTATCCAATTTTGCATATCTGCAGCCCTCATTGATGTTGTCAAGTTCTAGATCCAATCGTTACTGAAACCGCTAAAGCTGTTAGTGTATATGAGCTTTTCCAGTGAGCTATAATTTCACACCATTTTGCGTTTGGCAGCGTGAGCATCCCTGCTTGATTTAAGTGCCTTTCAGGATTATATGTTAATCTATATATCATATGATTGAGAACTCATCTTTCATGTTGAATGTTTGTTGGTTTAAACTATAACTATAACGAGATATATACATATAGATATATATATATATATATATATATATATATATAGAGCGATATATATATATATATATATATATCTTTTAGGTTGTTTTGGAATTAAATGAAAAATGTCCCCTCAATAAACTGTACAAAGATGCCAGCAGAACCTCAACCCTCTTATAGAATAGAAAGGCCCAATTTGTGGACTACCTATCCCAGAAGAGGGAAGATGTGAATGAGGAATTGGTGATGAATGGGATGGGGCCCTTGCTGTGTAGGGTGCCACCGGGACGTCAAAATGCATGCATGACCTCAATCTCATCGGTCATTGAAATGTATGCCTCCAATTATCAGGGGGACATACATTGCCATATAGACAATCTGCGCAGGCAGATTCTTTTGGGGCAAAACCCTGTTTCTGAAACCCCTCCACCATGGTAGCAACAAATTCCTGGGCCTTCCATCCAGCCACCCTGATTTAATGTACCACCCCCTAATGTGCAAACTTATGGTTCGGCACAAATGCAGCCCCAATATCTGGCAGTGGAGCTCACTGGGACAAATGTTCAACCCTGACCCTCGTTCTCTCAACCTTCGTTTACAAGGGATCTCTTAAATTTGTAAATATTTAGTTTTTCTTGTGATGTTTTGCACAAATTTGATTACTATATGATAAAAAAAATTATTCAAGTCATACTTTAAAATATCATTTATTTGTTTAGTTAACAAATTGACGACAATTGTGGAGTGTTTTTTTATGATAAAAAGTAATGTCATGTTTCCAAATATAGACACACAATACATGTTTTTAATACAATTTATAAAAGGGCAAACTTCATCACTTTTAAAATGGTTACATGAGGTATTAGAAGGTTTTGGGCCAAAAAAAGTACCAAATAGGTAATTATGTATTATAAAAGTGGACTTTTCATCTTATACAATAGGTGCATATTGCAAAAGAAATGCCCCCATTGTCTAAGGTGCAAATCCCACTTTAAGTACACATAATAAAAAGCAAGTAAGCTAGTAATATGCTTTACTAGATAATTTAAATTTAATGGCTAAAAACCTCAGCGCACAAGCCCACGTCAAGGGTCCTCATTTTCTTGCGAATCCCTACACTCAACTATAACATTCAATATAAACTCTATCTGAAAATAACAAAAAACTACCAAGCCAAGAAGAATTCAAACCCTGCCACGAATAGCGTCTACCTGCCATGGCACTGCCCCCTCTGGCCTGCTGAAAAAGTCTGCATACATGTCCCGAACAGCAATGCCTGCTGTACCAGGTCATCTATGCCAGGTCAGATCCAAACCCACACCGCCTGATGAGGGAAATTGGTTCTCGTCAACATCAGAGAAAGGATTGTGCATTCTGGTGAAGTTGTGTAGAACAACACAAGCTTGAATAACCAGGGTAGCATTCTCCGGATCCATCTGTATGGATGAATTAAACACCCTCCACTTGCTGCAGAGTATGCTGAAAGCGCACTCAACATACCGACGGGCATGAGTCAACTGGTAGTTGAAAATACGCCTCCTGACATCCGAACCGCATCTGGGGAAAGGCTGCATAACACGTGGAGTAAATGCAAACCCTTCATCAGCCACGATGACCAATGGAGCCGGCGGACCTGCATATCCAGGAAGTCTTCTGGGCTCGGGCAGGGCAAGCTGGTTGGCACGAAGACGATCACCCAATCTAGAAGAACTAAAGATGCGAGCATCAGAAGTGCTTCTATGCACCAATATCAACCATTATAAACCGGTAGTTACTATCAGCCAAAGCCAAAAGCACTACCAAAAAATACTGTTTATAATTGAAGAATCGGCTGCCAGAGTGAGGCGGCTTCTTAACACGAATGTACTTGCCACGGAGTGCCCCAATGCAGTTCGGGAACTGCGCAGATTCATAGAAGCCGTCAGCAATCCGAAGCCAATCCTCCGCCTTCGGCAGTAGCATCACCGTCTCTCGGAGTCTCGACCAGATGACATGACAAGTGTGCCGCACTATCCGAGAAATCGTTGAGGTTCCCAAAAGAAACTCAAAATGCAGTGATGCAAATGAGTTCCCAGTTGTCAAGAATCTGTGTGAGGATGAAATAAAAAAAGGTTAGCTAAAAAAAAACGAGTACTTAAACCAAAATATTATTATCCACAATTGCTAAACATTCAATGTTATTTTTCAACAGCTAATTGCGTACTATAAAAAAAATTACACTAAGCAATACACTACATACTACAGTAATGTTGGTCAGTGCAATTCTCTGACTGGCATCTAACAATCTAGTTTGGTCAGGCCATTTATAACATTGCATCATGCAACATATGCATCTTGAATGCAGGATGGTATAAACAGGAACGCAACATGATGTTGACATTTAAAAAACCAAAATTCAAAATGAACTATAGAAATATCTATTCAAGAAATAAAACCCCAGTAAAAAATCTAAAAAAAATGTCACTTCAGGCACTTACATAAACTGGACAAGAATGACATAAGGCCTAAACATTACTGGTAGCCACAAAAAAAAACATATTGCTTACCTCAGTGTGACGATGAGCCGTTCCTCTGGAGATATGCTGCACCTCATATTGGTGTCCATAAAGTTAAGGACAGTACGTAGAGACGACAACAAACAATCAAAGGCAGACACTGACATATGACAGAACGACCAGAACTTGTCCGGATGCTCCCGAAGATCAGTGTAGAGGGTATGGAAGTGGCCTTTCCTGGCCTGTTGGGAAATAATAGGATGGACCCAAAATCTCCTCTTTCTCCTTGGTTCCTCATCCAACATAAGGGACTGCTGTCTGTGTCGCAGAGTAAAAGACCAGTACGCTATGGCCTCTTCCTCAGAATCCTCTGCCATGGGCAAACATGACACAAAACGCACGATAACAAGGATAATAAAATCCAATGAATTGAACAGCACTCTGTAGCCAGCAAACACTGCAGAAAATGGCCACCAAACAATCTGAGCACCAGCATATATAGTTGTATCTTGGGTGTGGATATGTTCAGTTTTTTTTCACGGAAGACGGACCGCAAAAAACACGGATGACACAAGGAAAACAAACGGAAACATTTGCGGACAAACGGCACAGATGCGGATGTGAAAAAAAAACGGAAAATATAAGGCCGTTTTGCGGACAAGAATAGGCATCTCTATAATAGGCCGCCCGTTCCGCAAATCGCGGAAGGCACGCGGAGCACCTTCCGTGTTTTGTGGATCCGCAGTTTGCGGATCCACAAAATACACACGGTCGTGTGCATGTAGCCTAAGGCTGTGATGGCTAACCTCCGGCACTCCAGCTGTGTTAAAACTACAACTACCAGGGTGCATGTTGGGCATCCCTGGTATATATAGTAAAAAACAGCAAAAAGGCAGCCTTTTTGCCATTTTGTATACTAGGTAATCATCTAGTCCCTTCAGGCGTGCACATTCCTCCTTTCATTTACTACTAGTGCTGCCATATTTTTGGTGTCAAAAAGCCCCGTACTGGTGCACAGGAAGTAAAGGGGTTATGGGGGGACTGTTCTTTGTTTTAGATTTAAAATCCCATGGTCATGTGTTCGAAAATCCTCTAAATATCTTGACTTCTTCAAGTCAATACGTAACCTGTTGTTTCCGGAGTTTTTATAAAACGTTCACATAACTAGACAAACAGTTAAACCTTTATGACAGAATGACTGAATATGTTTAGTAAAGACCAATTGAAATTTGAAACTTGAAATGATTTTAGGCCAAAATTAGTAAAATGCAATCATAAAAAAATTGCCCCTGAAGGTGTACATAGCCTCTAAACTCTATCATGGGTAAATGTTTTTAATGGTTTCTTGAAGTGGTTCTCCGGGAATTTAGAACAAAAATACCTAAATATTACTTTATTATAAATATATTCCCAAATACCTTTCATTAGTTATAATGGTTCATTTTGTCTAGGGAGCAATGATAAGGGGAAGCAAAATGGCCGCCATTCTATTTTTACACACAAAACCTGTCCTAACCACACAGGAAGTCAAGTTACTTCACAAAGAACCAAAGAACTGCCTCATCCTATCTCTGTAGTGGGGATTGTGATCCTGAATACATATGATAAGATCTTATATTCATTACGGATGTAGTTCATATGTTCGCTCAGCCGCCGGCGAAATTCTCTAATGGTTTTCCCTAAGTATTCAAGGCCACAGGTACAGGTGGCTTTATAAATCACACTTGTCATCTGACAATTAATGAAATTCCTGATATTGTATATTTGACACATTACAGAACTACTGAATGTGCGTCCCTGTGGACCAAATGGTACAAAAGGCTATGTACACCTTTGGGGCAATTTTTTTACAATTGCATTTTACTCATTTTAGGTAATTTTGAATCATTTTTTCAATTGGTCACAAAGGGTTAACTGTTTTTCTAGCTGTGTGAATGTACTTTCACTTTGACTTTGTGCCAGTCAACTACTAACCCTTATCTCTAAATTACTAAGAGGTCATAAACACTTATCTCACAATTATATAATGAGTATGGCATCAGCACTAGCATATTTTCTATAGTGAGTATGGCATTTTATATATTTTGGCATTTATGTTTGCAGAGCGCTGTTGCATTGTGTTTGTTATTTATGCTTTCAGCCATGGCGACGTGCACCTGCGCAGTGGTATGTGCCGACTAACCCCACATGTTTTTCTTTGCAGTCTGCATTGGAGATATAGTTGTCTACATTGGTCTTGCACTCCTAACTAACCTGTCTCTCCCACAGACTCATTTTAATTAGTGCAAGTACAGTTGTGTCAAAATTATTCAACCCCCAATGCTGTAAAGGGTTTTAGGGAATTTAGTGTACATTTGTAATTGTGTTCAGAATGAAATCTTACAAGGACTTTTTTAAAGAACCAAATGCAACTAAAATGACATCAAATGTTTTTGTAATACAGTTATAATGTTTTTTTTGTGATTTCTTCATTGACACAATTATTCAACCCCTTAAAGACGACCACTCTTAAGAACAGAGGTTCATTCAAGTGTTTTCGATCAGGTATTGAAAACACCTGTGGATGTCAAGGAGCAGCAATCAAGCATAATAAGCACCAATTAGGCAGATGTAAAATGACTGTGATACTCAGCTCCTTCTAGACATTTACTGGTGTGTTTACAAACATGGTGAAGTCAAGAGAATGGTCCAGGAAGACAAGAGAAGAGGTGATTTCTCTTCACAGGAAGGGCAATGGCTATGAGAAGATTGCAAAGATGTTAAACATACCAAGAAACACCATAGGAAGCATCATTCGCAAATTCAAGGCAAAGGGCACTGTTGAAACGCTACCTTTTCGTGGCAGAAAGAAGATGCTGACTTCGACTGCTGTGTGGAGAAAAGTCCCCGTGTGACTGCTGAGGAACTGAAAAAAGATTTGTCAGATGCGGGTACTGAAGTTTCAGCTTAGACAATAAGGCACTCACTGCGTAATGAAGGCCTCCATGCCAGAACTCCCAGGCGCACCCCCTTGCTGTCTCCAAAGAATAAGAAGAGTCGACTGCAGTATGCCAAAAGTCATGTGGACAAGCCACAAATGTTTTGGGATAGTGTTCCGTGGACTGATGAAACAAAATTTTAACTTTTTGGGCCCATGGATCAATGCTATGTTTGGAGGAGGCCTATGAAGAAAAGAACACCTTGCCTACTGTGAAGCATGGCGGGGGGGTCAATCATGCTTTGGGGCTGTTTTGCTTCTACAGGTACAGGGAAGCTTCAGCGTGTGCAAGGTACCATGAATTCTCTTCAGTACCAGGAGATATTGGATGAAAGTGTGATGCAGTCCGTCACAAACCTGAGGCTTGGGAGACGTTGGACCTTTCAACAGGACAATGATCCCAAGCATACCTCCAAGTCCACTAGAGCATGGTTGCAGATTAAAGGCTGGAACATTTTGAAGTGGCCATCGCAGTCACCAGACTTAAATCCGATTGAGAACCTCTGGTGGGACCTAAAGAAAGCAGTTGCAGCGCGCAAGCCTAAGAATGGGACTGAACTGGAGGCTTTTGCCCATGAAGAATGGGTGAAGATACCCGTAGATCGCTGCAAGACACTTGTGTCAAGCTATGCTTCACGTTTAAAAGCTGTTATAACTGGAAAAGGATGTTGTACTAAGTACTAAGATTGAATGTCACTTGGGGGTTGAATAAAACTGATAATGATGTGAGCACAGAAAAGACATTTGTGGTTATTTCATTATAAATCTTATGTTATATTTGTCTGACTTACAAGGGTCTCTTTTATTTAATTGTAAACAAGATGACTGAAATGATCATAATCAATGTCAAACTGGCCAAAACACTCAATTTCAATGGGGGTTGAATAATTTTGAACACAACTGTATAAAGCTGTAGCCGACTCTCCCTGTATTTATAGGAGGCCATCTGTCACCAGGAATTTAATGGGGGTCAGTTGGCACCAAAAGAGGTAGCATTTAGTGTAGGTTCCTCTAAAAAAGAGACCACCTTGACGCTGTCAGACAGGCACAAATGATTTTGTACAAAATGCCAAGAATCTCACATTTATATAATGAGCATGGCATCAATACTAGCATATTTGTGTTTGCAGAGTGCTGTTGTATTGTGTTTGTTTTTAAAATATGGCCCTGAAAGTTCCCGAAATTTAAACTTCTGGTATATTCAACACAGCATGTGTATAAATCTTGGGGTAGCAGGTGTAGCAGCTGCTATGGAGCCCAATAACTAAGGGGGTATGTCAGTAATGCCGATAGGCCATACTTTTGTGTTATCCCTGAACTGTGATCACTATGTGTTCATTATACCTGCATGGTAACATCATCATGTTTTTCTTTCATGCGTTGTGATGTACGTTACGCCTGTGATATGATATTATGATGTGCGTTATCCTTGTTTGTATAATTCAGTGCTGTGAAGATTATTCCTATACTGTGATATCACTCTATGCATCATCAGTGTGTAATAGGGAAACCAAAGTAATCATAAGCTTTTCATGATCTTAGCTTGCTGCTGAATGTACTCATAAGTGGAGTGGGACTCCATTCCAAGTTTTGCAAGTTTCCAAGTTATGGGCCCCATGATTGCTTGTTATGTCCTTGCCACACAGTATACCTTTTTTACATAACGGTACACAGCTTTTACACAGCTTTCCAAAAAACCTTCTAATACAGTATCCAAACATAAGTCAAGAAGACAGTATTTGTAGTGTATATCCGGATATTAAAGTTGATGGGCACGTCAGCATATGCGTCTTGAACTGTCAGCTATGTAGACAAATGTAATAAGAATTTTACCTAATGCATGAGTATAACACATAACACAAGTAAAATAATTTAAAATGACATAATTCTTTCAAAAAATAAATTTTGTGAGTAGATCAAGAGCTCAGCTACTTTATTCTGAGACATCACATGGCTTTACATTAAATTCTAAAATTCACAGATGCTTTTCCTCAACCCCAGCATTTTCAGTCAGATGAAATCACTGTGTGATGTATCTTTATAAATTCAGCCCAAGACTTTTCTGAAATATTCATAATTGGTCTTGTTTGGTGACTTATAATTGATCATATGTCATATTTCTCAGAAGTATTACTCAAAGTTCTAGGGAGTGAGTAGAAGCGTACATTTGTGCCAGTTGCAGATCCTGAAACACCATTTTTAAAGCCCTAGAAGGGAGAGGGAATGAGAGTGATGGTGGTGAATAGGAGTAGTAGTAGTCATTGGCTGTCCTCATTCTGGCATTCTCTGGGTGGTGCAGTGATAGGAGAGAAGCAACTCTCCTTCCTCTTGGGGGATACCCATGTTTTGGGGTTCCTGCCTGATGTTGGGTGGAGTGCCCTTGGTGTCAGCTGGTTTTAGGGTGCAAAGCAGAGCTCCCTTGAAGTACCTGCAATAAGGGGCAATGGTGTGACAGTGCAGATATATGATGCAAGGCAATAAGCAGGCTGGCTTTGGGGTAATAAGTCCACTGTACTTTACTGAGTCCAGATTTGGCCAGATAACACACACAGCTATGTGCAAAAGTAAGTTTAGTCTTTCCAGTTTATATGCAGAGTTTTCCAAAGTCTCTACATCTGGATACAGGCCATAGAATAAATGCCTTTCAGTATCTCTTTCCAGCTAATCCAAACCAACTTCCCAATTCAGCCAAAGGGCTGCAAAGTCTCTCTCTCAATAAATTCTCGCCAGGGGCGTAGCTATAGGGGAAGCAGGGGAAGTCGCTGCTTTGGGGCCCAAATTCAGAAGGGGCCCACACAGGATGACGTCTAAAATATTTTATTGTAAGGGCCCAGTCAACAGTATTATACAGTGATGATATATACAGTGAAACTGTAGGAAACGGACAGAGCAGCTACTGGGCCTGGTCTGAGAGCGATCTTGACTAGCCACAGCAATGGGGGACCTCTGGCACACCAATTAGTCTGCTTACTTTCTAGTTCCATCTTACTAGACGTCTGGCAACTAGGTTGGGTTTCTAATGAGCTCCTGCCCCTGGCTCTACATGTAATTTTCTATTCAGCCCTCAGAGGTTCAGCAAGCCCCTGAGGAGAGGGGGGCATAGAATAGGAGTGGTATCAGCTCTTGCTGTAGAGAATTTGGTGGCTTTTCTCCGCTGCTCCATAAGGCAAGTGCACTGAAAGAAAGAGGCACCCTTTCTTCCCTCGGGCACTCCCCAGTATTAGGGCTTCTGTCTGATGGTAGTGCCCTTGGTGTTAACATTTGAATGGGCACAAGGCAAGTCGTGTAGGCCGGCGTATGGTGTAGTGTCAGTAACCAGTCCAGATTTAATAGAATAAATGTCTCTCTTTACTGTAGTGCAAAATTAGGATTGTAGTACTTCTACTAGTCTCAATATGGTACCAACAAGGTAAAGTGCAAATTTTCCCCCAGATGGTTTTATATGGGTATAGGCCAGGTTCAGATTCAATGTACTCCTTCCCGCTTCCTCTGCAGAATCTGAGGCTGACAATAATACTTTTAGTAAGATAGCTGTAATATGCTATTGCAACATACAGATTTAGGGAAATAACCGACCAGTGTGGATGGTGTCTTGGCAGTATTCCACTCACAGTAGTAATGTCTATAGCAATGACGCCAAAACAAGTCATTTAACCCCTCAGATGCCACATTCAACAGTGATCTTGGCCTCTGTGAGGTTACTGTCACGAGTTGGAGGTCCCGCGAAAGACCTCCGCGTTGTTTCACAATAAACGAGATACAAAGGTACAGTCTAAACAGTGTTTAATGTACAAATGGAAAACAACGGAGAAACATAAGCTCTACGTACCATCAATGCAGTGGGAGGAACCCCCACTGTGCCACTGTCTAGTAATACTCCAGAGGGGCGTGACTAAGCAACTCCTGGTGTTCACTAGGGCCCCAGATTGTAGGGATAGGCTTTGCCGCAGGAAGTTGCCAGGGTCCACTCTGGAGCGTGAACTAGACAGTGACCCCAGGAGCGAGTGACAACTGGTACAAGCATGTACCGACGGTACAGAGCAACATGACATACACAGGGAACACGAACGGGAATTCAGGCAAGGACACAGGAGTGGCAATGGACAGAGAAGGTCTTGCTCCACCAGTGGGAACTGCGTGGCCTTGCCCAAGCACTCTGCAGCAAGGAATCTGCAAGAGCTTGCTGAACACAGAACATGGACAGAGACGAATGCTCCCCCTCCGAGGAACGACAGACCCCCCTTCGAAGGAAACAGGAAACATAGCAAGGCAGACATAACAGAACAGGTGAACTCAAAGCAGAGACCCAGGAGTACGGACAACATAGCCATGACAACAAACAGTGGACAACAATAAACAAGTAGGGGAACCTACACGGATCCCATGGGTCAGCAGCATGGGAGACAGTACACACCAGGAGCAGGGCAGGACAAACACACGCCAGGAGAGCTGACCCAGAACTGAGGAAACCTCAGCCTTAAATACAGGTTCCATGGGTGTAGCAAAGAGGCCACACCCATGGAGCCAACAGACACAGATGGGAGTTAACCCATACAATACCACATACAAACACATTGGAACGAAGCTGCAGCGAGGAGCTGCAGCACACGAATGAACGGAAGGTCACGGCTGGAAACAGCGGCCGTGACAGTTACGCAGAGGGATGGGGCTCCCTCTGCCTTCCAATCAGAGCCCCAGCAGTGAAATTACAGGGCTCTGATCGGCTACCATGACAGCCTGGGGCCTGCTGAAGGTTCCCAGGCTCGTCATGTTAATCTACCTGCTAAACTGTACATGAGGCACAGCTCAGCAGGCAAAGAAGCAGAATCTCATTCACAATAATAGATCTCTATGATGGTGAATGGGACAAGGGATCAAAAGATTCCAGGTTCTAGCCCCCTAAGGGACTAAAAGTAATTGTGGAAAAATTCACAAAGTTCAAATCACCACCCTTTCCCAATTTTACATATAAAAATATATAAGCAATAAAAAAATAAACATAACAGGTATCACCGCTTCCAAAAATGTTTGATGTCTTAAAAATTTTTCCTGCGTGGTGAACAGAAAAAAAGAATAGAATAAAGTGATTCACCATATTTTAGTCATCTTGCCCCCCCAAAAAAGTTTAAATACAGTTCAAAAAGTTATACATACCCCAAAAATAGTACCAATAAAAACTACAGTTCGCCCTGCAAACAAAAAGCCCTCATACAGCTCTGTAAAATGAAATACATATAAGTTATGGCTGTCAGAATGTGCTCACAGTGAATGTGTAATATCAAAATCCAAAAAACCTTGGTGGAATTGTGTTATTTTTTTATTATCCCACAATTTTTTTTTCACTGTTTTCCTATACAAGACATGGTAAATTAAATGATGCCATTAAAACATGTATCTTGTTCTGCAAAAATAAAAAAGTTATGGCTATTGGAATTCGGGGAGGAAAAATCAAAAATCAAAAACAAAAATAGGCCCAGTCCTTAAGGGGTTAAGCATCTTAAGCATCTTCTGTCCTCAGACTTTCTCCGTCACTTATTTTTAAAGTGAAAACCAAAACAGTACTTTTTATAGGGCATCTAAAAGCCCCTCACATCAACTCCACAAAACATATCACATCCAAATTAGAGTTGAGTGAACTTCTGTTTTAAGTTCGTTTTCCAAAGTTCGGGTTCGGGTTATCCAAGCATCCCATTATGGATTCCGCTACCACGGACCATAACGGCATTTGGAATCCATAAGGAGATTCTTCAATGAACCCGAACCTTGGACAACAGGAGGACCTGGGGTGATGTCACCGTCATGTGATCAGTGCAGGGGGCGTGGCTCAGTACTGGATTAGATAAGAGGTGGTAGCCTACGACCTCTTATCCAATCCAGTACTGAGCCACGCCCCCTGCACTGATTACATGACGGTGACGTCACCCCAGGTCCTTCACCCCGTGTTCCAAATGCCGTTATGGTCCGTGGTAGCGGAATCCATAACGGGATGCTTGGATAACTCGAACCCGAACTTTGGAAAACGAACTTAAAACAGAAGTTCGCTCAACTCTAATCCAAATATCTCTGTTTAATCAGTGTAGGGTTTCAGAATAGTACCCATGGCCGAACCACTTCCCTTTGGTAAAAGTAGGAGGCAGCGGGCGAACCACAACTAGGGATTTTGACACCCCCCAGTTCACAAATGTCACCCATGTCATTAACAGCAGTACCACAAATACAAGGAGATCTGTATTTGTTTGTATGGATAATGCATACAACAATATACAGATGGTATGCAGGTTCACCTAAATCTACTTGTCTTTAGGACTTGTAAGATACGCTAAACTCCTTAATCTAAGTACTGTATGTCTTTCCTATGGATGAGGACCATCCTGGTCTTCCAACCATGCAAGTTGTTAAATTTCCACAATCATATACAATTGCTGAGGTCCCATGGGGCACTCCAGTCAATTCCTTGGAATTTGAATTCAAACTAATACATTTCCTCTCAGACCTTATATGATATTATCTATACTAGTACTCCATATCACTTCTTAAAATTTTGACTGGTGGAGGTTCACTCATTTTAAGCTAGCCATAAACTTTAGATACCGGTCAAACCTAAGGGAAAGGCCAGCCATCTAATGTGTATGGTGACTCTCGATCTTTTATTCATTTAAGTTTAAAGAATTAGGGACCATTTCATCTTTGCTAACTCTATGTACAATTTATGCAAACCTGGACTAGACAGTACCAATGCTTACAGTTTTAGAACAATGGTACAATAGCATTTATTCACATCAAAGTATATTTTTCTAATTTTTCCAAAATGGCTAAATAATATGTATGTAATAAACATGAATAACCTTTATTGGCATCTATGATAGACTAATTTGACATGTACCAGAAACATGAGTTCTTTTGGTTTATGATGATAACTGCCATTTCTAGTTTATTAGTTTCTTCAGAAACCAAACAATGCATTTTGTGATCAGATAGATATGGATAAGTTTATCCAAATGGATGTGAAGCTCCCAGCCTTAAGCACTTTCACACAGCCTTGCACCAGTCTGCGTTCAAACAAGGCCTTCTACCAATTTTTGTCTCAGAGGAACAAAAGTGAGCGTGAGCAGCAGCAAAGCTGACCTAGAAGACGTGCAACAAATAAGAAGAAGGATGAACACATCTCTTGTGTGGTTAATGATAAATTGCTCCTTTTGTAGAGGAGATTTACATAAAGAACTAACTTAACCAAAGCGAATAGTTGCTAATTAGACTTCTGGAGATGTACTAAAGAGAGTCTTTTGTCATTTGATAAATATAACTCCCATGTGAGGCATTCTAGATGGAATACATGGCAATGGATGGCAAACATATTGTAGATTCTCACAATACACATCTTAGTCTTGGAATGATTAGATAAACTTTTATCAAACAGGAAAAAGGATTAATGTTCAATAAAAACGTATTACTGATATTCTACTTTAGGGTTTTGTTAGTATTTTAAAGAAAGAGAGGAACTTCAGACAGTTAGACCCCATAGACCTGTAAGACAACACGTGCAGAGCCCACATGTCTCTATTGACCCTTAAGCACTCCAATTGCCACTATATTTAGCAAATAAATAGACAATTATTGTAACATTCCAGAAACGATTATTATAAAGAGGAGATTCACTGGAAAAAATGTGAAAATTATGAAAGACTGTCAAATCAATCAGCTAAGGTCATTCATGCTATATCCACAGGAGTTTGGACCTGCACTTATAAATGTGTCCTTAAATTTCCTCCTTACATTTTGGTAAATTTGGTTAAGGACTCAATTCAATACAACATGCTAGCAAGACTCTAAACATTTAGAAATTACATCTCAAGATAAAGTATCATGAAAATAATAAAAAAAAAAGTTTGTAATCTCGCACTACACATTTAGAGATATTTTGAGTCAAAGTCCCTGTCCTGTATAGGGGTCTGATACCTTGCACCCCCACGATCAGCTGTTCCCTGCAGCAGCCAAAAACAGAGCTTCCATTTTGAATGGAGCCAGAAGCACAGCTCTATTTGAAGTATTGTGGCCAAGCTGGTTTATTGCAGCTCAGCCCCTTTCATTAGAGTATAACCTGGCATAGTCACTACACTTCAAACACAGCCGTGTCCAGCTCTGTCTACTTGTTATTTTCAGCACCAGCAGCTGCTGAGTACAGCTGATCGGTGGGAGTGCCAGGTTTTGGATCCACATCAGTCTGATACTGATGACCAATATCTGGAGCTTGGGAAACTCCTTTAACATATCTTGACCCTCAGTTCACACTTTCGCGTAAAACGCCGCTTTTGAACGCACATAAAAACGCACAACAGTAAAGGAACCATGCATTCCAATGAGGGTGGTTCACACTTGCGCGTTTTTATGCGCGTTCATAGGCGCCTATAAACGTCCGACGCATAGGCAATTATGTTCGCGTTAATTCGGGCTTTTTTCGAGCGTTTGGTGCTAATAGAATTCAATGGGAAACGCGATAGGCGTGTTGTTCGGGCGTTTGTGCTGCGTAAAACGCGCCTATGGACGCGCGTTTTTCAAAATTCACACCTCAGATTGGCCAAACTATATAGGGAGGGCTGTTTGGTCATTGGCCAACTATGCAGTCAATCACATAAACGCGTGTCAAACGCGCCTACACTATTTACCAAAACGCTTGAAAAAAACGCGCCTACACGCCAGTCTTGAACGCACCAAAAACGCTAGGCTTCAAAACGCTCAGGTCTGAACCCAGTGTTAGAGAATTCAAACCTCTATTTTTCTGACACAGACCTTTACATATCCAGCATAAAAAAAAAAAAAATACATACATTTAAAATATAAAATGTTTATTTCTTGAAGCTGCCACTAGTGGTAGCTTAGGAGCTAACTACAATTATATACATTCAACCCAGTGAGAAGACATAAGGGAGTAAGATCCAATGCTTCCTTTAGTAGACACTACAGGTAGCCAGCATGTTAACATTAAACCCGTTACATTAAACTTAACTTTTTTTCTGCAGGTTGGTAAGATTATGGTGATGCCAAAATATATTTTTATGTTTTACTCCTTTGGCAAATTAAAGCAAAAAAAATTAAAATAATTTTTTTTTGTGTTGCCATATTCTGAGAACTAAAACGTTTACATATTTTTTGCCGCCACAGGCTCTGTGTGGACTTGTTTTATTTCAAGGTAAACGTAACATTTTTATTTGTACCATTGAGAGTCAAGGTAGCCTAAAATTTAGCAATTCTGACATTGTTTTATAGGGTTTCTTATGCCTTTCCCTCCATGCTGTGTAAATAATGTAATAATTTTATATTTCCTGACATTACAGACACAGTAACTAATGTTTATTTTTTAATTTAGGATTTGATAGGGGGAACTAGGCTATATATTGGGCTTTTGTTTTTTAAAGCATACAAAAAAAAATCTTTAATCAATATATTCCTAGAACTCACCTCACTTCTCCCACCCAAAATAAAAACTGAGAGTGCAAAGGGGAAAAAAAGGAAAATCCATAGATAAAATACCAACTGCACCTTTAGTGTGCTAAAAAGAAATCAAACTTGCTCATACCTTTAAAATTTTAGGGGGGTCATTTACAAAGGCTTTATGCCTGCTTTTTTGGCATAATAAGTCTCAAAGTTTGGTGCAAATGGGATTTTCCACAAAAGAATTGTGACTTATTAGGTCCCTCTATAAGCCCATCAGCAGCACCCTGCAATTCAAGGTCCTTTGGGTTGATATGGTCACCAGGGACCTCAGATCTGCCATGTGTGAAACCATTTTTAGGCCTCTTTCACACTTGCGTTCTGAGGATCCGGCAGGCACTTCCGTCCCGTTGGATCCGTCAGAATGCAAGTCGCCTGAAAGCATTAGAAGACTGATCAGGATCCTGATCAGTCTTCGAAATGCTTTCAGGTTACTATGGCAGCCAGGACGCTATTAAAGTCCTGGTTGCTATAGTAGTAGTGGGGAGCGGGGGAGCAGTATACTTACTGTCCGTGCGGCTCCCGGGGCGCTCCAGAATGACGTCAGAGCGCCCCATGCGCATGGATCACGTTATCCATGCGATCACGTGATCCGTGTGCGTGGGGTGCCCTGACGTCACTCTGAAGCGCCCTGGGAGCCGCACGGACGGTAAGTATACTGCTCCCCCGCTCCCCACTACACTTTACCATGGCAACCAGGACTTTAGCGTCCTGGCTGCCATGGTAACCAGTCAGAAAAAGCTAAATGTCGGATCCGGCGATGCGCCGAAACTATGTTTAGCTTAAGGCCGGATCCGGATTAATGCCTTTCAATGGACATTAATTCCGGATCCGGCCTTGCGGCAAGTGTTCAGGATTTTTGGCCAGAGCAAAAAGCGCAGCATGCTGCGGTATTTTCTCCGGCCAAACCACGTTCCGGTCCTGAACTGAAGACATCCTGATGCATCCTGAACGGATTTCTCTCCATTCAGAATGCATTGGGATAATCCTGATCAGGATTTTTCCGGCATAGAGCCCCGACAACGGATCTCTATGCCGGAAAACAAAAACGCTAGTGTGGAAGAGCCCTTAAGCTAGGCATGTCCAAACTGCAGCCCTCCAGCTGTTGCAAAACTACAACTCCCAGCATGCCTGGATAGCCTACAGCTATTAGGGCATGCTGGGAGTTGTAGTTTAGCAACAGCTGGGGGGCCGCAGTTTGGACATGCCTGCCTTAAGCATATTTCACCATTTTTTTTCTATATATTTTTTTAATCTTATGTGTCTTTTTGTAAGCATAATTAAATATTTGTGAGCAGGAAATATACACAAGTATTTAATGTAACCCTACACAAAAGCTCAGATCTTTCTGAGGAGTATACCTGTGTTCTATTTGAGAGCCCTTTGGGGACAATTGAGATTTATATCCAGAATTTCCTGTCTGTCCACTTAACAGTTGTAATATGTCTCTATGGGAATGTTTCAGAGGAAACTGCTGTCTTCAATCATAAATTTGGTATGGACCTATGTACTATGACTCGCACTTGGCTTAATCACATTCTGCATCACTTTTTCATGGCATATAAAAAGACCACCTGTGATGCCCATTAACATTGTACAACCTGTGATGCCCATTAGCATTGTTTAGATAAGTCTTACATTTGCCCACTTACACTTGAATTAACATTCTAACAAGTCTTTAGCAATTCAGTTATGCCACTGTCAGGGTATTGATCTCACCGATAAAACATATATACCTGGACCCAATAGTATTCAGTGATGATATACCAGAGAGTTTCTGTGGCATATCATCATAACATTTATTACTGAATACTAGAGATGAAGCGAAGTTTTGAAAAATTTTATCCAGTCTATTCACCGAACTTCGACAAGAAATTTGATTTGTTAAGAATAAATTTTTCACAAATTGCAATATATCAGGTATACCCAGGCCACTCTACCTAATCATATTCTTCCCACTCGGTGGCCCAATCGCAGTGTGAAGTCTTGGAACTTAAACTGCAGGGAGATTCAGGGGGAGTCTATCGTCAAAAGGAAATACATCACAAAATTCATCCAATCAATCCCACAAGGTTCGGGAGATCCATGAATCCAACTGAATCATATCAAAATCAATCCACATGATCTAATAGTGAATTGATTGCTATCATCTGATAGAGTCAACTTTAAGGAATTCATTCACATAAAAAATATTTTTCATTTGGTAAATTCACACAATAAAATAAATGTCCATGATTTCCAAATATATTAGCTGGCATGATTTCGATGCATATTTAAAAGAAAGAGGCAACCAGGACGGGTATCTGACTTTCCTAGATAGTGTATTTGCCCGGCAGCACTCAAGGTTAACAAAATGCGGCAAGATTTATGAAAAATGTCTTCATATTTTTACTGCACCAAATGGCCTCATCCTCATAAGACGGATGATCTGATTAGCATCTGTTCAGAGATATGAAGCAGAAAAGGGCACCAAGTAAGCATTATATGCTGAAATTGAGTCACTGTTAAACAATATATGCCCAGGTATTCTACTCGAAGAGGCCGAATGTATCGCCATGTGCATTATGTTCGAGTGCGCCTACATTTATAGTTAATCCATTCTGTAGGCACTGTGCCATCAGTATTAGGGCAGATTCATATCACTGTTATGAATTTCGTTATTGGTTTCCTTTATAACATGGTTATAACGGAATATACCGAACTTTGTAGATGGAATGCTAAACGGAAGCCTTTAAAGGGAACCTATCACCTCAAAAAGCGGTCCTAAGCCGCCGGCAGCACCATACAGTATCCAGCAGCATGTTTATAATCTTACTTTTGTTTCAGCAGTCCGATCCTGTAAAAGGGCTGAAAACGATCTTTTATTCCCGGCCGGTGCGCTCCTGCAGTCAGGCTTGAAGTCATGGGGGTAGCGGCCTCCTTGCTTCAAGCCACGGTAACCACGCTCCCTTCCCTGCCCCTTCGCTGTGACTGACAGCGTTTATGCCCGACAGCGGGCTGGCTGTCAGTCACAGGGAAGGGGGCGTGGTTACCACAGCTTGAAGCAAGGAGGCCGCTGCCCCCATGACTTCAAGCCTGACTGAAGGAGCGCACCGGCCTGAAATAAAAGATCGTTTTCAGCCCTTTTACAGGATCGGACTGCAGAAAAAAAATTAACATTAGAAACCGGCTGCTGGATACTGTATGGTGCTAGGACCGTTTTTTGATGTGACAGGTTCCCTTTAAGAGGCATTCCATTTTGATACGCCATAATAGAGGTCTATGGGCAAGCATAACGGAACCATCTGGTTTCTGTTATGCAGGACGGAAAAGAAAGTCCTGTCGATGGGACTTTCTTTTCCGTCCTGCTTAACGGAAACCAGGCGGTTCCGTTATGCTTGCCCATAGATCTCTATTATGACAGATATATTTGCATCTCTTCCATGTTGTGGACCCACTCCTGTTTTTGGCCTACAAATACTGATGCAAAATACTGACGGTGTGAAAGAGGCCTTATGCTCAATTAGCATACATTTTGGCCATTACAAGGAAAAAGTAGGACTTTAATGGGCTTTTTCACACGGTCAGTATATTGCATTAATATTTGAACAGTATTTGTAAGCTAAAAACAGTAGGGGGTCCAAAACAGAGATAGAAGGTTAAAGTAAAATGGAAATATTTGCATGTCATCTGTGTCTTGAACCCACTCCTGCTTTTTTACTGATCAAATACTGACCAAATACTGACCATGTGAAAGAGGCCTTACAGAATTCCCTTTTTTTCTGTTCTCCTGATGGATAAGAAGAACGGAAAACTAAACAGTGATGTCAACACGGACAAACAGGGACAATAGTGGCTGCATAACAGAGTGGGGATGAGGGCCAACAGCAGTGGCAGTAACAGGGACAATAGTGGCCCTATAACAGAGTGGGTATGAGGGCCAACAGCAGTGGCAGTAACAGGGACAATAGTGGCCCCGTAACAGAGAGGGGATGGGGGCCAACAGCAGTGTCAGTAACAGTGACAATAGTGGCCCCATAACAGAGAGGGGAGGGGGAGCAGCACCAGTAGCATAAAACACAAGATGGTGTCAGATCAACAGCAGTGTGATAGCAAGTCCCAGTGGCATGCATATCCTTTAAAAAATGTAACATGTACATACTGTATCAGTAGGCCAAAAAGTCCCATTGTAGGAATGTCAGTAGAGGAAGTAGGTGGGAGGCGGAATCAGAATGGTGGCAGCAGCACGTGGCCAGAAGTATTGTAGAATATCCCCATGTGGCAGCACACTAGAGTATGATCATTAGTGGCAGAATGATCTAGTCTGTTGCATCAGGCACTGGCATCTGGAAATCGGGGTTGATCTATGCATGATTCATCTTTATGAAGGTTAGTCTGTCAACATTTTGGGAGGAAAGGCGAGTTCTCTTAGGGGTAACTATGTCCCCTGTTGCACTGAACACCTGCTCTAATGTTCCACTACTGGCTGGGCAGGAAAACATTCCCATGGAAAACAGGCAATTGCGGCCACACTTCAGGTTTGCATGCCCAGTAGTCCAGGGGATGTCAGATCATGGGTGACAGGGTGCAGTGCCAGTATGCCATCCTCTGCTGGTTGGGGTTATGCTGCATGTTCTGTTGCTGCTGCTAGGTGGTTACTGCAGTGGGACATTTTTAACAGCTCTTTCAATTCAGTGGGATACTTGAGGAACCGGTTGACAATGAGATTGAAGACGTGCGCCATGCAGGGCACATGGGTTTAGTTCTCCGTGGTGCAGCGCAGACAAAATGTTCTTCCCGTTAACAGTAACCATGGTTTCTATATCCAGTTGGTGAGGACACAGCCAGTGTCGATTTCGTTGTTGTTGACGAGGAGCAGTTAGTCCCCGGTGTGGCTCTGTTCACCAAAACTGACCAGGTGCAGAACCACGTGACAATGCCTAGGTTTGCATAGGTGATATGCTGGATGATGACTGTGAACTGTGCCTAGAAGGTAGGGTGAGGACAAGGTGGAGGATGAGGAGGCAGAGGAGGACATTGGCACAGAAACTCTACCAGACACCAAGAGGCCCAAGGACTGACCCACCTTCTTCTCAACATTCGTGTGCAGGGAAAGTAATGTCGGCTTGGGACTTTCCCCCTTGAGTGGGGGAACTACATGGAAAGGCAGGGACTGTAGTACCAGCAACTTGACCAGGTGCACGTTCAGCTTCTGCACATTTGTATGAGTGTACCCATACTGTTGTCTTGCTTTAATCACCTCGGTGATCGATTGCTGTTGAAACAAGTGACGAGGAGTAGGAAGAGGAGGAGGAGCATCAGGAGCAAAATAGGAAATTAAAGTCAATGGGAAGGAAGGACAGCTTCCTTCTGCTGATGTTGTTGAGCCCTGAGTACTGGATAGGGGGTGCAGGTCAGTGGGAGATGCAGTAGTTGCTGCATCGGGCTGTAACACTAAATAAGTGGCACTGTTTTCCAATGCAACTTTATGGTGACATTCCATGTGTTGATGCAGGCCAGACGTGCCAACATTAGTAGCCTGGCCATGCCTCACCTTCTGTCCACATACAGTATCCTGCATACTGCCTCGCTAATGTCCCCCAACGACTTGGTGAAAAAGTCCTGCACTGGCAATTATGGCACTTTCCCTCCTCCACTGTGTGATGCCTGCCTACCGCTGCTTTTACTGAACCTATGCACTGCTAGTGGGTTTCTCACATGTAGTCTACCGAGTAGCAGACGTGTACCCCTCCAATGTTGGGCTGCAGATCTCCCACTGCTTCCTCTGCTGTCTCACGGTCACGCTTCTACCCTGCTGTCTCTTGGTCATGTTGCCACCCTTGCCCCCTGATGATGACAATACCCCCTATTCATCCGGCTCCCACCTGCAATTGGTTACGTCATCATCTACTTCAGTTTGGTTGTCACTTGTGTCACCCTCACCTGTTTCTTGTGCACGTCCCTGACCCCTCGCAACACGTGCTTCCATCCAACTGTCATTATTGGTAGTTGCATGCCGAGTCTGCAGTGGACCTCTCCTCCAAATCTGTGCTGGCCTGTAACTGCTGGCTGTCCTCACAAAGCTTATCCTCACTGAAATGCGGAGCAGAGTCGGCGGCATACCTTACTTAGTTAGCAGAAAGATTAGCAAAAGCAAGAGGTAGGTTCAGGACAGGTGAGGGCACAAAGGCAGTTTCTGGGCCATGCCAACTTAGCGTGGTATCAGAGGAACCAGATGATTCCTGGCTGTGTGTATCTGTTTTCACTTGAGATGATGTTGAAGAGCAAGTCAACTATACCAGTACAGCAGGCAGCTCTGACCTATTGGTGGGGCTGCTACTTGTACCACCTACAGCAACATTTTTCCCACTGTCTGTTCCTTTGGAGGGCCAAGGCAACTGTCTGTTGGCCATATTGTTCAGTATCTGTATTAGTAATGTAACAGATTAACTATGAATGTCGCGGCAGTTGAACAAGATAAACTCGGCAATATATTAGACTGCCCTATAATACTGAGGCACAGTAATTCTATGTATAAACTAAGAGATTAACTGCAAATGTGTCAGCAGTTCAACAAGATGCAGATGGCGATATATTAGACAGCCGTTTAATACTGAGGCATAGTAATTCTATATATAAACGAACTGTGAATTTGCCAGCAGTTCAATAAAATAAACACAGGGATATCTTAGACCATCCTTTGATATTGAGGCACAATAATTCTATATATAAACTAACAGATTAACGGGGATTGTGTCAGCAGTTCAAGATGCACACAGCAATTACACTCTATATTCACTGTCCCTGCAGGCTCCCTATGCTCCCTAAGCTGTTCCTACAGTGTCTAAAAACTCTCCCTATGATTTCCCTACACTGTCCCTGCACTGTCCCTGCACTCTCGTTATCCAGTATACTATAATTAAAAGCTTTCTGGAACACTGTCCCTAGCGCATATGCGCTTGTCACATATCTCCTTAAATTCAGTTCACAGTGAAATGGCAAAAAATGCGCGGGATGAGGGTCTAGACTACACATAAGGCATAAAAAGACATGCTTACATATACAGGGCCCCACTGCAATCATGGAGTGGGACACTGCATTTAATGTATATACACAATGTATATGTTAAACTAATGCCTCTGACAGATGCCAAACAGTGGCATCCATTACCATAGAGTTCCATTGGAAAAAGACATATCCATTAACGTACAATTTTTTTTTCTGGATTCTGCAAGATGGGAATGTGTAGTATACTACCCTTTTGCATCTTTTTTTCCCAACATATATGTTCAACATAGAGCAAAAACTTGATGTGAATAGCCCCTAAGGACTATTTTTACATGTCAGTGAAACACACTTGTACTGTCTCTGATCTTCATGGAGAGCACATAGATCCATTGATTCTATTGTGTTTTTCCGTCACTGTCTTAACGTGAATTCAACAATTTGAGAATAAATAGGCTTAAGCAGGCTTAAGTGATAAAAATATTTACTATGTGTAATTATATAAATATGAAAACAGACAAATCACATGCAGAATAGAAAATATGAATAATAATCAATCACGTGGGCTGCAATAAAATGGGGGGTGGACTCCTGATAATAAGTATCAGGGTAGGTCATCAATATCAGATCCAGGGGTGTAGCTATAGGGGGTGCAGAGGTAGCAGTTGCTACCAGGCCCAGGAGCTGCATAAGAAGTATTATAGAAAGTGCATGTTTGTCAAGTTACACCTCTGGCTGGAGGGAGGGGGGTAGGTCAAGAATTCGCCATAGGGATGCCGCTGGCCACAAAGCACTGAGAGAAGGTGGGTCCGAGTTGAACTTATGCTCCAGGGCCCATGAGCCTTTAGCTACACCCCTGATCAGATCATCAGGAGTCCGACACCCAGCATCCCTGCCGATCGGCTGGTTGAAAAGAAGGCCGCATGCCGTGCCAGCGCTGCTCTCCCTTTATTGTTTACCTGCTCACCGTCGACATTGCAGCGGTGAGCAGTTATGATTACAAGAAGCCATCCTGTTCTATGCCGACTCATTTCTATACACTTGAATAGGAAGGAGCATCCCTTAGAAGTGAATGGGACTGCTTCTTGTAATTGCACCTGCTCAATGCTGCGATGTTGACCACGAAAATGTAAACAATGAATGGGAGGCAGCTTTGGCACTAGCGCAGCCTTCTTTTAGAACAGCTGATCGGTGGGATGCTGGATGTCAGATCCTTGCTGATCTGATATTGATACCCTATCCTCAGGATAGGTCATCAATATTAAAATCATGGAAAACCCCAATAAGTATGTAAAATACCTTTACAACACAGTCATACACCAAACATGCCTATTGAAACCTACAGGTCTGTGAAAAACATTGGCAGAACACAGAAGTCACCTGCGTACTACCAGTGGTTTTTCATTGACCATTGATAGAAGATGTTTTAGAAATCCCTTTTTCAGCCTAGCACTGCACACAGAAATATATGGAAAACGTACAGTTCACGCTACATTGATATTATATCATAAAATAGGGCATTAAGGTAGAAATATGCAATGATGATTTGCTCATCTCAAACAATTTATTGAAAGGAGTATGGGCTTGTCACGGTACCATTCACAGAGTGTAGTGCAGTTCTGTATTGACTAGACACACCTGCCCACACTGTAACACCACCACCACCAAAAGCTGATCTGGTGACAACAGTGGCTGATGCATAGCACTCTCCTTGACATCTCCAACATCGTTAGCGGCCATCATTTCTGCTCAGCGTGAATTGACTTTCATCACTGATGCCCACTGGTCCCTTGTCCAGTGTAGATGCTCTCTGGCCATGAAGATGACAGCTGTGCTTGGTGGTGTGGTCAGGTCATATACACCCAGACTACGCTGATTTAAATGGTTTCGAATGGTGTGATGTGACACTTGGGTGCCTCTCACCTTCCTTAAATGGTCCTGAAGTTTCATGGCATTCATCATCCATTCCGCAGGGCATTGTTCACAATGAAACGGTCATCAGTGTGGGATGTGGCCAAAGTACGTCCACTTTTATGCCTTTCTGTGACCCTTCTAGTCTCTCTGTATCTCTGTTGCAACCTGCTGCTGACACTCTGTGACACTCTCAGCTTAGTGGCCACTTCAGTCTGAGAATATCCTGCTTGAAGCCTTGCAATAGCGAGGTACTGTTGATCAATTGTTAGGTGTCGTCTTGGTCTCATGATGTCAAAATGTGAACAGCATGATAAGTAGGATTGTTTCAATACCAATTGAACTAGGAACTAGGAAATATATTGGGGCGATTCATGGATTTTTGCCATTAAGCTCCTTGTTAAAGAACATCAAGTTGTCCAAAAAGTACTGAAACATTGAACAGTTGAACATGTGCATTCAAAAGTTTAGAGAAGGTCACATTAAGTTCACTTGTAAAAGGTTAGAGTGCATTTGAGGTTCATCCTGAAATTTCACCCACAAGCCAAATATCCCTAACTTTTTGTGAATAGTGTATGTTGAAGGATTAACTAAGCTATGTCTCATAAATGCCTCTTGGGAATTGACTCAATGTGTGGTCCAAAAGTAAAGGGTACTCCACAATACTGTACATGTCAGAGTGTTCATGGGTAAAGTAGTAATCCAAAATGACAGCCCACGATTGATTCTTGAGTGTGTTGCACAGGAAGGAGGTACCCCTATATATCAGAAAAAAGAAAAGTCCCAGCAACGGTTTCTTCTGAAAGGTGTATATTTGTTCCATCAAAGGGCATAGTGAAATATTTGTAGGACGCGTTTCGGCTTGTCCAGCCTTTCTCAACCACGTGGTTGAGAAAGGCTGTGTCCCAAAGCTGAAATCTAAAGCAGATCTTAGCTGCTGTAGATTTTAGTCTTCATTGATGCCAGAAAACTAGACCATTGGCCCTGCCCCCTTCCTACGCTTACCACGCCCTCTTTTCAAAAAGTGGCAAGGGTGGCGTACAAACATCAATTGCAACTAAATTTAGTCATTGGGGCTTTTAAAAAGTCACAAACAGAATAAAAAAAAAATAGGATAGGGAGATGATACAATCTCCTCTGATGTGTCTTGTTTGTTTAGCATAACTCACAAACAAGACTGCCAGAAGAAAGTGAGGAGTAACTACCGTGTATACTTGGACCCTTTAACTACAAACAAAAATTAAAAAAATACACATGTTGGGTAGAGGTAAGTCACATCTTTATTTTCTCCACATAACAAAAATGAAGGGGTACAATTATCAAAAGTGGTCAAAAAGAAAACTGGCTTAGTTGCCTCTATCAACCAATTAGATTCCACCTTTCAGTTTTTAGAGCTCCTCTGGAAAATGAAAGATGAAATCTGATTGTTTGCTATGGGCAACTAAGCCAACCTTCCAGTTTGCTAAAGCTCCCCGAAGTCTTTAACACCGCAAACATCTCTTATATCCAACAAATGTTCTTGGAAGCAATATGTCAATCCATGGCCTTCCATAGAGTAAGTCAGCCTTCCAAGATTCTCCATCATCAATCACTGACCAACCGCCGCTGTGAGTTGATAGCAGACAAATGGATGATAAAGCGCAACTAAAATGGAAGATGGAATGAACTCACAGCTTGAGCAGAACCTACAAAAACAGCATACAAGGAAAGTAAGAGAAAAAGGACGAGGGCGGGTGGGAGAAGCTGCTTCCAGGAATTTACAGAGTAAGGAAAACCGAGCAAAGGGGTGTCTCCAAATCCATCATATCAAGTGGCCCCTATGTCAAAATCCCGCTTTTTTACAAGCTTTAAGGATATGACGGGGAAAACTTAAGCCAGTTATCCATCCACAGACAGCTGTTTCGGTGGTGTTGGAGACACCCCTTTGCTCGGTTTTCCTTCCTTTGAGGGATATCTGGCTTTCATTGTGTTGTAGACCCAATACTGGGGCTCCACATTTGTTTTGCATATTACTATTACCCAGGGTGCTTTTCACTTTGGATTGCTGTGTTGAAACTCTTAACTGAGGCTTCACGGTGTTTTCTGTGGCTGGTCTCCTTGAGATAAGCTATTATTTTGTTTGAGTAGTCTCCAAGGTATTGCTCCCGGTTAGCCAGAATCCTACTCCACACTGATGAGGGGCAACACCCCGAAACAGCTGTCTGTGGATGGATAATTGGCTTAGGTTTTCCCTGTCATATACTTAAAGCTTGTAAAAAAGCGGGATTTTGACATTGGGGCCACTTGATATGGTGGATTTGGTGATCTCTGTGATGGAGACACCCCTTTGCTCGGTTTTCTTTCCTTTGAGGGATATCTGGCTTTCATTGTGTTGTAGACCCAATACTGGGGCTCCACATTTGTTTTGCATATTACTATTTCCCAGGGAGCTTTGCACTTTGGATTGCTGTGTTGAGACTCTTAACTGAGGCTCCGCTGTGTTTTCTGTGGCTGGTCTCCTTGAGATAAGCTATTATTTTGTTTGAGGAATTTGCAGAGTGGAAGAGGGAAGTAAAACCTTTCCTTATACACCATCCTAAGGGGCCATTCCACCACCTAGGTCACAGACTGAACCAACCCTTGGTTAGTGTATTGGCCCATTAAAAACAGGTGGCAATTATTATATAATTTAAAGGCGCCTCTAAATCACGTAATTAATTAAATCGCTCACTATCAGTCAGAGGGTACCCATCCTAAGTGGATAGGTATCCCACATATGGTACTAAATAATATTTTATTTTACTAATACATTAATATCCAGATCCGAATTATAAGTTTAAATATAACAAAGAATAAACTGCAATTGCAATTTAACAATTAAGCTTTATTTTATTCATTAATCACATGGCATCACACAAAGAGTTAAAATGTTTAAAAATTATGGTGGATAGTGTCAACCATATTACATTTACAGTCAAAAACCAGGTATTTTAACCAATATCTTTGCATATTATTACATCCAATATTATAAATTTATACTAGTACATTAATTTCCCACCAAACAGCTAATATATATATATGCATACTCATGCTATAATGTATATTGTTGTTGATTGCTCTCACAATGGGACACACCTATACAAAATACATCAGAGATAAAGTGCAAGTGCATACAAATGAAGCTGATACTGTGCCAACACTATGAGGGCAATCCCCACAACTCAATATTGCATACAATAAACTGAAGGGTATCAATAATTCAAAATGTAATACAAAGATACTGACCAGAGTGTAAGTTACACTGACACCAACGTCACCAGACCTCGGCCAGCGTTCGCGGTCCGCTCCTGATCCCCTGAGAAGCAGACCGCAAACGCGGCCGGGGTTTGGGGACGTTGGTGTCAGTGTAACTTTACACTTTGGTCAGTATCTTTGTATTACATTTTGAATTATTGATACCCTTCAGTTTATTGTATGCAATATTGAGTTGTGGGGATTGCCCTCATAGTGTTGGCACAGTATCAGCTTCACTTGTATGCACTTGCACTTTATCTCTGATTTATTTTGTACAGGTGTGTCCCATTGTGAGAGCAATCAACTACAATATACATTATAGCATGAGTATGCATATATATATATTAGCTGTTTGGTGGGAAATTAATGTACTAGTATAAATTTATAATATTGGATGTAATAATATGCAAAGATATTGGTTAAAATACCTGGTTTTTGACTGTAAATGTAATATGGTTGACACTATCCACCATAATTTTTAAACATTTTAACTCTTTGTGTGATGCCATGTGATTAATGAATAAAATAAAGCTTAATTGTTAAATTGCAATTGCAGTTTATTCTTTGTTATATTTAAACTTATAATTCGGATCTGGATATTAATGTATTGGTAAAATAAATGAACCGAGTATCGGATCTAATACTTTATGGGGAACAGTGGTTTGGTTATCTAAATAATATTTTAGTGCTAGTGTTAACTGAACCTTAAAGGGCTTCTCCTTTGAAGGTCTGAAGAACAGTCATTTAGTAAAGTTTTAGGCAAAGCCAGTGGAACTGATCAGTGACTCTATTCAATTCCAACATGTTGTATGTCAACATCTGCCTCAATTTTTGGAAATGTTAAGAATAACTACACTGATACCTCTAGGTACAGTGGCCTCAGTCAGGATCAATATTTTCAATACTTCCTGGGCCATGATAACTTGAAACTAGACTGAACATACAATGTTTTAGACAAAGATGCAACCCATCAACATGTCCATTTTTCTGGTAAAACATCTATATTAGCTTTATTGTATCGCCTCTCTCTACAGTACAGTGCAGTCTTATATGATCTGTACAGTCCTCTGTGCCAGGATGAGCTGCTTTTTTTGAGTACAGTGAGGGTAGCTCCACTGTATTTTTTTGGCACATTGTTTAGCATATAGGAACTTGAAGAAGCTCCTGACCAGGGTTTCCAACTGTCCAGAAATTCCTGAAGAGTCTGTAAAAATAGGGAATGTTTGTCCAGTGTCCATGAAAAAAATAGGTGAGTCTGTATTTTTTTTAGGCTGGTGCTTGAACCAAATACTGAGGATAATTTATCAAACACTCCAGAATTCTGTCTTCAAAAAGTTGCAAAACTGGGCTTTTGCAACTTTTTTGAGTCACACCAAATGTTTGTGATTTTTATTTTTTGCATTTTTACACCACTTACTTCAGTTTTGAAAAGTAGGTGGAAAAGCAATGTTAACGAGTTTTAATCCAGATTTACGACTGGGACTTTTTTAAAAAGCCACAAAAAAAGTCCGAAGGCCACTCTGGCATTGGCATGGACTAGCATTTCTAGACAGAAGTGTTAGTTTTAAAGATAAGCTAAATTTAATAAATAAGGAGTGCAAACACAGATTCAAGGAAAACTGACTTTAAATATTACCCTAATGATAAATTCCCCACATTGTTATTGTACTTAGCATCATGTTACAGCTCATAAATGCTGGTAATGAGTACATATCATAACCAGTGTACTGAGCTATAGACATGTATCACTTATAATCTTTATCATTCATTATGGTTTTCCAGTTTGTTTGTGAAACATTTTTGGATAAAATTTCTAGAGAAAAGAAAAATTCAGATTGGCTCCTGAATAGAGTTGAGTTCGAGAAGTTCGGCCGAACTTCCCGAAAATGTTTGGGTTCGGGATCCGAACTCGACCCCAACTTCACCCCGAACCCGAACCCGATTGAAGTCAATAGGGACCCGAACTTTTGGACACTAAAAAGGCTGTAAAATAGCACAGGAAAGGGCTAGAGGGCTGAAAAAGGCAGCAAAATGTAGGTAAATCCCCTGCAAACAAATGTGGAGAGGGAAATGACTTTAAATAAAATAAAATAAATCAAAATTAACCAATATAAATTGGCAACTTGAGGAGAAGGTGGAATAGGAGGTTGGGGTGGCATCAGGTGGGAATGCTATGGGAGTTGATGTTCTCATCACAGCCAAAAAGGATTCATGTCTGCCTGCAGTGCCACAGGCCTCATTCACAAACTCAGGGCCATGGCACCTGCAAAGAGGAGAGTGGTTCCGTAACAGCAACACAGGCCTCAGGTCAACCTGCAATGGAACAGGCCATTATCATTTATGTGGGCCCCTGACACCCAGACAGAGGAGAGGCAATTTGACAGTAAAAAGAGTTTAATGTCTCTCATCCAGACAGCAAGCAATTAAACAAAATATAGGCCACTGACACCCAGACAATGGGGCGGTCATTAGACAGTAAAAAAATTTTTAATATCTCCCACCAAGACAACAAATGATTAAACAACATATAGGCCCCTGACACCCAGACAATGGGGCGGTCATTAGACAGTAAAAAGTGTTAAATGTCTGCCACCAAGACAGCAAGCAAGTACGTGAAATTTAGGTCCCTGACACCCAGACCATGGGGTGGTCATGATAGTAAAAAGAGTTTAATATCTCCCACTAAGACAACAAATGATTAAACAACATATAGGCCCCTGATACCCAGACAATGGGGCGGTCATTAGACAGTAAAAAGTCTTAAATGTCTGCCTCCAAGACAGCAAACAAGTACGAGAAATTAAGGCCCCTGACACCCAGACAACAGGGCGGTCATGACAGTAAAAAGAGGTTAATATCTCCCACCAAGACAACAAATGATTAAACGACATATAGGCCCCTGACACCCAGACAATGGGGCGGTCATTAGACAGTAAAAAGTGTTAAATGTCTGCCACCAAGACAACAAGCAAGTACGTGAAAGTTAGGACCCTGACACCCAGACAGAGGAGAGAGGTCTCATAGCAGCAAAAGAGGCATTATGTCACCCACCAACGGAGAAGGCCACTTTTAGTTATTTAGGCCCCAGCACCCAGTGGCATAACGTGGATTGCCAGCACCCGGGGCAAGACAAAAATTTGCGCCCCACCCCCACCCTGTGGGCACGCCCCTTTTAACACATGATGTAGTAGATAACTTGCAGTCTTATGTTACACTACAGATAACACAGTGATAACTCCATGAGTACAGATAATGTAGTAGATGTCACCTGCAGTCCTATGTAACACCACAGATAACACAGTGATAACTTCATGAGTACAGATAATGTAGTAGATGGGTGGGAGGCCCCAGAATTCAGAACATGCACAGTGTGACCTGAAGTCTGGGGCCGGGATGCAGCAGCGTGGGCAAAATTCTATATCCCCCTCAAACCCTACCGTGAAACAGATATGTGGATGGACATTACTATATACAGTAGAATACAGCAGCACATACCTCATACATCCAGTGACATCTCCTGTGATGTAGACTTTCCTCAGCATCTTTATTGGGAGATAAGATCGCCATGACATATTCTTTCAGTCCCTTTACGTCTCTGCAGAGTTTCATAGAAAAAATTGTAGGTTCCTCACTTTTACTATCGTCGTCCTCTTCCTCCTGGTGCCTCAACACTGTCATCTTGCTGCCCCCCAAAACTGAGCTAGAGCCATACAGATAGACCCCCCATTCCCTATAATATTATTCCCCCTGTATATTATAATGGCCACCCTCTTTATTATTAGTACAATGCCCCCTCTTTATTATTAATGTAATAGCCTCCTTTTTATTAGTAATGTAATGGCCCCCTCTATTAGTAATATATTGGCCCCCCTCTATTAGTAATATAATGGCCCCCTCTATTAGTAATATAATGGTCCCCTCTATTAGTAATGTAATGGCCCCCTCTATTAGTCATATAATGGCCCCCCTCTATTAGTCATATAATGGCCCCCTCTATTAGTCATATAATGGCCCCCTCTATTAGTAACGTAATGGCCCCCTCTATTAGTAATGTAATGGTCCCCTCTATTAGTCATATAATGGCCCCCTCTATTATTAAAATAATGGCCCCCTCTATTAGTAATGTAATGGCTCCCTGTATTAGTCATATAATAGCCCCTCTATTAGTAACGTAATGGCCCCCTTTTTTAGTAATGTAATGGCCCCCTCTATTAGTCATATAATTGCCCCCTCTATTAGTCATATAATGGACCCTCTATTAGTCATATAATGGCCCCCCCTCTATTAGTCATGTAATGGCCCCCTCTATTAATGTAATGGCCACCTCTATTACTAATGTAATGGCCCCCCTCTATTAGTAATATAATGGTCCCCTCTATTAGTAATGTAATGGCCCCCTCTATTAGTCATATAATTGCCCCCTCTATTAGTCATATAATGGACCCTCTATTAGTCATATAATGGCCCCCCCTCTATTAGTCATGTAATGGCCCCCTCTATTAATGTAATGGCCACCTCTATTACTAATGTAATGGCCACCTCTATTACTAATGTAATGGCCCCCCTCTATTAGTAATATAATGGCCCCCTCTATTAGTAAGGAAAGGGGCCCTCTAATAGTAATGTAAGGGGGCCCTCTATTAGTAATGTAATGGCCCCTCATTAATAACAGAGGGGCTATTACATAAGTAATAAAGAGGGGGCCATACATTACTAATAGAGGGGCGCTCTATTAGTAATGTATGGCCCCCTCTATATTACTTATGTAATAGCCTCTCTTGGTATGATGTCCTCAGCTAGGTGGTCCTCCCCTTTGCTGCCCCCCTCCCCCATAGTGCCCCCAGTACCTCTGCAATTATGGTTGGCCTTTCATTATTCATATAATGCGGCGCCTGCCCACCCCACCACACCTAACACTTAGGGTCAGGGAGCTGAGTGACACACACTAACCCTTAGTCACAGGCAGCACAGAAGTCTAGGGTAGGTCAGCTGCCTGTGGTGTCTGGCTCTGAACATCGATCTGAAGCGCGGCAATGATCTTCCTCTGCACTGTCTTTCCCGCCTGGAAGGTGGGCGGAGCCAGCCTATGATTGAAGTGCCGTACTGCCGTGCGCCGCATGGTACGCGCCCTGTTCTCCCTGCTCTCGGCAGTGCGGCAGGGAGAAAAACAACAGCGATTTCAGATGTTTTTTTCCTCCAGCGGCTAGCGCCCCACCTGTAGTCTGGCGCCCGGGGCAACGGCCCCCCCGCCCCCCCCTCACGCTGCGCCGCTGCCAGCAACTAGACAGAAGAGAGTGGTCTCACAGCAGAGAATCAGGCTTCATGTCACCCACCAATGGAGAAAGCCACTTTCAGATATTTAGGCCGCTGGCACCCAGACAAGGAGAGGTTCATTCAACTTTGGGTTGCCCCGCAAAATAATGGTAAAATTAAAAAAAGAGGATTCAATAAAGAAGTGCCCTGGAGTACAAGAATATATGGTTAAGGGGAGGTAGTTATAAATGTCTATTCTGCAAAAGGGATGGACAGGTCCTGTGGGATCCATGCTTGGTTCATTTTTATGAACATCAGCTTGTCCATGTTGGCTGTGGACAGGCGGCGTTTGTCTGTAATGACGCCACCTGCCGTGCTGAATACATATTCAGATAACATGCTGGCCGCCGGGCAGGCCAGCACCTCCAAGGCATAAAAGGCTAGCTCTGGCCACGTGGACGATTTGGAGACCCAGAAGTTGAATGGGGCCGAACCATCAGTCAGTACGAGGAAGAGTGTGCTAACGTACTGTTCCACCAGGTTAGTGAAATGCTGCCTCCTGCTAACACGTTCCGTATCAGGTGGTGATGCAGTTAGCTGTGGCGACAAAACGTTTCCACATCTCTGCCATGCTAACCCTGCCCTCAGAGGAGCTGGCCGTGACACAGCTGCGTTGGCGACCTCTTGCTCCTCGTCTGCCTTCACCTTGGGCTTCCACTTGTTCCCCTGTGACATTTGAGAATGCTCTCAGTAGCGCGTCTACCAACATGCGTTTGTACTCGTGCATCTTCCTATCACGCTCCAGTGCAGGAAGTAAGGTGGGCACATTGTCTTTGTACCGGGGATCCAGCAGGGTGGCAACCCAGTAGTCCGCTCACGTTAAAATGTGAGCAACTCTGCTGTCGTTGCGCAGGCACTGCAGCATGTAGTCGCTCATGTGTGCCAGGCTCCCCAGAGGTAAGGACAAGCTGTCCTCTGTGGGAGGCGTATAGTCATCATCCTCCATTTCCCCCCAGCCACGCACCAGTGATGGGCCCAAGCTGCGTTGGGTGCCACCCCGCTGTGAACATGCTTCATCCTCATCCTCCTCCACCTCCTTATCCTCGTCCTCCTCGACCTCCAGTAGTGGGCGCGGGCTGGCCGCATTTGTACCTAGCCTCTGATTTTGCAAAAAACCTCCCTCTGAGCCACTGGCCTGAAAGTGATAAAAATTACCCCTCTTCCTCCTCCTCCTCCTCCTGGGCCACCTCCTCTTCCATCATCGCCCTAAGTGTTTTCTCAAGGAGACATATAAGTGGTATTGTAACGCTGATAACGGCGTCATCGCGACTGGCCATGTTGGTGGAGTACTCGAAACAGCGCAACAGGGCACACAGGTCAAGCATGGAGGCCCAGTCATTGGTGGTGAAGTGGTGCTGTTCCGGAGTGCGACTTACCCGTGTGTGCTGCAGCTGAAACTCCACTATAGCCTGCTGCTGCTCCCACAGTCTCTCTAGCATGTGCAAGGTGAAGTTCCACCTGGTGGGAACGTCGCATATGAGGCGGTGAGCGGGAAGGCCGAAGTTACGCTGTACCGCAGACAGGCGAGCAGCGGCAGGATGTGAACGCCGGAAGCGTGCACAGATGGCCCGCACTTTATGCAGCAGCTCTGACATGTCGGGGTAGTTGTGAATAAACTTCTGCACCACCAAATTCAGCACATGTGCCAGGCAAGGGATGTGCGTCAAACCAGCTAGTCCCAGAGCTGCGACGAGATTTCGGCCATTATTGCACGCCACCAGGCCGGGCTTGAGGCCCAACGGCAGCAACCACTCGTCAGTCAGTTGTTCAATACCCCGCCACAACTCCTGCGCGGTGTGGGGCCTGTTCCCCAAACATATGAGTTTCAGAACTGCCTGCTGATGTTTACCCTGGGCTGTGCTGAAGTTGGTGGTGAAGGTGTGTGGCTGACTGGATGAGCAGATGGAAGAAGAGAAGGAGGAAGCCGAGGAGGAGGCTATAGGAGGCAAAGCATGATGCCCTGCGATCCTTGGCGGCAGAAGGACGTGCGCCAAAGAACTCTCAGCCTGGGGCCCAGCCGCGACTACATTTACCCAGTATGCAGTTAGTGAGATATAGCGTCCCTGGCCGTGCTTACTTGTCCACGTATCTGTGGTTAGGAGGACCTTGCCACAGATGGCGTTGCGCAGTGCACACTTGATTTTATCGGATACTTGGTTGTGCAGGGAAGGCACGGCTCTCTTGGAGAAGTAGTGGCGGCTGGGAACAACATACTGTGGGACAGCCATCGCCATCAGCTGTTTGAAGCTGTCTGTGTCCACCAGCCTGAATGACAGCATTTTAAAGGCCAGTAGTTTAGAAATGCTGGTATTCAGGCCCAGGGCTCAAGGGTGGGTAGGTGGGAATTTACGCTTTCTCTCCAATGTTTGTGAGATGGAGAGGTGAATGCTGCCGTGTGACATGGTGGAGATGCTTGGTGACGGAGGTGGTGGTGTTGGTGGCACATCCTCTGTTTGGTGGGCGGCAGGTGCCAACATTCCTCCCGAGGTGGAGGAAGAGGCTGAGGCAGCAGCAGAAGAGGGAGCAAGGGGAGCCGGTGTGAGTTCCTTGTTTTTAAGGTGTTTACTTTACTGTAGTTTATGCTTTGCATGTAGATGCCTGGTCATGCAGGTTGTGCTAAGGTTCAGAATGTTAATGTTTCACTTCAGGCTCTGATGGCACAGCGTGCAAACCACTCGGGTCTTGTCGTCAGCACATTGTTTGAAGAAGTTCCATGCCAGGGAATTCCTTGAAGCTGCCTTTGGGGTGCTCGGTCCCTGGTGGCGGTGGCCAGTAGCAGGCAAACTCTCTTGGCGGCGGCTGTACTGCTTTTGCCCCCTGCTCCCTCTTTTGCTACGCTGTTGGCTCGGTCTCACCACTACCTCTTCCTCTGAACTATGAAAGTCAGTGGCACGACCTTCATTCCATATAGGGTCTAGGACCTCATCCTCTCCTGCATCGTCTTCCACACAGTCTTCCTCCCTGACCTCCTGTTCGGTCTGCACACTGCAAAAAGATGCAGCAGTTGGCACCTGTGTTTCGTCATCATCAGAGACGTGCAGACTCTGATAAGGTAGTATTCCCATGTCCTCATCATCAGGAAACATAAGTGGTTGTGCGTCAGTGCATCCTATGTCTTCCACCACTGGGGAAGGGCTAGGTGGATTCCCTTGGGAAACCCTGCCAGCAGAGTCTTCAAACAGCATAAGAGACTGCTGCATAACGTGAGGCTCAGACAGTTTCCCTGATATGCATGGGGGTAAAGTGACAGACTGATGGGCTTGGTTTTCAGGCGCCACCTGTGCGCTTTCTGCAGAAGACTGGGTGAGAGATAATGTTGTGAACGTGCTGGATCCACTGTCGGCCACCCAATTGACTAGCGCCTGTACTTGCTCAGGCCTTACCATCCTTAGAACGGCATTGGGCCCCACCAAATATGGCTGTAAATTCTGGCGGGTACTGAAACCTCAGGTAGATGGTTCACTAGGATGTGTGGCTGTGGCAGAATGGCCACGTCCTCTCCCAGCACCAGAGGATCCACTAACAACACCACGACCATGTCCGCGTCCTTTACTAGATGTTTTCCTCATTGTTACCGTTCACCACAATAAGAAAACATTTATTTGGCTCAATGTATTGAATTCAAATTCAGGCCATTTTTTACAGGCACCTAACACTATCTGGCTATCTATTTATGTACCGTATTATACTAATCCAGGCACAGCAGTAACCACAGATTTAGGGGAATATTAATTGTAGGCCTAGTATTTAGGCCCTGGATGAAAGGTATCCTTTTACGGACAGATTTAAACTTGGATTGTGCTTTTAGCACTTGTATTTTAACACGTTGTGTAATATACCCTTTAATGGAAAGAAATACACTTAGAGATGCAAAACAGTGTGTGCAAATTTAGAGGATTATGCTGTATTTTAACACTTACTGTAATATACTCTTTAACGAAAAGAAATACACTTGGAGATGCACGCTGAGTGTAATATACCCTTTTACGGACAGATTTACACTTGGCCTGCAACAGCTGGAACACCAGATTTTGGGTATTGCTATTTTGGCAATTGAATTTCACCCCAGAAAATAATATATCCTTTGACAGACACTATGAAACTTGTCCAGACACAGCTGGAACACCAGATTTACGGTATTTCTAGTTTTGCAACTGAATTTCACCCCAGAAAATCATATATCCTATGACGGACACTATGAAACTTGGCAAGCCACAGCTGAAACCACTGATTTACGGTATTGCTATTGTGGCAATTGAATTCCACCCCAGAACAAAATCTAACCTTTGCCGGACACTATTAAACTTGGCCAGCCACAGCTGAAACCACTGATTTATGGTATTGCCATTTTGGCAATAGAATTTCACCCCAGAAAAAAATCTATTCTTTGCCGGACACTATTAAACTTGGCCAGCCACTGCTGAAACCACTGATTTACGGTATTGCTATTTTGGCAATTGAATTTCACCCCAGAAAATTATCTATCCTTTGCCGGACACTATTAAACTTTGCCAGCCACTGCTGGAACACCAGATTTATGGTATTTCTAGTTTTGCAACTGAATTTCACCCCAGAAAATAATATATCCTATGACGGACACTATGAAACTTGGCCAGCCACAGCTGAAACCACTGATTTACGGTATTGCTATTGTGGCAATTGAATTCCACCCCAGAACAAAATCTATCCTTTGCCGGACACTATTAAAGTTGGCCAGCCACAGCTGAAACCACTGATTTATGGTATTGCTATTTTGGCAATAGAATTTCACCCCAGAAAAAATCTATTCTTTGCCGGACACTATTAAACTTGGCCAGCCACTGCTGAAACCACTGATTTACGGTATTGCTATTTTGGCAATTGAATTTCACCCCAGAAAATTATCTCTCCTTTGCTGGACACTATTAAACTTGGCCAGCCACTGCTGGGACACCAGATTTAGGGGATTGCTATTTTGGCAATTGAATTTCACCCCAGAACAAAATATATCCTTTGCCGGACACTATTAAACTTTGCCAGCCACTGCTGAAACCACTGATTTATGGTATTGCTATTTTTATCAATTGAATTCACCCGAAAATTATCTATCTTTCACCCAGAAAATTATCTCTCCTTGCTGGACACTATTAAACTTGGCCAGCCACTGCTGGGACACCAGATTTAGGGGATTGCTATTTTGGCAATTGAATTTCACCCCAGAACAAAATATATCCTTTGCCGGACACTATTAAACTTTGCCAGCCACTGCTGAAACCACTGATTTATGGTATTGCTATTTTTATCAATTGAATTTCACCCCAGAAAATTATCTATCCTTTGCCGGACACTATTAAACTTGGCCAGCCACTGCTGGGACACCAGATTTAGGGGATTGCTATTTTGGCAATTGAATTTCACCCCAGAAAATTATCTATCCTTTGCCGGACACTATTAAACTTGGCCAGCCACAGCTGAAACCACTGATTTACGGTATTGCTATTTTGGCAATTAAATTTCACCCCAGAACAAAATATATCCTTTGCCGGACACTATTAAACTTGGCCTGCCACTGATGGGACACCAGATTTACGGTATTGCTATTTTGGCAATTGAATTTCACCCCAGAACAAAATATATCCTTTGTCGGACACTATTAAACTTGGCCTGCCACTGCTGGAACACCAGATTTAAGGGATTGATATTTTGGCAATTGAATTTCACCCCAGATTTAGGGGATTGCTATTTTGGCAATAGAATTTCACGCCAGAAAAAATAATATCCTTTGCTGGACACTATTAAACTTGGCCAGCCACAGCTGAAACCACTGATTTAGGGTATTGCTATTTTGGCAATTGAATTTCACCCCAGAACAAAATATATCCTTTGCCGGAGACTATTAAACTTGGCCAGCCACTGCTGGACACCAGATTTAGGGGATTGCTATTTTGGCAATTGAATTTCACCCCAGAACAAAATCTATCCTTTGCCAGACACTATTAAACTTGGCCAGCCACAGCTGAAACCACTAATTTATGGCATTGCTATTTTGGCAATTAAATTTCACCCCAGAAAAAAATATATCCTTTGCTGGACACTATTAACCAGCTCAGCCCCCCTAGCTTAAACACCCTTAATGACCAGGCCACTTTTTACAATTCTGCACTACACTACTGTCACCGGTTATTGCTCCTTCATGCAACTTACCATCCAAATTAATTTTACCTCATTTTCTTCTCACTAATAAAGCTTTCATTTGGTGGTAATTTATTGCAGTGACATTTTTACTTTTTTTGCTATTAATCAAAAATGACCGAAATTTTTGCAAAAAATGACATTTTTCACTTTCTGTTGTAATTTTTTTTTTTAAAACTACATTTCTATATAAATTTTTTGCAAAATGTATTGTTTTACATGTCTTTGATAAAAAAAAATCCAATAAGTATATATTTATTGGTTTGGGTAAAAGTTATAGCGCTTACAATCTATGGCGCAAAAAAGTGAATTTCCGCATTTTGAAGCAGCTCTGACTTTCTGAGCACCTGTCATGTTTCGTCAGGTGCTAGAATGCCGGAATAGCATAAATACCCCCCAAATGACACCATTTTAGAAAGAAGACACCCCAAAGTATTCGCGGAGTGGCATGGTGAGTTCATTTATCATTTCATTTTTTTTCACAAGTTAGCGGAAAATGACACTTTCTGAGGAAAAAAAAATAATAAAAAAGTTTCCATTTCTGCTAACTTCTGGCAAAAAAAAATAAAATCTCCCACAGACTCACTATGCCCCTCAGTGAATACCTTGGGGTGTCTACTTTCCGAAATGGGGTCATTTGTGGGGTGTGTTTACTGTTCTGGCATTTTGGGCGGGGCTAAATTGTGAGCATCCCTGTAAAACCTAAAGGTACTCGTTGGAATTTGGGCCCCTTTGCGCACCCAGGCTGCAAAAAAGTGTCACTCATGTGGTATCATGTGGTATCGCTTTAGGATTTCACAGGGCATTTTTATGCATTTGGATTCCAGACTTCTTCTCACGCTTTAGGGGCCCCTAAAATGCCAGGACAGTATAAATACCCCACATGTGTCCCCAATTTAGAAAGAAGACACCCCAAGGTATTACGTGAGGGGTATGGTGAGCTCATGTAAAATTTTATTTTTTGTCACAAGTTTGTGGAATATGAGACTTTGTAAAAAAAAAAAAACAATTTCCGCTAACTTGTGCCAAAAAAATTAAAAATTCTGTGAACTGGCCATGCCCCTCACGGAATACCTTTGGGTGTCTTCTTTCCAAAATGGGGTCACTTGTGGGGTATTTATACTGCCCTGGCATTTTAGGGGCCCTAAAGCGTGAGATTCCAAATGCGTAAAAATGCCCTGTGAAATCCTAAAGGTACTTCTTGGAATTAGGGCCCCTTTGCGCTTCTTGACTGCAAAAAAGTGTCACTCATGTGGTATCGCCGTACTCAGGAGAAGTAGGACAATGTGTTTTGGGGTGTATTTTTACATATACCCATACTGTGTGTGATAAATATCTCTGTAAATGATAACTTCTTAAAAAATTTTATACAAAGTTTCAATTTACAGAGATATTTCTCTCACCCAGCATGGTTTTATGTAAAAATACACCACAAAACACATTGCCCTACTTCTCCTGAGTACAGCGATACCACATGTGTGACACTTCTTTGCAGCCAAGATGCGCAAAGGGGCCCTAATTCCAATGAGTACCTTTTAGGAGGGCATTTTTACGCATTTGGATTCCATACTTCTTCTCACGCTTTAGGACTCCTAAAATGCCAGGGCAGTATAAATACCCTATATGTGACCTCATTTTGGAAAGGAGACACCCCAGGGTATTCCGTGAGGGGCATGGCGAGTTCATAGAAGTTTTTTTTTTGGCACAAGTTAGCGGAAATTGATTTTTTATTGTTTTTTCTCACAAAGTCTCCCTTTCCGCTAACTTGTGACAAAAAGTTCAATTTTTCATAGACTGAATATGCCCCTCAGCGAATACCTTGGGGTGTCTTCTTTCCAAAATGGGGTCATTTGTGAGGTGTTTGTAATGTTCCGGCATTTTGGCGGGGCTAAACTGTGAGCAGCCCAATAAAACCTAAAGGTACTCGTTGGACTTTACGCCCCTTTGCGCACCTAGGCTGCAAAAAAGTGTCACACATGTGGTATTGACGTACTCAGGAGAAGTAGGGCAATGTGTTTTGGGGTGTATTTTTACATATACCCATGTTGGTGAGAGAAATATCTCTGTAAATTGACAACTTTGTATAAAAAAATTTAAAAAGTTGTCGTTTACAGAGATATTTCTCACACAAAGTATGGGTATATATAAAAATACACCCCAAAACACATTGCCCTACTTCTCCTGAGTATGGCGATACCACATGTGTGCCACTTTTTTGCAACCAAGATGCGCAAAGGGGCCCTAATTCCAATGAGTAACTTTAGGATTTCGCAGGGCATTTTTACGCATTTTGATTTTCACGCTTTAGGGTCCCTAAAATGCCAGGGCAGTATAAATACCCCACATGTGACCCCATGTTGGAATGAAGACACCCCGAGGTATTCCGTGAGGGGCATGGCGAGTTCACAGAAAATTATTTTTTTTGGCACAAGTTAGCGGAAATTTATATATATATATATTTTTTTTTACAAAGTCTCTTTTACAAAGTCTCATATTCCACTAACTTGTGACAAAAAATAAAATTTTACATGAACTCACCATACCCCTCACGGAATACCTTGGGGTGTCTTCTTTCTAAAATGGGGTCACATGTGAGGTGTTTGTACTGCCCTGGCATTTGAGGGTCTCTGCAATCATTACATGTATGGCCAGCATTAGGAGTGTCTGCTATTCTCCTTATATTGAGCATACGGGTAATGAGATTTTTTTTTCCGTTCAGCCTCTGGGCTGAAAAAATAAAAATAAATAAACGGCACAGATTTCTTCATTCGCATCAATCAATGTGGATGAAAAAATCTCTGCCAAAATCAGTGACTGTGCAGTGGGCTGGGCACTAACTACCTCACAAGTAGCTAACTAACTGGCGGTGATAAGGGACCCTTATGCCCCATTCACACAGCGTTTGTTAGCGTTTACAAACTATGGTGCAAAAAAGTGAATTTCCGCATTTTGAAGCAGCTCTGACTTTCTGAGCACCTGTCATGTTTCTTCAGGTGCTAGAATGCCAGGATAGCATAAATACCCCCCAAATTACACTATTTTAGAAAAAAAGACCCCCCAAAGTATTCGAGGAGGGGCATGGTGAGTTTATGTATCATTTCATTTTTTTTCACAAGTTAGCGGAAAATGATACTTTCTGAGGGAAAAAAAATAATAAAGTTTCCATTTCTGCTAACTTCTGGTAAAAAAACAATAAAATCTCTCACGGACTCACTATTCCCCTCAGTGAATACCTTGGGGTGTCTACTTTCCGAATTGGGGTCATTTGTGGGGTGTGTTTACTGTTCTGGCATTTTGGGCGGGGCTAAATTGTGAGCAGCCATGTAAAACCTAAAGATACTTGTTGGAATTTGGGCCCCTTTGCGCACCCAGGCTGCAAAAAAGTGTCATTCATGTGGTATCGCCGTACTCAGGAGAAGTAGGGCAATGTGTTTTGGGGTGTATTGTTACATATACCCGTATTGTGTGCGAGAAATATCTCTGTAAATGACAACTTTTTAAAAAATGTTACATAAAGTTGTCAATTTACAGAGATATTTCTCTCACCCAGCATGGGAATATGTAAAAATACACTCCAAAACACATTGCCCTACTTCTCCTGAGTACGGCGATACCACATGTGTGACACTTTTTTTTTTTTTCTCACAAAGTCTCCCTTTCCGCTAACTTGTGACAAAAAGTTCATTTTTTCATGGACTGAATATGCCCCTCAGCGAATACCTTGGGGTGTCTTCTTTCCAAAATGGGGTCATTTGTGGGGTGTTTGTACTGTTCTGGAATTTTGGGCGGGGCTAAATTGTGAGCAGCCCAGTAAAACCTAAAGGTACTCGTTGGACTTTACGCCCCTTTTGCGCACCTAAGCTGCAAAAAAGTGTCACACATGTGGTATCGCCGTACTCAGGAGAAGTAGGGCAATGTGTTTTGGGGTGTATTTTTACAGATACCCATGTTGGGTGAGAGAAATATCTCTGTAAATTGACAACTTTGTATAAAAAAATGTAAAAAGTCATTGTCATTTACAGAGATATTTCTCACACATAGTATGGGTATATATGAAAATACACCCCAAAACACTTTGCCCTACTTCTCCTGAGTACGGCGATACCACATGTGTGACACTTTTTTGCAGCACAGGAACAGCTAGTTTGCTGCAGGCGGAGGCACAAGTTGCTTAACCTCACCGGAAGAATCACGGAAGGGGGAATCTGCGGTTACAGCGGCAGCTTGCAGGGTGCGATGGTTTCCCAGGAGTGGGTGAGTTCCAGGAGCCTTGTGAGTCGGTCCGAATGCGGAAAGGTGGAGGATGTCTGCCATCTTCTTTTGGCGTTCACCTAGGGTTGTTGGAACGCCAGACCTCCGTCATGCCGACGCTTATGACGCGGCAGGATGCATTCTTGAGTGACTAGGATGGCCAGGGGGCGGAGCCACCACCCGTCCCCGTGGCGCTATACCGCCGAATGTGAGAGGGACGTTACACAGCTAAAGCTGAAACCACTGATTTACGGTATTGCTATTTTGGCAATTGAATTTCACCCCAGAACAAAATCTATCCTTTACCGGACACTATTAAACTTGTCCAGTCACAGCTGGAACACCAGATTAACGGTATTTCTATTTTTGCAACTGAATTTCACCCCAGAAAATAATATATCCTTTGACGGACACTATGAAACTTGTCCGGTCACAGCTGGAACACCAGATTTACGGTATTACTATATTTGCAACTGAATTTCACCCCAGAAAATATTATATACTTTGACGGACACTATGAAACTTGTCCAGTCACAGCTGGAAAACCAGATTTATGGTATTGCTATTTTGGTAATTGAATTTTACCCCAGAACAAAAGCATTCCTTTGATGGACACTCTAAAACTTGTCCTGCCACAGCAGAAACCACTGATTTAGGGTATTGCTATTTTGAAAATTGAATTTCACCCCAGAAAAAAAAAAAATTCTTTGCCAGACAGTATTACACTTGGCTAGCCACAGCTGGAACACCAGATTTAGGGGATTGCTATTTTTTTAAGTGAAGTTCACCTCTCAATAAAACATAGAAAATTCTATCCTGAGTTTCTAGAGGTGACAATAAGCACAGCCAAGCCCCTGATGTAGGATAAAGCAAAAAAAAACCCTACTATTAATGGATTAATGGACTAGGTGACAGCTTGTGCTGGCGCACCACAAGACACAAAATGGCCGCCGATCACCCCAGAAAAAAGTGAGAGAAAAACGCTTTGGGCAGCCTGAAAACAGTGAGCAATTAACTAGCAGAAGTTGAATGATTCAGAGCTGTAGATCGATCACTTCATTAAGTGTTTTTGCTGAGTTAATCCCTGCCTAATCTCGCCCTAACAGCAGCTGCATCCTATCCCTACACTAATCAGAGCAGAGTGACGTGCGGCGCGACGTGACTCCAGCTTAAAAATAGAGGCTGGGTCACATGCTGCACTTGGCCAATCACAGCCATACCATTAGTAGGCATGGCTGTGATGGCTTCTTAGGGCAAGAAGTAAAACGCTAGCTGATTGGCTGCTGTGCAGCCCTTCAGAAAGCGGGAAGAAATTGCCGAACAACGAACCCGAACTTTTACGTAAATGTTCGGGTCTGTGTCACGAACACCCCAAAATTCGGTACGAACCCGAACTATACAGTTCGGGTTCGCTCATCCATACTCCTGAACTCATCATAGAAAGTGGTTTACAGGTTCCAGAATCTATTGCTGACTGTTATATGTAAGGATTGGCTTTATCTGTCTTAGTTATGTGCTTATTTTTCTTAAATCTTCATTGTCTCTTATTTTGGGATAATATTTTGGGGCTTAGGAACCAATTACTAGTTTTCTATAGTGTTATGGACTCAAGTTACAATATTTTCAACTTACAATAGTTATTGTAAGTTGGAACCAATTAATTTTGAGGGACCACTTGTATTTGCTGATCACAGTTAAAGGGATTCACTGGGCTTTAAATATTGATGACACCCGACACCTCTGCTGATCAGCTGCATGAAGGTAAGGCGCATGCTGTGCGTGCATGCCGTCTCCCTTCTCTCTTCCTGCTTGTGATAGACATAGTCACTGCGAGCAAGAAGAGACAAGGGAGACGGCCTTCCCTTCATACAGCTGATTAGGCGGGGTGCTGGGTGTCGGATTTCCACCGATCTGATATTGATGACCTATCCTGAGGACAGGTCATCAATATTAAAAGCCCGGAGAACCCCTTTAATTGTTAGCAAGGAACTTTGCAAAGCATCCCCATAAACCATTATTTTATGTTGCAGTCATAAAGATGTTAACTTTTATGAACTTCTTGCAATTGACTGTCATTAACTTGCACTAAGGTAAGTCTCTGTCCACACCAGCATCATGACATCCAACAAGTCTTCCATTTCTAACCAATTCCAGTGGATGTATTCTAATTCAAAAAAATTGTAAAAAGGTAATTTAGGTTTTTGGGTGTTTTTGAGTAGGAAATTATTTAGGTTTGTGCTACTCTGGCCACCAAAAACAAGGGAAACCTGACAGCATTTGTGTTAGGAAAAAATTAAATAAACTGGGACATTAATGAGAACTTGTCACTGCATTTTTCTGTAAAAAAAAAAAAAAGGATGTAATAATGCAATAAAGAATATCTGCTAATTTTTGCAAATTTCCCCACTGATGTAAGGTTTGCATATCTTCTGAGATGGACAAGTAAGCATCTCATCTTACAAATTCTTCTCAAATAATATTTGCCCATTAGGCTAGTTTCAGACTAACTCCAAAATGATCTGGCAGGTTTTCCAGTAGTGGAACATCCTTCCGGAGTTCATCGCATCTGGCATAGCCAGAAGGGGCTGAAGCACCGCCAGACTCCATTGACTATAATAGGACCTGGCAGGGATCCAGCCTGTTTCTGACATTAGTGCCATTGTTCGACCAGACAAAAACCAAGTGTGGAAAATGTTTCCAATGTGAAGGGGGTCATGTAGCATGTCAAAGAAGACCCGAATTTTCTCAAAAATTAATTGCCACAATAAGAATTGCAATATATGTTGTGGTTGAAAACATATCAACACAGAAAGTTGCAAGAACAACTGGGAACATTCCCTGTGATGCACAGCTATTTGATGTGTTCAATGTGTTTGTCCATGGTGCTGAACACAGACTACATCTTCAGTTACCTGTAACGTACAACAAACATTTTTAACTTTTTGTGTTGATAACCTTTGATTCTTCTTTGATATGCTACATTACCCCATTCCCCTTGGAAAAATTTGCCCTTGACTCAATATGGTTGCTTTCAAGATGGTTCCTGACATAATCTAAAAAAGGCCCTCTAACCCATTACTTGATGTGGTATTCAGACATTTCACTTTCCCATTTGTTTCTGAAATAAAAGGGTGCCCTACAACTTTTGACTCACTTTATATATCTGAGTGCTCAGTTTATTTTAGTATTTCGTTCACGGAATTTTTTGTTCTGTTCTATGCCTAAACCTTCTTCTAATACATTTGGAAATACAAATGAAGTTCTTTTTAATTATCGGACTCTTTGAAAACAAAAATACAATATCTACGGCATAGGCTTGCAGCCATCTCAAAATTTCTAAAATGAAAACAGCTGTCTTGGGAATGTCGCATCATAAAACCTTTTTTTCTATGTACAGAACAAAAGGTTTATTACAAAACAAATATCCACTAGTACATATTCTATCTAGAATATCAAGTATTTCATGTTTCTGCAACATTAGAGATTTCTTTTTGTTTTACTTTATGCTTTCTCACTTTTAATTCATCAGATTGAAAAACCAAGCATTTCACTTTCTCTGGTGTTCTAACGAACGTCTGTTCTCAGTGGGACAGTGGTGCAGGCCCATCTCATTTACCATTTTCTATGCCTGTTTTAGGCGCTGGATGTGCCGAAGTTATGGAGAGACCTGCACCTCTTCACAACTTTGGTGGAAATACCACCATCTATGGGCCTTTATTAAGAGTGGCGTCTAAAACGCCAGTCTTAATAAATGTTCCCCACGGTCCCTTCTGAGCAAAAGCATGACATGACCAAAAAAAGTTCTGTGAATTCCTTGGTCTGTGAACCAAGGAAAATGCATCATGTTTCTGAAAACTCAGATGTACAGGAAGCAGAGTCCATGCTTATTGCAGAGCAAAATGTACAATCTAAAAGTGTGATCAAATTGACACAAAAGATTATAGAGAACTTTGAGGCAAGAGATGAGTTCCACAATAAAATGGGAAAGAGCTGAACACTACAGCTCTTGCACACTTTAACAACAATGCAGTAGAGTTAAGTTGAATTGTTTATTTGCCACCTATGATCACTACCAGCGACCACTGGCGTACATACAGGGGTCACAGGGGTCACAGTTGCGACCGTGCCCGGCCACTTGTGGACCCAACAAAGGCCAGCAGGCCACCCTAAAGCCTGTTAAAATGTTAAAAAAGCGCTCCATTACATATATAGTATGGGGGGGAGCGCGCACACTTACACACACCGGGCCGTCATTTCGCTTCCATAGTGAAGCAGGGAAACCTCTCTCCTCCCTGCTTCACTGATATTCACAGCTCAGGAGCTCCCCCTGCTGGCCCCACATCGTGCTGCTGGCTGTGTGAGGAGATCTGAAGACCCGGGAATCTGCCTTCAGCACAGCCAGCAGCGCAATGAGTGCGGGAGCCTGTCATCAGGGAAGAAGGTAAGTATGTTTTTTTGTTTTTTTTCTAAGGCTGCAGGGGGCAGGGGGGGGGGGGGGTTGATGGGCATAAATACTTTGAAGGGGCACATAATGTGGTATAACCACTCTGAGGGGGCACATATCTTGGCATATCTACTTTGAGGGGGCACATAACTGGACATAAATATTATGAAGGGGCACATAATCTGGCATAACCACTCTGAGGGGGCACAACCCGACACATATTTGGGCATATCTTCTTTGAGGGGGGCACATAACTGGGCATAAATACTGTGAGGGGCATATAATCTGGCATAACTACTGTGAGGAGGGCACATATCTGGCATAACTAATGTGAGGGGGGCACATATCTGGGCATATTACTGTGAGTGGACACATAATCTGGCATTACTACTTTGAGGGGACACAATCTGGCATTTCTACTGTGAGGGGGTACATATTCTGGTCATTACTACTGTGAGGGGACACATATTTGTCATTACTACTGTGAGGGGGCACATATCTGGGCATAACTACTGTGAGGGGGGCACATATCTTGGCATATTACTGCCAGGGGACACATATTCTGGTCATTACTACTGTAAGGGGGCACATATCTGGGCATAACTACTGTGAGGGAGGCACATATCTGGGCATAACTACTGTGAGGGGAGCACATATCAAGGCAAAACTACTGTGACAGGAACAAAGGTGGGCATTAGTACTGTGTGGTAGCACTAGTTTAACCTGCTATAAATTGGCATGGCTCAGTCTTACAGGCCAGCACAGCGCCCCCTGCTGGGGATTTCACAGGGGCAGTCACCATCCCTTCCTTATGTGATTATTCTTTTTTTCTCCCCACAGGGACCTTGTTCTGGATCCATTGGACATCACACAGACGCCAGCGACACCCTGGATGAGGTAGGACTAGATTTTATTAGGACTGAGTGAGTGTAACCATTGGGCTAAGGGGTCTTTAACACGAGCGGATCTTGTGCGGCTAATCCCCTGCGTGAAAGAGTGCCAAGCCCCGTTCTGGACAGCAGAGACACTGAGTATTAACATGATTGATAATGCTCCGTGCCTCTCTGTGACCTTTTTACTACAAAATCATAGTGTGATAAAGTTGTCACCGTGATTTTGTAGTAAAAAGATCACAGTCAATCATGTTACTGTTCCGTGTCTCTGCTGTCCGGAATGGGGCTTAGCCGCATGGAAAGAGCCCTTAGTAGTCCAAGTTTAAAGTGTAACTGCCATATACATTTTTATTTTTTTTCCACAAAGTGTAGGGCAAGTGATAGGTAACATTTTTATTTAGCCAAAACATTTAATTTTAGTAGTAAACTGGGCTGAAATGGCCCTTAGCAGTGCTCTCACAAATGTGGGGACGGGTAGGGGTCCCCATGGATCAGTTTCACACCGGGGCCCCATGGCCTGTGTGTACGCCACTGCCACCGAATGTCCACAAAGTGCATTACATTCCTGAGTAACTCTGATATCAATGATGCAGAGCTAGCTGAGAAAAAGATTATATTCCAAAAAAGGATGCCTTAGTACAAGATGCCAAGGATAAGGCAGAACTCCTTATCGCACACTTGCAAGGGGTTAGATCACATCTATCAACTTCAATCAAACTTATATCTCAATCTTCCAATCTTCCAGATTGTCACATTCCAGAAGGTCAGCATCAGGGTTGGACTGGCCCACCAACAATAAATATAAAAAACAGGGCCTCTAAGAGTCTAAGGTCTAGCAGAAGACAATTTCATTTGGAGATAACCTTGGAATAAGACCATGGGTGGATATACCACTTATGTTTCTTACTCAGAGGCCCTTTGCAGACTATAATGCTAGACCCCCAGGATATTTTTTTCTGGTGGGCCCAAGCAACTTAAGTCTGAGGCTTGTCAGCATTATGTGACAAGCTGATAGAATTCCGTGCCAGTGCAGATGGAGCTAGAAGCTCCTTTGCTAAGAAGGAAGCAGAGGTAAGAGCAAAAATGACACTGAAGAAAACAAAGGAAAGGGCAAAAATGGCACAAAAGAAAGCAGAGGCAGGAAGCAGAGGAAGCCCAATTGAAATCCCAGTAAGAAGTTCTCCAAATAGAAAGGGAAGAAGCAGCTGCCTTAGCTAAACTGGAAGTCTTTGAACTTTCAGTACACCAGAATACTGTTATGAACTGCATCATTATATGAGAAGTTGAAGACCCAGCTGATCGCACTATTAGTTGCAATCATTTTTATTAAGTTTTAAAGTTACAACACAAGTGATAAAATGTCGTCTCGTATCTATGAAGTTAACATGAGTGAGTATCACAGAACAGAATAACACATACATCTTGTAAATGAAATAAAAACAAACAACTCTTACACCAAAGTGCCAAGATTGGAAATTCGAAGAGAATTCCAATATACCAGTGCGCTCTGCTCGAGCGTCCTCTATGTAACATCAACCATGCTATAAGTACAGTCTGCTAGTCCGATATTACTGAATAATATATGAAACACGACCTATCTATAATTATATATGTACTGATCAACCGAACATGTCCGATGGGAGCCTAAACCATCGCAAAAGGAAGAGATTGAGGGGGGAGGAAAAGGAAGAAGAAGGGAGAATAAGAAAAGAGAATGTGGAAGGGAAAGGTATAGTACACCATTATGTCCCTGTATTGTGTGCTGAGATCAGCCAATAGTGCCATTGCTCCAGAAACTTCGGGTGCGAACCATTACCTAAGGCAATAATTTTTTCATATGCCATAATGGAGTTGATAAATGCCACTAGTTCTGTTACGTGTGGTACTTCTGGGGTTTTCCACCATCTTAATAACATTAGCTTGGCTTAGCTGATCGCACTATTGATTACATACTAAAGCTATCATCATCTATACTAGAGATGAGAACATTTTTCAAAAATTAAATTTTAACGGTTTGCCGAATTCTCCAGAAAAATTCTATTCAATCCAAATTTATTCGGAATGAATCGTGTTAAAATCTGCTATTTCCCAGCTGCAGAGAGCCTGCATATTGGTGTAGAACACTGGGCATTGCAGAAACATGCATAGGTAGTCCTCTGTGGTAGTGAATCAGTTACTTTGGGTCTGTATGACCGACAGTTGAAAGGCGTAACTCTTAGTATCACTTCACACTTTACTTATTTAGTCAGTTACGGGGCTAAAACTGACCTATGTTAGCGTCAGGTATAAAGTACTGTGCAGTGGCCCAAAATTGTACTGTAGAGTGAAAAAGCGAACTCCTTTTACATCGTCGTCAGCTGATTCCACATAGATTTCTACAGAACCTGTTCAGTTACACGCTGATACAAGTAGTGTCACCATGACAAAGTGGAGAAGGTGTCAGCAGTAAGTTTTTCTTGACGTCACTATTTATTTTGTCCTTCCTCTGATCCATCATAAGAACAACCCCCAAATAACGGATCCTGTCTTTTAAGCATTCACCTTCACATGGTCAGCATTTGATCAGTGATCTATCAGTATTGCTAAGGACAAAAATAAAAAGCTGGAGTGGATCTAAAACAGAGATGACACGCGATTGGAATTTTTGCCTGTCTTCTTTTTTTTGTTTCTACTTCCGCTTTTGGTTTCCAACTCATGAGCATATCCTGATGCAATATAGAGACAGGCCTTACATATGCTCCAAAGACAGGATCCGTTGTGTTTATAATTTTTCTGTCCTTCTGACAGATCAGAATATACAGTAGATAAAATAAATGGTGATGTTAGCAAGGCCAAACAGGAACACTAGTGGCCCCATTACAGAGTGGTGAGGGTGGCAACCGCATGAGGAGTCAACACAATGGCCCAGTCACAGAGTGGTGAGGTGGCAACCGCATGAGGAGTCAACACAGTGTCCCAGTTGCAGTGTGGGGAGGGTGGAAACCACATGGGGAGTCAACAGAGTGGTCAGTTACAGAGTGGTGAGTGTGGCAAGTACATGAGAAGTCAACACAATGGCCCAGTCACAGAGTGGTGAGGTGGCAACTTCATGAGGAGTCAACACAGTGGCCTAGAGACAGAGTGGTGAGGTAGCAACCACATGAGGAGTTAAAATAATGGCCCAGTTACCAAGTGGTCAGGTGGCAGCTGCATGAGGAGTCAACACAGTGGCCAAGTTACAGTATGGGGAGGGTGGTAACCGCATGAAGATTCAACATAGTGGTCAGTCACAGAGTGGGGAGGGTGGCAACCGCATGAGGAGTCAACACAGTGGCCCAGTCACAGAGTGGTGGGCTGGCAACTGTATGAGGAGTCAACAAAGTGGCCTAGACACAGAGTGGTAAGGTGGCAACTGCATGAGGAGTCAACATAGTGGCCCAGTTACAGAGTGGGGAGGGTGGCAACTACATGAGGAGCCAATATAGTTGTCAGTCACAGAGTGATGAGGGTGGCAACCACATGACGAGTCAACACAGTGGCCCAGTCACAGAGTGGGGGGCAACAGCAGTGGCAGTAACAGCACAATATGGTGGGAGGCAGTAGGAGAACATGGCTGCAGGTGTGTGGCATCAGGCGGGTGGCAGCATCAGAATAGTGGCTGAAGCAGGTGGCCACTGTGTGGCATCCAGAATGATCTAGTCTGATACATTAGGCACTGGTGTGTGAAAATCCTGGCTGAGCCAGGCATCTTCACAAAGGTGAGTTGTCCTTGGGGTAACTATGCCCCCTGACGCACTAAACACCCGCTCTGATGCCACACTACTTGCCGGGCAGGAAAGCTTATCCAGGGCAAACTCAGCCAGTTGGGCCACAAATCAAGTTTAGCTGCCATGCTGTTGGGTGGTTTCTTCAGTAGGTGGCTGAAGAAAAGTGATCATTAGAGACTCCAGACTTAAGTTGCTGCTGATGGAGCTAGTGCTTCTCCTGCCCCCCCCCCCACACACAGCAGCCATGGCAGTGGAACGAGAGCACAGAGGGCCCCCCAATAATACCTTTGTGAGGATGGGTGTTGGCACACGTAGGCAGCAGTCAACTGACTACATGGGATGTCTCGATAGTAGTTACGTTTATTCTCCCTCTCAATCTTCGAAAAAAAGCCCTCATTTTAAACCGGTAGTGAGGATCTAACATGGTGGAGACCCTGTAGTCATTCCTCTGCCGTCTGGCCATTTGCGCAAGGGACTCGGAGGGACTCTCTGCCTCCATCTCCACTGCATACTGCCACGGTATTTCGGGGTCATCTGCCTGGTCTTCCTCATTGCCCTCTAGCTCCTCCTGATCCTCTACTGTCACTTGTGCAGAAAAACCACCCATTTCTGTATACATCGCTAGTGCGTGAATGTCCTCATCCTCCTCCAGTTCAGCCCCCACAGGGCTCAGGACATCTCCTGTCCCCTGGCCAGCAAGATTTATCAGCATCTGCTCCAGTACGTGAAGGAGTGGAATGACATCGTTCATCCCATAGTCCTGGCGACTGACAAATAAAAAGACCTCCTCAAGGGCCTGAACAAGCGGCAGGTGTCACGCATGAGCTGCCACTGGCTAATGTTGAAGTTACACAGGGGAGTGCTCCTGTCCGCCTGTATCATCAATAAATCATTTACGGCCTTCATCTGCTCATGTAGTCGGTCCAACATGTGGAGGGTGGAGTTCCAACAGGTGAAAACATCGGATATCAGGCAATGTTGCAGAACACTATTCTGCCTTTGCAGCTTAAGGAGGGTGTTCTTTGCAGTGTAAGAGTAGCTGAAGTTCATGCACAGTTTCCTAGCCATTTTCAGGATGACTTTCAGTTGGGTGGAAGACTTCAGGAACTGCTTTACAACCAGATTAAAGACGTGTGCCATGCAGGGCACAAGAGTCAGCCCTCCTTGACGCAGCACTGACACAATGTTCTTCCCATTTCGGTGACCATGGTTTTGATTTTAAGTTGACGAGGAGACAGCTAGGATTCGATTTCCTCTTGAAGGACGCAGAGCAGTTCCTCCCCGGTGTGACTCCGTTCACCCAGGCAAAGCAGGTGCAGAACAGCGTAATACCACCATGCTCTGCACAGGTGGTATGCTGAAGTAGCACTCTGAACTTTGCCTGCAGTGGAGGCTGAGGAAAATGGACAATATCGAGAATGAGGAGGCAGAGGAGGACATTGGCACAGGACTCACAGCTTGAGAAGGTGGAGGTGACAGTGCTATCACCTGACCAAGTTTCTGGTGTGGCTGGGCAGGAACCACATTTACCCAGTGGGCCATAAAGAACATATATTGTCCTCGACCGTAGTTACAGCTTCACAATTTGGTGCTGCCATGAACTTTAGCAGACACTGACAGGCTCAAGGACTGGTCCACCTTCTGTTCAATATATGTGTACAGAGTTGGTACAGATTTTTTGGAGAAGTAATGATGGTTGGGACTCTCGACCTTGGCTCAGCACAAGCCATCAGTTCTCTGAATCACATGAAAAGTTCACCACATTCTGCTTCTGGGCCATTGGATGAGTGCATGCATACTGTTGTCTTTTTGCAATCGCCTCGGTGATCGATTGCTGATGAATCAAGTGACTAGGAGGAGCAGGAGCATCAGGACCAGTAGATGATGGCAAGGAAATACAGCTCCCTTCTGCTGGGGTGGTGGAGTCTTGACAGCTGGAAAAGGGGTGTGGACTACTGGGTGATGCAGCAGTTGCTGTGTCAGGCTGTACCACTACATTAGCGCCAGTTTTCCCAGGGCACTTTATTGTGCCGCTGCTTGTGTTGACAAAGGGCCATGGTGCCAACATTGGCACCCTGGCCACATTTCAACTTCTGCCCACAGATTCTACAAATGGCCACGCTGATGTCCTCTGGTGGCTTGATGAAAAATTCCCATACCACCGAGTATGGCATTTTCCCACTACCACTCAGTGTCGACTGCCTACTGCCTCTGCCTCTGGGAACCTGTGCACCGCTAGTTCTTTCTGGACAGGTAGGTTCCTGCATAGGAGATGGTTTACCCTGGGCACATTTGGCTCCAGACCTCACACGCTACAACCCTGCTGGCTCAGCCCCTGCCTCACGCACAAGCTGCCACCCTCTTCTTCTGATGATGATGATACCCACTCTTCACCCGGCTCCCACGTGCAATTGGCTACATCATCATCCACTGTCTGCACGTAAATTATGTCACCCTCCCAGTGTCAGGACCATGTGCCTGACTGCTCGCAACACCAGCTCCTGCGCAACTCTTATGGTCACTACTTGCCTGTCTATGGGAGGAAGCAGTGGATCTCTCCTCCACATCTTGGCTGGGCAGTAGCTGCTGACTATCCTCTAGAAGCTCGTCCTCGCTGAAAAGTGGATCCGAGCCGATGGCATACAATAAAAGGAACAGAAACTGAAAGAGGCAGGTTCAGGACAGGTGGGGGCACAGAGCTTGTTCCCGGGCCATGCCAACTAAGAGTCGTATCAGAGAAACCCACCAACTCCAGGCTGGGGTGTCTGATGTCACTTGAGATGAAGTTGAAGACTGAGTCAACCATTCAAGGACAGCTGGTCGCTGGTCACAACATGGACAGCTGGTTGCTGGTCACAACACGACCGCTGGATGACACTGAAAGCTCTGGCTTTGTCGCTGCAACTGCTGCTACCACCCTCCCTTCTTCTGCTGCTACTTCTGCCCGCTCCAGAAACATTTTGGCCACTTCCTGTTCCCTTAGAAGGGCCTGTCACCTGTCTGTCAGACATACTATACTGTAACAGTAACTGTAAGAATAAAATAGCAGTATATCACGGCGCAATTTTACCCCCAAAACAAGGATGAAAGAATGTACTTATAGTTGTGTTCAAAATTATTCAACCCCCACTGAAATTGAGTGTTTTGGCCAGTTTGACATTGATTTTGATCATTTCAGTCATCTTGTTTACAATTAAATCAAAGAGGCACTTGTAAGTCAGACAAATATAACATAACATTTATAATGAAATAACCACAAATGTCTTTTCTGTGCTCACATCATTATCAGTTTTATTCAACCCACAAGTGACATTCAAGACTTAGTACTTAGTATAACATCCTTTTCCAGTTATAACAGCTTTTAAACGTGAAGCATAGCTTGACACAAGTGTCTTGGAGCGATCTACGGGTATCTTCGCCCATTCTTCATGGGCAAAAGCCTCCAGTTCAGTCACATTCTTAGGCTTGCGCGCTGCAACTGCTTTCTTTAAGTCCCACCAGAGGTTCTCAATCGGATTTAAGTCTGGTGACTGCGATGGCCACTTCAAAATGTTCCAGCCTTTAGTCTGCAACCATGCTCTAGTGGACATGGAGGTATGCTTGGGATCATTGTCCTGTTGAAAGGTCCAACGTCTCCCAAGCCTCAGGTTTATGACGGACTGCATCACATTTTCATCCAATATCTCCTGGAAGCTTCCCTGTACCTGTAGAAGCAAAACAGCCCCAAAGCATGATTGACCCCCCCGGCATGCTTCACAGTAGGCAAGGTGTTCTTTTCTTCATAGGCCTTGTTCTTCCTCCTCCAAACATAGTGTTGATCCATGGGCCCAAACAGTTCTAATTTTGTTTCATCAGTCCACAGAACACTATCCCAAAACTTTTGTGGTTTGTCCACATGACTTTTGGCATACTGCAGTCGACTTTTCTTATTCTTTGGAGACAGCAAAGGGGTGCGCCTGGGAGTTCTGGCATGGAGGCCTTCATTACGCAGTGTGCGCCTTATTGTCTGAGCTGAAACTTCAGTACCCGCATCTGACAAATCTTTTTTCAGTTCCTCAGCAGTCACACGGGGACTTTTCTCCACTTTGCGCTTCAGGTAGCGCACAGCAGTCGAAGTCAGCATCTTCTTTCTGCCACAACCAGGTAGCGTTTCAACAGTGCCCTTTGCCTTGAATTTGCGAATGATGCTTCCTATGGTGTCTCTTGGCATGTTTAATATCTTTGCAATCTTCTTATAGCCATTGTCCTTCCTGTGAAGAGAAATCACCTCTTCTCTTGTCTTCCTGGACCATTCTCTTGACTTCACCATGTTTGTAAACGCACCAGTAAATGTCTAGAAGGAGCTGAGTATCACAGTCATTTTAAATCTGCCTAATTGGTGCTTATTATGCTTGATTGCTGCTCCTTCACATCCACAGGTGTTTTCAATACCTGATCGAAAACACTTGAATGAACCTCTGTTCTTAAGAGTGGTCGTCTTTAAGGGGTTGAATAATTGTCTTAATGAAGAAATCACAAAAAAAACATTTAATACTGTATTACAAAAACAATTGATGTCATTTTAGTTGCATTTGGTTCTTTAAAAAGTCCTTGTAAGATTTCATTCTGAACACAATTACAAATGTACACTAAATTCCCTAAAACCCTTTACAGCATTGGGGGTTGAATAATTTTGAACACAACTGTATGTATAAGAGAATGTGAGCACCCTAAAATCTGTAGTATCAGGCCACAATTTAACCCCAATTACACAATTAGGGATTAACGGATATACTTATGTATAATAAAATGTGAGTACCCTAAAATCTGTAGTATCAGGCTGTAATTTCACCCCAATTACACAATTAGGGATTAACGGATATACTTATGTATAATAAAATGTGAGTACCCTAAAATCTGTAGTATCAGGCTGTAATTTCACCCCAATTACACAATTAGGGATTAACGGATATACTTATGTATAATAAAATGTGAGTACCCTAAAATCTGTAGTATCAGGCTGTAATTTTACCCCAATTACACAATTAGGGTTTAACGGATATACTTATGTATAATAGAATAGACACATTTCTGTCTCTACACTGATGCCTCTACCCTGTGCCAGTCACGGGCTGGTTGCTCATCCAGTAAAGAATACAATTAAACTTATTTTCCTTTCTCACAAAGCTCATCACAGTGCTGCCCTACATTTCTATATTCTTCCAATGAGTAACATCCTCTGAAGCGTTCCCTTGAGGAGCCGAGGCAGGCGATTGGGTGGTAGCAGTTATCACACAATCTATCACAGTGGTTGTCTTCTCACCGTTGCTCCCTAAGGCCAGTGCAGCATAAAAAGGGGGCACCCTTTTTTCCCTGTGAGGCACACCCTAGTATTGGGGCTCCTGCCTGTCGGTAGTTGTGGTGCCCTTGATCTTAGGTATTTGGATGTGTGCAAGGCAGGGTGTTTAGAGTGCAATGACCAGCGTAAGGTGTAGGAGTCAGGAAACTAGTCCAGAGATAAAAGAATAAACACATCTCTCTTCACATGCTCATTTCCAGGGGTTATGGCCACCTCTACAGCACAGATACCAAGTGGCTGTGATGGTATTTGCTGCGCATGCATGCTTATGCATACTCCCACAGTCCCAGCCACCAGAGAGGCAGGCGCTTTTTCCTATAGTGTGCAAGCACGGCCACCGTTGCTGGATTGCAGGGTGTTAACAACCCCTGGAAGCATGCAGCGTATAATGCAATGGGACTCTGCCGTGATGTATAAAGCCGGGCCCGCGGGAGTGTGCATAGGCATACATGTGCAGCAATTCCCATCACAGCCACCTGTTATCTGTGCTGTAACGGTGGCCAGAAAATCCAGAAAAGGAGGCAATATGGACAATCACAATACATTAGTAAATACCTTGTATTAATCCCTTCTACCCCCTTTTCGCCCTCCTGCCCAGGCCATTTTTTGCAAATCTGACATGTGTCACTTTATGTGGTAATAACTTTGGAACATTTTTTACTTATCCAAGCCATTCTGTGATTGTTTTCTCGTGACACATTGTACTTCGTGACAGTAATACATTTGGGTCAATATATTTCACCTTTATTTATAAAAAAAAAATTTGCTTTTAAAACAGAAATTGATACCTCATAAAATATGTATCACTTAACATTCCTCATATGTCTCATATTCCTCATATGTTACATCATTTTGTAAATATAATTTTATTGGGGGACGTTAGAAGGCTTAGAATTTTAGACAGGGCTGGTGCAAGGATTTTTGCCACCCTAGGCAAAAGCTAATTTTGCCACCCCCATTGACCCCGCCTATTGACCACGCCCTTTGACCTGCCCATTTTTGCCACCCACCTATATAATGATTGTTCATCATGCCCCCCATATCAGCCATTATGCCCTCATGTCAGACCCCCATCCATCATACACCCCATGTCAGCCGTCAGCCCCCCATTTATCATATACCCCATGTCAGCCGTCAGCCCCCCATCCATCATAACCCCTATGTAAGCCCCCCATTTATCATACACCCCATGTCAGCCATCAGCCCCCCATCCATCATGGCCCCCATGTTAGCCGTCAGCCCCCCATCCATCATAACCCCCATGTCAGCCGTCAGCCCCCCATGTCAGCCGTCAACCCCCATCTATCATAACCCCCATGTCAGCCGTCAGCCCCCCATGTCAGCCGTCAGCCCCACATCCATCATGGCCCCCATGTCAGCCCCACATCCATCATGCTCCCTAATGGGGGACAATGTTGGAGTCTGCACCATCAGGGGGGGTGACATGATGAGGGACAATGTTGGAGTCTGTGCCAAGGGGGGGACATGATGTCAACCCAACCGCCCCCCCCCCCTCCCTGGCACAGACTTCATCATTGTCCCTCATCATGTCACCCCGCCCCCAATGGGTGGCATATTTCTTTTCTTACCTACTTGCCTTGAAGTTGTCCACAGTGTCTGCTGAGGCAGGCAGCTTTTACAGGCCACAGCAGCCCCCAAGCTCCACCTCGCATCCCTCCAGTCAGTCCAGACAGCTGCTGCTGCTGCTGTCCGCCGCGGCGCCTCTGCCTGTCACGCCTCCTTGCGCACCGCTCAGGGAGGGCCGCACACCACACGGCACACACGTAGCCTGGCTGGGGGCGGGGCTGGCGCCCAGCAGTGCTTCGGCCGCTGAAGAAAACAGGTCTGGCTGCGCGGAGGGGATTAATTAAACACATTGCGGGCGCGGCCAGTAAGTAAGTCACTTAGAGTGCGCAGGAGGAGCAGGAGAGCAGAGGTGCAGGCCGGCGCCCCCAGCAAGAGGGCGCTCTATGCAGCTGCGTATCTTGCTTATGGGTGGCGCCGGCCCTGATTTTAGAAGCAATTCTTAAAATGTTTAAGAAAATTTCTGAAGTCAATTTGTGGGGCTTACATAGTAGAAACCACTCATTTTAGAAACTACACCACCCAAGTTATTCAAAACTGATTTTACAAACTTTGTTAACCCTTTAGGTGTTTCACATGAATTAAAGGTAAATGGAGATGAAATTCCACTTTATTGGCAGATTTTCCATTTTAATCAATTTTTTTCTGTAACACATCAAGGGTTAACAGCCAAACAAAACTCCATATCTATTACCCTGATTCTGCAGTTTACAGAAACACCCCACATGTGGGAGTAAACTGCTGTAAGGGAACACGGCAGAGCGCAGAAGAAAGGGAGCGCCATATGGTTTTTGGAATGCAGATTTTGCTGGACTGATTTTTAGACACCATGTCCCATTTGAAGCCCCCCTGATGGACCTTTACAGTTGAAACTCCCAAAAAGTGACACAATTTTGGAAACTATGGAACAAGGTCACAGTTTTATTGGTATTATTTTGGGATACATATGATTTTTGATTGCTCTATATTATGTTTTTCATGAGGCAAGGTAACAAAAAATGGCTGTTCTGGCACAGTTTTCATTTTTTGTCTTTTACAATGTTCATATGACCACTTAGATCATGCGCTATTTTTCTAGAGCAAGTTGTTACAGATGTGTCGATATCAAATATCTCTACTTTCTTTGTTTCAGTTTTACATAATAAAGCATTTTTGAAAAAAATATATGTTTTTATGTCTCCATTTTCTGAACCCCATATTTTTTTTTTCTGTCGATCGTGTTGTTTAGGGGCTAATTTTTTGCAGGAAGAGTTGACGTTTTTATTGGTACAATTTTTGGGTACATATGATTTTTTGATCATTCATTATTGCACTTTATGGGGCAAGGTGAACAAAAAAATTGGTTGCTTTGGCACAGTTTTTATTTATTTATTTTTACAGCATTCACATTTTTATAGAGCAGGTCATTACAGATGTGGCAATACTTTATATATATACTTTTTCGTATTCATTTAAGTTTTACACAATAAAAGCGTTTTTTAAACAAAAAAAATTATGTTTTAGTATCTCCATAGTCTGAGAGCCATAGTTTTTTTTATTTAAATTGGCCAATTGTCTTAAGTAGGGTCTCAATTTTTGCGGACTGAGATGACAGTTTGATTGGTACTATTTGAGGGGGCATACGCCCTTTTGATCGCTTGGTGTTGCACTTTTTTGTGATGTAAGGTGAGAAAAAAATTGCTTTTTTGGCACAATTTTTATTATTTTTTATGGTGTTCATCTAAGAGGTTAGGTCATGTGATATTTTTATAGAGCTGGTTGTTACGGACGCGGCAATACCTAATATGTCTACTTTTTTTATTTATTTCACTTTAACACAATGATAGCATTTTTTAAACAAAAAATTTTGGTTTTGGTGTCTCCATATTCTGAAAGCTATAGTTTTTTTTTTTTCATTTTTTTTGGCGATTGTCTTATATAGGGGCTAATTTTTTGCAGGATGAGGTGAAGGTTTTATTGGTACTATTTTGGGGGCATACGCCTTTTTGATCACTTGATGTTGCACTTTTTGTGATATAAGGGGACAAAAATGGCTTTTTTGGCACAGTTTTTATTTTTTTTATTTTTTATGTTGTTTAGCTGACAGGGAATATTATGTAATATATTTATAGAGCCGGTCATTATGCTGAAAGCGGCATAGGAGGGGATGATCTGTTTTCATTGGTTTTTACAGTGATACCGGCAGATACAGCAGGGACCTGGCTATCAGTAACTGCCAAGTCCCTGCGGTGCCCCTGCGCGCACTGCTCCGGTGCCCTCCCAATCACCATGACGTAACAGTACTTCAAATTGCCGCAAGTCACCTGCCGCTCTGACGTACTATTACGTCATATGTCATGAAGGTGTTAAAGGGGTTGTGCAGCAATATACAGTATATTGATTACCAATCATCAGGAATGGATAGGGCAACAATATCTGATCGGGGGGTCCGACACTCTGCACCCCTGCTGATTAGCTGTTTGAGGAGGTGCTCCATGCTTCCTGCTTATTACACTGCCCATCATTTTGGAAGTTTCGGCGGTGTGGTGTAATGACAAATACTCGCTCTATTCACTTAAATAGAGCGAGTACTTGTAAACATTACACCCCCACTCCACAGGAGACAACGCATAATGTAATGAACAAGAAGCAGCACTCACATCCTCCTCTTCAAACAGCTGATCCCCAGGGATCAGCTGTTAAAATCACCCTACTTCCCTATATTAACACTTTAATGACTGGGAAATTTTAAATTCTTTTAATTTTTGTTTTTAATTCACAGCCTTCCCAAAGCTATAACTTTTTTCCATTGATATAGCCGTATGAGAGCTTGTTTTCTGGGGGAGAAGTTGTACTTTCTATTGGCTACATTTATGGTTGCATACAATCTAGTAGGAAGCAGGGAAAAAATTCCAAATGAGGAAAAACACAATTCCAAAAGGGAAAAAAATAATTCTTCCAGTTTTATGGGTTTGCTTTCACAGTGTTTCCAGTGCATATGTAGTTTTTTTTTTTTTTTTTTTGCTTTTCAATGCTTTTTAATTGCTTATGTACTTTTATTTTAATTTTGGGGAAAGGGGGGTGATTAGAATTTTAATTATTTTTTTATATATCTTTTTTTTTTACACTTTTGTTATAGTTCCCCTAAGGAACTATAACAAGCAATCATTAGATGCATTAGCATTTTAGTCTATGAGAATATTATTGTGTTCCTATGGAGCCTTGCCACAGGTTCTCCATAGGAATGAATGTGCAGCAGCCTCCTGTCACTCAGGAGGGCAGGGGCTGCTGCACACATGCTTTGGTTTCTCCGATTACCGCCGGGGAAGAGGGAGCATGGTCGGGAGCATGCACTCCCGACTTTTATCATCTCAGATGCTGTGGTCCCTTTTGATCACGGCATCTGAAGGGTGCTGTGATCAGCATTACCGCTGGTTGCTGACATTAACCCCGGGTGCCTGCTGTTTAAAACTTTATAATTGGTATATGGGAGGAGTTGATCTCTCTGATCAAGTCCTTAAGCCATTTAATGCCATATGCAAAACCCGGGCATGGTACAAAAAAGTTGAGGTCTACTTGGTGCAGGTTGCCATGTACAACTCTTTTGTGCTGTCCCGGAGCGCTGGCAACACAGGCACATTCCTTCAGTTCTATGAGGCAGTCCTTAAGGACCTGATCTTTTCTGACCGGGAGAGAGCAGGCCGGAGTACCTCAGGAACTGGAGGCGCCCGGATCGTCCCTGGACAACACTTTCCAGGTGTGGTCCCCCATACTAGAAAGAAGGGATGAACCCAAAAAAGGTGCAGAGTGTGTCACGGGAGGGGGATATGGAAGGACACCACCACTCAGTGTGACACGTGCCCCGATCATCCGAGCCTCTGCATTATTGGTTGCTTCAGGGAGTACCATACTTCCATGGAGTACTAAATTTATTATCCCCTTTTCCATGTAGCCACTGACAATCAGATAAAAACTATGGTTCTCAGACTAAAGACAACAAAAAAATTTTTTTCTAAAATTATAGTTTATAAATCTCAAATAATTAAAAAAAAATATTTAAAAAGTAGAAAAATTATGTATCGCCGCGTCCGTAATAATCTGCCCTATAAAAATACCCCATGACCTAACCCCTTAGATTAACACGGTAAAAAAAAAAAAAAAGTGCAAAAAAGGAATTTTTTTGTCACCTTACATAACAAAACGCGTAATAGCAAGCGATCAAAAAGTCATATGCCCCCCAAAATAGTGCCAATAAAACCATCCTCTCATTCCGCAAAAAAGAGCCCAGACCTAAGACAATCGGGTAAAAACTAAAAAAAAACTGATTCTTAGACTGTGTAGATAATTTTTTTTAGTTTGTTTCAAATAGGATAATATAGTGTTAAACCTAAATAAATAAATAAAAAGTACGCAAATTAGTTATCGCCGCGTCTGTAATAATCTGCTCTATAAAAATACCCCATGACCTAACCCCTCAGATTAACACGGTCAAAAAAATAAAAGTAGAAACGGTGCCAAAAGAGCTATTTTTTGGCAAATTTTCCATTTTAATCCATTTTTTCCAGTAACAAAGCAAGGGTTAACAGCCAAATAAAACTTTAAATTTATTGCCCTGATTCTTCAGTCTACAGAAACACCCCATATGTGGTGGTAAACTGCTGTACGGGAATACGGCAGGGCACAGAAGAAAAGGAACGCCATATGGTTCCTGGAAGGCAGATTTTGATGGCCTTTTTTTTTACACCATGTCCCATTTGAAGAACCCCTGATGCACCCCTAAAGTAGAGACTCAAGGTATTCAAAACTTATTTTACAAACTTTGTAAAGAAAGCATAAGTTTTACAAACTTAGATGTTCCTCAAGAGTTTATGGCAAATGGAGATGAAATTTCCAAATTTCTATTTTTGGTAACCTTGCTTTTGAATACCTTGGGTGGTGTAGTTTCCAAAATGGGGTTACCTTTAGGGAGTTTCTACTCCGGGGGGGGGGGGGCCATCAGGGGGGCTTCAAATGGGACATGGTGTAGATAAACCAGTCCAGCAAAATCGGCCTTCCAAAAACCACACAGCGCTCCTTTCCCTCTATGCCCTGCTGCGTGGCCATACAGTAGTTTATGACCACATATGGGGTGTTTCTGAAAAATACATAATTGGGGCAATACACATTTTTGTTTGACTGTTAACCCTTGCTTAGATACTAGAAAAAATGGATTAAAATGGAAAATTTGCGAAAAAATCTAAATTCTGAAATTTTAGCCCCATCTCCCCAACTCTTGTGAAACACCTAAAAGGGTTAAAGACGTTTGTAAAATTAGTTTTGAATACCTTAAGGGGTGTATTTTCTAGAACGGGGTTATTTTTGGTGGTTTCTATTATGTAAGCCTCACAAAGTGACTTCAAACTTGAACTGGTCCCTAAAAAGTGGGTTTTTGATTTGCTTCTAAACTTCTAAGGCTGCATTCACACGGGCGTGTTTTCCGCGCAGGTGCAATGCGTGATGTGAACGCATTGCACCCGCACTGAATCCTGACTCATTCATTTCAATGGGGCTGTGTACATGAGCTTTTTTTTTCACACATCACTTGTGCGTTGCGTGAAAATCGCAGCATGCTCTATATTCTGCGTTTTTCAAGCAGCCCTAGCTCCATAGAAGTGAATGGGGCTGTTTTAAAAATGCATTGCATCCGCAAACAAGTGCGGGTGCGTTGCATTTTTCACTGATGGTTGCTAGGAGATGTTGTTTGTAAACATTCCGTTTTTTATCACGCACGTGAAAAACGCATCAAAACGCATTGCATCCGCGTGGAAAAAACTAAACAACTGAACGCAATCGCAGGCAAAACTGAATGGCTTTGCCTGTGAAATCGCACAGTTTTCACTGAACGCATCCGCAACGCATCCGGACCTAATCCGGCACGCTCGTGTGAACCCAGCCTAAGCCTTGTAACGTCCCCAAAAAATAAAATGGCATTCCCCAAATGATCCATACATGAAGTAGACATATGGGGAATGTAAAGTAATAACTTGTTTGGGCGGTATTACTATATGTATTATAGAATTAGAGAAATTGAAACTTGGAAAATTTTGTAAGATGGTGCACTTTATAGCATTGCCTGGTCTACCTAATGCTAAAACTCTTGCTCAAGTGTTTGTCGACAACATCGTGAAATTACATGGTATTCCTTCTGATGTGGTGTCTGATAAGGGGCTCAGTTTGTTTTCAAATTCTGGAAGGCGTTCTGTACTCGTCTGGGGGTACAATTGTCCTTCTCTTCGGCCTTTCATCCTCAGTTGAACGGACAGACTGAGCGCACTAACCAGAATCTGAAGTCCCATTTGAAATGTTTTATCTCGGAGAACCAGGAAGATTGGTCTTCTTTTTTGTCTTTTGCCAAGTGTGCCATAAATAATCGTAGATGGGAATCCACTGAAAAGTCACAGTTTTTTGGGGCATATGGATTCCACCCGCAATTTGGCACATTTTCTGGTACAGCTGGTATACTGGAGGAGGAACGATTTTCCTCTTCTTTGTAATCTATTTGGCGGAAAATTTTAAATAATCTGAAAAAAATGGGCAACAAGTATAAACGTGTGGCTGACAGGAGACATATGAATGGTCCGGACCTGAGAGTGGGTGATTCCTAGAAGTTGGGTCCAAGGTTTATATACCATATAAGACCATATAAGATCACTGCCATTATTAAGCCGGTAGCCTTTCGTCTTGAACTTCCTCAGGCTTTGAAAATTCATAATGGGTTCCATAAGTCGTTGTTGAAGAGGTATGTCGAGCCTGTTGAACCGTCCTCCTTGCCCTTCCCCCCTATCATGGTGGACGGTAATCTGGAATTTCAGATGGCCAGGATAGTGGACTCCCGAGTTCTCCGTAGATCCCTCCAGTATCTCGTTCACTGGAGGAGTTACCGACCAGAGGAGAGGATGTGGGTTCCAGCAGCCAACGTCAATGCTAGTCGTCTGATAAAAAGGCTTCCACAGACCTCATCCAGATAAGGTCGGTCCTGGGTCTCTGGAGGCCACCCGTAGAAGGGGGAGTACTGTCACGGTCCCTCCAGTGACAGGGGTCAGAAGATCTAAAAGACTGGCTGCACGTTATGTTATCTGACAGTCCCTTTGGTTTCACTTTGTTCAATGTTGTTGCTGGTCATGACCACACCTCTTGTCTGAGGTGTAGATTAAGTGGTCATTCCAACTCCTAATTAGTCTGCCCTCACCCATCAGGCTATGTGATTGATAGATCATTTTGGCTGTGGAAGCGCTGGTGTTGGTTCTCCTCTGAGTTCCTGCTCATCCGCATACTTCAGAGTTAAGTGTCATTTTTTCCTATTGTTTGTTTGAGGTTTTTCCCTTCCCTTTTGGTATTAGGCCTGAGGGGGCCCCTTTTCCTTCAGCTGGGAAGAAACAGGTCACCTGTTGGCCTGACTCTGCTTCCAGGGCCCTGTAGGGTAGGACAGGGACTTAGGCCCCGGCGTATGAACATTCCTACCATCAAGGTCTGTTCATACTGTTAGCAGTCAGGGCGCGGTTTAGGAACATACCAGGTGGTTACTTTTTCTCTTTTCCCTAGTTTCCAGGCCTAGTACCTTTCCCCCCTCCCTCCTGTGTTTGGTGTGAAGTGTATTTCCCACACAGCACCGTGACAGCCACAGAGTTGCAAGGTGACATAGTGTGGAGGTGGCAGCAGCATCAGGAGGCCACAGAGTGGCAAGGTGACATAGTGGGGAGGTGGGTGGCAATACCCATACCAGCTGAAGATGGTGAGTGAAAGAAGGATCACTTGGCATCAAATGTGTGACATCAGGCAGGTGGCAACATCAGAATAGTAGCTGAGGCAGATAGCCAGAAGAAACCGGTCTCCTTTGTCAAAGTGTTGGTGTGGCACCATGGATGATCTATTCTGATGCATCAGGCATTGGTGGGTGGAAATCCTGGCTTATCCACCCCTGATTCATCTTGACAAAGGTCCGTTTCTCCACATTTAGGGTGGACAGGCGAGTTCTCCTTGGGGTAACTATGGCCCCCGACGCAATAAACACCGGCTCTGATGCCACACTTCTGGCTTGCCAGGATAACTTTTCCAGAGCAAATTCGGCCAGTTGAGGCCACAAATCCAGTTTTGCTGTCCAATAGTCGAGCAGATTTTCAACTTAGGGTGGCAGGGTGCACTCCAATTATTCCACCACCTGCTGGTTTAGGTTCTGCTCTAAGTCTAGCTGCTGGTGAGTAGGTTCTTCACTAGGCGGGTGAAGAAAGCTGCTCATCAGTGGCTGTAGATTCAGGCTGCTGCTGATGGAGGTGGTACTGCTCCTGCCACCCCACCCCTCCCCAGCAGCCATGGCAGTGGAATGTGAGCGCAGAGGGCCCCCCCGGTCAGACCTGCGAGAGGATGGACAATGGTGCAGATAGGCAGCGGCCAATTGACTACATAGGATGTCTCTATAGTAGTTCAGTTTGTCCTCCCTCTCAGCGGGTGTAAAAAAGGCCCCCATTTTGGACCGGTAGCGAGGGTCTAAGATGGTGGAGAGCCAGTAGTCATTTCTCTGCTAAATGGTGACAATTCGACTGTCACTACGCAAGCAAGTGAGCATGCATCGGGCCATTTGCGCAAGTGACTGGGAGGAACTCCCTGCCTCAATCTCCACTGCATACTGCCACGGTGTGCCTGGGTCCTCTGTGTCATCTTCCTCATCTCCCTCTTGCTCCCCCGCATGCTCCTGCTCCTCCTCTCCTTCCACCTGTGTGTCAAAACCACCCATTTTGCTACACATTGATTCTGCTCCAATGTCCACTTTCTCCTCCTCCAGTTTAGCCCCCACAGGGCTCATGTGGCCATGAGATTTAGGCACAATGTCTCCAGTCCCCTAACCAGCCCGATTTACCAGCATTTGTTCCAGGACATGAAGCAGTAGAATGACGTCGTTCATACAGTAGTCCTGGCAACTGACAAATAACGTGGCCTCCTAAAAGGGCCTGAGCAAACGGCAGGTGTTATGCATGAGCTGCCACTTGCTGACATCGAAGTTACACACGGGAGTACTCCTGTCCGCCTGGATCATCAAGAAATCGTTTATGGCCTTTCTCTGTTAGTATAGTCAGTCCAACATATGGAGGGTGTAATTCCAATGGGTGGAAACGTTGCATATCAGCCTATGTTGGGGGATGCCATTCTGCCGCTGCAGCTCAAGTAGAGTGTACGAGTGGCTGAAGTGCATGCAAAGTTTCCTGGCCATTTTTAGAATGTATTGCAGATGGGTGGAAGACTTCAGGAACCGCTTGACAACCAGATTGAACACATGCGCCATGCAGGGTGCATGGCTCAACCCTCCTTGACGCAGCGCCAACACCATGTTCTTGTTGGTCACCATGGTTCCGATTTTGAGTTGTCTCAGAGAAAGCCAGAATTCGATTTCTTCATGAAGGATACGGAGCAGTTCCTCACCGTGGAACGAGGAGGCGGAAGCGGTATCACCTGGCCAAGTTGCTGGTGGGGTTGTCCAGGAACCACATTCACCCAGTGGGCCGTAAAGGACACGTATTGTCCCTGACCATTGTTACAGCTTCACATGTCGGCGCTGCCATGCACTTTGGCAGACACCGACAGGCTCAAGGACTGGCCCACCTTCTGTTCTAATATGTGTGTGCTGGGCTGGTACTGCCTTTTTACAAAGAAATGACGGCTTGGGACTCTTCACCTCGGCTCGGCACAAGCCATTCGTTTTCTGAAAGGTGCAGAGACCACCACTTGGAAAGGGAGGGACTGCAGCACCAGCAACTTGGACAAGAGCACGTTTAGCATCTGCTCCGTTGGATGCGTGCATGAATACTGTTGTCTCTTGACAGTCGCTTCGGTGATCGATTGCTGACGGAATGACTGACGATGAGAAGGAGCAGGAGCATCAGGACCAGCAGAAGATGGGAAGGACAGATAGCTCCCTTCGGCTGAGGTAGTGGAGCCTTGACTGCCTGAAACCAGGTGCATGCCACTAGGTGACGCAGCGGTTGCTGAGACAGATTGGACCACCAGATCGGAGCCACAGTTCACCCAGGCCACTTTATGACGCTGCATATGTTAACCAGAGCAAGGTGAGAGAGCACCATCAAAGATCATTTAGATCAATAGTCCATTCAGTGGCGGTGCAAAGCGATGTCAGGTCCCGGCCTTCGGACCCCCAAAGGATACCAATAGAGTGAAGAAGATCGCAGCACTCCAATGTCTTGCAAAAAAAACTCCTTTATTCCACCTCAGAGACGCGACATTTCGACTCACTTAGAGTCTTTATTAAGCTTGATAAAGACTCTAAGTGAGTCGAAACATCGCGTCTCTGAGGTGGAATAAAGAAGTTTTTTTGCAAGAAATGGGAGTGCTGCGATTTTCTTTACTCTATTGGACGCTGCATATGTTGACGCAGGGCCGTGGTGCCAACATTGGTACTCTGGCCACGCTTCAGCTTCTGCCCACAGATTTTACATATGGCTATGTTCACCTCCTCCAGCGGCTTAAGAAAAAACTGCCACACCACAGAGTAGGTGATTTTACCCCAACACTACGTGCTGCCTCTGTTAACCCATGCACCGCTACTTCCTGAGCAGGTAGGCTCCTGTGAATCAGGTGATCTACCCCAAGCACGTTTGGCTCCCTACCTCCCACTGCTGCCACCCTGCTGACTCCCGGCCAGGCTAGCGACTTGCTGGCTCCGCTGCTGGCTCACAGGCAAGCTGCCATCCTCTTCTCCCGATGATGATGAAGCCCCTTCGTCACCCAGCTCCAAGTGTGATCAGCTACATAATCATCATCATCAAGTACTGTCTGCACATCACTAATGTCCTCCTCAACCGTCTTTAGGTTAGGAGCCTGACCGCTTGCAACACCAGCTCCCACGCCACTCTCCTCATCACTACTTGCCTACCTAGCGGAGAAAGTGGCGGATGTCTCCTCCAGATCTTGGCTGGGCAGTAGCTGCTGATAGTCCTCTAGTAGCTCGTCTTTGCTGAAAAGTGGAGCCGAGCCAAGGGTATATAATACTTCTCGCACTGAGGGAACTGAAAATGACTGAGGATGGTTCAGGACAGGTGGGGGCACAGGAACTGCTCCCGGGCCATGCCAACTATTCGTCGTGTCATAGGAACCCACCGACTGGGTGTGTCTGATGTCACTTGGGACAAAGTGGATGACCGAGTTAACCGTTCAAGAACCTCTGGGTTGCTGGTCAAGACACGACCACTAGATGACACTGGGAGCTCAGGCTTCTTGCTGCGACCCCTGCTGCCATGCCCCCTTACTCTGCTGTGATCTCTGCCTGCGCCAGAAACATTTAAGCCTCTGCCACTCTCCTGTGCAGGGCCTGGCACTTCTCTTTCTGACATACTGTTAGATCCAATAAATAAATAAAAAGAAAATTAAAACACCCCAGAAAAGGCTTTACAACAGATAACTGCACTGCTGAGCGGCAAATATATTTTTTCTTTTTCCGCTAATACAGCCCAGAAAAGGCTTCACAACAGATAACTGCACCGCTGAGCAGCAAATATATTTTTTCCTTTTCCGCTAAAACACCCCACAAAAGACTTCACAACAAATAACTGCAGCGCTGAGTGGCAAATATATTTTTTCTTTTTCCGCTAATACACCCCACAAAAGGCTTAACAACAGATAACTGCACCACTGAGTGGCAAATATATTTTTTCTTTTTCCGCTAAAACACTCCAGAAAAGGCTTCACAACAGATAACTGCACCGCTGCGCGGCAAATATATATGTATTTTTTTCCGCTAATACACTCCAGAAAAGGCTTCACAACGGACAACTGCACCGCTGAGCGGCAAATTTATTTTTTCTTTTTCCGCTAATACACCCCAGAAAAGGCTTCACAACGGATAACTGCACCGCTGAGCGGCAAATTTATTTTTTCTTTTTCCTCTAATACACCCCAGAAAAGGCTTCACAACAGATAGCTGTACCGCTGAGCGGCAAATATATTTTTTCTTTTTCCGCTAAAACACCCCAGAAAAGGCTTCACAACGGATAACTGCACCGCTGAGCGGCAAATTTATTTTTTCTTTCTCCTCTAATACACCCCAGGAAAGGCTTCACAACAGATAGCTGCACCGCTGAGCGGCAAATATATTTTTTCTTTTTCCGCTAATACACCCCAGAAAAGGCTTCACAACGGATAACTGCACCGCTGAGTGGCAAATTAATTTTTTCTTTCTCCCCTAATACACCCCAGGAAAGGCTTCACAACAGATAGCTGCACCGCTGAGTGGCAAATATATATATATTTTTTCCGCTAAAACACCCCACAAAAGGCTTCACAACAGATAACTGTACCGCTGAGCGGCAAATATATTTTTTCTTTTTCCGCTAAAACATCCCAGAAAAGGCTTCACAACAGATAACTGCACCGCTGAGCGGCAAATTTATTTTTTCTTTCTCCTCTAATACACCCCAGGAAAGGCTTCACAACAGATAGCTGCACCGCTGAGCGGCAAATATATTTTTTCTTTTTCCGCTAATACACCCCAGAAAAGGCTTCACAACGGATAACTACACCGCTGAGTGGCAAATTAATTTTTTCTTTTTCCGCTAAAACATCCCAGAAAAGGCTTCACAACAGATAACTGCACCACTGAGCGGCAAATATATTTTTTCTTTCTCCTCTAATACGCCCCAGGAAAGGCTTCACAACAGATAGCTGAGCCGCTGAGCGGCAGATATATTTTTCCTTTTTCCGCTAAAACACCCCACAAAAGGCTTCACAACAGATAACTGTACCGCTGAGCGGCAAATATATTTTTTCTTTTTCCGCTAAAACATCCCAGAAAAGGTTTTACAACAGATAACTGCACCGCACAAGGGCAAATAAGATTTAGAAATATTGCCTTGTGATAAAACCTGTTAATGCCTGTATCAATCAGCACTCGCTCCCTAAGAAGAACGGTTTGGTGGAATTACAGAGCTGTATATTGGCAATTTGGATCACTCAGTGCTACAAGGTATAATAGGAATGTTCCTTATACCCAAGCTGTAACCTCCCCTACTGAACCCTTTTCAACATAAATGCTGTGGAATGATTTCTCCCTATCCAACTTACTATGATACTATGATGACGTCACAATAACATTGAACTGAAACATACTATAAATATTAAAATGGTGCTGTCCAAGCTTCTAATGTCATACTGGCACTCTCCTGGTTTTAAGTGTTGATTTCATAATGGTCTTGGCCTAAGTTCCGTTGAGATTAAGTCAAAATAGTGCTTACCTGGTCTCTTCTTTGATGATTTCACAATGATGCAGGTATGGGTTCTCCTTTGATTCCATTACGTTGGCGTTTGCCTACGTACTACTGTGATGATGTCACCATGTTGGAGGTTTTGGTACCACTGTGTTCATTTTACAATAGTGCTAGCCTAGACTCTACTGTGATGATGTCACAATTGTGGTGACCTTGGTTCTAATGTGATGTTGCCACAATGATGCAAGGTTTGGAACTTCTGTGATAATTCTGAGTTTTACTGTGATTAGATCATGATGGTGCTGAAATGGAGACTACTGTAACAACGTCAATAACGGTGGTAGTATTGGTTCTACTGTGATGGTGCTGGACTAGGTTCTAGTTTTATTATTACTTAGTCTGACACAGTTATTACTACCCGACAATTTCCTACTCCTTTCCTTCCAGCATACCTGAGACCTATGGAATGTTAGCACCAAATGCAAGAACAGTAGACATTGTTACAGAAATTGAAACAAATATTATCTAACAAATACCCAGACGGGCAGTAAACCTATCTTGACCCAGGTTATTATAAAACGTCACTTTTATTTGACATGCACTAAAAGTTAAAGTGTGAGATGAATGCAACTTTAATAAACCAAAAAATATTCATTAAAAGTACAGTTGACACTCCATCTATGGATAGGGGTGTTATTCAGAGAGAGAGAGGGGGTAGGGAGATGTGCACAATCTCCCACCCTATCACTGCTAGATATAGTGTACTATGATGTCACTGTTTGCAGAGCAAGTTGCTAATAAGGTATATCCGTCACCTTTGCCGTATTTTGTGGTGAAGACTTGTGTACCTTCACACCACTGTCAGATTAACACAGCCACCATTAGCATGTGTCTAAACTCACATTGAGCCTGAGGGCAGTTAGCCCTGCAAACAGAGGTAGCTGCAGTTAAGTACTGTGGCTCACATCAGTACACTAAAGTGCCAAATATTAGAACAAAGTACAACCAGACTGTTATTAGTTGATTGCTAGTGGAGTGAGAGGCCGCATTTAAAAACTAACACTGCCCCCCGACATGTTTCACCAGACGTGTGGCTTCTTCAGGGGTAAATGGGCAGCAATAAGTGTCCCCATCAAGCTGGAGAGTTAAATAAGCTGTGTTCTGATTGACAACCTTGTCATCCTATCGCATTGAAAGGAGCAAAATAGCCAGCCAATAGCACTAGTTCCCAATCATTTACAAGGTAGGGAAGCCGCCAATCACAGGCATCCCTACATTTTTAATCAGTGACGTCCTGCGCACTAGAAAGATGCGCATGGAGTTAGAACCGCGAACTATTATTTCTTAAGACGCGCATGTGCTGCGCAAGACTAAGATGCGCACAGACTTGTGTTCTAAAGTCAGATTGCGCAGAAACTGCGCAAAGACTTAGAGTTGCGAAGTTATTGTTGCTAAAGACGCACATGCGCTGCGCAGACCGAAGATGCGCACTATCTTATATTTAAACAGCCACTGATGTCAGTGTCACGATGCGCACTGAATAGCTGCGCAAGGAGTCATACCTACGAGAACTATCATTACTTTAAATGCGCATGCGCTGCGCAAGGCTAGGATGTGCACAGACTTGTGTTCTAAAGTCAAATTGCGCAGAGACTAGCTGCGCAAAGACTTAGAGTTGCGAGGCTATTATTGCTATGTACGCGCATGCGCTGAGCAGACCGAAGATGCACACTATCTTATATTTAAACAGCCACTGATAACAGTGTCATGATACGCACTAATAGCTGCGCAAGGAGTAATAACTACGAGACTACTATAGATCGGACTGCGCGTGCGCTGCGCACTCCAAAGATGCACTCAGTCTTATATTTTCTGTAGTCATATTGCGCAGAACTTAGCTGCGCTGGCTGTTGAACAACATAAAGTGGCTATTGATGGACGCACGCATGCGCTGCGCAGTCTCATAATGCGCCCGTACTTATCCCATATTACGTATAATGCAGATTGAGTAGCGAATGTACTTTGGCAGAATGAAGCTAACCTCTGCTATTAGGACTGCGCATGCGCTACATCCAACAAAAGTGCATATAGTCCCATGCCCAATAACTATATTATAAAAATACAGCCATGGGCAAAGAGACAAATACATTACATTATTAAGTATGATGCGATAGAATAAAATTATCGCAGTGTATTAACCATAGGGACAAATGGACATAGGGCCAGTGCAATTACATAATTGTCAAAATGACAGTAGTAGTTGAATTGGCGGCATATTTTTACCAGTACAGTATATTTGTATCCATTGGTAACGATCTGAACAGCAGAAGGGGTAAACACTGTTCTTTGGTTTATTGCGTATATATACACTCGTATAGGTATATCATTAACACCTTGAAAATAGAAGAAATAAAAAAATGACAAAAAACAAAACCTCTCCATAATTCTCATAAGAAAGCAGTGAACGCAAAGCCCTCATTGAGTCCCGTGGGACTTAGGGTATGTTCAGACGACGACAATTGTCGCGCGACAAAAAGTCGCGCGACAATTTGGGAACCACTACACTGCAACATTTGTAGCGCGACATTGATGTCACATTAATGTCGCGCGACAATTTTTATAATGGGTGTCTATAGTGGTGTCGCACGTGCAACATGCAACATGTTGCGACTGCGACACAACAGTCGCAAGAAGTCCATCCCGGATGGATTTTTGTCGACTGTCGTGTCGCAGTCGCAGCATGTCGCATGTCGCACTGCGACACCATAGACTCCCATTATAAAAATTGTCGCGCGACAATAGTGCGACTTTTTGTCGTGCGACAATTGTCGTCGTCTGAACATACCCTTAGGCTGTCAAGGCGGTAGATCCACTTAGTCTCTTCTTGCAATAGAGTAGCATCTAGTTCTCCCTTCCTGGCACCCAGAGTTTTTTTACATATTCCCAAGAATTTGAGCTCCTTATGATTACCACCATGGTAGGCCCAGACGTGCCTAGATATTGATGTATCCGCCTTGGTGTTAATGCTGCTTATATGCTGGCAGATCCTTCTTCTAAATTCCTGGGACGTTTTACCAACGTAAATCTTAGGGCATGAACATTGAATGGCATACACAATGCCCCTAGTCTTACAATTGATGTATTGTCTTATTTGGTATTCCTTATTGTCCACACGATTAACAAAGGACTGAAAATATAAATGACACTGTTATCAGTGGCTGTTTAAATATAAGATAGTGCGCATCTTCCGTCTGCGCAGCGCATGAGCGTACTTAGCAATAATAGCCTTGCAACTCTAAGTCTTTGCCCAGCTAGTCTCTGCGCAATTTGACTTTAGAATACAAGTCTGTGCGCATCCTAGCCTTGCGCAGCGCATGAGCATTTAAAGCAATGATAGTTCTCGTAGGTATGACTCCTTGCGCAGCTATTCAGTACGCATCATGACACTGACATCAGTGGCTGTTTAAATATAAGATAGTGCGCATCTTCGGTCTGTGCAGCGCATGCGCGTCTTTAGCAACAATAACTTCGCAACTTTAAGGCCTCTTTTACACGGGCGTCATGTTTGACGCCCGGATAAGAGGCAGGTACGTTGCGGGAATATGCGCGATTTTTCCGCGCAGGTGCAAACGTTTGTAATGCGTTTTGCACGCGCGTGTGAAAAATCGCCATGTTTGGTACCCAGACCCGAAGCCGGACTTCATCACTGAAGTCCAGTTTCGGGTAGAGTATTCTGGAGAATTTATTATTTTCCCTTATAACATGGTTATAAGGGAAAATAATAGCATTCTTAATAAAGAATGCTTAGTAAAATGAAGATGAAGGGGTTAAAAATAATAAAACTTAACTTACCTTAGCCACTTGATCGCGTAGTTGCGATCTGTCTTCTCTCTTCTAGCTTCAGCTAACAGCTAAAGGACCTGTGATGACATCACATCACATGGTCCAATCACATGGTCCATCACCATGGTAAGATGGACCATGTGATTGGACCATGTGATGTGACGTCTTCACAGGTCCTTTAGCTGTTAGCTGATGCTGAGAAGAGAAGACAGATCGCACTACGCGATCAAGTGGTTAAGGTAAGTTAACTTTTATTATTTTTAACCCCTTCATCTTCATTTTACTAAGCATTCTTTATTAAGAATGCTATTATTTTCCCTTATAACCATGTTATAAGGGAAAATAATAAAGATCTGGTCACGCTGCTGAGCTACCATGCGGGAAAATCGCACTGCATCCGCACTTGCTAGCAGATGCTCGCGATTTTCCCGCAGCCCCATTCACTTCTATGGGGCCTGCGTTGCGTGAAAAACGCACAATATAGAGCATGCTGCGATTTTCACGCAACGCAGAAGTGATGCGTGAAAATCACCGCTCATGTGCACAGCCCCATAGAAATGAATGGGTTCGGATTCAGTGCGGGTGCAATGCGTCCTCCTCACGCATTGCACCCGCTGCTTAAAACTCGCCCGTGTAAAAGGGCCTAAGTCTTTTCGCAGCTAGTTTCTGCGCAATCTGACTTTAGAACACAAGTCTGTGCGCATCTTAGTCTTGCGCAGCGCATGCGCATCTTAAGTAATAATAGTTCACGGTTCTAACTCCATGCACATCTTTCTAGTGCGCAGGACGTCACTGTTTACAAATGTAGGGATGCCTGTGATTGGTGGCTCCCCTACCTTGTAAATGATTGGGAACTAGTGCTATTGGCTGGCTATTTTGCTCCTTTCAATGCGATAGGATGACAAGGTTGTCAATCAGAACACAGCTTATTTAACTCTCCAGCTTGATGGGGACACTCATTGCTGCCCATTTACCCCTGAAGAAGCCAGAAGTCTGGTGAAACATGTCGGGGGGCAGTGTTAGTTTTTAAATGCGGCCTCTCACTCCACTAGCAATCAACTAATAACAGTCTGGTTGTACTTTGTTCAATTGTTTGGCACTTTAGTGTACTGATGTGAGCCACAGTACTTAACTGCAGCTACCTCTGTTTGCAGGGCTAACCCCCCTTTAGGCTCAATGTGAGTTTAGACACATGCTAATGGTGGCTGTGTTAATCTGACAGTGGTGTGAAGGTACACAAGTCTTCACCACAAAATACGGCAAAGGTGCCGGATATACCTTATTAGCAACTTGCTCTGCAAACAGTGACATCATAGTACGCTATATCTAGCAGTGATTGAGTGGGAGATTGTGCACATCTCCCTACCCTCTCTCTCTCGAAATAACACCCCTATCCATAGGTGGAGTGTCGACTGTACTTTTGATGAATATTTTTTGGTTTATTAAAGTTGCATTCATCTCACACTTTAACTTTTAGTGCATGTCAAATAAAAGTGACGTTTTATAATAACCTGGGTCAAGATAGGTTTACTGCCCGTCTGGGCATTTGTTAGATAATATTTGTGTTAAATAACCTTACCCAGGCTAGGTCCCATAGATGATTATTATAGAAACTGAAACAAATAACTGCTTCTATTTTATAGGTTAAAATGGTCTTCTATTTTATAGGTTAAAATGGTATAGTATATGACATGACAATGAAACCTACAAAAAGTCGTTGAGCATTTCAATGTGCTTTCTAGTTGTTAAACACTTCCATTGTGTTCTAGTTTTGCTATTCCACACTCCCTCCTGATTTTCTACATTGCAGCTTCTAAAGTAGATTATCCTAGTCACTGCATAGGCTGGTCTATGAGAGTGATATCCAGTTATTATGCTGTCATAGCAACATTATTGTTTGTCTAGGTGCAGTCCCAAAGTTACCTAGGCAAAAGCAGAGTGACTATACAGAAAGGTTTTTCAAGCATGAGGTGTGCACAGTTGTATTTCATCAATATAGAGGATTATAATAAATCTACAATAATAATGCATAAACATAGCCATACATATTTAGGCCTCTTTATTCTGTAGATCATGTAAGCACAACCTACAAAAAAAATACCTACATAACATGAGATCAACTTTCTGGTTTGGTGTGTGCCCCTTAGCAATCACTTTATGTGAATACAACTAACAACGAACTATTAATATCCATGTCAGAGCTTTCGATATTCGGCTAATATGCGATTTGGCTATGTCTTCTTGAAAGTTGCCTTAACTAGAGTTGCCACCTGTCTGGTAAACCACTGGTCTATACCAGCGAATCTCACTCACGACCTGATTTCTAGGAATTATATCTTGGGTTATGTGGCAGCTGGCAGCCTGGTCTTGTTTTAAAGCTTAGATTTTTCACTTTCAAACAAGCTATATAGCCAGAGATATTTGTAATTGAACTATCTGCTGTTGGAGAAAAGGGAGCTGGGCAGTGGGTCAAGTGCTGAAAAAATGCAAGATCAGGAGTAGAAGTATTGATCTTCCTGTTCCTGCATATGATCCCTGGTTAGGAGTAAGGCTGGGTGCACATTGTCAATTTTATTTCCGTTTTTCTGCTCCATTACAGGAGTAAAACAATGAAAATAATGGAAGCTGTCTAATGACAGAAACAAATACCAACTGACTGACCTCACTGAGAAGAAAGTGCAGCATGTGCTGACAAAAGTTCACATCAGTGCTAATGGTTTCTGTATTCAATTAAACCCATTCAAGACCATGCAATTTTCATTTTTTGCTTTTTCGTTTTACATTCCCTTCCTTTCTGGAGCAATAACTTTATTTTTTTCTTCACTTCAAAATCAAGCTGTATGAAGGCTTGATTTTTGTGTGAGAATTTGCACTTTCTAATCACCATTTAATAATGTATTAATACTGGAAAAAATAATTCCAAGAGAGGTTGAACTGAAAAAAAGAAATAAATACTGCTACAGTTTTATGGGTTCCATTTTTAAGACATTACCTATGTAGTAAAAGTCAGTACGATTATAGTGATACAACCTTTATATAGCGGAAACTGAATGTCTCCTTTCACATGGGCAAGTTTTCCACGCGGCTGCAATGCATGACGTGATCGCATTGCACCCGCACTGAATCCTGACCCATTAACTTCAATGGGGCTGTGTACATGAGCAGTGATTTTCAAGCATCACTTGTGCATTGCGTGAAAATCGCAGCATGCTCTATATTTTGCTTTTTTCACGCAACGCAGGCACCATAGAAGTGAACGGAGCTGCGTGAAAATCGCAAGCATCCGCAAGCGGTGCGATTTTCCCGCATGGTTGCTAAGAGATGATTAGGATGGGGACCCGGTCTTTATTAATTTCCCTTATAACATGGTTATAAGGGAAAATAATAGCATTCTCAATACAAAATGCTTAGTAAAATGTGGATTAAGGGGTTAAAAATGGACCATGTGATTGGACCATGTGATGAGCACAGTGACGTCACCACAGGTCCTTTAGCCGGCAGCTAATGATTAAAGAACTGCACGATCAAGTGGATAAGGTGAGCTAATTTTTTTTAACCCCTCCATCCACATTTTACTAAGCATTCTGTATTGAGAATGCTATTATTTTATCTTATAACCATGTTATAAGGGAAAATAATAAAATCTACAGAATGCTTAACCCAAACCCGAGCTTCACTGAAGAAGTCCGGTTTCAGGTGTGGGTACCAAACATGCCGATTTTTCCCATCTGCGTGCAACACGCATTAAAACGCTTTGCACTCGTGCAGAAAAATTGCGCATTTTCCCGCAACGCACCCACATCCTATCCAGCCCCATTCCGCAACGCCCGTGTGAAAGGGGCCTAAACGTCTAATAGTAACACAGAGGTCTCAGGAACTCTGAGTTCAAAGGAGCCATTAAAATATATATGATTAGTTGGACAGTGTTTCGCTATGGAAGAAATGGAGAACTAAGAGATCAGGAGCAGGTCCAATGCTCCTGTTCACACTGTGTCAAAAAACGCAAAAGTATCTCTGGCTCTAAACGTCTCATCCAATTGTAACACAGAGGTCTTGGGGACTCACCACCACCTCAGAAGAGATCGAGGGTAAGAAGACCTCCTATTCAGTCCTGTATTGCCTTCCACTGAATAGATGTTCACTTGCTCGCAGGTATTCACACCATGCGGTTTTAGATCTTGTCCAGCAGAGAGTCACGAGGAGGAATAAGGAAGTAGTACAGACTGACAGGCACAGTTAAACTCATGGGTTTAATCCATACTCACAAAAGTCCAAAGTATAAAAACATGTAGCAAACACTGTTAAAATGCCCAACACAGGGTTCTTCCGGGGCAATGCCTAAGATCTAACACCGCACCCGCATGGTGTGAATACCTATGAGTAAGTGAACATCTTTTCTGAGCTCAGCTAGGAGTAACTTCCCACTGCGGGTGTGACAAACAGTGTTTGCGAGACATCTGTGCAAAGTTTGCATGTAGAGTCGGTGGAAGGAGATACAGGACTGAATAGGAGGCCTTCTTACACATGATCTCTTCTGAGGTGGTGGTGAGTCCCCAAGACCTCTGTGTTACAACTGTAAGAGACGTTTAGAGCCAGAGATACTTTTGCGTTTTTTGACACAGTGTGAAGAGGAGCATTGGACCTGCTCCTGATCTCTTAGTTCTCCATTTCTTCTATAGCGAAACACTGTCCAACTAATCATATATATTTAAATGGCTCCTTTGAACTCAGAAGAGGGGAGCCGTTCGGGTCCTGGGAGCTTAATGCTTCTGGGAAAAGACCTCTCTGATGCCGTAGTTGCTATTGGCCATGGCATCTAAGGGGTTAAATGTCCAAGATCGGTGTTATTGCTGATCACAAACATTGTATCTTGGTGTCTGCCGTGTAAAACAGCAGGCACCTAGTGACTATGGCTTCTGAGCAGGCGCCATATTTATATTTTTCGTTTTTGCACTTTCGTTTTTCATTTCTTGCCTTTCTGGGGTGATAAATTTTTTATTTTTCGGTTTACATAGCTGTTTAATATTGCATGTAGAGGGGAGCTGGAACAAAATTCCAAATGGGGTGAAATTAAAAAAATAACGCCTTTCTGCAACAGTTTTATGGATTTTGTTTTTACGAAATTCCGAATATGTTAAAACCGACCTGTTAGTTTCATTCTCCAGGTGAATACAATTACAGCGATATCACATATATATTGTTTTTAATACTGCAAAAAATGAAAACGTTGAAAAAGTTTTTTTCTTTTCATCGGCATATTCTGACCCTTATAACTTTTTTGTAGTTATGTGTATGGAGCTGTATGGGGACTCCAAGGGTGAATGCAGGACAATCTGTACTTTTCATTGATACCATTCTGGGGTGTGTAAGACTTTTTGATCACTTTTTATAAAAAAAAAATTGTGGGAGGTGAACCAACCAAAAAAATGGTGAATTGGCAATTTTGATTTTTTATTTCCATTTCGTCGTTTGCTGTATGGGAAAAATATTTGTATATTTTAATGGTACGGGTGTTTTAACAAGCGGTGATACCCATGATGTGTGTTTATATTATTGTTTACATTTTTTATTTACATTTTGTTGAAGGGGGGTGATTTAGAATTTTTATATTTATTTAAATAAAAAAAACGTTTACACTATTTCCCATAGGGAACTATAACAAGTAATTATCAGATTGCTTCTCTCATGCACTCCAGTGCATTAGCACTGGAGTTTATAATAGTTTCAATGTATTCCTATGGAACTCTGCCACAGGCAGGTGCTACATAGGAGCTAATGTCCAGCAGCTTCAGTCCAGGACCAAAGTTTCCACGCAATGCCCCCGGCTCCCCCGATCTCCTCCGGGTGGAGCCAGAGCACACTTGGAAGCTTTGACCACAGCATTTGAAGTGTTAAAAGTCCACAATCAGCATTACTGGCTGTCGAGAACTTTAGCCACGGGTGTCAGCTGTATGACACAGCAGCCACCCGACGGCTATGGCACCCTCTGCACGTGGAAGCGGGCGCCATGCTTAAAGTCCCTGCCAGCGCAATACATGTACAGCACTTATTAAGTGTACATGCTGTACACTTATGGAAGAGGTCAGGAAGGGGTTAAAGAACAGAAAAACATTTTCCTCTGTTATTACCATCACTTATGGTCAGTTTGACTCCATTCCATCATGTTTCGGTTATTTTTGATGGAAGAAAAAGTACTGTCTGCAGGAAAAGGAAAACATGACGGAGAGGATCTTTACTTTATTTTTTTTAACATTGAAGTCAATAACTGACAGAAATGGAAGGTGTTTTATCTGTATCCATTATTCAATCTTTTTTATAAATCCATTTATTTCTGTTTTTCTGTTCTTTTGATAGAAGAGGCTCCTTGAGTTTGCTGCATTGAGAGGGCTTTGTACACTGTCTGTTGTGTGATAAGTGTCTGCTGCTTGTCAAGGGTTTGAAAGCTTGTGGCATTAAAAAATGACCTTAAAAGCAGGAGTTAATGACCCTGTAAGTACTTTACTTTCCAATGTTGTTATAACTGGGACAATGGCTACCTGAATTGGAGGTTTTCTTTGCCACATGTATACTACAACTGGAATGGGAGGTTTAGGGTTAATACTGCTATGATAGGTGTGAGCATGTTGCACATCTGGAAGCTTACATTTGAGATCTGGAAGAGTGCTGTTTACAGTTGGAATTGTAACCGCTATAGTTGGATGTACCTCAACTCCCATTATGCACTTGAGTAAAGAGACATGTTTATTCTTCTACCTTTGGCCTAGCTTTCTGACATCAACAAGATATGTTGGCCATTGCAATCCCCACGCCCTGCCTTCCACCCATATAGACACTTAATATCATGGGCACCCCAACTACCATCAGGCAGGAGCCCCAGAACCAGGGTGTGCCTCGGGGGATAAAGGGTGTTCCCTCCTTTCATTACATGGCCCTAGGGAGCCACAGTGTGAAGAAAGCCTCAGTGATTGATTGTGGCAGTCAGATCCACTACGTCACCCATCCTCCACTCCAGCTCCTCCTGGGTGACTGCAGTAGAAGATCGCACTATGCTGACGATGCTGTTCAATCTGGTAATTTCTAACAATGCAGAACTTGTTGGCAATGTCATTGTTTGTGAAACAATTGGTAACTGTGACCACAATATAATTGTATGACCCCCAAACTAGGAGTGCAAATACACAATTTTAAAATGGTCAATTTACCCCAGATTGACGGCAGCATTTCAGAACATAGACTGGGAGCAGCTTTAAGCAGAAGATAAATGGGAGAGCTTTAAATCTATATTTAAATTGACATTTAAATTTATTACTGTAGGCAACAAGTATAAACGGCTAAAATTAAAGGCGTTGTCTCATCTGAGACATTGATGGTATATCGCTAGGATATGTCACCAATGTCAGATAGGTATGGGTCCCTTTCCTGGGACCCACTCCTATGTCCAGAATGCGACCCCCAAAGTGAGCAGGGAACAGCTGCGCATGCAAGGGCACCCTCCGCTGGCTATCTCAAGCAGACCATAGAAGTTAATGAAGTGTTGGCCAAGCTTACTTGGTGCTCTCTCCATTCATTTCTACAGGAATTCCGAAAATAGCCAGGAGCTTTCACTTGGCTATTTTCGGAACTCCCATCGAACTGAATGGAGAGCACACTGAGCATGCTTTCCGGGCTTCTTCTGGAGATATGTGGGGGTCCCAGAAGTAGGACCTGCACCAAGTGAGACAATCCCTTTAAACCCCACATGGCAATAAATGACAAAAAGGGCATCTATAAAATACAAATGTGAGGAGTCAGGGCTTAATAAAAACTGAAAGAAAAAAAAAAAGATTAAATATGCAAAAATACAAAATGAACTGCAGATGGCCAACAAGAGCAAAATAAATCCCCCAAAAATTCTTTAAATTTATAAATGTTAAAAAACCAAAGTCAGAGCAGTAACCTTAACTTCCATTAAAAACCTATATACTTGAGTACATGACCATAAATAATATCATAAGTGATAACCAGCATGGTTTACCAAGGACAAAAGTTATCAGACTAACTTGTATTGTTTTTATGAGGAGGTGAGTAGAAGCCTGGACAGAGAAGAGAAGGATGTGGGTGTACTTGCAGAACATAGACTAAATGCTGGCATCCAATATCAATCAGTAGCTTCTAAGGCTAGTAGGATATTGTCATGTATTAAATGAGGCATTGACTTGTGGGACAGTTACGTAATATTACCATTTTACAAAGTGGGCCTCATCTGGAATATGCAGTTCAGTTCTGGGCACCAGGCCATAGAAAGAATGTCCTGGAGCTGGAAAAAGTACAAATAAGAGTGACTAAACTGATAAGGGTATGGATGGTCTTCGTAATGAACAATTTAAGTTATTAGGAACAATTTAAATTATTCAATTTATTTAGTCTGGAGAAGAGACTTCTAACATGTATATAAATGGGCCATACAAAAAAAAATGTGAAAACTGTTCCACGTAAAACTCCCTCAAAAGACAATGGGGCATTGCTTTTGACTTGAGAAGAAAAAGGTCAGTCTACAGGCATCAAGGCTTCTTTATTGTAAGAACTGTAAATGTGTGGAAGAGTCTTACCTGAGGACATGATCACAGTAGGAACAGGTGACAGTTTTCAAAAAAAGGCCTGGATAAATTTTTAAAACTGAATAACCTTTTGCTTATGTAAATGTGTAGAAGTCTTGTTTTCACTCCTCTTTCCTAAAATTCACTGGACTCTCACAATAGTAATGCCCACATTTTGCCCCTTCACAGTAGTTATGCTAATGCTGCTGATTGATGAACTTTAAAATTAGAGGCATACTTTTTCTACTCATGGCCAGTTCTCCTAACTCCACAATAGATATTTCCAAACATTCATGTTTATTTTAATGAATAGAGGAAATTAAGTCTCTGCCAGACAGCTCTGGAAGTGTCTTATTTCTCACCAGTTCAAAGGATTGGATGTGTTAAGTATGAGATGCATGTTCCACCTTTGCCCTGACATCTGTCATTGGTGGATAGTCAAAAGGCCAATACATAGCGTCCCTCAGTCCTTCAAAAATTGACAAGTTACAGTATGCCAACTTTTAGTTTCAAAAACCATTTACAGATGATCTGTAAGCAAAATACACAGCAGTAAAGCAAACAATCAAAAGGTAACAAACATGATTGAGATCACTACAAGAACGGGTGTACAAGGTCCTCTAACCAAAAGACAGGCAGATTACAGGGTGAGGGTGTATCTAAGATCTACCGAACACGTCGAGGATAGCCAAGGCTCCCATATCAACTCAAAAATCAGTGAGTATGCCAACTTTTATCTCCTGTACATGACAAGTTTTAACCATTATAGTCCTTTCCATTCCAGAATAGTGTAGTCTGCTGTGTAAGGCTAGGTTCGCATGGCAAAATCCACGACAGAAAAATCAGTAGAAGATCAGATGCTGAAAACGGTTTAGATTTTGTGGTAGATTTCTAATTTGGTGGTGGTTTTAGGAGTTGTAGAAGCGTTGTAGAAGAGTTTTTAGAAGAGTTTTTGACAGTATTTTTCTACTTCAGCCCCTCAGTGGGATAATTCTGAAGAGTTTTTAGTGGCAGGAATGCTGCTAAAACTGCTTCTAAAGCTGTTAATATTTTTTCTGCTTCCCCATTGACTTCAATGAAAAATTACTCCAAAACTGCTGCAAAGTAACATGCCACTTAGCAAAGGAAAAAAATATGTCCATATGGCAGTGTTTTTTCGTCTGAAGTCAATGGGAGGCTGTTGGTGGCATTTTGATTCCACAACAGAAAACTGGTGTTTTGCATGACAGAATCGGTGGCGGATTTAAATTGTGTGAACATAGCTTTATTCTTTCCTCCATGACTATCATGACTCCAGTAATATAGGAAACCCAGACGCCATTTGAAACGGATAATTTGGTTGTTAATAGATATGATCGAATTGATTCTAAAATAATTAGATAAAAATTCTAAGTGGATCCGAATTTTTGGCGATTCAATTCTGGTAACTTTTGAAGAGAGAGAGAGGGAAAGAGAGAGATTAAAAAATAATTGAAAAAAATTAAAAAGTCAGAGACAAGAGAGACAAATATGAGACCGGAGTATTATATACAAATTATCAGGTCAGTTGGAGCCCTTTGATTTGGTTATAATCAATTCAATGGTAAGAAAAATTATAAAGGGGGTCATCAGAAATGCTCCTGTATTAGGCTTATTTCTGGCACAGATTGTGGTGCAAAGGTTATGTGCGCCACAATCTGCGACTTTTCCCTGCTCACACCAGGTCTAAAAAAGTGGTCGTGGCGTGGGCAAGGAAGGGAACGGGCTAGCAGGCCCGTCTCATTCATAATTTTCTAAAAAAGCTAGCTTACATTTAGACTGACGGTGGATATGCCAAAGTTATGTAGAGGCCGGCGCCTCTACATACTGTAACTTTAGCAGATCGACCACCAGCTAAAGGGCTTAAATGCTGGTCTTAATAAATGATCTCCAAAGTGTATAGTTGAGCTCGAGATACAAGGGAAGCTGGACGTTAGGAATTTTGAAGTGAAATATCCTCCAATTAGACATAGAATTGGATAAGAAGTACAGGAGGTCCTCAAGGGGCATTGGAGGATTAAGTGGTGCTATCAGCAAAGCCTTGAGATTACCACCTAAAGCCACTGAGGACTCAATATTAGAGTTGAGCGGACACCTGGAAGTTCGAGTTCGACGGGTTCGGCCAAACTTCACAAAAAGGTTCGGGTTCGAGACCCAAACTTGACCCTAACTTTACCCCGAACCCTATTGAAGTCAATGGGGACCCGAACTTTTGGGCACTAAAATGGCTGTAAAAAAGTCCTGGAAAGGGCTAGAGGGCTGCAAAAGGCAGCAAAATGTGGGTAAGTGCCCTGCAAAGAAATGTGGATAGGGAAATAACTTTAAAAATAATAAAATAAATAAAAATAAAAAATTATTAAGTCGGAGGAGGAGGTGGATGTGGAGTCGGAGGTTGAGGAGGCGGTGAATGTGGTGTTGTAGTTGGAAGCGGCGATGGAGGAGGAGGAGGTAGCTAGCTTACAATGTTTTTTTTTATGTTTTTTTTTTTATTGGAGTAGCCACCAAAATAATGGAACAAATAAAAAAAAGAAATCAAAGAATAAGTGCACTTGAATACAAGAATGTATGGTTGAGGCGGGTATAAATGTCTATTCTGCACAAGGTACAGACAAGTCTTGTGGGATCTAAGCCTGGTTCATATTAATGAACGTGAGCTTGTCCACGTTCGCTGTGGATAGGCAGCTGCGTTTGTCTGTAATGATGCCCCCTGTCATGCTAAATACACGTTCAGACAATACATTGGCTGCAGGGCAGGCCAGCACCTCCAAGGCATAAAGGGCAAGCTCAGGCCATGTGGACAATTTGGAGACCCAGAAGTTGAATGGGGCAGAACCATCAGTCAGTATGTGTAGGCGTGTGCACATGTACTGTTCCACCATGTTGTTCAAATGCTGCCTCCTGCTAAGACGTTCCATATCAGCGGGTGGTGTTGGTTGCTGTGGCGTGGTGACTTTCCCACATGTCGGCCATGCTAACCCTGCCTTCTGAGGTGCTGGCCGTGACCCAGCTGCATTGGCGACCTCTTCCTCTCCTCCTCCGTCTCTGCCTTCGCCTTGTGCTTCCACTTGTCCCCCGGTGTCAGTTGGAAATGCCCTCAAGAGCGCGTCTACCAGTCTGCGCTTGCAGTTGCGCATCTTTCTATCAAGCTCCAGTGAGGGAATTAAGTACGTTTTCTTTGTAATGGGGAACCAGCAGGATGGCAACCTAGTAGTCAGTACAAGTTAAAATGTGGAAATGTGGGCAACTCTTTGGTCGTTGCGCAGGCACTGCAGCATGTAGTCGCTCATGTGTGCCAGGCTGCCTAGAAGTAAGCTGTCCTCTGTAGGTGGTATATCGTCTGTGTACTCCGTATCCCCCCAGCCACGCTCCAGTGATGGCCATGAGCTGCGTTGGGTGCCACCCTGCTGTGAACCCGGTTCCCGATTTCTCCTCCTCTACCTCCTCCTCCTCATCCTCCAGAACTGTGCCCTGACTGGCCACATGTGTACCTGGCCTCTGCTGGTGCAGGAACCCACCCTCTGAGCCACTTCTGAATGACTGGCCTGAAACCCTGAGAAATGCCCCCTCTTCCTCCTGTGCCACATCTTCTTCCATCATCGCCCTAAGTGTTTTTTCAAGGAGACATAGAAGGGGTATTGTAACGCTAAGAACGGCATCATCGGCATTGGCCATGTTGGTTAAGTACTCAAAACACCACAACAAGGCACACAGGTCTCTCATGGAGGCCCACTCATTGGTGGTGAAGTGGTGCTGTTCCGCAGAGCGACTGACCCGTGCGTGCTGCAGCTGAAACTCCACTATCGCCTGCTGCTGCTCGCACAGTCTCTCCAGCATATGCAAAGTGGAGTTCCCCCTGGTGGGCACGTTGCATATGAGGCGATGAGTGGGAAGGCCGAATTCACACTGCAGCGCAGACAGGCGAGCAGCAGCAGGGTGAGAACGCTGAAAGTGCGCACAGACGGACCGCACTTTGTGCAGCAGCTCTGACATGTCTGGGTAGTTTTTAAGGAATTTCTGCACCACCAAATCAGCACATGCACCAGGCAAGGGATTTGTGTAAAACCGGCTAGTCCCAGAGCTGCTACGAGATTTCGCCCATTATCTCACACCACCAGGCCGGGTTTGAGGCTCACTGGCAGCAACCACTCATCGGTCTGTACTTCTATGCCCCTCCACAGCTCCTGTGTGGTGTGGGGTTTTAAAACCGCCTGCTGACGTTTACCCCTGGCTGTGCTGAAGTTGGTGGTGAAGGTCTTTCGCTGACCGGATGAGGAGGTGGTAAAAGAGGAGGAGGAGGAGGAAGCGGAGTAGGAGGAGGAGGCAACAGGAGGCAAAGAATAATGCCCTGCGATCCTCGGTGGTGAAAGGACATGTGCCAAACCGCTATCCGCCTCTCGCCCAGCCACCACTACATTTACCCAGTGTGCAGTTAGGGAGATATAGCGTTCCTGCCCGTGCTTACTGGTCCATGTATCTGTGGTTATGTGGACCCTGCCACAGATGGCATTGCGCAGTGCACACTTGATTTTATCCTCCACTTGGTTGTGCAGGGAAGAGACGCCTCACCTGGAAAAGTAGTGGCGGCTGGAAATGACATACTGTGAAACAGCCACCGCCATCAGCTGTTTAAAACAGTCCGTCTCCACCAGACGGAATGACAGCATTTCAAAGGCTCGATCGAAGGTGGGTAGGTGGGTATTTTCACTTTCTCTCCAGTGTTTGGGAGATGGACAGCTGAATGCTTGCGTGTGACATGGTGGAGATGCTTGGTGATGATGACAGATCATGACGTGATGTTGTTGGTGGCACATCCTGTGTTTGCTGGGTGGCAGGTGCCACTGTGACTCCAGATTTGAGGAAGAGGCGGAGACAGCAGCAGAAGAGGAAGAAGGAGGCACCTGAGACCTTTCTTGGTTTTTAAGGTGTTTACTCCACTGCAGTTCATGCTTTGCATGTAGATGCCTGGTCATGCAGGTTGTGCTCAGGTTTAGAACGTTTATGCCTCACTTCAGACTCTGATTGCACAACGTGCAAATCACTCGTGTCTTGTTGTCAGGACATTGTCTGAAGAACTGCCACACCAATGAACTCCTTGGAGCTGGCTTTGGTATGCTCGGTCCCTGGGTGCGGTGGGCAGTAGCAGGCGTACTGTTTTGGGGACGGCCGCTCCGCTTTTGCACCCTGCTTCCTCTTTTGCTGTGCTGTTGCCTCTGTGTGACCACTGCTTCTTCCTCAGAAATGCACACGTCACTAGCATGAACTTGTGTCCAGTCGGGGTCTATGACCTTATCATCCTCCATATCATCTTCTACCCATTCTTGACCCCTGCCCTCCTCGTCGGTCTGCACACTGCAGAAAGCCGCAGCAGTTGACACTAGTGTTGAGCGAACAGTTCGAGCATCGTTCGGGTTCGTACCGAATTTTGGGGTGTCCGGGACACGGACCCGAACCCGGACATTTTCAAAAAAGTTCGGGTTCGGGTTCGGTGTTCGTCGATTACTTCACGCTTTCTGAAGGGCTGCACAGCAGCCAATCAGCTAGAGTTTTACTTCTTGCCCTAAGAGCCCATCACAGCCATGCCTACTAATGGCATTGCTGTGATTGGCCAAGTGCAGCATGTGACCCAGCCTCTATTTAAGCTGGAGTCACGTAGCGCCGCACGTCACACTGCTCTGACTAGTGTAGGGAGAGGATGCAGCTGCTGTGTTAGGGCGAGATTAGGAAGGGATTAATTTAGCCAAAACACTTAATGAAGTGATCTATCAACAGCTGAGAATCATTGAACTTCTGCTAGTTACTTGCTCACTGGGTTTTAGGCTGCACAGAGTGTTTTTCTGTCACTTATTTTCTGGGTTGATCGGCGGCCATTTTGTGACTTGTGGTGCACCAGAAGAAGTCCATCAATTCATCAATACTAGTTTTTTTTTTTTTTTTGCGACATCCTACATCAGGGGCTTGGCTGTGCTAATTGTCACCCCTAGAAACTCAGGATAGCAATTTCTATATTTTATTAAGGGGTTAAATACAATTGCCCAAATACCAATCCCCTAAATCTGGTGTTCCAGCTTTGGCTAGACAAGTATAATACTGTCTGCTGTCTGGCAAAGGATAGATTATTTTCTGGGGTTAAATTAACCTGCAAATATAGAAATAACCTGAATCTGGTGTCCAAGCAGTTGCAGGCCAGATTTCATAGTTTCCGCTTACACATATATTTTGTTCTGGGGTAAAATTAACCTGCCAATATAGCAATACCCTGAATCTGGTGTCCAAGCAGTTGCAGGCCATATTTTATAGTATCCGCTTACACATATATTTTGTTCTGGGGTGAAATTAACCTGCCAATATAGCAATACCCTGAATCTGGTGTCCAAGCAGTTGCAGGACAGATTTCATAGTGTCCGCTTACACATATATTTTGTTCTGGGGTTAAATTAACCTGCCAATATAGCAATAAACTGAATCTGGTGTCCAAGCAGTTGCAGGCCAGATTTCATAGTGTCCGCTTACACATATATTTTGTTCTGGGGTAAAATTAACCTGCCAATATTGCAATACCCTGAATCTGGTGTCCCAGCAGTTGCAGGCCAGATTTCCTAGTATCCGCTTACACATATATTTTGTTCTGGGGTGAAATTAACCTGCCAATATAGCAATACCCTGAATCTGGTGTCCAAGCAGTTGCAGGCCAGATTTCATAGTATCCGCTTACACATATATTTTGTTCTGGGGTGAAATTAACCTGCCAATATAGCAATACCCTGAATCTGGTGTCCAAGAAGTTGCAGGCCAGATTTCATAGTGTCCGCTTACACATATATTTTGTTCTGGGATTAAATTAACCTGCCAATATAGCAATACCCTGAATCTGGTGTCCAAGCAGTTGCAGGCCAGATTTCATAGTGTCCGCTTACACATATATTTTGTTCTGGGGTGAAATTAACCTGCCAATATAGCAATACCCTGAATCTGGAGTCCAAGCAGTTGCAGGCCAGATTTCATAGTATCCGCTTACACATATATTTTGTTCTGGGGTGAAATTAACCTGCCAATATAGCAAAACCCTGAATCTGTTGTCCAAGCAGTTGCAGGCCAGATTTCATAGTGTCCGCTTACACATATATTTTGTTCTGGGGTGAAATTAACCTGCCAATATAGCAATACCCTGAATCTGGTGTCCAAGCAGTTGCAGGCCAGATTTCATAGTGTCCGCTTACACATATATTTTGTTCTGGGGTGAAATTAACCTGCCAATATAGCAATACCCTGAATCTGGTGTCCAAGCAGTTGCAGGCCAGATTTCATAGTGTCCGCTTACACATATATTTTGTTCTGGGGTTAAATTAACCTGCCAATATAGCAATACCCTGAATCTGGTGTCCAAGCAGTTGCAGGCCAGATTTCATAGTGTCCGCTTACACATATATTTTGTTCTGGGGTGAAATTAACCTGCCAATATAGCAATACCCTGAATCTGGTGTCCCAGCAGTTGCAGGCCAGATTTCATAGTGTCCGCTTACACATATATTTTGTTCTGGGGTGAAATTAACCTGCCAATATAGCAATACCCTGAATCTGGTGTCCAAGCAGTTGCAGGCCAGATTTCATAGTGTCCGCTTACACATATATTTTGTTCTGGGGTGAAATTAACCTGCCAATATAGCAATACCCTGAATCTGGTGTCCAAGCAGTTGCAGGCCAGATTTCATAGTGATCCGCTTACACATATATTTTGTTCTGGGGTGAAATTAACCTGCCAATATAGCAATACCCTGAATCTGGTGTCCAAGCAGTTGCAGGCCAGATTTCATAGTGTCCGCTTACACATATATTTTGTTCTGGGGTGAAATTAACCTGCCAATATAGCAATACCCTGGATCTGTTGTCCAAGCAGTTGCAGGCCAGATTTCCTAGTATCCGCTTACACATATATTTTGTTCTGGGGTGAAATTAACCTGCCAATATAGCAATACCCTGAATCTGGTGTCCAAGCAGTTGCAGGCCAGATTTCCTAGTATCCGCTTACACATATATTTTGTTCTGGGGTGAAATTAACCTGCCAATATAGCAATACCCTGAATCTGGTGTCCAAGCAGTTGCAGGCCAGATTTCATAGTATCCGCTTACACATATATTTTGTTCTGGGGTGAAATTAACCTGCCAATATAGCAATACCCTGAATCTGGTGTCCAAGCAGTTGCAGGCCAGATTTCATAGTATCCGCTTACACATATATTTTGTTCTGGGGTGAAATTAACCTGCCAATATAGCAATACCCTGAATCTGGTGTCCAAGCAGTTGCAGGCCAGATTTCATAGTGTCCGCTTACACATATATTTTGTTCTGGGGTGAAATTAACCTGCCAATATAGCAATACCCTGAATCTGGTGTCCAAGCAGTTGCAGGCCAGATTTCATAGTGTCCGCTTACACATATATTTTGTTCTGGGGTGAAATTAATTTTGCAAAATAGCAATACCCTGAATCTGGTGTCCCAGCAGTTGCAGGCCAGATTTCATAGTGTCTGCTAAAACATATATTTTGTTCTGGGGTGAAATTAATCTGGCAAAACAGCAATACCCTGAATCTGGTGTCCCAGCAGTTGCAGGCCAGATTTCATAGTGTCTGCTAAAAAATATATTTTGTTCTTTGGTGAAATTAATTTTTGTAAAATAGCAATACCCTAAATCTGTTGTCCCAGCAGTTGCAGGCCAATTGTAAATCTGTCCATAAAAGGATACCTTTCATCCAGGGCCTAAATACTAGCCCTAAAAGAGATATTCCCCTAAATCAGTGGTTACTGCTGTGCCTGGATTAGTGTAATACGCTACATAAACAAATAAGCAGATAGTGGTAGGTGCCTGTAAAAAAAAGTCCTGAATTTGAAATCAATACATTGGGCCAAATATTTTTTTCCTTATTGTGGTGCTTGGTGAACGGTAACAATGAGGAAAACATCTAGTAAGGGACGAGGACGCGGTCGTGGTGGTGTTAGTGGACCCTCTGGTGCTGGGAGAGGACATGGCCATTCTGCCACACGTCCTAGTGAACCAACTACCTCAAGTTTCAGTACCCGCCAGAATTTACAGCGATATTTGGTGGGGCCCAATGCCGTTCTAAGGATGGTAAGGCCTGAGCAGGTACAGGCGCTAGTCAATTGGGTGGCCGACAGTGGATCCAGCACGTTCACAACATTATCTCCCACCCAGTCTTCTGCAGAAAGCGCACAGGTGGCACCTGAAAACCAAGCCCATCAGTCTGTCACATCACCCCCATGCATATCAGGGAAACTGTCTGAGCCTCAAGTTATGCAGCAGTCTCTTATGCTGTTTGAAGACTCTGCTGGCAGGGTTTCCCAAGGGAATCCACCTAGCCCTTCCCCAGTGGTGGAAGACATAGAATGCACTGATGCACAACCACTGATGTTTACTGATGATGAGGACATGGGAATACCACCTCATCGGAGTCCGCACGTCTCTGATGATGACGAAACACCGGTGCCAACTGCTGCGTCTTTCTGCAGTGTGCAGACCGAACAGGAGGTCAGGGAGGAAGACTGTGTGGAAGACGATGCAGGGGACGATGAGGTCCTAGACCCCACATGGAATGAAGGTCGTGCCACTGACTTTCATAGTTCAGAGGAAGAGGCAGTGGTGAGACCGAGCCAACAGCGTAGCAAAAGAGGGAGCAGGGGGCAAAGCAGAACAGCCGCCGCCAAGAGAGTTCGCCTGATACTGGCCACCGCCACCAGGGACCGAGCACCCCAAAGGCAGCTTCAAGGAGTTCCCTGGCATGGCACTTCTTTAAACAATGTGCTGACGACAAGACCCGAGTGGTTTGCACGCTGTGCCATCAGATCCTGAAGCGAGGCATTAACGTTCTGAACCTTAGCACAACCTGCATGACCAGGCATCTACATGCAAAGCATGAACTGCAGTGGAGTAAACACCTTAAAAGCAAGGAACTCACTCAGGCTCCCCTGCTCCCTCTTCTGCTGCTGCCTCGGCCTCTTCCTCCGCCTCGGGAGGAATGTTGGCACCTGCCGCCCACCAAACAGAGGATGTGCCACCGACACCACCACCTGCGTCACCAAGCATCTCCACCATGTCACACGGCAGCGTTCAGCTCTCCATCTCACAAACCTTGAGAGAAAGCGTAAATTCCCACCTAGCCACCCTCGAGCCTCTGGGCCTGAATGCCAGCATTTCTAAACTACTGGCCTTTGAAATGCTGTCATTCAGGCTGGTGGACACAGACAGCTTCAAACAGCTGATGTCCATGGCTGTCCCACAGTATGTTGTCCCCAGCCGCCACTACTTCTCCAAGACAGCCGTGCCTTCCTGCACAACCAAGTATCCGATAAAATCAAGTGTGCACTGTGCAACGCCATCTGTGGCAAGGTCCACCTAACCACAGATACGTGGACCAGTAAGCACGGCCAGGGACGCTATATCTCCCTAACTGCACACTGGGTAAATGTAGTGGCGGCTGGGCCCCAGGCGGAGAGTTCCTTGGCGCACGTCCTTCCACCGCCAAGGATCACAGGGCATCATTCTTTGCCTCCTGTAGCCTCCTCCTCCTACTCGGCTTCCTCCTCCTCTGCTTCCACCAGCTCATCCAGTCAGCCACACACCTTCACCACCAACTTCAGCACAGCCCAGGGTAAACATCAGCAGGCCATTCTGAAACTCATATGTTTGGGGGACAGGCCCCACACCGCACAGGAGTTGTGGCGGGGTATTGAACAACAGACCGACCAGTGGTTGCTGCAGGTGGGCCTCAAGCCCGGCCTGGTGGTGTGCGATAATGGGCGAAATCTCGTCGCAGCTCTGGGACTAGCCGGTTTGACGCACATCCCTTGCCTGGCGCATGTGCTGAATTTGGTGGTGCAGAAGTTCATTCACAACTACCCCAACATGTCAGAGCTGCTGCATAAAGTGAGGGCCGTCTGTGCGCGCTCCGGCGTTCACATCCTGCCGCTGCTCGCCTGTCTGCGCTACAGCGTAATCTCGGCCTTCCCGCTCACCGCCTCATATGCGACGTGCCCACCAGGTGGAACTCCACCTTGCACATGCTGGAGAGACTGTGCGAGCAGCAGCAGGCCATAGTGGAGTTTCAGCTGCAGCACGCACGTGTCAGTCGCACTGCGGAACAGCACCACTTCACCACCAATGATTGGGCCTCCATGCGAGACCTGTGTGCCCTGTTGCGCTGTTTCGAGTACTCCACCAACATGGCCAGTGGTGACGACACCGTTATCAGCGTTACAATACCACTTCTATGTCTCCTTGAGAAAACGCTTAGGGCGATGATGGAAGAGGAGGTGACCCAGGAGGAGGAGGAGGATGAGGGGTCATTTTTAGCACTTTTAGGCCAGTCTGTTAGAAGTGGCTCAGAGGGAGGTTTTTTGCAACAGCAGAGGCCAGGTACAAATGTGGCCAGCCAGGGCCCACTACTGGAGGACGAGGAAGATGAGGAGGAGGTGGAGGAGAATGAGGATGAAGCAGGTTCACAGCAGGGTGGCACCCGACACAGCTCAGGCCCATCACTGGTGCGAGGCTGGGGGGATACGGAGGACGATGACGATACGCCTCCCACAGAGGACAGCTTGTCCTTACCTCTGGGGAGCCTGGCACACATAAGCGACTACATGCTGCAGTGCCTGCGCAACGACAGCAGCGTTGCGCACATTTTAACGTGTGCGGACTACTGGGTTGCCACCCTGCTGGATCCCCGGTACAAAGACAATGTGCCCACCTTACTTCCTGCACTGGAGCGTGATAGGAAGATGCGCGAGTACAATCGCATGCTGGTAGAGGCGCTCCTGAGAGCATTCCCAAATGTCACAGGGGAACAGGTGGAAGCCCAAGGCTAAGCCAGAGGAGGAGTAAGAGGTTGCCAACGCAGCAGTGTCACGGCCAGCTCTTCTGAGGGCAGGGTTAGCATGGCAGAAATGTGGAAAAGTTTTGTCTCCACGCCACAGCTAACTTCACAACCACCTGATACGGAACGTGTTAGCAGGAGGCAGCATTTCACTAACATGGTTGAACAGTACGTCTGCACACCCCTCCACGTACTGACTGATGGTTCGGCCCCATTCAACTTCTGGGTCTCCAAATTGTCCACGTGGCCAGAGTTAGCATTTTATGCCTTGGAGGTGCAGGCCTGCCCGTCGGCCAGCGTTTTGTCTGAACGTGTATTCAGCACGGTAGGGGGCGTCATTACTGACAAACGCAGCCGCCTGTCCACAGCCAAAGTGGACAAGCTGACGTTCATAAAAATGAACCAGGCATGGATCCCACAGGACCTGTGCCTCCCTTGTGCAGAATAGACATTCATAACTGCCTCCCCATCAACCATGTATTCTTATACTCCAGGGCACTTCTTTATTGAATCCTCATTTTTTTAACTTTACCATGATCTTGCGGTGCAACCCAAAGTTGAATGAACCTCTCCTCTGTCTGGGTGGTGGGGCCGAAATAACTGAAAGTGGCCTTCTCCGGTGGTGGGTGATATGACGCATGATTCCTTGCTGTGGGACCTGTATCCTCTGTCTGGGTGCTGGTCCAAAATAAATGAGAGTGGCCTTCTCCGTTGGTGGTTGATATGACGCATGATTCCTTGATGTGGGACCTGTATCCTCTGTCTGGGTGCTGGTCCAAAATAAATGAAGTGGCCTTCTCCGGTGGTGGTTGATATGACGCATGATTCCTTGCTGTGGGACCTGTATCCTCTGTCTGGGTGCTGGTCCAAAATAAATGAGAGTGGCCTTCTCCGTTGGTGGTTGATATGACGCATGATTCCTTGATGTGGGACCTGTATCCTCTGTCTGGGTGCTGGTCCAAAATAAATGAGAGTGGCCTTCTCCGTTGGTGGTTGATATGAGGCATGATTCCTTGCTGTGGGACCTGTATCCTCTGTCTGGGTGCTGGTCCAAAATAAATGAGTGGCCTTCTCCGGTGGTGGTTGATATGACGCATGATTCCTTGCTGTGGGACCTCTCTCCTCTGTCTGGGTGCTGGGCCGAAATAAATGAGAGTGGCATTCTCCGTTGGTGGTTGATATGAGGCATGATTCCTTGCTGTGGGACCTCTCTCCTCTGTCTGGGTGCTGGTCCCAAATAAATGAGAGTGGCCTTCTCCGGTGGTGGTTGATATGAGGCATGATTCCTTGCTGTGGGACCTCTCTCCTCTGTCTGGGTGCTGGGCCGAAATAAATGAGAGTGGCCTTCTCCGTTGGTGGTTGATATGACGCATGATTCCTTGCTGTGGGACCTGTATCCTCTGTCTGGGTGCTGGTCCAAAATAAATGAAGTGGCCTTCTCCGTTGGTGGTTGATATGACGCATGATTCCTTGCTGTGGGACCTGTATCCTCTGTCTGGGTGCTGGTCCAAAATAAATGAGAGTGGCCTTCTCCGGTGGTGGTTGATATGAAGCATGATTCCTTGCTGTGGGACCTCTCTCCTCTGTCTGGGTGCTAGGCCGAAATAAATGAGAGTGGCCTTCTCCGGTGGTGGTTGATATGAGGCATGATTCCTTGCTGTGGGACCTCTCTCCTCTGTCTGGGTGCTGGGCCGAAATAAATGAGAGTGGCCTTCTCCGTTGGTGGTTGATATGACGCATGATTCCTTGCTGTGGGACCTGTATCCTCTGTCTGGGTGCTGGTCCAAAATAAATGAGAGTGGCCTTCTCCGGTGGTGGTTGATATGAGGCATGATTCCTTGCTGTGGGACCTCTCTCCTCTGTCTGGGTGCTGGGCCAAAATAAATGAGAGTTGCTTTCTCCGGTGGTGGTTGATATGACGCATGATTCCTTTCTGTGGGACCTGTATCCTCTGTCTGGGTGCTGGTCCAAAATAAATGAGAGTGGCCTTCTCCAGTGGTGGTTGATATGAGGCATGATTCCTAGCTGTGGGACCACTCTCCTCTGTCTGGGTGCTGGGCCGAAATAAATGAGAGTGGCCTTCTCCGGTGGTGGTTGATATGAGGCATGATTCCTTGCTGTGGGACCTCTCTCCTCTGTCTGGGTGCTGGGCTGAAATAAATGAGAGTGGCCTTCTCCGGTGGTGGTTTATATGAGGCATGATTCCTTGCTGTGGGACCTGTATCCTCCGTCTGGGTGCTAGTCCAAAATAAATGAGAGTGGCCTTCTCCGTTGGTGGTTGATATGAGGCATGATTCCTTGCTGTGGGACCTGTATCCTCTGTATGGGTGCTGGTCCAAAATAAATGAGAGTGGCCTTCTCCGTTGGTGGTTGATATGAGGCATGATTCCTTGCTGTGGGACCTCTCTCCTCTGTCTGGGTGCTGGGCCGAAATAAATGAGAGTGGCCTTCTCCGTTGGTGGTTGATATGAGGCATGATTCCTTGCTGTGGGACCTCTCTCCTCTGTCTGGGTGCTGGGCCGAAATAAATGAGAGTGGCCTTCTCCGTTGGTGGTTGATATGACGCATGATTCCTTGCTGTGGGACCTGTATCCTCTGTCTGGGTGCTGGTCCAAAATAAATGAGAGTGGCCTTCTCCGGTGGTGGTTGATATGACGCATGATTCCTTGCTGTGGGACCTCTCTCCTCTGTCTGGGTGCTGGGCCGAAATAAATGAGAGTGGCCTTCTCCATTGGTGGTTGATATGAGGCATGATTCCTTGCTGTGGGACCTCTCTCCTCTGTCTGGGTGCTGGTCCCAAATAAATGAGAGTGGCCTTCTCCGTTGGTGGTTGATATGACGCATGATTCCTTGCTGTGGGACCTGTATCCTCTGTCTGGGTGCTGGTCCAAAATAAATGAGAGTGGCCTTCTCCGGTGGTGGTTGATATGACGCATGATTCCTTGCCGTGGGACCTCTCTCCTCTGTCTGGGTGCTGGGCCGAAATAAATGAGAGTGGCCTTCTCCGTTGATGGTTGATATGAGGCATGATTCCTTGCTGTGGGACCTCTCTCCTCTGTCTGGGTGCTGGGCCGAAATAAATGAGAGTGGCCTTCTCCGGTGGTGGTTGATATGACGCATGATTCCTTGCTGTGGGACCTGTATCCTCTGTCTGGGTGCTGGTCCAAAATAAATGAGAGTGGCCTTCTCCGGTGGTGGTTGATATGAGGCATGATTTCTTGCTGTGGGACCTCTCTCCTCTGTCTGGGTGCTGGGCCGAAATAAATGAGAGTGGCCTTCTCCGGTGGTGGTTGATATGACGCATGATTCCTTGCTGTGGGACCTGTATCCTCTGTCTGGGTGCTGGTCCAAAATAAATGAGAGTGGCCTTCTCCGGTGGTGGTTGATATGACGCATGATTCCTTGCTGTGGGACCTCTCTCCTCTGTCTGGGTGCTGGGCCGAAATAAATGAGAGTGGCCTTCTCCGTTGGTGGTTGATATGAGGCATGATTCCTTGCTGTGGGACCTCTCTCCTCTGTCTGGGTGCTGGGCCGAAATAAATGAGAGTGGCCTTCTCCGGTGGTGGTTGATATGACGCATGATTCCTTGCTGTGGGACCTCTCTCCTCTGTCTGGGTGCTGGGCCGAAATAAATGAGAGTGGCCTTCTCCAATGGTGGTTGATATGAGGTATGATTCCTTGCTGTGGGACTTCTCTCTGTCTGGGTGCTGGGCCGAAATAAATGAGAGTGGCCTTCTCCGTTGGTGGTTGATATGACGCATGATTCCTTGCTGTGAGACCTCTCTCCTCTGTCTGGGTGCTGGGCCGAAATAAATGAGAGTGGCCTTCTCCAGTGGTGGTTGATATGACGCATGATTCCTTGCTGTGGGACCTGTATCCTCTGTCTGGGTGCTGGTCCGAAATAAATGAGAGTGGCCTTTTCCAGTGGTGGGTGATATGACGCATGATTCCTTGCTGTGGGACCTCTCTCCAATTGATATTGGTTAATTTTTATTTATTTTATTTTATTTTAATTCATTTCCCTATCCACATTTGTTTGCAGGGGATTTACCTACATTTTGCTGCCTTTGGCAGCCCTCTAGCCCTTTCCTGGACTATTTTACAGCCTTTTTAGTGCCTAAAAGTTTGGGTCCCCATTGACTTCAATGGGGTTCGGGTTCGTGATAAAGTTCGGGTCGAGTTCGAATCCCGAACCCGAACATTTTCAGGAAGTTCGGCCGAACTTCTCGAACCCGAACATCCAGGTGTTCGCTCATCTCTAGTTGGCACCTGTGTTTTATCATCATCAGAGACTTGTTGCGGTGGTCTTCCCATGTCCTCATCCTGCAACATAAGTGGTTGGGCAGCAGTGCATTCAATGTCTTCCACTTCTGGGGCAGGGCTATCTGGATGGCCCGGGGAAAGTCTGCCAGCAGAGTCATCAAAAAGCATAAGAGTCTGCTGCATGACCTGGAGCTCAAACTACTTGGCTGCTTTGCAAGGGGGTGAGATGAAAGACTGATGGGCATGGACAGCAGGTGCCAGCTCTGAGCTTTCTGCAGAGCACTGGGTGGGAGATACTGTGAAGGAACTGGAGCCACTGTCAGCCACCCAATCTACTATCGCCTGTACTTGTTCTGGCCTTACCATCCATAGAGCGGCATTCGGGCCTACCAAATAACGCCGCAGGTTCTTCACCTACTCGCACCTGAGCAAGGTGTTTCACTTGGACCTGTAGCTGGCGCAGAACGGCCACGTCCTCTCCCAGCAACAGGAGCTCTACCAACACCACCAAGATCATGTCCATGTCCCTTATTTGATGTTCTCCTCATTATTTGCGTTCATCCACCAAACTAAAAGATGGTTTATCTCAGGTGTCAATTTAACTGCCAATAGTCAACAATTAGGTTCACTAACAGTAAGGCAATGCCTGTGTCATAAACAGAATAAATTTATTTAGGTCACACAACAGTGTAACGGAGCAATTTAATGCAATTACTTCACTATCCCCAAAAATTAGATTTTTCAAACCAACAATGTAACAGCAGAAGTTAACAGTTTAATTTGACTGTCAGAACAGTGTACAGCGCAAATGTGCTATCTACCACAAACCATGTGTTTTTGCAACCAAGTATGTAAATGCGGAGTTCCACAGGTTACTTAAAATGATTGAAATACAGGTTAGGCCTCAGATCTACTATGTAGCACAAAACCAGTGTTTATTGCAACAAACTACAGAAAAGCAGTATGTCCCCGCTAAATTACAAAACAGGTTTTTCAGCGTTGTATGCAAAAGTGCTCTGTGGCACCACAATACGGGTTTATTCGCCCAACTACAGAAATGCAGTATGTCACTGCTAAATTTTAAAATAGGTTTTTCAGCGTTGTATGCAAAAGTGCTCTGTGACACGACAATAAAGGTTTATTCCCCCAACTACAGAAATGCAGTATCTCACCGCGAAATTTTAAAACAGGTTTTTCAGCATTGTATGCAAAAGTGCTCTGTGGCACCACAATACGGGTTTATTCCCCCAACTACAGAAATGCAGTATGTCACCGCAAAATTTTAAAACAGGTTTTTCAGCATTGTATGCAAAAGTGCTATGTGGCCTGACAATATGGGTTTATTCCCCCAACTACAGAAATACAGTATGTCACTGCAAAATTTTAAAATAGTTTTTTTAGCGTTGTATGCAAAAGTGCTATGTGGCACTACAATACGGCTTTATTTCCCGAACTACAGAAATGCAGTATGTCACCGCTAAATTATAAAATAGGTAATATTGGGGGACTTGACCTGCCAGAAAAAAGGAATTTTCCTCCACTGAGCTACCAGAAAATAACTAGACTAATGTCTCTGGCACACATGCAGGTCACATACAGTTCCAAGAACACTGCAGTTGCTGAAATGGCAGCCCACCCCTGCCTCACTAACAGATGGAATAAAAATTATTTTGCACTGGGCTCAGGGCTGTGTACAAATATTTAGCATAGCACCCTCAATAATAGCTGTATTCCGAATAATTAACACCACCAAGTTCAACAGATTTCTTCCCTAATCTCTCCCTCAAACCAGTTGCAGCATCCTATCCCTACACTGAGAAGAGCAGAGTGACGTGCGGTGCTACGTGACTCCATCTTAAATAGAGGCTGGGTCACATGCTGCACTTAGCCAATCACAGCCATGCCATTAGTAGGCATGGCTGTGATGGCTTCTTAGCGCAAAGTAGTGAAACGCTTGTTGATTGGCTGCCCTGCAGCCTTTCAAAAAGCACGAAAAAAAACACTGAACAACGAAGCTGAACCCGAACTTTTACGGAAATGTTCGGGTCCGGGTGTGAAAAACCGTAAAGTTCGGTACGAACCCGAACTTTACAGTACGGGTTCGCTCAGCTCTACTCATTATTTATCCAATGGTGCCTGTGATAAATGTGCTTTTGTCATATTGTTTGGGCATATTGTCTGTTTGTTTGCTGGGTGTGTTATTAACGTTTTTAGCAAAGGTAAAAAAAAAAAAACAGAAACTGCAAGTGAGGTTAGTGAGTGCAGCTAAGTTTGCTGATTAATGCAAAATTATAGAGAAGTTTTGAAATTTGAGATAAGTGCATGGATATACAGTACTAGGCCATAGTTGAGGACAAGTACATAGGAATCAAGGTTTGATACATTTCATTTTCTTTGTGCATTGTTTGCTTCATTCTAGCAAGTTCCCCAATTAGAGCAGTAAGAGGTTTACATTTAAATTCATATTTACTGTTTCTTTTTTCCCTTAATGTTTAACCCTTTCCTGACGCAGTGATTTTCCGTTTTTCCTTTTTCATTTTTCACTCTCTGCCTTCCCAAAGCCATAAATTTTTAGTTTATCCGTTCAGATAGCCATATGAGGACTAATTTTTGTGGGACAAGTTGTACTTTCTAATGCCACCATTAAATATTGCATAAGATGTAGTGGGAAGTGGGAAGAAAATTCCAAATGTGGTGTAATTGGAAAGAAAAAAAATCGCAATTCCTCCACAGTTTGAGGGTTGGTTTTTTATGGCATTTTGTGCTCCTTATTCTCCAGGTCAGTACAAATCCGGCGATACTAGATATGTATCGTTTTTCTTGTATTTTAATACTGAAAAAAAATTATTTTAAACATTATTTTCCTTTTGCCATATTCTGAACCACATAACTTTTTTATAGTAATGTCTTTGAAGATGTGTGGGGGTTAATTTTTGTGGGACGATCTGTAGTTTTTGATAATACCATCTTGGGGTGTGACTTTTTGATCACATTTTATTTTATTTATTTATTCTAAAATGATTAAAAAAAATGACAAATCAACCATTTTTTTTCCCGTTACGCCATAAGATAACTTTTTTCATATTTTAACAGTACGTGCGTTTTTGCATGTGGCGATGCCTATGATGTTATTTTTTTAAACAGTTTATTTTGATTTTGGGGTGATTAGAATTTTTATATTTTTTTATTTTTCTTATTTTTTCATATTTTTTTTACTTTTTGTTAGGTTCCTAAGTGGACCACAACTTGCAATCATCAGATTACAGTTTGTACAGAACAATGGAATTTGCTATATCGCAGTTCAGTGCTTCCACCACCAGCTAAAGGGCTTATTAACCCATTCAGGACACAGCCATTTTTCACCTTAAGGACTCAGCCTAATTTTGCAAATCTGACATGTGTCACTTTATGTGGTGATAACTTTAAAACGCTTTTGCTTATCCAAGCAATTATGATAATTATGTTTTCTCATCACATGTTGTACTTCATGACAGTGGTAAATTTAAATCAAAATATTTAATTTTTATTTATAAAAAAAAATACCAAATTTACCAAAAATTTTAATTTCTCTGTTTTTAAAACAGATAGCGATACCTTCTAAAATAGTTATTACTTTACATTTCCCATATGTCTACTTCATGTTAGGATCATTTTGTAAATTACATTTTCCTTTTTTGGGACGTTAGAAGGCTTAGGAGTTTAGAAGCAAATCTTTCAATTTTTAAGAAAATTTCCAAAACCCAAATTTTAAGGACCAGTTCAGGTCTGAAGTCACTTTGAGGGGCTTACATAATAGAAACCACCCATAAATGGCCCAATTTTAGAAACTACACCCCTCAAGGTATTCAAAACTGATTTCACAAACTTTGATAACCCTTTAGGTGTTCTACAAGAATTAAAGGAAAATGAAGATGAAATTTCAGAATTGTACTTTTTTGGCAAATTTTCCATTTTAATCCATTTTTTCAGTAACAAAGAAAGGGTTAACAGCCAAACAAAACTCAATATTTATTATGCTGGTTCTGTAGTTTACAGAAACACCCCATATATGGTCGTAAAGTGCTGTACGGTCACACGGCAGGGCGCAGAAGGAAAGAGCCGCCATATGGTTTTTGGAGGGCAGATTTCACTGGGATAATTTTAAGTTGCCATGTCACATTTGAAGACCCCCGATGCACCCCTAGAGTAGAAACTCCAAAAAAGTGACCCCATTTTGGAAACTACAGGATAAGGTGGCAGTTTTGTTGTTACTATTTTAGGGTACATATAATTTTATTTGCTCTATATAACAATTTTTGTGAGGTAACAAACTAACAAAAAATAGCTGTTTTGGCACCGTTTTTATTTTTTGTTTTTTAAAATGTTAATCTAACAGGTTATATGATGTGCTATTTCTATAGAGCAGGTTGTTACGGAAGCAACAATATCAAATTTTGGTTGTTTGTTTCAGTTTTACATAATAAAGCATTTAAAAAAAAAAGATTTTTTAGTGTCTCCATATTCTGTAAGCCATAGTTTTTTGTTTTTTTTGGGGGTGACTGTCTTATGTAGGGGTTAATTTTTTTCGGGATGAGATGACGGTTTGATTGGTATAATTTTTGGGTGCGTATCACTTTTTGATCGCTGGGTATTACACTTTTTGTGATGTAAGGTGACAGAAAATGGCTTTTTTTACACTGTTTGCTTTTTTTTACAGTGTTCATCTGAGGGGTTAGTTCATGTTATATTTTTATACAGCAGGTTCTTACGGACGCGGCGATACATAATATGTACGTATACTTTTTTTATTTATTCAAGTTTTACACCCAAAAAAATATATAAATCCTGTTTTATGGTCTCCACATTCTGAGAGCCATAGTTTTTTTTTTTCTTAGGTAGGGTCTCATTTTTTGCAGGATGAGATGACGGTTTGATTGGTATGATTTTGGGGTGTGTATGACTTTTTGATCGCTTGGAATTAGACTTTTTGTGATGTAAGGTGACAAAAAAATTGAATTTTTTACGGTGTTCACCTAAGGTGGTAGATTATGTGGCTTTTTATAGAGCTTGTCGTTATGGATGTGGCGATACCTAATATGTCTGTTTTTCATTTATTTATTTTTTTAAACACTATTTTATGGTGAGGGGACCTTTTTTTTTTTACTTGAAACTTTATTTTTTTATTATAAAAAAACACTTTTGTTACTTTTTATATTTGTCCCACTATGGGACTTGAATTGAACTGTCAGCGTCTTACACAGAAAGACGCTGACAGTTGCCTAGGATACCCAGCCCTCAGGCTGGATCTCCTCTGCTTCCGTAGCTGACAGGCCCCGATGCCCGTGTAAGGCATTAGGGCTTCCATGGCAACCACTGGTCCCCTGTCAGAGCAGCGCAAGGGGCAGATGGAGTCAGAAAACCCTGCACATGCCGCGGTCAGCGCTGACCGCAGCATATGAAAGGGTTATCCCGCCGGCATCACCGCATACAGCGAAGCCAGCGGATGCAGCAGGGGCACGGCTATCAGAAACAGCCATGCCTGTGCTGCGGATCGTGTGGGTATAGCTCTTGCACACTCCGATCAAATTACATACATGCACGTGAGGAGCGGTAAGGCACCACATTCCCTCACGTACATGTACATGAAAATGCGGGAAGGGGTTAAGACTGGCGTCTAAAATGCTGGTCTTAATAAATGACCCCCAAAGACTGGCATCTAAAATGATAAAAAAAAAAAGGCAAATCAACCATTTAATTTTTTTTTCTGTTATGCCATTCACTTCATAGGATAACTTTTTTATATTTTAATAGTACGGGCGTTTTTTCATGTGGCGATGCCTGATATTTTTTTTAACTGTTTATTTATTTTAATTTTGGGGTGGTTTGAATTTTTATATTTTTGCATTTTTCTACTTTTTTCATATTTTTTTAAAAAATATTCGTAATAATAATTTTACTGGATTGATGGGGGAAAGGTAGGGAATTCTGGATTTAGCAGCTCGGGATTTAAGGCATTGTGCTAGCAATTTCACTGCCTTGTTGTTTAATGAGTATTATTTGGGCTTAACCTTCTTTAAATTTAATTCATATCTGTAGAGAAGGCAAACCCCAAGTTGAAGTCTAAGAGTTCTTAGCTGATCCACATATAAAGGGGTAATCTTATTTTTGGTATTATTTCCCATATAGAGGTTAAGGAAGTCTGAGGTAATTGCCTTTTTGACCCAATTTGATTAAAAAAATACCTCTAAGTAATGCCTTATGGGCAGGCCAAAGTGTCAAGGGGCAAGAAATAGAGAAAAACATCATGATGGAAAAATTTTGTTAGGGCATCTTGCAACTCAGTCCTATATGAGGAGTGTGAGATGAGGTAAGTATTATTACACCATAGGGAAGGGGGGGGGGGGGTTGCGTAGGATTTCTTGAGGGTTAGAGTTATGGCTGCATGATCTAATCATTTAATCAGACCAATAGGTGAATCTGTGGCCAGTGAAAGCAAAGATCTATCAACTAAGAATAAGTGTATATGGGAATAAGGTTGGTGTGCTGCAAAAAAGAAAGAATGATTCCTTTCCAGAAAATATTGGATCTACCAAATAACTCTTCAGAGTGTACCCAGTGTGCCAAGGAAGGACCTGCTAGTCTTTGGCGAGCAGTGGAGTCAGCATAGGCGTGCGCAGGGGGTGTGCCGGGTGTGCCTGGGCACACCCTAATAGGTTCGTCACCTCCGTGTTCCTATATATAATATAACTGAGGGGTATCAGGGTAAATTATACAGGAGGTAATATAACTAGGGGTATCAGGGTACATGAGGGGTAATATAACTGAGGAGGTCTATCACACATTATACAAGGGTAATATAACTTAAATTACCCCTGTATTATGTCCCTGATAGCCCTCCTCAGTTATATTACCCCTCATGTACCCTGATACCCCTAGTTATATTACCTCCTGTATAATGTCCCCTGATAGCCCTCCTCAGTTATATTACCCCTGTATCATATACCCTGATACCCCTCAGTTATATAATAACTGAGGGGTATCAAGGTAAATGATACAGGGCGGGGTAATATAACTAAATGTTTGTTTATATTGATAATTATATCAGTGCAGGTCTGTATGTATGCAGAGTGTATTTGTGTATTTATACGTGTGTGTATGTGTATATAATACATATATACAGTATATATATATATATATATATATATGTATATATACATACATACATACACGCAAGGCGTGTGTGTTTGTGCTTTAGGGTGCACACCCTAATGCAATAGGCTGTGCACGCCTATGGGAGTCAGCATCTTTACAAGGGATTAAGTTGAAGTCCCCACAGATTATAAAATGCCTATGTTTCACTTTAGTTATCTTGGTAGTAAGTTTCTTCAGGAAATATGGTTGATAGGAATTAGGAGCATAGGATACAATGGTATAGAGAACATAATGGCAAACTTGAATGATATAACAACCCACTTCATCGATAGTGGTGGAGTAAAGACAAATATGTCCCTAAAGGCTAGAAACAATCCTGTCAGTTTTTTAGTATAATGAGACTGTAGAATTACAGGAAACTTAGGGTGGCGGAGCCTATGGCTGTTTTCACCATGGTGTGGATCTTCTGGGCACACAGGAAATCACCATTGAGATCCAAAGGTTCCCTCCACAGAAAATACCTTTTTGGTGGGCTGTTATGGCCCTTCACACTAATAGATACTAGGTTAATAACCATGGTGGATATCAAGAAAGCTGTAATTGTAATTCACCTCACGCATTGCACCCGCGCGGAAATCATGCCTGTGTGCAGGAGCTGAAAGTTTAAGCGGCCTTTAGCCTCAGCTGCCAAACCACCCCCCCCCCCCCCCACCCCCCGGTATGTTCCTTTTAATATACAGGCAGTTTAACAAAGTGATCCTTATTTTGACTCTAGTTAGTCTTTACAATCTTGATGGACGCTATTTTTTATTTTATTATCAAATATTAGAATATATAGGAAAAGCTGTCTGAAAAAGCCCATGTGTCATAGGCTGTTCAGCCATTAAAAAGGACTAAAAAACTTTTCTTTATCTATTTGTTGATTCCAGCTTTTAATCTTTGGCGAGCTGCGATTTGTATGTTTATTTTCTGTTGTTATAATCCACAGCTCCAGTCTTGCCAGCATGTAAACGCGCATTTATAAAAGAATTAAATTCTTTAGTGTTTATGTGGGTATAACTGGTGTGTGACCAAACAAGAAAAAGCAAACACACAGAGATCACTGAAATCACTGAAATCTCTTTTTACATAGCTATGTAATTTGCATTCTGTTCAAACATTTGTGAAGTCCTGATAGACTGGAAAATGTCTGAAGATGTGGCCTACCCTCGAGCCTGGATATATTTGCCATAGAAAGAGTTTCTTCTTAACGGTATGACATAACTTATAAAATATTTTAGGCTGGGTTCACGTCATGTCTTAACGAATCCACAAAAAATACGGATGACGTCCATGTGAAAACCGTGTTGCATCAGTTTTTTTTGGAGCTCAAAGGAGCTCAAATCTTTTATTTATAATCCAATACAACAGGCATATCTCAGGGGATGGCCTCAACAACATCCCCCTGATCCCCCTCAAACATGGTCCCAGGATCTGGCCTCAAATCAGACCCTGACCCTTCCAGTACACACAGCAACTACAACTACGATACCTAACTTTTTCCCTTTGTATTCTTATCATTCCTTAAGCTCAAAGGCAGGTAGGGGTGTGAACCAGCACCCAACCATCTGGCATCTGTCCATACTATCTTCCTTCTCACACCACTATGAGGGGATCTGTCTCTCGACCGTATATAAAATGTTTATTCAGTGAAGCACCCAGCAATACACCAACACTTCACATCTCCCTCCCCCGAATGTTTGTAGGAGACCACAGCAATGCAGGGCCACAATGAAGATGGGGGCTCAGACACAGGGAGAATCCAGTATGGAGACAAAGTTGCCAACACAAGGCACATAAGGAGAAATAAGTCAGACATGAGGCCTGTTATCCCAATTCATGCGATTTTTCTTCTTTTTTGTGTGGTGCCAAATCAATTAGGATTGTAAGTATGAGCTGATACAGCTTTCTCAATTAAACCAATACAGGCTGGTATCATGGAAAATATGCCATGCTTTATTCAAGTAACATACACTTATATAGGAGATGTGAGGTAGACAAAAAAGGTGGTCCTTAAAAAAAACATTATTGGCTCTTTGACAAAATGGGAGTAGTTTGCCAATTTTATCTGTGAGTTTCATTTGCACATTTGAAAAAGGCAACCTAACTCCCCATCCCCCAGTGACTTTAAGACAAAGAAATGCACACGTGGCTCACACATCTGGCTAACTGCCATCTTGTGGACAGAAAAGAGTAATATAATACACATATATAGAGAAATAAAACCTATCTCTCACAATTACCTCCTTTTGCGGTAAATAGATACAAGATGAATAAGCAAAGTGAGGTACTATCCCAACACCCTAAACGGCGAATGGCTGGACTTTCCTTATTGCTTCACCAGGTCCCCCCAACACCCTTTCGGGTTTGCTTTCATCTTGTTCTATTTACTCCGCAGCCATCAACAAGGTTTTATTTGTTTTAGGACAGAATCGTGTTCCTCAAAGAGGTGCTAATTAAAAAAATTGGTTTTGACAGTGTCACAATGCATGTACCTGGTGTTTGCAGGCATGGTCGAATTAAACATTTTAAAAACATTTTTTCTAAAACAAGGAACCACACAACACCCTATTAATGCCAATACCAAAAATACTACTACCAGTGTAATTAACAGATTAGCCAACACACTAGACCAGTTCCCAAACCACTGTTCTATGAAGTAAATGGGTTATTGATTCCAGAGTTTTCCGCCAGTTCGTTCATAAAGTCGTCAGTCCTTTCAAAGCCTTAGTGATGATTCCATCAGAGGCAGTGTTGTTCGGAATGAAGGTGCAGGAACTGCCAATCATCTTGCAGACGCCTCCTTTTTCTGCCAAGATCATGTCGAGGGCTAGTCGATTCTGTAACGCCATCACCGATGAAGAGCTCAGTTGTTTCGCTATTCCTTTCACCGCATCTCAGGTATAATTCACGAATCTCTGTTCATTATAATACAAATAGTTAATCTAGTCTACATTTTGGGGAAATATCAATTCGAAACCTGCAGCTATCTGGTCTCTAGCCTTGAATTCATCAGGAACTCCTCTAGGGACTCCTATAGCATCTATATAAACATGAGAATCAAAATATATAGGGAGTGACCTCCTTAGCCGTGACCGGACATTGTGTTGCTTACTGACTTGATCCCACTCAGTAGGCGAAAATAGAATAAATTGTATTAGCACCTTAATCAGAGTACATTGGCCAATCCATTCCATTTGTATCCTGGGTCGGAGTGTCAAGTCTCCACACAACCACCAGATATCCGAGTGTTGATAATCCTGGTTGATAAACCATCCATCAGGGTAAGCATCAAGGTCACTACTTGTCCTATTTAGATAGATGTTATAGGAACAATATCCTGCAGGGAAAAAAACAAGGTCTTTGCCTGTACCATTGTGATTAAAACAGGCATAATTTCCAGGGTATGACGTTATACTGAAACACATATGGTTTCTATCATGAACAGTAGGATAGAGCAATTCTAATGTCCTGCAGTGGGAGGTGTCATTACTAGGAATAGTTTCAGTGTACTTTTTAAGGATGCACTTGAAACCCTTAGGATCGGTAATCTCATTTAAAGAAAAAGGTACTGTACCCAAATGAGGTTAAGCTGCAGCACAGGGTATGCACTTGAATCGCTTCTGGGAAAGAGCCATATAGTGGATCTACTCTATCCATACATTTGTATCTGAAAACCCTGTCTCTAAGGCCAATTTGTCTTCATACTTTAGGTTGGCCAAATATGTAATGTCAATTGTGGGTAAAGATGTAGGAGGTACAGATGTAACTGAACTTTGATCCCCTATTTTTATTATTGCTCTAAATGCGGCATCTGAGATTTGATCTGATCATGCCTTTCCTCCTGTGCAATATAGAATGAACAGTAAGGCATGCAAAAACATTACTGCCCTTGTAGTCATTCTGGCACTTGACTTTCAGGTACTTTTTTAAAGTACGATGCGTGGACCCAATTAATCTTTCCTTCCAACTTGACAGCAGTGGCGGTGGTTAACAGTACTTGATGTGGACCCTCAAACCGTGGTTCTAGTACTTTACACACGTGTCATTTCACCACTACCCAATCTCCTGGTTGTAGAGAATGAGTTGCCTCTATGCTGCCTGGATCTGGAATAGAAGCAAAAACTTGAAGTTCCCTGGCTGTGGTTTGTGCAGTGGCTTTGGCCACATGATAGGCTTCTGGCCACCCAGAAAACAGATCTACACATACCAAGACATATTCTAGGGTCCCAACTTTGGGTAGTTGGATGTAATCTATTTGCAGTCTTTGGAAGAGAAAATCGGGCCTGGGAGTTTGCCTCAAAGGTGTTTTTCCCGTCCTTCCTATGTTGTGATGGGCACAAATCATACAAGCCTGAGTAATTTTGGCTGCAGCTACACTGAATTTTGGGGCATACCAGTGGTTATAAACAAGAGCAGTCATCGCAGTTTTGGACAGTTGAGTATTCCCATGAGTGGCCTGGGCTGTGACTGGGAACAAGGCACGGGGCAAACACAGCATTCCTCTAAATTCTCATGCTCCTTTTGGGGTCATCACAGCTCCTTTCTCTATCCATACTGCCTTTTCCTCTTTGGTTGCTTGAGACTGTAAGGTTTTGAATGTTTCAAAGCTAACTGGCAGGGAGATTTGCTGTTGCATTGCTGCTATCCCTACAGGATCATCTCTGGGTTTCTGTGCAGCAGCTTTTGCTGCCAGATCAGCTTGATGATTTCCTCGAGCTTCAAGTTTTTTTTTCTGACGGATAGCCTTTAATTTTCATAATAGCCACCCTTGTTGGCAACAGCAGAGCATCCATTAGGGCTTTCACCCCTTTGCCATGTTTAATTCGCTTGCCATTTGCCGTAAGGAAATCTCTAGCCTTCCAAATTGGACCATAATCATGGGGGATCCCAAAAGCATACCTGGAATCCGTATAGATGTTTGCAGTTTTTCCCTCCGCATACCTGCAGGCCTCTTCCAAAGCCTTAAGTTCAGCTTTCTGTGCAGACATGTGAGAAGGCAGTGATTCTGCTTTGATCGTATCGTGCTGAGTGACAACTGCATACCCAGTATAAAACTTCCCCTGGACACCATATCGAGATCCATCCACAAAGAGCTCTAAATCTAGGTTTTCTAAGGGAGTATCTACCACGCGATCAAACCCTGCTGTCTCTTCAGACATTAATTTCAGACAGTCGTGTTTATCTTCTGGGTCAGGAAGATACTCAGCTTGATGACTCATACTACTACTCCCTCCCCACCCAGAGGCAGCAGAGTAGCTGGATTCAAGGTTGTGCATCTTTTAACCCCCCTAGCTTAAACACCCTTAATGACCAGGCCACTTTTTACAATTCTGCACTACACTAATTTTACCGTTTATTGCTCCGTCATACAACTTACCACCCAAATGAATTTTACCTCCTTTTCTTCTCACTAATAGAGCTTTCATTTGGTGGTATTTCATTGCTGCTGACATTTTTACTTTTTTTGCTATTAATCAAAAATGACCGAAATTTTTGCAAAAATGACATTTTTCACTTTCTGTTGTAATTTTTTTTTTTTAAACTACATTTCTATATAAATTTTTTGCAAAATGTATTGTTTTACATGTCTTTGATAAAAAAAATCCAATAAGTGTATATTTATTGGTTTGGGTAAAAGTTATAGCGCTTACAAACTATGGTGCAAAAAAGTGAATTTCCACATTTTGAAGCAGCTCTGACTTTCTGAGCACCTGTCATGTTTCTTGAGGTGCTAGAATGCCAGGATAGTATAAATACCCCCCAAATGACACTATTTTAGAAATAAGACACCCCAACGTATTCGCGGAGGGGCATGGTGAGTTCATGCATAATTTAATTTTTTTTCACAAGTTAGCGGAAAATGACACTTTCTGAGGAAAAAAAAATAATAATAAAGTTTCCATTTCTGCTAACTTCTGGCAAAAAAAAATAATAAATCTATCACGGACTCACTATGCCCCTCAGTGAATACCTTGGGGTGTCTACTTTCCGAAATGGGGTCATTTGTGGGATGTGTTTACTGTTCTGGCATTTTGCGGGGGGCTAAATTGTGAGCAGCCATGTAAAACCTAAAGGTATTCATTGGAATTTGGGCCCCTTTGCGCACCCAGGCTGCAAAAAAGTGTTACTCATATGGTATCGCCGTACTCAGGAGAAGTAGGGCAATGTGTTTTGGGGTGTATTTTTACATATACCCATGCTGGGTGAGAGAAATATCTCTGTAAATTGTCAACTTTGTATAAAAAAATTTAAAAAGTTGTCGTTTACAGAGATATTTCTCACACAAAGTATGGGAATATATAAAAATACACCCCAAAACACATTGCCCTACTTCTCCTGAGTACGGCGATACCACATGAGTGACACTTTTTTGCAGCCTGGGTGCGCAAAGGGGCCCTAATTCCAATGAGTACCTTTAGGATTTCACAGGGCATTTTTACGCATTTGGATTCCAGACTTCTTCTCACGCTTTAGGGGCCCCTAAAATGCCAGGACAGTATAAATATCCCACATGTGACCCCATTTTAGAAAGAAGACACCCCAAGGTATTCCGTGAGGGGTATGGTGAGTTCATGTAAAATTTCAATTTTTGTCACAAGTTAGTGGAATATGAGACTTTGTAAGAAACAAAAAAATATATATATATATCAATTTCCGCTAACTTGTGCCAAAAAAAAAAATAATTCAGTGAACTCGCCATGCCTCTCACGGAATACCTTGGGGTGTCTTCTTTCCAAAATGGGGTCACTTGTGGGGTATTTATACTGCCCTGGCATTTTAGGGGCCCTAAAGCGTGAGAATCCAAATGCGTAAAAATGCCCTATGAAATCCTAAAGGTACTCATTGGTTTTAGGGCCCCTTTGCGCATCTTGGCTGCAAAAAAGTGTCACTCATGTGGCAATGCCATACTCAGGAGAAGTAGGGCAATGTGTTTTGGGGTGTATTTTTATATATATTCCCATACTTTGTGTGAGAAATATCTCTGTAAATGACAACTTTTTAAAAAAATGTATACAAAGTTGTCAATTTACAGAGATATTTCTCTCACCCAGCATGGGTATATGTAAAAATACACCCCAAAACACATTGCCCTACTTCTTCTGAGTACGGCAATACCATATGTGTGACACTTTTTTTCAGCCAAAATGCGCAAAGGGGCCCAAATTCCCATGAGTACCTTTAGGATTTCACAGGGCATTTTTACGCATTTGGATTCTCACGCTTTAGGACCCCTAAAATCCCAGGGCAGTATAAATACCCCACATGTTACCCCATTTTGGAAAGAAGACACCCGAAGGTATTCCGTGAGGGGCATGGCGAGTTCACAGAAAAAAAAATTTTGGGGCATAAGTTAGCGGAAATTGATATTTTTTTTATTTTTTTTTACAAAGTCTCATATTCCACTAACTTGTGACAAAAAATAAAATTTTACATGAACTCACCATACCCCTCACGGAATACCTTGGGGTGACTTCTTTCTAAAATGGGGTCACATGTGAGGTGTTTGTACTGCCCTGGCATTTGAGGGTCTCCGCAATCATTACACGTATGGCCAGCATTAGGAGTTTCTGCTATTCTCCTTATATTGAGCATACGGGTAATGAGATTTTTTTTTCCGTTCAGCCTCTGGGCTGAAAAAAAAAAATGAACGGCACAGATTTTTTCATTCGCATCGATCATCGTGGATGAAAAAATCTCTGCCAAAATCAGTGACTGCGGTGCGGTGGGCTGGGCACTAACTACCTAACAAGTAGCTAACTAACTGGCGGTGATAAGGGACCCTTATGCCCCATTCACACGTCCACAATTCTGTTTGCGGAACGGAATTGCGGACCCATTCATTTCCATGGAGACAGACTTTGTCCCGCTCGGATCCGGAATCTGCACTTCCATTCCGCAAAAATATAGAACATGTCCTATTCTTGTCCACAATTGCGGACAAGAAAAGGAATTTTCTATATAGTTCTGGCAATGTGCAGATCTGCAAAATGCGGAAAGCACATTGCCGGTGTCCGTATTTTGAGGATCTGCGGATCCGCGGATCCGCAAAACACATATGGACGTCTGAATGGAGCCTTACAGGGGTGTTATCAATGACAGGGGGGTGATCAGTGACAGGGGGTGATCAGGGAATCTAGATGGGGTGATCAAGGGGTTAACAAGGGGTTAATAAGTGACGGGGGGGGGGGTAGTGTAGTGTTTGGTTCAACTTTACATAGCTACCTGGTCCTCCGGTGGTCGATCCCAGCAAATGGAACCACCAGAGGACCAGGTAGCAGGTATATCAGACGCTGTTAACAAAACAGTGTCTGATATACCAGTTTGATGCGATTTATTTCGCATCTACAGCCTGCCAGCGATTGATCATCGCTGGCAGGCTGCAGTATAACTGGCGAGACACGCGGCACTGTGAACGCGCACGTTCACAGGAAATCTCGCGTCTCGCAAGATGACGCGCCGATGCATCCACCCAGAGCTACAGGACCGCCAGCCGGACGCATCCGTGCATTAGGCGGTCCTGTAGTGGTTAATGGTGACATTTGGTGGCATAAGTAGTGCACATTCTAGTCTATGGTGTCTGGCAGTGGACAGGTATTTTGGCTGTACTTGTGTGAGAATGGCCGAGATGTCATAAGGGACAAAAACAGTGATTGGATAATTGAGCACAATCTTAGAGCTTTTGTCAAGCATGAGTTATACGGCCAATATCGCACGCCACAAGATGGCTCTCCTCTAGCCACTGGATGAAGGCTGGCAGAGTAATATGCCACTGGATGCTGTTGGCCAGCCCTAGCTTGGGTGAGAACAGCTGAAGCATGGCCAAGACATTCAGTGCAATAGAGTCTGAAATCTTTATTGTAGTTTGGTAGACCCAATGCTGGTGTGGAACTGATAACTAGTTTTAATGTATGAACTTCTCCATGGCCTCATCTGTCAATAAAAAAGAAAGAGAGGTGAGACAATCATACAAGGGTTGCATAAGAGCAGAGGCATTTCTGTATCCAAGACCTACAGTATGAGACTGGACCCAAATAAATTCTCAGAGCCACCACAGAAGTAGGCAGAGTAATTTGTTGGATTGCAGTTATACGGTCTGGGAAGAGATGTCTAATCACAGCAGATATACAGTTCACTAGAAAGGTAACAGTGGTACAACAAAATTTAAACTTCTTGCGAGAAGCTTTACAGCCAATTGCAGCCAGAAAAATTAGGAGAGACACCGAAGCTTGTTTACACACCTCCTCTTTAGGGCAGCAAAGAAGTAAGTCGTCTATATATTGAAGTAAGGCAACTCCTTCGGATGGAATGGGCCAATCCGCTAAAACATGGGCTAAGTCAGTACTATACATACTGGGGGAATTATGAGCACCTTGTGGTAAGACCTTCCAGGTGTATTGCTTCCTGTCATGAGTGAAAGCAAAAAGATATCTGCAATTCGGATGTAATGGAACTAAGAAAAATGCATTTGCAAGATCCACCACAGTGAAATGGGTAGCACTGTGGGGAATCTGTGCCAATAATGTATGTGGGTTCAGTACCACAGGGGTATTAAAAACTGTAGCCTCATTAACAGCCCTAAGATCATGTACCATTCTATACTGCACTGGCTGACCTTTTCCCCCCTTTTCTCAATGGGGTACAAATGAGTGTTACATGGAGAGGTGGTTTCAATTAGTACCCCATTATCAACAAAATCATGTACTATTTTGGTGACAGCATCCGTTTGTTGTATATTGAGGGGATACTGCGCATTTCGAGGTAAAGGAGCACCTGGTTTACGTTCTATCACCATTAGAGGGACAGATTATAGGCCAACCGCTGTGAATCGGAAGGCCCACAGATGTGCAGCTACTTGTTGCAGCAGAAGGGACACGCCTTCTTCAGAGAGTGTAGACATGTACATGTGAAATGGATTATAGTCACAGGCTGCTAAGACACATATATCCTCTTCACCTAGTTTGCCTTGTAACTTCACAGTACCATCAGGAAGATACATTATCTGCCATATATTTTCTGAAACAGATCTGCTCCTAGCAAATTAACAGGGGCGGTGTCACTGACTAGGAGACGACTTAGCATTTGTTGGTTTGGGGCAAATGTCATTTGTATTGGCTTTGTGAGAGGATTAGGAACCTTATTACTATCTACTCCTACACATTGATTACTATCCTTAGACGTGAGAGATCGTTTTACATGTTTGCTGTGCATAACGGGTTTGGCTGCTCCAGTGTCTATCGAAAAGGGAATGGGCTCCCCCCATTGATTGCCAAGGAGACAACAGGGGCAGGCCCTAAGGATTGCACATTTAATAGGGGCACAGCATTTGACTCTGGATTGCCAACTCCCCATGGGCGTTGCACTTGAGGGGGCTGAGCATTATCTTCCGCTTCCTTCTTAAATGGGTGAGGAGATCGGCAATCACGTAATAAGTGCCCCACCCTGCCGCAGTTAAAACATCTTAAGGGATACTGTGTTTTTTTCCCCCCTTTTTGGGGAGAGGGCTGGTATGCAGCTACGCCCAGTTTAGATCTTTTGTTTAACTCAGCTTCTACACTCTTTGCTACTTGCAACAAAATGGAGGGCTGTATTGTTCTCCATTCAGGTGTAGCTGATACTAGACCCTTGCATATGCTTTCCCTAAGACCATCCACAAAAGCAGCACTCAAGATTCTCCCATCTTTGCTGAATTTCTCCACACTCTCTAGTCTGCCCTGATGCATATCTGACAACGTAACAGACTGATTACCTAATCGCTTTCTCGCCCATTCCGTGAGCTTCACTATGTATTGATCACGGTAGAGATGGCCCGAACTATCCGCCGACAAACAGTTCCCGGCGAACATAGCTTGTTCACGTTTGCCGCAGCCGGGGAACATATGCGATGTTGGGTCCACCCCTATACATCATCATTGAGCAAACTTCGACCCTGTACCTCACAGTCAGCAGACACATTCCAGCCAATCAGCAGCATACCCTCCCTCCCAGACCCTCCCATCTCCTGAACAGCATCCATTTTAAATTAATTTGAAAGCTGCAGTCTTAGTGAGAGGAGGGATAGTGTAGCTGCTGCTGATTTAATAGGGTAATCGATAGCTAGGCTAGTGTATTCAGTGTCCACTCCAGTCCTGAAAGACTCATCTTATCTCTGCTGTAAGGACAGCGTCCTGATAGCACCCCAAAAAGCCTTTTTTAGGGCTGCTACATTGGTCTGCTTTTTTTTTTTTTTTCTCCATATATACTGTATATTGCAGTTGCCTGGCCCTCCCGTGTGTGAGGAGCTGCAGGCCCACAGACTGTAGTGTGCCCACTGCCAGTGCCTACCACTCATACCGTGTGGCACAGGACTTTGCATCAAAAAAAGGCATTTGATTTTTACACTTTAGTCTAATTTCAGTTGCTTGCCTGCTACCAGTGTGTGTCAGGCCGACTTCCACAGACTGTAGTGTGCCCACTGCCAGTGCCCACCACTCATACCGTGTGGCACAGGACTTTGCATCAAAAAAAGGCATTTAATTTTTACACTTTAGTCTAATTTCAGTTGCTTGCCTGCTGCCAGTGTGTGTCAGGCCGACTTCCACAGATTGTAGTGTGCCCACTGCCAGTGCCCACCACTCATACCGTGTGGCACAGGACTTTGCATCAAAAACAGGCATTTAATTTTTACACTTTAGTCTAATTTCAGTTGCTTGCCTGCTGCCAGTGTGTGTCAGGCCGACTTCCACTGACTGTAGTGTGCCCACCACTCATACCTGGTGGCACAGTAGCTTGCCGATAAATAAGGCATTTGATTTTTACACTTTAGTCTAATTTCAGTTGCTTGCCTGCTGCCAGTGTGTGTCAGGCCGACTTCTACAGACTATAGTGTACCCACTGCCAGTGCCCACCACTCATACCAGGTGGCACAGTAGCTTGCCGATAAATAAGGCATTTAATTTTTACACTTTAGTCTAATTTCAGTTGCTTGCCTGCTGCCATGCCAGTGTGTGTCAGGCCGACTTCCACTGACTGTAGTGTGCCCACTGCCAGTCACTCTTACCGTGCGGCACTCGACTTTGCATAAAAAAAGAGATTTAATTTTTACACTTTAGTCTAATTTCAGTTGCTTGCCTGCTACCAGTGTGTGTCAGGCCGACTTCCACTGACAGTAGTGTGCCCACTGCCAGTGCCCACCACTCATACCAGGTGGCACAGGACTTTGCATCAAAAAAAGGCATTGAATTTTTACACTTTAGTCTAATTTCAGTTGCTTGCTTGCTGCCAGTGTGTGTCAGGCCGACTTCCACAGACTGTAGTGTGCCCACTGCCAGTGCCCACCGCTCATACCGGGTGGCACAGATAACTTGCCAATAAATAAGGCATTTCATTTTTACACTTTAGTCTAATTTCAGTTGCTTGCCTGCTGCCAATGTGTGTCAGGCCGACTTCTACAGACTGTAGTGTGCCCACTGCCAGTGCCCACTACTCATACCGGGTGGCACAGTAGCTTGCCGATAAATAAGGCATTTAATTTTTACACTTTAGTCTAATTTCAGTTGCTTGCCTGCTGCCAGTGCGTGTCAGGCCGACTTCCACAGACTGTAGTGTGCCCACTGCCAGTGCCCACCACTCATACCGGGTGGCACAGTAGCTTGCCGATAAATAAGGCATTTCATTTTTACACTTTAGTCTAATTTAAGTTGCTTGCCTGCTGCCAGTGTGTGTCAGGCCGACTTCTACAGACTGTAGTGTGCCCACTGCCAGTGCCCACCACTCATACCGGGTGGCACAGTACCTAGCACGCGTAGTACCACTTATCTAAAAAAAAATGACAGGCAGAGGTAGGCCACCCCGCACAGGCTGTCGTGTTTGTGGTGCTGTGATTTCCACTGGCCCTGGAATAATGCCCAGTGTTCAGGGGCCACGTACCCTGAACCCGAAAAATTCTGAGGACATAGTTGACTCGCTTAGACAGGACACCCAATCTTCAACAGCTTCCGCTAAGAACCTTGACGCACCATCCTCCCCCAGCTCATCTTCAATCACCTGCTCTCAAGTTATCACACTCCCGCCCGCCGCCACCACCACCACTACCACCACAGCCACCACAGCCGCTTCACTTGATCCGTCAGAGGAGTTATTTACACATCAGTTGGATGCAATTAGTGATGCGCAACCATTATTGCCAGATGATGTAGATTACAGGGATATGTCTCAGTCAGGCAGGATTACACACTTAGACGTACAGTGTGATGATGATGGTGATGATGTTGTACCCGCTACTGCTTCCTTTGCTGAGGTGTCAGATACAAGTGAAGCGGTTGATGATGACGATGTGTCCACGGACGCCACGTGGGTGCCTGCTCGAAGAGAAGAAGAGGGGGAAAGTTCTGAAGGGGAGACAGAGAGAACGAGGAGACGAGTTGGAAGCAGGGGGAGGTCGTCGCAAGGAGTTAGTGGCACAGTCAGGCAGCATGTATCGGCACCCGGGGTCAGCCAGACAGCATGCCAGTCAACGCATGCTGTTGCCACCACCAGAATGCCGTCATTGCAAAGCTCAGCAGTGTGGCATTTTTTTTGTGTGTCTGCCTCTGATAACAGCAATGCCATTTGCAACCTGTGCCAAAAGAAAGTCGTGGGAAGTCCAACACCGACCTCGGTACAACTGCTTTGCGAAGGCACCTGATCTCACATCACAAACGCCAATGGGATCAACACATGCGTACAAGCAGCACAATAACTCAAAGCCACCATCCTCCTCCTGGTCCAGCATCTTCAGCCACGTCAACCACTGCTGTCCTCCTTGCCCCCTCTCAACCACCCGCCACTCCGCCTCTTACCTTCAGCAGTTCCATCTCATCTGCAGTCAGGTGTCTGTTAAGGAAATGTTTGAGCGTAAGAAGTCAATGTCACAGAGTCATCCCCTTGCTCGGCGACTGACAGCTGGCTTGACAGAACTCAACTGGAGTTGGAGGACAACTGGAGCCCGCCAGCTTTTACCATACCAGCTGGTGGAGTCTGAGGCCTTCAAAAAATTTGTCGCTATTGGGACACCACAGTGGAAGGTACCCGGGCGAAAAAAATTTTCAAAACAGGCAATCCCAAACCTCTACTATGTTATTGAAAAGGAAGTCATGGCATCTTTGGCATACAATGTTGGGGCAAGGGTCCATCTGACCACTGATACCTGGTCTGCAAAGCACGGTCAGGGCAGGTATATCACGTACACTGCGCATTGGGTCAACCTGCTGATGGCTGACAAGCATGGAATGCGTGGCTCCGCAGCGGAGTTGGTGACACTGCCACGACTTGCAGGCAGGCCTACTGCCACCTCCTCTACTCCTACTCCATCCTCTTCGATATCCTCCTCGGCTGAGTCCTCTTCTGCTGCGGCATCTGGCTACACATCAACTGAATCCCCCCAGCTCCCCAGGGGCTATTCCACATCCCGGATACGACAGTGTCACGCTGTCTTGGGGTTGACTTGCCTGAAAGCAGAGAGCCACACAGGACCAGCACTCCTGTCCGCCCTGAACGCACAGGTGGATCAGTGGCTGACCCCGCACCAACTGGAGATCGGCAAAGTGGTGTGTGAAAATGGAACAAATTTGTTGTCGGCATTGAATTTGGGCAAGTTGTCACATGTGCCGTGCATGGCACATGTGTTGAATCTCATCGTACAACGCTTTGTGTCTAAGTACCCAGGCTTACAGGACGTCCTCAAGCAGGCCAGGAAGGTATGTGGCCATTTCAGGCGTTCCTACACGGCCATGGCGCACTTTTCCGATATTCGGCGGCGAAACAACATGCCAGTGAGGCGCTTGATTTGCGACAGCCCGACACGTTGGAATTCAACAATCCTAATGTTCGACCGCCTGCTCCAACAAGAAAAAGTCGTCATCGAGTATTTGTATGACCAGGGTGCTAGGACAGTCTCTGCGGAGCTGGGAATTTTTTTGCCACGTCACTGGACGCTCATGTGCAATGCCTGTAGGCTCATGCGTTCTTTTGAGGAGGTGACAAACCTAGTCAGTCGCACCGAAGGCACCATCAGTGACCTCATCCCGTTTGTTTTCTTCCTGGAGCGTGCCCTGCGAAGAGTGCTGGATCAGGCTGTAGATGAGTGTGAAGAGGAAGAGTTGTGGTCACCATCACCACCAGAAACAGCCTTGTCATTATCGCTTGCCGGTCCTGCGGCAACGCTGGAAGAGGAGTATGAGGAAGAGGAGTCAGAGGAGGAGTGTGGCTTTGAGGAGGAGGAAGACCAACCACAGCAGGCACCCCAGGGTGCTCGTTGTTGTCACCTATCTGGGACCCATGGTGTTGTACGTGGCTGGGGGGAAGAACAGACCGTCAATGACATCAGTGAGGACGAGGAACGGGAAATGAGTAGCTCTGCATCCAACCTTATGCAAATGGAGTCTTTCATGCTGTCATGTCTGTTGAGGGACCCTCGTATGAAAAGGATGAAGGAGAATGACCTGTACTGGGTGGCCACGCTACTAGACCCCCAGTATAAGCAGAAAGTGGCAGAAATGTTACCAAATTACCGAAAGTCGGAAAGGATGCAGCAGTTCAAAACCAAACTAAAAAATATGCTTTACACAGCTTATAAGGTGGATGTCACAGCACAACGGGAATCTAACAGGGGAAGAGGTGAATGTAATCCTTCTCCTACCACGGCGGCAAGGACTGGACGATTTACAGATGTGTTGTTGATGGAGGACATGCGGAGCTTTTTCAGTCCTACACATCGCCACAGCCCTTCGGGATCCAGCCTTAGAGAATGACTCAACCGACAGGTAGCAGACTACCCCGCCTTAACAGCAGATATCGACACTCTGAGGAGCGATTAACCCCTTCACTACTGGGTGTGCAGGCTTGACCTGTGGCCTGAGCTATCCCAGTTTGCGATAGAACTTATGGCCTGCCCTGCTTCAAGTGTCCTGTCAGAAAGGACCTTCAGTGCAGCAGGAGGCATTGTCACTGACAAGAGAAGTCGCCTCGGTCAAAAAAGTGTTGATTACCTCACCTTCATAAAGATGAATCAGGCATGGATCCCGATGGGGCTGACATGGGGGATACATTTGACTAACAAAAGGCCTGATGACATGCCTTGGCCTCAAAATGGTCCCCACGCTGCTGTATTTAATGTCTGCATACCAGATGACTTTCGTGAATTCTCCGCCACCAACTAGGTTTCAAGCCGCAATGTTTTAGTCACTTTTCTGCCTTGAAAACACTGCCATTATTTTTCAGGCATGTGTACATGCCTAATTTTTCTGTCCCATGCTGCAGCACTGTGGCTGCAAAAAAAAAAAAAGGCACATACAAGTATCAATTCCCATTCGTGATCGTTACCTTGTTGTGGTGAAGGGGCTTGCGTATCACAATGAAACAATCATCACCTCTATTAGTGTGTTGGCAATGTTGCCACACCCCAGATGATAAGGCCGTTGCTTCTTTATGGTCAGACCAAAAGCGATCGGACGGCTGGATAATATTTCATTAAAAAAACATTAATTTACCTTTTTTTTTTTTTAAGTTGTAGGGGTTTTTAATACATAGAATAAAAAATCATAATAAAGTCTCTTAATAGTTTATTAGAAATAATGCAGACAATTAAAAAAAATCCCCATCAATTCCAATGCAAAGCAAGTACAGAGCTCGGAACTAAATTATTTTATTATGTCGTAATGGTTTGTTAATTCGACAATGGTTAATCAATTCGACACACGTCCCCGGATAGGGTACGTAACAGGGATTTACCTGATAGGAATAGTACTAGTTAAGACACCACTCATATAGGGTGTCACAGCACATTGCTCTGTGCACACGCAGTGCCCCAATTTGGGAGTACTGACCAAGCTGCTTTTTCCATCTCCCCGTTCCTAAAATCAATTCAGTTTGGTGTATGAGAGTTTGGTCTGTCACTGTGAAGGCATTCGAAGGTACCCAGCCTAAAAAATTTTTCACAAAAGGCAATCCCTGATATGGGACGTAACAGGGATTAAACTGATACAAATAGTACTATTTAAGACACCACTCATATCGGGTGTGACAGTAAATTGCACGGCGCAGACGCAGTGACCGTGGATTAAAACAAAGGAGATGGAGCCAGCGTTTTTTTAACCATCTCCCTGTTCGAAAAATCAATTCAATAAATGGACCCCAGATTGGAGACGTAACAGGAATTAAACTGATGAGAATAGTAATACAGAAAATACCACTCATATCAGGTGTGACAGTAAATTGCACGGCGCAGACGCAGTGACCGTGGATTAAAACAAAGGGGAGGGAGCCAGCATTTTTTAACCATCTCCCCGTTTGAAAAATCAATTCAATAAATGGACCCCAGATTGGAGACGTAACAGGAATTAAACTGATGAGAAGAGAACTACAGAAAATAACACTCATATCGGGTGTGAGAGTAAACTGCACGGCGCAGACGCAGTGACCGTGGATTAAAACAAAGGGGAGTGAGGCAGCGTTTTTTTAACCATCTCCCCATTCGAAAAATCAATTCAATTCACCTTTCGGGACCCTTGGTGTTGTACGTGGCTGGGTGGAGGAAGAAACCTTCAATGACATCACCGGGACATCGCTAGCTTGGTATCAAACCTTGTGCAAATGGGGAGTTTGTGGTTGTGCAAATGGACTGTTTACGGTTGTTTGCGGTGCATTAAAAGGGGAGTTTGGTCTGTCAATGTCTGTGAAGCGGGTGTAACCCCTACATTACCTGATCGATACAACATCATACCCGATTGTATAAACACACTGGATGTTTTAAAGCATGTTATTCCAAACAATTTAGGAATGTTAGTTGACCTATGCCCTTTATGGATTAAAACCCGTCCACTACGTAATTTTCCATGGGAGTTTTGCCATGGATTCCCCTACGGCATGCCACAGTCCCCTTGAAACAACTTTTCCATCACTATTGTGGCCAGAAAGAGTCCCTGTGGGTTTTAAAATTCGCCTGCCTATTGAAGTCTATGGCAGTTCGCCCGGTTCGCCCATTCGCGAACATTTGCGGAAGTTCGCGTTCGCCGTTTGCAAACGGAAAATTTAATGTTCGCGACATCACTAATCACCGGGCAACAAAGTAGTATCGTCTCCCTCACAATATCCCACCGCAGAGGCTATATTCTGAGAGAAAGAATCAACAGCTTTACACTGGACTAAATCTTCCAAATCCCACCAACATGAGAAAGCTTTCCATATCTTCGCTAACTCCCTACAGAATGGCATGGGTAAATCCTCTGGATTGGGGATTCTGGTCAGCATCTCGCTAGGGGACCAAGGGCGATACACAGGCTCATCACGGCTATCATTTGGACCCCTAAGAGGAGCAGCTTCAGGGGTTAGGTGCCTGGGCGTACAATAGGGTAGATATGGCCAGGGTGGATTTGGCGTGGATGATACGACTGGGGAAACTGGGAGCAGCAGATTTTGTACATCAAACAATGATGCTGGAAACCCCACATTTTCTTGTGACTGAAATCCACTCATGTCTAAACGAGGACTTAGCGCAGCCCTAGATTGAGTGGATTGGTCACTGACACTTCCAGTAGGCATCATAGGGGCAATCACTGCAGGCACATTTTTAACTGGTGGGATATACAATTGGAAAGGTTTATTAATATAATATATCCAGTGATGGGACCTATAATAGGAAGTGTGCCCTGTCTTTGAGTACTACAGATAACACACATGTTAAAAGTTTCAGCATTTTTGTGCCTGCAAACACACTCTCACCCCCCATAAGGGGGAAGGGCGTGATTTCCTGAGGAGGGAGTTTTTGGGGATGGGTAAGGGATAGAAGGAGCAGAAAGCACTGTGGGAGTTGTTCCTGTTGGAAAGGAGCACATTCCAGAGCAGAGTGCAGAGGAGGGACCTACAGAGCGGAACAATAGAAGTTTTTGTGGAACTACAAGACACAGAATAACTAGTGGAGGTTACAGCAGATGTGGTGAGGGATGCTACATGGCAGACTATCCTGTTCTTTGTTCGCTAGCACATCCAAATCCTCCATCTTACAATAGAAATATTGTCTATTTTTCTCAACTTCTTTCAACTTTCCATCCGTCATGTAAGTGGACAACTTCCACTATAACTCTGCTTGTATCAGCCTATTATTATCTCTCAACCAACCTTTCTTTTCCTGTAATATATTTTCTCACAAATTTTCATTTAATCTACCGGTTTCTGGCATACCAATTTCATGCATGAACTATTTTAACTTTATAACTGAAACTTTCCCTTCTTTTTCTCTCATCGCTGAGCTGCTGTTGACATCTCCTCACTATATCCTGTGACATTAGAGTTTCCCATTCTTATGGTTACACAAAGTTCAAACAGTATCTGATTACTGTCGAACCTACCAGCTAAAAGCAGTTACACAAAGAGTAAACGAAATCTAATCACTACCAAACCCACAATTGTGGTTAAACACAGGTCAAATGGTATCTGATTACTATCGAACCCGCTAGCTAAAAGCAGTTGCACAAATATTAAATTATATCTAATCACTACCGAACCCACAGTTCCTTTGGTGAAGACCCCTGGTCCATTCACCTCTTTAGGGATACAAAATCTTAATAACTGCCCGTAATTAGTGTTAATCCTACTCAATGCCCATCATGAGGACCCCTGGTCACTACTCATGAATCTCCAAGGCTCTCATCATCAGAGCTTGGCTGGGATCCAATTCTATGTCACAGATATCCGACTCAGCTGTGTATTAATTCCTGCTTAGTTTCAGCACATCCTACCACACAAAGAAGGAATAATCAATTGAGTTATTTTGTTCTAAAGGACAGATCAGCTATAATTTGAACCCTTCTATCGTGATGACACCAATTAAACTCTTGAGAATCTACTTGGGCAAAAGGCTCGGAGAAGGTAATTTAAGAAATAAATCTTTCTTACCTGGCTGCAGTGTGAGACCTCGTCTGATGATTTTGCGCAAGTCCTCTAGTGGCGTTTGGATCGGGAGTTACACAAGATGTCTGCCCACCCAGGGATGCCAAAATTTGTTTTCGCAATTCATGCAATTCTCTTCTTCTTTATGTGGTGACAAATCAATTAGGATTGTAAGTATGAGCTCATACAGCTTTCTCAATGAAACCAATACAGGCTGGTATCATTGAAAATATATGAGTCAGTCCATCACTAATACACCTAGTCTACCACCAAAATACTAGTAACATCTACATTTTCACTCACACCAAGTCACACACAAACGCATCAGTGTGAACACTGCCCTATTTGCACCACAATATTGTAAATGCATCATTTACCTAAATGTACCTCAATTGTTATTAAACAACTCCTCTACTGGTAAATACATATTTCTATTTACATTTACCCCATTATTTTACTATCTATCATTAACTTTTATTCATCTACCACAATGTCTAAATCAGACAATTGCACGTATTTCTATAATAGATTAACCCCCTCTAATATGTGCCATTGGGACCTAAATTATGATTCATTTATGTTCAGCTCAATCTGAACCAATCTCAATATACTTGATTTATCAGACTATGCAAGATCCGCTATGTACATATGGCCATATGGGATCCATCCCATGTCCTATAGGCACATCAGTATACTTGATATATTAAATCATGGAAGATCCGTGACATGCATTTGCCTTTTAGGATCCATTCCATGTTTTAGAAGTATCTCAGTCCTTTGGAGGTTAATCCTCCCTTGATTATCGGAACCCCTCTATAAAAAGACTATGGAAGCCGTATACTGCAGACCACTGAGGAAGAGGTTTTGAACCTCGAAACGTATATGGTATCTCTGCAGTATATTGGCTCTGCATATTCCCAGACAGCCCCTGAATAAAGTCAGGACATCATACATAAGTGTAACAATGGCAGTTGACAGCAACCAGCGTGCCGTGCGTCCGACTACGTACCTCAGTCGAGCTGCACGCGGGGCTCCTCCTCTTTGCTGCAGGGTCCGGACCCGCTTTCCTGCGCTGTCGCAGGCTACGTCAGCTTCTGTTATATCTTGTAGGAGCCACAGGCGTCCTGGTACCTTAGGGGTTAATGCACGCCCCTGATTCCGCCCTCTCTCCAATCCTGTCCAGGCACCACCTTTATAAGGGTGCTTCCCCCTTCCTGCAATGCCTGAGCAATATTGTACTTCCTACAGCTAAGGCTCCTGTTGTTCCTGCATTCAATATCCTGTTTATGACCTCTGCCTGTATCCTGACCTCGTCTCTGCTTGATCCTCTTGTACCTCGCTGATCTCAAGTTAAAGACCCGGACTGTCGACCACGCCTCTGTCTGCTGTGCAGATCGTTACACCAGCTCCACCATGCCATGGACCCCGCTGGCAAGCCCACGCCTGTGGTACAAGATTTATACCAAGAGCTGCAACGCCAGAGTGAACGCCAAGATGTCCTGCTGCAGTGTCTGAACACAATTTCTGCACGTCTGGACGCTCTACCCACTACTGCTCCTGCGGCACTACAGGTCCCAGCAACTCCTGCTAATTCCGTTGCATCGTCTGCATACCAAGGCACGTCTGCTGTCCAACTTCCCTTGCCTCCACGTTTCAGCGGTGAGTCAAAGGCCTGCAGAGGCTTCCTAAATCAATGCTTGATCAACTTTGAGCTACATGGAGACAAGTTCCAGTCTGACCGAGCAAAAGTGGCTTTCATTGTGTCTCTGCTCTCTGAAGAAGCTCTTGCTTGGGCTAATCCTATATAAGAGCGAAGCGGACCCGAGACTGCAAGCCTACAGACCTTCTTAACTGTTTTCCGTATAGTATTTGAGGAACCTGGCCGTGCCTCGTCCGCAGCCTTTGCTCTTCTTCGTCTGCATCAAGGCGCTAGGACAGTGGGCCAATACGCAATCCAGTTCCATACACTGGCCGCAGAACTGTCCTGGAATGATAAAGCTCAACGAGCCGTATTCTGGGAGGGTCTGAGTGACTGCATTAAAGACGAACTTGACGGGAGGGACCTCCCTGGCTCTCTGGACGCTTTGATCACGTTGGCCACTCGCATAGACGTGCGGTTTCGTGAACGTTTTTCTCAAGCTGCAAGGATGAAACAGACGTCTAAACTCGCACCTGTCTTCCAGAGGACTGTTCAGACTCCTGCTGCGATTCCGTCTGAAGAGCCTATGCAGGTGGATCGCCTGAAGCTCTCTGATCAGGAGCGCCAGCGACGGCGAACAGAGAACTTGTGCCTCTACTGCGGTGGAAAGGAACATGTTGTTCGTACCTGCCCCCAGAAGGCGGAAAACTTCAGCGCCTAGGCTCATTGGGAGAAGTCACCCTAGGTGAAAAAGATAATTCTCCCAAACTTCTTATCCCTGTAATGGTGTCTGCTGGGAAAACCAGTATATCGGTACCTGCCTTCCTGGATTCTGGAGCTGCCGGGAATTTTGTTAATGAAGCCCGGGTGACCCAGTGCCAGCTTTCCACTACCCGTCTGGCGAAGCCTCTGGTGGCAACGATTGTTAATGGACAAACCTTACCCAAACCTATTCAGTTCATCACGGCTCCTGTGAAACTCCAAGTCGGGGTGCTACATTCTGAAGAAATATCCTTGTATGTCCTGCCAGATTCCACGGACCCAGTGATTCTGGGATTGCCCTGGCTACAGCAACATTCTCCCGTCTTAGACTGGCGAAAGGGGGATATTCTCCGCTGGGGTCCCCAGTGCCAAACCTCCTGCCTCTCGATGGTCCACTCAATGTCTCCTCGTCCGGTTCCTGTGAACCTGCCTGGTCTGCCTCCGCAATTTGCATCCTTTGGAGATGTTTTCTGTAAGAAGAAGGCAGAGACTTTACCACCTCATCGGACTTATGACTGTTCGATCGATCTTCTACCTGGGACTTCTCCTCCTCGTTGAAGGGTTTATCCTTTATCCCCGCCTGAGACACAGGCTATGGCCGAGTATATTAAGGAGAACCTGGAGAGGGGGTTTATCCGGAAGTCTACCTTGCCGGCTGGAGCCGGTTTCTTCTTCGTGTCCAAGAAAGACAGGTCACTCCGTCCATGCATGACGATGCAGATTATCGTGGACTGAACAAGATTACAGTCAAGAACAAGTATCCTCTGCCTCTGATGTCTGAATTGTTTGACCATATCCGAGGCGCACAGATATTTTCTAAATTGGATCTACGTGGTGCATATAACCTGATCCGAATCCGTGAAGGCGACGAGTGGAAGACGGCATTCAATACCCGTAATGGCCACTATGAGTACTTGGTTATGCCGTTCGGCCTTTACAACGCTCCTGCAGTCTTCCAAGAATTTGTAAATGACATCTTCCGGGACCTGTTATACAAGTGTGTAGTAGTGTATCTCGACGATATTCTCATTTATTCAACCGTTCTGCAGCGCCTAAGGGAGAATGGTCTGTTTGCGAAGCTCGAAAAGTGTGTCTTTGAGCAGTCTTCCTTACCCTTTCTGGGGTACATTGTTTCCTGCACTGGTCTGCAAATGGATCCCGACAAGGTCTCTGCCATCCTGAATTGGCCCTGTCCTCAAGGTCTCCGTGCCATTCAAAGATTTCTGGGATTTGCCAACTTCTATAGGCAGTTCATCCCAAACTTCTCTTCTCTCACAGCCCCTATTTCTGCGCTGACTAAGAAAGGGGCGGATGCAAAGAAATGGACCCCTGAAGCTGAGTCTGCATTCCGACAACTCAAAGATTGCTTTGCTGCTTCTCCTGTCCTCCATCATCCAGACACTTCCAAACAGTTCTCCCTAGAAGTGGATGCTTCTTCTATTGGTGCAGGTGCAGTCCTGGGAAATTTGTCTCATGTGGTTTCGTCTCCAAGCTCTTCTCTTCTGCAGAAAGAAAATACTCCATCGGTGATAGAGAACTGCTTGCTATCAAGATGGCCTTGGAAGAATGGAGATACCTTCAGGAGGGGGCTTTGCATCCAGTGATTATATACACTGACCACAAGAAAATGACTTATCTGCAGTCTGCACAGCGTCTTAATCCACGTCAGGCTCGATGGGCACTCTTCTTGGCCCGATTCAATTTCCTTCTGCATTTTCGACCGGCAGACAAAAATGTGAGGACTGATGCGCTTTCCCGTTCCTTTGACCCAGCAGATCAGATTGAGGAACCTCAACGTATCATCGATCCGTCCTGCCTGGTTTCAGTGGCGCCAGTTCGAGTAAAAGATATTCCTCCGGGGAAGATTTTTGTTCCGCAAGCCAAGAGGAGGAAGATTCTCTTCTGGGGACATTGCTCCAAGTACACTGGTCACCCTGGGGTACGTAAGACCCTTGAGTTGCTGTCCCGTCACTACTGGTGGCCAACCCTACCCAAAGATGTCCGGGAATTTGTGTCTGCCTGTACCTCCTGTGCCCGCAACAAGGTTTCCCGAACCAAACCAGCAGGGTTGCTACTACCGTTACCCATTCCGGAAGTTCCCTGGCAGCATGTTGCTATGGACTTTATCACAGACCTCCCGTCCTCTGCTGGCTGTTCTGTAATCTGGGTAGTGGTAGACAGATTCTCCAAGATGGCACATTTTATTCCGCTTCCTGGATTGCCCTCTGCTAAGCCACTAGCCTGTCTGTTCTTCGAACACATCTTCCGCCTTCATGGCCTACCTCTGCACATTGTGTCCGATCGAGGGGTACAATTTACTTCCAAATTCTGGAGAGCGCTCTGTGGGCTACTTGAGGTGAAGTTGGACTTCTCTTCTGGATACCACCCTCAGTCTAATGGGCAAGTTGAACGAGTTAATCAGACTTTGGAGAACTACCTACGTCACTTTGTCTCTGCTCAGCATGATGGTTGGTTGCAGCTCCTGCCTTGGGCGGAATTCTCGTGCAACAGCCATTCCGGAGAATCCACGGGCTCTTCTCCCTTCTAAATAGTGTATGGACTACACCCTCGTGCTCCTTTACCCCTGTCCGCATCTTCCGAGGTACCGGCTGCTAATTCTTTGTTCAGAGATTTCCTCAGCATCTGGAGACAGACTAAGGATTCCATCTCTCAGGCTGTTACTCGTATGAAGAAAAATGCGGATAACAGACATAGACCTCCTCCTCAGTTCTCTCCTGGCAACAAAGTCTGGCTTTCCTCCCGGAACATCCGCATGAATGTACCCTGTTACAAATTTGCTCCATGGTTTCTGGGCCCGTTTGAGGTCCTTGAGCGTATCAACCGTGTTTCTTATAAACTCCGGTTGCCCCCTTCTCTCCGGATTCCAAATTCTTTTCCTGTATCTCTTCTAAAACCGTTGGTCCTCATCTCCTTTTCTAGGCCTCCCTCCACCTCTACTTCCATGCCTACTGGCGGTGAGCCTGAATCTGAAGTACAAAACATCCTCGATTCCAAGGTTCTTGGTGGTAAGAGGTACTTCCTTGTAGACTGGAAGAATTATGGTCCTGAGGAACGTTCCTGGGAGCCGGAGGAGAATGTACACATCCGAATCTTCTCAGAAGATTTTTTTCAGCGCATCAAGGCCAAAAAGAAGGGGCGTGAGAGGGGGGATACTGTAACAATGGCAGTTGGCAGCCACCAGCGTGCAGTGCATCCGACTACGTACCTCAGTCGAGCTGCACACGGGGCTCCTCCTCTTCGCTGCAGGCTCCGGACCCGCTTTCCTGCGCTGTCGCAGGCTACATTAGCTTCTGTTATATCTTGTAGGAGCCGCAGGCGTCCTGGTACCTTGAACTGCCTATATATATATATATATATATATATATGTATACAGTGATCATATGGTGTCCGTATTTGTCTATTTTAACAATTTTTATACATATTTTTTCAAATTTTTTAAATTCCTATCTACTTTTTATTTTTTTTTACCACTTTACATTTAGTTTTATTTTTATCATCAGTTTTTTATATTCTTCATTTTTAGTTGATAAACTATAACAACACTTCTTTTATATTATATTTTGTATACTGAGATTATCAGGTAATAAATTATTAACATTAATATGCGCATTGGTTTTAATATTTACAACCTTTGGTATATTGAGTGCCTCCACAATTCATTCATTGCTATTATCATGGAAAATACAGTTGTGTTCAAAATTATTCAACCCCCACTGAAAATCAGTGTTTTGGCCAGTTTGACATTGATTTTGATCATTTCAGTCATCTTGTTTACAATTAAATCAAAGAGGCACTTGTAAGTCAGACAAATATAACATAACATTGATAATGAAATAACCACAAATGTCTTTTCTGTGCTCACATCATTATCAGTTTTATTCAACCCCCAAGTGACATTCAATCTTAGTACTTAGTACAACATCCTTTTCCAGTTATAACAGCTTTTAAACGTAAAGCATAGCTTGACACAAGTGTCTTGCAACGATCTACGGGTATCTTCGCCCATTCTTCATGGGCAAAAGCCTCCAGCTCAGTCACATTCTTAGGCTTGCACGCTGCAACTGCTTTCTTTAAGTCCCACCAGAGGTTCTCAATCGGATTTAAGTCTGGTGACTGCGATGGCCACTTCAAAATGTTCCAGCCTTTAATCTGCAACCATGCTCTAGTGGACATGGAGGTATGCTTGGGATCAATGTCCTGTTGAAAGGTCCAACGTCTCCCAAGCCTTAGGTTTGTGATGGACTGCATCACATTTTCATCCAATATCTCCTGGTACTGAAGAGAATTCATGGTACCTTGCACACGCTAAAGCTTCCCTGTACCCGTAGAAACAAAACAGCCCCAAAGCATGATTGACCCCCCCGCCATGCTTCATAGTAGGCAAGGTGTTCTTTTCTTCATAGGCCTTGTCCTTCCTCCTCCAAACATAGCGTTGATCCATGGGCCCAAACAGTTTTAATTTTGTTTCATCAATCCACAGAACACTATCCCAAAACTTTTGTGGTTTGTCCACATGACTTTTGGCATACTGCAGTCGACTCTTCTTATTCTTTGGAGACAGCAAGGGGGTGCGCCTGGGAGTTCTGGCATGGAGGCCTTCATTACGCAGTGTGCGCCTTATTGTCTGAGCTGAAACTTCAGTACCCGCATCTGACAAATCCTTTTTTCAGTTCCTCAGCAGTCACACGGGGACTTTTCTCCACTTTGCGCTTCAGGTAGTGCACAGCAGTTGAAGTCAGCATCTTCTTTCTGCCACGACCAGGTAGCATTTCAACAGTGCCCTTTGCCTTGAATTTGCAAATGATGCTTCCTATGGTGTCTCTTGGTATGTTTAACATCTTTGCAATCTTCTTCTAGCCATTGCCCTTCCTGTGAAGAGAAATCACCTCTTCTCTTGTCTTCCTGGACCATTCTCTTGACTTCACCATGTCTGTAAACACACCAGTAAATGTCTAGAAGGAGCTGAGTATCACAGTCATTTTAAATCTGCCTAATTGGTGCTTATTATGCTTGATTGCTGCTCCTTGACATCCACAGGTGTTTTCAATACCTGATCGAAAACACTTGAATGAACCTCTGTTCTTAAGAGTGGTAGTCTTTAAGGGGTTGAATAATTGTGTCAATGAAGAAAAAAAACATTTAATACTGTATTACAAAAACAATTGATGTAATTTTAGCTGCATTTGGTTCTTTAAAAAGTCCTTGTAAGATTGCATTCTGAACACAATTACAAATGTACACTAAATTCCATAAAACCCTTTACAGCATTGGGGGTTGAATAATTTTGAACACAACTGTATGCCGTGCTTTATTCAAGTAACATACACTTATATAGGAGATGTGAGGCAGACAAAAAGAGTGGTCCTTAAAGAAACATTATTGGCTCTTTGACAAAATGGGAGTAGTTTGCAAATTTTATCCATGAGTTTCATTGGCACATTTGAAAAAGGCAACCTAACTCCCCTCCCCCTCCCCCAGTGACCTTAAGACAAAGAAATGCACAAGTGACTCACACATCTTGTTAACTGCCATCTTGTAGACAGAAAAGAGTAATACAATACACATATATAGAGAAATAAAACATATCTCTCACAGGCCCCATCACACATGGCATACAGGTGGATAGTAGATAAATGACAGTGAACAGAAATGGAGCAATACTGAAATTACCATATCTCAACTCAATCCAGCAAATCAACTAGTAGGATACAACAGCACATCAATGACAAATCCCAAACACAGCAAGAAAGACAGTGGAACTACAAATCCTAGAATACACAGAAAATACAGTAGACCACAACAACATATAATTGTGGAACTACAGAGTCCAGCATACAGAACAACATACAACATTTCTGAAAGGGAATGCACCTAGCAAATGTTATAGCTGGCAACCAGATTGGAGTAAGGCCTGGAAATGTAAAGGCTCAACAATCTGCAACTCCAACCTAATTAATCAGGTAAGGCTGCATAGCAACTACCCAAAAAAGTTAGCAACTGGGTGAACATGAATCAGCTGTTTCTTGCAATATACACTTTCAAGTCATTATGCTTTTGTCATGTTCCGAGGGTCATACAAACCCCAGAACATCTCACAGGCATACGGAGATGGACAAAAGGCCAGAGACAACTTTATTAAACAGGACATGACCAAACATGATAGTAAGACCTGGACTTACAGGCAAGGGTAATGTGGAAGATGGAACGTCACTGGACCAAGGGCACCTGTTTGATTTGGAGCAAAACACAAAGGGTGGAGTCTAAGTGAGCCCTGTTTTTCACAATACCCCTGGTGGTAGCGATAGACCAGGTCACACCTCCAGGATTGTCCCTGTGCACTTGGCCACTTACCTGCAAGAAAAAAACGCTGGTGCAGCCACACACAAACAAGGACTAGAATGGCAAACGAACTGGATCCCAAACATACTAGACACTGTACAGACCAGATATGACCAAAACACAGGATGCATAGACATGTAACGAACAGATGCTTGGACCATTTGCGAAACAGATGCATGATGATCACAGACAGAACTGCATAGACATGAGACAGGCAGATGCCTGGACACCATGCGGAATGGATGAATGGTGGTCATAGACAGAGCTGCACAGACAGGAGCCAAGCAGATGCCTGAACCCCATGCGGAACCAATTAATGGCGGTCACAGAAAGAGCTGCTCAAGCAGGAGACAGGCAGATGCCTGGACCCTATGCAGAATTGATGCATGGTGGTCACAGACAAAACTGTACGTCCAGGAGACAAGCACCTCATGAGGAACAGATGCATGGCAGTCCCAGACAAAGCTGCACAAATAAACTGGCCAAGACAAGGATACAGAACAACCAGGACATAGAGTGGTAAAGCACAAACATAACAAGGCAAGGTAACAAGGTAACATTGCTACAGGGTGACATTGCTACAAGGTGACATCGATACAAGGTGACATCGATGTTTACTAGGTGACCACACAGATCAGGGCACATGGCAAACACCCAGGTTAGGAACATACATCATGCACACAGCCAAACTGGAGACAGACTGCCCAAGACCACAGCTCACAGGAATAAATAGCTGGGAACTGAGAGCACCTGACCACCTGGTAAATCAAACCCAGACTAGAAAACATTAACCCACGTCAAGTAAGAACAAACAAGTAACATAGTGCATAGAAATCACAGGAGACAGTTCACACAAAGTCACAAAACACTGCAGCCAGCATGCCAAAGACAAACAACCAGCATACACAGAAGACAACTGCAGCCAGAACAAGAGTGCAAGCTGCCAGCCCACACAGCAACAAAGCGTGACAGTGAACCACACCATGCTACAAAACACAGACAGCATTCATATACACAGGCCCACCTTCACACGCCTAAGGCCGCATCCAGCACACATCACAACCAGCATGAATGGGAACCACCTACAGCCAGTACGCAGAGTGCATGCAGCCAGTCTGCATGGCACAAGTAGCCAAAACTACACAGTAATATGGACATGGGGAGAACACATTCACAGGCCCACGTTTACACATACCATAGAAGGCCACAGCCAGCAGGCAGCACCCAGGCAAGCAGTCTACACAGGAAACAACCCTCAGCCAGTATGCAAGAGCACCTTTAGTCAGCCTGCACAGCAGTAAATATCATAGTGAACCGTGATGTGACAGCTTTTTTTACATAACCAGAAAGTCCCTTAAACATGTGTCATTGGAAACATTAGATTTTCAGTTTGTCAAATTTTCACTTTACATCTCCTCACAATTCTAGTCTAGATAAATTATCATAAAGTTTCAAGTAAAAAAAAAAAGCTGATTTCCCAAAATAAAACACATAAAATTGTAAAAAAAAAATTGGCACATTCAAAACTGTTATTCTGTCGGTTTGCTGTATGTGAGTGGTCGGCATATTTGTAGCGCACTTGATAATTAAGTGGACCGGGCGCTCTCATGAACTGAGTTGCAGAGATTCCAAATGACACTAAATCGCACCTCTGTATCTTTTTTGAACCAATGAACTGAGCTATTGCACTTATGGAATTTTTTTGCCATCAAACGCAGTGATGAGATAAACATCAGTTGTGTAACATTTACAGTGGCTGTGGATACAATTTATTATTTTACAGATTTCATTGTATATGAATTTTATTGTATATGAATTTTTACATTTTATTGACTAATTTGCATTTAAAGGGATATAAATAAACAGTTTATTGGGTGTTCATAGATGAGTGTGCCCCTTGGTTACTAGATTATTTTTGGCTGTATAAAAATATCAAATCACAGTAAGGGGTAAGTATGGCGGTGTACGTTCAGTGGATAAATTCAATGTCACAGCCTGAAGGAACGTTAGGAATGAAAATAATAAAGATTTTATTAAACTCAATGAAAAAGGGGTAATAGATAAAATCAGGCATACAGGGAATCAGAGGTAAGGAGAGGGATTGAGTAATACACCATACCACACTCTGAATGCCTGACTAACAACTGAATCGCTACACCTAAGTCAGGGACTTACTACTGCAGATCTATTCCACTTTAAATCTACCCCTATGCTCCTAGTGTGGAGGCCTGGGGAGGAATGCAAGATTAAAGCAGCTAGAATGGGTCCTGGTACACCACATTAGCGCTGCCCTGTTAGGTGAACGATTTAAAAAACTTCAGATCGCTGAGGTATGGACAAGCAGTGTGGATTCAGATACACTTGTAAAAGTTGCCCCGCTTACTGAGCGATACACATAACAGATCGCTCAACGCGTTTCTATATGACTCTGCTGTGTCATATTTCATCAGGAGCGAAACATTCATAGTCTCGTCAATTAGTGACTGAAGTTACTGCACTGTAGCGTGCCAGCGTCGGCGCTGTGATGGCCACAGTCACTAATTGATAATAACAGATCGCTACAGTCACTAATTGACAAGACTATGAATGTTTCGCTCCTGATGAAATATGACACAGCGGAGTCATATAGAAACGCGTTGAGCGATCTGTTATGTGTATCGCTCAGTAGGCAGGGCAGCTCTTACAAGTGTATCTGAATCAACACTGCTTGCCCATACCTGAGCAATCTGAAGTGTTTTAAATCGCTCACCTAACAGGGCAGCGCTAATGTGGTGTACCAGGACCCATTCTAGCTGCTTTAATCTTGCAGGCATTCCTCCCCAGGCCTCCACACTAGGAGCATAGGGGTAGATTTGAAGTGGAATAGATCTGCAGTAGTTAGTCCCTGACTTAGGTGTAGCGATTCACCTGTTGCTATAGACTACACCCATATCAGTGTGCTCCAACACTGAGTGATAGCTAGCAACAGGTTGTTAGTCAGGCCATCAGAGTGTGGGATGGTATATTACTCAATCCCTCTCCTTACCTCTGATTCCCTGTATGCCTGATTTTATCTATTACCCCTTTTTCATTGAGTTTAAAAAAATCTTTATTATTTTCATTCCTAACGTTCCTTCAGGCTGTTTCTATAAAAATATCACATGACTCAGCGCTCACCTGAACGCCGTAGAAAATATAAAATAAAAACTGTGCTAAAACAACCTTTTTTTTGTTACCTTACATCACAAAAAGTGCAACACCAAGCGATCAAAAAGGTATATGCCCCCCAAAATAATATAAATCAAACCATCACCTTATCCCACAAAAAATAAGTCCCGGCATAAAACATTCGGGCAAAAAATAAGAAAAACATGACTCTCAGAATATAGAGACACTAAATCATGATTGTTTTTTGTTTAAAAAATGCTTTTATTGTGTTAAAAGTGGAAAAAAAGAAAAAAAGTAGACATATTAGGTATTGCGTCCGTAAGAACCAGGTCTATTAAAATATCACATGACCTAACCCCTTAGGTGAACATATAAAAGGAAAAAAAGGTGTAAAAAAAGCAATTTTTTGTCACCTTACATCACAAAAAGTTTAATAACAAGTGATCAAAAAGTCATACACACCCCAAAATAGTACCCATTAAACTGTCATCTCAACCCGCAAAAAATGAGACCCTACCTAAAACAATCACTAAAAAAAAATAAAAAACATCTCACAATCCTAGTCTAGATGAGATGAATTATCACATTATAATATTATCCTTGCCTCCCCAGTGTTTAGTTGATAATATCAATGTTCATGAGATTTTTTTTTATTTTTTTTTCAGATACCTTAGTGGGGCAATACTGTGTTGGTATCCTGTATTTTTCAGAAGAGGAATATGAATAGTGAGTTATACGCACTTGATGACGATCGCAGATATTCTGGTCACACCTATCATTTCTGTTAAACATTTTATAGATCTATGTCTTCTCTGGCACATTGTCTTTGAATGTACCTGTTAGTGTCCAGTTTTCAAGATTTCATAACCATGGAGATAAGCCCAGCTAGTTACCGTTGTCTACTATATAGAAACACAATACTTTAACAAACCTCAGCTTAGATATTTACTAATAACGGAACAATCCGTTAAGTGCTTTCGCTTGTGATAAAGCCTCTTGACAGGGTTCATTAATCAAATAAGCCAATGATACTTGCATATGAGACTGAAAGGACCAGCTTGCATCATGGAGATATCAAACAAATCACTCACAAGAATAAGAACAGTTTCCCTATGCAAATAAAAGCAAACGATGGAAAATTAAACAATGTTGCTTTAAAGTGTATTTTATCAGTACACGTTCAGTGCTTTAAAGGGATATTATATAGCTACAAAGCTGTTAGTGATCCACATATTTATGAATCTTTTAAAAAAAAATAGATTTTTCATAACCAGTATTGTAGTAACAAAGTACAATGCTAAAATACTAAATAATAAAGTTAATATTGTCTGGTCATTCAAAGTTAGGTGACATCTGTCCATGGTAACAGGTGTGGTAACATGCAAGGGATAGGGAATGGCATCAAGGTAAGCAAGGAACAATGGGAAGGAATTCACTAGACTGTCAATGAAAGAAAACGTGTCATCAGAAAGTAATCTACTGTTTAACTCAAGTTTTCATGTTAACCCCTTAAGGACATCCGCCGTACATGTACGGCGCTGGTGGATGTGACTTAAAGATCAGTGCCGTACATGTACGGCGGGCTGATCGGTCAGGTACAGGAGCTGCGCCTGCCCGTTCAGCGGCACAGACCTGGCATCCACTGACAACCGGGCCCCTGCTGCATACGCCGGCATCGGTGAAGACACTGATGCCGGCGTATTAACCCCTTGCATGCCGCGGTCAAAGCTGACCGCGACATGCAGAGGGTTTACTGAGGGTACGGGTGCCCTCCGCATCTCCATCTCCAAAGCAAACCCGATGCCTTCCATATGAAGCCTTAGGCTTGGTCTCACAGGAAGGCTGTCAGCATAAAAGCTGACAGCAAATGCATTACAATACAAGTTGTGTTGTAATGCATTGCAGAGGGGATCAGACCCCAGAAGTTGAAGTCCCAAATAAAAACAAAAAGAAAAAGTAAAAAGAAAAGTAAAAACCAGGTGTTTTTCATAATAAAAAAATAATATTGGGTATAGCCGCGTCTGTAACGAATGGCTCTATAAAAATATCACATGATCCACCCCTTCACCTTAATGCCGTAGAAAAAATAAGATAAAAACTGTGCTAAAACAACAATTTTTTGGTCACCTTACATCACAAAAAGTGCAACACCAAGCGATCAAAAAGGGGTATGCCCCCTAAATAGTACCAATCAAACCGTCACCTCATCACACAAAAAATGAGCCCCTACATAAAACAATCGGGCAAAAAATAACAAAAACTATGGCTCTCAGAATATGGAGACACTAAAACAATTTTTTTTAATAAAATGCTTTTATTGTGTTAAAAGTGAAAAAAAATAAAAAAGGTAGACATATTAAGTATCACCGTCTGTAAAAACCAGGTCTATTAAAATATCACATGACCTAACACCTCAGGTGAACATCGTAAAAAAGAAATATATAAAAACCGTGTAAGAAAAGTCATTTTTTGTCACCTTACATCACAAAAAGAGTAATACCAAGTGATCAGAAAGTCATATGCTCCCCAAAATAGTACCCATTAAACCGTCATCTCATACCGTAAAAAATGAGACCCTACCTAAGACAATCGCCAAAAAAATAAAAAATAAACTATGGCTTTCATAATATGGAGACACTAAAACATGATTTATTTTTTTGTTTCAAAAATGCTTTTATTGTGTAAATCTTAAATAAATAAATATAGTATATATATTATGTATTGCCACATTCGTAACGACCTGCTGTATAAAAATATCACATGATCTAACCCCTCAGGTGAACACCATAAAAAAACTAATAATAAAAACGGTGTAAAGAAAGCCATTTTTTGTCACCTTACATCAAAAAAAGTGTAATACCAAGCGATCAAAAAGTTATACGCATCCCAAAATAGTACCAATCAAACCATCATCTCATCCCGCAAAAAATGAGACCTTATCTAGGACAATCACTAAAAAATTAAGAAAAACTATGGCTTTTAAAATATGGAGACACTAAAAATTCATTTTTTTTTCAAAAATGCTTTATTATGTAAAACTGAAACAAAGAACCAAAAAAGTAGTTATATTTGGTATTGGCGTGTCCATAACAACCTGCTCTATAGATGTACATTGTAAAAAACAAAAAATAAAAACGGTTCCAAAAAGCTATTTTTTGTTACTTTACCTCACAAAAATTGTAATATAAAGCAACCAAAATTATATGCACCCTAAAATAGTACCAGCAAAACTGACACCTTATCCCGTAGTTTCCAAAATGGAGTAACTTTTTTGGAGTTTCTACTCCAGGGGTGCATTAGGGGGTTTTCAAATCCGACATGGCAACTTAAAATTATCCCTGTGAAATCTGCCCTCCAAAACCCATATGACGCTTCTTTCCTTCTGCGCCCTACCGTGTGCCTGTACAGCAGTTTACGACCACATATGGAGTGTTTCTGTAAACTACAGAATCAGGCTAATAAATACTGAGTTTAGTTTGGCTGTTAACCCTTGCTTTCTTACTGGAAAAAATGGATTAAAATAGAAAATCTGCCAAAAAAGTAAAATTCGGAAATTTCATCTACATTTTCCTTTAATTCTTGTGGAACACCGAAAGGGTTAACAAAGTTTGCAAAATCAGTTTTGAATACCTTGAGGGGTGTAGTTTCTAAAATGGGGCCATTTATGTGTGGTTTCTATTATGTAAGCCCCACAAAGTGACTTCAGACCTGAACTGGTCCTTAAATAGGGTTTTGGAAATTTTCATAATAATTTTAAGATTTGCTTCTAAACTTCTAAGCCTTCTAACGTCCCAAAAAAAGTAAATGTAATTTACAAAATGATCCAAACATGAAGTAGACATATGGGAAATGTAAATCACAAGGAGAAATGTATCACTATTTATTTTAAAATCAGAGAAATATAAATTTTTAGAATTGTGAATTTTTCAAAAGTTGGGTAACTTTGGTATTTTTTTTATGAATAAAAATGAAATATTTTGACTCAAATTTACCACTGTCATGAAGTACAATATGGGATGATAAAAAAAATTTTTTAAGAATTGTTGACATTTTGTTTGAATTTTTCATGTATTGATGTATATTTTAAACACAAATCCTAAAAACCTACACTTTTCACACTGGCCCTCGGCCTAGGTTGACAATCCTTTTCTATACAGATCACTTTCAGTAGTCATCTCATTATCATTACAGGCAGGATATCAATGAAACATAAAAGCTCTGTATAGATAACAGAGGATTTTACCATTTACAAAAGGTGATGTTATAGTATACCTCCTTCCCTTCCCTGCACAGCTCACAGAGCATATCTAGAAAACTCTGCTATAGACATCAACAATTCATATCCATTGTGTCTATGCTCCATGTAAGTGATGTAAAGCATATCTCTAAATGCTTTAAACTGAAGCTTAGGCAATAAGGCAGATACCATATTCATGTTCAGGAAATAGAATAAAAAATCTATAATCAGAAAATATAAACAGATCCAAAAAAGGAGATATGTTCTGCAGCAGGAGTCTCTCCAGAGGGAAGCAGCTCAAAGAAACTCCCTGACTCCTTATCGATTTATAGACAGAATGTTGCGAGGCGGTCAACAGCCAAAGGCACCCCACTCCAGAGATGCCAGAACAGACCTAAAGTTACCATAAAAGAGCCGAGTTTAGCACAGCAGTGAGAGAAAGCAGAGTACTCAAGTTTGCCTGCCAGTTTATGCCAAAGCCTGCTGGAACCCTGAGAAAGCCTGAATATTGTCTGGATACAACTTGATGCAAGTAAAGTTGTTGAACGTTATAGAAGCCTGGACTCAACTTATTCTCCACCTCCCCTATTACTTATCCCTTTTATTGCTTTGGAGCCAAACCCTGTGAATCGACAGTATCCCAGTATGAGCACCGTGATACACACAGAGACTGTTAAGGCCGCACCACACCATTCAGCATTCTGATAAACCCGGGACACGACGGCCCTGGGGGGCAGAACATTGCACTTCTTACTTACTATATTGTAATTCTGGTGGTGCATGAACATTTACAGTAGGCTGGCTTCAGTATTGGGCTATGGTTTGCTTTGTGGTAAAAAAAAAAAAAAAGAAGACATATGCTTACCACTTTGGATAACCCTTTTATCTTCTTACTCATCAAAAGTTTGTGTTTTTTGCAAATATGCTTCAAAATATCCTAGCAATGTGGCCGATTGGATAAGAACCTTGGTCAGGATAAGTGTATTCAGAAAGCTTCATGAATTGGTAATTATAATCTAGCTCAGTGGTTCTCAAGGCATGGTATGCATAACCCAAGGGGTATGCATGTATCACAGCTTTGGGGGGGGTACATGATCAGGGGATTTAAAAGAAAAAAGCAGAAACTACCCTGGTGTCCAATATTATTTAATTATCGTGATAGCCAAGGTACTGTCTTGTAAGTGTCAGCTCTTAAAGTAAGCTCAGGTGGGAGAATTTGTCCACAGATGATTGTTCTCAATCATCATTAGGAAAAGCCGGGTGATGCAAATTTCCAAGCTTCATAAATACTCAGACTCCTCTAACCTTGTCCCAAAAACCAGCAGCCATAGATTGTTCTAAGCAGCTACCTAACACTCTGAAAATGAAAATGGTTCAGGTCCACAAAGCAGGAGAAGGCTAGAAGAAGATAGTAATGCTTTTTCATGTAATGAAAATGGCAGTTAACAGGAACTGTGGAGGTCAAAAGAAGGTCTGGACGACCAAGAAAAGTTTCAGAGACAGCTGCTCCACGAATTGCGAGTTTTTCTGATCAAAATAGTCCAATATCACTCCCTACACTGTCTGTCCCTTCCTATGCACAGCTCTCCCTGACTAAGACTGAGCTAAACACGTGCCATCGGCTGCTATATAGCATCCGATGACACGTTCCGGCCAGCCAATCTCTGTAATGCCAGTAACCAACATGGCTACGGCATTACAGTGAGGGCAGTACTTACCTGAACGATTATTGGCTGCGTAGCATGTAAAGAGCATAGCGATGCTCAAGCCTTACTGGTGTTCGGCCGAGCATGCTCGCTCAACACTACTGTGGACCAATTAGATTAAAATAGAACTCTTTGGCTACAATGAGCACAGTATGTTTGGAGAGTTTCATGGAAGGAATGGAAAGAATTTCATGAAAAGAACACCTCTCTAACCATTAATCAAGGAGGTGGATCATGCGTTGGGGTTGTGTTGCAACCAATAGCACAGGGAACATTTCATGGATAAAGGTAAGAATGGATTCAATGAAATTCCAGAAAATTCTGGAAGAAAACATAACATCAACTGTAAAAAAAAACAAAAAAAAAACTGAAGTTGAAAAGAGGATGGCTTCTACCAATGGATAATGATCCCAAACACACCTCAAAATCCACAATATACTACCTCAAAGGGTGCAAGCTGAAGGTCTTACCATGGCCCTCATGGTCCCCTGTTCTAAACATTATTGAAAATCTGTGAATAGACCTCAAAAGAGCAGTGCATGCAAGACGGCTCAGGAATATGACAGAACTGGAAGACTTTTGCAAGGAAGAATGGATGAAAATCCCTGAACAAGAATTGAAAGAATCTTGAGCTACAAAAAGTGTTTACAACCTGTAATACTTGTCAAAGGGGATGCTACTAGGTACTAATGATGCAGCTTTGGGGCGTTTTCTGTTTTTGTTATTTGGAAAGAATGTAAAATAGTTTTTGCTTAAAATAAAAAGGGAATGTATAATCTTTAACATCATGACTTTTGGAGATTATTTCATCATCAACTATTCACAGTAACAGTAATTTTGACCAGGGGTACCTAAACTTCTGCATGCCACTGTATGTATGTCCTGCAATATTGACAATATTTGATTGATATTCAATATATCCCTAACAATTGTGACAATTTGGGGGGTTGTATTTTACTATTATACTTCTAGTTTTCTTTTCCTATATATAGATATAAATTGTGCTATAAGTTACAGTAAATAGTTAAATGATAGATAGATAGATAGATAGATAGATAGATAGATAGATAGATAGATAGATATTTGTTAATGGAGCAGAAACAAATCCAAACCCACCCTGCTCATAGGTCCTAGCAATTAAAAGGTCACTCATGGATATTATAGCTAGAGATGAGCGAACACCTGGATGTTCGGGTTCGAGAGGTTCGGCCGAACTTCCGGAAAATGTCCGGGTTCGTGATCCGAACTCAACCCGAACTTCATCCCGAACCCGAACCCCATAGAAGTCAATGGGGACCCGAACTTTTGGGCACTAAAAAGGCTGTAAAAGACTCCCGGAAAGGGCTAGAGGGCTGCAAAAGGCAGCAAAATGTGGTAAATCCCCTGCAAACAAATGTAGATAGGGAAATGATGACTTAACATAAAATAAAATAAAATTAACCAATATTAATTGGAGTTAGGTCCCATAGCACAGAATCAGGCTTCAAATCACCTACCAATGGAGAAGGCCGCTTACTATTATTTCGACCCCAGCATCCAGACATAGGAGAGAGGTCCCATAGCAGAGAATCTGGCATCATATCAACCACCACAGGAGAAGGCCACTTTCAGTGACTTAGGCCTTAGCACCCAGACAGAGGAGACATGTCAGATAGCACAAGCATTACATTTATACCATCCAGCACAGGAGAAGGCCACTTTTAGTTACTTTGACCCCTGCACCCAGAAAGAGGAGAGAGGCCCCACAGCACATATTCAGGCATCATATCACCCACCACAGGAGTAGGCCACCATTTAGTTAATTTGACCCCTGCACCCATGTCAGCTGGTACAAGCATCAGTTTCACATCACCCAGCACAAGAGAAGGCCACTTTGAGAGACTTTGACCCCTGCACCCAGACGGAGGAGAGAGGTTTTCACAGCAGAGAATCAGGCATTTAGATCACCCACCACAGGAGTAGGCCACCATTTAATGGGACCCCGGCAACCATGTCAGATGGCACAAGCATCAGTTTCACATCACCCAGTACAAGAGAAGGCGACTTTGAGAGACTTTGACCCCTGCACCCAGACGGAGGAGAGAGGTTTCACAGCAGAGAATCAGGCATTTAGATCACCCACCACAGGAGTAGGACACCATTTAATGGGACCCCGGCAACCATGCCAGATGGCACAAGCATCAGTTTCACATCACCCAGCACAAGAGAAGGCAACTTTGAGAGACTTTGACCCCTGCACCCAGAAAGAGGAGAGAGGTCCCACAGCAGAGATTCAGGCATTTATATCAGCCAGCACAGAAGAAGGCCGCTTTCAGTGACTTAGGCCTTAGCACCGACACAGAGGAGACAGGTCAGATAGCACAAGCATCAGTTTCACATCAACCACCACAGGAGAAGGGCACTTTTAGAGACTTTGACCCCTGCACCCAGAAAGAGGAGAGAGGTCCCACAGCAGAGATTCAGGCATTTATATCAGCCAGCACAGGAGAAGGCCGCTTTCAGTGACTTAGGCCTTAGCACCGACACAGAGGAGACAGGTCAGATAGCACAAGCATCAGTTTCACATCAACCACCACAGGAGAAGGGCACTTTTAGAGACTTTGACCCCTGCACCCAGAAAGAGGAGAGAGGTCCCACAGCAGAGATTCAGGCATCTATATCAGCCAGCAAAGGAGAAGGCCGCTTTCAGTGACTTAGGCCTTAGCACCGACACAGAGGAGACAGGTCAGATAGCACAAGCATCAGTTTCACATCAACCACCACAGGAGAAGGGCACTTTTAGAGACTTTGACCCCTGCAGCCACACGGAGGAGAGAGGTCCCACAGCAGAGATTCAGGCATTTATATCAGCTAGCACAGGAGAAGGCCGCTTTCAGTGACTTAGGCCTTAGCACCGACACAGAGGAGACAGGTCAGATAGCACAAGCATCAGTTTTACATCAACCACCACAGGAGAAGGGCAGTTTTAGAGACTTTGACCCCTGCACCCAGAAAGAGGAGAGAGGTCCCACAGCAGAGATTCAGGCATCTATATCAGCCAGCACAGGAGAAGGCCGCTTTCAGTGACTTAGGCCTTAGCACCGACACAGAGGAGACAGGTCAGATAGCACAAGCATCAGTTTCACATCAACCACCACAGGAGAAGGGCACTTTTAGAGACTTTGACCCCTGCAGCCACACAGAGGAGAGAGGTCCCACAGCAGAGATTCAGGCATTTATATCAGCTAGCACAGGAGAAGGCCGCTTTCAGTGACTTAGGCCTTAGCACCGACACAGAGGAGACAGGTCAGATAGCACAAGCATCAGTTTTACATCAACCACCACAGGAGAAGGGCACTTTTAGAGACTTTGACCCCTGCAGCCACATGGAGGAGAGAGGTCCCACAGCAGAGAATCAGGCATCATGTCAACCACCACAGGAGTAGGCCACCTTTTGTTTCTTTGACCCCTGCACCCAGAAAGAGGAGAGAGGTCCCACAGCAGAGATTCAGGCATTTATATCAGCCAGCACAGGAGAAGGCCGCTTTCAGTGACTTAGGCCTTAGCACCGACACAGAGGAGACAGGTCAGATAGCACAAGCATCAGTTTCACATCAACCAGCACAGGAGAAGGGCACTTTTAGAGACTTTGACCCCTGCACCCAGAAAGAGGAGAGAGGTCCCACAGCAGAGATTCAGGCATTTATATCAGCCAGCACAGGAGAAGGCCGCTTTCAGTGACTTAGGCCTTAGCACCGACACAGAGGAGACAGGTCAGATAGCACAAGCATCAGTTTCACATCAACCACCACAGGAGAAGGGCACTTTTAGAGACTTTGACCCCTGCAGCCACACGGAGGAGAGAGGTCCCACAGCAGAGATTCAGGCATTTATATCAGCCAGCACAGGAGATGGCCGCTTTCAGTGACTTAGGCCTTAGCACCGACACAGAGGAGACAGGTCAGATAGCACAAGCATCAGTTTCACATCAACCACCACAGGAGAAGGGCACTTTTAGAGACTTTGACCCCTGCACCCAGAAAGAGGAGAGAGGTCCCACAGCAGAGATTCAGACATTTATATCAGCCAGCACAGGAGAAGGCCACTTTCAGTGACTTAGGCCTTAGCACCGACACAGAGGAGACAGGTCAGATAGCACAAGCATCAGTTTTACATCAACCACCACAGGAGAAGGGCAGTTTTAGAGACTTTGACCCCTGCAGCCACACGGAGGAGAGAGGTCCCACAGCAGAGAATCAGGCATCATGTCAACCACCACAGGAGTTGGCTACCTTTTGTTTCTTTGACCCCTGCACCCAGAAAGAGGAGAGAGGTCCCACAGCAGAGATTCAGGCATTTATATCAGCCAGCACAGGAGAAGGCCGCTTTCAGTGACTTAGGCCTTAGCACCGGCACAGAGGAGACAGGTCAGATAGCACAAGCATCAGTTTCACATCAACCACCACAGGAGAAGGGCACTTTTAGAGACTTTGACCCCTGCAGCCACACGGAGGAGAGAGGTCCCACAGCAGAGATTCAGGCATTTATATCAGCCAGCACAGGAGAAGGCCGCTTTCAGTGACTTAGGTCTTAGCACCGACACAGAGGAGACAGGTCAGATAGCACAAGTATAACATTCATATAACCCAGCACAGGAGAAGGACACTTTTATGTACTTTGGCCCCGGCACCCAGACAGAGGGAAGGTTCATTCAACTCTGGGTTGCACCCCAAGATCCTACTTAATTTCAAAAATTGATTTTTCAATGAAGAAGTGGCCAGGAGTACAAGACAACATGGTTTAAGGCAGTTATTAAGGACTACTCTGCACAAGGGAGGGTCAGGTCTTGTGGGATCCATGCCTGGTTCATTTTTATAAACGTCAGCTTGTCCACTTTGGCTGCGGACAGGCGGCTGCGTTTGTCAGTAATGACGCCCCCTGCCGTGCTGAATACACGTTCAGATAAAACGCTGGCCGCCCGGGCAGGCCAGCACCTCCAAGGCATAACATGCTAATTCTGGCCACGTGGACAATTTGGAAACCCAGAAGTTGAATGGGGCCGAACCATCCGTCAGTACGTGGAGTTGTGTGCAGGCGTACTGTTCAACCATGTTAGTGAAATGTTGCCTCCTGCTAACACGTTCCGTATCAGGTGGTGGGGCAGTTAGCTGTGGCGTGGAGACAAAACTTTTCCACATTTATGCCATGCTAACCCTGCCCTCAGAGGAGCTGGCCGTGACACTGCTGCGTGGGCGACCTCTAGCTCCTCCTCTGCCTTGGCCTTGGCCTTCCTCCTGTTCCCCTGTGACAGTTGGGAATGCTCTCAGGAGCGCATCTACCAGTGTGCGCTTGTACTCGCACATCTTCCTATCACGCTCCAGTGCAGGAAGTAAAGTGGGCACATTGTCTTTGTACCGTGGATCCAGCAGGGTGGCCACCCAGTAGTCAGCACACGTTAAAATGTGGGCAACTCTGCTGTCATTGCGCAGGCACTGCAGCATGTAATCGCTCATGTGTGCCAGGCTCCCCAGAGGTAAGGACAAGCTGTCCTCTGTGGGAGGCGTATCGTCATCATCCTCTGTATTCCCCCAGCCACGCACCAGGGATGTGCCTGCGCTGTGCTGGGTGCCACCCCGCTGTGAACCTGCTTCATCCTCATCCTCCTCCACCTCCTCCTCATCCTCCTCGTCCTCCAGTAGTGGTCCCTGGCTGGCCACATTTGTACCTGCCCTCTGCTGTTGCAAAAAACCTCCCTCTGAGCCACTTCTAACAGACTGGCCTGAAAGTGCTAAAACGACCCGTCATCCTCCTCCTCCTCCTCCTGGCCCTGGCCCACCTCCTCTTCCATCATCGCCCTAAGCGTTTTCTCTAGGAGACATAGAATTGGTATCATCACGCTGATAACAGTGGCATCGCCACTGGCCATGTTGGTGGCGTACTCTAAACAGCGCAACAGGGCACACAGGTCTCGCATGGAGGCCCAATCATTGGTGGTGAAGTGGTGCTGTTCCGCAGTGCGACTGACCCGTGCGTGCTGCAGCTGAAACTCCACTATGGCCTGCTGCTGCTCGCACAGTCTCTCCAGCATGTGCAAGGTGGAGTTCCACCGGGTGGGCACGTCGCATATTAGGCGGTGAGCGGGAAGGCCGAAGTTCCACTGTAGCGCTGACAGGCGAGCAGCGGCAGGATGTGAGCGCCGGAGCGCGCACAGACAGCCCGCACTTTATGCAGCAGCTCTGACATGTCTGGGTAGTTATGAATGAACTTTTGCACCACCAAATTCAGCACATGCGCCAGGCAAGGGATGTGCGTCAAACCGGCTAGTCCCAGAGCTGCCACGAGATTTCGCCCATTATCGCACACCACCAGGCCGGGCTTGAGGCCCACCGGCAGCAACCACTGGTCGGTCTGTTGTTCAATACCCCGCCACAACTCCTGCGCGGTGTGGGGCCTGTCCCCCAAACATATGAGTTTCAGAATGGCCTGCTGACGTTTACTCCGGGCTGTGCTGAAGTTGGTGGTGAAGGTGTGTGGCTGACTGGATGAGCTGGTGGAAGCAGAGGAGGAGGAGGAGGAAGCCGAGTAGGAGGAGGAGGCTACAGAAGGCAAAGAATGATGCCCTGTGATCCTTGGCGGCGGAAGGACGTGCGCCAAGGAACTCTCCGCCTGAGGCCCAGCCGCCACTACATTTACCCAGTGTGCAGTTAGGGAGATATAGCGTCCCTGGTCGTGCTTACTGGTCCACGTATCTGTGGTTAGGTGGACCTTGCCACAAATGGCGTTGCGCAGTGCACACTTGATTTTATCGGACACTTGCATGTGCAGGGAAGGCACGGCTGTCTTGGAGAAGTAGTGGCGGCTGGGAACCACATACTGGGGGACAGCCATGGCCATCAGCTGTCCTCTGTGGGAGGCGTATCGTCATCATCCTCTGTATTCCCCAGCCACGCACCAGGGATGTGCCTGCGCTGTGCTGGGTGCCACCCCGCTGTGAACCTGCTTCATCCTCATCCTCCTCCACCTCCTCCTCATCCTCCTCGTCCTCCAGTAGTGGTCCCTGGCTGGCCACATTTGTACCTGCCCTCTGCTGTTGCAAAAACCTCCCTCTGAGCCACTTCTAACAGACTGGCCTGAAAGTGCTAAAACGACCCGTCATCCTCCTCCTCCTCCTCCTGGCCCTGGCCCACCTCCTCTTCCATCATCGCCCTAAGCGTTTTCTCTAGGAGACATAGAATTGGTATCATCACGCTGATAACAGTGGCATCGCCACTGGCCATGTTGGTGGCGTACTCTAAACAGCGCAACAGGGCACACAGGTCTCGCATGGAGGCCCAATCATTGGTGGTGAAGTGGTGCTGTTCCGCAGTGCGACTGACCCGTGCGTGCTGCAGCTGAAACTCCACTATGGCCTGCTGCTGCTCGCACAGTCTCTCCAGCATGTGCAAGGTGGAGTTCCACCGGGTGGGCACGTCGCATATTAGGCGGTGAGCGGGAAGGCCGAAGTTCCACTGTAGCGCTGACAGGCGAGCAGCGGCAGGATGTGAGCGCCGGAAGCGCGCACAGACAGCCCGCACTTTATGCAGCAGCTCTGACATGTCTGGGTAGTTATGAATGAACTTTTGCACCACCAAATTCAGCACATGCGCCAGGCAAGGGATGTGCGTCAAACCGGCTAGTCCCAGAGCTGCCACGAGATTTCGCCCATTATCGCACACCACCAGGCCGGGCTTGAGGCCCACCGGCAGCAACCACTGGTCGGTCTGTTGTTCAATACCCCGCCACAACTCCTGCGCGGTGTGGGGCCTGTCCCCCAAACATATGAGTTTCAGAATGGCCTGCTGACGTTTACTCCGGGCTGTGCTGAAGTTGGTGGTGAAGGTGTGTGGCTGACTGGATGAGCTGGTGGAAGCAGAGGAGGAGGAGGAGGAAGCCGAGTAGGAGGAGGAGGCTACAGAAGGCAAAGAATGATGCCCTGTGATCCTTGGCGGCGGAAGGACGTGCGCCAAGGAACTCTCCGCCTGGGGCCCAGCCGCCACTACATTTACCCAGTGTGCAGTTAGGGAGATATAGCGTCCCTGGTCGTGCTTACTGGTCCACGTATCTGTGGTTAGGTGGACCTTGCCACAAATGGCGTTGCGCAGTGCACACTTGATTTTATCGGACACTTGCATGTGCAGGGAAGGCACGGCTGTCTTGGAGAAGTAGTGGCGGCTGGGAACCACATACTGGGGGACAGCCATGGCCATCAGCTGTTTGAAGCTGTCTGTGTCCACCAGCCGGAATGACAGCATTTTAAAGGCCAGTAGTTTAGAAATGCTGGCATTCAGGCCAAGGGCTCAAAGGTTTGAGAGATGGAGAGCTAAACGCTGCTGTGTGAAATAGTGGAGACGCTAGGTGACGGTGGCGGTGGTGGTGGTGGTGTCGGTGGCACATCCTCTGTTTGCTGCTCGGCAGGTGGCAACATTCCTCTCGAGGCGGAAGCCGAGGCAGCAGCGGTAGAGGGAGCAGGGGGAGCCTGAGCAGGTTCCTTGTTTTTAAGGTGTGTACTCCACTGCAGTTCATGCTTTGCATGTAGATGCCTGATCATGCAGGTGGTGCTCAGGTTAAGAACGTTAATGCCTCGCCTCAGGGTCTGATGGCACAGCGTGCAAACCACTCTGGTCTTGTCCTCAGCACATTGTTTGAAGAAGTGCCATGCCAGGGAACTCCTTGAAGATGCCTTTGGGGTGCTGGGTCCCTGTTGGCGCTGGCCAATAGCAGGCGAACTCTCTGGACGGCGGCTGTTCTGCTTTTGCCCCCTGCTCCCTCTTTGGCTTCGCTGTTGTCTCGGTCTCACCACTGCCTCTTCCTCTGAACTATTTAAGTCAGCGTCACGACCTTCAGTCCATGTGGGGTCTAAGACCTCCTCGTCCTCTGCATCGTCTTCCACCCAGTCTTCCTCCCTGACCTCCTCCTGTTCAGTCTGCACACTGCAATAAGACGCGGCAGTGGGCACCAGTGTTTCGTCATCATCAGAGACTCGGTCACTCTGCTGTGGTGGTATTCCCATGTCCTCATCATCTGGATACATAAGTGGTTGTGCGTCAGTGCATGGAATGTCTTCCACCGCTGGGGAAGGGCTAGGTGGATGCCCCTGGAAAACCGTGGGAGCAGAGTCTTCAAACAGAATAAGAGACTGCTGCATAACTTGAGGCTCAGCCAGTTTCCCTGATATGCATGGGGGTGATGTGACAGACTGATGGGCTTGGTTTTCAGGTGCCACCTGTGCGCTTTCCGCAGAAGACTGGGCGGAAGACAATGTGGTGAACGTGCTGGAAGCACTGTCGGCCACCCAATCGACTAATGCCTGTACCTGCTCAGGCCTTACCATCCTCATAACGGCATTGGGCCCCACCAAATATCGCTGTAAATTCTGCCGGCTACTTGAGGGAGTTGGTTCACTACTTTGTGCGCCTGAGGCCGAACGGCCACGTCCTCTGCCAGCACCAGAGGCTCCACGGACACCACCACGACCGCGTCCTCGTCCCTTAATAGAATGTTTCCTCATTGTTGCGATTCAACTCGCACCACAATAAAATATATTATTTTTTAGCCCCAAAATTCCCACACTGGAAGATATAATTCCTTTTTCCGGTATTAATTACAAGAAGACTGCTGCAAATTGGACACCAGAATTTTTAATATGCTAGTTTTGGTACATAGATTCCCACACGGGGAGATATATTTCCTTTTTACAGGAGTAAAAACGTGTGGCCTACTGTTTCTGGTCTAAATAACACCAGATTGATTAAATTGGCCTTTTTTTCACCAAAATTACAACACTGGACAATAATGTCATTTTGCGGTATTAATTACAAGAAAACTGCTGCAAATTGGACACCAGAATTTTTAAAATGCTAGTTTTGGTACATAGATTCCCACACGGGGAGATATAATTCCTTTTTACAGGAGTGAAAACGTGAGGCCTACTGTTTCTGGTCTAACAAACACCAGATTGATTAAATTGGCCTTTTTTTTACCAAAATTACAACACTGGACAATAATGCCTTTTTGCGGTATTAATTACAAGAAGACTGCTGCAAATTGGACACCAGAATTTTTAAAATGCTAGTTTTGGTACATAGATTCCCACACGGGAGATATAATTCCTTTTACAGGAGTAAAAACGTGAGGCCTACTGTTTCTGGTCTAACAAACACCAGATTGATTAAATTGGCCTTTTTTCACCAAAATTACAACACTGGACAATAATGCCTTTTGCGGTATTAATTACAAGAAGACTGCTGCTAATTGGACACCAGAATTTTTAAAATGCTAGTTTGTGTACATAAATTCCCACACTGGAATATATAATTCCTTTTTCCGGTATTAATTACAAGAAAACTGCTGCAAATTGGACACCAGAATTTTTAATATGCTAGTTTTGGTACATATATTCCCACACGGGGAGATATAATTCCTTTTTACAGGAGTGAAAACGTGAGGCCTACTGATTCTGGTCTAACAAACACCAGATTGATTAAATTGGCCCTTTTTTCACCAAAATTACAACACTGGACAATAATGCCTTTTTGCGGTATTAATTACAAGAAGACTGCTGCAAATTGGACACCAGAATTTTTAAAATGCTAGTTTTGGTACATAGATTCCTACACGGGAGATATAATTCCTTTTACAGGATTAAAAACGTGAGGCCTACTGTTTCTGGTCTAACAAACACCAGATTGATTAAATTGGCCTTTTTTCACCAAAATTACAACACTGGACAATGTAATGCCTTTTTGCGGTATTAATTCCTTTTACAGGAGTAAAACGTGAGGCCTACTGTTTCTGGTGTAACTAACACCAGATTGATTAAATTGGCCTTTTTTCACCAAAATTACAACACTGGACGATATAATGCCTTTTGCGGTATTAATTACAAGAGGACTGCTGGTATTTCAGAACACCGGAATTTTTAAAATGCTAGTTTTGCTAGATAAATTTCCCACACTGGATATTGCCTAAGCCTTTTTACAGTATTAATTACAACAGGAGTGCTTCTTCTGGTCTAACACCAGAATAATTTTATTATTACGGTGAAAGCTTTTTAATTTATATTTCTGGCACATAAAAAAAAAATATTTCTGGCTGACAGTATTGGACTCGGCTGTAGTGGCACTGGCTAGCCTAGCTGGAACAGCACATTCATGGGATTTGCTATCCAAGTGGGTTACTTTCAGTTTCACCACTGATATATTAAATATCTTTGCAGTTAGTATGGGTGACACAAGCACAGCCAAACCCCTGATGTAGTATATCTATGAAAAAATCGACTATTACATGAGATTAATGGACGTTGTGGCAGCTTTTGCTGTAGCACCACAAGTCCCAAAATGGCCGCCGCCTATCAGCCCAGTAACATGTGCCAGAAAACGGTCTGCCCAGCCAGAAAAAAAATAGACTTTGACTGAGCAGCTGAATCGCTGTTGTTCTGATTCACAGGTGTAGATTTTACACTTCTTTGGAGCTTTGGTTTACACTCTGTGGCAGCTTGTGCTGGTGCACCACAAGTCCCAAAATGGCCACCACCGGTCAGCCCAGTTACATGTGCCAGTAAAAATCACTCTGGCCAGTCTCAACAAAATAGTGACTTTCAGTGAACAGCTCAGCTGAGTTGTTCTGATGCACAGGTGTAGAAAGGTAGATCATTCAATCACTTCTTTATCCCTGCCTATCTCGCCCTCACAGAAGCTGCATCCTCTCCCTACACTAGTCAGAGCAGTGTGACGTGCGGCGCTACGTGACTCCAGCTTAAATAGAGGCTGGGTCACATGCTGCACTTGGCCAATCACAGCCATGCCATTAGTAGGCATGGCTGTGATGGGCTCTTAGGGAAAGAAGTAAAACGCTAGCTGATTGGCTGCTATGCAGCCCTTCAGAAAGCGGGAAGTAATCGACGAACACCGGACCGGAACCCGAACTTTTTTGAAAATGTCCGGGTTCGGGTCCGTGTCACGGACACCCCAAAATTCGGTACGGACCCGAACGATTTTCGAACTGTTCGCTCAACACTAATTATAGCAACACTCAAAAGATAAAATCCAGCAATTTCTAAAAACATCAACAAATACATGACCAGATAATCCATAAAATCTCAAAATAGACTGGGGAAAATATTTTAATCCTTTAAACAGCCTAAACTGAGACAGGTTGTCTAGACGTGCACCAGATTTATCACAGGGGCTCAGGCTAGTTGATAAATCTGGTGCAGAGATATACACTTTTCTCTGATTCTAACCCAACAACTTCTTAGATTAGTTTGAGGCAGAATTTTATGCCAGAATTGTGGTGCACCTTTGGCATTAATTATAATAGACCATGCTCCCTTTTCCACATAGCCATGCCTCTTACCTGGTAAGCCACAACCCCTGGTAAGCTAGGTGTACAGGATTTCTCAGTAACTGGACATGTCAAATTGTACAAACAAGACAAATTTTGGTGCAGTTTGCCACACTGTCTAGGTGTACTAACATTAGTAAATATGGGCCACTATATTTGTACATAAAGTTATTAGGTTGGGCAAATCAGATTAGATACATAAAATATATATGATGATTATTACATAGAACAAAGTTAAATCCAGTGGTGCTCCCAAACAAAACATGAAGTGATGAGATTGTTTTAGCTCTGTGCTCAAGCATAGACTAATCGTACTGTATATTGCCAAAGTCAGTAATTTGTGGATGTCATCACTAAAGCCAAAATAATACACCTCAGGCTACAACCTGAGAAGGAGAATGTAGCAGTGGTGCTGACTGTAAGGGAGCTAGAAAGTAAGTGTAAGTTTATTTACTATTTTATTAGGCTTCAAGCAGTTTTCTCATATGAAAAAAAAAAAATACCTTGGACAACCCCTATTTTGAGAGCATTAGTGTTGTCAAAATTAAAAGGAACTTATCAGGAACTGCATTTTACCCGAACCATGAGCAGAATGAAATACCGTTAGGCGACAAACCCAGATATGCTTTACTCTAAGAAAGCAGAGAAAGTACAGTTTAAAAACAAAGATGGGAATGGAAGTAGTGTCACGGTTTCAGCTCACCACTGGCTTCTCCCTACTTGGCTCAGCTAGTCAGCTTGATTGACAGATCTCTCCGCATACACAAATAGAGACCTTGCAATAAAGCAGAGCCAGAGAAGCCAGTGTGAAATGCCCAGATGACTCTTCTGCCTACGTCCAGCTCCATTGTAAACTTTATTTTCTCTGAAATGACTCATCGTTTCCGAGTACAACATAGTGGTTTGTAACCAGGGAACCTATCAGTATTTTTTTCTGCCAGTGATTGCCTTAACTTTTTACCTAGAATATTATATCTATTTAGATGTCTACCTATCTGGATTTAATGGGAACTAAATCCTGAAAAATCATAGCACAAATGCATATAATCCATAGTGCATACAAAGAAATTGTTTACAATGTGCCCCTTAAACTGCTGTCATAAGCAGTTTAGGAGAGAGTTTAGGAGAGATCTTGCAGACAGAACTATATCTTTTGTCCACTCTTCTCCATCTTTGACTAATGTCTCCATCTAATGTCCACTGTTGCCCCATAATACCAGTCATGTTGGGAGCTATAATTCTCTTCTCTTATACCACTCTCCCTGCAAAGCCTCATGCACACAACCGTATTTTGGGTATGCATACAATCCGCATTCTTTGCAGATGGCAGGCAGACCCATCCATTTCCATAGGTCCGCAAAAAATGTAGATAGCACACAGGTGTCACCCGTGTGCTATCTGCATGCGTGCAGCTGTTCCACAAATTGTAAAACATGTCCTATTCATGTCTGTCTTGCAGAAAATAGATAGACGGTATCCGTACAGTATTTTGCAAATCCGTGGTTTGCAGACCACATAATACATATGGTCATGTTCATGAGGCCTAATGGCCACTGATGCCCCATGATAACAGTGTGAACTTGCTGGGAGTTGTAGTTCTGTTTTCTTATACCCCTTTCCCTATAATGTCCACTGATGTGTCATAATAACAGTCTTACAGTACATGCTTGGGTAATAATGACTATCACTAGTGCGGAAGATCTGATACACTTCTGACTAGTGTTGAGAGAACTTGTGTTTTAAGTTCTGCTACCAAAGTTTGGGTTATCGAAGAATCCCGTTATAGATTCCGCGACCATAACGGAATTTGGAATCCACAACTGGATTGTTCGATAACCCGAACCCGAACTTTGGAAGCAGAATTTAAAAAACAGGTTCGCTTAACACTGCTTCTGACAAGTGGTTAAGGTTTCCATCAGAACAGGCATTTTCTCTCACTGACTGTTGCTACAAACTGTCTGGGTTATATTTGTATATATTTTAGGGGGGGGGGTAGTAACCCAGGTTTTCCAGGATACTAAAAGGCAAATCTGCCTAGCCATGGCACTATTAAGAGTAAGAAGGGGGATTTATCTTGGTAGACTTAGTATTCTGTATGTAGACTATTACAGTTCCACATAGTTGTCACCCTGCTTTCCCATGATCTTGAAAGACAAATCAGCCTAGCTATGGCACAATTTAGGAGTGAGGAAGGGAATTTGTCTTGGTAGATTAAGTATTCTGTGGTCTTTATTACAGCTCCACATGGTGGGAATCCAGCTTTCCCAGGAACCTAAAAGGCAAATTTGCTTAGCTGTGGAACTATTTAGGAGTAGGGAGGGAAATTGATCATGGTAGATTTAGCATTTTGCAGTCTACTACAGTTCCACATAAGGGCAACCCAGCAAAACAAGGGCTACATTAATCCTGCATGTTGCAGCAGGATTAATGTAGCCCTCGTTTTGCTATCCAGCTTCACTGCCATATGCAGTATTACTAGAGCCCTTTGTACTACTATCTAGTTCTCCTATAGGTAGTACAGTAGATGGTTTTGCCTATCTTAATCCCGTGATGAGCCAACAGGGAAAAATGTCATGTAGGGAGCTTTTATAGGGCTATCTAGGGCCAGGGTCAGGTTCCGTAGGGTGTCCTCCTTTTTTGGGGGAAGTGGTTAGGCTTTTTAAGGCCAGCACAGCACTTATCCATAGGATGATTGTAGAGTCAGGTGTTTATCAATTCACTGACCCCGTACAAGTTCTCGTTTATGCCCGATGGACACCCTACTTATGCACTGAATGTGGTAGAAATTATTGATTCTTTTTCCATTTCCGCTGGTTCGGTGCCACCGTGTACCCTGTATAAGTGGCTCATACCCCTGGTTATCATAGGGGTTGAGTATATCTATGAGGTTAACTATTTTAAGTTATTCTGATCTGGGTTCATTTTAACTATCTTATCATTAAAAGTTTTATATTAGCAGTCAACCCTTGGCTTTTGTTTTACTATTTAGGAGTGGGGAGGGAAATTTATCTAGGTAGATTTAGTATTTTGCAGTGTATTACATTTCCACATGGTGGTAACCCAGCTTTCCCAGAATCCTAAAAAGCAAATCTGCCTAGCCGTGGCACTATTTAGGAGTGAGGAGGGAAATTTTCTTTATAGATTTCTATTCTGGGTTTCTTTGTATCTTTTGGCCCGCTCTTTCAGTGAGTCATTTTCTGGCACCAATATTTATCCTCTTCCTCTGGCTGTTGGTGTTCCTCAGGGTTCAGTCCTAGGTCCTCCCCTCTTTTCTCTCTACACAGTACCTATTGGATAGTAGATTTAGTTTTCAGTACCCTCTCTTTGCTAATGACACCCAGCTATACATTTCATCCGTGACTTCACTCCTGCTGTACTACAGACCACTGACTGCCTGTCCACTTTCTGTGTGTGGTACTACCACAACGCCTAGGCAGCATGCCCTCTATCTTAGCATTCTGTTAGACACTGATCTTTCCTTCACCCCCTATGTTCAATCGCTCGCCCACTGATGTTGCCTAAACCTCAAAAACATCTATAGAATTCATTCCTTTTTTACTGTGGAAACAACAAAATTACTCATTGTTGCCCTGAACTTTTCTCGCCCCTTGATTACTGAAACTTACTGCTAGTTGGTCTTCCTTTCATCAAACTCTCCCCTCTCCAATTCACCCTGGATGCAGCATACAGGCTTATCTACTGTATCTCGCAAAATGTGTAATGTTTAATGATATTTTTTCATGGGACAACACTGAAGATATGACACTTTAATACAATGTAGTCAGTGTACAGCTTGTATAACAGTGTAAATTTGGTGTGCCCTCAATATAACTTAACACACAGCCTCCACCTTTCATTTAAGGATACCTCAAAGATGCTCAATAGGGTTTACGTCTGGAGACATCCTTGGCCAGTCAAGCACCTTTACCCTTAGTTTCTTTAGCAAGGCAATGGTCGTCTTGAAGGTGTGTTTGGGGTCGTTATCATGTTGGAATACTGCCCTGTAGCCCACTTTCCGAAGGGAGGGGATCATGCTCTGCTTCAGTATGTCACACTACATATTGGCATTCATGGTTCCCTCGATGAACTGTAGCTCCCCAGAGTCGGTAGCATTCATGCAGCCCCAAACCATGACCCTCCCACCACCATGCTTGACTGTAGGCAAGACACATTTGTCTTTGTACTCCTCACCTGGTAAGCGCCACACAAGCTTAACACCATCTGAACCAAAAAAGTTTATCTTGGTCTCATCAGACCACAGGACATGTTTCTAGTAATCCATGTCCTTAGTCTGCTTGTCTTCAGCAATCTGTTTGTGGCCTTTCTCGTGCACCATCTTTAGTAAAGGCTTCCTTCTGGAACGACAGCCATGCAGACCAATTTGATGCAGTGTGCGGCGTATGGTCTGAGCACTGACAGGCTGATCCCCCACTCCTTTAACCTTTGCAGCAATGCTGGCAGCACTCATATGTCTATTTTGAAAAGACAACCTCTGGATATGACGATGAGCATGTGCACTCAACTTCTTTGGTCGACCATGGTGAGGTCTGTTCTGAGTGGAACCTGTTTTGTTAAACTGCTGTATGGTCTTGGCCACCGTGCTGCAGCTCAGTTTCAGGTTGTTGGCAACTTTCCTATAGCCTAGGCCAGTGATGGCTAACCGCCAGCACTCCAGCTGTAGTGAAACTACTACTCGCAGCATGCTCCATTCTGAGAACAGCCAAGCAAGTGTGCATCTTGGGAGTTGTAGTTTTACCACAGCTGGAGTGCTGGAGGTTAGCTATCACAGGCCTAGGCAATCTTTATGTAGAGAAACAATTCTTGTTTTCAGATCCTCAGAGAGTTCTTTGCCATTAGGTGCCAAGTTGAACTTCCAGTGACCAGTATGAGAGAGTGTGAGAGCAATAACACCAAATTTAACACACCTGCTCCCCATTTACACCTGAGACCTTGTAACACTAACAATTCACATGACACCGGGAGGGAAAATAGCTAATTGGGCACAATTTGGTCATTTTCACTTTGGGGGTTACACACTTTTGTTGCCAGCAATTTAGACATTAATGGCAGTGTGTTCAGTTATTTTGAGGGCACACTAAATTTACACTGTTATATAAGCTGTACACTGACTACTTTACTTTGTTTCAAAGTGTCATATCTTCAGTGTTGTCCCATGAAAAGATATAATAAAATATTTACAAAAATTTGAGGGGTGTACTCACTTGTGAGATACTGGTATCTGTCTAACTGCTACTACGATGCCTCCATCCGGTGCCAGTCATTGCATTGTTTGCCCATACAGTATAGGAATCAAGTTAGGCTTCTCACCATCACCCACAAAGCTCTCACTCCAATCTCCAAGACTTCTCTCGAGCTGCCCCACTTCTCTGGAATCCCCTAGCAATTAGGATAATTTCTAACATCCACAGTTTTAGGCACTCCCTAAAAGCACATCTTTTTGGGGGACCTATCATGTCCCCAAATCTAATTATGCTCCATTAACACCCCTTTAACCTCATCCTTGAGAGCCATCTTTCAAATGTATCCCCAATGCACTCAGAAGCACTACAAATATAATCTGGTGACTGGATCATGCAGCTTTATATATACTCTCCCTATTTTGTTAAGATGCTTGGACCATTGTAGGAATGAGGGGGGGGGGGTTTCTTTGGTAGATTTAGTATTCTACAGATCCATATCCATAATCTACCTAGCTGTGCCACTATTTAGAAGTAGGAAGGCATTTTTATCTTGGTAGATTTTCTATTCCACAGTCTATTACAGTTCCACATGATTATAACCCAGCTTTCCTGGGACCCTGAAAGGCAAATCTGCCTACCTTTGGCACTATTTAGGTGTAAGGAGGAGGACTTTTCTTGGTAGATTTAGTATTCTGATGACTCCATTAACCCCCAAACATTTGGGGGAAATTTTATTTTTGCAATTTTTTTCATTGAAAAGCGTATTTTCAATAGAAAAAGCATATTTTTTATTGGATTTTTTTTATTTAATAAATGTTTTTTTTTATCACTTAATAGTCCCACAAGGGGACCATAATTGACAATGTTCCGATTGTTTTTAAAGGACAATGCACGATCCCTATAGTGCATTGCATTTGAATGTTAGTGCTATATTGACATTGACCAGCAGACTGTGCAAGAGAGAGGCAGCCTGCTGGAAAACACTCAAGGCCTTTACACACAACACCACCTTGTGATCGCATTTGTAAGGTGCCAATGGGAGACAGAGGGAGTTTGCGCCCTCTGTCACCGCTTGAATGCGCTGAGCACTATGGCCCCAGCATGTAAAGGGAAAAACAGGAGTGCCAATCTGGGCTGTTAGAGCAGGAGTGCAGTTCTTATGAGAGAGCCAAGCCCCTGTCCAGTGCTTAGACTGCGCCATCGTGAAAGGCAGCTGTCCAGTGTAAGGCCCCTTGGTGACCACCGTAAAAAAGAGCATTGGTGGTAAATAAGTTGCTAAAAATCTATAAGGTAGTAATGAAGCTGTTCCAGCCAGGAACCTAAAAGGCAAATCGGCCTAGCTATTGCACTATTTAGGAGAGAGGAGCGGGATTTTTCTTAGTATATTTAGTTTTCTGCAGACATATTGTAGCAACGCAGCTTTCTTAGGAACCTGAAAGGAAAATATGCCTAGCTATAGCATTGTTTAGGAGTGGGGAGTGGGATTTATCATGGTATATTTAGTATTCTGTGGTCTCTTACAGTACTGCATGGTCATAACCAAATCTATTTTATGCTAATACTCCTTCCAACAAAATGCCCACTCTAACTGTGTAGACAAAAGTTATCCAGGGTAAACTCAGCCCTCTTCTCATATACTTCCTGCCTCACATGCACAAGCATGAGAGGAGGAGAAAGAGGGATAGTAGACATTGCTTCAGCCTGAGAGAACAATGCACTGCTTTTCCATTTAATTTATCATGGTCTACAATTATAATATCTAATGAAACAAGAGCAAATAAAGACACATTAGAAGATTATGTTAAGTTTTGTTGGTTGCTTTTTTTGTGTTTTGAGTCTGGCTTTAAATCCACTTTCACCTATTTCCTGCGGCCGCATGACTTTCTGTATCGGGGAGGGGGGGAGTAGGCTTTTATCTATAACCTGCCAATATACGCGTCAGGTTACAGAACAATCTGGTGGCACCACCTAGTGGAGATCCTGGAAACCAATGAAAGTGATTCCCAGGCTTTTCATCTCTGTGACAGCCTGTCAGAAAGATGAAAAGTTAAAAAAAAATGTAAATGGAAGAAACTCAGCAGGGACCCTGATGTATTTTGTTTCTCCCCTGTGAATTCCACCAGCCATACCAATACCTCAGTTGAAAATGGAGGGTGAATATATACGAACACTAAAATCTATCTGGGTTGCATTTAAAGCCTTTTTTTAGAGGCCTTCTCATGAGTAAAATTATTGGCTGTAGGAGGGGTTTCGGGCAAAAGAAAAGGAACTAAAAAACCTGCTTCTGAACTCATAGAAAGATCTGATGGAGGTGAACGTCCAAGCCAACAGCGCACAGTTGAGAGAAAACCAAAAGAAAAGTATGATGACTATTTAACTGTCAAAGCGCAGTACAATTTTTTTTTGCAGGCGGTGATGTTTTTTTTTTTTTTCGGGAGGAGGGAAACAAAATAAACTGTTATCAGAATTACTATAGAATCAAAACCCCAGTGTAGAAATTAATAAAATCCATACTGAGAAGGGGGGAATGGTAGAAGGTAAAAGGTGAAATAATTAAATTCTTCACAAAGCTGTATAAGTCAATAAGAGTGATAATGAGATCTCAGCTTTTTTGCAATCATTCAGTTTAGAACAGGCCATGGTCCTGGATAGACCAATTACTGTGCTAGAGCTGGAAAAAAAAACTTTCCCAAAAAAGACATCTCCAGGTTCAGACAGGCTTACTTTTGAAGTTTATGGTAGATATTGCAAATTACCTTATCACACTCAAAAGAACCTATCCTAACCTAACCTAAGAATAATTCCTAAAAAATGGGGGAAGTGTGTTTGACCCCGGTAACAGGCAGTCGTGCTCTTCTGGTGTAGAGAGAGAGTGGTGTTAACATTTAACCATCTACACACAGAGAGTCCGATACGCAGCCCATCGTGAACCAGCTGGTATACTGATAAGAGATTGCACTGGGTCAGGGCCAAGACACAGCCCACACTTGTACGGGCAGTAGTGCAGAGGTGGTGACCCTCTGGGTACTGCTGGCGTGCAGTCACTGAGTATGGTAGCGGGGGAAAGGGAGACAACTGCCTATCAATAGGGCTATGTCTGTGTATATAGAGAGGATAAAGTGTAGCCCTCACACCTATGTAAGTGCAGTCTGTCTTCTACCCAGAATATGCTCCTCCACTAAACATTTGTGAAACTACTGGGCTCCCCTGATCTCATTACACATGAACCATATTACTAACCACTAGTCCCTTTGTACATACAATTGGCGCCACACATACACTCTAACACCTTGCCTAGTGAGCTGTGTCATATAACAATGACGGCAACTCAGCGCATTTCCACATGACTATTTTGTGTCACGTGACGTCCTATCAGGAGCATTTGTTCGCCTGTGCTAAGTGATGCCCTGTTCTGTTGCGTGCCCGGGCTCCGGCGCTGATATGGCAAATTACTATTTCCAAGGCTGCTAGAGGTTTTTAATGAATCCTGTGCCTGTGGGAGATTACCGGCCTCCATGTTAGAGGCAAACATTTGTTTAATTTAAAAAAAGGATAAAGACCCATTGAATATAGAGTCATACCGTCCAATCTCGTTTCTCAATATGGATATAAAACTGATAGCCAAGGTATTAGCATTGAGATTAAAAACCTAACTGCTATTATCGGTTGAGAACAGGATTCATACCTCGGAGGACCCTTTTTTGATAATAATGATAGGGTCTTTGTGAACATGCAGATAGCAGGGGGGCTCTCTGCTCCATCCTGTCACTGGACGCTACTAAGGCCTTTAATAGGATGGGGTTTGGAAATGTTAGGAGTTTTTTTGGACTGGGACAAACATTTATCAATTGAGTCAGACATCTATATAAAAATCCAAGAGCGAGAGTAATATTAAATGTATACAGTGTATATATATATATATATATATATATATAGATATAGATAGATAGATAGGGAAGGCTATCTAGATAGCCAGAATTTGTGGGAGGGGCTTAGGCCCTTTATAGCCTGCTGCAGCACTGGCCCCGTCACGCGCAGCCAGGTACCTTCTCACTTTCGGGTGAGGTCAGGCTTCATTCGTCTCTGCTCAACAGGTGATCTCCGGGTGTCTGCCCTCGTTCAGGTACCAGCAACGATGTCTCAAGCCTCGGATATTGAAGAATCCATGTATATCCCAGAAACTCCAGCCTCTGGTCAGGCCAACAGCGGTTCACTCAGAAGCTAGACGATCCCGAAGTTGGTGGCTAAATTAAATCGGAGGGGCATTAGTCACCCGGCCTCAGCTAGAAAGGCTGAATTATATAGACTGCTGGTGACTAATCCAGGACCATCCAGTGTTCAAGTTGAGTCACCGTCAGTTCAAACTTCACTGGCACAATTGCATGCCACAATGGAGACCCTGGTGTCCTCGGTAGCCGACATCCAGGCCAGGATGCTTGACGTAGAATCTAGGGCAACCTCTACCCCTCAGGCGGTGATTCCGGTGGCACCTTCCCCCTCGCCTCAGGCTGTGTCCTCAGGTAAGTCTCTTAAGTGGAGAATATTTGGAAGGACATCTTGGCAGGGAAGGAGGTAAACTTGGCTTCTATACTCATCGCTTCGCATGATGCAAATGATAACAAGACCATAGATTACGGTGAGGTGTCTGTTGTGTTCAGAGCCAAGGATGCACGACTCAAGTTTGTCCTGGCTTTCAGCCTCTACAGGAATATAATTTGTTCCGCCCAGCCGGACAGGAGAGAGGAACTTGACACGTACCTCTTCAGGGTCACCGACCTTGGTCATAAATATGGCAGCAGTGCATTCTACAATTACCATCGTTCCTTCGCAGCCAAGGCAGCAGCTGCCCTGTCTCAATTTCAGTTGGGCTATCCTAGACATGGAGCTGTTTTGCAGACATTTTGCGGGGCTCAGAGCTCCTGTCTGCACTGCATGCCAATTGATCTTTCATGCCACAGAATGGTGCCCCAATTCGGCAGGTCCGCAGCCAGATAGGGCCCTTCCTGGCGCATCCGGGGTCCCCAGGGGCGCCCCCTCTGTTGATAAATTCAGTAGACAAATAGTGTTCTTAGGGAAAGCCAAATATGCAACAATTTCAACTATGGTCATTGCATGTTCAGTGGTTGCAGGGCATTACATGTGTGCATAGCATGTTTCAGGGCTCACCCCAAATCCTCTTGTCCGAAGAAATCTAATCAACAGGCATGACTAGCCGACATTAACATCGAGTTACTTAGCACGCTTCTGGCGGAGCACCATGACAGGCGATTTGTGCTCGAGTTGGTGGTAGGGTTCATGTATGGGTTCCACACGGGGTTGGTGGCCCTCCCGCAATCCAACTGGGAGTATGACAATCTTCTCTCCGCCAAGAAAGATCCGGTGTCAGGCCAGGAGTTGATCGACTCGGAGGTGGAGAAAGGGTTCATGATCGGGCCTTTTTCATTGATTCCCTTTGTTCACTGGAGGATCAGTCCCATTGGGTTAGTCGTTAAAAAGGATTCTAATAAAAAAAGATTAATCTACGACCTTTCTGCTCCTCATGATTCTGGTATTCCTAGTATCAACTCTCTTATTCCGTCGGAGGAATTCGGGATGAAGTATTCCTCCATCGATGAAGCTATCTGGTTTATTTTGAGGGCCGGCAGGGGCGCGTGGCTGACATGGCTGACGCGTTTAAACTCCTTCCGGTCCTCCCACAGCTATGGCAATACTATGGCATCAAGTGGGCTGGCAAGTTTTACTTTGCCAATCGCCTCACTTTTGGGTCTAAAAGTAGCCCTGCATTGTTTGACAGGTTCGCACAGGCGCTGCATTGGATCCTGGTCAAACACGGTGGGTCACCCATGAGCATTCACTATCTGGACGACTTCCTCCTGGTTGAGCACCCGTCTGACCGATCATCTGGTTTGGCTACTCTGCTTAAAATTTTTAAGCCCTTCAGGTTCCTGTTGCCCAGGCCAAAACGGTAGGTCCAGCTAAAAGCATCACGTTCCTGGGTATCATTCTCGACTCCGAAAAGTTGGAAGCCAGGCTTCCTGAGGACAAACTCTGGCAGATCCGCTCCGAGTTAGCGAAGGCTATGACGTCTGGCTGTCTGTCCAAGGCTGACCTCCAGTTGCTGATAGACAGACTTAATTTTGCCGTGAAGGTCATGCCCCAGGAGAGGGCCTGCGTGTCACGCTTGCGTCTCATTCTTCCGTCGGCCCCGGAGCAGGATAGCATCAAATTCCAGGGTTATGTTTATTACGGACAGGAAGGACCTGGTGGATATAATTCACAAGGGTCGAGCCAAATCTCAAAAAATGATGTCACTCCTGTGCAGATTGGTTTGGCTCTCCATGATCCACAACTTTCGTATTGAATGCTCCCATATCCAGGGTGCCGAGAATGTCGCAGCTGACGCCCTTTCCCGATTTAACTTCCAGGTCTTTTTCCAGGTCTCGCCAGAGGCAGACCTGTACGGGGCTCCCATTCCAGCCTTCACCAGCTTGACCTTGGATTGACATCCCTACCTGCCACGGCAAAGGTCCTGATGCACAAGAGTCTCTCTGCCAACTCTGCAAGGCATTATCGGACGGGTTGGAATCTGTACCTGGAATTCACAGCCTCACATCCGCAGGGGGAGACGGACTGTCATACCAACCTGGGCCTTCCGCTAATACCATCCGCCTGTACTTGGCCGGGGTGCAACACTTATTTACCGTCAACAACCCGGCAGGAAGGTCCATATTCAAGGCCCAAGCAATAAAGGCTACCTTCAGGGGCGAAAGTCCTGGCTAGGCAGCCGTTTTCCGGGGAGCTCTTTAGGAAGCTATCTTCAGCCCTTGAAGGTAATCCTTTTGGGCCCTTGGTCAGCACAAGGCGGCAATGTACTTCGGCTTCTACGGGTTCCTCAGGCCTGGGGAGTTTACTGTCACTTCTTCGAGCATCCGTCACCTTCAGAAACAGCAACTGGTTTGGCGCCTCGACCATTTCATTCTTACCATTCCGGCTACTAAGACTTCCCAGATGGGGCCACTGACCGAGGTACCGTTTTTTCCATCTTACAATGAGTGGTGTCCAGTGTCCGTTCTCAAGCAACTAGTTTTGATTCTCCAGTCCTCATCTCCTACCAGTCCGCTGCTTCCCCTCAGGGGGAGACCACTGTCCACCTCTCAGTTCATTTCGTACATCTGCTCACTGGCATCAGGTTTGGGTTATGACCGGAGATCTATCTCGGGCCACTCCTTCCGCATTGGAGCCGCCTCGGCAGCCTCTTCTCACCAAGTTCCCCCACATGTCATCAGGCACATGGGGCGATGGAGATCTTCGTGTTTTTCCAGATACATACCAAATTCTCAGTCGGAAGTTCGTGCGCCCTTCCGCTCACTTGCTTGTGATATTTAATAAATGGTTTGCAGCATGTCCTTCTGCTCTTCTTTGCCCCCTTTTAGGCCTACCCGCGTACCTGGCTCCAGGCACCCTCCAGCCAGTGTCAATGTCATGCATGATACAGTCACGTCTACGCCTTCTCGCGGGCCGTCGCCATGACCACAAATAGGGAAGGCTATCTAGATAGCCTGTATTTGTGGGAGGGGCTTAGGCCCTTTATAGCCTGCTGCAGCGCCGGCCCCGTAACGCGCAGCCAGGTACCCCAGCCCACCCTCCCCTTCTCCTTCTATTTCTCCTAGGGTATGCCCCCTGTGACACAGTGAGAGGTTTGGTGATAAAAAAACTGGTAGGGCAGCCAGGTGAGGGCAAATACTGGACCGGATTTTAGGTGCCGGTCCGGGTTTTTGGGTCAATACCTAGCTGCCTTTAAAAGACAGCTAGGTTTATGCAAGTGTGTCTCTCTCTGTGTGTTTAGGATCTGAGCCCTGTGCTGGGCTGAAGAGTGGGGACCCAGAAAAGAGTACCGGAAAGCTTGCAAGACAGAGGGCTGGGACTGGCTCTGTCTGTATGGACTTGGGGGGGCACAGAGCGAAGCCAAGGCTCGGGTCGTAGGGTCCTAGTCAGGCGAACTAGAGAGCCCAGCTCCCCAAGGGAATTGGTTGCACAGCCTTGGGGCTGGTGGAAGTACCAAGAGGTAAAAGCTGCACTACTGCCAGGTGTGAACTGACACCTAGGATTCCAGGTGAACTTTGTTTCTGTTTTGCCGTGCAAGATCAAGCACCAACATTGTTTTGTTTTCTGTGTCTGAACAAGCACCAAAGCCTAAAAAGTAACTGTTGTGATGTGCCTAAAGTGTGAATAAACACTGCAGATTGATTTACGTGTTTTTGCCTCTATAATGCACCCGTCTACCTTGTCTACAGTCTACCAGAGCAACTCCCCACACCCCTTTTAGGCCTACTCGTGTACCTGGCTCCAGGCACCCTCCAGCCGGTGTCAATGTCATGCGAGATACAGTCACGTCTACGCTCTCTCGCGGGCCGTCGCCATGACCACAAATATATATATAATCTTTAGCATTGTTTCGGAAGGATTGGTGTTCCTAAGTGGGTTTCAATACTAAAGGATTGAAGGTAAACGTGAGACGATATTGTTCTGTATCTAAGGGACCCTCAGAGGAATTTTGGCCATATTGTAGATGCTTTATCTTATTATGGTGACCTTTCTGCCCTGGAGATAAACGGGTCTAAATCATCCTTACTGCCACTGGATAAGAACATGGATTTAGACTTGCCCAGAGTTAAAATTCTGGGTGGGACTGTTACATTAGAATATCTGGGGATTACGATAACAACCAACTTGGATGACTATGTAAGGAATAATATAATAACCTTGCTTATGAGGATTCAAAAAAAGGTCAGTGTTTGGTTGAATCCACCACTTTTGATGTCTGATCGGATCGCAATGATAAAAATGATTATTCTGCCACAGGTTCTTTTCTATCTAAATGCTTGCCTTATTTGGATTAATGGCATGATATTTAAAAGGAGAGAACACACCCTTAAAGGGGTTCTGCAGTTATTTTAAACTGATCATCTATCCTCTGGATAGATCATCATCATCTGATTGGCGGGGGTCCGAAACCTGGGACCCCCGCCGATCAGCTGTTTGAGAAAGCAGCGGCACTGGCAGTAGCGCTGAAGCCTTCTCGCTGTTTACCGCAGGCCCAGTGACGTCACGACTAGTATCACTGGCCTGGGCGGGGCTAATCTCTGTTCACTCGAATGAAGCTTAGCCCCGCCCAGGCCTGTGATACTAGTCGTGACGTCACTGGGCCTGCGGTAATCACAGTTGATTTTTTGATTCCTTTATTGTACTCACCATCACCACCTCCTCAGGCAGAGAGTTCCATAGTCTCACTGCTCTTACCGTAAAGAATCCTCTTCTATGTTTGTGTACAAACCTTCTTTCCGCCAGACGCAGAGGATGTCCCCTCGTCACAGTGACAGTCCTGGGGATAAATAGATGATGGGAGAGATCTCTGTACTGACCCCTGATATATTTATACGTAGTTATTAGACCCCTCGTCTTTTTTCTAAAGTAAATAACCCTAATTTTGATAACCTTTCAGGGTTCAGGTACCACTGTTTATACACCAATATGGGATGACAATAATTTAGAAGAATTTAAGAGTTTAGGGACTTTAAAATCTGGTTAGGTAAAGGTTCAAGTAATATTGCCCACTTTTTTGAGGATGGCGTTATGGAGTTTTAGCGACTTACGGAACAAATATGGTTTGCACTATAAATATAGATGGTTTTATGGTTAGATTAAACACAATTATTTGTGAACATACAATAAGGAGTATTTGAAAAATGTCATGCATAATTTGATAGAATACATTGGGAAACAGTGTAGAGCAGCTAGAAAAGGTCTCTCAATTATATGTAAGTCTGTAATGACCGAGCTGTCTAGGAATTATTTACATGTGAGTAGGAGAAAATAGGAAAAAGAAAAAGGCAAAATGAAAGATGCAGAATGTGAAGCAGTGGTGAACTCAATTCAGAAAGTCTCATGTATGAAATTAGTGATGAGCAGCAGGGGCAATATTTGAATTTGCAATATTTCTTGAATATTCGTTAGAATATTCGTCATATATTAACGAATATTCCTATTCGAGATTATTCTATTAATTGCGAAAAATCGGCAATGTAATGTTCGTGTAATGCGAATATTCTAAAACACAAATATATAGCACTATAGAATAATGCTATATATTTGTTTTTTAGAATATTAATCATTTTTTCCAATTTAATGTGAAAAGCCATTGGCCCAAAAGCAGCTTAAGCAGGGAGAAATCATGACTTCAGATGGAAAAAAATGACGAATATTCTCGAATTGAATTGACCCACAAGTCAGTAATGACTCAATAGTGATTTAGAATATTCTTCATTATTTAATATAGTTTATGTTATGCAAAAAATCGCTAATTAAATATGGACATTAATCGAATAGCGTAAGAGCGTTAAGCAACTTTCCTATTGGGTTGGCTTGGATTGGTAGAATTGTCGAATATGTAAAATATAGCGCTATATTCGTAAATTATGAATATAGCGCTATATTCTACATATTCGACAATTCTACCAAGCCAACCCAATAGGAAAGTTGCTCAACGCCCTTACGCGATCCGATTCATGCGCATATTTAATTACTGATTTTTCACATAACATAAACTATATTAAATAATGAAGAATATTCTAAATCAGTAATGAGTCATTACTGATTTAGAATATTCTTCATTATTTAACCCCTTAAGTATGCATGACGTACCGGAACATCATGATTCACGAGTCCTTAAGGACCCATGACATACCGGTACGTCATATCTTTAAAAGTAAAATGCGGCGCTGCAGGGGTTAATTGGAACAGGATGCCTGCTGAACTCATTCAGCAGGCATCCTGTCACAACGCTGAGGGGGGTTATGTGACCCCCCTGTAACGGCGATCGCAGCAAACCGCAGGTCAATTCAGACCTGCGGTTTACTGCGCTTTCTGCAATCTCTGATCCCCCGCGGTCTGTAACCGTGGGGATCAGAGACTTAAAATGTGCCCCAAATGTATAATTTTTAACCACCTCTGCACCCCGCAATATTACTGTCCCCGCAGGCGGTGCAGGGGGGGGGAATTACTGGCGGTGCAGGAGGCCTCCTTTAAAATTTCCCTGGTGTCTAGTGGTTATAGCAGAGGGTCAGCACATTGCTGACCCTCTGCTATAAACTGCTGACATCTGTGCCGTACAGATGTCAGCAGTTTAACCCCTTCCATACCGCGGTCTGTACGGACCGCTGTATGGAAGGGGTTAACAGGGAGGAAGATCCCTCCCTCTCCCATCGAGGGCTGCTGTGCCCTTGCAGCCCCTGATTATTCATGGGATCGCAGAGGGAGGGCGCTCCCCTCCCTCCCCAGCACCCACTGCTCTGTTCTGGCAGCGGGTGATGGTTACCATGGCAGCAGGACGCTGCGAATTTGCAGAAACACCCCATATGTGGTCATAAACTGCTGTATGGCCAAACGGCAGGGCATAGAAGGAAGGGAACGCCATGGTTTTTGGAAGGTAGAGTTTGCTGGACTGGTTTTTTGACACTATGTCCCACCCCTAGAGTAGAAACTCCAAAAAAGTGACCCCATTTTGGAAACTACGGGATAAGGTGGCAGTTTTGTTTGTACTATTTTAGGGTAAATATGATTTTGGTTGCTCTATATTACACTTTTTTTTTTGAGGCAAGGTAACAAAAAATAGAAATTCTGAAATTTCATCTCCATTTGCCAATAACTCTTGTGGAACACCTAAAGGGTTAACAAAGTTTGTAAAATCGGTTTTGAATACCTTGAGAGGTGTAGTTTCTTAGATGGAGTCACTTTTATGGAGTTTCTACTCTAGGGGTACATTGGGGGGCTTCAAATGGGACATGGTGTCAAAAAAACCAGTCCAGCAAAATCCGCCTTCCAAAAACCATATGGCGTTCCCTTCATTCTGTGCCCTGCTGTTTGGCCATACCGCAGTTTATGACCACATATGGGGTGTTTCTGCAAACTACAGAATCAGGGCAATAAATATTGAGTTTTGTTTGGCTGTTAACCTTTGCCTTGTTACTGGAAAAATGGATTAAAATTGAAAATTTTCAAAAATTCGAAATTCAGAAATTTTATCTCCATTTGCCATTAACTCTCATGGAAAACCTAAAGGGTTAACGATGTTTGTAAAATCAGTTTTGAATACCTTGAGGGGTGTAGTTTCTAGAATGGGGTCATTTTTGGGTGGTTTCTATTATGTAAGCCTCACAAAGTGACTTTAGACCTGAACTAGTCCCTAAAAAGTGGGTTTTTGAGAATTTCAGAAAAATTTCAAGATTTACTTCTAAACTTCTAAGCCTTGTAACGTCCCCAAAAAATGAAATGGCATTCCCAAAATGATCGATACACGAAGTAGACATATGGGGAATGTAAATCAATAACTTTTTTTGGCGGTATTACTATGTATTATAGAAGTAGAGAAATTGAAACTTGAAAAATTGCAAATTTTTCTAAATTTTTGGTAAATTTGGTATTTTTTTATGAATAAAAATGAAATTTTTCGACTCTATTTTGCGACCTTCATGAAGTACAATATGTGACAAAAAAACTATCTCAGAATGGCCTGCATAAGTAAAAGCGTTTAAAAGTTATCACCACATAAAGTGACACTGGTCAGATTTGCAAAAAATGGCCGAGTCCTTAAGGTGAAATAGGGCCGAGTCCTTAAGGGGTTAATATAGTTTATGTTATGCGAAAATTCTTCGATTAAATATGCGCATTAAACGAATCGCGTAAGGTCATTAAGAAACTTTCCTATTGGGTTGGCTTGGCTTGGTAGAATTGTCAAATATGTACAATATAGCACTATATTCGTAATTTACGAATATAGCGCTATATTCTACATATTCGACAATTCTACCAAGCCAACCCAATAGAAAAGTTGATTAACGCCCTTACACGATTCGATTAATGCCGCATATTTAATTACCGATTTCTGCATAACATAAACTATATTAAATAATGAAGAATATTCTAATTTAATAGATATTGCAGCCTTCTCCACTTGGCCCACAAGCAAGAAGCAGGTAGGTAATGGGTTCAGATGAAAAAAAATTGATGAATATAAATTTTTACGAATATATATCACTAAATTTGAAATATTCGCAAATTCGCTATTCGAATATTCACGCTTAACACTAGTAGTAATAGCTATAAGCTTATTCAACAGAAAATCGCGTAACGGCTATATTATACATCAGCTGTGTTGTCCAAAATAGGTGGAAATAGCTCAAATTGTAAATGGTGCTGTCATTCTGAAGTTAATTTCATTTATATGTTTTTGGAATGTTCAAAATTAAGTGATTTCTGGAGGTAAATTTGCTTGGAGTGCAAGAGCGTAGGGAGTTAATAATGAAGTTATTATTTTTGGTGTGACTGATTATTGTTAGAAATTGGATCTCACCGAATCCCCCTGAATTACAGCAGTGGTTTAATTTAGTACATAAAATAAGGTTCTATGAAGAACTTCAAGCCAAGAAATCACCAAACATCTGGAAAAAACACCCAAAAATTTGGAAAGGTCGGATATAAAGTTTTTATCTGGCCACCGATAGTTAGGGACGGTTAGGGTCGGTTGGGAGAGTGGGTGGGGGTTAAGTAGTAGTTTATGCTTACATTAGTTATGAAATATGTATTATTTTGTTTGTTGCTAAAGTAAACATGTCTTTGCAATAAATTGATGACATTTTATTGATTTAATAAAGAGTTTAAATAAAATTAGTCACTTTGTGAATGTTTCTAAGGTTTTGGTACTGTACAGCATCCTATCTGGCAGTATTTGCCATAAAACCAGCAATAGAAAAATAGGCCTTCAAAACCCAAAATGTGCTGCAACCCTTTGAAGTCTTCCAGTAAACCCAAAATATATGTAAAAAGTACATATAGGATATCATTCTAAACTACAGGAGTATATGAATGTGTGGTAATGTGTGTTTTTTCAAAGCCAAATGGCGTATGTGAAAAAAAATGCTATTTTCATTTTCTACGCCTATTTTCATTCAATTTTCCTAAAAAAGACAAAAGTGCTAAATTTTCAAATTTCCTCAAAATTAATACCTTTAGGGGTCAACATATTAAAAAGTAGCCACTTTGGTTGTTTCTAAGGTTTTGGTACAGTACATCTGTTCTAGCAGTATGGTGCGATGAAACCAGCAAGCGAAAAATAGGCTTTCAAAATCTATAATGCACTCTATTTATTTCAGGTCTGGCGGTGAGCCCTGCCAGTAGATAAACTTCCCAAATAGCATCTATTTTCACAATACACACATACGGTAAAGGTTTTAGACACATTATTTCTTGAAATATTTTGTAACAGTTAAGAAAATAGCTAAGAATCGAAGAATATAATTTTTTTCATAACTTTCCGTTTTCCTTGAAAAAAAAATGTAATAACAGTACTGGAACATTTATTCTTATGGCTCTATGTTGTGCCATTCCTGTATTATTTCTACTAGAAGTTATGAATGAATTGCTATTAGCCTTCAGTAAGGGTACACAGGGGAGGTAACCAGGTAACATCCCCCCCCCAACTGCTTTCCTCCCCTCTGTACCCTTACTGAAAGTGACAGTGCCTCCAGTTCCTTCAGATTGTCTCCCACCCGGTCCCTTACTGAAAGCACAGGGTTGGCACCTGCAGCCCATGGGCATCTGTCTTTCAACTCACCCCCTTGAAAATCAGCCAAGCAGTCTGAGCCCCAAGTCATGCAGCAGTCTCTTATGCTTTTTGATGACTGCTGGCGGGGTTTCAGTGGGTCATCTAGCCCTGCCCCAGAAGGGGAAGAGATTGAGTGCACTGATGCTCAACCACTTATGTTTCAGAATGTGGAATGGAGGACCACCGCAGCACGTCTCTGATAATGACGAAGCACAGGCGCCAACTGCTGCGGCTTTCTGCAGTGTGCATAACAGTTCTTCAGATAATGTGCTGATGAGAAGACGCGAGTGGTTTGCATGCTGTGCAAGCGGAGCCTGAAGTGAGGCATAAATGTTCTAAGCCTGAGAACCACCTGCATGAGCAGGCATCTAAATGTAAAGCATGAGCTGCGGTGGATTACACACCTCAAAAACCACAAAAGATTTCAGGCTCCTCCTGCTCCCTCTTCTGCTGCGGTCTCAGCCTCTTCCTCCCCGTTTTGAGTGACAGTGGGACCTGCCACCCCGCAAACAGAGGATGTGGCAGCAACACCACCACCGTCACCATCACCAAGCATCTCCACACTGTCCCATGGAAGCGTTCAGCTGTCCATCCCCCAAACACTGGAGAGAAAGAGGAAGTACCCCCCTGCTTACCAGCGATCCCTGGCCCTGAATGCCAGCATTTCAAAATTCCTGGCCTTTGAAAGGCTGTCATTCCGTCAGGTGGAGATGGAGACTTTTAAAAAGCTTATGGCAGTGGCTGTCCCACAGTACGTGGTTCCCAGCTGCCACTACTTTTCCAGGCGAGCCATCCCTGCCCTGCACAACCAAGTGGCAGACAAAATCAGGTGTGCACTGCACAACACTATCTGTGGCAAGGTCTACATAACCACCGATACGTGGACCAGTAAGCACAGGCAGGGACGTTATATCTCCCTAACAGCACACTGGGTAAATGCAGCTGGGCCTGAGGCAGATAGCAACCACCAACATGGCCAGTGCTGATGACGCCGTCCTCAGCGTTACTATCCCACTAATATGTCTCCTTGAAAAAACGCTTCAGGCGATGATGGAAGAGGATGTGGCACAGGAGGAAGAGGAGGTGGCTCCGTGGGTGGGTTTCTGCACCAACAGAGGACAGGTATACAACTGTCCAGCCAGGACACAGTTTTGGAGGAGGATAATGAAGAGGAGGAACCATGTTCACAGCAGGGTGGCACCCAAAGCAGCTCATGGGCATCACTGGAGAGTGGCTTGGGGGATACAGAGGACACAGACGATACACCTCCCACAGAGGTCAGCTTGGCGTTGCCTCCGGGCAGCCTGGCACACATGAGGGACTACACGCTGCAGTGCCTGCGCAACGACCCCCGAGTTGCCCACATTCTAACCACTGCTGATTACTGGGTGGCCATCCTGCTGGATCCCTGCTACAAGGACTGTCACTGGAGCGTGATCGGAAGATGCGCGAACACAAGCTCACGCTGGTAGATGTGCTGCTGATGGCATTCCCACCTGACAGCGGAGGCTCAGTGGAAGCACAAGGCGAAAGCAGAGGAGGAGGAAGAAGTCTCCAACATAGCTGGGGCACCGCCAGAACCTCAGAAGGGAGGGTTAACATGGCCGAAATGTGGAAAAGCTTTGTCAGCATGCCACAACAATCAGCACCACCAGCTGATATGGAACGTCTTATCAGGAGGCAGCATTTCAGAAACATGATGGCATGGTGGAACAGTACCTATGCACACGCCTACACGTACTCACTGATGGGTCTCCCCCATTCAACTTCTGGATCTCCAAATTGGGCACATGGCCTGAGCTTGCCCTGTACGCCTTGGAGGTGCTGGCCTACCCTGCGGCCAGTGTATTTTCTGAACGTGTGTTTAGCATGGCATGGGGGGTGATCAGATCACAGACAAGCGCAGCTACCTGTCCACAGCCACGTTCATTAAAATGAACCAGGCATAGATCCCACAGGAGTTGTCCGTACCTTGTGCTGAATAGACAAGTATACCGGCCGCATCGAGGCATTGTTATACTCCAGCGCACTTTCTCTTTGCATTCTCTTTTCCATTTCCCAATGTTTTGGGGCATTCCCAAATTTAAAAAAAGGAAAAAAAAAAAAAACAGTCTTGGCTATCTCCTCCTCCTCCACTGCCGCTTCCACCTACACCGCCACGTCTACCACCTACTCAACCTCCTACTCCACTTTGACCTTTGCCTCCTAGATTTTTTATTTTTTTCTATTCTATGTTATTTTAAGTAATTTCCCTATCCACATTTGTTTGCAGGGCAACTGCCCAGCTCTTACCCCCATTTTGCTTCCTTTTGCAGCCTTCTAGGCCTTTCTATGACTATTTTACAGCCTTTTTAGTGCACTAAAGTTCGGGTCCCCATTTTAATGGGGTTCAGGTTCTGGTTCGAGTTCGGGTCAAGTTCGTGTCCCAAACCCCAACTTTGACCCGAAGTTTGGCTGAACCTGGCGAACCCGAACATCCACGGGTCCGCTCATCCCTAGTAAATACCCATTGTTATAAGGCTCTTTAGAAATTTGGAGATAAGTTACTCTCTGATGAGATAGTGTGGCAACCAAATATTTAACTAGGTTAAGAAGTAAATGCTAACAATAGGTGATTTATTTTTTATTTTTTATTTTTTGGAGGTGTGTGTAATTATAATAGCCTGTAAAAAGAAAATCAATCCGAATCAATCAATCCAGATGCAAATCAATTCCCTTGTAGTCGATCACTGGGTGACTGAGCAAATGCTCATCACAACTTGTCAAATAGGGTATATGGCTGGCAAACAATAAATCTGTATGGAGAAGAGCGACCGCAGTAAGAATCATTCATTCTTGTACAGAGTGTATAATTGGTGCATGTAAATCCAGCTATCACTTTCGCTCAGCGATTAGGCAAATATCTGTAACATTCGATTCATTCCAGTAAATTACTTTTGCATCGGCCCATGTGAAAGGGCATTAAGCAGTATTTTATAAAGTCTAATGTTCAAGATGGGAACCTGGGAATGGACAAATTAGAAAGGAGGAACACAAGAAAGCCAAACTTAAATGTACAGGGAGTGCAGAATTATTAGGCAAATGAGTATTTTGACCACATCATCCTCTTTATGCATGTTGTCTTACTCCAAGCTGTATAGGCTCGAAAGCCTACTACCAATTAAGCATATTAGGTGATGTGCATCTCTGTAATGAGAAGGGGTGTGGTCTAATGACATCAAGACCCTATATCAGGTGTGCATAATTATTAGGCAACTTCCTTTACTTTGGCAAAATGGGTCAAAAGAAGGACTTGACAGGCTCAGAAAAGTCAAAAATAGTGAGATATCTTGCAGAGGGATGCAGCACTCTTAAAATTGCAAAGCTTCTGAAGCGTGATCATCGAACAATCAAGCGTTTCATTCAAAATAGTCAACAGGGTCGCAAGAAGCGTGTGGAAAAACCAAGGCGCAAAATAACTGCCCATGAACTGAGAAAAGTCAAGCGTGCAGCTGCCAAGATGCCACTTGCCACCAGTTTGGCCATATTTCAGAGCTGCAACATCACTGGAGTGCCCAAAAGCACAAGGTGTGCAATACTCAGAGACATGGCCAAGGTAAGAAAGGCTGAATAACGACCACCACTGAACAAGACACACAAGCTGAAACGTCAAGACTGGGCCAAGAAATATCTCAAGACTGATTTTTCTAAGGTTTTATGGACTGATGAAATGAGAGTGAGTCTTGATGGGCCAGATGGATGGGCTCGTGGCTGGATTGGTAAAGGGCAGAGAGCTCCAGTCCGACTCAGATGCCAGCAAGGTGGAGGTGGAGTACTGGTTTGGGCTGGTATCATCAAAGATGAGCTTGTGGGGCCTTTTCGGGTTGAGGATGGAGTCAAGCTCAACTCTCAGTCCTACTGCCAGTTTCTGGAAGACACCTTCTTCAAGCAGTGGTACAGGAAGAAGTCTGCATCCTTCAAGAAAAACATGATTTTCATGCAGGACAATGCTCCATCACACGCGTCCAAGTACTCCACAGCGTGGCTGGCAAGAAAGGGTATAAAAGAAGAAAATCTAATGACATGGCCTCCTTGTTCACCTGATCTGAACCCCATTGAGAACCTGTGGTCCATCATCAAATGTGAGATTTACAAGGAGGGAAAACAGTACACCTCTCTGAACAGTGTCTGGGAGGCTGTGGTTGCTGCTGCACGCAATGTTGATGGTGAACAGATCAAAACACTGACAGAATCCATGGATGGCAGGCTTTTGAGTGTCCTTGCAAAGAAAGGTGACTATATTGGTCACTGGTTTGTTTTTGAATGTCAGAAATGTATATTTGTGAATGTTGAGATGTTATATTGGTTTCACTGGTAAAAATAAATAATTGAAATGGGTATATATTTGTTTTTTGTTAAGTTGCCTAATAATTATGCACAGTAATAGTCACCTGCACACACAGATATCCCCCTAAAATAGCTAAAACTAAAAACAAACTAAAAACTACTTCCAAAAATATTCAGCTTTGATATTAATGAGTTTTTTGGGTTCATTGAGAACATGGTTGTTGTTCAATAATAAAATTAATCCTCAAAAATACAACTTGCCTAATAATTCTGCACTCCCTGTATGTTGGATTGGGAAAAAGACTTAAAAACTGCATACATTTCTAACAGAAATAAGCAGCTAGATAACAAAGCTTCATTTCCAAAAATGATAGAATGTAGGCTTAAAGGGCATCTGTCAGCAGATTTGTACCTATGAATCTGGCTGACCTGTTACATGAGCATTTGGCAGCTGAAGGCATCTGTGTTGGTCCCATGTTCATATGTGCCCGCATTACTGAGAAAAAAATAATTGAATATATGTAAATGAGCCTCTAGGTGCAATGGGTGCATTGCCGTTATACCTAGTGGCTCTGCTCTCTCTGCCACAGCAGCGCCCTCCTCACCTTGATTGAAATGTCTGGGTAGTGAACACATCATCACTAACTGGCCCAGTCAATCAAAGTGCTGAAGGCTTAAAGTGGACACATATGCCTTCAGCTGCAAAGCACACAGCTGCAAAGCACACATGCCTTCAGCTGCAAAGCACACATGTAACAGGTCAGCCAGTTTCATACGTACAAATCTGCTGACAGATGCCTGTAAACTGGGTGAAAGGCCTAGGTCAGGATTTGGTTATAACTATGTATCATCTCAGTTCTTTGCACCAAAGATGTTGCACAAGTATGACCGAATTCTTGCCAACTTTGTTAAAATGTTATGGAGTCAAACTAATAATTCAGTAACATAAAGGTGACAGTCAAGCAATGCTATTGAGATAAAAATGCTTCCCTGAGTTCGTTACTGTACCATAAAAGTGATCACAATATGGTTTACATAAATTATAGAAGTGAGTTTATACCTTATAAGTAGAGATGAACGAAGTAAAATGGAGGAGACCGGGCAGGATGAGGCTTTTTATAGGGCGGTGACATCACAGGGGCTGTCTATCTGTTGATTGGCTGGCTGCACGGCATTATGGGTGATCCCTCATTCCTGGACTTCTTACTTTCACTTTGTAACCTGTGCAGCAGCCATTTTAAAATCTGATTCGTTACCACTAAGTGCCAGGAAATTTGGATTTATGACAAATCAAATTTTTCCTGAAATTCAGATCAAATTCCACTTCGATTCGCTCTACATTACCAGGAACCCACCAGATCCCTGTTAGATCTCATGACAGTCAATAGGGATCCGACAGCGCCGGCGATGTGCTGCAGAGGAACAGACTACCAGAGTAGGGATATGAGGATATGGGGGATATGAGTCAATGCATAAAACGAGCAGTCTCTACTGCATGTGCATACTTGTAAAGCAATCTATATAAGTATTTAAGATAAAATTTAAAAAAGCAAATACTATTAAATGATCTTTCCTAAACCAACGTCCCTCTAAAGTTTCCAAAACTGTTAATATGAGTATTGTAGCTAAGAAAAGTTTGTTAAACTGTACTATTTAAGAGAAAAGTGTGACACCTAGTGGGAGCACAGTGGACCTGCAGAATTTATTTTTTTTGCCTAAGGCTCTATTGACTCATGCAGTGGTCTATATTTATTGTGGAAAATATGATGCATTGCTGGATCGATCATACATACCTCTGTTATTGTTGTGATTCTATGGATACATAACCCATTGTATGTTCATTACAGTACCATAGGAGAAATCACACTAGGGTTTAATTAAATAAATAATGGAAGTGGATTTGTATGTTATGAGTCCCTCACTTGTATAGTGGTTTATGTTTATGACAGAAACTATGACGCATTGCTGGATGCCTCTGTTATTGATGTCTACACTTAAAAGGATTGTCAAGCCTTGGAGATGACAACCCCTATTGTCTGGATCGGTACCCCTGAACATAATAAAGCACCTGCCTAGGGTCTGCTGCTGACATATAGTTCAAGCTGATGTGACTTCAGAGGCCTGTGATTGGCCACAGAGAGCACTCATGGGGACCCAGCTTCTTGCTGGTCACGCAGGGACTGGATGCGTCCAGGAACAGAGCAGTGATGGGACTGTATGCCAGTGAGTCTGCTTTTTCATGTTTAGGGGCACAGGTCCGGATGATATGGTTATTGGCTTCAAGGCGTCCTCAAAGGGCCTGAGCAAACGGCAGGTGTAACGCCATATTATCATAAATAACGCCATATCAGCATGGTTTCATGAGAGATGGGTCATGCCAAATTAATTTAATCCGTTTCTATGAGGAGGTAAGTTCTAGACTTGACAGCGGTGAATCAATGGATGTCGTATATCTGGACTTCTCCAAAGCATTTGACACTGTACCTCATAAAAGGTTAGTATATAAAATGAGGATGCTTGGACTGGGAGAAAATATCTGTATGTGGGTAAGTAACTGGCTCAGTAATAGAAAACAGAGGGTGGTTATTAACGGTAGATATTCAGATTGGGCCACTGTCACTAGTGGGGTACCTCAGGGGTCAGTATTGGTCCCTATTCTCTTCAATATATGTATTAATGATCTTGTAGAAGGCTTGCACAGTAAAATATAAATTTTTGCAGATGATACTAAACTGTGTAAAGTAATTTACACTGAAGAGGACAGTTATCTGCTGCAGAGGGATCTGGATAGATTGGAGGCTTGGGCAGAGAAATGGCAGATGAGGTTTAACACTGACAAATGTAAAGTTATGCACATGGGAAGGAAAATTACAAGTCACCCGTACATACTAAATGGTAAAACACTTAGTAACACTTAGATAAAAGACGACTGAGGGGAGATCTAATAATTATGTATAAATATATCAGTGGTCAGTACAGAGATCTCTCCCATCATCTATTTATCCCCAGGACTGTGACTGTGACGAGGGGACATCCTCTGCGTCTGGAGGAAAGAAGGTTTGTACACAAACATAGAAAGAGATGCAGTCAGGGGAGCGTTCCCCCTCCTGCTGCAGGAGTCTTCCAGAGGGAGCAGATTGGAAAACTGGAAAGCACCCCGACTCCTTGCAGTTAATAGTATTACATTTGTTTTTTTCCTTTTTCCTTATGTTTCTCCTGGTCCTACCGAGACTTTAGACTTTTACATTAGGTTTGCTATGTAGATCTGATATTATTTCCTGATATTATTTTGATTTGTATAGGCTTACCTATGTTTGTGTTATGTACACGTATTTCCATCTTTTGTGGGAGCAAAGTTTGTGGACACTGCTCCATATCTAGATGTTTTGTCCCCATTTTGCATGATTAATGTCTATATATTTATTTATATATGCTGCAATAAAGAATATAATACTTTTTATATACAGGTTCTGAGTCCTGCTTACTTTCTTCCCTGTTATAGGGTATAGGTTGAGTATTACAATGGGGTCAACAACCAAAGGCACCCCACTCAACAGTACAAACCTGTAGAAAGTCCAGTAACCAGATGGAAGCCAAAGATCAGCATAGTAGCAGAGAGAGAAAGCAAAGTATTCAAGTTTACCTGCCAGTTTACCCTTAGACTTCTGGAGCCAAGAGAGATCAAGTATTGTTTGGATGACACAAGTTTATTGCAAGTTTATTTAAGTAAAAACAGATAAACTTCACCAAGTCTGGTCTCTACTTACTCCACCAACTACAATTCCTTTGTTGCTAAGGAGCCTAACCTCGGGGAGCAACAGTATCCAGGTAGAAGCACCTTGACACAAACTATTAGGGCTGTAACATATCACTCAACATTCCTAAACACATTGCAGCTGGCTGAGGAAAAATTGCTCAGGAAGGGAGGGACCTATTAAAAAACTTACTATGGGGCCCAGCCTTTTCGACTTATGCCCCTGTAAAAGGGAGTATCATTATATATAAGAAATCAGAAATAAAGACAAGAAGATAACGTGATAAAAATGAAATAAATCACTAGGAAATCTACAATACCACCTCAGAATAGTGATCAATTAATACAAATAAAATATAACTTTTAATATAATAATGTTAAAACAGTGGGCCCTTGACTAAATAAATAAACCAAAAAGAAAGAATATGACAATAATCAAATGGTCACAAATAATGACATCAGTGGGTAGGAACAGAAGTGCACAGCGGCACTGGAGCAAAGAAAACCTTAGTCCTACCGCTCTGTTGTCAGGATCCAGGATGCAGCTGGTGTTCAAATGTATAAAGTACACCTCCCTTTGAGGATTGATAGCTGCCATCATTCACAAAGTTCAGGGGTCTAATATGTCCCTAATGTGGCCCTGTGGTCGATGTTCATGACTGGCCTCAACCACTAGAAGTAAGAGCAACCTCACCACAGGGCACTCGTCCTTAGAAGGGTGACCCTGTCCGGAACCTGATAAAGCCCTAACCTACTCCTAGTCCCTACATGCACATTTCATGTTCGAATACAGAACAATCATCAGGGGAAATATGTAGGATTTTGCAGGCAAAAAAGGACTAAGCAAAACAACAGGGAAAATCCTGGTGGGGATGTAGATAATCCAAAAAGTAAATCACCAGATGTCAATGAATCCCTAGTGTCTCCCTGCATGGAAGACTGGGTGATACCAGTTATAACACACCCAGTTGTCAGTACAGCATATATAAAAAAAAGGGGGGTGGCGGGGCAGGGAGCATTAGTTGAAACTCCCTAATCCCACGTTTACAGGGCGTAGTGTCAGTCGCGGACAAGACTGTTTTTAGATAGTTTAAGATGGAAGGGCAGCCCCACCAGATGTGGAGAAGGAAATCTAGTACAGTATAATACATTATTAGGTACAGTAGGATATATTTTGGACACTATATCAGGGCATCTGTACCATCTGGTAAGGAGATTAAATGTATTCTCCTGTGTGCACACACAACAGGAGAATCCAGGAGAAAGTAAAAGAATCTGTTTCAGAATCAGTAAAACTTAAGTTTAGTTCCTTTTCCCATGCCACCAAATAGGGGAGATTGGAAGGAGCCCTGGCAAGGAGTAGATTACTGCAAAGGACAGCGAGAAGGTGTCTGGAGGGTAGAGAGGGCTCTTTCAATTTCAATAAGTGGTCAGGAAAGAGAAACATACTTTTGAGTGTCTAACCAGCCATGAATTTTGACTGTAGTACCTGGAAAGAGGGGACTGCCATTAAGTAGCAAATCTCAAATAGCTATGTTGGAGAGTTGTGACCCAAGTCCAGTGGCATCTATGTAATGGGAGACATTGATGTAAGGAATCGAGCTGGATGGCATCAGAAAGGACATGTTCTGAAGCAAGTTAAGTTTACTAGCTAGATGACAGGCACTAGGGAAAGGATGTAGGAGTGAGTTTGACCATGGCAGGAAGGTGACAGAGTCAGGGGTAACCACAAAGACGCAAGCTCCTCTGGTTTAAGCACAGCATGCCCAGTTTGAGTCCCCAGCTTATTGTTTTGTTTAGACAGTATTTCCGCTAATATATGAAAATGTGCTGCAGTGTAATATAAGAAAACATTTGGTAATCCAAATCTGCTAGAGCTCTTAGGTTAGGAGAGAATAAGGGTTTTGGACTTTATAGCGTTTCCATAGGAATTCAGAAAAAAGCCACTTAATACCTAGGACAAAATGTATAGTTATATACTGTATATACAAGGGTCACTTGTAGGAGGTATAGAAATTTAAGAAAGATAAAGGACTTCAACAAATGCTCAATCCATGACATTATAGGGATCTCCAAATTCCTAAGATGTGACACCATCTCTTAAAACGTAAGGAGACGGCTAGCATAATTCAAATATCAGAAGTGACGTTAATTCCAAGGACTTTTCACTTTTCATGTTTACTTTTAAGTTGGACAACAAGCTGAAGTTTTCAAAAAGAGAGCGATGACAGTGGGTAACGCCTTGAGGGAGTCAGCAAGGAATTACAATAAAGCAACAATGCCATGTTTGAAGCTGGCCACGCAGAGACCTGTGGTCCTGGCAGATTGTCTGTATCAAAGTTTCTAGAGTGAGAGTGAAAATTATCTATTATAAATGAAGAAGAGAGGATCCTGTTTGCCTTGTCTGAGCTTCTTCTTTTTTGGATTATCTTAGACTTAAAGCTGACAGTCTCGAAGGGATTGCACCCATCAAATTTGTTTCATTGTGCTGCTAGTTTTTCTGTTTTAGTGTAATGAAATCAGGAGAAAAAAAATCTAATTTAGAAAGCACTAATTTGACTCTGAATGGGTATAGTTATGGGTATGGGTATGGGTATGCATATGCACAAATTCTGATATTGTCATCTCTATTTTCTCTAGAAATGGTGTTTCAGATAGGGACCAAAAGTTTTAGGCAGGTGTGGGAAAATGCTGTAAAGTAGGAATGCTTTCAAAAACAGAGATGTTGATCGTTTATTTTTAAGAATTAACAAAATGCAACATAAATGAACAAAAGAGAAATCTAAATCAAGTCAATATTTGGTGCAACCACCCTTTGCCTTCAAAACAGCATCAATGGTTCTAGGTACACCTGCACACAGTTTTTGGAGGAACCAACCAAAGATCTTTTGTGGATGTAGGCTTGCTCAAATCCTTTTTTTTCTCTCCATGTATTCCCAAACAATGTTGAGATCAGGTATCTGTGGGAGTTACATCTTCATTTCTAGGACTCCTTGTTTTTCTTTGAGCTGAAGATTATTTTTTAATAACATTGGCTATATGTTTGGAGTTGTTGTTCTACTGTAGAATAAATTTTAGGACTTGCTCAAATGAGGAAACATGTAAAGGGGTTATCCAAGACTCATTGAGACTTCCCAGAGTGGCTGACCCACAATGGAGATCATACTTACCCGGTCCCCGCTGCAGGGTTTGGTGCCTAATGCCCCTCTTCCTCTCCCTACCCTGTTGAGATCAACATTCGTCGATGGGGGGGACATATAACCACTGCAGCCAATCATAGCCAAAGTGGTGACCTGCTCTTCTTGTGTCACGTAACCAGTTGTTATGACGCAAAGGGAGCAGGTCACCACTACCTCCAGTAATTGGCTGCAGCATTCATGTGTGCCCCGTCGCTGGATGTTGATCTCAGTGAGGTAGGGAGAGGAATAGCCGGCCCAGGAGCCCTACACACCGAATCCAGTGGTGGGGACTGGGTAATCTCCACTGTGGTTCGGCCACTCTGGGAGATCTGTTTAAGGGCTGTTTTAAAACTGCTGTTTTATTTTAGCTTTACGTACAATCTTTAATCATATCTTTAGTGAAATTGTTTTTTTTTTTATAGTTGGTGAATCTGATAACTAAAATATAACATTGTCCTATGAAATTTCTTTCAAGTTTATATAAATAGATTAAGTATACTTTTGTCATTCTATCAGTTTCAAAGAATCCTGTTGTCATCCCTGCAGCTACTCTATGTGTTCACAAGATGGTGCTTCAATACCACAGTATTGGATTTCTCTATTGTCAAATAAGCTATCCGTTCTTTATGTTTAAACAAAAATGAGTGGTAAAAGGGAGAAAGGATAACACTGAGATCAGTACATTTCATTTACATGTATAAACAAAGAACCAGGATTGACCCCACATATCTTATAATCATTTCATATCTTATGTAAACTAGCCACATGTTAATAAAAATCAACATATATTAATGATAGATGATAGTGTTGAGCGCGAATAGTCGAATAGCGAATTTTTATTGCGAATATCGCAACTTCGATAATTCGTGAATATTGCGAATATAGCGCTATATATTCGCATTTTTGAATATTCGTTTTTTGTTTATTTTTAGATGTTAATCCTTGTTGCTCTCTGGTTGTCTTCCCACTTCCCAAAAGCTGTTCTTACCTGTCGTGAGGATTCCTGGCTCCCTGCCCGCTCCAGTTAATGCACGTTGCTGCTTCTGCCGGCTTCCTGTGTGCATGGAGCGTCCCCATCCCAATGGGAACGCCTCCATGCAAAAATGTACTGTCGGATGTGACAATCACGATCACACAAATTTGACTAAGTTATAATCACAATGCGATTAATACAACCTGAATTATTCGCATTGCGATATTCGTTATATCCTAGCAATACAACCATTAGGAACCCAGCTCTAAGAATTCGCAATGCGAGTATATGTTCACATTGCGAATTCAACTTAGAGCTGAGTTCCTAATGGTTGTATTGCTAGAATATAACGAAGATTGAGAATATAGTGCTATATTCGTGATATTCGTTATCTTCGTCAATTCTAGCAATACAAGTTACAACCATTAGGAACTCAGCTCTAAGTTTAATTCGCGATGCGAATATAAATTTGCGTAACATTCGCAATATATAGAATAATGACGAATATTCGATTTTGACGAATATATGACTAATATTCAATCGAATATACGCGAAATATCGCGAAATCGAATATGGCACCTCCCGCTCATCACTATGATAAATATATTCCAATGCCAGTGGGAAATCCTAATGAAGTGTCAATAAAGATCTCTGTACAAAAAAGATTGCATTCTTTACAAAAAAAATTGTTATTGAACTTTGAAATAATAAGGCTGTCAAAATTACATTTATTAAAGGGGTTTTCCAGGATTTTTCATATTGATGACCCATCCTCAGGATAGGTCATCAATACGAGATTGGCAAGATCCAACTCCCGCACTCCCGATTATCAGTTGTTTAACCCCTACGTTTCCGTTTTATACTCCCTGCCTTCACGAAGCCATAACTTTTTTTTTTTCACAGAGACATATGAGGGCTTGTTCTTAAAAGGACAAGTTGAACTTTCTAATGGCGCCATTTAATATTGCATACAGGAAATAGGGATCTGGAAAAAGTGTGTATGTCTTTTTAATCACTTCTTTTATTTTTGAGAGGTTTTATAGAGATCAAAAAAATTGAAAATCGTCCATTTTGACTTTTTGTTTTTGTTACATGAAAAAAATATGTTTATATAGTTCAGGTGTTTTGGTATACGGTGATGCATATGATTTTTCATTATTTACTGTTTATTTTTATTATAGGGCTTAACTTTGTTTTTTCTTTTTTTTCTCACATATTTTAAGTCCTCTGAGGAGACTTTAACAAGCGATTGTTAGATCACTTGTCCCATAGGCTGCAATGAATTTGCATTGCAGTCTATGGGAAATTCGCTATGTTACTATGGAACACCTACACACCTCTATAGGAACCTCTATAGGAACTACTGCTGTAATAGCATTGGATCCTTCAGAGATACCGTGGCTATTACCAGGAACAAACAGCTCCTTGATTGCCGTAAGGACCCTGGGGCCACTACGTCATATTTGGCCAAACTATACTCCTCACTTCATGTTTTTTTTTTCAACACATTTAACACATTTAAAAGCAATCTCTTACCTCAGTTAAGCACTATTAGCTGTAGTACTTTCTTTGTCTATAGTACTCCCCATTCTCCCCACTGTGATCACAAAGCTCTGCTGTAATACATATGCATATTTTTCACATGTAGCTGGAGATAATGGTGCAGAGTAGTGTTAAGCGTGCATGCTCGGCCGAACACCAGTTCGGCTCCAGCATCGCGATGCTTGGCACATCGCGGAGTTCGGCCTAATACCGCGTGTGTTCGAGCACGATGCTCGAGTCTCCTCCCCGCACGTTTGTCGGCTGCTACGCAACCAATAAACGCGCAGGTAAGTATTGCCACTCACTGTAATGCCATAGCCATGTTGGTTACTGGCATTACAGTGATTGGCTGGCCGAAACGCGTCATTGGGTGCATCACAGGGAAAGTTGTGCTGTAGAAGGAACAGATAGTGTAGGGAATTTAATTATATTTTTTTGTTAGGCAGGGTTGGTGTTAGAGACCCAAAAGTCCATTTAAGGACTATTGTTGTGTCTGGCAGCAAAATATATTTTTAGCGCAACCTGGGCTAAATTGCGTGCAAATGTAGAGACCCAAAAGTCCTTTTAAGGACTATTGTTGTATCTGGCAGCAATATATATTATTAGCGCAACCTGAGCTAAATTGCGTGCAATTGTTTGGCCGCTGCAGACAGCGACATTATCTGCACTACATCTCCTGTGTAACGTTTGCGCAGCCTAAAAATAACTGTGACATACAGCGTATTTTCCCGTAGACGGTGTCCACTGCAGACAGTGACATTACCTGCGCTACATCTCCTGTATAACTTTTGCACATCCTAAAAATATCTGACGCTGCGGACAATGACATTATCTGCGCTACTTCTCCTGTTTAACGTGTGCGCATACTAAAAATATCTGTGACATCCAGTGTACTTTTTCCATAGACGCTGCGGACAGTGACATTATCTGCGCTACATCTCCTGTTTAACGTGTGCGCATCCTAAAAATATCTGTGACATATAGTGCACTTTTTCCGTAGACGCTGCGGACATCGACATTATCTGCGCTACATCTTCTGTTTAACGTGTGCGCATACTAAAAATATTTGTGACATCCCGTGTACTTTTTCCGTAGATGCTGCAGACAGTGACAGTGCTACATCTCCTGTATAACGTTTGCGCATCCTAAAAATAGCTGTGACATCCAGTGTACTTTTTCCGTAGAAGCTGCAGACAATGACATTATCTGCGCTACTTCTCCTGTTTAACGTGTGCGCCTACTAAAAATATCTGTGACATCCAGTGTACTTTTTCCATAGACGCTGCGGACAGTGACATTATCTGCGCTACATCTCCTGTTTAACGTGTGCACATCCTAAAAATATCTTTGACATCTAGTGCACTTTTTCCGTAGACGCTGCGGACATCGACATTATCTGTGTTACATCTTCTGTTTAACGTGTGCGCCTACTAAAAATATCTGTAACATCCAGTGTACTTTTTCCGTAGATGCTGCGGACAGTGACAGCGCTACATCTCCTGTATAACGTTTGCGCATCCTAAAAATAGCTGTGACATCCAGTGTACTTTTTCTGTAGACGATGCGGACAGGGACATTATATGCGCTACATCTCCAGCTTAACGTGTGCTCAAACTAAAAATATCTGTGATATCCAGTGTACTTTTTCCGTAGACGCTGCGGACAGCGACATTATCTGCACTACAACTCCTGTTCAACATGTGCGCATACTAAAAATATCTGTGACATCCAGAATACTTTTTCCGCAGACGGTGTCCGCTGCAGACAGTTACATTACTTGCTCTACATCTCCCGTATAACGTTTGGGCATCCTAAAAATATCTGTGACATCCAGTGTACTTTTTCCGTAGACGCTGCAGACAGTGACATTACCTGTGCTACATCCCCTGTATAACGTTTCCGCATCCCAAATATCTGTGGCATTGACTGTAATTTTTTCTTAGCCTCTTTTGACAGCAGCACCCTTACCTGTGGTACCTCTCCTGTATAACGTTTCCGCATCCCAAATATCTGTGACATTGGCTGTAATTTTTTCTTAACCACTGTTGACAGCAGCGCCATTACCTGTGCTACATCTCCTGTATAACGTTACCGCATCCCAAATATCTGTGACATTGACAGTAATTTATTTGCGCATACACTTAAAAACTGTGCTACTATACGTGTGACATACTTGCAAGCATATATACCATTTAATATGATGAAGACGAGCAGTAAGGGATGGGGAAGTGTGTAATAAAGGGTGTACTGGAGTACCGGTTCCTTGTAATTTTGGCAAACCCTTTCACTTAGTGCATAGGCTTTATGAGTGTAGAAGTCCCACTACCTGAACAATTGTACCACAATGCGAATAAGGCTCTTCTTTATGTGATATACAGGTTGTTTCGGTGTTCCTCTTCCTTGTAATTTTTGGCAGCACTTGCACTTTATATACAAGTAGAAGGTAGAAGTAGAAGGTGCTGTAGAAGGAACAGATAGTGTAGGGAATTTAATTATATTTTTTTGTTAGGCAGGGTTGGTGTTAGAGACCCAAAAGTCCATTTAAGGACTATTGTTGTGTCTGGCAGCAAAATATATTTTTAGCGCAACCTGGGCTAAATTGCGTGCAAATGTAGAGACCCAAAAGTCCTTTTAAGGACTATTGTTGTATCTGGCAGCAATATATATTATTAGCGCAACCTGAGCTAAATTGCGTGCAATTGTTTGGCCGCTGCAGACAGCGACATTATCTGCACTACATCTCCTGTGTAACGTTTGCGCAGCCTAAAAATAACTGTGACATACAGCGTATTTTCCCGTAGACGGTGTCCACTGCAGACAGTGACATTACCTGCGCTACATCTCCTGTATAACTTTTGCACATCCTAAAAATATCTGTGACATCCAGTGTACTTTTTCCATAGGCGCTGCAAACAGTGACATTACTTTCGCTACATCTCCTGTATAACGTTTGCGCATCCTAAAAATATCTGTGACATCCAGTGTACTTTTTCCGTAGACGCTGCAATCTGTGACATCCAGTGTACTTTTTCTGTAGGCGCTGCAGACAGTGACATAACCTTCGCTACATCTCCTGTATAACGTTTGCGCATCCTAAAAATATCTGTGACATACAGTGTACTTTTTCCATAGACGCTGCAATCTGTGACATCCAGTGTACTTTTTCCGTAGGCGCTGCAGACAGTGACATAACCTTCGCTACATCTCCTGTTTAACGTGTGCGTATACTAAAAATATCTGTGACATCCAGTGTACTTTTTCCATAGACGCTGCGGACAGTGACAGCGCTACATCTCCTGTATAACGTTTGCGCATCCTAAAAATAGTTGTGACATCCAGTGTACTTTTTCCGTAGACGCTGCGGACAATGACATTATCTGCGCTACTTCTCCTGTTTAACGTGTGCGCATACTAAAAATATCTGTGACATCCAGTGTACTTTTTCCATAGACGCTGCGGACAGTGACATTATCTGCGCTACATCTCCTGTTTAACGTGTGCGCATCCTAAAAATATCTGTGACATATAGTGCACTTTTTCCGTAGACGCTGCGGACATCGACATTATCTGCGCTACATCTTCTGTTTAACGTGTGCGCACACTAAAAATATTTGTGACATCCCGTGTACTTTTTCCGTAGATGCTGCAGACAGTGACAGTGCTACATCTCCTGTATAACGTTTGCGCATCCTAAAAATAGCTGTGACATCCAGTGTACTTTTTCCGTAGAAGCTGCAGACAATGACATTATCTGCGCTACTTCTCCTGTTTAACGTGTGCGCCTACTAAAAATATCTGTGACATCCAGTGTACTTTTTCCATAGACGCTGCGGACAGTGACATTATCTGCGCTACATCTCCTGTTTAACGTGTGCACATCCTAAAAATATCTTTGACATCTAGTGCACTTTTTCCGTAGACGCTGCGGACATCGACATTATCTGTGCTACATCTTCTGTTTAACGTGTGCGCCTACTAAAAATATCTGTAACATCCAGTGTACTTTTTCCGTAGATGCTGCGGACAGTGACAGCGCTACATCTCCTGTATAACGTTTGCGCATCCTAAAAATAGCTGTGACATCCAGTGTACTTTTTCTGTAGACGATGCGGACAGGGACATTATATGCGCTACATCTCCTGCTTAACGTGTGCTCAAACTAAAAATATCTGTGATATCCAGTGTACTTTTTCCGTAGACGCTGCGGACAGCGACATTATCTGCACTACAACTCCTGTTCAACATGTGCGCATACTAAAAATATCTGTGACATCCAGAATACTTTTTCCGCAGACGGTGTCCGCTGCAGACAGTTACATTACTTGCTCTACATCTCCCGTATAACGTTTGGGCATCCTAAAAATATCTGTGACATCCAGTGTACTTTTTCCGTAGACGCTGCAGACAGTGACATTACCTGTGCTACATCCCCTGTATAACGTTTCCGCATCCCAAATATCTGTGGCATTGACTGTAATTTTTTCTTAGCCTCTTTTGACAGCAGCACCCTTACCTGTGGTACCTCTCCTGTATAACGTTTCCGCATCCCAAATATCTGTGACATTGGCTGTAATTTTTTCTTAACCACTGTTGACAGCAGCGCCATTACCTGTGCTACATCTCCTGTATAACGTTACCGCATCCCAAATATCTGTGACATTGACAGTAATTTATTTGCGCATACACTTAAAAACTGTGCTACTATACGTGTGACATACTTGCAAGCATATATACCATTTAATATGATGAAGGCGAGCAGTAAGGGATGGGGAAGTGTGTAATAAAGGGTGTACTGGAGTACCGGTTCCTTGTAATTTTGGAAAACCCTTTCACTTAGTGCATAGGCTTTATGAGTGTAGAAGTCCCACTACCTGAACAATTGTACCACAATGCGAATAAGGCTCTTCTTTATGTGATATACAGGTTGTTTCGGTGTTCCTCTTCCTTGTAATTTTTGGCAGCACTTGCACTTTATATACAAGTAAATATACAGGAAAGAATGTTTCCTAACAATTTTTAGTTTAAAATCTTCGGTTTTGTGCGTATTATTGTCAGTCTGTAAAATTGGCGTACTACTCGGACAACATCGTTCCCAGCAGCGACCTGCGAGTGCAAGATGCATCCAGACATCCTCCCCATGCTGTTCCCGAACCATTTTAGTGGTGTTTCCATCAATTTTTGACCATTTCATGTGAACCAGACACTCTCCCCTCTTCAGAGCAGGGTGTGCCTGGTTTAATGCTTGGGTTCTCCCATTGACTTCCATTGTGCTTGGGTGCTCAGTAGAGGATCTGAGCATCCTGAGGTGTTCTACTCAAACACCCAAGCACCCGAGCACTTTGGTGCTCAATCAACACTAGTGCAGAGCAAGAGGATATTCAAATGAATGGCTGTCCATAAATGCATGGATAGGTCTGCCAAAGCAACTGTTCAAAGGGTTGAACTTTAAAGTGTTTGAATGTCAGAAAATATACATAATGATCAACATGTTGGATTATTTTCATGCTGCATTGTTAGCCTCATTGTCAGAGTTTTAGTTATGGGGGTAATTAGTTTGAGGGTGTGGGCTATTGAAGTGATCAGCATCAAGGTTGTTGCTATGGGAATCATCAGTGTTGAGGGGAGGCATGGGCAGAGGCAGACTTACCAGCTGGCCGATGCCCAGGGGGTCACCCAAGCCCTCCTTATGGCTTCCAGTGTTGGAGTAGCTTCCTTTTAATAAAAATGAAGTTGTCGAGGTTCAAGCAATTCACAGGCCGGGGGACAATAAGCATACACAGGTAGCACACAAAAGAGTCTCAGAGATTATTTATACAGAAAGACACAAACACAAAGCCAATGAAATGTTTATGGTAGGGTCACTGATCCAATCAGAAGAAGAAACAGTGCATGACAGTCTCATGTCAGGGTCAGGGTCTGGCTGACCTCAGCCCCTGGCAACCTAAACACGTCTTGTAGCCCACCACCCACTTCTCACACTCTGTATTGGAATGTTCTTAAGAAGTTTGGAAAAGTTTGTTCAAAGACAACATTGAGTCTGTTACATTAACCCCGACTATGTACATAACGATGTGGCACTCCCAGTGTTAATTAACACAGGGTGAGGCAGGTGCTTATGGACCCGGCCAGCAGATGCAGGTTTGCTTCCTTAATTCAACTGTATTGTCATCCTAAGGAGCATGGAAGAAGACGAGGCAGTAGATAAGTGCAGGTGGTCATGGAACAATGATATCTTTGTGACTTCCTACGCCAGGAAGTCAGAACGTTCTTTTATTCACAGATCTATCTCCTGCCACTCTCGCAAGAAGGAGAGAGTTTCAGCAATCAGGGATGCCATCAGGGGTTACAGCCCATACCCCAGTAAGGGGCCCAGACCCTGGGGGGGCCCGGCCGGTCCCAAGCCTTTTTTTTTATTTTTTAACTGTGGCCGTCGGCCCTGGGGCCCAGTGCTCCTCCCCCTCTTCCTTCCGCGGCCCGTCCCTTACCTCCCCGGCCCGCCCACCACTCAGCTGATCGATGTCAGGCAGGCTTTCCACTGCACGTCCTGTGCAGCGCAGTATTTTGTAATACTTTCAAATGAGTATTACAAAACTTTCACCACAACCTCATCTCCCTACCTTGTGCGTACTTTCAATCTGATCACTATCCAAGAATCTGTCCCGAGAGATATGATGCATGCTCTCATCATAGCTTTACCAAAACCGGGTAAAATTGCGGATAAACCGGCCAACTTTCACCCAATATCCTTAATTCAGATATCGAAATTTACACAAAAATATTAGCTGACAGACTCTCTAATATGCTACCCTCTTTGATTAACAGCAACCAAATTGGCTTTGTCTCCAATAGGCAGTCATCAGACGGAACAAGACCTTTCATAGACTTAATCGATGTGGCCCATTCCTCTCGAACGCCTTCTCTGCTCCTTTCCTTGGATGCGGAGAAGGCGTTCGACAAAATACATTGGGGTTATGTGAAAGAGACTTTGACAAAATTTGGGTTGGCGGATTCTATTTAAATGCTGTAATGGCTTTATATTCAAACCCTAGTGTTGAATTTTATACCTCTAACTTTTTATCCAATCCATTTGCTATAAAAAATGGAACCAGACAATGCTGCCCTATGTCCCCGTTGATATTCGACCTGTCTATAGAACCTTTCTCTGAACATATAAGAACATCTCCTGATATACAAGGCTTGAAAGTGGGAGGACTAAAACACCGTATAGGTCTCTTTGCCGACAATGTACTAATAATTACATCTAATCCGCTTTCATCACTATCTGTTATAAATAATATTATTCATAAATTTGGTCAGGCCTCATACTACAAAGTAAATGCAAAGAAATCGCAAATGCTGGACTTGGGCTTATTGCCCTCCAGAAAAGCAAAGATCTCTACCTCTCAAAAATTCTCATGGGCTCAAGCCTCCCTTACATACTTGGGTATTCAACTCACATGTCCTACTAATAAACTGTTTCACCATAACTACTTACCTCTTTTGGAAAAGGTTAAAACGAGCTTAAATAATCTCCGCCTCCATGCTCTATCTTGGCTAGGAAAAATAGCAGCGATCAAAATGGTGATTCTTCCCAAAATTTTATATATGTTCCGTAATGTGCCGATCTGGATCCCAGATTATTTCCTAAAAAAGATGCAAACCTTAATCAATCATTACTCATGGGGGAATGGGAAACCTAGGGTCAAAGCTTTTATTTTATATAAACCTTTTGATCAAGGGGGCCTCAATTTCCCCTCGCTTACACATTACTATTGTTTGTATGTGAGATGTTGTGCTGCCATACCTTTATTTGTTTGTAGATGGATGAGACACCCAGGCTAATGTCTGCGATCGGCAGCAGTGTCGATCACTAAATTTATGTTTCAAAAGAAATTTATTGAAATTTTGAAACAGTATGATACAAAACAAGGCATAAGAAAAAAATAAACTAAAGTAAAACAAAATGGGTAACAGCATAATGAGTTTACATATGTGCATACATAAAAAAAGAAGACTGGGGCCTTATATCCATATATACCACTGATCAAATAAGAAAAAGGCAAATATAAATGTTCTAGAAGGTTACCCACATAGTGAAATGGTTACAAGGTAATACAGTATTATATAGCAGAGGAATGGGAGAAGGATAGCCAAGGCTCCCAAAGCTTCTCAAAGGCAACAAATGTATCGGTGCGACTGTGTCACAGATGTACCGAGACATATGGATGTCCCTGTGACAGTGAGTGGCAGGAGATATTTGAGACTGGCAACACGTGGTTTGGTTTGACATGTTTCTATGTAGTTTCTGGTACTGGACACACCCTTAACCTCTAGGTTTCCCTCCCACACTAGAGCGTGACAGGTTGGCACTGTGGGATATGTACATCCCAACACTAACGATAACAGGCTCGGACTGGCCCACAGGGGTACAGGGGAATCCCCCGGTGGGCCCCTGAGCAAGGTGGGCCCCTAGTCTCCCACCCCCTGCACAAGTGGCACATAACACATTGGACTTACTGCACTACATACATATATTCAATGTACAGCAGCTCAGCCAGCCTATGTTCATATAAAAAACTTGTTAGATTATTTATTATATTTGAATGTATCCGTACTGTAGGCCCCAAAATAAATTTTACTGGTGGGCCCTAGGTACCCCAGTCCGACACTGAACGATAACAGAGCACAGACTCAACTCCAGAATTTGCGCACCACTGGGCAGTTCCACCATATGTGACGATATCTAAATTTAACTCCTCAGATGCCGTTGTCAAATGTGACCACAGCATCTGAAAGGCAAAAAACCCGGAAGCACATTTTGTCTTGGCAGGAATGCTTTCCCTGATCTCAGCCAGGGGGAAAGGTTCCTACCAAGGAAGCATGGTCAGAGCCTGTACTAGGCTTCTAGGCTTATTACTGGTATATTACAATTCAGGCCTGCAGGTGGCAGCACTGAACTGTTAATATAATATACCGATCTTTGTATATTGTAATGGGTAAAATTCCATTGCTTTATACAAATTGCACTGTAATAATTGCATATTGGGGTCCACTTGGGGGGGGGGGGAAGTAAAAAGAAAGTTTTTAAAAATTAAAATCACTCCACTTTCCCCAAAATTAAAATATAAATAAACAATGTAAAAAAGAAACATTATAGGCATTGCCGCATCTAAAAATGCCCGTACTATTAAAATATAAAAAAGTATCCAATATAATGGATTGCATAACGGGAAAAAAAAATCTAAATGGTCAATTTAATTTTTTTTTTTATCTTTTCTTCTCCCCCAAACATTTTTATAAAAAAGTGATCAATAAGTCATACACACCATAACAAGTTGGCATAACTATAAAAAAGTTATGGAGTTCAGAATATCGCAATGAAAGTTACTTTTTTTAAGTATTTAACCCTTTAAGGACCCGTAGTTTTTTACTTTTTGAGTTTTCGTTTTGCGCTCCCTGCCTTCCCATAGCCATAGCTTTTTTATTTTTCGGTTCACATAGTAATATGAGGGCTTGTTTTTTGCGGTACAAGTTGTACTTTCCAACGCCACCATTTAATATTGCATATGATGTAGTGGGAAGCGGGGAAAAAATTCCAAATAGGGTGAAAATGCAAAAAAAAAGCAATTCCACCACAGTTTTGCGGCTTTTTAAATTCCGACGTTTTCTTGCATTTTGATAGTGAAAAAAAAATTCAAAAGTGGGAAAAAATTAGTTTTACTTTTTTCACCATGTTTTGACCCCTATAACTTTTTTGTATTTATATGTATAGAGCTGTATGGGGGCTCATTTTATGCGTCATAATCTTATCTTTTTATTGATACCATTTTGGGGTGTGTATGACTTTTTGATCACCTTTTATGTAATTTTTTGTGGAAAATGAAGCGACCAAAAATGGCGAATCCGCCATTTGGACGCTTTTTTCCGTTTTGCTGTTTGACGTATGGGGAATATTTTTTTATATTTTTATACTATGGGCATTTTCGCACATTGCGACACCCATGATGTGTATTTTTTTAATTTTTTTAGTTTTTTAATTTTTATTTTAGCAAAAGGGGGGTGATTTGAACTTTTATGTTTTTTTTATTTATTTTTTTAACTTTTTTTTGTTTTTTTTTTATACTTTTATATAGTTCCTATAGGGAACTATAACTTACAATCATCTGATTGCGATTTTCATACATTCCAATGCAATAGCATTGGAATATATGAAAAAATCGCATATTTCCTATGAAGCCTATTAAAGGCAAGGCTCCATAGGAAATACTATACAGCAGCCTGGGTTTCATTCATAGAGACCCAGGCTACTACAGGCGTGCTCCGGCTCCTCCGATCGCCACACAGGGGAGCCGGAGCGCAAACCGAAAGTAAAACTTTTGGTTTGTGCGCACTCAGATGCCATGGTCAGGATTGACCACGGCATCTGAGGGGTTAAATGTCCACGATCGGCATCGCTGCCGGTCGCGGACATTAGCCGTGGGTGTCTGCTACAGGAACCATGCGGACACCCGCGGCTAAGGCGCCCGCATGGAGCAGGAGCGGGCGCCATCTTTAAAGACCGGACACAGGACGTACATGTACGTCCTGTGTCCTTAAGTGGTTAAAAACATGAAAGACTATATAAATGTAGTATTGTTGTAATCATACTGAGCCAGAAAATGAATGGCATAAAAACAAAACCCACGAAACTGTAGTGGAATTGCATTTTTTCCAAAATTTGGAATTGTTTTCCAGCTTCCCACTACATCATATGCAACAGTAAATTATTAGAAAGTGCAACTTGTACCAGACAAAAGAAGTCCTCCAGGCACAACTTTGCGGGGCTCCGTTTAGCGATATGCCCCCATTGTCTGAGATAAGACAACCCCTTTAATACAATAGAAAGAAATGTTGTGAAAGGACCTGAAGCAAGAAGCTCATGGGAAGAAACCCACTGTCATAACAGAGTTGATTCTTGGAAATGTTTAGTTGCAGTTATTACTGCACGAGGTGGTTACAACAAATACTGAAAGCAAAGGTTCACATAATTTTGTCACTCACAGATTTTGGATAATTTTCCTCATAAAAAAATAAACAATTCTAATACATTTGACTCATTTGTTTGATTTGGTTACCTGTATCTATTTTTAGGACTTGTGTGAAAAAGTTTTAGGTTAAATTTATGTAGAAATATAGAAAATTAGGTCTGTTAGTCTGTGCACCTGAACTGGTGTAGATTGCAGTGTTCTTCTACAAGAGAAAACTGGCATAGAAAATCATAATTGCGGTGAGGCCTGTCGCCACACATCCTTTACAGGAATGTGACGAAGCTGAGTAACAGCAGTTTGTGACTTTTTCACACCACAAAAGTGGCATATTTAAATGATAAATTTGGCACTATGTGTTTGGTATTGCTGTAATTGTAATGATCCAGAGAGTAAAGTTATCATGTTAATTATGCCGCAAAGTGAACATCGCAAAATTTACAACGCAAAAACTCAATGGCGGTATTTTTTTTTTCACCAACTCCCCCGCCCCTTTCCCAGAAAGAATTAATGCCACAATTCGGCCCACAGGAGGAAGAGGAACGGGCAGCGTGGAGAGGATGGGAGTGGTGACTGAGGGTTGTTCATAATCCTCTCAGTGGTTGATCGTTCTCCAACTCCTTCTCAGCCCACGTTGATAGTGAATGGAAGGGTGCAATCCTTCTTCCCCTTATGGCACATCCTGGACTTGTGGGATCTACCTGATGGTTTCTGGGGTGCCTTTGAAGTTGGAATGGGCAGTGAGGTGCAAGGTAGGAAAACAGAAGGTGAATGATAACGTTCGAATATATAGACAATAGGCCAGCTTGATTATGGCAAAATAAAGGCTCTCCTTTACTGACTATATGATAGATGTCACAGTACAAATACATGCAGTAGGCACAGTCTGAAGCATTTCACAAAGTAGGTTTTCCCCAAAAGGCTATGTATAGAAGGTGGTAATGATGGTAGTAGTCCTTCCTGAGTCTCTCTATAGAAAAAATGGAAATCTTCCCAAATGACCACCAGCATTTAATTCCCTAAATGTATCTACAATGCCCAGTCTGCAAGGTGCAGTCCTAGATCCAATGGCTAGTCCATCTCATAAGTGTGGTAGGCACAGAAGCAATAAACCCAGACCATGAGAAGTTAAGTCCAAAACCATAAGTGTGTGTTACCTTTTCTGGTTCCAGCATGGCCTACATGGTCCTCAACCATCTGCAAAATAAAAATGCTTTTTTCTCTCTGAGGTAGTTCTCAAACAAGTGTTTTTTTTCTGGCAGCCTTTACTTGCAGCTTTTCACCCTATTTGGCTATTGCACAAACCAAACAGGTCTTCACTGCAGCCTGACTTTCTACTAACTCCCCAAAGAGATTGATTTCTCGTGACATCTCTTACTTGATGTTAGTAGTAAATCCGGGTTATTATGTTTTACCTTTATATTATATAAAAAACCTAAATGTACAAAAAATGTGGAAAAAAATTATTTTTCTAAATTTGAAATTCAATGCATTAAAGACAGATAGTGATACCTAATTAGATAGTTTTTACTTAAGATTGCCTATATGTCTACTTTATGTTGGCATCATTTTGAAAATTACATTTTATTGTTTAGGACTATAAAGGGTTAGAATTTAAGAAGCAATTTTTCTAATTTTCTATAAAATTTTCAAAACTGACTTTTTTATGGACCAATTCAGTTATGAAGTCACTTTGAGGTCCTTACATAATAGAAACCTCCCATAAATTACCCCATTTTAAAAACTACACCCCTCAAATTATTCTTTCAAATTTCTTTTAATTGATCAGCAAGATTGTATCATTCTCTCTGATATAAAGAGTGAAAGTCAGACTACTATCACTGAGTTTAGTTTGCAGAACGTAATATGAACAAACCAAAAAGATATGTAAACACTGAAATAATAAATAAGAGATAAGGAAGGTGAGGAATAGGGAAGGATCAAAAAGGGGAAGAGGGGGAGGGGTCCATGTGGCCAGCAATTCTCAACTAGATAGCCATACGGATCTGTGACAGGGACAGGATGGAAGCTCAGATTACTGCTCCTCTTGAACTGCCTCAGTATTCCATAAGTGACAAGGTGGTATCTATATGCTTACAAGATAGGGCTGCCCAGATAAAAGGGTTTGGTGTCTATGGCACCTTGTTAGGTCCTGATGCACGGTATTGTTTCCAGGGTCCCCAAAGTTTCATATACTGTATCTCTGGTGATTCCTGTTTTCCCACCCCGCCAGTTCTTCAAGACGACATATGTGATCTACTTTATCGGCCTATTGCTCTAAAGTGTGGGGTTCTCTACTAAGCCATTTGAGAGGAATCAATAGCCTTGCCGCTTGTAATAGACGGGTGGCTAGGTCATTCTTAGCTGGGCGCCAAGTATCATTTGGGAGCCACAACAGGATTGACTCTGGAGTTGGCTTAATATTAGCTGAGGTAATCAAATTAACCTCTCTCGTTATCTGTTCCCAATAACTTGAAATCTTTAGGCAGAACCAGAAGATGTGACTCTGTGTATCCTCCCTTTCCTCCAGCACATCTCCAGCACAGATCCGATGACTGCAAGCCCAGTAGATACATTTGTTTAGGGGTATTATACCTGTGTGTCATCACTTAATATGAGTGTTCCTCGGTTCTCACACATCTGGAAAAGCCATGAGAACAAAGGTGAATGTGTAATATTTCTGTCTCGGAGAAGGACTTATTAAGTTCCTCTTACCATTTTAAGACATATTCCCCGGAGTTCCTCTACTTTGGTTGGTTAAGAGAGAGTTATACAGTATGGAGATCAGCTTGGTAATCTCCCACACCTACCTTCCTCTGTGCCAGCACCTTACAGGACGATAAGTAATTATTATGCTGCATCTAAGAAGTTGGTGGTGTAGGAAGTTAATACTCTGGGCTGGGGCACATCCTCAGGCTCCACTAAGTCTGCTAGAAAGGATTCTAATGTCTGACCTTTAAACCTATTCCAGCTTGGGGAAGGGTACCTAATTGACGGGCGTGTGAGGAATAGGACCAGTTGAGCCGGTAGAAGAGGAGATGGAGAACCAAGAGTGTCTTTATCTCTAATAGTGGCTCATATCACTGACGTAGTTCCTTTAAGAAGAGGATTACATGTAGAGACTGAGACTCCCAGTCCACACAGGTCCACAAGCTGTTCTGGTGTTATAGATTCCAACTCTAGTTCAGTACCTAAGACTTGGTTATTTATGGATATTAATTGGAGCCAGCGTTTTAGATGGACTGCTCTATAATAGGTCAGTGGATCGGGGAGACCAAAGCCGCCATGTTCTTTCCTCAACACAAGTCTGCTATATGCCAAGCGTGCTTTCTTTTTGTTCCATAGGAAGGTTGCAAATGCAAACTTAATCTGCCGAAAGAAGTGCAAAGGGACATGTATTGGCAGCATCTGTAGGACATAAAGCAATTTGGGCATTATGAAGGTCTTGAGCAAGTTCTTACGACCCATCCAGGAAATATAGGGGATTTGGAGAGATTTCAAGTAGACCTCCCATATCAGAGGTGGATAATTGATATGGAAGACCCTCGTAAGGTCCGAGGGGATCCTAATGCCAAGATATGTGAGGTTTGCCACTTAAATTGGGTAGCTGAGTGAAGTTTAGACACTAGTGAGGCTGGTGATGTTATATTGAGCTCCTCTGATTTTGTGTGATTTATTTTGAAGTTAGAGAAGGTTCCAAATTTGTCAAAAAGGTCTAACAGGGGAGGGAAGGCATGTGAGGGATTAGCTATGAAGATGAGTAGATCATCCTCAAAAGCAGCTGTATAGTAAGTGGGTAATTTATTAGGTAGATGGAGTCCTTGTATTTGGGGGTGTTCTCTAATGGCTTGTAATAACCTCTCCATTACCAGAACAAAACTGATGGGGGACAGGGGGCATCCCTGTCTCATACCATTTTTAATAGGAAATGCCGAAGAGAGGGTACCACTTACTCTGACTCTTGCACTAGGGGACCTATGTAATGACATTATGGTGTTGACAAAGGCAGCAGGGATACCAAATCTCAAAAGAGTTTTCTGCATAAAGCCCAGCTGACTCTGTCAAAGGCCTTTTCTGTGTCGACACGAAGATGGACCAATGACTGTTTAGACGCCTTTGCATAGGAGATGGCATTAAGGATCCTACAAGAGTTGTGATTCCCCTCCCTTTCCGGGACAAATCCTGCTTGTTCGGGATTAACCAGCTTGGAAAGGATTGAGCTCAGCCTAGAAGCAAAAAGTTTTCCCCATATTTTAACATCTAGATTTAGAAGTGATATGGGCCTGTAACTCCCACATTGCTCTGGGTCTTTCCCCTCTTTGGGTAGTATGGTAACAACGAAAGCCTGAAGGTGCAGGGTGGCATCTGACATTAGAGACCCACACCATTTTGTGATCTGAGGGAGAAGGGTGGACAAGAATTTCCTATAGTAGCCCACTGGGAAGCCACCTGGGCCCAGGCTTTTGCCTAACGTCATTGACTTTATTACTTTGGCTACCTCATCTTCCGTTACTGGCTGAATCAGAAGTGAGCGGTCTTCAGGGGTGATCTCCATAAGGTGTAGAGGATCTAAAAAGCTATCAATGATCCCACAAGAATCCTGTTCCATTGGGTCTCCCTTCTCCCTCAAACCATAAAGCTGGACGTAAACTTTCTCTAATGCAGCTGCAATATCAGCAGTTTTCGTTACTTTACAGCCCTGGGCTTGCTTAATTGACTGTATGAAGGTGGCATCCTTACTCTTCTTCATACGTTTCGTGCCCTTGTCCCCATGTGCATAAAAGCGAAATTTAGAGTATTGATAGGACTTAGCTGATTGTATATTGAGCAAGTCTCTCAATTGTTGTCTTAAATGGACCAGCTCCTGGTGTTTCTGCAAAACTTTAGTCCTCTTATGGAATGCCTCAATTGTGGCTTTTTGTGAAAGCAGGGAATTCAGCAGCTTTCTTTTGTCATTTGCTACCAAGGGAAATCAGCTCCCCTCTCATTACAGTCTTATGGGTCTCCCATACTGTTATGGTGGAAGTGTCTCCCGGCAGATTCTCCTGAAAGAAAAGAGATAGCTTCTGCTGCATTGCCTGCAAGTACACATCCCAATCCAGCAATGTCTCATTCAGGCGCCAAGACCATGTTGAAGCTGGCAAGATTCTAAAGCATAGGGATACATTCACTGGTGCATCATCAGATACAGTAATTTGCTCTATATTGGCCGAGTACAGTAAGTCAATATGCCTCTCTGAGACAAAGATGTAATCCAGTCTCTGGAACGTGTTGTGCACATTAGAGAAAAAGGTATAATCCTTGGTAGTTGGGTATATAAATCGCCATGTATCGGTTAAGCAAGCATCCTTTAGTGTTCTGTGTATTCACTCTAGAGATACCTAAGAGTGTGTGTAAGTGCCTGTTCAGGTATGAAGAGTAGGTGATAGGGCGACGTTGATGTCACCTCCTACTATACGAATACCTTCAGCGAACTGATCTAACTTAGCCAAAGTGAGTTTGAGCTATTGTTGTTTGCCTCTATTAGGTGCATAGGACTTGCAAGCGTAACCACATTCACTCCTATTTTACCCTTAACGAAAATATGGCGTCCCTCAGGGTCAGATTGTGTGAGGATATGGGTAAAGGGTACATTTTTAAAGATAGCAACACTCACCCGTCTAGAGGCACTAACATAACAGTTATGGAACCACATCTTAAAGTATGCTTGTGGCAGAGATGGAATGTGTCCCGCTTTGAAATGTGTTTCCTGAAAAAAACATATATCTGTCTTGGATTTACATATTAGACGACATAATTGAGACTTTTTTGCGGCGTTTTTCATGCCTCTTACATTGTAGGTGGTACATTTAACCTGGGCCATAAAGAGCAGTCATTGTTGAACATCCTAATATGATCTGGAGACATGCCACATGAAGGAGGGAGAGTAGAGAGGATGAGGGAAGGTGGGCCAGGAGAGAAGAGAAAAGAAATAAGAACAAAATGAAAATGTACATATCGTAGATATAAGAAGGTGTAGTGGTACATTAAACCTCTTATACAATGCGATTCCTATTAGCATAAGAAGTACCACAACGACTTGCAGGCAAAAGTACCCATCTAACGGGAGGGAGTGACAGGTATGTATGAACTCTAACAAACATGTAGGTCCTGACATAAGAGTGCACAGGGCCTGTGTCACTAGAAGTAAGCTAAATTGTGCTAGCTGCTCGACTGTGAAATAACAGGTAGTATTAGACGGTCACGGTTAACATTATAAACTACGAATCAACAACTGTCAGAAGAAGTAATTCTGTTTAAAGGCACTTGGTAGTATCCTGGAAGGGAAAGGGCCACAAACAGGCTTTGGCATCTGTCCATCATGTAGGCGGTGAAGTGCCTGAAAACATGTTGGTAGACATCCTCTTATGCATCCACAAATCAAGCACTGTACTGGCAGTATACATTACCATTATGTGAGCCAGTCTAAATAAACCAGAGTAGACCAATTGGTGGATTTCCTGGGGCTGGGTGACTTCTTTTTCCCCACCACTGACCAGGCACCGGGGTCTGGAAAGGCTGGCAACAACTCTTGTTGTGTGGCTACTGATAGCCAGGATGGAATGTCCAGCGGAGGTATTTGTAATAGAGACCACACTACTGGGAAGTCTGCTGGCGTTCTAATGGTGCACCTTTTCCTACTTTTGGTGAAGGTAAGGCCAAAGGGGAAAAGCCATCTGAAAGCTATATGGCTGGCCTTCAAATGGTCTGTTAGAGGACGCAGCAACCGTCTCTTGTATAAAGTCGAGGGAGCTATGTCTTGAAATAGAATAATGCGCTCACCTTCGAATTGCAGATCCTCCTGCTCTCTAGCAGCCTTCAGTAGTGCAGCGGTGTCTATGGTAGGTAGCTGAGTAGGCCACACACTATGTCTCTTGGGGGCTCATTCTGCTTCGGTACTGGCTTTAACTATCTATGAATGCGCTCCACTACAATTTCCACTGCTCTCTCTTCTCCCAGCAGGTCAGTAAAAATGGCTGCCGCAGCGTCTTATAATTGGTCATGAACTCTGGTTTCAGACACCCCACGAATCCGAATGTTCTTTCGGCGGCTGTGGTTTTCCTGGCCTTCAATCAGGGCAAATGCTGAGTTGAGAGAGTCCATTTGTGTGGCACAGCTCTTAAAAAATATTATGGCTGCCTTGTTCGTCTCCAAGGCTTCCACTCTGTGACCAAGTTGTTTGAGGTCACTTTCTATCTCTGCCAGTTCTCTCATAACAGGCATTATGGCTTGCAAAAAGCTTGTTTTAAGAACCGCCTAGAAACTTGCGTGGGGTCTCTTGTCACACTGGCCACTGTCGAGTCCGACAAACTGTCTGCATCTGAGTCAGCCAAGTTTTCTCTCTTCCCCTCCGGCACCATCTTGTGTGCGAAAGCTCTGGGAGAGGCAGCTGCTTTGTTGAAATATCTCTCCATGTCGGTCCCGCTGTGGTCCGGTCTTGCAGGTTCTCTTTTGTCTCTGGCTTTGTCCTTGCCTATTTTTATCATCTTGAAGTGAGGTGAGCAGCTTATATGCTACACCAACAAATTGTTACCTGCTAAAGTAACTACAAAAGTGTGGTCGCAACCAAACAAAACACCAAATACCACACTAACATTAATGATAAATATTACAAAAAATATACATCCATAAGAATAAATACAATCCACAAATACTGAACAGTAAAATTGGATCCCAATATGACAGTAGGCGGTAGAACAATAACAAGGCAGGTCACTGTATCGTACTCCAAAAAATAGGAAAAGACAACCCATACAAGTATAAAAACATACTGGAATCTCCTCCTAAATTAGCAGCTATATATCTCAGATATGCATTCCTAACATAATATAAGGTAGACAGAAAGTCAATCCCATAATAAACACCAGGCATGCACATCAGATGACAAACATAACACTATATAGATTGATATGACACTATAAAGATTGCATCATACTAGATGCATAAGAGACAAGAGAGAGTGAGGCCAAATAAATACAGACCACACAGTTATCCAGACCCCGCCACTACTAGACATATGTTTCGCCCTTCGGCTTCTTCCAGGGGGCATATTGCATGTGTGCTCCCGCTGGGCTTAAATACTCACTCAATTACCAAAAAAGTTCCTCCCCTCCTCTGTTTATTATAATCACCTCACCCGCATGTGTATCTCATCTATGGCATTTCCGGGATCGCTAATACGCCTCTCAGAAAGAGGCAATACATTTCCGAGACTGGAAGTGCGTACCTCCGAAACCTGAAGTGCGCCTCCCACCAGCTTGGAAAAGGGCAGCCAATACATTATACGGTGGAACCAGAAGTACCCGTTCCGCCATCTTAACAAAGGGCAAAGAACTATATAAACTTGGAGACAGCGTCTTACAGATGGACCAGAGGATCAGTAATCAATTGACCTCTTGGGAGAAACAGATTAAGTTGGTGAAAAGTAAGAAATTTCAGAAAGACAAAATGGATGCGATACAAAATAAAGTATACAAAGGGAAGATGCAAAAACAGGAGCCACGGTCCAGATCAACCTCCATATCTTGAGCTATATCAACTGAGGGAGAGTCCAGTGGTGCCTCTTATGGACCAACAAGGGCATCAAAGAGATACACTAAACGTAAATATGAAGGGACATTTAAACAGGTCCAGAATAAACGACGTGGCCCTAATGAAGAAGGCCACCAGCCTCTACAGGTATTTAATCTTTCAAACCATGTGTTGACAGATGCCCAGATTAGCATTTTAAGTAGGGGTCTTACATTTTGCCCCACTGCTAATTTTGATCTTTTTACAGCTATAAAAGATCTGCACCTTTTTGCAAGAAGATTGGTTTTTAAGAGATTTTACCAGAAAAAATTGGATCTTAACTTTGGCACGGTGGAGGAACAAGAGGCACTGCGGGATTTGATGGCATTATTGAAAGAACAAGAAGTAGGAGGTGGTAGGGATTTTCCTGTGTCACTGATCCCCAAATCAGTGAAGTTTCCACCCTTCTCCTTGTTTTCAGATATAGACCTATTGGTCAGATTGGTGAGTAAGGAATTTGAAAAAGATTCTATGGGGAGACATTTTGACAATTGCAGTGGGGAGGAAAAGATGGCTTTGAAGGAATTGAGCGGTTGGAATGATGTAGTTATTAAGCTGGCTGACAAAGGCGGAAACATCGTAATCTGGCCAACCACAATGTAAAGGAGTTAAAGGGGTTGTCTCACTTCAGTAAATGGCATTTATCATGTAGAGAAAGTTAATACAAGGCAGTTACTAATATATTGTTATTATATTAGTAACTGTGATGTATGCTGTGAGTATTAGATTATGTGATGTATGCTGTGAGTATTAGATTATGTGATGTATGCTGTGAGTATACGGGCAGTGTATAATGTGATGGAAAAGAGCCAATATGGAGAATCAGAATACATTAGTAAGTACCTTGTATTAACTTTCTTTACATAATAAATGCCATTTGTTGAAGTGAAACAGCCCCTTTAAGTGTGCTACACTTAATAGGGTTAGGCAAAAAATGTCTTGGTACGTGTATTGCATGTTTCCTATATGTGATAGGAACTGCATGTGTCTTGTTTCTGACTGACTTAAGAGCAGGATATCCATATATGTGTAAGGCTACTTTAACACTTGCGGTAGCAGGGTTCGGCAGGCTATTCCAGTGGGGGAACAGCCTGCCAGATCCGTGCTTACACTAGCCCACCGTGCTGCCGGAGGTCCGTCCAAGAGGCAGCTGGACAAATACTACAGCGGACTTCCGGCGGCACGGTGTGCTAGAGTTAGCACGGATACAGCAGGCTGTTCCCCCGCCGGAACATCCTGCCGGACCCTGCTACTGCAAGTATGAAAGTAGCCCAAATTCTGCCACATGTATGTTTGTGCATTTTGCTGTGAGTGTCTACCATCATACTTCATCTTTATTATTTCTGTTATCACTGTAAGTGCTCATTAACTTAACCGTTGAATGTTTTGCTGTCTGCAAATTGATGATCTGCAAAACACGGATACCGGGTGTGTGCATTCCACATTATGCGGAACAGAACAGCCGGCCTCTAATAGAACAGTCCTATCCTTGTCTGTAAAGACGAGAATAATAGGACATGTTCTATAATTTTGCATAATGGACATGCGGACATACAGACATGGAATGCACATGAAGTCATTTCCTTTTTTTGTGGCCCCAATGAAGTGAATGGTTTTACATACAGGCCACACAAAAAATGGTACTGTCACAGAAAAAAAATAAGTTTGTGTGCAGGAGCCCTAAGTTGGGCCCCCAGAATCAGTTACACTGGTGGACCCTAGGTACCCCAGTCCGACACTTGCTGCAGGTGTCAGAACCCCACTGATCTGATACTGATGACCTATATAAAGATGGACAACCCCTTTAGGTTCTTGGAATTGAACTGCAAGGTTTCCCCTATAAGAAGGCCGGCCACACAGTGCTTCATCCTCTCAACAATGCCAGCATCCAGGTTGGAGGGGCTCACAACAACAGCGAAGGCCACAGGTGCACCCCTGGTGTAAACGAAAAAAATCAATATATGGCAAAGACCCAAAAGCAAGCAGCAGATCCCTAGATGGAGTAGGTTCAGTCCTCCTAGATATCCAAAGTCAAAATATATGTTGTGGGATCCGCGCTATTGATCAATAGTAATGTGTTGTCCTCCAGCAACTTTCAGATGTATAGGGATTAGATGCACCTCCACTTCTCAAAGGATCGTCAGTACACTCGTCTCCTAAAAGCCAGTTTTGTAGCCGGCCATCAAAACTCCATGTGAGCCACCGATCAATGCCTTCACAAGGTGCAGCACTCCTTACACAAAGAAAAATGGGAACATAGTGCAGTACCTCCGGTGTAAATGAATAGTAAAGGCTTTATTGTACTCACAAATTATAAGAACAAATCATGCTCGTAATAAATGCCCGACCCGGGTTTCGCAGATTCGCTTCTTCAGGGGCTGCCCCTGGTGTAACTTTTTGTAACCAGAATTCTGGAGTGCAGCGCTTTATAAATTTTCCCCTTGGGCTATAGATTTTTTGAGGTTATTCAATTTTTTATTACAATGCCAGTGACACAAAACAAAGGCATCAAATCTCATTGATAAAATTACACCATTGAGAATATGTAAGGAAATTGTATATTAAATAATAATCATGTTATGGAAACTTTTATTTGAAAGGAGAACCCTAATCATTTCCTGCCTTTTCTTAAAAAAACGGACAATGTTCCTTCAGCTGAGATTGCAATATTATAGCTTACATTTACTATTGTTTGTGAGGCTCTGTCTTTTCCACATAATATGTGTAAGGTAGGTTCACGGCACACTGATTTGTATGCAAGTAATCACATGTGATTACTTGCATACAAATCAGTGTGCCGTGAACCTACCTTACACAGTTTCTACTACCTTCACGTGCACCTGCAACGGATACACGGAGTGCGAGTACATATTCCTTCTATTCCACATAATATACTGCTTACTTACTGATTCTACAGTTGTTTTGTGGAGATAGGACAGAGGTCACAAGGGTGTATATTTTTACACACTGCAGCTATCCAAGCATTCTGACTCTCTTTAACCTGTTACCGACCGCCTAACGCAGGATAGCGTCCTGCGGGCAATCGGTTTGTTCCTCCTTGACGCGCGGGCGCGTCATCTCGCGAGACGCGAATCGAATCGGGGAGAACTTTAACTACAGCCTGCCAGCCTGCCAGCGCTGATCGTGCGCTGGCAGGCTGTAGAAGTTAAAAAAAATGGCATATCAGACGCTGTTTTGTTAAAAGCGTCTGATATGCTTGCTGTTCGTTCCTTTGGTGGTCCCTTTTGCTTGGGACAACCAAAGGAAACTTTTGTAAGTGCACCAATCACCACACAGACCCCCCCCCCCATCCATTCCCCCCCCCCGTCACTGATTAACCCCTGATTAAGCCCTGATTAACCCCCGATTAACCCCTGATCACCCCATGTCACCCCCTGTCACCCCCTGTCACTAATCACCCCCTGTAAGGCTCATTCAGACGTCCGTATGTGTTTTGCGGATCCATGGATCCGCGGATCCGCAAAACACGGACACCGGCAATGTGCTTTCCGCATTTTGCGGATCCGCACATTGCCAGAACTATATAGAAAATGCCTTTTCTTGTCCGCAATTGCGGACAAGAATAGGACATGCTCTATCTTTTGCGGAGCTGCGGCCGGATGTTTGGGGGCCGAAACCCGGAAGTTTGTGCCGCAGCTCCGCAAATGCTGATGCGGCGAGCACATAGTGTGCTCTCCGCATCACCGCCGGCCCCATTCACACTGAATGGATCCGCATCTATTCCGCAGAATTGCGGAATAGATGCGGACATTTTTGCGGACGTGTGAATGGGGCCTTACTACTTTTTGTTTGCACATTTTTGGGCAGAGATTTTTTCATCCACATTGATCGATGCGAATGAGGAAATCTGTGCTGTTCATTTTTTTTTTTTTCAGCCCAGAGGCTGAACGGGAAAAAAAAATCTCATTACCCGTATGCTCAATATAAGGAGAATCGCAAAAACTCCTAATGCTGGCCATACGTGTAATGATTGCGGAGACCCTCAAATGCCAGGGCAGTACAAACACCTCACATATGACCCCATTTTAGAAAGAAGACACCCCAAGGTATTCCGTGAGGGATATAGTGAGTTCATGTAAAATTTTGTTTTTTGTCACAAGTTAGTGGAATATGAGACTTTGTAAAAAAAATATATATATATATCAATTTCCGCTAACTTGTGCCAAAAAAAAATAAATTTCTGTGAACTTGCCATGCCCCTCATGGAATACCTTGGGGTGTCTTCTTTCCACAATGGGGTCACATGTGGGGTATTTATACTGCCCTGGCATTTTAGGGGCCCTAAAGCGTGAGAATCCATATGCGTAAAAATGGCCTGTGAAATCCTAAAGGTACTCATGGGAATTTGGGCCCCTTTGTGCATTTTGGCTGCAAAAAAGTGGCACACATGTGGTATCGCCATACTCAGGAGAAGTAGGGCAATGTGTTTTGGGGTGTATTTTTATATATACCCATACTTTGTGTGAGAAATATCGCTGTAAACGACAACTTTTTAATTTTTTTTATACAAAGTTGTCAGTTTACAGAGATTTTTCTCTCACCCAGCATGGGTATATGTAACAATACACCCCAAAACACATTGCCCTACTTCTCCTGAGTACGGTGATACCACATGAGTGACACTTTTTTGCAGCCTGGGTGCGCAAAGGGGCCCAAATTCCAACGAGTACCTTTAGGTTTTACAGGATTGCTCACAATTTAGCCCCCCCAAAATGCCAGAACAGTACAAACACCCCACAAATGACCCCATTTTGGAAAGAAGACACCCAAGGTATTCGCTGAGGGGCATAGTGAGTCCATGAGAAATTGAACTTTTTGTCAAAAGTTAGCAGAAAGGGAGACTTTGTGAGAAAAAACAATAAAAAATCTATTTCCGCTAACTTGTGCCAAAAAAAAAATCTTCTATGAACTCACCATGCCCCTCACTGAATACCTTGGGGTGTCGTCTTTCCAAAATGGGGTCACATGTGGGGTATTTATACTGCCCTGGCATTTTAGGGGCCCTAAAGCGTGAGAAGAAAAATGCGTAAAAATGCCCTCCTAAAAGGTGCTCATTGGTTTTAGGGCCCCTTTGCACATCTTGGCTGCAAAAAAGTGTCACACATGTGGTATCGCCGTACTCAGGAGAAGTAGGGCAATGTGTTTTGGGGTGTATTTTTACATATATCCGTGTTGGGTGAGAGAAATATCTCTGTAAACTGACAACTTTGTATAAAAAAATTTAAAAAGTTGTCATTTACAGAGATATTTCTCGCACCCAGCATGGGTATATGTAAAAATACACCCCAAAACACATTGCCCTACTTCTCCTGAGTACGGCGATACCCCATGTGTGACACTTTTTTGCAGCCAAGATGCGCAAAGGGGCCCTAAAACCAATGAGTACCTTTAGGATTTCATAGGGCATTTTTACGCATTTTGGATTCTCACGCTTTAGGGCCCCTAAAATGCCAAGGCAGTATAAATACCCCACATGTGACCCCATTTTGGAAAGAAAACACCCCAAGGTAATCCGTGAGGGGCATGGCGAGTTCACAGAAATTTTTTTTTTTTGGCACAAGTTAGCAGAAATTGATATTTTTTTTTTGTTTTTTTATAAAGTCTCATATGTCACTAACTTGTGACAAAAAATAAAATTTTACATGAATTCACCATACCCCTCACGGAATACCTTGGGGTGTCTTCTTTCTAAAATGGGGTCACATGTGGGGCATTTATACTGTCCTGGCATTTTAGGGGTCTCTAAAGCGTTAGAAAAAGTCTGGAATCCAAATGCGTAAAAATGCCCTGTGAAATCCTAAAGGTACTCATTGGAATTTGGGCCTCTTTGCGCAGGCTGCAAAAAAGTGTCACACATGTGGTATCGCCGTACTCAGGAGAAGTAGGGAAATGTGTTTTGGGGTGTATTTTTACATATACCCATGCTGGGTGTGAGAAATATCTCTGTAAATGACAACTTTTTAAAAAATTTTATACAAAGTTGTCAGTTTACAGAGATATTTCTCTCACCCAACATGGGTATATGTAAAAATACACCCCAAAACACATTGCCCTACTTCTCCTGAGTACGGCCATACCACATGAGTGACACTTTTTTGCAGCCTGGGTGCGCAAAGGGGCCCAAATTCCAATGAGTACCTTTAGGTTTTACATGGCTGCTCACAATTTAGCCCCGCCCAAAATGCCAGAACAGTAAACACACCCCACAAATGACCTCATTTCGGAAAGTAGACACCCCAAGGTATTCACTGAGGGGCATAGTGAGTCCGAGGGAGATTTTATATTTTTTTGCCAGAAGTTAACAGAAATGGAAACTTTATTATTTTTATTTTTTTCCTCAGAAAGTGTCATTTTCCACTAACTTGTGAAAAAAAATGAAATCATACATGAACTCACCATGCCCCTCCGCGAATACTTTGGGGTGTCTTCTTTCTAAAATGGTGTCATTTGGGGGGTATTTATACTATCCTGGCATTCTAGCACCTCAAAAAACATGACAGATGCTCAGAAAGTCAGAGCTACTTCAAAATGCCGAAATTCACTTTTTTGAACCATAGTTTGTAAACGCTATAACTTTTACCCAAACCAATAAATATACACTTATTGGATTTTTTTTTTTATCGTAGACATGTAGAACAATAAATTTTGCGAAAAATTTATAAAGAAATGTAGTTTTTAAAAAAAAAATTACAACAGAAAGTGAAAAATGCAATTTTTTGGAAAAGATTTCGGTCATTCTTGATTAATAGCAAAAAAAGTTAAAATGTCAGCAGCAATGAAATACCACCAAATGAAAGCTCTATTAGTGAAAAGAAAAGGAGGTAAAATTCATTTGGGTGGTAAGTTGCATGACGGAGCAATAATCGGTGAAAGTAGCGTAGTGCGGAATTGTAAAAAGTGGCCTGGTCATTAAGGGTGTTTAAGCTACGGGGGCTGAAGTGGTTAAGGTAACCACAGTACAGTTGGTTCAACTAATCTCTGTTAATACACATTGAGTTTTGTCTGTTATCAAACAAGTGATGTTTGTACATACCAAATAAGTCATTCTCGAGAAGCATCAATTACATGGTGAATTTAAACACAATGGGCCTTCATTTATCAAAATTCTAGATGGCTGAATGCTTATGTGGCCGCCAACTATCTCTCAGAGCTGCCCCATACACATACATGCTCAGGTCTGCCAAATGTAAATGTGTTAGGAATGGTAGTTGGTCAAAAGTTGCTGTTACACGCCTCTGGCTACAGCTTATCTCCCCAAGAACAAAAGGAGAGGGAGTCAGGATGCCCTAATACAAAGTCATAATCAAGATTGGGTCAAAATTGTCTGGTTCATCCCACAATGACTTAAAGGGGTTCTGCAGTTTGTTACAACTGATGATCTATCCTCAGGATAGATCATCAGCATCTGATCGGCCAGGGTCTGACACCCAGGACCCCCGCCGATCAGCTGTTTGAGAAGGCAGCGGCGCTGCAGGAAAAATAAATGAATGTTCTCCTTATGCATTCCATTTCCATATTTCCGTTTTCCGTTACGTTCAAAGATAGAACATGTCCTATTATTGTCGGCATAACGAACAAGGATAGTACTGTTCTATCAGGGGCCAGCTGTTCCGTTATTTTTTGCGGATACGTTTTTTGCAGACGGTGTGCAATAGGCCTAAAAGGCAGCCCAGGCATACATGTCATACGAGCACAAATACAATATAGCAAACTCTCCAATATTGGAGACAAAGAGTTTTGCAGTGACCCTCACCACACCCTTAAAGAGGTATTCCGGTTTTCTCATATTGATGACCTATCCTCAGTTTAAGTCAACAATATCAGATCGGTGGGGGTCCGACTCCCAGAACCCATGCTGATCAGCTGTTTGAAGAGACCACTGTACTTGTGTGTCACTGTTTAGCTGCTCACCATCGATATTGCAGCAGCGGAGCTGTGTAATTACTGCTTCCCCTTCCCATTCACTTCCCCATCAAGAGAATGGGATGGGGAATCTGTAATTACACAGCTCCTCTGCTGCAATGTTGATGGTGAGCAGGTAAACAAATTAGCTGTAACCCTTAGGCTCCCAGCACCGTATGGCACTGGGGAAGGGGGCTTTAAATATGGCACCCGCTTGCGAGCACAGCGTGCGCCATAGCCAACAAGTCCCTGCTGATTCAAACAGCAGAGGCCCACAGCTAATGTCTGCGAACAGCAGTAATGCTGATCCCAAACATTTAACCCTCCAGATGCCATGGTCAAGATTGACCATCTTCCAGGTTAGGACTGGCTCCGCTGTGCACCGATCGAGGGAGCCATGCCTTCACTCTAAGTCACACACAATCCAAAAACACTTTTTTTCAAAGATTTTATTTTTTTCAGCATTAAAACATAAAAAACCCTATACAAATTTGGTATTTTTATAATCGTACTGACCCAGAGAATGAAGAGCGTAGGTCAGTTCTGCCTCATAGAGAATGCCATAGGTACAAAACCCGTAAAAATGGGGAGGAATTGCATTTTTCTTTCCAATTCCACCCCACTTGGAATTTTTTTACGGCTTACACCTACACTGTATGCCATATTAAATGAAAATTCGAAAGTACAACTTGCCCCACAAAAAACAAGCCCTCATGCTCCTATGTGAAAATAAAAATAAAAATATTATGGCTCCATGAAGACAAGGAAGAAAAATGAAAATGCAAAAACGAAAAAACCTTCAGTATTCAAGGGGTTAAAATTGGCTAAGCCTACCTGATGCCAACAAATGTAAGATGTGCTAATCTTCATATATTTTCCCCAAAAACCAAGAGGAGCATTACCTGACTCACATTACTCCTCATGTATGATCAGTAAATCTTACATAACACTCATTGCATAATATGAAATAGAAGTGAAGTGTTTAAATACATAGGCATGATGGGAAAAAAAGTTGTATGGAGAACCTGGAATACATTCCATGAGAATGATAAATCACAGTACAAAAGTACAAAAGTACAAAAGTAAAAGTGCTCCAAAGTTATTACCACTTAAAGGGACACATGTCAGATTTACAAAAAAAACGGCCTGGACAGGAAGGTGAAAACTGGGTAGAAGGGAGGATCTTTCATGGATTTATCTATTAAAAGCTGGTATATGCTTAGTGCCTGAGCTGTTTTTGGCACCTGATATGCTAATTGGTACAGAGTGGAAGAGACATTTGGTTTTCTTATTGGGCGTCCCCTTCTAAAAGACTGCGATACCCATCCGACACCACAGCCAGGAAGAAGCTGAGCTGTTCTCGTGAGATTATCAGATTTCATGAGAACAGGCTATGTAAGTGAGCACAGCAAGTACTATCCTCAGGTACATAGGCTGTTCTCATAAACCTCACGAGACCAGCTCACCTTCTCCCTGGCTGTGGTGTGGTCCACTGCAATCGGACGGGTATCACAGCCAGGGAGAAGTAGACACCCACTGAGAAAATCAAAAGTCTCCAGCTACTCTGAATTAGCATATCAGGCGCCAAAAGGGGTATTTTTTTTTTAGCCTTTTTAGATTGCTGTAAAAAAACTGTCATCTGTAACATTGGTTTGAATCTGATGAAGGGTCCAGTTCGGCCCAGAAACAAAATCATGCTTACCTTCTCATCCTTGTTCTTCTGACCCACCAAGAAGAGTAGCGCCACTTCTTCCTTACAGGGTAACTAGCATAGTAGCTGTCATGAGGCCCTACAAAAAAGAGGACCCATCTCAATTCAGGCCTAGGTGTAGTTAGTGATGGGTATGGGCAAAGAAAGGAGACGTTTTACGAAAGGTCTGTGCTGGGACCTCACTGCATTATCCACAGTATAGCCAAAGAATCAAGCATGGAGACAGCAAGTACTTCTTGTAAAGTTTATTCCAGATTTCAAACTTCACAAGAAAAGCGTGCTCTTCATTCTTTGGATATACGGACTTCCGAACAATTAAGGGAAGCTCACCACTTTCCTTGGAGACGCGCACCCGCTGCTTATACTAAACAGGAGTGCTGTCTGTTTTTCTTTTTTTGCATTATACACAGTGTCACATTATACAGTACATTTTGACCTTTTTTGCTTGAGTTGTCCATTTACTTGGACATCTCTGTATGCATTATCCCACTTTTGTGACACCACTGTGTGCATTATCCCCGCATTGCGATATCACCATGTACATTAGCATTGTAGGAATTATCTCTGTGTATTACAAAAAAAATGAAATAATCTGTTCATGTTCTAAACTTTCTGCTGAAGGGGATTCTGGTGGAAGGGGTCTATTCCAAGTTTTGCAATAGGACCCTAAGGATATTGTGCCCCTGGTTGCAGTGAATGGGCATAAAGCCCTGTCCCTGTCCTGAACTTCCTGTCTTGTGTGTGAGCTCAGGCAGGTGGCCTTAGCCTGTCTCTAATCTAAGATGGAGGGGGTCAAAGCACTTTTTTTGTGTGCAAGCAGGGCCGTAGCTATAGCGGGTGCAGAGGTAGCAGTCGCTCAGGGCCCAGGAGTCTGAGGGGGCCCTTGTGCCACCTTAGAAAACACTGGTGTTATAGAAAGTGCATGTAGGTCAAGTTACCCCTGTGGATGGAGGTCAAGAATTGGGCATGAGGGGGTTGGGGGCCGTTTCAATTTTTGCCTCAGACAGCACAAAGCACTGAGGGAAGGGGGGTCCCAAGGTGAACTCTTACACCAGGGCCCATGAGCCTTTAGCTACGCCCTTGTGTGCAAGGTTTCTCCTAAGAAGTTTATTTCAGCAGTTTGCAGAGCACAAATGTGTACAGGAACAGTGCTTTACACATTTTTGGTTTTACAAGTTTTAGGTTTCATTCCATATGTGCCTCTCTTTTTCCATCCAATGTGGTATTTCTTGGTCACAATTTGAACGGGATCCAAGAGAAGCAATGGGTGTACATAAAAGACTGACACCTTCTTTCCCTTGGATCCAGGTCTCATTTCTAATATAATAGCACCCATCTACTTCCAGGCCATATGACGTTTTTGAATGGTGTTTGTCAGCAGCACTTGGCCTCCATTGTCCACATCCTCCATGAGGTCACCTGAAAACATTTTGAGAGGAGCTCAGCGGTGAAAGTGTCACTGGAGAAGTGATGAGGAAACGACAGTGATTCACCATTAGTCAAATAAACAGCGAGGCGGGACGAGGAACAATGCCCATTTATTAGGGAGGAGGGCGGCCCCGGCAGGACGGCCAGGTTGGTGAGGCAGTGCCCACAGGTGCTCGTCATTATCAGCCCTTCCCGCCAGCAGCAGACACCTCCGGGCTCCTGCCGCAGTCACACGGTGCAGCTCCGCATTGTCACACGTCCCCGGAGCAGACATGGGGAAGATGAAGATGAAGAAAGGCTGCGACTGCAAGCGGATCCTGAAGAACAACTGGCTGCTCATCACCACCGTGGTGGCGGTGGTACTAGGTCAGTGTGCTGCATCCATGTCTGTACTATGCGGGGCCGGGGGCTGATCACTAGCGGTCTCTATCCTGGGGACACCCTGCACAAGGCATTCTGCTGTTAGCACTGTAGGAATCATCTCCGTGCTCTGGAAGGCGCGAGGTGGTAATGCTGCAGAGGAGCAGTCCTGCTCTCCATCAGATAATATGGAGGTTACCAAGGACCAGAGCACCGTCTCCATGTGTCAGCAGCTGCTGTGGGCCTGGAGGAATGGGGGCTGCAAGAGGGCTTCACCCAGCACCAGCCAGTCTATAGATGGGGAAAGCTTCATGGACATCATGTATGAGATGTGAGATAGAAACCGGATGGATAGAAAATGGATAATGTCAGATAGATGGGTATTAGATGGATGGGTATCAGATAGATATCAGATGGATGGGTATCAGATAGATATCAGATGGGTGGGTATCAGATAGATATCAGATGGATCGGTATTAGATAAATATCAGATAGATATCAGATGGATGGGTATTAGATAGATATCAGATAGATGGGTATCAGATAGATATCAGATAGATGGGTATCAGATAGATATCAGAGGGATGGGTATCAGATAGATATCAGATAGATATCAGATAGATATCAGATAGATGGGTATCAGATAGATGGGTATCAGATAGATATTAGATGGATGGGTATCAGATAGATATCAGATAGATGGGTATCAGATAGATATCAGATGGATGGGTATCAGATAGATGGGTATCAGATAGATGGGTATCAGATGGATGGGTATCAGATAGATATCAGATGGATGGGTATTAGATAGATGGGTATCAGATAGATACTGATAGGGACCTTAGATTGGGAGCCCCACTGGGGACAGTGAAGATGATGTCTGTAAAGCGCTGCGGAATACGTCAGCGCTATATAAGTGAGGACACCAAATAAATAACCCCTTAGTGACCACTAATGCGTCTTTTTACTGACGTTAACAAAGGGGGTTTTAGCTTAACAGCTGGCTGTAATCAATCATTACATGTACCCAAAATGGTGCATTCAAAACTATAACTTGTCCTGCAAAAAAATAAGAGCTCATACAAGTACATTGATGAAAAAACAAAAAAGTTCTAGCTCTTGGAATGCGATTTTTAAAAAATGTGCGTGTTCACTAAGGGATAATAGCATCACCAGAGAATAATGAATAAGGCAGAGGTGCAAGTCCCAAGGAGCTTGACTCAAGGACCCAAGCTGAATGTGAACAGAGCCTAAGACATTTACCTCTACAGTCATTTAGATACAGAGCTTAGTCGCTGTTCGCACCGCTCCATTGCCTTTCATTCCAAGGTACACATCAGGACAATACCACTCACAGCAGACTGCAACATAAGCCACCGCATCAGTATACCGTGGCATACATTGCCCATAGGACCCCATAGTAATAAAATATCTACCACGCAGTTTATGTTTTTCTCTTCTGTAGCCTACTATACCAGATAAATACTGGTCTGCCCAAGTATACGGGCCTGGCATATGCCAAAAGGACCCTTTTGATTAGTTTAGCGTACGGACCTGGAATTTACCAGCTTTACAGCCATGCGGTTATAAAGTAATAAATTCTCGCTTTATCACAAAGTCCACAGTAATATACATTACTTATGGGAGCATCCCTTCATGGTTAATGTGCGATGGATAGAACAGTACGGGGTGAATCTGTTTTTCAGCACATTCACTTTTATGAATGGAGAATACTCCCACTGTACCATCCCCTGTGAATATCAGTTGGGTCAGAGATCCTGGGTCTCAGGTACTCCACCAATTTTTAGATCACTGTGCCCCTTTGACCAGTTTTTACGTGGACTTGGAGAGAATCCACGGCAAAGCTGCCGACCACTCACTTGTCAGTCACGCGGCACACTCCCGTCCCGTAGGTGTAAACTGCAGACTACGCGTTAGAGTGCGTTCACTCTATAATATCTATCAATCCATATCGATCGATCGATCTATCTATCTATCTATCTATCTATCTATCTATCTATCTATCTATCTCCTATCTATCTATCTATCTATCTATCTATCTCCTATCTATCTATCTATCTATCTATTATCTTTCTATCTATCTATCTATCTATTATCTATCTATCTATCTATCTATCTTGTTGCATACATTTCTGAAACTGAAAATCAGTTCCGTTTATCTGAATGGGTTTTTTGGTAGCAAAGGGGTTTCTGCAAGCTTCATTCAGATGGATAGGGTAATAGCAGAAGTTGTATGCCGGACTGTAGGCTGACAGGCTGTACAGTGGGGCCACTAGTTTATCTCAGGACATATTACAGGTCGCTCTTATTAAAATTCCCCCTTGTCTTAGAACAGATGCGCTTTAATTTCCCATATCCTCATATACCTAGCATCCCAGCTAAAGGTATATCCAGACATTACCGACGAGGTGCTGTTGATGTTGTAGACCAATGATGTTGGACACCGGCAATGTTGTGGACCGCACATCGCCGGCACTATAATAGAAAATGCCTAATCTTTTCCACAATTGCGGACAAGAATAGGACATGTTCTATTTTTTTGCAGAAACGGAAGTGCGGATGCGGAAGTGCGGATCCGGAAATGCGGATGCGGACAGCACATAGTGTGCTGTCCTCATCTTTTCTGTCCCCATTGGAAATGAATGGGTCTGCACCCGTTCCACAAAATTGCAGAATGGATGTGGACCCATTTTGCTGACGTGTGAATGGAGCCTTAGACTTCTTTCACATATGGCTCATGCACACGACAGTTTTTTTTCCTGCATCCGATACGCCTTTTTTGCGGCTCGGATGTGGACCCATTCACTTCCACGGGGCTGCAAAAGATGGGGACAGCACACCGTTTGCTGCCCGCTTGCATATGTCCGTTCTGCAGCACCTGCAAAAATATAGAACATGCCCTATTCTTATCTGTATTATGGGCGAGGGTAGCACATTTCTATAGAGGACCGGACATTCTGTTCTGCAAAATGCAGAACACACATAGACAGTATTCGTGTTTTGGTGATCCGCAATTTGCTGACCGCAAAAACCAATTTGGCCAATCATGGCCCTCATTTATTTCCAACAGTGATTTTGAGCCAAAACCAGGCGCGGCTCTAAACACAGAACAGGAGCAGATCTTTACCTTATACCTTATCTCTGTGGAGGCTCCAATCCTGGTTTTGGCTCACAATCACTGTTAAAATCACTGACCAAACACTGACGTGTGACTGAGGCTTTAATCTTATGGATAGATATCAGACTGATCAGAAAGAAAAATCATCATGCAGTTACAAATGCTGAAGTAGATCTCCAGCGCCAGCAGATAGCGGAGCATGCTGTAAAAAATAGTCATACAACATTTCTCTTGAGCCATTGAGCCCAGGAGAAGAGAGTAATGTCACTCTTCAGGTTATATCAGGATAGCCTTTCTCTTCCGACCATCTGTCCAAAAAGTGGGCAAAACCCAGGTTTGTCTTCTGTGATAATATGGCATGGATTCTGAAGAGTCAATGATCGAGGAGGGGGGTCAAATCCCCAAAAACTAATTACTGTAAGACTGTAAGATGTGAAGTATGGTGAGTGGACCGCAAGTGAGAATACACGTAGTCATAGGCAAGACAGTTAGGGTCATTCAAATGAATATAAGTGCTCCATGCCCGTGCACCAGCCATGTGCACCACATTTGCGGATGTGGACCCATTGACTTAAATGTGTCTGTGATCCACAAGATACGGAAACAGATAGGACATGTCTTATGTTTTGAGCCGAAAGCCCGCGGAATCGCTTCCGAGTGCTTCCGTGGCCTTCTGATCCATGCCTCTGTTCCGCAGTACGGTCTCTGAATGGACCCTAAAGCTACTTTCTCTGAAAGCTCCCCTGAACTGTCAGGAGCAGAGGAGCACCCATGATGGATAATCACCAGACTGTAGGAGAATGCAGGAAATTGCATGTTATGAAGCATGAGGATACGTGGTCTAGAACAAGTGGAAAGTGATCATTTCCGCAGGAGGTTCTGCTGCTTAAATACATTCAGTTACGTTTTGGATGCAGTGAGCAAAAGAAAAATCAAGCTAAATGTGTATGCTGGCAGCGGCAGAGCTGGACATGGTGGAGGCTAGCCTGTGCACAGACCTTCTTATTGTAGAAGGGTTAATAGGCTGCCTAGTATTAGTTGTGTTTATAGATAGGTTGTTTGTGCCAGACTGTAACACCGTTTCAAAGTATCCTTGGAAATAGATTCACAGAGTACAAGCTATTAGCTTCACAGTAGTATATTACTCATATATAGAGGACCACGAAATGCAATACAGGCCGCATGCTATAGAGCAGGAGGGGCTGAGCAGATTCTTAGCTAGTTTTATAGGAAAAGATTCAGTATAAGGCCTCATGCACACGACCGTTGTTTGATTCCATATCCGTTGCGCCGTTTTTCGTGATTTTCTGCGGGCCCATTGGTTTTCAATGGGTCCGTGGAAAACTCGGAAAAAATGCACCGTTTGTCCTCCGTGGTCCGTGATTCCAGTCCGTCAAAAAAATATCACCTGTCCTATTCTTGTCCGCGAAAAACGGTTTGCGGATCCATTCAAGTCAATGGGACCGTGAAAAAATGCGGATGGCCATCCGTGTGTCATCCGCGTCCGCATTTTTTTTTTGCAGATCCCTTGGCAGGCATTTGGCAAATTGTCAGCCTGTCTTTTGGTAATATCTTTTGGGTCATGTCCACTAAAAAAAAATGGAAGACACACGGAAACACAACAGAAGCAAAAGCGGACACGGATCACGGAACAACGGAACCCCGTTTTGTGGACCACAAAAAAATACTGTCGTGTGCATGAGGCCTTACTTGTAATTTATACGTTTATATCTGTGCTCTTCATTGTTCACAGAGAAGGTGTTATCAGTGATAGTTTTCTCTGTGTGTGTATACATAGATAGCTGTCAGTCACTGATAGTTGTACACAGGGGAGGTGTTATCAGTGATTGATAGCATTCTCTGTATAAATGTGTATACATAAATAGCTGTCAGTCACTGATAGCTGTACACGGGGGAGGTGTTATCAGTGAGTGATAGCATTCTCTGTATAAGTGTGTATACATAGATAGCTGTCAGTCACTGATAGTTGTACACAGGGGAGGTGTTATCAGTGATTGATAGCATTCTCTGTGTAAGTGTGTATACATAGATAGCTGTCAGTCACCGATAGTTGTACACAGGAGAGGTGATATCAATGATTGATAGCATTCTCTGTGTAAGTGTATATACATAGATAGCTGACAGTCACTGATAGCTGTACACAGGGGAGGTGTTATCAGTGATTGATAGCATTCTCTGTGTAAGTGTGTATATATAGATAGCTGTTAGTCACTGATAGTTGTACACAGGGGAGGTATTATCAGTGATTGATAGCATTCTCTGTATAAATGTGTATACATAAATAGCTGTCAGTCACTGATAGCTGTACACGGGGGAGGTGTTATCAGTGAGTGATAGCATTCTCTGTATAAGTGTGTATACATAGATAGCTGTCAGTCACTGATAGTTGTACACAGGGGAGGTGTTATCAGTGATTGATAGCATTCTCTGTGTAAGTGTGTATACATAGATAGCTGTCAGTCACCGATAGTTGTACACAGGAGAGGTGATATCAATGATTGATAGCATTCTCTGTGTAAGTGTATATACATAGATAGCTGTCAGTCACTGATAGCTGTACACAGGGGAGGTGTTATCAGTGATTGATAGCATTCTCTGTGTAAGTGTGTATACATAGATAGCTGTCAGTCACTGATAGTTGTACACAGGGAGGTGTTATCAGTGATAGCATTCTCTGTGTAAGTGTGTATACATTGTGGGGAGTCGCTCTGGTAGACAGCGGTGCGGGTGCAGTTTAGAGGCAAAACAAGGAGTCCAGATTGTGCAACAAACAGTGTTTTATTCACACTTGCACACAAAATGAAAAACAGTCTCTTGGTGACAGTTCACACACAACGGAAATAACGTAGCCAAACAAAAACAGTCCAACACAGGTTCAGTCACCTGGGAGGTGTAGGTGCAGGTTCGCACCACGCTGTCGGCCCAGCCGCAGGAGAATCCAGCTTCAGGTAGCCAGGAACAAAATACCTCCTTGCTGAGCTCTTTCCTCCTGGACAGAGAACTCCCAGCCCTGTTAGCAGCTCCAGGATAATCACACTCCCAGACACAGCTGCTGGCTGCGTTTATATCCAGCCCAAAACATGGACTGGACCGTGGGGAGCAGCCACCCACCCTACTCTTTAGCTGCTCCCAGTAAGAGCCGGCTCGATCGGCTTTGCAGCCATGCTATTTAACAAAGTCAAACAGCACTAGCTGCTGCAGACAAAAACCCGGCTTCACCTCACCGAGGCCAGCAACCTCGGTGACACGTACCTGCCATCACATATGACACCTTGCACCTACCACATACCTCCCTTTGTTCAACCCTGAGGGGGTGAACACACGTGAGGCAGTGGACGCGGACAGGGCATCTGCGTTGCCCTGCAAGCGGCCTGCCCTGTGTTCCACGGAAAACTTGAAATTTTGAAGAGATAGGAACCACCTGGTGACCCGAGCATTCCTCTCCTTGGCCTGACTCATCCATTTGAGGGGGAATGGTCGGTCACCAGACGGAACCTCCTCCCTAACAGGTAGTAGCGGAGAGATTCGAGTGCCCACTTGATAGCCAGGCACTCCTCTCCACTATACTATACCTGACTCGGCGGGACTGAGCTTACGGCTCAGGAAGACAACGGGATGTTCTTCCCGTTGACCTCCTAGCGACAGTACCGCACCGAGGCCTACCTCCGAGGCGCCGGTCTGTACGACAAACTCCTTGTTGAAGTCGGGTGTCACCAAAACCGGGACCCACACAGGGCCGACTTCAACGCGGAGAAAGCCTCCTCCGCCTTCTCACTCCAGCTAACCCTCCCAGACTCTCGCCCTTCAACAGGTCTGTCAATGGCGCTGCTATTGTGGCAAAGTGGGGTACAAACCTCATGTAGTAACCTACAATCCCTAGGAACGACTTTACCTGTGTTATCAGTGATTGATAGAATTTTCAGTAAGTGTGTATACAAAGATAGCTGTCAGTCACTGATAGCTGTACACGGGGGAGGTGTTATCAGTGAGTGATAGCATTCTCTGTATAAGTGTGTATACATAGATAGCTGTCAGTCACTGATAGTTGTACACAGGGAGATGTTATCAGTGATTGATAGCATTCTCTGTGTAAGTGTATATACATAGATAGCTTTCCGTCAATGACAGCTGTACACAGGGGAAGTGTTATCAGTGATTGATAGCATTCTCTGTGTAAGTGTGTATATATAGATAGCTGTCAGTCACTGATAGTTGTACACAGGGGAGGTGTTATCAGTGATTGATAGCATTCTCTGTGTAAGTGTGTATACATTGTGGGGAGTCGCTCTGGTAGACAGCGGTGCGGGTGCAGTTTAGAGGCAAAACAAGGAGTCCAGATTGTGCAACAAACAGTGTTTTATTCACACTTGCACACAAAATGAAAAACAGTCTCTTGGTGACAGTTCACACACAACGGAAATAACGTAGCCAAACAAAAACAGTCCAACACAGGTTCAGTCACCTGGGAGGTGTAGGTGCAGGTTCGCACCACGCTGTCGGCCCAGCCGCAGGAGAATCCAGCTTCAGGTAGCCAGGAACAAAATACCTCCTTGCTGAGCTCTTTCCTCCTGGACAGAGAACTCCCAGCCCTGTTAGCAGCTCCAGGATAATCACACTCCTCAGACACAGCTGCTGGCTGCGCTTTATATCCAGCCCAAAACATGGACTGGACCGTGGGGAGCAGCCACCCACCCTACTCTTTAGCTGCTCCCAGTAAGAGCCGGCTCGGATCGGCTTTTGCAGCCATGCTATTTAACAAAGTCAAACAGCACTAGCTGCTGCAGACAAAAACCCGGCTCTCACCTCACCGAGGCCAGCAACCTCGGTGACACGTACCTGCCATCACATATGACACCTTGCACCTTACCACATACCCCCTTTGTTCAACCCTGAGGGGGTGAACACACGTGAGGCAGTGGACGCGGGACAGGGCATCTGCGTTGCCCTGCAAGCGGCCTGCCCTGTGTTCCACGGAAAACTTGAAATTTTGAAGAGATAGGAACCACCTGGTGACCCGAGCATTCCTCTCCTTGGCCTGACTCATCCATTTGAGGGGGAATGGTCGGTCACCAGACGGAACCTCCTCCCTAACAGGTAGTAGCGGAGAGATTCGAGTGCCCACTCTGATAGCCAGGCACTCCCTCTCCACTATACTATACCTGGACTCGGCGGGACTGAGCTTACGGCTCAGGAAGACAACGGGATGTTCTTCCCCGTTGACCTCCTGCGACAGTACCGCACCGAGGCCTACCTCCGAGGCGCCGGTCTGTACGACAAACTCCTTGTTGAAGTCGGGTGTCACCAAAACCGGGACCCACACAGGGCCGACTTCAACGCGGAGAAAGCCTCCTCCGCCTTCTCACTCCAGCTAACCCTCCCAGACTTTCGCCCCTTCAACAGGTCTGTCAATGGCGCTGCTATTGTGGCAAAGTGGGGCACAAACCTCATGTAGTAACCTACAATCCCCAGGAACGACTTTACCTGCCTGGTGGTGACCGGTCGGGGCCAGTTACGAATGGCCTCTACCTTAGTTACCTGAGGTTTGATGACTCCCGCCCAATTACATATCCCAGATATTTTGTCTCCTCTAACCCTATGGAGCACTTCTTTGGGTTAGCGGTCAGTCCGGCTTCCTCAGGGCATCCACTACCGCCTGCACCTTGGGTAAATGGCTTTCCCAGTCGGTGCTGTGGATGACTACATCATCCAAGTAGGCCGAGGCGCACCGACGATGTGGTCGCAGCACTATGTCCATTAACCTTGGAAAGTGGCGGGGCGCCATGCAGGCCAAAGGGTAACACCTTGTAGTGATACAGGCCCTGCGGGGTAACAAATGCGGTTTTTTCCTTAGCCGACTCGTTAAGGGTACCTGCCAGTACCCTTTAGTGAGGTCCAGCACAGAAAAATAACGGGCTTGTCCTAAACTTTCAACCAGCTCGTCTACTCGGGCATGGGATACGCCACAAACTTGGATACTTCATTTAACTTGCGAAAGTCGTTGCAGAACCGCAACGCCCCATCCGGCTTGGGTATTAGGACTATGGGACTGGCCCACTCACTTTTCGACTCCTCAATGACCTCGAGCTTCAACATTAACTGTACTTCCTCCGCGATGGCCCGCCGCCGAGCCTCGGGTACCCGGTATGGTTTTAACCGGATCTTGGCCTGAGGCTCAGTGACGATGTCATGTTGGATGAGAGACGTGCGGCCAGGGAGGTCCGAGAACACATCCGTGTTCCGACTGATGAACTCCCTGACTTCCTGAACTTGTTTGGAAGACAGGCTGTCTGCAATTTTTACCGTGGTTACTGCTTCACAGGCCTCGAACTGTGGGGCTGGACCCTTTTCACCTAGAAGCCCTGGCCGGGGGCTGTGGTCGCCGGCTGTGTCCCTATCTTTCCACGGCTTAAGTAAATTCACGTGGTACACCTGCTCGGCTTGCGCCGCCCTGGCTGGTGTACTTTGTAATTTACTTCCCTACCTCTCGATCACCTCATAGGGGCCCTGCCACCTAGCTAGGAATTTGCTGTCAAGGGTGGGTACCAGAACCAAAACCCGATCTCCCGGATTGAAGTCCCGCACCCGAGCCTGACGATTGTACACCCTACTCTGGGCTTGTTGCGCTGCCTCCATATGCTCCCCGACCAAGGGCAACACCCTTTCCATCCGGTCCTGCATTTGGGCGACATACTCAATGACACTTTTGTGGGGGACAGGCTGTTGTTCCCACGCTTCCTTGGCGATATCCAACAGGCCCCGAGGGTGTCTGCCATAAAGCAGTTCGAAGGGCGAGAACCCAGTAGAGGCCTGGGGCACCTCTCGCACTGCGAACATGAGATAGGGCAGAAGCAGATCCCAGTCCTTCCCATCTCTAGACACCACCCTCTTTAACATATTTTTTAGAGTTTGGTTAAACTCTCTCCACAAGACCGTCTGTTTGCGGATGGTAAACGGACGTCCGTAACTGCTTTATACGCAACAATTTACACAGTTCCCTCATTACTTTGGACATAAAAGGGGTCCCTTGGTCTGTCAGAACCTCTTTGGCAGGCCCACACGGGAAAACATCTCCATTAACTCTTTGGCAATGAGCTTAGCTGAGGTATGTCGCAGAGGCACCGCCTCCGGATACCGAGTGGCATAGTCGAGAACTACCAGAATGTGTTGGTGGCCCCTGGCAGACTTTTGGTACAGGCCCAACTAAATCCATCGCGATTCGCTCAAACGGTACTTCAATAATTGGCAGAGGTACCAGGGGACTACGGAAATGTGGCTGGGGCTAGTTATCTGACAGGTCGGACAGGACTTACACAATTCTCTACCTCCTTGAACACACTGGGCCAATAAAATCGCTGCAGTATGCGGTCCTGGGTTTTCTGCCACCCCAGGTGTCCCCCAAGAACATGTTGGTGGGCAAGCTCCATGACAAGCTTGCGATACGCTGTGGGCACCACCAACTGTTCAACAGGTTCACCTCGGGATTTGGTTCACCCGATACAACATATCCTGCAGAACAATAAATCGTGGGAACATTAATTCAGCCCCTGGTTTCTGGGGTTTACCATCAATTTCCAGCACATTCTCCCAGGCCCTGGTTAGGGTTTGGTCCCGGTGTTGTGCGGTCCCAAAATTTTCCCCGGAGACATTGAGGTCTGCCAACTCAGGTCCCGGTGGCAAGTCCTCCGTGTCTCCCACCATTACACTCAGTGGGGTTGTCTCCCTCTACCGCTGGAGCAGTGGTCACCCCTACCGCCGGCCCTTCAGACTCGGGCTCCCAGGGTTCTGGCCTTCCAGCGGTATCAGGCCACTCTACTAGGGTCACCCCTGTCTCGGGTCCCTCAGATACCTTTATTGCCGGCCACAGCGCTGAAAACCGGGAAGTCCCTCCCAAGTATTAGTTTGTGTGGAGTTTAGTAGCGACAGCCACCTCGTGGGTCCACCTACCAGCCGCTGTGGACAAAGTCACTAGTGCAGTGGATAGTCTTTCAGGTCTCCGTGGATGCACAGGACCCCGACTTTACGGCCAGTATACTCCGCAGGCCGCACAAGTGCAGCCCTTACCAGGGAGACTAAACTCCCGGAGTCCAGCAGAGCCACCGCCAGAGAGTCTCCCACCTCTACCTGACACAGGTGGTTATGGTCCTGCACCTCACGGGTGCCAGTTGCGCACAGCTTCCGTGCATACAGGGAGTGACGACCCTCGTAGTTCATATCCATCGGCTCATCCCGATGCGGACAGTCGGCCCTGATGTGGCCTGGCTCCTGACACCTCCAGCATACCACGGGAGGCGGACTCGCAGGGGGTATATTCCGGGCAGGCCGCTCTGTCGCCGGATCGCCGGAACTGGGGCAGAGGCCTCCGGAGTTTGACTGACCCCTTCCCGCAAGAGTCCCCTGCAGGTTTCTGGTGGCCTCGTAGCGCCCACCAGGTCGACCATCTCCAGGGCATTGGTGGGCGATACCTGGCCGATCCAGTGCTGGAGGGGATAAGGCAGGGCCTCCAAAAGATGTCCGCCAACAGTCGATCCAGCATGGCAGTGGGACTTAGTAGATCGGGCTGCAGCCACTTTTGCAGCCTGTGCAGCAGATCGTAGAACTGCGGCCTAGCGGGTTCAGTCGCTTTAAAGTCCCACTGGTGGACTCTTTGGGCGCGGACCAGCACGCTCACGCCCAGTCTGGCTAGGACCTCTCCTTTCACAGTGTCATAATCTGCCGCTTGGTCATCCGACAAGTCGAAAAACACCTGCTGGGGTCCGAAGCCAGGAACGGAGCGACCACCTCAGCCCACTGGTCACGGGTAACTTTTTCCTCACGGCGACCTTCTCAAAAACCGCCAGGTACGCCTCAACGCCGCCTGCGGGGTCATTTTCGGGATCGCCGCACGGACCGCTTCCGGGCATCTTGGACGTGGTGGGACGCTTCCTGCCGCCTGTAACGCCATCACATGTTGTAGCAGTAGTTGGTTGGTCTCCCGCTGCTGCACGTTAGCCTCTATGAGAGCCTTCACAGCAGCCTCCATGTTGCCAGAAACTCCTGCTTGCAGCTTTGCTGGCTTAATATATTCCATACACTTTAGAAAAACAAAACTTCGGCGCTCACGCCAGCCTCACTGCGCATGCCCGCATCCGACACCAAATGTGGGGAGTCGCTCTGGTAGACAGCGGTGCGGGTGCAGTTTAGAGGCAAAACAAGGAGTCCAGATTGTGCAACAAACAGTGTTTTATTCACACTTGCACACAAAATGAAAAACAGTCTCTTGGTGACAGTTCACACACAACGGAAATAACGTAGCCAAACAAAAACAGTCCAACACAGGTTCAGTCACCTGGGAGGTGTAGGTGCAGGTTCGCACCACGCTGTCGGCCCAGCCGCAGGAGAATCCAGCTTCAGGTAGCCAGGAACAAAATACCTCCTTGCTGAGCTCTTTCCTCCTGGACAGAGAACTCCCAGCCCTGTTAGCAGCTCCAGGATAATCACACTCCTCAGACACAGCTGCTGGCTGCGTTTTATATCCAGCCCAAAACATGGACTGGACCGTGGGGAGCAGCCACCCACCCTACTCTTTAGCTGCTCCCAGTAAGAGCCGGCCCGGATCGGCTTTGCAGCCATGCTATTTAACAAAGTCAAACAGCACTAGCTGCTGCAGACAAAAACCCGGCTCTCACCTCACCGAGGCCAGCAACCTCGGTGACACGTACCTGCCATCACATATGACACCTTGCACCTTACCACAACATAGATAGCTGTCAGTCACTGATAGTTGTACACAGGGAGGTGTTATCAGTGATAGCATTCTCTGTGTAAGTGTGTATACATAGATAGCTGTCAGTCACTGATAGCTGTACACGGGGAGGTGTTATCAGTGAGTGATAGCATTCTCTGTGTAAGTGTGTATACATAGATAGCTGTCAGTCACTGATAGTTGTACACAGGGGAGGTGTTATCAGTGATTGATAGCATTCTCTGTGTAAGTGTGTATACATAGATAGCGTCAGTCACTGATAGTTGTAGACAGGGAAGTGTTATCAGTGATTGATAGCATTCTCTGTGTAAGTGTGTATACATAGATAGCTGTCAGTCACTGATAGTTGTAGACAGGGAGGTGTTATCAGTGATTGATAGCCTTCTCTGTATAAGTGTGTATACATAGATAGCTGTCAGTCACTGATAGTTGTACACAGGGGGGTGTTATCAGTGATTGATAGAATTCTCTGTGTAAGTGTGTATACAAAGATAGCTGTCAGTCACTGATAGTTGTATACAGGGAGGTGTTATCAGTGATTGATAGCATTCTCTGTGTAAGTGTGTATACATAGATAGCTGTCAGTCACTGATAGCTGTACACAGGGGGGTGTTATCAGTGATTGATAGAATTCTCTGTGTAAGTGTGTATACATAGATAGCTGTCAGTCACTGATAGCTGTACACAGGGGGGTGTTATCAGTGATTGATAGAATTCTCTGTGTAAGTGTGTATACATAGATAGCTGTCAGTCACTGATATCTGTACACGAGGGAGGTGTTATCAGTGATTGATAGCATTCTCTGTGTAAGTGTGTATACATAGATAGCTGTCAGTCACTGATAGCTGTATACAGAGGAGGTGTTATCAGTGATTGATAGCATTCTCTGTGTAAGTGTGTACACATAGATAGCTGTCAGTCACTGATAAGTGTTTAGTTGTATAGTTGTACACGGGGGAGGGGGGGTTTGTTGTCAGTGATTGATAGCATTCTCTGTGTAAGTGTGTATACATAGATAGCTGTCAGTCACTGATAGTTGTACACAGAGAAGTTATCAGTGATTGATGGCATTCTCTGTGTAAGTATGTATAAACAGAGATAGCCGTCAGTCTCTGACAGTTGTACACAGGGAGGTGTTATCAGTTATTGATAGCATTCTCTGTGTGTGTGTGTGCATATATAGATAGCTGTCAGTCACTGATAGTTGTACACGGGGCAATTGTTATCAGTGATTGTTAGCATTTTCTGTGAAAGGGTGCATACATAGATAGCTGTCAGTCACTGATTGTTGTACGTGGGGGGGGGGGGTTATCAGTGATTGATAGCATTCTCTGTGTAAGTGTGTATACACAGATAGCTGTCAGTAACTGATAGTTGTATAGTTGTACACGGGGGGGGGGAGGGGGGTTGTCGGTGTTTGATAGCATTTTCTGTGTAAGTGTGTATACACAGGGAGCTGTCAGTCATTGATAGTTGTACACAGGGAGATGTTATCAGTGATTGATAGCATTCTCTGTGTAAGTGTATATACATAGATAGCTTTCCGTCAATGACAGCTGTACACAGGTGAGGTGTTATCAGTGATTGATGGCATTCTCTGTGTATGTGTGTATACACAGAGAGCTGTCAGTCACTGATAGTTGCACACAGGGAGATGTTATCAGTGATTGATAGCATTCTCTGTGTAAGTCTGTATACATAGATAGCTTTCCGTCAATGATAGCTGTACACAGGGAGGTGTTATCAGTGATTGATAGCATTCTCTGTGTAAGTGTGTATACATAGATAGCTGTCAGTCACTGATAGTTGTACACGGGGGAGGTGTTATCAGTGATTGACAGCATTCTCTGTGTAAGAGTGTATACATAGATAGCTGTCAGTCACTGATAGTTGTACACAGGGAGATGTTATCAGTGGTTGATAGCATTCTCTGTTTAAGTCTGTATACATAGATAGCTTTCCGTCAATGATAGCTGCACACAGGGAGGTGTTATCATTGATTGATAGCATTCTCTGTATAAGTGTGTATACATAGATAGCTGTCAGTCACTTAAAGTTGTACATGGGGGAGGTGTTATCAGTGATTGATAGCATTCTGTGTGTAAGTGTGTATATGTAAGCTACCTGCGGGTCAGGGGGGACCAGGGCTTGCTTGGTGTTGTGGTGCAGTGCGTCACCCACCTGAGAGGTATGCTTAGATGGATTTATGGATCCCTTCCGTGTTCTGCTCCAGATGGTGGTCTCAGTGTATAGCAGCTGTAGCACTCCCCTGCTAGCGGGAATAATTGAAGACCAGGCGATTCAGTTAAATTGTCAGTCTTTACTTAAAAGGGTTGCAAAACGTTTCTCCACCTCAAGCAGATTCCTCTGCCGGCCACACACTTAACCAGGGAACAATTACATATTCACCACAGCAGACCTTTTCCAGTGAACGGTACACCAACGGGCCTTCAATGCAGGACATGGACAATATGCCTCCTGATCCCTGCGCCCTTCCTGTGCTTTTCCTCACTAAGGCTCTGTTCTGTGTCCTCAGCCCCGTCTGGCTGGTATCCAGTGATTCCTTTTCCTTCCCTGTTCCGTTTTCTCACTCTCTCAGCCCGGCCTAAGGGTATTGCTCCACTTTGGCCCTTGGAACTGGCGTCCTCCTATCTCCGGCTACGTATGTTCACCTCCTGGCAGGACCCTTCCGGCTGTTTCATCAACTGCACACCCTTCCCTAGGTCATAGACCCAGGTGCCCCTGGCTTCACCAGGCTCAGGGGCCTGTACTTCTCTGCCACTGCAGCTACATCTTAACTCCACTCCACTAAACTGAAACAACAACTGAACTCCTCCTCCCCTCACTAAGCCTTTTATATATTTATCCTAGGGGTCCCTCTAGTGGCCAACTGTCTTCACTACACCCCTACTGGCTTGCAGTGATCAGGAGACATGACAATTTACATTTTTATAACAATTCAGCAATAACAGTTAAACAACATGTTCCCTTCTCGCACCACTTTCCCAAATAACGGCCGCTCCCCTCTTTAACCCTCCCATAGATCTGTACCCCTATTACATATACATAGATAGCTGTCAGTCACTGGTAGCTTTACACTGGGTGGGGGGGGGGTGTTATCAGTGATTGATAGCATTCTCTGTGTAAGTGTGTATACATAGATAGCCGTCAGTCACTGATAGTTGTACATGGAGGAGGTGTTATATCAGTGATTGATAGCATTCTCTGTGTAAGTGTGTATACATAGATAGCTGTCAGTCACTAATAGTTGTACATGGGGGAGGTTTTATTAGTGATTGATGGCATTCTCTGTGAAAGTGTGTATACATAGATAGCGTCAGTCACTGATAGTTGTAGACAGGGAAGTGTTATCAGTGATTGATAGCATTCTCTGTGTAAGTGTGTATACATAGATAGCAGTCAGTCACTGATAGTTGTAGACAGGGAGGTGTTATCAGTGATTGATGGCATTCTCTGTGTAAGTGTGTGTAGAGAGATAGATGTCAGTCACTGATATCTGTACACAGGGGAGGTGTTATCAGTGATTGATGGCATTCTATATGTAAGTGTGTATACATAGATAGCGTCAGTCACTGATAGCTGTAGACAGGGGAGGTGTTATCAGTGATTGATAGCATTCTCTGTGTAAGTGTGTATACATAGATAGCTGTCAGTCACTGATAGTTGTACATGGGGGAGGTGTTATCAGTGATTGATGGCATTCTCTGTGTAAGTGTGTATACATAGATAGCTGTCAGTCACTGATAGTTGTACATGGGGGAGATGTTATCAGTGTCTAAGTGGGATTTTCCTGGCATTTGCTATATGAGAACAGGGAACATGAAGTGGAAAGCAGAGGCCAAAGTAGTGTCAGAAAGGCATCGGCAGGGGATTGGGCAGGGTGAGTATGGCTAATATTGCTTATAATTCCCTGTGAGCCATATAGGAAGAAAATTAATACCGCTGTACAACCCCTATAGCTTGGTGTATACCCAAGAAAATGATGTTAGCTAGGATCTTTTACAAGATGCATCAAAATAGATCTGTCTTCTTCATTATAGCTCCTGTAATAATGAAGGCTATTAATGCTAGTGTGACCAGAGCCATAGCCTTTACTAGGCCTGGAAATCATTCACCCATTTTTTTATATTAATAGCACTTAATGCAACAGATCCAGGTCACCATAATTACTAAAATATAGTACTTTCATTTTAACTGCTACAATATTTGTAAGCTCAGAAAAATATCTAAATGTTGCTAGTTCTGCATTCAAGTAAGTCATTTGTGCAGCATGCATAACAATTTCATGAAAGGGGTTATCCAGGATAGGTCTTCACTATCTGATTGGAGGGGCTCTCACGCACGCCTGCCGTGCAGCTGTTCTACAGATGTTCCTGTGAAGTGAATGGAAGCAGCACGGCAGTAATCAGCTTAGCCACTCCACAATGGACTGAACTTTGTAGTTTCCCCTCCATTCATGTGGTGATGGTCTATCCTGAGAATCGGCAGTCACTTGTAAAAGGTTGGACAACCTCTTTAAATAAAACTCAGGTATGAAAGGTAAGGCTACATGCACACGACAGTGAAAAACGGGCATGTGATGTACATTTTTTTAACGGCCATGAAATATATATTTTAAGACCAATGGTAGTCTATGGGGTTATTCACATGGCAGTTTTTTTAATGTCAGTGAAAAACGGACGTCAAAAAATAGAACATGCTCTAACTTGTCCGTTTTTCACTGACAGACTGACCCCATACAATTGAATGGGTCCATTTTAACGTCCGTCTCTCAGAAAGGCATCAGTGGAAAAAAACGTCAGTTAAAAATGTCCGTTTTTAAAGGACTTTTTTTTCTAACTGGTTCCTTTGGCACAATAGATGTTACAATTATTGTTAATGATCATACTTTATGGTTCACACTTACTTCCCGTTAAGCCACGCCACCTTGTCATAAGAGTCAGAAAAATGTTCAGCTGCCGTGCTCAAGTCCTCCGTTGTCAACATCCACTTTGATGCCGCCGCAACCAATGACTGGCCACAACAGTGACCTGCTCCCCTTGCGTCATATCAATTGGTCACATGATGCAAGTGAGGGACAGGTCAACATCTTGGCCAGTCATTGTCTGCAGAGGGTCAAAGCGAATGTTGACAGTGAGAGAGCCGAGCGAGCCAACCAAGGCCAGGGAGCAACGGAGCTGGAACCTAACGGAGGAGGTAAATATGCTTCCTTATGCTGGTCCGGCCAGAGGGGCATCTGCTAAAAAAGGTGACCAACCCCTGTACATGTAATGAAAAGCATGTACACAAGTTTTCTGGTGCAAATTGCATTAGGATTAAGACACATTTTGTTTAGTACATTTTCCCAATTGCTTTTTTTGGCATATTGAGATGCATCGGGAAGGACTGTATCTGGAAAAGGCTGCCAAAATACACACAAAGCCGTTTGAATGGCCTTTTGTAATTACTGGTGGTTTACATGAAAATCATTTTAGAAATATCACTTTGAAAAAAAAAAAGGGCAGGTAATCTTTTTCAATATTCACAGGGGTTTAGTAATTTATTATTCACCACAGCAGTTTATAGTAACAACCAAAATTAAAAAAAACAAAAACTCCACTTGAGTCATACTGTATAAAAGGAAAGGCTGCTTATTACACATTGACATCTTTCCTATGCAATTAAAACAATACTGTGTGTGTGTTTGTCATGTTTTTTTACTCCATACCCAAAAATATAATGAAAAGACTATAATGTATAATAGCATATATTTCAAAGAGATGTATACAGTATGTACGAACTATGGCTGAGACGAGGGAGCAAATTGCCAGAGGGGTTAATATTAGATGTAGGGGTTAATACATCTATTCATATTCCATTCAAAATATCTTTCAGACATTGTATTTTCACATCAAATGTTTTTTTTTAGATCTGTGGGTCCAGGAGTTGGTGACTTACCATAGCTACACTTCCATGTTTTGCTGACTGTGTGTACCTTATGATGTTTTTGAAGTATTTTTTTCTTTTTCTTTTTGTATATTGGTGCTAATAAAAGCCCCTGTTACTACTATGATTATTTGTACAGTTTGTGTATGTAGTGCAGCATCACATACCACGTGTTACTCTTTTTTTTACTTTCTTAAAAAGCATATTTATTAAAATACAGTTCATTTTCCCCTCTTCTACATTATCATTTGATGACCTCCTAAACTCTTAGATGTCATGCGAACACTCCTGAACCTCCTTAAACCCTCCGATAAGTTCCTACTCAAGCAATTCCACACGTTTCTATGGAAAGAGGGCTAATCTCATAGCATTAGGACCTATAAATTACAGCAATATATGGTAGATGGTGGTGTCAACCTCCCTAATTTGAAATTATATTCACTTGCATGTCATTTAAAATGGAGTTACACCCCAGAATTGTCAGGCAGATTATAATCTGCCCATGTATTTGTGATACTCATCACCCGATGAATGAGCAAAACACTCGTCAATGGGGTGAAATGATTTTTTTATGCACCACATTAGATCATCATTTCTGGGCAGCAGATGTTAGTGTGTGAACTGCAATCTGCTGCCCAGAAACAATGAATCTGTATGGAGACAAGCGATGGCAGTAGCCATTACTCGTCCCCTTACAGTGAAGTTAATTGCTGCGTGTAACTGCAGCTCTTATTCCACTGCTGAGCAAGTAATGATAGGGAAGAAATGGTCCTTTCCCGATAATAGGTGCTCCATCATCTGTTGCATTATATTTCTGATTGGTTACAGTGAGTTTCACATTGTTCAAATGTAAGCCAGGACGGCAACGGCTTCCCTACTTATTGCGTTATCATACTTAACTTTAGATTATCTTCCAAACCAAGTAAAACATGGTTCACTGTTATGGTCTACTATCCAAGCCCGGAGGCTCGTGTGAAAGGAATATAAATTACATTCACAGTATTCTGTTTGGCCAACTTTTCTTGGTAACCCCCTTTTCCTAGGGTAAACCGCCCCTTTTATATAAACTTTTACATGCACAAGGTTGCATCTTATTAGCTGAAGGCACTGGGGTGGGGAAGAGCTGATGGCTCTGGGGTGGGGGAGAGCTGATGGCACTGGGGTGGGGGAGAGCTGATGGCACTGGGGTGGGGGAGAGCTGATGGCACTGGGGGGGGGGAGAGCTGATGGCACTGGGTGGGAAGAGCTGAAGGCAATGGGAGAGATGAGCTGATGGCACTGGGTGGGGGAGATCTGAAGGCACTGGGGGAGGGGAGCTGATGGCACTAAGGTGGGGGAGAGCTGATGAACTGGGTTGGGAGAGCTGAAGGCACTGGAGGAGTGGAGCTGATGGCACAGGGGTGGGGGAGAGCTGATGGCACTAGGGTGAGGAAGCTGATGGCACTAGGGTGAGGAAGCGCTGATGGCACTGTGGTGGGAGAGAGCTGATGGCACTGGGGAGTGGAGCAGAAGGCACTGGGGTGGGGGAGAGCTGAAGGCACTGGGGGAACGGAGCTGATGGCACAGGGGTGGAAGCTGATGGCACTGGGGGGGAACTGATGCACTTGGGCTGATCGCACAGGGGGGAAATAAGGGTGTTGGGGACTGATGGCAGTGGGTCTGATGAGTTTTTATAAAGGAAAACAGTCTATTAACTCATTTTTTCTTATTAGAGTACTCGATTAATTGTATAAACAATTGGTGGAATACTCGATTGCTAAAATAATAGTTTGCTGCAGCCCTACTGTTGCGTATGTTAAATATCTGACTTTAGTACGCCAGCATGTTAATATACCATATTTACAACTTATCAGCTATGTAAAGCAAGCAGAACTTTATGATCATGAGATCGAGTTATTGTTTGATAAAAGGCGGTCTCAGTTATCTTCTATGAGTTCTACTTATTGGGTTCTCAGATCTTGTATTGATTGGTCTCATACTCTAATACTGGCTGCCCAGTGGCCAAGGCAGTTTACTAATTTCTCTTTCAAGGACATTTTGGAGGCCACTCTGACACTGAATAAATGCATCCCGGTCAGCACATATCAAGTCATGGCTCTTATAATTTTTCATCAGGCATACATTACACCCCAGCTACAATCCAAGATGCCCCATTGTGGAGTTTATTCATGTGCAAAATGTCGCCAACTTGATTCTCACATTTAGCCTGATTTCTGGGACTGCCCTCAAATATGAGTCTTATGGTTCTCTCTCAAAGATTTTCTTCATCCAACTTATCAGTTGTTTTTCGATCTAACTCTAGAGTAGGCCATCTTTAATATCCTCTCCAATGATTACAAACAACACCTCTAAATTTGACAATTACACTCTGTACATCTGGGCTTGTGCCACCCATAAAAGCATTCTACAATGTATGGCTAGATCTATCCTGTTCCATTAGCTCTATTCATTGCTAAGGAAGAATACCTTTTCTTTGTATAGACCAGTTTAACACCACTTTACAAAAAGAGAAACTGAAAAATGGTTCCTTTTTTTTTACATGGCAAACCTTTATTAAAACCAGATCATTGACAGTTCATACTTCTGTTTATGATTGTTACAAACATACGACTTGGTACACAGGCTTAATTGTGGTAGGATGCCAATTCCGTTAACATAATGCTTATTTTATTTGGCAGGTAGTGAGTGACCTGCTTGTTCCAAGACCTGTAATGTATTAGTCTGCTCATTCTACCGGAATGTAACTGAACAAAGGTTTGGAGAATATCTTACATCGTTACATAGTTTTTACAAAGGGCTAGTGTTGCCCGAAACGCGTCAAGAAAACTCAGTCTTTTTTAATTGCATGTGTACACTTTAATAAAGTCTACAGTTCGGAGAAAGGCAGTGCTGGATCCTTGTTTTCCATTTTGGGAGTCTTCACTCACGGTGACACGCCGCATCCACTGACATCCACTGTTAAAGGATAACTGTCACATTTAGACCCTAATTTCAGTTTTCATATGTGTAGTTACTAATATGATAATATTCCTGAATCAATAACTATTAGACTTACTTACCCCTTATTTAATAAGATTTAGCCCTTAGCAACCAGTCTGCATAAAACTGCAATTTCACTATTCTGTTAAGATGGCCGCCCTCAGCCCTGAGACTAATCCATAGGACGCCTGCAGTGAAGTTAGTGAAGACGAGCTCTGTATAGGGAGGTCTTGCAGTAAAGTTCCCAGGTCTGGCTGAAGCCTGTAGTCCTTCTACAAGCTCTCCTCTTATCAGATAAGGCTGTCATTTATACACTGGGCTCTATATTGTCCTTCACTGCTAAGGGAGTGTCTGCCAAGCACAGGCATGTGGAGAAGGTCACACACACAGCCCAGCACTGTTATCTCCTGTCAGGAAGAACCTGGCTTTTTATACATTCCCTTACAATGCTGACTCACTATCAGTTCCCAGTGCACGCAGTGTGCTCCGTCCTCTATCTGGTAGACGGAAGGAGCATAGCAACCTGATTTTATCTCAGGTAACAATAGCCAATACTGGGGACTTTTAGGTGGCTTTTAGGGGTTATTTATTTAAGAATCAGAAATTAAAACAGGGCCAACTAGGTAATATTAATCACCAGAATCCAATAGTAAAAAAAAAAAAAAAAATTGACAGTTATACTTTAAGGTTGGAAAAAGATAATAGTCCATCAAGTCCAATCTGAAATCCTGCTATATTGATCCACGGAACAAATCCCTGGATCAATGTCCATCTTACTTTTAAAAAGGGGTTGGGTCAAAGGGAAAGGGTGCCTTTTCCAGTCAGACCTGTCCATAGTGACTCTCACAGAGCAGTGTTCATTTCTTATTATGCTCTTAAGTAATGAAAGTTGTGCTGTAATTGGTTGCTATAGAGTTTTAAGTTTATAAATTTCATAAATCTGTCCCATTGCCCTCAAGCAGACCCCTCAAGCGTAGGTCTTTGGATTGGTCCTTATAAAATAGGCTATTGGTTCCATAAATAGCAAGAAGATTAATGGGGACACTGGGCATCACTGATGAGTCCATTTAGTGATCTAAAATCTTATGTCTTTCCTTAATCTGATCCCTCTAGCCGAAGAGTTGGAATTGACGTTGCCAGCTGGCTTTCTTTGAAGCTGAAGAACCTTGTACACGTTATTATTATTGCAACAGTTTACAGTGAATGCTGCTAATGGCCCTTGGATATACATTACTAGAATCTATTATGGTTTCCCACTTTGTCCATAAAAGATTGACTGACTATGAGTTTTGGATATGTTGCCCACATAAAAAAAAAAAAAATCAGTACCATAACTTATGGTCCGTAGTAGCGGAATCCATAACGGAATTCTTAGATAACCCGAACCTTGTACGCCGAACTTGAAGACAGATGTTCGCTCAACACTACAAAGCCATTATTGCAGAAATTATGATAGCAGAAAACTGAGCTTTATAAGTACAGCTATAATATACCTCTAGATTCTACATTGATAGAAGCACAGAAGGTACGAATTGCTGCTCATCAGTTGCTACTGTCAGAGAGTACTGTCTGAGGTATGGAAAAGGTAAAACTTTATATAGCCTAGTCAGTTAATTTTGCATCGATTGTAATAATAGAATTAAGTAGGTAAGACAATAATTGTCCACCAGTCACTCAAAATCCCTGGGTAACCACAATGGTTGCCTCCAGCTTTCAGTCCCTTTTGGGGAAAAAAACATTCTACAAATGTTTGTTGTTGCAGCATAGTCCTTTCAAGTTCAGAAGCATGAATTAAGTGGTTACATACACATACAGTAGGTGTGTACTATGTTTTCTGTCAAACCCAGTTCTGCCAATTATAAGCTGTATGAACAATTAGGGTTGCTCAATTTTGGAGTTTTATTAAGTCTTTCAGATTGATCTCCTGGATTTACTGGGCACTGTACCAAAATACATTGTTTTTCCCGCTAAACATGTTGTAGAGGTTTTGTAGAGCTTTTAGTTACACATCTCAATTGCCTGATATATCAGCTATTGTCAAGGCAGTATCTTGAAAAATGAGCTAGGCTAGAACATATGAGCAATTTTTTTTTATGCAGTTCTAGTTCACAGTGTTTTGTTCAGTGTTTGATCAGTTATTTCCATCAGTGATTGGGAGCCAAAACCAGGTCCGAAACACCGAACAGTAACAGAGCTTTCCTTTATACATTATCTCTGTGTAGCCTCCACTCTTGGTTTTGGCTCAAAATCACTGATGGGCCTGATTCCTTCCTTTAAATTTCCCATTTCCCACTTCCCATGAAGTCATTAATGGGATTGGTTCAAAGCACTGCATCAGTCTCTACATTTGTGTTTCTAGCCTAATGCCTGCAAGTCATTTCTCAAAGCTGTAGCTATCGTATCATTTCCAGTTGTTAACTGTATATCCTCACAGAACAAATCAGGGTTTCTATCCATTGGAATTTTTCTACTATAATTTGATTGGTAAGAAATAATAAAACTTAAATTTTCAAGGCTTGTCATGCTTATAGAGCTCCATGTAAAAGCTTAAGAGGGTTGGGGGTGTGACAGTGCATCCTTCTTACAGGCAGTCTGTCAGCACCTTTAACCATGCTAAACTGCTGACTGCTCTAGGTAGGGAGAACAGTACAAACACTCCCCCAAAAAGTCAAACAGTCCTTTTAACAATGCTAAATTACTGACAGAACTAGGTCAGGGCTGAGGAGAGAAGTACAAACATACCTTTTGCTGAGCCTTTATCAGGAGTAGTGAGAATGTGATGTTTGATTCTGACAGATTTGTGCCTGCCAGTGCCCTGGATGTAGTACTTCTTTGTGAAGTGCTCCAGCAATGGATAGAAACAGTGGAAGCTATAGTGGTCTCCTTGTTTGATGCTACAACTGTCACTAAGAGCAGAGCGGAGGATCTGTGAAGCAGCTCAATGCAGACTCACTGTGAAGCTCTGCCATGGGCACTTGAGAGCAGAATTTGGCAGACTATAACTTCATATTCTCACTACTCCTGACAAAATCTCCTCCACATTTGTCCTCAGCTCATACCTTGTGCTGTCAGCAGTTTATCATAGTCAAAAGTGCTGACAGACTCCCTTAACCGCTTCAGGACCGCCGTACGCAGGATTGCGTCCTGCGGGCGGTCCTGTTCTTCTGATCGGACGTGCCGGGGCGTCATCTCGCGAGACGCGAGACTTCCTGTGAACGCGCGCGCGGGCGCGCGCGCGTTCACAGCGTCTGGCGTCTGAAGAGTTGTACTACAGCCTGCCAGCGATGATCAATCGCTGGCAGGCTGTAGATGCGATATAAATCGCATCAAACAGCTATATCAGACGCTGTTTTATGAACAGCGTCTGATATAGCTGCTACCTGGTCCTCTGGTGGTCCCATTTTCTGGGATCGACCACCAGAGGACCAGGTAACTACAGTAAAGTTGCACCAAACACTACACTAACCCCCCCACCCCCTCACCTATTAACCCCTTGATCACCCCATCTAGACCCCCTGATCACCCCCTGTCATTGATCACACCCCTTGTAAGGCTCCATTCAGACGTCCATATGTGTTTTGCGGATCCGTGGATTCACGGATCCGCGGATCCGATCCGCGGATCCGATCTGCGGATCCGATCCGCAGATCCTCAAAACACGGACACCGGCAATGTGCTTTCCGCATTTTGCAGATCCGCACATTGCCAGAACTATATAGAAAATGCTTTTTCTTGTCCGCAATTGCGGACAAGAATAGGACATGTTCTATATTTTTGCGGAACGGAAGTGCAGACTCGGAAGCGCGGATCCGTAATTCCGAATCCGAGCGGGACAAAGTCTGTCCCCATAGAAATGAATGGGTCCGCAATTCCGTTCCGCAAACAGAATTGCGGACGTGTGAATGGGGCATAAGGGTCCCCTATCACCACCAGTTAGTTAGCTACTTGTTAGGTAGCTAGCGCTCATCCCACCGCACCGCAGTCACTGATTTTGGCAGAGATTTATTCATCCACATTGATCGATGCGAATGAAGAAATCTGTGCCGTTCATTTTTTTTTTTTCAGCGCAGAGGCTGAACGGAAAAAAATCTCATTACCCGTATGCTCAATATACGGAGAATCGCAGAAACTCCTAATGCTGGCCATACGTGTAATGATTGCGGAGACCCTCAAAGGCCAGGGCAGTACAAACACCTCACATGTGACCTCATTTTACAAAGAAGACACCCCAAGGTATTCCGTGAGGGGTATGGTGAGTTCATGCAAAATTTTATTTTTGTCACAAGTTAGTGGAATATGAGACTGTAAAAAAAAAAAAAAAAACAATTTCCGCTAACTTGTGCCAAATTTTTTTTTCTGTGAACTCGCCATGCCCCTCACGGAATACCTTGGGGTGTCTTCTTTCCATAATGGGGTCACTTGTGGGGTATTTATACTGCCCTGGCATTTTAGGGGTGCTAAAGCGTGAGAATCCAAATGCGTAAAAATGGCCTGTAAAATCCTAAAGGTACTCATTGGTTTTAGGGCTCCTTTGCATCTTGGCTGCAAAAAGTGTCACTCATGTGGTATCGCCGTACTCAGGAGAAGTAGGGCAATGTGTTTTGGGGTGTATTTTTACATATACCCATGCTGGGTGTGAGAAATATCGCTGTAAACGACAACTTTTTACATTTTTTATTCAAAGTTGTCAATATACAGAGATATTTCTCTCACCCAGCATGGGTATATGTACAAATACACCCCAAAACACATTGCCCTACTTCTCCTGAGTACGGCGATACCACATGAGTGACACTTTTTGCAGCCAAGATGCGCAAAGGGCCCAAATTCCAACGAGTACCTTTTAGGAGGGTATTTTTACGCATTTTTCTTCTCACGTTTTAGGGCCCCTAAAATGCCAGGGCAGTATAAATACCCACATGTGACCCCATTTTGGAAGAAGACACCCTAAGGTATTCGCTGAGGGGCATAATGAGTTCATGAAAATTAAACTTTTTGTCAAAAGTTAGCGGAAAGGGAGACTTTGTGAGAAAAACAATAAAAATCAATTTCCACTAACTTGTGCCAAAAAAAAATATTCTATGAACTCGCCATGCCCCTCATGGAATACCTTGGGTGTCTTCTTTCCAAAATGGGGTCACATGTGGGTATTTATACTGCCCTGGCATTTTAGGGGCCCTAAAGCGTGAGAAGAAAAATGCGTAAAAATGCCCTCCTAAAAGGTACTCATTGAATTTGGGCCCTTTGCATCTTGGCTGCAAAAAGTGTCACACATGTGGTATCACCGTACTCAGGAGAAGTAGGGCAATGTGTTTTGGGGTGTATTTTTACATATACCCATACTGGGTGAGAAATATCTCTGTAAACTGACAACTTTGAATAAAAAATGTAAAAAGTTGTCGTTTACAGCGATATTTCTCACATGCAGCATGGGTATATGTAAAATACACCCTAAACACATTGCCCTACTTCTCCTGAGTACGGCGATACCACATGAGTGACACTTTTTGCAGCCAAGATGCGCAAAGGGGCCCTAAAACCAATGAGTACCTTTAGGATTTCACAGGGCATTTTTATGCATTTGGATTCTCACACTTTAGGGGCCCCTAAAATGCCAGGTGAGTATAAATACCCCACATGTGACCCCATTTTGGAAAGAAGACACCCCAAGGTATTCCGTGAGGGGCATGGTGAGTCCACAGAATTTTTATTTTTTGCCACAAGTCAGCGGAAATAGTTTTTTTTTTTTTTTTTAGTTTTTACAAAGTCTCATATTCCACTAACTTGTGACAAAAATAAAATTTTACATGAACTCACCATACCCTCACAGAATACCTTGGGGTGTCTTCTTTCCAAAATGGGGTCACATGTGGGGTATTTATACTGTCCTGGCATTTTAGGGGCCCCTAAAGCGTGAGAAGAAGTCTGGAATCCAAATGCGTAAAAATGGCCTGTGAAATCCTAAAGGTACTCATTGGTTTTAGGGCCTTTGCACCAGGCTGCAAAGTGGCACACATGTGGTATCGCCGTACTCAGGAGAAGTAGGGCAATGTGTTTTGGGGTGTATTTTATATATACCTATACTGTGTGTGAAAATATCTCTGTAAACGACAACTTTTAAAAATTTTATACAAAGTTGTCAGTTTACAGAGATATTTCTCTCACCCAACATGGGTATATGTAGAAATACACCCTAAAACACATTGCCCTACTTCTCCTGAGTACGGCGATACCACATGTGTGACACTTTTTGCAGCCTGGGTGCGCAAAGGGGCCCAAATTCCAACGAGTACCTTTAGATTTTACATGGCGGCTCACAATTTAGCCCCGCCCAAAATGCCAGAACAGTAAACACACCCCACAAATGACCCTTTTCGGAAAGTAGACACCCTGAGGTATTAACTGAGGGGCATAGTGAGTCCGTCTGAGATTTCTTTTTTTTGCCAGAAGTTAGCAGAAATTGAAACTTTTTATTTATTTTTTTTCTCAGAAAGTGTCATTTTCCGCTAACTTGTGAAAAAAATGAAATGATACATGAACTCACCATGCCCCCGCGAATACTTTGGGGTGTCTTCTTTCTAAAATGGTGTGATTTGGGGGTATTCATACTATCCTGACATTCTAGCACCTGAAGAAACATGACAGGTGCTCAGAAAGTCAGAGCTGCTTCAAAATGCGGAAATTCACTTTTTGCACCATAGTTTGTAAACGCTATAACTTTTACCCAAACCAATAAATATACACTTATTGGACTTTTTTTTTATCAAAGACATGTAGAACAATAAATTTAGAGAAACATTTATATAGAAATGTAGTTTTTTTAAAAAAATTTTACAACAGAAAGTGAAAAATGTCATTTTTTTGTAAAAATTTCGGTAATTTTTGATTAATAGCAAAAAAAGTAAAAATGTCAGCAGCAATGAAATACCACCAAATGAAAGCTCTATTAGTGAGAAGAAAAGGAGGTAAAATTCATTTGGGTGGTAAGTTGCATGACGGAGCAATAAACGGGTAAAGTAGTGTAGTGCGGAATTGTAAAAAGTGGCCTGGTCTTTAAGGGTGTTTAAGCTAGGGGGGCTGAAGTGGTTAAAAAGATTGTGAATGTTTATTAGGGTCCATTCAGACGACCGTAGTGTTTTGCGGTCCGCAAAACACTGACGCCGCACGTCGCCGGCACTTAATTGAGGATTCTTATTGTTGTCTGCAGCTGTGGACAAGAATAGGACATGCTCTATTTTTTTGCGGAGCTGTGGACCTGAAGTTCGGGGCCGTGGTTCGGAAATGTGGATGCAGACAGCACACTGTGTGCTGTCCGCATGTTTTCCGGCCCCATTGAAAATGAATGGGTCCGCCCCCGTTCCACATGATTGCGGAACGGATCCGGACACATTCTACGGACGTGTGAATGGACCCATAAAATGTTATTGACTGCCTGTTTGTTATCCCTCTATTAAACTTTTCAAACAGGCCATAAAAATATAGCAGTGCTGAATTTGTTGAAGAACTGTTCTTAACTCACTGAAATTTTAACAGTAGTCAATAGCTTGGTTATCATCTATGCATGGTATGGATGGTGTAACGTTAACAAGCTGCACACAGAGTGTGTGTTCACACATTATCTTACATTGATCATGAGACTATAGTTAATACTGGTCCTGTATAAGTTGTAAAACTTCCCATGCAGAAAGCGTGTAAATAAGATGACATTTCCAGAAAGGAATTTCATGTCCAAAGGTTGATACATGCAGATCAATATATATGTCCTGCTGGGAGAAGCTAGCTCTTGAATGACAAACATTAACAAGAGCACATCAGCCTCTAACACCTACCGAGGTAAATTTTAACTTCACTGTCTGTCAGCTTATAAGTGAGCACATCGGGGATTAAAAACCTGTTCATGACATAAATTCATTGCCTCAGCTCAGTGTTTCTTCATGAGTTGGCCTACATTCATTAATAAGGCTTATTTCGGCCACGATAAATCATGCTTTTGTACATCCACACTTTACACACTGATGTGGCAATTACCAGTAACATTTCCTTGATGAATAGATGGAGACTGCCTGTACTAATCACTGAATACATAACAGTTTAATCCAGGGGCAGACTAGTGATAGACCCTACAGGGAAGGTTCCTGGTGGACTGGTGCCAAGAGGGCCACCCAAACCCTCATGAGTGCCAGCCAGGTACATAACAAAACAACCTAGATAGAAGATACCAGACCGCGTATCATTGCAACAATATTTTTATTACCACATTAAAAAGGTGCATATAGCACATACAATTAAAATACATAAGGGGGTGCATAGATGGGCGGCATCCAAGAGGAGAGACGGAGGGGAGAAGGTTTGATAAACAGGTCAGTTGTACAAAGTGCAAGTGCATACAATCAAAGAAATAGTAACATCATACCCATACTGTGTCTCACCTCCGGGATGGCGCCAACCAGGTACATAACAATCTGACAAGTTCAGCATTAACGCTTGGAGTGTTGGGTACTTATGTACCCAGCTGGTGGCTGCAGGTTTCCTTCCTCGATTCAACTGTATCACATAATCAGGATAATAATACAATTGAATACTGCGATGAGGCATGGCATCCAATGGCTCTAAGAGCCCTAAAGGGTTATTTCTGTGGGCATTTTTAATACATGGACACAATAGGGACATTAATGGGGCCATTATGCAGTCATTTTTAATACTGGGGACACAATAGGGTGCGTCATTATTGCTGGAGGCACTATAGTGGGCATTATTATTGGGGGCTCTATGGGAACATTATAATTACTGGGGCATTTTAGGGGGCATTATTATTTATAAGGGCACTATAGGTTGCATTATAATTGCTGGAGGCACTATAGGGGCAGGGGCGTAGCTAATGGCTCATGGGCCCTGGTGCAAGAGTTCAGCTTGGGCCCCCATTCCCTCAGTGCTTTGTGTGTCTTCTTATGCGGCACAAGGGTCTTTGGGCCCCCTCAGGCTCCTGGGCCCGGTAGCGACTGCTACCTCTGCACCCCCTATAGCTACGCCCATGTATAGGGGGCATTATTATTTTTGTTCTGCACAGTAGTACTGCTAGCCCCATCTACCTATATTCAAATACATTAGTTACTTACATAACATGTCAACAGTGTCATAAATTAAGCCTAGGTAATAGACATTGCAGGAATGGCACTAATATTAAAGCATTACAGTTCAGATTTGGACATCTGACCACCTCGTTGTGAGCACATTTCAAAAAGATAGCAAAGGCATCCCAAATATACTAACTAATAAGTATTGTTATCTTTTATTCACTAAGTAGTGGGTTTCCTAAATGTAGAAATCCACAGGGATCTGCCCAGCAATGCCAAGTATCTGTCTGCTTTTAGGAGACTATGTTTTTTAACCAGCTCAGCCCCCCTAGCTTAAACACCCTTAATGGCCAGGCCACTTTTTACAAATCTGCACTACACTACTTTCACCGTTTATTGCTCCGTCATACAACTTACCACCCAAATGAATTTTACCTCCTTTTCTTCTCACTAATAGAGCTTTCATTTGGTGGTATTTCATTGCTGCTGACATTTTTACTTTTTTTGCTATAAATCAAAAATGACCGAAATTTTTACAAAAAAATGACATTTTTCACTTTCTGTTGTAAAATTTTTCAAAAAAAACTACATTTCTATATAAATTTTTCTCTAAATTTATTGTTCTACATGTCTTTGATAAAAAAAAGTCCAATAAGTGTATATTTATTGGTTTGGGTAAAAGTTATAGCGTTTACAAACTATGGTGCAAAAAGTGAATTTCGGCATTTTGAAGCAGCTCTGACTTTCTGAGCACCTGTCATGTTTCTTCAGGTGCTAGAATGTCAGGATAGTATAAATACCCCCAAATGACACCATTTTAGAAAGAAGACACCCCAAAGTATTCGCGGAGGGGCATAGTGAGTTCATGTATCATTTCATTTTTTTCACAAGTTAGCGGAAAATGACACTTTCTGAGAAAAATAAAAATAAAAGTTTCAATTTCTGCTAACTTCTGGCAAAAAAAAGAAATCTCAGACGGACTCACTATGCCCCTCAGTGAATACTTCGGGTGTCTACTTTCCGAAAAGGGTCATTTGTGGGTGTGTTTACTGTTCTGGCATTTTGGGCGGGCTAAATTGTGAGCTGCCATGTAAAACCTAAAGGTACTCGTTGGAATTTGGCCCTTTGCGCACTCCAGGCTGCAAAAGTGTCACTATGTGGTATCGCCGCACTCAGGAAGTAGGCAATGTGTTAGGGTGTATTTTTACATATACCCATGTTGGGTGAGAGAAATATCTCTGTAAACTGACAACTTTGTATAAAATTTTTTAAAAGTTGTCGTTTACAGAGATATTTTTCACACACAGTATAGGTATATATAAAAATACACCCCAAAACACATTGCCCTACTTCTCCTGAGTACGGCGATACCACATGAGTGACACTTTTTTGCAGCCAAGATGCGCAAAGGGGCCCTAAAACCAATGAGTACCTTTTAGGAGGGCATTTTTACGCAATTTTCTTCTCACGCTTTAGGGCCCCTAAATTGCCAGGGCAGTATAAATACCCCACATGTGACCCCATTTATTTTTCACACACAGTATAGGTATATATAAAAATACACCCCAAAACACATTGCCCTACTTCTCCTGAGTACGGCGATACCACATGTGTGACACTTTTTTGCAGCCTGGGTGCGCAAAGGGGCCCTAAAACCAATGAGTACCTTTTAGGAGGGCATTTTTACGCAATTTTCTTCTCACGCTTTAGGGCCCCTAAATTGCCAGGGCAGTATAAATACCCCACATGTGACCCCATTTTGGAAAGAAGACACGCCAAGGTATTCTGTGAGGGGCATGGCGAGTTCATAGAAGATTTTTTTTTGGCACAAGTTAGCGGAAATTGATTTTTTATTGTTTTTTCTCATAAAGTCTACCTTTCTGCTAACTTTTGACAAAAAGTTAAATTTTTCATGGACTCACTATGCCCCTCAGCGAATACCTTAGGGTGTCTTCTTTCCAAAATGGGGTCATTTGTGGGTGTTTGTACTGTTCTGGCATTTTGGGTGGGGCTAAATTGTGAGCAGCCATATAAAACCTAAAGGTACTCGTTGGATTTAGGTCCCTTTGCTATCTTAGCTGCAAAAAGTATCACTCATGTGGTATCGCTGCTCAGGAGTAGGGCAATGTGTTTGAGGTGTATTTACATATACCCATACTTTGTGTGAGAAATATCTCTGTAAATTGACAACTTTGAATAAAAAATTTAAAAAGTTGTCGTTTACAGTGATATTTCTCACACACAGTATGGGTATATGTAAAAATACACCCCAAAACACATTGCCCTACTTCTCCTGAGTTCGGTGATACCACATGAGTGACACTTTTTTGCAGCCAAGATGCGCAAAGGGGCCCTAAAACCAATGAGTACCTTTAGGATTTCACAGGCCATTTTTACGCATTTGGATTCTCACACTTTAGGACCCCTAAAATGCCAGGGCAGTATAAATACCCCACAAGTGACCCCATTGTAGAAAGAAGACACCCCAAGGTATTCCGTGAGGGGTATGGCGAGTTCACAGAAAAAAAACAAATTTGGCACAAGTTAGCGGAAATTGATTTTATTTATTTTTTTACAGTCTCATATTCCACTAACTTGTGACAAAAAATAAAATTTTGCATGAACTCACCATACCCCTCACGGAATACATTGGGGTGTCTTCTTTCTAAAATGGGGTCACATGTGAGGTGTTTGTACTACTCTGGCATTTGAGGGTCTCCGCAATCATTACACGTATGGCCAGCATTAGGAGTTTCTGCGATTCTCCTTATATTGAGCATACGGGTAATGGGATTTTTTTTCCCGTTCAGCCTCTGGGCTGAAAAGAAAAAAAATGAACGGCACAGATTTCTTCATTCGCATCGATCAATGTGGATGAAAAAATCTCTGCCCAAAAATGTGCAAAAAAAAAAAAACGGCACAGATTTCCTCATTCGCATCGATCAATGTGGATGAATAAATCTCTGCCAAAAATGTGCAAAAAAGTAGTAAGGCCCCATTCACACGTCCGCAAAAATGTCCGCATCTATTCCGCAATTCTGCGGAATAGATGCGGACCCATTCAGTGTGAATGGCGCTGGCGGTGATGCGGAGAGCACACTATGCGCTCGCCGCATCAGCATTTGCGGAGCTGCGGCCGCAAACTTCCGGGTTTCGGCCCCCAAACATCCGGCCGCAGCTCTGCAAAAGATAGAGCATGTCCTATTCTTGTCCGCAACTGCGGACAAGAAAAGGCATTTTCTATATAGTTCTGGCAATGTGCGGATCCGCAAAATGCGGAAAGCACATTGCTGGTGTCCGTGTTTTGATCGGATCCATGGATCCGCAAAACACATACGGACGTCTGAATGAGCCTTACAGGGGGTAATTAGTGTCAGGGGGTGACATGGGGTGATCGGGGGGTTAATCAGGGGTTAATCAGTGATGGGGTGGGGGTGGGGTGGATGGGTGGGGGTCTGTGTGGTGATCTGGTGCACTTACAAAGTTTCTTTGGTGGTCCCAAGTAAAAGGGACCACCAAAGGAACGATCAGCAGCATATCAGACGCTGTTAACAAAACAGCGCCTGATATGCCATTTTTATCTTGTACAGCCTGCCAGCGCACGATCAGCGCTGGCAGGCTGTAGTTTACCTTGTCCCCGACGTGATCCTGTGAACGCGCGCAGCGCGCGTTCACAGGAAATCTCGCCTCTCGCGAGATGACGCGCCCGCGCGTCAAGGAGGAACAAACCGACCGCCCGCAGGACGCAATCCTGCGTGAGGCGGTCGGCAACAAGTTAATTATTACATGTTGCAAAGTTTTTACCACCCGTGAAGTACAGACAGTAAAGGGACATGCCCATCATTTCTGTGTCCAGCATTGTGTAAAGTACAAATCATCAGATGTTTCTTAGGGTACTTTCACACTTGCGTTGGTGCGGATCCGTCTGTTTATTTGCACAGACGGATCCGCACCTATAATGCAAACGTTTGTATCCGTTCAGAACGGATCCGTTTGCATTAGTTTTAACGGATCCGTTTTCAAATGCACCATATTGTGTTATTGAAAACGGATCCGTTCCCATTGACTTAGATTGTAATTCAAAACGGATCCTTTAGGCTCTGCCTCTTCAGACAGACACCAAAATGCTGCAAGCTGCAGGATAGAAGCGGAACGGAGCCTAACTGATGCATTCTGAACGGATCCTTATCCATTCAGAATGCATTGGGGCTTAACTGATCCGTTTTGGACCGTTTGTGAGAGCCCTGAAACGGATCTCACAAATGGAATCCAAAACGCTAGTGTGAAAGTACCCTTAGTAAAGGTAAAAATTGATATCACATAAATGAAATACATTAAGAAAAACCTTTAATTGTATGTGTATATTAATATGCCTTGTTGCAACATCTGTTTTAATCCTTAATTACTTAGTTACATGGTAACATAGTTTATAAAGCTGAAAAAAGACAAGTTCATCCAGAGGAAGGCAAAAAAAAAAAAACCTGTGCGGTAGAAGCCAATTTTCCTCACTTAAGGGGAAAAAAGTTCCTTCCCGACTCCAATCAGGCAATCAGAATAACTCCCTGGATCAACGACCTCTCTCTAGTAGCTATAGCCTGTAATAATATTACACTCCAGAAATACATCCAGGCCCCTCTTGAATTCCTTTATTGTACTCACCATCACCACCTCCTCAGGCAGAGAGTTCCATAGTCTCACTGCTCTTACCGTAAAGAATCCTCTTCTATGTTTGTGTACAAACCTTCTTTCCTCCAGACGCAGAGGGTGTCCCCTCTACACAGTGACAGTCCTGGGGATAAATAGATGATGGGAAAGATCTCTGTACTGACCTCTGATATATTTATGCATAGTTATTAGATCTCCCCTCGTCGTCTTTTTTCTAAAGTGAATAACCCTAATTTTGATAATCTTTCAGGGTACTGTAGTTGCCCCATTCCAGTTATTACTTTAGTTGCCCTCCTCTGAACCCTCTCCAGCTCTGCTATGTCTGTCTTGTTCACAGGAGCCCAGAACTGTACACAGTACTCCATGTGTGGTCTGACTAGCGATTTGTAAAGTGGTAGGACTATGTTCTCATCACGGGCATCTATGCCCCTTTTGATGCAACCCAATATCTTATTGGCCTTGGAAGCAGCTGCCTGACACTGGTTTCTACAGCTTAGTTTTCTGTTCACTAAAATTCCTAGGTCCTTTTCCATGTCAGTGTTACCAAGTGTTTTACCATTTAGTATATACGGGTGACTTGCATTGATTTACGGCATGATTCCCGAGTCCTTAGGACCCATGATGTACCGGTACGTCATGAATATTTCCAATCACTGCTACTCAGCCAGCAGTGATTGGAACAAGATACCTTCTAAAATCAATGCTCAGGGGGGTCCTGTGACCGCCCCGTATCGGCGATCGCTGCAAACCACAGGTCAATTCAGACCTGCAGGTTGCAGCGCTTTCTGCGATCTCTGATACCCACGGTCTGTGACCGCATGGATCAGAGACTAAATGTTGCCAAAGTGTTTAATTTTAACCCCCCCTGCAGCCCCCAATCATATTGTGGCTGCGGGGGTGCAGGGGGGGGCGGTGCGGGGGGTGCGGGAGGCAGGCAGTGCAGCAGGCACTATATAGTGTACTGTACTGTATTATACAGACACCAGATCCACTTGATCTACAAAAGCCAAGTGGGTCTGGGTAAAAAAAAAAAGTAAAAAAGTAAAAATAACAAAAAACATATCACTGAATAAAAATTTAAAAAATAAAATACAATACACATATTATGTATCGCCGCGTCCGTAAAAACCTGCTCTATAAAAATATCACATGACCTAACCCCTCAAGAAAAATACCATAAAAAAACAAAAAAATGGAGTAAAAAAAGCAATTTTTTTGTCACCTTACATCACAAAAAGTGTAATACCAAGCGATCAAAAAGGTGTATGCCTCTCAAAATAGTAGCAATCAAACCGACAATCAAACCGACACAAAAACTGAGCCCCTACATAGGACAATGGTCCAAAAAAATAAAAATATATGGCTCTCAGACTATGGAGACACTAAAACATTATTTTTTTTTCTAAAATGGTGTTATTGTGTTAAAGTAAAATAAAAAATAAAAAGTATACATATTATGTATCGCCGCATCCGTAAAAACCTGCTCTATAATAATATCACATGATCTAACCCCTCAGGCAAATACCATAAAAAAAATAAAAAAAAATTGTCACCTCACATCTCAAAAACTGTAATAGCAAGCGATCAAAAAGTTATATGCACCCAAAAATAGCGCCAATCAAACCGTCATCTCATCTCGTAAAAAATGATACCCTACATAGGACAATCGCCCAAAAAAATTTAAAAAATATGGCTCTCAGACTATGGAGACATTAAAACATGATTTGTTTTGTTTCAAAAATATTATTATTGTGTAAAACTTAAATAAATAAAAAAGTATACATATTATGTACCGCCGCATCCATAACAACCTGCTCTATAAAAATAACACATTACCTAATCCCTCAGGTGAACACAGAAAAAAAATATAGATAAATACCGTATTCAAAAGTCATTTTTGTCACCTTACATGACAAAAAGTGTAATAGCAAGCAACCAAAATGTCATATGCACCTCAAGATAGTGCCAATCAAAATGATCCACTACATAAGACAGTCGCCCAAAAAATAAAAATTAAAAATATGGCTTTCAGATTGTGGAGACACTAAAAATATTTTTTTTCAAAAATGCTTTGTTATGAAAAACTGTAACAAAAAAAATCAAAAAGTAGTCATATTTGGTATTTTCGCATCCGAAACAACCTGCTCTATAGAAATAGCACACAATCTAACCTGTCAGATCAACAATGTAAATAACAAAAAATAAACACGGTCCCAAAACAGCAATTTTTTTTGAAAATTTTCCATTTTAATCAATTTTTCCAGTAACAAAGCAAGGGTTAAACACACCGGCCTATAGTTTCAGGGCTCTGTTTTTGGACCCTTTTTGAATATTGCCACCCCATTTGCTGGGCGTCAATCCTGTGGAACACTCCCTGTCAGCCAGACCCTTATTTCTGATATTTAATGACTCTATACTATCACATTAATTAATTCTCTTAGGATACGGGGGTGTATGCCATCTGGTCCTGGCGATTTGTCTATTTTAATCCTTTTAAGATGCCGCTGTACTTCTTCCTGGGTCAGACAGGGCACTTTTAATGGGGAATTTACTTTTACATTCTGCATTTCATCTGACAGTTTATTTTCCTCAGTGAATACAGTGGAGAAAAAAAATATTTCATAGCTTTGCTTTCTTCTCATTGCTCTCTGCAACTCCCCCTCATTACTCTGTAGAGGGCCAACACCTTCAGATTTATACTTTTTACCATTTATATAATTGAAGAACATTTTAGGGTTAGTTTTGCTCTCTTTGGCAATTAATCTCTCAGTCTCTAGTTTGCCTGCTTTTATTTGTTTTTTGCATATTCTCCTATTTTAGTGATTTTTAGTGATTTTTTTTTTGTTGTCAGTAATTGCTTTCTTTCCAGTTCTATTTATCCACATTGGTTTTTTCTTGTTCCTTAAAGTTTTATTCCTGTAAGGTATGTACCTCTCACAATTAGATTTTAGGATGCTTTTAAAAATATCCCATTTTGTGGCTGTATTTCTATTTTTAAAGACTTTGTCCCAGTTAGTTAGGTCTATGGCTCTCTTAGTTGGGTAAATTTTGCTGTTTTGAAGTTTGGTGCATTTGTTCCTCACTGAAGAAACACATTTGAATGACAATTGTAAGGTTATTACTTTATGGTCACTATTCCCCAGGTCTCCTCCAATCTGCACATCTGTTCTGTCAGGTCTATTGGTTAATACTAAGTCCAGTATGGCTGTCCCTCTAGTCGGGTCCTGAACCAGTTGGGAAAGGTAAGGCCTCTTGCACACGGGCGTCATGTTTGACGCCCGGATAAGAGACGGGTGCGTTGCGGGAATTGCCGCGATTTTTCCGCGCGTGTGCTAACGTTTGTAGTGCGTTTAGCACGCGCGTGAAAAAATCCGCATGCTTCATCACTGAAGTCTGGTTTCGGGATGAGTATTCTGTATGTGTAATTATTTTCCTTTATAACATAGTTATAAGGGAAAATAATCGCATTCTAATTACAGAATGCAATGTTCCCCGGGCTTTAGAGGGTTAAAAATAATAAAGAGTTAACTTACCTTCTCCCATTGTACGCGCAGAGCCCCAGAACGTCTTCTCTCTTGATGGTTTGGATCTGCTTGAGGACCTGTGGTGACGTCACAGGGTCACATGGTCCAATCATAGAAGCATTTGAGTGGACCATGTGACCCATGTGATCCTGTGACATCACGGCAGGTCCTTCATCCAACATCAGCCAGTGACCGCATAAATTTGTGGGTTCATGGAGGTATAACTTTTGAAAATCTTGCAACCATTGGTTGCCCTGGGTGGGTGTCTGCTATGTGTAAACCCAGCCTAAAGGAATGGTTGAGAAATGTATTTATTTTATGCACTTATATAGAGCTGCAACGCTTTACAGACAGTAGCATCCAACTGCCCCTAATAGGGCTCACAATCTAAGTTCCCAGTGTGTCTTTGGAGTGTGGGAGGAAACCCAAACAAACATGGGAAGAACATACAAACTCCATGCAGATGTTGGATTTGAACCTAGGACACCAGTGCTGCAATGCACCAGTGCTAACCACTAAGCCACTGTGATGCCCATATCCTGATTATCCTTCATTAATGCTATGCCTTTGAACATTTAAAAGCTATTAAAGTGGCCTTCAGTTGAAAAGGTATAGTTTAACTGCATATCGAGTGTGTGGTATAAAAAGGTAAAAGAAGGGATACACAGATCTAGTGTTGATCCTATTCCAACACTGATGGAAACAAGCAGAGGGTTCTGACCAGAATAGATTGGGATAGATGGAACGCCATATGACTATAGGGTCATGCTACACAGAGTTAGTTTGATTACACAGCTTCAAATGATTGCTGCACTATGAATATTAGACTTAGGGGGAGACTTATCATCTTTCTTGTGCCTGAAAAGTGATGTTAAAAAGTTGCAAACTATGTGTTTGCGACTTTTCAAAAAAAATTCTAAATTGTAATACTAAATCCGCCGTTTGAAGCCTTGCCCCTCGTGCTATACCCCTTCCCCTTTTTTTTTACCACTTTATAAAAGTGGAAAATTACAAACTCTTCTATTTGTTTCCGACTTTTTTAAGCCACAATTCTGAAGTGCAGGACTTGATAAGTACTCCCACTGTTTTCAACAACTGTGACACCACTGCCATTCTTATTCTCCAGCCTAGTGAAAATAAAGTAGTTCCTGTGCAACCATGACTATTCAGATATAGATACAGGACAATGCGCTCAACCTAATTGTTGGCGTATATTCGTTAGGAGTCTACAGGTGCCCGTACACCATCAATAGCTGTCAGCCAACCTCTCGTTCGTCCATCAGCTATTCCTCCTTATGCATGCATCCATGATTCTGTTTTCTATGGCAAGACATCTCTGGTCGCAGCTTATTTCCTGCTAGAACAAAATAATCAGGCATTGAAATTCAGCCTGCCTAATCCATCTTCCCCCGATATCAACTTCTAGGGGAAAGTAGGGAGGCCACTTAAACATTAGTCAGCCAGCCATTCCAAAATCAGTAGGTTGTGCTAACAATAATTTAATGCATATGAAAGTCTTAAAATTTTCTTAAAGGGGTTATCCCATGACTAATCTAAAAAATTTAAATCAACCATCATATAGTACATGACAATCTCTATCTAACAAAGCTAGAACCACCCTGTACCTTACATGGATCCAGAGATCTCGCCATTCATTGCTCTGCTAGATTTATATCAAGCTGACAGCTCAAGGGGAGTGTCTTTTCTGCTTCAGCTCAGGGGGCGTGTCCATGCTCTCCCTATCACAATACAGGAGACAGTTGAAGGATGAAGCTGAGCATGTGTGGTTATCTCAGTGAGCAGGTCAAATAAATTAAATACAAAAAACAGGGTGGCTGTGGCTGAGTATCACCATCTCAGCGTCTTCTTCTGGTCACTTGTGTAATCTAGCGGAGTCTCTGCTACTGAGCACTGGTCCCTATCTGCAGATAACTAGGGGTACAGACTGCTTTTCTTTTATACAGTTTCCAACTGAACAAGAACTGGCTAATGGGAGGGGTAGAGTGGAGAAGCAGTGCCTAATAGAAACAATGTTGCAGTTTCTGTTTGCCACAGACATGTATTGAGCCTCAAGGATGACTAAATGGTTTTCAGATGTAAACAACAGTTTAGACAGAGCCAAACCAGACAGCCAAACGGTCACTTTTTCCCCTCCAAAACTTAGCTCTGCATATTCTCTTATAGAAACTGTGGAAAATTAATAGCTTCTCAGTGTATAGGTCCTGTAGATAGGGGATAACTTGAAACAACCAGAATACCCTTTAACCCTTTCCGCAGTGCAAATACAATGCAACAGTGAAAATTAACAGGATATAAAAAAGCAGTTCAACAATATAAAACAGTATAATTGTAAACAACATCATACATCATAGTGCAAGTTAATCCTTCAAAGTGTAATAAAGTAGGAAGTGGGTGGCTTTGCAGTAAAGATAAATATCCACAAACGTCCATACTCCACAGTACCCTTGCTCCAGGGCTCTACATAAGTATGGGCATGTGTAGTTAGGTTCTTGCTGCAGGAAAACGGGATTATAGTGAGAAGCAACTTCAGTTGGTTATCCTATGTGTGATAAGCAACTGGAATATCATTCTTATCTGAATGTAGTTGTCTTCCTGTATCTCTTAATGATATGGACTCTTTGACTTTTTTATGTTCAGTTAATCAATGTGTGTGTAGATTGCACATGCGGTTATTATTAAGGGAACAATAAAGCATTTAAGTGGGACCTGTTGAACAGTGCAATAAATTATCTACAGACTTAAGGGCCTTTTACACAGGCCGATAAAAGGAATGAATGAAATGTTCCTGATAACTCTATGATGGTGCGGTGACATGCAACTGTCATTTACTCTGACTGATCGTCTCCCTACAGAATTTATTGCCAGCAGAAGATCCCCATTTACCCAGGATGACCTGCTGCTGAGAAAAAAAAATATGATCACATTGGGTGGAGAGTGGCACATTTACACAGGCCAGTTATTGGGAACGATTGTCCGTACGAATATTTATCTCGGGTAAAAGACCCACAGGATCTTTATGTCAGCAGTGAGCTGTCTTTCTGTGTAAAGCTGGCAATACAAATTAGATGCATCTTGGCCCAACCTGCCAATTTCAGCAGGACCAGCCAACCCTCTCCCGACAGCAGATGTCGGTACAGAAGGGTCAGGCACGGTTGATTTTAACATATCTGATCCTTTTGTTCTCAGGATAGATAAATTGCCACTAGAGGTCTCTAGTAGCGGCTTATTGCCCTCTCCTTACTGAGAACACATATGTGATTGACCAAGCCATGCATTCATGTATATTGGGGGTTCTGCTGGGTAGATAGATGTCCGCTGCTATTTAATGTGCATGGCCACTGGCCAGCCTTAGGGTCCTTTTACAATGACTATCGGTACAATGATCAGAAATGAATGTCCATAGAAAGGCTCTTTCCTGATAATTTCCCAGTGTAAAGTTGCCACCGATCACAGAGGTGGGGTGAACAGGGGTGTGCTACAAATGCAATTGTACAGGATAAACATTCACAGTAATGATCTCTCTGCCCTATTGAAAAGGGTGAAACGCGTACACACAAAAAACACACAAACAATTGACATGCTGCAGATTTCTTTATTTGCACAAGTTAATTTCCACAAGGAAAAAAGCTAAGTGTAGATGTGATTTGTCTGATCTAATTCACATTTCTGGTATTGTATTACACTGTAGTTTTGTACTGTTCTGTACGAGAATCTGCAGGGGAAAAAGCATGTAATCTGCAACAACCTCAGGCTTTCCCTAGATAAAAGCCGGTGCAGCGAAAGTGTTTAGGGCTATAACAGATGATTAGGGGAAGAACGCAGCGTAATAACAGTTCATGGCACATGTCATTTTACAGAGACTGAAAAATGTTTAGGCGCTTTGCTAATGATCACTTTCACTGCGAGGTCATTTAACATCAGGTGCATGTGTAGTTAGTCAGGTGCATGTATCTGGTATATGGGTACAGCCACACGGGGTAGAATTTCTGCTGCAGTTTGCAAGTCTTACATGTGGATTTATTTGCTGTTTTTTTCCCCTTTCATACTTGAGTTGTTGTTTTCCGGTATTGAGATCCGGCAGAGGATCTCAATACCGGAAAAAAACGTCTCATTTAGTCCTCATGCATTCTGAATGGAAAGAGATGCATCAGGATGTCTTCTGTATCGTCAGCATTCAGTTTTGTGACCTGACACAAAATGGCTGCAAGCTGCGATTTTGTGTCTGGTCATGAAAACGGGCAAAATAAAACGGATCTGTCAGCCATTGACTTTCAATGTATTTAGTGATGGATCCGTTTTTTTCCAATGTAATTTTACACAACCTCATCCTATCAAAATTGATGTATCCTGATGTGCAAAATCAAAGCGGATCCGTTTAATTCCGGTATTGAGATCCTCTGATGGATCTCAATACCGGAATTAACAATGCAAGTGTGAAACAGGCCTTAGCTCTGCATATTTACATAGTAACATAGTTTATAAGGCTGAAAAAAGACAAATAGTATAATTGTACACAACAGCATAAATCAGTCATGTCCAAAGTCCGGCCCGTGGCTGCATATGTCGGAGCTATTCATGTGCCATATAGATTGCATGTTGTATATGCTGAATGGCCACCACAAATAGGAGTTAACCCTGTCACAATATTTTTACTGCTCTGATAAACAGTTTAACTTATTTCTATAAACAATTTAGGATCTATAATGTAGGAGATTCCAACTTGTTTTCCACAAATAAAAAGCTAACAAGAGCTGTTCACATAGCCATATAAGGGCCTGTTGTTTGCAGGACAAGTTGTACTTTCCAACGCCACCATTTAATATTGCATATGATGTAGTGGGAAGCGGGGAAAAAAATTCCAAATGGGGTGAAATTGCAAAAAAAAAGCAATTCCTGTTTTAAGTTTTTTTTATTTACGACGTTTGATATGCGATAAAACTGACCAGTTACTTCTATTCTTTTATTCTACAGGTCAATACGAATCCGGCGATACCTTATATGTATAGTTTTTCTTGCGTTTTGATAGTGATAAAAAAATAAAAATGTGGGAAAAAATCTGTTTTATTTTTTTGGCGCAATATTTTGACCCCTATAACTTTTTTGCAATTATGTGTACGGAGCTCATTTTTTGCGGGGCGATCTGAACTTTTCATTGATACCATTCTGGGGTGTGTATGACTTTTTGATCCCTTTCTATTAAATTTTTTTGTAGAAAATGAAATGACCAAAAACGCCGAATTGGCCATTTGCCCACTTTTTTCCGTTTTGCTGTTTGTCGTATGGGGAATATATTTTTATACTATGGGTATTTTCGCACATTGCGACACCCATGATGTGTATTTTTTTACATTTTTTTACTTCTTTTATTTTTATTTTGGGAAAAGGGGTGATTTGAATTTTTAAATACATTTTTTTTTTAACTTTTTTTTTCTACACCTTTTTATAGTTCCCATAGGGAACTATTACATGCAATTATTAGATTGCTATTATTATAGACCCCAATGCACTTGCATTGGAATCTATGATGATTTCACTACTTTCCCATGGAGCCCTATTACAGGGAAGGGCTCCATAGGAAATACTATGCAGCAGCCTCCTGTCATTCACAAAGACAGGGGCTGCTGCACACATGCACCGGCTCCTCCGATCACCACACGGGGGAGCCAGAGCACCACCGCTTCCGGTGTTTCACGCGCTCAGATCCATCTGAGGGCTTAAATTACTGCCGGTTGCGGACATGAGCCGCTGGTGTCTACTATAAGAAGCAGGCGGCCACCCGTGGCTATGGCGCCCGCAGTGATTTATACATTATCTCTGTGGAGGCGTCACCACTGGTTTTAGCTCTCAATCACTGATGGATATCACTGAAGCGTGAACTAGACCGAAAGGTGTTAGGCAAGGGCTAAACGGCAATTTTGGGCGCTCACCTGTTGCTTGACCAAAGATCACTGTTCAGTATAGCCACTGGACTGAAAGGGGGGCAGCGCAACTCACAAGCTGCCACCACTGTGACCTCAGAATGGCATACATTTTTTTGCAATTGTGGGATCGCAGTTGTGGCAATTTATGAGTCAGTCGTGATCCAATTCGATTCAATAGCAGCACTGCTATACAGCAATCTTTGGTCACACAGCGAGTATTGTGGCCAAGCACGCCATGTTCAGAAGCAGGAAAAAAAATAACATTTCATCATTTTTTTTTACTACATTTTAATGTGGTTTTTTAGTGCATACTATTTTTGCAAAAAAAAGCAATCCTCTAATTCTTCCACGCATAATGATATCAAGTATATATGATAATGATATCAAGTATATGTATATTGTGTAAAGAATGACGTTGTTGCAGTGGCAAAAAACGAACAAAACCTATTGTAGCTTTGTAGGGATTTCAACAACCCCCCACTTCATGCAGCTTCTATATGTAAAGGATAATCATTGAAGTACAGAATTTTTTTTAGTAAAGGGAAGGGGTGCACTCTTTTGGAGGGGGAAGATGCTTTATTACTTAGTCAATTAATTAATTGTTAGGGGGAAACACACTGGGGGGAGATTTATCAAAACTGGTATAAAGGAGATCTGTCCTAGTTGCTCATAGCAACCAAGCAGATTCTACCTTTCATTTTCCAAAGGATCTCTGAAAAATGAAAGGAGAAATCTGATTGGTTGCTATGGGCAACTAGGCCAGGTTTCCTTTAGACCACTTTTGATAAATTTCCCCCATTATGTTTTTCCCTGTGATGCCCATATACTGATCACTGATCCATAGAATCAGGAAATCGTTATACGTGTAGGTGCTCTATTTTACATACTGTATATTGTACATGCTGAGAAGACACAGATTGCGCCTTCTCCGCATGGTTCTAAGCCTCCTCTGCACAGGCAGTCCCTGTGATATCAGTTACGTCATGGGGCGCCTTGGCAGCTGCCTAAAAGTAGAAGGAGCGTTTCTGCATTCGGGGATAAAAGATTGGTATGAGCTCTGTTTTCAGGGTTATTCTATTATAGGGAACTGGTTATTTCACTTCCCTGTCCCAGTACAGGATCAAGCTGTCCACCCATCCCTCAGCCCTAGTGCAGGAGCGTGCAGTGACTGTTAGCCCCGCTGTGATTGGCAAGAGAAGAGGGAGTGTAAATATATCTACATGTGGCTTTATGATGTTTACATAGTACTATCTTTTTTTTCTTATGGTGTTTTTCTACACATTCAACCAATGTTGTGTAATGTTATTGTTCCATAATTATCACATTGTAATAGCCCAGTTATTGCTTACAGCTGTAGGGACAGAGCTGTTATCAGAATATGTTAAGGCGGCATAGTACAAGGTATTTACATTACCACTGATTGTGCTGAAGTGTCGTCATTTATTTTCATTTTGTTATCTTGAACAATTGGACTGCAGTGTATTGTAGCAATAGTGACCACTAAAACCACTAACCTACCCTAGTCACAGTGATTGTAGAGACAAAATACTGCGATAAGAAGGAATACAACACTTTGAAATCCATAGTGGTAGAGTATGGTAACATAGAAGTGTGCTCCGAATTGTTGATCTATACACAAAATAGTATGATGAGGTTTAGGGTACACTGACACATAGCAAATCTGTTTCAGAAAATCAGGTCCATGGGGTTGTGGGTTGTTTTGGCAGCAAGCACATGAATTTCTTCTAGCCCTATACAGATCACCAAGAGAGTAAGGCCCGTTGCAGACGAGCGTGAGCAGATTAGGTCCGGATGCGTTGCAGATGCGTTCAGTGAAAACTGCGCAATTTCGCAAACAAGTACATTCAGTATTGTTTGTGATCGTGTTTAGTTTTCACGCGGCACAGCAATGTGATTTACTGCGTCTTGCCCGTGCGTGATAAAAAACGGAATGTTTACAAACCACATCTCTTAGCAACCATCCGTGAAAATCGCATCCGCACTTGCTTGCAGATGCGATGCGATTTTCACGCAGTCCCATTCACTTCTATGGGGCCAGCGTTGCGTGAAAATCGCAGAATATAGAACATGCTGCGATTTTCACACAATGCACAACTGATGCGTGAAAACCAACGCTCATGTACTCTAACATCTTCTAACCATGCAAAATCAGTCTCAGAAATCTTAGGGTGCGGCCACTCGGTCAGGTTTGCTTGATGCAGTTTTGGAAGACAAAACCAGGAATGAATTCAAAAAAGAGAAGTCATATCTGGCCTTTATGACAAACACAGAACCAGAGATAGGTGCACGCTGCCGTCACACTAAACCCTCACACTGATGTTAAAAATTGAGAGTTAGTTCGACATATCCTACTAGGAGGACGTGTCTTAAGCCTCGGGCACCAGCGTCAAGGTCTCTCAAGTAGCCCGTGGGCCCTAACACTCACCTACCTGCGCCATATGGGCGATATCAGGGGCCAGTGGGCAATTACAGGAGCATTAGGACGACTCACAAACATCTCCTCTGTTACCTCCAGCATGTGGCCATGCTTGCAATGGGAGGTGGGAGGTGTCTATGAGCCCTACCCAAGACTGACTGATATAGCCCAAGGCAAAGCAGGTGCACCCAAATGTGACCTGAAGATGAAAAACAGGCACATTTAAAATGGAGTTTATACACCTCCATACATATATATATAAACCATCAAAAATGTGGTGATAAGAAAGCAGGATGCGCTCATACCCATATGCAGTTGTGCATTTCTGTAGGGAGCACATCCTGCACTTGTAGTCCGTTGCTAATGGCAATCACCAGCAAAAATGCATACAATGGATGATGCCAGCAACGGACTACAAGTACACAATGGACATCCTACATAAGATGAAATTTATGTGGATGTGGCAAGAATTCAGAACAATGTTCTGAATTCTTGCCACATCCACATAAATTTCATCTTATGTAGGATGTCCATTGTGGTACTTGTAGTCCGTTGCTGGCATCATCCATTGTATGCATTTTTTGCTGGTGATTGCCATTAGCAACGGACTACAAGTGCAGGATGTGCTCCCCTACAGAAATGCACAACTGCATATGGGTATGAGCGCATCCTGCTTTCTTATCACCACATTTTTTGATGGTTTATACATATCTGGCCTTTATACTTTCTCTACTTTTATGATCTATTCCTGATTTTGGTTTTTCAAACTGCATCAGAAAACTGACCATAAGGTTACCTGCGCATGTTGTGGATTACGTTCATTGTACAGTACCAGCAAAATGAATGAGATTTGTTTGGATTTCACCCTTTTCTCTGTAAAAGGTGGGATCTGTGGCAAATCCATAGCAAATTTCACAATAAAAATGCAACATGCGTTTTTTTGGTGTAGATTTGGTTCAGAAAATCTATTCTGATATTCTGTTTCTAAACCTGCACCTATGTAGAGGTACCCTTATATTTCATATAACAGAGCAGAGCATGGTTTCCCCTATAAACAGAAACCACGACACAGTGGCACATGATGGAACCAGAGGCACTTGAAGGGTCCGTTGTCTTTATGGTGTAGCAAACTCTACAATGGCATGTCCAGAAGGCCCCTCCAACACCACTGTGAACATAGCTTTATTGAGGCACTGGGTCCTGTGGTCTTCACCTGCACATGATAAGTAGGAGTATAAGAAAGTAAAACAGTAGTCCAATGACTTAAATGCAGTAGACAGTGATACAAAATATACTACATGGAGTCATACATATCAGTATATTGTCTATGTTCTGTATAGCATTTCAACATTAGACACAGTGGCTTGTGTAGTCATTGACAAGTAGGTAGAGGCAGAGATCTAGCTTTTCTTTTACCAGACCTATGATATCTAAGCTATATCTTTATGAATTGAAGAATATACTGTCTTTATACTCCTAAAACTTTCCTACTCATTCGTGTATTTATATAGATGTGTTTGCTGCATGCTGTAAACTTTGTGTTCAGTTCACTACTTATTAAATTCATATTTTTTACACATGTTTAGTATGATTTTGTGTTTTTCCTTTTTAAGGTATTGGACTTGGGCTTTTGGTTCGTGAATATGGAAAACTTTCCAACTTGGACAAGTTTTACTTTGCATTTCCTGGAGAGATTCTGATGCGGATGTTAAAGCTCATCATTTTGCCATTGATTGTATCCAGCATGATCACAGGTACATAATGTTTTGCTCGAGGACTCGTTTGGGCAACCAAGTCCGGTACCAGCGGCTCAGGTCACACATTTAATAGCACCCTTAAAACATAATGTGGATGTTTGGATGATCTAATCAAGTGGGTTTAACTGAACCAGAAATTGTCTATGGAGGGAAATGTATCAAAGACCGGTATTTTAGGCCAGTCTTTGATTTCCCCTGTGCCGCCAGAGGATTTTATGTCGAGGCACACAACTCATCATAAATTAGGTGCATCTTACAGCAGTCCATGCACCTAAACTGAAATCTGTACCAGCTCATAGTCATCATGATAAATATGCCAGGCCGATGGCCAACCCACACTCCAGTTTCAACATGCCCCTTTCACTCAGAAAGTGATGAGGGCAGCATAGCACATGTGCCTAGATTTATGTGCAATGGGTATTTAAGAAGTCGCAAACTATAAAAATAATTTTTTTTTTATACTGTATAGAAAACCAAGAAATGTTCACCTTGATAGAATGTCGGAATTTATATATGGAGAAATAGGCACTTATACAAATAAAAAAAATCTTTTACTGTTGTTCTTGTCACCAGCAAGACATAAAATCTAAAATGAAATATCAAATCTAGCTTATCTGACATGCAAAGCATAGGAAATCTGTTTGTGCTTATTGAGTGTGTTATTTGTCTTACCCGACCAGTGCCACCCAATACTATTTATGACAATCTGGTGCAATATTCTAAGTGAACCCTATACCAAACAAACAAGTAACTAAAAAGAACACTACAGCTAATTTATGATGTAGATAAATTCTGTATATAAGCCTTAACACAGTTCTCAAAGGTTATAAATACTCACTATGCTTCATAAGATTTCATCTGATTGTTTCAGGCCACATTGAACTAGGTTGTTTAGTGTATATTCTCATACACAAGCCTCATAGTTTATCAGAAGTACATTAGAGCTGTCATAATAACCATATATTATTTTCTTAGGTGTTGCTGCTTTGGATTCCAGCGTATCTGGGAAAATCGGTCTGCGTGCTATTGTGTATTATTTCAGCACTACAGTCATAGCTGTTATTCTTGGTAATTATTTATATCTTATGGTTTAGTATATTGTAGTTTTCCTAACTCATTTAGAGACTTTTTAATACATGTCATTCACAATGTGGCCTTTGCTATAATATACTGTCTAGATAAGTCATCATGCAAAACAGCTAAGATTAAGTTCATCTGTGCTAAGATTACGGTTGGCACTCAACAAATTCCATTAAGTATAATGAAGTATTCCATTAAAGGGGTATTCCCATTTGCGTATTTCATACTTACCTGCTCCCGGCATGTCATCCACTTCCTGGTTTCAGCAGGGGGCAGGATCCTTCTTGATTGAAGTCTTCTCCCTCCCGGGCCGCGCGCTGGACTGAACGCGCACGCCGCCGCGCATGCACCCTGGTGACTTCTTCCTGGCAAGTATACTGTACTGGCCAGGAAGAAGTCATCATAGCGCATGCGCGGCACTGGCGTGCGCTTTCGGGAGTACGCGCGCGACCCGGCCAGGAGAAAAGAAGTCGTCTGCGCAAGCGCGGCCACCGCGATTCCGGAGAAGAGCGGTGGCCGTAACCAGGGGAGACGGAAGACAACAATCAGGTAAGTATATGTTAATTATCTTCTAAGGGGTGGGAATTAGTTAATTCATTATATTTAGAAAAATGATCACTGTTAAATCATTAACAGATTTAACAGTGATCATTAAAGTGGGAATACCCCTTTAAGTGTAATTAAGTATAATGGGTTCTATTGGGTGTCCGGAGCGAATACCTGCATTTTGCTGGACAGAATACCTCCGCATGTATTTTGTATTTTGTCCTTTTTCTAACGGAATCTTTACGAAGGCTCCTGCCAGGACCTTTGGCGCAGATTTGAACCTAGCCTTAGGCTGCTCATACACATCTAATATGTACTGGTTGAACCTGCCAATTTGGGTGGCACCAGCCATCAATCTATTGTGCATGGGGGCCTCCCAACAACCTCAGTGACAGATGCTGGGTTAAATAAGCCATCACAAGTTAGTGCTTTGACCATCCACTGGTATCAGATAGGTGGTCCCAACTTTCATGTCTTTCCAAATAGATTTTTGCTTCGATGACTCATTGTTAGTCATTAAAATTCTGCACTGATTTACTGCACTTGTGTGTCTGTATATTACCGCTAACATTTTTAGGACATACAGTGTGTATTTGAAATAGCGTATATTATCCCATACAGGAGAGTTTGGTATATGACATACCTGTACTTGTTGCTTGTAAAGTAAATGCAAAATTGAATAATGCTGTTAGTCTCAAAAAATACATACTCCAAACTTTATGAACACCATTTATCAAATAGCAAGTTTGAAGTGCGTTGGGAAGGCACTGCAATACCACAGGAATCACAACTGAACTTTTATTGTTCATCTACAGGAATTGTTCTAGTTGTGAGCATCAAACCTGGAGTGTCTCAAAATGCAGATGAAATTGACAGAACAGGGAGTACACCAGAAGTGACTACTGTTGATGCACTGCTCGACCTGTTAAGGTAGGATAATAGTACTCATGTTCATAGGTAACTGGAAAGTTACATTCTCATTCTCTGCTCCATAGTGAAGTAGACATACAGCATATACTTTTCAAGATGGCTATGAAATGAAATGTTTTTCAGAACAACCCTGTATCAGTAAAGTAAAGCACATATTATAGTAATAAAACCACATAATCATAATGATTATGGTATTTTTTGTAAATATAGTGGTGTTCTGAGATGGCGTATCTTTGGAATAGGTCATCAATATTAGATCGGTGGTGCTCTGAATCTCAAAATCCCCACCGACTAGCTCTTTGTAGGGGCCATGCAAGTGCTACAGATGCTTCAGTGTAAACCTCTGTTAAGTCCACCTTTGCTCTGTATACTGTATATATCCTCAGCAGTGCAGGGTTAGGCAGGTTTGTCCCAATCAGAGAATACTTTGCACCACCAGACCAAAAGTAGACAGACATACTTAGGTAAAAATCTGAATAGGTTGTAGGGTTTGGACGAGCATTGCAGCCCCTTCTAATAGCTGATCAATGGGAGTACTGAGTAAGTCCCCCACTAGTCTCATATCAATGACCTATCCTAAGGTTGCAAAAGCGTTAGCTGTAAGATGAAAATAGATCTGAAGAACCTAAGGTGGCACATACAGATAGTACTTCCTAATCACAATATGTTACATACTGTATTTGGCCAAAAAAAATTAAAATAACCGAACTTACAAAAAGTACAATATTTATCTAATTGATAATATACTGTATTTTCTGGGCAACAGTTTAATACTTGTATATATGTAGCTATTTCTGCTGTTTTACCAATTATTTGTGAGATTGGTCTATCTAGATCAGAGGTCATCAACCTTTGGCACTCCGGCTGTTGTGAAACTGCAATTCCCAAGTTGTAGTTTCACAACAGCTGGAGTGCCAGAAGTTGTCTATCCCTGATCTAGAGATATAGATATATTTATCTATTTATACCGTACATATAGTTGCCGTTTATATCAGAAGCCTTATTTTAAGGTTCCTGTCTCTTAAACGTACCTTCTCTAATTTATATATTAAAGGGGTTTTCTGAGATTTTAATACTGATGACCTATCCTTTAGCCAAGTCCTTCTCTCAGCTTTTCCTATCTATCAGGCACATTGCCTAGGAGCAGCTCAGCCCCATTAAAGTGAATGGAGCTCAGTGCAATACCACACATAGCTGCTATACAATGTGCAGCGCTGTGCTTCATAAGCTGCAAAAAAGCCTCGGTGCTTACAGGAATGCCAGTGCCTTCTCAAACAGCTGATCGGCCGTGGTGTCCGACCCCCACTGATCAGATACTGACGACCTATCCAGAGGATAGCTCATCGGTATTAAAATCTCAGAACCCTTTTAAAACACTGAATAGTAGCTTAGCTTTAAGCAATGTTTGGCAATATGTTAGATACGATATATACATTTTAAAAATAAATATTTGTACAGCTTTATATGCTGCTAACATACGACAGAGTCTTTCAGAGTTGTTTAATTCTTTTTGTTTCTTATTCCAAATCTATTAGGACAATGGCTGAAGACTGTGTTTTGGCATAGATTGCAGTCCCTGGGTTTTCAACCTATTAAACACCATTGCGATCAAATTTAGATAAACTTGGCATTTTTACCACGCTTTTGATGGTTTCCAAAAGCGGGTGTGGTGAGGGTGGGACATGGGTGGGGCTATTGCATCCACCTTTATCATCATTTACAACATGACTTAAATCTATGCCAGCTGTTTAAGACAATACTTTGTCATGTTATAATGGGCAATGTCCAACTTAAATTAGCTTTACTTAGAAAAAGGTACACTGTGCCATAAATTCAGTGTACTCATTTACGAAAGCTCCTCAAATTGTAATTCTGCCCTATCGGTACAATCATTACATATGGCATTCTAGGTAATCCTAAAGATAACGGTTGCTGAATAACAGACAGAGAGAGCCGTTGTGACTAGGCAGCTACTGCACAACTACAAAATGGTGCAGTTAAGGTCATTTATGGTCACAATTAACATCAGTGCTACAGTAAAACCTCCATACAAATTCAGGGGAGACAAAGGAAATAGGTTCTGCAATATATTGTACAGATATACAAACCTTAGAGCATATGTGGAGGCATGAGATCCAGGAATTAAATGAGCTTTTTGGGAGTTTAATAATGAGGACCTGTCCTTAGCATAGGTTATCAATATCAGATCAGCAGGGGTTCAACTGAAGCTGCTGTGTTCCAGAACAAGGCATTTTTTTGTGTTATTTTATGCAAATAACAGATTTTTCAGAAGTACGAGTCCTAAAGTACAGTAGCTACTGTTGTTACCTTTACAATTGATCAAAGTTGTTGTAAAAATTTTTACCAAAAATAATTTGTCTTTAATTTCCATGTTTCTAAAATAATTTTTTGATCTTATTTGCTGAAGAGCATTTAATATAGTATTAGATAATCAGCATAGAAGAGGTTTTTGCATAAAAGAATAAAAGAAAGTTAGACAAGAACCTCGAAGCTATGTATAAAAAGAGACGTCCAATGTTCAAGCTACCATGGCTGCAGTGTAAAAGCAAACAAGGACTACAAGTAGCAGCACACTGCTTTATACGCAAGACATATGCAAACAATGGAAACACGATTAACTGTAAACTGCATTACTGCTATACTCACTGTATGAAAATTAGTAGCTCTATTTTTGATCAAAAGTGTGTTGTGCCCATGTGCTAGCGACAAGGTGACTTCTAACACATGGGACCTACACTAAAAGACTTTCCAGTCCTGGGATTTTGGCCTACAAAATTCAGGGCAATGTTGAACCGAACTATATGATACTCTTATTAGAAGCACTAGGCATATGGACAGTCCATGATCTAAATAGGAGAAGTCACTCCAACAAAAATATAATACAAAAGAAAGTAAGACCACCACCTCCAAGCTATGTTTAAAAAGAGGGGTTCATGTGTAGGCTACCATGACTGCGATGTAAAAGCAAACCTTTAAACTTCAGATTGGCACACGTGCCAGAGTGAAAGGTAGCTCTTGTCGTTATTTTCTCCCATGGTAGAATACCTTTAGTTGTTTTGAATTTTTGGACTTAGATTTTTAGATTTTAGATTTTTTTGTGTTATTTGATACAAATAAATGACTTTTCAGAGGTGCAAGTCTTAAAGTACAGTAGCTTTTATTGTCACCTTCACAGTTTGTGTGTTTTTTTTTTCAAGAACATTTCATTTAGAGTTAGATAATCAGCATGGAAGAAGTTTCTTAACTGTATGAACCATGAGACTATGGAACTCAGTGCCTCATTATGTTATTGTAGTTGATTGAAGGATTCTAAAAGAAGTCTGGATGCCTTTCTTGAAATAAAAAAACATTACAACTTATAGGGAGTAGATAGAGACTGGAGATGGGTCAGTGATACAGGGAGTTATTATGACATACTTGGATTTGGGACAAAATTTGTAGATGTAACTAGATCAGTCTGCACTTTATTTTGTTACGAAAATGGAATAAGTGTGGACATATCTGTGTTGTATATCTTTTAATACGTCATTATTGTCTTTGAGAATGGCGTTCTTAACTAAACATACGCTTACCTCTTAGAAATATGTTCCCGGAAAATCTTGTCCAGGCATGCTTCCAACAGGTAAGACAACACCCTTCATTTATTGCTTTTCACATATACTGTAATTCATTGTTGTCCAATAATTTTCTAATGACCGTACGGTAGATCACATGTTATTATTTTTTGATGATTTTGCTTTTATCATATTACTGCAAGTTATTAGCTTACGGAAGACTAAAGAAATGTTGCCCAATATGATGCCCAATATGATGCCCAATATGATGTTTGTTGAGAACTGCAGAATTATCCCCTAGGAAGTATGCTGAGCTCCAGGATAATGTGTTAATGTGTCTTAGTCAGTGAGAAATTCTATAAATGGTTAGTCCTGTAGATGGGAAATTATCACTTACTAATGTCAACCTAATACTACGGGATTTCTCATGGCAATCTTGGTAAAAACCCTGCAGTGGAAGATCTGACCAATTTATTAAGAGACACATGCCTCTTAATAAGTTTGTCACATCTTCTGCTGTCTGTGATAGTCAGGCCGCGAGCACCCACCCTTTGTCCCGCCTCCCTACACCCATATCCTGACCACTTTTTGGAAAAGTCCCCAGGGTCTCAGAAAACGCTGAAAAGTCAAAAATTGTTGTTCACAACACTGCACTTGCAACAAAATTTGCTGTTTTTATGCGACAAAAAATCGATGTAGAACATTAGAAGATGACCCCATTTGACTTGCATTCTTCTCATAAATGTAATACCCCAGTTTTTATGTGACAGATCAGAAGAAACATATTATATTGAGATGGACACCATGTTGCATTTTAATGTTCATTTTAGACTAGGAAACCACATATTGTCCTGCTACTAAGACCCCCAATGATTCTCAGGCTAATTCTCACTCATATGATACATCCATTAAATATGTGCCAACGGCAGTTAAGCTCATTAATATGAAATGTATTACCAACAATACATTTCACATAATGTCAAAATTTTGATTCTAAAATATAGCTGAAAAAGCATTTTGTTATTGCTGAAACATTGTCACTATGTGAACTGTAATAGTGTAATAGGGTCATCGGAACATAATAATACTCAAGTAAGCGTTACATCGGTAAGATTATGTCTGAAGCAGAACATATTTCTACCTCAGTCTGGAATACATGTGATATAACATACACATGATCCTATGATGATATGTACATAATTTAGGCGAGGGTCCTTAACTTGTTCATATCTCCTGTCATATTTCTTGCACTTTGGCCACTTACGATCAAGGGCCCCAGAATTGTCAGGACAACTGTGTTCAAAGAGACTTTGTCACCTCTGAACTCAACCACCAAACTATAGTAATAAGTGACTAGTTTAAAAGTCGCCTGTTTGTGGGCACACGTGAGTAGAAAAACAATTTACTAATACTATCTAACAGTAAAATTGCACCGCAAAAGTGGAACGATGTTGCCAGATTTGTCAAATTTATGAAGAATATGCACCATTTTTAAGGTGGTTTGTGTCTTGCTTAGCAGTTTACATTTACTAAGGTGTGACCAAGCTACATTTTTAGCTAGAATTATCATTGCAACTTTTTGCAGAAAGTCACAAAAAAGTTGCAAGTGTTCTCTGGTCTCCTGGTGGAGTACAAACTAACTGAGCCTTTGTAAAAAAAAAATATGATTAGACTTATCCACAGGTATTTTGAGCTTCAAATCTAAGTGGCATGCAACATTTTGCAAATTTTTCAGCAAAAAATTTACTTCAAACCAGACAAAAGTGCAAATATTGCCTATTAATATGGTACTCCCTTAGTATATTAAACTGCACCAGATTTAACACAATGACTGACTAGTCTGGGGGTAATGTATGCGACTTGTTGGCCTTTTTACTCTATCTGCTTGGTTTGAAGCCATTTTTTGTAACTAATTTACAAAATGTTGGAAGCCATTTCTTATATTTTTTGCACAAAATACCTATGGATTTTTCAGTCTAAAATCTAATCCTATTTATTACAAGGGCTCCGTTAGTTTGTACTCCACCAGGGGACTAATGTACACTTGCAACATTTTGGCTTTTTTTTGCAAAAAGTGTCACTGATAAATCTGGCTAAAAATGTAGCACCACCCAAAAAACATCTGGCTGCCCCTTCATTAATGCTAATAGCTGGATATGGCACAAACTAACCTAAAAATGGAGCAAATGCGACATAAATTTGGAGCAAATGCTTTCTCCGCCAACAAAACCGGCAAAATCACTCCACTTTTCTGGCACAGTGCACTTGATACATTTTACTCCCTAAGTTAACACGCCCTATTTGTTGGCATCGTTTACTCAAAAGAAAATGTGGCATAGGTTTTGGTGCACGGTGAGACATTTAGACATACCCCTTTTGCAATAAGCCAACACCCTTTGTCAGGCAAGTTGCCAAAAGAATCTAAAATTGTCTATAACACTTAATATGTACACCAGTTTGTGGTGCAAATTGCACAAGAATTCTGATGCATTTTGATTACTATAATTTTGGGTGGGTTGGAGGTGAAGTGCATGTGCTATGAAATGCAGTGCAATCTATCTGCAGGCAGCATGTTATACTGAATATACAAGTTATACTTAATCATTTCCCCAAAAAACTATATATCAGTCTTCTCAGCTCCTTCTCTATAACCTGCTGCTGGCAGATTGCACTGCATTTCCATTGTGACAGGTTCCCTTTAAAGAATCATATGCTGCCATCTGACGGTTGATAACCTCTTGAATACCAATTGCATACGTGTCTGTTTTTCAATTCAAACTGAAATTGTATCCTCTTTGATATCCTGTTTTATTGTGGATTTCTCAAATAGTAATTTTTTGATTGATTGTATCTGTAGAAGTGGTCTGAAAACACTAGCCTAGTTCAAAATCTATGCTCCTTCATATAAAGTTTATCCCGATGTTCGGCACCCTATAATATACAGACTACTTGAAGACTTCAGACTGATGAATTACAGATTAACTGATGTGGCGTATAGTTCAGTCAAAGTAGCTCCAGAAGTAGAACAGATTCAAATGTAGGTTAACTGTACCAGTATCAGATGAGTTATAGTACCTCCATTATTTTCAATGCAGCAATTTCAGGCTGGGTTTCCACATTCAAGTTGTTTGGTGCAGTTTTTGAAGCCAGAACCAGGAACGATTCATAAACAGCATGAAAAACCTGAATGTGAAAGCCCATCCTTAGAAAAATACATTCTGGGACAGGGGTGCACAACCTTTTTTGGTCGGATGGCTGCATTGTCACATTGCTCTATTTCAAGTGGCCGCAAATAACAAAGAATGATTGGCGCTAATTTGCATCGGCTATTACACAAGCATATGTAAAGGGACTGGGGATGAATGATCACTACCACTGTCATTCCTCCTTCATTTAGTTATATTGATTATCGGTAGCACATCCCTGATTACACAGAGAGATGTGCGGCACAATTATTCCAGCCAGATATCAGGAATGAGCGTTCCTATGAACACTTGTTCCCAGTAATTGACCTGAATATCTCACAGTGTATTAGGGGCTTAAAGGGATTTCCCAGTAAAAATCAATTTTTAACAGAGTTAGGGTCCATTCACACGTCCGTGTGTGTTTTGCGGATACACGGATCCGTGGATCCGCAAAACACGGATGTCGGCGATGTGCGTTCCGCAATTTGCAGACCGCACATCGCCGGCACTACATAGAAAATGCCCTTTCTTGTCCACAATTGCGGACAAGAATAGACATGTTCTATTTTTTTGGGGAACGCGATTGCGGACCCGGAAGTGCGGATCCGCAATTGCGGACCCAGCCGGGACATTGTCTGTCCCCATTGAAATTAATAGGTCCGCAATTCCGTTCCGCAAAATGCGGAACAGAATTGTGGGCGTGTGAATGGACTCTTAAACGTACCTGCTCCCCGACGCTACGGTGCTCTGCGCTGCCCCCACTGCCTCCATCTTCCAGTCCCCGCGCTGTTTTCACCTGGCAGTGCATGGCCATAGTCACATGCAGCTCTCAAGCCAATGACTGCCTTCAGCGGTAATGTGGCCACAAGCAGCGTGTCACCACTGAATCAAGTCATTGACTGGAGCGGTGTATGTGACCATGGCCATATACTGCCAGGTGTAAACAGCGCGGGAACCAGAAGATGGTGGCAGCGGGGGCAGCGCAGAGAACCAGAGCTGGGTGGAGCAGTTAAGTATAAATCTTCTGTTTCTGGGGCCATGCTGCAGGAACTTGTTAAAAAATCATTTTTACAGGAAAAACCCATTCATAAATCAGCGCTTTCCTTCACTGCAGAGGGCAGCGCTCATTGGTTATAACCACCTCCTGCCCCCCAGTTACAGGCGCCATGTAATAACCAGTAAGCACTTTCCCTTACTAGTGGGGAAAGCGCTTATTGGTTAACCCTTTAATAACCAGGCCTGAACATACACTTTTTTTGTCATTTACCGCACGTGGTGGTGAAAACCGTTGTAACTTTTTGATGTTTTATGTGTTGGGACTGGCAAAATAATTTTTGAAACAATTTGACACATAGGTCCTTCTAATTTATTTTGTAGTTTTATTTGGGGGAAAAAATTGTACAAAACATTTTTTAAAAGTGTTTTTTTTTTTTTCAAACTATAGCTCCTTATTCTTTAAATATGCAAACTGACCCAAATAAATGATTATAATTAGTTCCCTATTTTGTGCCAGTCGTTTTGTTATGTAATATATATAGTTTCATGTGAATGGGGTGATAATGGTGACGGTTTTGGCTGGTGTGGATGTTTTTTCTTTTATGTATTTTATTATTTTTTTTCTTTTTTTTTAACTTAATTTTCAATATATTTCTGCTACAAAATATATCCTCCAAGAGGTCATAAAAAGACTATTAGGGGACACTGACACTTTTTGTTAATTTTTCACTTTTTCCTTTTTATTTTTTCCTTTTATTTGTATTTTATTAATATTTTATTGTATTATTTTTTCAAGGAATCATAAAAAGTCTGTTGGGGGACAGTGAGCACTCTTATATTTTGCAATTTTTCCTTTTTTTTTTCTTTTTTTATTAATTTCCTATTTCTTTTGCCATATTATATTTTATTTCTTTTTTCTTTTATTTTAATATATTTTTCCCACATAATTTCTCCCCAAGAGGTTACTGAAAGACCTTTGGGAGACAATAGGAGATTTTTTTTTCACTTTCACTGTAACTGGGACATCCAAAGGCAGAAGCGCTCATTCACTGCTTCTGCCTTGTTCTTGGCAGCCAGGGACCAATCCTGCTCCTGCTTCAGTGTGGGAGCAGGAGCTGTAATGCTCTGTCATGCGGCGCTCAGGGCAGTAACACAGCTGATCACATGATCATCTGTGTTTCTGTCCAGCAGGACGGGGGCCGCAAACCATGGCTTTGGGGGCCGCATACGTCCCGTAGGCCGTGGGTTGTATACCCCTGTTCTAGGAGAACCTAGCATATATATGGTTTATGTTTAAAATCAAGCCTTAGTGGTTCTTAACTATACAACCAAAGAATCTAGGACAATAACGCATAGAATATTTTTTTATTACAGTACAAAACCAAGCGTGAAGAGCTGAAACCATCAAAAGACCCTGACAAGAACGGCACCATTCAGAATAGTACCTTTGAACTGTTTTCGACAGGAGATCAGGAGGTAAAATGCCGTTTTGCTTAATACGTTTTATGTTGATGCCATGGCTGTTCAGCTTAGTTTATTGATGCTTGGATCCAACATTCCCCATTTTGTATTTTGTACATGGTGTACACGGTATAATTTTGTTTTTCCATGCATTTTTCAAATAAGATATAGAGAGCTATAGCTCAGTCTGAGGGACAAATCCATTATTGCAAATGAAGAAACTGTAGTTGGGGCTTTTGCTGTATATTTTCTGTTGCCTCTTGGGTGAGTATAGACGTGTGTGAAATAAAAAGCCTATACTTTTCTGTAAAGGGTGTATTAGACATGCCAATTATGCGATTATCGGGAGGGAAGCGTTGTCTCCCGGCAATCGGCAGATAGCTAGAAGAGGACACTGCTGCTACTACATGCAGCGATGTCCTACGCAGCATGGGGAGGAGTGATCGCTTTGCTATTGCTCATCCCCATTCTGGTGTTCACTATTAGCCAGCACAATCTGCTGCCGGCAAATCCAGATCTTTCAGCATGCTGAAAGATCTGGACTGCCCAATGAATGAGCACTTGCTCGTTCATTGGGCATTTAGAGGCAGTATTAGACGGCGACATGATCGCATATGAACGCTTGTTAGCGATCATCGGGCAGAAAATCTGGCAGCCTAATATACCCTTAAGAGATAATCGGACTAAATTGTCCAGCTGGCAGCAAAAATTGAGGTGTCTCTATAGAATTCAGCTTACAAGCCAACAAAATGTAGGTAGTAGAGATAATGGAGCACAGACAGGAGGGGGTGAGTAGAAGAAAACAGCATATTTGATTAGGAGAGATGTATGCGAGATTTGGTAAAACATAAATTTTTGTATTTGTTGATTAAGATGATAGATGCTTGTTTGATCGACCTGTCCTGTATTCTTTTAAGTTAGGATTCATTTTGCTCTTACAGAACAAAACAAAGGAATACAAAATTGTTGGCCTCTACAGCGATGGGGTCAATGTCTTAGGCCTCATTGTCTTTTGCCTTGTATTTGGAGTTGTCATCGGAAAAATGGGGGAGAAGGGACAAGTTTTGGTGGATTTTTTCAATGCACTAAATGATGCAACAATGCAAATAGTCCAGATCATCATGTGGTAAGTGATGATTTATCATACCTAGCAAGCAACACATGCACATTGCTTAAATTGGACCTCTTACCACAAAATGCACTGCAATCTGTAAGCACCATGTTATAGGACTAACCTCCGCCACTCCAGCTGTGGTAAAACTACAACTCCCAAGATGTACACTTGATTGGCTGTTCTCAGAACTCTATAGAAATGAATGGAGCATCACTGTTATACGAGAAGTTGCACGGATTGAGATCGGTGTAGGGAAGAGGTTACCAGTGACTGACAGCTATCTCTGCCCTTATACACACAATGCTATCAATCACTGATAACACCCCCCTCCTGTACCGATAGCAGTTCACAGGAGGTGTAAAAAGCAAAGCTATAAATGTATAAATTACAAGTTTTACAGATTTTTTTCCCCCTAGAAAACTATATATTAATCCACTCAGCCCCTCCTGCTTTATAACATGGTGCTTTTAAGATTGCATTGCATTTTGTGGAACTCTTTAAGAAAATAGAGAAACAATGGGATACCGGTATATGAATTGCTCTCTACCTACTGTCTATCGACGTAATTACAATAATAAAAAAAAAAGTAGTTAATAGCCATATACAAGTTTAAGTGGTTTAGTTGTTTTGTCCCAATATCTGTATATGACGGAACAAGAATCTATTCTATTCCATGTTCCAGGAAGAATGAAAGGTGAACACTATCTATCTATCTATCTATCTATGTATCTCCTATCTATCTATCTATCTAGCTTATAATTAATGTTACATATATTCGAATAATTTTCTGGCGTATAAGGCCTCATGCACACTTCAATGGGGCCGCAAAAGATGCGGACAGCACTCCGTGTGCTGTACGCATCCAATGCTCCGTTCCGTGCCCCCGCAAAAAAAATAGAGCATGTCCTATTCTTGTCCGTTATGCGGACAAGAATAGGCATCTCTATAATGGGCCGCGTTCCGTTCCGCAAATTGCGGAACGGAACGCGGAGCAGCTTCCGTGTTTCGCGGATCCGCGGTTTGCGGATCGCAAAACACCAACGGCCGTGTGCATGAGGCCTAAAAGACTACTTTTTAACACATGAAAATCTTATCAAAAGTCGGGGGCCGTCTTATACGCCTGTATACTGCGGGCTGAAACTTAAGAGGACCTTTCACTGGTCTAACGATTGTTAGATAATGATATGTATGTGTAGAGCGGCGCCCAGGGATCTCCCTGCACTTAGGCCTCTTTCACATGGGCGTCATGTTGCGTCATATTGCGTTGCGGGAATATGCGCGTTTTTCCCACGCGGGTGCAAACGTTTGTAATGCATTTTGCACGCGCGTGAGAAAAATCGCCATGTTTGGTACCCAGACCCGAAGCCGGACTTCATCACTGAAATCCGGTTTCGGGTATTCTGGAGAATTTATTATTTTCCCTTATAACATGGTTATAAGGGGAAATAATAGCATTCTTAATAAAGAATGCTTAGTAAAATGAAGTGGAAGGGGTTAAAAATAATAAAAGTTAACTTACCTAAGCCACTTGATCGCGTAGTTGCAATCTGTTCTCTCTTTCCCTGCATCAGCTAAGAACTAAGAGGGACCATGTGATTGGACCATGTGATGTGACGTCATCACAGACAGGTCCTTTAGTTCTTAGCTGATGCAGGGAAAGAGAAGACAGATCGCAACTACGCGATCAAGTGGCTAAGGTAAGTTAACTTTTATTATTTTTAACCACTTCATTTTACTATGCATTCTTTATTAAGAATGCTATTATTTCCCCTTATAACCATGTGATTTTCCCGCAGCCCCGTTCACTTCTATGGGGCCTGCGTTGCGTGAAAAACGCACAATATAGAGCATGCTGCGATTTTCACGCAACGCAGAAGTGATGCGTGAAAATCACCGCTCATGTGCACAGCCCCATAGAAATGAATGAGTCTGGATTCAGTGCGGGTGCAATGCGTCCTCCTCACGCATTGCACCCGCGCGGAAAACTCGCCCGTGTGAAAGGGGCCTTACTATTATCCCTGGGCGCCGCTCTACACATATGGTATATATCATTATCTAACAATTGTTGGACCAGTGAAAGGTCCTCTTTACTTCCAAGCCGGACCGGAGAAGCTGTCCTTCTCCAGCTTCAGGGACAGGCGCCCTCTAGCTGAGCACCGTGCGCTGCATCCCGGCCAGTCGCTCCTGAAGCAGCCCCCTCTCCCTGCTCTCAGTGGTTTTCTCGTGCTAGGATCGTATGTTTTATTTTTATTTGGTGTGCGTTGGAAGAGGGGTAGTCTGATACGGTGAGCATAGCCCAAAGTAGCGGGTTGTCTTATATGCCCAGTCGTCTTATACACCGGAAAATACAGTATACATATATATATATATATATATATATATATATAAAAAATATATATTAGGGGCGTTATTAGGGGCAGTGCTGGAGCTGTGGCAGAGAAAAGTGCATTATGAATTTGGAAGTGCTACATATAGTACGTAATAGTACGTAAACAAATCAGAATAAGTTATTTACATGATGAAAATGGGTCAGGAGAGTCCAAACTGAAAAAAACATGGGAAGATGATGTAAGCAACTACATGAGTATATTTGCTAAAAATTATAGGATGTCCGGAAAATCGCTTTAAGCCTGTACTACCATTTATATGCAATGTAGGTATACAAAATTTACTATAAAGCCCACTAAACTTTAAATAGTTAGGGAATAAATGGGTACACCTTTCAGCTGATCTCTGTAATAAACAGTGAAGATATGGTAACTAGAAATGATCGAACTCTGGTGATATTTTAGAAATGTACAGTTCACAAGTTGGCTGTTTTTCTTCAAATTCTTGTCTCTCTTCCTGAATTCACTAGTTTACTTATTGTCATTTACAGGCTGTCATTGTTTCTTGCTAGTCATATAACTTTTCATTCAAATAACACATATACTTATTTCATGCATTTTAGGTACATGCCCATTGGCATCTTGTTTTTGATTGCAGGGAAGATAATTGAAGTTAATGACTGGGAGATCTTCCGTAAGCTTGGTCTTTATATGGCAACAGTATTAAGTGGGTAAGTTTTTGTGTAACAAATAAAACATACATCTGTTTATGTGTGGATTTCCTAATCCTATGGAAGGTGTACATTTTGCCTGTTTTGTCCATTGTGGGCATTTGCGCCAAGGTTATGGCACATCATGCCGTTTGTAGGGTGGAGTACAGTTTACCAGTCTCCTACTGGTGTACAAACTAATGGAACCTTTGTAACAAATAAGATCAGAGAAATCATGTAATTTATGTGACAAATTTAACAAGTGGCATGCAATATTTTTCTAACTTTGTCGCAAAAAATGGATTCAAACCAAGCAGGTACTAAAAAAAAGGGGTCAAAAAGTCCATAATTCATACATTACCTCCTGAGACAGGCTGTTTAGATCTGCGCTAGATTTATCACATTTATGATACATTTGGTGTAGGGCTAGACAACTTTTGCTTGGCTTACTTGTGGTGCAATTATGGCGCCAAACTTTGCATCCTAGGCCATGCATTTTTCCCGAAGTCCCTGCTTCTTCCTTCTAAGCCCCTTCCTTTCTTGCCTCAAGGTTTGCTGATGGCAGGAATGATCATTATAATGTCAGGTTGACTGACACATTTCATAATGATGTGACCTTTTATTTTTTTACAGACTTGCCATCCATTCCATGATAGTATTGCCACTTATTTATCTAATAATAGTGCGAAAGAATCCTTTCCGGTTTGCAATGGGTATGGCACAGGCTCTTCTCACAGCTCTAATGATATCATCAAGGTAAGTATTATTTCATTGTACCATGTCTTACTACTGTAAATACTTCCAAGTTTCCACACACAATTCTACTGCCGAAAATCTGCCGAGTTTACTCATATGTGGCTGTACACGTCCTTCTCAATAGTTTTCATTGCTCTCAATAACATAAAATTGAGCAAGAAATGGATTATAAAATACAGAGGTTTAGCACCCAGATCAAGGGCAGATTTACCTTTCGTGCTGAAATCCATCCAAAGTAGTCCTATAAAATGATGTTCACCTAATGCATGGGCATGTAAATAAAATAATATATCATATTAGTAAATAAAAATGATAAATTTATATACCTTTGGTCTACAGAAGGAATAAGCTACATAATTATGTGCAGTGTGAGAGGATAACTGGCTATTCTGTTATTCATAATGTGATGTCACCACAGAAAACATCTAGGCGTAGGATATGTAGCCAGGCATATTACTTCTAATATGATGTATTAATGCTTTTCAGCTCAGCCACCTTACCAGTAACTTTCCGATGTGCTGAGGAGAAGAACAGGGTGGACAAAAGGATAACAAGATTTGTTTTACCAGTTGGAGCCACTATCAATATGGATGGCACAGCTCTCTATGAAGCAGTGGCAGCAGTATTCATTGCACAGCTAAATGACATGAACCTGGATGTTGGTCAGATTGTCACAATTAGGTATGTAGATTCAGTGTTAGCAACCAAAATGTTATTATAGGATTTTTTCTTTCAAATTGCAGTCTTCTATCTAATACAATGTTCTGTTTCTGTTTTGTATGACTGTGCAACGCAATTATTATTTATTTGAAAGCACCATTAATTCCATGGTGCTGTACATCTAGGAGGAGGTATGCATACATAATATAAAACAACACAAGTACAGTAAGCATTAAACATACTAACAGACTGAGAAAGAAAAAGAGTCCTTAAAAAATTCCTGACCAACAACCCCACTGGAGAAACCAATCACCAGCCTCTGTTTTTGTAGTCAATATCCTCCATCTGTATCTCACCCTCTCACAAACACAAATGGAGTATCCATATAGTAAAGAGCTGTCACTCAGAGGATATAAACTGCAAGATTTAATGCACCTATGAAATCCAGCACATATAAACCAATAAACACCTTATATTCTCTGAGTGGCGGTGCTTAACTATATGGATACTCCATATGTCTTTCTGAGAGTGTGAGATACAGGTGGACGACGTCACGTACAACAACAAAGACTAGTGTTTGGTTGCTTCAGTGGTGTTGGTCATGAGGAGAGTGGACTTAGGATCCTCAAGGTGGATTGGAATGGAAGACTGTGTGTTAAAACTCCGACATGAAAGGAGCAGGGCAGATCCGATTTGTTACTTTATTAACACACTGGGACCAAGTGGTAGAGGGCCCTGTCTGTGAGAGCTTACACGGTAAAGGACACAGTAGGTGACTGTAAAAGCTGCTCACCTGGCTCCATGCTTATTGTAGGTGGCTGGTTTTCTTAAAGAGGTGGGTTTTCAGGTTTCTTTTGAAGGTTTGGATGTTGAGAGAGACTCTGGTTTGCTGGGGTAATGAGTTCCAGAGTATGGGAAATGCACACGAGAAATCTTGTAGACGATTGTGTGAGAAACAGACAAGAGATGAACAAAGAAAGCAATCCTGTGAGGATCGGAGATTGTGTGTGGGGATAGCTCAGGAAAGCAGGACAGAGATATGAGGGGACAGCTTTATATGTATTTGTTAGTATTTTAACTGCATTCGCTGGGCAATGGGGATCCAGTCAAGGGATTGGCAGAAGATGAAACAATGGGATATATAAATTAACTAGGCAGCAGAGTTGAGGATATATTGGACGGGTGCAAGAGAGCTAGATGAGAAGTCACAGAAAAGGATGTTGCAGAAGTCCAGGTGGCAAATGCTCTAGCATTTTAGTTTACTCGGGGTTGAAAAAGGAGCGAATATGATACATGTTTTTGAGTTGACAGGAGGTGGTAAGGATTTGGGTTTCTGGTTTGAAGGACAGGACAGAATCAAATGTTATCCCAAGTCAGCAGACCTGTGAGACTGGAGTAAACATGGTGCTGTTAACTGTGATGGCTACGTCTGATAGGGGGGCTAAGTGACATGGAGGAAAGATGATCAATCAAGAAGGAAAAGGTTGCTGATGACATGGCAGGATTCTGGATAGGAGGGAAGTGACATCTGGGCCAGAGAGGTAGATTTGGGTGTAATCAGCATAGATGTAATATTGGAAGCCATGAGACTCTATTAGTTGCCCCAGGCCGAATGTATAAATGGAGAAAAGTAGGGCTCCCAGGACAGAGCCTTGAGGGTCACCAACAAAGAGAGGAAAGGAAGTGAAGTGGTGTATGAATAAGAGACACTGAATGTTTTGTTGGTAAAGAACACGGAGATTCAGAAGAGGGCCAGGTCTCTGATGCCGAGGGATGAGAGGGTTTGCAACAGAAGAGTATAGTTGACTGTGTCAAAGGCAGAGGACAGGTCAAGAAGGATAAGTACAGAGTAATGACGTTTAGCTTTGGCAGCTAGCAGATCAATGCCGATTTACCCCCTTTCCAAGTGAACTTTTGTATAGAACTTGACATTTTACTAATGTCTATTAAGCAGCATAAACTTAGACCAAGTAGTCAGAAGATGTGCCAAATTTATAACAGCGATGGACGCCATTAATAAATCTGTCGCATTTATTGATCTTCCCCCTTTTCTAAACACGTTTTGAAAGCATCAAGCTTGCCACAAACATCTGCTTTTTTTACGCAGTTCATGGATAAATTTGTCTACAATGATTTGCTCCAAAAATATGACACCACTTAGACCAGAATTCTGGCGCTAAAAAGTTGTAAATCTGCCCCTTTTTTTGCTCTACTCTCACAACAACCCACTTTTTGGAGCAGAATATGACGTCGTTTTATTATAAGTCCTTGTTATCTATTGTTTACAGAAAAAATGCGTGCTATTATTTAATATGCATTACACTTTTTACAGCGTGACAGCTACAGCAGCCAGTGTGGGCGCTGCCGGGGTACCTCAAGCCGGCCTGGTTACCATGGTGATCGTCTTAAGTGCTGTGGGGCTTCCAGCGGAGGATGTCACTCTTATCATCGCTGTGGACTGGCTCCTGTAAGTGTATAACCAAGCATGGCATAACGTTATATGTAAGATACTGGTAAAAGGCTGCATCTTTATTTCTAATTTATTTAAAGCTTAACTCAATCAAAGATTGGAACAGAAAATGCACACCAAAATAGAAGACAGATTATATAAAAATATCTAAAAACAGAAGGAAAGCAGTTGTGTTCCCCTGGCAACTAGTCATTTTATAACTGCACAAAACAACACATAATGTGGAAGGAGATACATGTGAAGACGATATATTTCTTGAGTTAATTGTTAAATGTTGCATCCTTGACCTGTAGATTGTAGATGGTGTATTATCACACACTTTATAGCCCTGTTATTACAGAATTACAGTCACAGTTAATTGCACTCAGTATAATTACTTGAGATAAAAAAAGGTCACAGACGCATCATTATGACCCCTCATAACCTTTCTCCGCAGTTTATAAAATTGATATTTATGATGGAGCACAGCAGAGGCCACATAAATAATAAAGGGATGTTGTGGTAATCCATTGTCAGTACAGCAATATACTGTATTTAGCAATATACAATGCATCTATGCATAAAGCAGCATGCACATACAGGATCCGTCTCTTGCCTGTGCGGGTATGCTTTCTGCCCATATTCATAGCTGTATAGAACAGCTCCAAGGCACATGCCCTGGAGCTGTTCTATACCAACAACCGCAAAAAAACTGAAGTTACCCCGTGTGCATTACGTTTTCGTATGTCCGCATTTCCGTTCCGCAAAAAAATAGAACATGTCCTATTATTGTCCGCATTACGGACAACGATAGTACTGTTCTATTATTGGCCAGCTGTTCCGTTCCACAAAATACGGAATGCACACAGACGTCATCCATATTTTCTGCGGATCCGTTTTTTGCGGACCGCAAAATTCATACGGTCGTGTGCATGAGGCCTTACAGTACTTTTTAAGTGCCGTTTTGCTATTTGCAGGTTGTTTTGCTATCTTGAAAAAAAAAGGTAGGCTAGCTGCTGTTAATGAACCTTATATTATATTGAGTGCATAGGTTGTGCATCTAGTTTGCACAATAACCCATTACAAAATGATCTAAATCGCGAAGAAAGTACTAAATACAGACAACTAATAAAATCCGTCAGCAGCTGTTAGCCCACTTGTAGTTAGTTTCCAGATAGCTGTGGAGATTTCTTCATATTTATGCTTCAGGTAAACTGGAACATAAATGAAACCAGCGAAAAAGTGAAGCAATATTAATGAAGCTAGAACTTCAAATTAAAGTGAATCTTTAACCATCCCGAGCTACCATAATGTGTGGAAAGTGGCAAGCTGAAGATCACAGAGATTTGTCTTTTTTTTTTCTGAACTCACTTTCATCAGTAAGGGATCATTCACACGACTGTATGATCGCTGTGCCCGTTCTAAGATCCACAAATGGCGGTCCACAATACATGGGCACTGGCTGTGTGAACTCTCTGCTGTGGTGTGGACTCTTTGACTTGAATGGCAGAAAATAGGACATGTTCTATCTTTTGCGGTGCAGAGGCACGTAACTGAAAGCCCATGGAAGGGATTTAGGGTGTTTTCTTGGGCTTCCTCCGCATGTCCTATCTTTTGCTGTATTTTGCATATTGCAGACCAATTCAAGTCATTGGGTTCCCAGCATGGAGTTCACACGTCTGGTGCCCACGTATTGTGGACCTGTTGTTTACAGTCGCAACATGGGCACTGCAATGGCCATATGGTCATGTGAATGAGCCCTAAGCCTGTAAACACTTTGAGCCAGATGTTTTAAGGGTAAGTGCACACAGTGGATATTCTGCACAAAATCCGCAGCATAATAAAGTACCTGCTAAATTGATGATTGTAGAGATTTTAAAATCAATTGCACATCAATTGTTTGAGGTGAGGGTGAGATATGGGGCAAATCTGCGTCAAAATCTGAGACAAAAATCTGCACGCAATAAGTGCAGATTTTGGTGCCCATTTGGTGTGGAAACACAGCAAAAACCACAGAAAATCTATGCAGAAAATCTTCATAGTCTACACTGCCATGTGCATAAGCCCTTAAACCTCTTTCCCACGAGCAATACGCATTTTGTCAGGATCTGTCCTGGGAAAAACTGATGGTTTTGCACTTAAACTCAAGCATTTTTTTCTGCAATCTGGGCTGTATCCGGATTGCATGCATTTTTTTTACATACGTGAATCAAAACTGAATAAAAATTTTGCAACCCTCAGTGAAAAACGCATTGCATCCAGATGCCTTCAGTTTTTCACCTAAGCCCCATTCACTTCTATGGAGCCAGAGCAGTGTAAAAAACACACAATATAGAACATGCTGTGATTTTTCCTGAACGCAGAGACGATGCGTGAAAAACAACTTTCATGTGTACAGACCCATTGAGATGAATGGGTCCGGATTCGCTACACGCATCGCATCCGGAGGGAAAGCTCACTCGTGTGAAAGAGCCCTTATATAGGTTTATTTTGCACCAGAAAATTGGCTCTTGTTTATCAAAACTAACAGTAATACTGTCTTTGTAGCCCGTAGCATCCAATCACAGCACAGCTTTCAGACTCTGCTATGGGCAAGAAAGATTTTTTTCTTCTAGAGTCTAGACAGTTTTGATGAATGAGGCTCAATGTACCTGCACCATTGTTATTTAGTGTAATTTATTACCAGTATTTCTTGTGTATGACAGTCTGAAGGAAAGATGCAATGCAATGCTCCACAAGGCTTTATAATATCAGAATTTGACACCACTTTTTAGACCGCCTTGGAGCTGTCAGATTTTAGCACATCTTGTGGTCAAAAACGATGTCTAGAAGTCACACATTAGGACCAGACAAATAGTTGGTGGAAAAGTTGACTTTCAGACAGTCATGTCTAGCATATTGCAAATGGGCACGAATTCTGGCACATACAATTAATATATCATCACAAATTCTGCCGCAAATAAAGTAAGATTCTAGGCACACATACATTAGTATATCTCCCCTCATGTTCTGTATAGAGCATCTAGGAGTCTAGCTGTGCTATTTCTCTGAGCTTAGAAGTTCGGGGATCCATCACGATGCAGAGCACGGCGAGTTTTCAGGCTTTTTGTGGGGGAGGGAAGGTAGTTCACAGGTAAGAATAACATTGTTGGAATCTGTGTCTCTTCAGTTCTCCACACATTATAGTCGTTCAGGGGGCATTTTCTTTAATGAATTACATGCATTAACTCACTGAATGGAGTCACATCATGATGCGTACATTCCTGTACCTTACGCTTAGTTATTAACATTGAGGTGCCTTAGCCGTCCGCTGACTGCTCTGTTATACATCAATATAGCTCTGATCAGGAATATTTAACTTCTCAGATGCCATGGTAATTTACAATCACGGTATTTGAAGGGTCATTTAGGCCTCTTGCACACGACCGTATGGCTTTTTCAGTGTTTTGCGGTCCATTTTTTTTGGATCCGTTTTTCCGTTTTTTGCTTCCGTTTCGGTTCCGTTTTTCCGTATGGCATATACAGTATACAGTAATAACATAGAAAAAATTGGGCTGGTCTTAAAATTTTCAATAGATTGTTTAGCAAAAAACGGAATGGATATGGAAGACATACGGATGCACTTCCGTATGCTTTCCGTTTTTTTGCGGACCCATTGACTTGAATGGAGCCACTGAACGTGATTTGCAGACAAGAATAGGACATGTTCTATATTTAAACGGAACGGAAAAACGGAAACAGAAGGCATACAGAGACACTTCAGACACTTCCTATTGAAGTGAATGGTTCAGTATACTGTCAGTATACTGAACTAAAAAAACGGCCAGTATACGGTCCGCAAAATACTGTTGTGTGCAAGAGGCCTTACTGGGATGCTCCTAGTGACCCCACCATCCCATGCCGGAACAGTTCAGTTGCTTTGGTAGTCTATGGTATAAGTCAGGCATGCTCAACCCGTGGCCCTCCAGCTGTTGCAAAACTACAACTCCCAGCATGCCCGGACAGCCTACAGCTATCAGCCTACAGCAGGGCATTGTGGGAGTTGTAGTTTTACAACAGCTGGAGGGCCACAGGTTGAGCAATCACGTGTTCAAGTCACTTAGAGAGGCTAAGAATAAAGTTATGAAAAGGAATTTAAAGTTTTTAAAAGTCTAAAAATCTAAACATAATTGGTATCGCTGCATCTGAAAATACTCAAACTATCAAATTATAAAAGTATTTATCCCATGCAGTAAATTTCATTATGGAAAAAAATTGTTGCTTCGCCTCCCCCCCCCCCCCCACCCAAAAAAAAAGAAATAAAAAGTAATCAAAAAGTAATAATACATACCTAAAATTACAGCTTGCCCTTATACAGCTCTGTAGACAGAAATATAAAAATGTTATGTGTGTCAGAATATGACAATGCAAAGACATTTTTCCAAAGTTTTTTAACCACTTGTCTACCCCCACATGACTTTATGCCAGGGCGGTAGGCTGTTACCTGTGTACCTGTGGTTCTGTAGATCTCTGTGACTGCACTGTTAAGCCTCGTGTGCTGTACGCGTTCTCCTCGGACAGCACACGTCCCCATTCATTTTAATGTGTGTATTCAGACATCAGTGTTTTAGCACAGTCCGTGGGTCTGTGTTCTTAGCATGGATGCATGCTCTATTTTGTCCATGTTCACGGATCCATCACGTCTATTATAGTCTATGGGTTGCATCCGTGTTTCACAGATCATTAGGAAGAGATGCTTTAAAAAATTATTTTCAGCTGTTCAGTGTCAGTGAAACACGGATGCAACACGGACAGCAAAAAATGGACACACTGACCCAACAAGGATCCTTCACGGACAGCTTCACGGATGCATCACTGACCACCTGCTCACGGATTTGAGCACGGACACAGAGGTGTGAATGAGGCTTAACTTGACAGCTGCTGTCAGTGAAGAAATCAGGGACCAATCAAAGTGGTAACCAAGATTCTGATCACTGCGACAGCATGTCACAATGCTTGAAAGTGAAATTTTGTAAAAAGCCAATGGGGTCTCTCTCTCCTAAAATCCTGTTGCTGCTCGGTGTGAGAGGGCCGAAGGTTTCTGATTCCTAGTATAAGTCTTTTGTGTGCACAATATACACACGTATACGTATTTTCTAACATAAAAAATAACTATTCTTTAGTATTATTAGTGTATAGTGGACTGTTGCTTACATCATATAACCGCATTTACATCTTTTTGTGTGCGCTCACCCGTCTTCTTTTTATTTGAAAAAAAAAAATGAAAATATGTGTTACTTTTAGTAATAGTAAGGCCTCTTTTACACGGGCGTCATGTTTGACGCCCGGATAAGAGGCGGGTGCGTTGAGGGAATATGCGCGTTTTTCCCGCGCGGGTGCAAACGTTTGTAACGCGTTTTGCACGCGCGTGAGAAAAAACGCCATGTTTGGTACCCAACTCGAAGCCGGACTTCATCACTGAAGTCCGGTTTCGGGTCTTCTGGAGAATTGATTATTTTCCCTTATAACATGGTTATTATGGGAAATAATAGCATTCTTAATACAGAATGCATTGTTAAATGAAGTGGAGGGGGTTAAAAATAATAAAAGTTAACTTACCTTAGCCACTTGATCGCGTAGTCAAGATCTCTCCTCTCTTTCCCTGCAGCATCTAAGATCTACAGGACCTGTGATGACGTCACATCACATGGTCCAATCACATGGTCCATCTTACCATGGTGATGAACCATGTGATTGGACCATGTGATGTGATGTCATCACAGGTCCTTTAGATCTTAGATGCTGCAGGGAAAGAGAGGAGAGATCGCGACTACGCAGAATATAGAACATGCTGCGATTTTCACGCAACGCAACGCAGAAGTGATGCGTGAAAATCACCGCTCATGTGCACAGCCCCATAGAAATGAATGGGTCCGGATTCAGTGCGGGTGCAATGCGTCCTCCTCACGCATTGCACCCGCGTGGAAAACTCGCCCGTGTGAAAGGGGCCTAAAGCAGTCTTTTGTGCGAGACTTTTACACACAGTTATTTTCTTCCATAAAATATTGGTATGGCAGTCTTTTACATACATTATATAACCATCTATACGTCTTTTGTGTGTATTCACACATACATCTTTTATTCTTTTTTCATTAACAAAAGTATACATAGAGGTCTTTTGAAAGCATAATATACTGCATCTGCATATATTTCTTCTTTCATAAAAAATAAGAATATGGCTTTATTACTTTTACTTATAGTTATGGGTCTTTTTTGTGTTTCACACAGGGTCTGCGCGTCCTATAGGCGGACTAGGCAGCCGCGTAGGGTGTCCCTTGGGAAGGGGCGCCGCCAGGAGCGCAAGCCCCCCTCATGCTGCAGCCGCCTGAGCACTCTATATAGAGCATCAGGCGGCTGCAGCACTGCCCAGGCTGGCGCGTCCATGAGAGCTCCCTCCTGTCACTCCCTAATTGTAGCATGGCCGAGCCCTGTATGGTCCACTGGTACAGGGAGCATCTGTCTCCTGTACCCGGCCGGACTGACAAGAAGTGCGCACACAAGGGAGGGGGGGGAGAGAAAGAGAATGACAAGGGAGGGAGTGGGAGAAAGAAAGAGAATGACAAGGGAGGGAGGTGGAGAGAAAGAGAATGACAAGTGAGGGAGGGGGGTAGAGAAAGAGAATGACAAGAGAGGGAGGGAGGGGGTGAGAAAGAGAATGACAAGGGAGGTAGGGGGGGAGAGAAAGAGAATGACAAGGGAGGGGTGGAGATTGACATCCATTACACACACATAATTCATCCCTTACACACAAAGACAATGCAACACTTGCACATATACACACACAATGCATCCCTTACACACAATGCACCCCTTACACACACTGAAACACAATGCACCCCTTACACACACTGAAACACAATGCACCCCTTACACACACTCAATGCACCACTTACAGACACACACACTGCATCCCTTAAACACACTCAATGCACCACTTACGCACACTCAATGAACCCCATACAGACACACACAATGTATCCCTTACACACACAAAAACACAATGCACCCCTTACACACACTGAAACACAATGCACCCCTTACACATACTGAAACACTATGCACCCCTTACACACACTCAATGCACCGCTGACAGACACACACACTGCATCCCTTACATACACAGAAACACACCTTGCTGCCCTTACACATACAAACACAGATTCACACAACGCATTCCGTACACACATTCATACCTTATACACAAACACACGCTGCTTTCTATTCCTTACATGAAAACACACTACAAACCACTACACACACACACTGCATTACCTACACACACTGGTATCCCTATACACTACATTCCATAAGCACACACATTAGATTCTCTACAGCAACACATCCCCTACACACTTCACCCACTGTGAACAAACTCATGGGTGGAACATGTAGGTGGGCTTATGGGTGGGCCTTATGGGCATACTCACCGTCAGGCCCTGGGGCCCAGACCTTGAGCTGTTTAAAGGGCCCAAAAAAATGGAGCTGCTTCCCGTTCTCCCAGAAAATAGATTTTTGTGACCACAGTTACAGACAGCTTCCAGAGAGCCTGTTCTACACCAGACCAGTGGAGCCAGACTGCAGCCAGAGCCCATCATCATCCTCATCTGGGTGTAAGTAGGCAATGTAGTATATTATTCGTGGCACTAGTCTCTAATTTACCTCACATTAAAGGGACACTATAGTCCCCAGAACTACTGCAGCTTAATGTAGTAGCTCTGGTCTTTATAGCCTGTCCCTGCAGGCTTTTTAATGTAAACACGGCGGCACTGCAGCACTGGCGTTAGTTAATATGGCAGATCATATGGGCGGGGCATTGTGATGTCACATGGGGGGGCAGCAAACTTTTATTTTGCCTAGGGCGGCAAAAATCCTTGCACACATATGGATGTTCTTTTTCATTAAAAAAAAACACACAAACCTATTTTTGCATATATTTGCACACATCTATGTTTGAATGAATTTTGGTCATTTGTATAAAATGACATGCAGACATTTCAGTGTTGAAGAGGCATTTGCCTTTCTTTGTTCCTCCAGTGAGGAAAGTAGTGTGGAAGAGGTTGTTTCTAAGTATAAACCCTTTGAAAGCAATGATACAGTAAGGGCGGGTTCACATCACCGTTATGGATTCCGTTTTTTGTTTCCCGTTATAACATGGTTATAACGGAAAATAACGGAATCCATAAGACGGAAGCCTTTAAGAAGCATTCCGTTTTGATCCTTTATAATACAAGTCTATGGGCAGCATAACGGATCCGTCCTAGTTTCCATTATGCAGTCCAGTCCTACATAACAGAAATCAGGACGGATCCGTTATGCTGCCCATAGACATGTATTATGATGGGAGTCAAAATGGAAGCCTTTAAAAGGCATTCCGTTTTGGTTTTCATCATAATAGAAGTCTATGGGCAGCAACGGATCCGTCTGGTGTCCATTGTGCAGAACGGAAAAAAAAAGTCCTGACGGCAGGACTTTATTTTCCATCTTGCATAATGGGAACCAGACGGATCCGTTATGATTCCCATAGACTTCTATTATGACGGATCAAAACGGAATGCCTCTTAAAGGCTTCTGTTTTGACTTCCGTCTTATAGATTCCGTTATTTTCCGTTATAACCATGGTATAACGGAAAACAAAAACAGAATCCATAACAGTGATGTGAACCCACCCTCAGGCTGCATTCATACAACAGTGAACAAAAGTCTGTTAAAAACTGAAAAGCGGTCCCTTTTTAACAGCTGTTTTTTTTAAACTGATGCCTTTCTGAAAAATGGCTGTTAAAAACGGTCCCCTTCAACTGTAAGGGGGCTGTCGGTCAAAAGGACAAAATAGAACATGTTTTATTTTTTGACAGCCCTTATTTACTGGATGTAAAAAAAAAACGGTCATGTGAATAACCCCATAGACTACCATTGTTCTTAAAATGGTCATGTGACAGACGTTTTTCACTGTCATGTGAATGTAGCCTTACTGCAAGCTCTGGTGACTGATGAAACTACCATGCTGGGTTACATAGTGAACAGCAAACACAAACTGCTCCATTTGACATAATTCCATTAATTTGCAAATTGAAAATTTTTCCTCACTTCATACATCACACAAATGTATATGCCCAGCAATATTTGGCAGACCATCCAAATTCATCCTTACTCAAAACCCAAAATTTGGAAGCCAGCTAATGTGCCAAAAATAAAAGAAAAAAATTCCATGTCCTAATGTTCAACATGGAAATCACCAAACAACCTGAGCTGGCATTCTACTGGTCTACACATCCCATACATCACTTGCCTATTTTATAAGATTTTTATATTTCAGTGATAACTCCTTTTGTTGCAGAGACAATCCAGCTGGGCAAGGCACATTTTTTAAACTGAGGCCCCTTATCTCATATTTTAATGAAAAGTTTATAGAAATATATACCGCCAAGAAAAATGCTGACTGGCCAACTGTTGTTTAAACAGTAAATATACTAGATACGGCGTCAAGATGTGTAAGTTATGCAAAAGTGGTACCAGCTGTACTTATGAGGGTGTACAAAGAAAAGACAGCAAGTTGGATTTCCTTGATTGCCCATTCTATTTTGGCACAAATGGGAAAATTGTCTTGAATCTGATGACCTGCTGTACCCAACAGATGATATCCCTGTGAGTCCTGGGTCTGAGTCTGTAAGACTGATTGTAAGATATTTCCCTCATACCAGAGGAAAAAATACCACACAGAAGATGTACAGAATTTGGTCAAATCATGGAATTTGGAGATATATCAGATATTATTGTCTCCATTGTCCATCTAATCCTGGCCTCGGTATTAAAAATTGCTTCAGTGAATATCACACTTCATTAAATTATTAGCCCAGATGTCATGTATTTTGACAAAATTGATTTCTATAAAACACAAAATAAATAGTTTTCCTGCATTGCATTTCCTGCCAACATATTAAATATTATTATTTTCTACAAATAAGAGTTGGTGGGTGAGTTGTTGGGGAGAGGGTCTACTTTCACCCTATTTTGAGGTGCTATTTATGTTTCGGCAGTTCACAACATCTGTTCTGGCAGTATGATGCCATAGAACCAGTAACAGAAAAATAAGTCTCCAAAATGCTCTCCAGTCCTTTGAAGTCTTGCAGTGAGCCCAAACAAGATGTAAAAAGCACATATAGGATTTCATTCCAAACAGCTGAGGTATATGAATGTGTGGTAAAGTGTGTTTTTTCAAGACCGCATGTTGAATGTGAAAAATAGGCCACTGCGTCAAAGCATTTTAGATAAAAAAAAGCAATTTTCATTTCCATTCAGTTTTCCTAAAAAATACAAAAGCTTAAAATGACTAAATTTCCCAAAGATTAATACCTTAGGGGGTCAACACTTTGTGACTGTTTATAATGATTTAGTACAGTACAAAATCTGTGCTGGCAGTATGGTGCCATTGAACCAGCAATAGAAAAATGGGTCTCCAGAATGCGCTTCAGTCCTTAGAAGTCTTGCGGTGAGCACAAAAAAGATGTAAAAAACACATATAGGGTATCATTCCAAACAGCAGAAGTATATGTACGTGTGTTAATTTTGTTTTTTCAAGGTCAGATGGTGATTGTGAAAAATAGGTCACTGAAGGAAAGCATTTTAGGAAAAAAACACAACTCATTTTTCTTCACCTAATTTCATTCAGTTTTCCTTTGCTAGTTCAGCGCACATGCTTGAAGTAGAAAAAAAAAATATTTGTATTTATTAATGTATTTTTACAGCAATTTCATTTAATCTCAAATGTATTTATGCCAGCAGTGTAGAATTGTACATTCACTTCAACGACAACTTGACCTTTGTCAAGTCTCGTATGTGAGATAGAGGATGTGGGTATACTGCTTAAGAGAATTGTTTTGTCATGAAATCTTTTGTAACAGAAAATAATTTTTTTTTTAATAATTTTCACTTTTTTCTTCAATATTTATTTTTTAAATATTATCTGTCATCTAATGGCACAAAAGAAAGGTCTAATGTGTCCTGTGAAAAATACAATTGGGGTGTAAAGTATTAGAACAATAACACAAACTATATATATTTTATATCTGGAAAAAATGGCGGCACCAAGTAAAAAGTATAAAGCGGGTGCTATGTCCAAGGGCAAGGACTCACAGCCAAAACATACAAGCGAAAAATGGACAGCACTCCAAAGTAAGGCTCTATTGTTAAGCCAAAACGTCACATTTTTTTGTCACATGGGTGGATAAAACCAAGTATTTTTTACTTTGGAGTGCCGTCCATTTTTCACTTGTGTATATGTATATGTATATATATATATATATATATATATATATTATATTGAAATATATATATTGTACTGAAATATATTATATATCAAAACCGGTTTGGCCCTTGAAAGGGCGGAAAGGAAAACGAAAACAATAAAGCGAAAATTGGGCCGGTCCTTAAGGGGTTAATAGTGTAGCATGTGACACACTTGTCCTTTGATGCTTTCTTGTAACGGTACTCTGTTGGGTTATTGGGTTCGGGAAACAATTACTCAATTATTTCTGTTCTCTAGGGATCGATTTAGGACCATGGTAAATGTTCTTGGTGATGCTTATGGAACTGGGATAGTAGAGAAGCTCTCCAAGAAAGAATTGGAGCAAATGGATGTCACATCAGAAGTCAACATTGCCAACCCTTTTGCTATTGAGCCAACTGTACTGAAAAACGAAGACGACGGTGAGATAAAAAAATCTTATGTTAATGGAGGATTTGCAGTAGATAAATCAGATAACATATCTTTCACTCAGACATCGCAGTTCTGAATGAGCAGGAAAGCTGAGCGCATATGGACTTTATGGAACATTGAGTGTACTATAGAGGCGACAAAGTGAGATTTTCCTCTTCAATATTTGGACTCATACTTTTTTTTTTTTTACTCTTACCAGCAGGTTAAATGGAAAAGAAAGCTGTAAAATATTTTACTTTTTTATATGGGGACATGAAGTTCCCAACATTTTGGAATGTATTACCAGTTAGCATGTTCTTGACCGGGATCATGACATCTGCGTCAGCAATTTGACTCTTCTGCATTAGCTCTTTTGAAGCACGGTCTCACATGTTCTTACATTTGGAGTAGCTCACCACCAATGTAAAATGCAAGTTGCCTTAGATATAACCTAGTCTGTAATCCAGAGGCTGTTCATGTTCAACGCAGATGTTTGTTTGTATCTCCCTATAGTTTTCTCATAGCAGTTATTCGTTGACCACATTGTACATGGTTACTTATTTGCAATATTCACAAGTTTAATTTTTGCCAATCCTCTTTTGAATAATAGCTTGTAAAGGGACAGTCACAAAAAGCGCCATTGCAATATGCAGACATTTTTACATTATGCCATTTCATACCAGACCAGACCAGTTATATTTTACACCTTGTGCTCCTTTACACAAAAATGCCTTGAAAATTGTCACACACTTCAGCATTTTCTGTACTTTGCCCCCATATTTTATTTTTTTGTCCAAAGGTAAGAAAGATTCAATCTTACCGCGTCTTCCAGATTATTTTTTTGAACAGAAGGATGGGATTTTTGCCTGTCTATGTGAAGGGATCATGCAATAAGAGGGTATTTAAGATACATAATTACTTAGCAAGCATGTAAGGACTAAGAAAACCCACTGTAGAGCATGCCATCTTGGTAGCCAGGGGGATGGGAGATGTATTCTACCAATACTTTTTGGAGTTCTCATTACAATTCAGTGTGCCATATAGTTGTATTACTACACAGAAAGTCACCACCACTGATATCTATTGTACAAGTTAATAAGACATCATGTGAAATACATTGATGGGTATAATAAATGACCCATCCCAAGTTTACTGATTATGGTCAGTAGACATAATGTAAAACACGCATGTGAAACCTATTAAAAAAGAAATGATTACTTTAATACATATATATTGAAAAACATATTAATCTTTATGCACTTTAGGGATCTCAGATGATCAAGACCAGCTGTATAATAAACATTGTTCCTCTGGTCATGGATTGATTGGTATTGATGATTGCGCTAAAAAATCGGAAATTATTGTGATTACATAGCTGGTCTATACTTCTTTCTTTGACCTTTTTAATAGCAAGTCATGTGTCTTTTTCACAACAGAGCTGAGAAGTTTTGGACATTTGTTAGAGGAGATGGAATAATTCAGTATTAGTGGGTTGTATACTACTTTGCCTTAGCATGGTAGACATGCCATTGAATCGTATTGCCAAATAAAACTAGAATCCTTTATAATAAAATACTTTGAAAAGATTTCTTTCTATGCTAGTCCTATGTGAACACCAATCGGTACAACAGTAGCACACTGTATAAGAAATTTCCTTTATAAACCTACTTTTGTCATTATTGATACTATGTTTTTATGGTTCAGACGGGTAACAAAAGATTTGCTACCTTTAAAAAGTGTTCATCATAACTCAGTCTTGTTGAGTTGCAGGAAACATCACTGTGAAGTGTAATGTGTCAGGAAAGAGGATTGAAGCCTTGAATAAAAGCAAATTAAGCACTTAAACATCCAACACTGAAAAGATGAAGCACAGTGGGCAAATGCACATTGATTTACTCATGTAACTCTTATTGTGAATATATGCTTTTTATACTGCCATAAGAGAATTAGTACTATAGTTTATTCTATGAACAAAATAAACATTTCAGTAGATTTCTATTATTTAATTCAGCATCATCAACTTTTTTTGCTTTGTTTAACAACTGCCCTTGTGTATGACACGTTGCCTCCAAAAACACAAGAGTTTTCTCTATCAAAGCCCTTTAGGTTGTGTCTTCGCCCAATAGTAACTTTTCACCATGACATGTTGCAATTAGATTATACTTACACTAAAAAAAACTGAAAGCACTAAGGGTACTGGCACACAGTCAGATTTCCTGCTGCAGTTTTGGAAGACAAAATCAGTAGTGGGTCATAAGAGAAAGTATAAAGGATGGATACGACTTCTCTATTTTCTGAATTCACTTCTGATTTTGGCTTCATGCAGAAACCTGAGTGTGTGGCCATACCCTAAAAGTATTTATTAGGGGGTCAGAGATGCAAGAAACTGTGTGATTTGACCCCTCTTGGAGCCATTGAATAGCTGAAAGTGCTCATCTATGAGCTGGGCAAATCCAACATGCTATTTTTCTTTTTATGGCATCTGTATTGTGGGTCCTGAACAATGAAGCCATTTATTATATACTGAAGACCTTTTCTTGAATTTGGATATGAAATACTGTATACATTGTGCCAATGGATCTTAGCTAGGCTTGAATACACTCCTCAACATTGAAATTGCAACACCAAGAAGGAAAATGTCATAGAATTATATAAGTCACAGGATCAATAGACATGTTAATGACATGAAAATGCTAAAAAAATGGAAACAAAGTATTTTAAATATCTCAACTTATTTGTTATCAAGTATGAGCGCCACGCACAGAAAGACATGCACTTATACGCCTTGGCATGCTAACAATGAGGTTATTAATGGTTGTCTGAGGAATGTTCTGCCATGCTGAATATACTTGGGTGCACAAATCATCAAGATCCTATGTTGGCAGCTCCCTTTGCAATTGCTGACTAATGACTTCCCAGATGTGCTTGATGGGAGAATCCGGAGATGCTGCAGGCCATTGTAGCACATTTAGGCCATGCAGGCTGCTCACAGCAGCCTGGCATTGACCTGTTGAAAAATGGCTCCTCGGACACTTCGGAGAAATGGCAATACCACTGGTTCCACAACCAAATCAATTTAATGCAGAGTTGTTAAAATACCTGAAATGAAAACTAGAGGGGTTCAACTACAGTACATTATACCGGTCCATACCATAATCCTGGTAATAGGAATGGGGTGGTGTTCCCTTGTGTAGGCCTCTTCATGATGTGCTCACTTCATCTCCAGACCAACCTCCAGCTATCATTGCATCCGAGACAAATCGGAACTCATCACTTAAGAGAACAGACTTTCATTCCAGCCTGCATTTCCGTCTTCCTGTGCACCATGATATCCTTTGAGAGTTGTAGTGTAAGGTCAATAGAACACCATTAGCTGGACACGTATCCAAATGTTGCAACATTCTTCTAATCAGACGATTAGAAGAATGTTGCAGTTCACCTCTGTGCATCTCTTGCTGTCATGCCAGTTCGTTGTTGTTCACCCAGCCCCTAGGACACACAACAGTGAACAGTGCTGACATCATAGCCTAGGCATGTAGCAAGTGATAAACCAAGGTCTCTCAGTTCAAGGATTTTGTCCCCTTGTCAGTTTGCGACAAGCGGCAATAGCTGACCCCAGACAAACAGGTGGCATTGCACACTTACACCTTTTTCACACGGGCGTCATGTTTGACGCCCGGATAAGAGGCGGGTGCGTTGCGGGAAAATGCGCGACTTTTCCGCGCGTGTGCAAACTGTTGTAATGCGTTTTGCACGCGCGTGCGAAAGATCGTCATGTTTGGTACCCAGACCCGAAACCGGACTTCATTACTGAAGTCCGGTTTTGGGTTGAGTATTCTGTATATTTTATTATTTTCCCTTATATCATAGTTATAAAGGAAAATAATAGCATTCTAAATACAGAATGCAAAGTAAAATGGGTAAATGAGGGTTAAAAAAAAAAAAAAGTAACTCACCCCCTCCAATTGTGCGCGTAGCTGTCAGTCTCCTGTTCTGTCTTCAGCTGGGGAGCTAAAGGACCTTCCGTGACATCACTGGGTCACATGGGTCCCATGCTCCCATCACATGCTCCCAGAAATAAATGGGTCCGGATTCAGTGCGGATGCAATGCGTTCACCTCACGCATTGCACCCACGCGGAAATCACGCCCGGGCATTATTTCTTCCCATGTGCATAACCTTACATTTGTCTGTTAAACCTCATCTGCCACTTCTTTGCCCAAGCCTTATACTACACAACTTTATCCAGTTTATGAGGTTTCATGTGGCTAAAAATCTTTGCTTTCAATCTGGCTTTTATGGCCCTCCCATGTGCTACAGATTGATGACGATGATGATGTATAATCTTATATACACGCAGTCTTACCCATAGGGCCTCGATGCGCTTAGCTGGCAGAAAAAAAGGCATAACACTTGATCATAGGCCACAAGGCCTATTTCACCGCCAACCACCTAACACATATCAAATGGAGAAACAAGAAAGGGAGAAGAAGAGGGTCCCAGAGGTTCGAGCAGAGTGTAGAAATGTGAGGTGCAAATTAATAAGCGTGATGAAGATGTCTTTCAAAATGAAAACAATACCACATGTGAAAACAGGGACCAAAACCTGGAAAAGCCCCCATATTTGTGTAAACCAAATCTAGTGTTACATACGAAGATGAAATGCCTGTTTGAAAAGTAGGGTTTTCAGTGCACGTCTAAATGAGAGAAGATTGGTGTTCCTTTTCAGTGCCAGAGGTAGATGGCTCCAAAATCTTGCCCCTTGGGCCGAAAAAGATCTACCTCCACGTCTAATCTTATTAACTTGCGGAATTTTGAGATTCGCAGAGTTACTAGACCTCAATGTCCTCAACGGGGCGTACCTGGTGAATTTACGTCTTGAGTACAAGGGCCCCACATCATAGAACACCCTATGCATAAAACATCCAGTCTTGAACATAATCCGTTGTTGGACGGCGAGCCAGTGCAAGGCTTTAAGACAGGGAGTGATATGCTCTCAGCGAGTAACACCCGTTAGTAGTCTTGCTGTGGCATTCTGCAGAAGTTGAAGTTTATGCAAGTTCTTCTTAGGGAGTCCCATGTACAAGGCATTACAATAGTCCAGCCGACTGTTGATCGCTGCTCCCACCAGGGTTTTCCTGAGAGGGGATTCAATATATTTTAGAATCCTTCTCCCAAATCCCTGACCTGGATGGCTGTCTCAGGGACAGGTCCAAAAGACAATGGCCATTGTTGGTACAGAAGGTGTAGTTTTCTGGTCACTGAATGTAATACATTCAGTTTTGGTGCCATTAAGCTTTAAATAGTTGGCACTCATCCAGTGATCGATCTCCAAGAGACATCTGACCAGATCGACTTGATCAACTGTATCTTTGGCAAGCCTAAAGTACAGTTGTGTATCATTCGCATAAACATGGAACTGAAAATTGTGGTTCCCGATGATGTCGGCCAATGGTCTCAAATAGATGTTAAACAAGACTGGAGATAGTGCCGGGCCTTGAGGTACTCTATAGGACAACGGGAGGTCGGCAGAATGGAATACCCCCAGCTTCACTCGTTGTGTCCTGTCCTGGAGAAATGAGATCATCCATGCCAAGGCCTGTCCATCTAGTCCGGCAACCATTTTCAACCGGTTCAGTAACACTTGATGGTCAATCATGTTAAAAGCGGATAATAGATCCAAAAGGACTAGGATCATAGAGTTGTTCTGGTCTAATGCCATCAGTAGATCGTCCTGGACATTGACCAGAGCAGATTCAGTACCCCTTCCAGGTCGGAATCCCGTTTGGAAGTCGTCAAGAATGGGGTTGGCCTCCAGATATTCCTATAGTAGATTGAAGCTAGGTGGTTAAAAATTTGATCATCATGCTACTGATTCGATTTGCAGAACCTCACGGCTTGTCCTTCTTGTTGGTATTTCAGTGTTGAGGAGTGCAGCTCACTAAAAGCTTTATTATGGCACTGCTATGCAAAATATGAATGGTAAGTTAAAAATTACCATATGCATAATTCATGTGAAATACATTCAGAATGCAAAACAAGTTTATATTGTTTGCATTTTTAGACATAAACCTAAAATGCCTGGGAGGTATGAATCAGATGTCTGTGGTATTGTTATAGCAGAGGACGGTTTGACCTTACATTTCATCCATTTATAAATAGATGTTTATTATTTAATCAAAATGTTGTGGCATTATCGTAACATTTTTAACCACACAAATTAATACTCATTTGCACTAATTAATTCAGTACAATACAGTCATGGGGTTCACATGTCTCTCTTTAATAGGCTGTATTCAGTTATCCATAGGCGGTTATGTTAGCCATTGGCAAGAAAAGAGCACTCTGTAACCCCTACTTCCAAGCAGACCCCTAATAAAGTAGCCTTAGGAGACCATTTGGATCCACTGAAAAATGTATTTGTCACGCTAACATAGTAACATAGTATTTAAGACCGAAAAAAGACATTTGTCCATCCAGTTCGGCCTGTTTCCTACAAGTTGATCCAGCGGAAGGCAAAAAAACCCCTGTGAGGCAGAAGCTTTCCCCACTTAAGGGGAAAAAATTCCTTCCCGACTCCAATCAGGCAATCAGAATAACACACTATCATAGTTTTCTATTATAAAAGCCATAACACCAGTGTGAACAGAGCCTTTACAGATGTGCTTCTTATGTATTGAATGTGCAGATTTGTAAATATATACAGTATATAAACTGGATGTCCTATCTGGACATTTATGGCGTATCAATAGAATATGCCATAAATGTCTGATAGGTGTCAGTCCTACCTATGGAACCCACTCCTTTCTCAAGAACAGGGCGCAACTGTGAATTAAGAGCAAGCCATGCGCAAGAGAAAGTCACACATGCGCTGTTTGCTCTCCATTCACATTCCTAAGGTAGAACTGTATTCAGAGGTGGCACCTAAACCTAATCACACATTTATGACGTATTCGAATGATATGCCATAAATGTTCAGATGGGAATACCTCTTTAAAGGAAGAGCAGCTTTGTACTATAGAAATATATGCACTCACCAATTATTTGCATAAAGAGAAAAATTTCATTTATTGAGGAAGCATAATGAAGAAACTTCATTGCAATAAAATATTAAATTAATGGATGTAATAAACAAAATTTAACCATAGTGACACATTAAGACCCTAAAACTTTTCCAGCCATCACAAGAATCATATAAATGAACATGAATCATATATTAAATTGAGTTTACTTGACTTGAGCTTAAATCTTTTCAGTGTTGTGACTAATGACCAAACTGAGGTAACATTATAGCAGCTATATTATGGCGGTTAAACTAGCATTTAATATTATATTCTATAAAATACAAAACTGTGCATATATACTTCAGCAAGTATCTTATTATCTGCACTCCCAAAATCAGCTTCTTATCTGAATAGCATTTATTGGGTAGCTAATATTAGAATATCACAGCGGATTGCCTTATTCACTATTATCTATGTCAACTAATAGATGACTGGAAGCTAAAATATAGGAAATGTTAGTTCAGTTTGGTTTCAAATCTTTAAGTCATGTGCCAAAAATAATTCCATTTACTCTTTGAGTAAATGTCTTTTACATTTAAATAATTTGACAAACTGTATGTTTTAACTGTACATGTGTAAAATAAAAGCAATGTAAAACTTTGAAGTACCAACATATCCTATTAAATAAAATAAAATGTGTGCAGTTACATAAATGAATGACTCTTGATTGGTTCCTGGTAGTATGTAGGTGGTTATCTGTGTGTGTGAGCTGAGTTCATATTGGATTTGCATGTTGACAGAGCAAAACAATTGATTCTTTATCAGAGCTTTCTGAAGATAAACATATGTGACAGACATCATCCTATGTTTAGCTATCTTCATACCATACGTATGTCAATAAAAATTGGAAGTTGGAACACAACAGATATCACCATGAAGAGTCTATCATAAATCAGAACACAATGACACCATTACCAAACCTCTGACTCCTCATAGGAAAAAAAAATATTTTACAGTGGGCCTTCATGTGGCCACATTTACTAAAAGTAAACCTGCTGCATAATATCAAAGGGACTATGTTAAATGGGTTGTCTGAGATTTTGATATTGATGAGCAATCCAAAGTCAGCACCTCCACTGTGACATCACTGGCCTAGGGTGTCGAACTCCACCTATCCTGAGGCTAGGTCATCAATATCAGAATCTTGAAGGCTTGATACATAGGACAAGCATATAGTTGTTCAGGGAAAAACTGCTGTGGAGCTTATAAATAATTCACATTTGGACCTAATTCCACCTTTAATAGAATTTCACAACCTATATATATGCCTTATTCATATACTATTTTTGGAGCAAAATACAAAATCAAGTCACATTATCATGATCAATTTCTACTTTTAAAGTCAGCAGTGCGTAGCTCATATAGGAAGTCATGTGTCGTGAGCTGGCTTGGTGATTAGGTGTGCGATAGGCTGTCGCACACATATCCCTGTGGTGAGTGGATATATTGCACCATTGTGAATTAGTGACATGGAAACTGCGGAGCACCATGTGTCATTGATGTGAGAGGTGAACGTTAGCTCCAAAGGTGCAGAAGGGCAAACCGAAATGCTTCGTTGGGCAGATTACCACTAAAATGGACTAGGGGTCAATCAGAATTGTGTCTAAAACAATAGTTCAGAGAACACTACTGTGTATGGGGCTCTGAAGCAGACTGATGGTCACTGCACCTCTGCTAACGAAATTGCATCAGAAGAAAAGGCTTAAATTTTCGCAGCAGTATTGGAATTGGATCTCCACTGATTGGCAAAGAATTTTCTTCTCCAATGAGTCATGTTTTCTACTTCATCAAACAGATAGACGTTGACATGTCAGGTTAGAAACATCAAAGAACAAACACCCTGCAACGATTGCTGGAAAAACACACACTAGTGGTGGCAGTTATGGTCCAGGGCAAGGCTGGATCCAGGTTCATGGGGGCCCTTGGGCGATAAATCTCAGTGGACCCCCTTGTGAAATTTTTTTACATTTACATGTACCCCTGTGGCTCCCACACCGTATAATGACCCCCAGTGGCCCCCATACAGTATAATGGCCACTAGTGGCCCTTCACACAGTATACTGACCCCCCCAATGCCCCCACACACAGTATAAGAACCCCCAGTAGCCCCACACACAGTATAATGACCCCCCAGTGGCCCCCCACACAGTATAATGACCCGCAGTGGCCCTCCATTCAGAATAATGACCCTCAGTCGCCCCCCATTCAGAATAATGACCCCCCAGTGGCCCCCCAGGGGCACTGAGGTCATTATACTGTGTACGAACCCAGTGCCCCCTCTCCTCGCCCCCCGGTGGGTTCACATCACGTCTATATTAGGAGTATCTCTGACAGATTGTGGCGCAAAGACGCAAAGCCGATGACAAACCCATTTAGATGGTCTGGCTATTGGCTGTAGTCTGAATAGGAACATAGCAGAAGAACCTGAAAGTGAAGAGCACTGTGTGGACCTAATTGGAGACCTGCCTTCCTGTATATGTCATGCTGTAGTGAGTCAGTATTGCATACTCTGTCTCATTTTTTCTAAATGTGGCTGCTCTGGAGTACATATGTTTTTTATACTAATGTGAATTGAGACTTTGTTGGCTTGGTCTTTTTAACTCCAGATTGGCTCCATTTGTGGACAGACTAAGGCTACTTTCACACTCGCGTTTTGTGTGGATCCATCATGGACGGATCTGTTCAGATAATACAACCGTCTGCATCTGTTCAGAACGGATCCGTTTGTATTATCTTTAACATAGCCAAGACGGATCCGTCTTGAACAGCATTGAAAGTCAATGCAGGACGGATCCGTTTTCTATTGTGCCAGATTGTGTCAGTGAAAACGTTTGGCTCAGTTTCATCAGACGGACAACAAGTGTCCGTCTCCAAAGCGGAATGGAGACTGAACTGATGCAAACTGATTCATTCTGAGCGGATCCTCTTCCATTCAGAATGCAATAGAATGCAAACTGATCGGATCTCACAAACAGAAAGCCAAAACGCGAGTTCGAAAGTAGACTAAGTGCCTGGGACCAACAAGAATGGGCTTTTTATCTCCCCACGGACTCTTCTTGCCTAGTTTCAGCTAAAGTGTTTTTTCTGGCTTTGGGGGTACTTTATGATGAACCTGACAGATCGACTGTGGCTCAATTAAAGTCGCTATTGCAGGGGACGGACCTGTTGAGGAATACTGCACCCAGTTCCGTAAATGGTGCGTTTCCTCTGGCTGGAATGATCCAGCACTCAGGTGTCAGTTTAGGACTGGACTCTCTGAAAAATGAAAAGACATGTTAGTCAGTTATCCTGCCCCTGACACCTTAGAACAGACTTTTCCACAGGTGGTGGTCAGTCTTCACCCTTTAGAGCCAAGGTTGAGTACAATTCAGAAGAGCCAATGCAGCTTGGTATGACCAGGAGGGATCTAAGACGCCAGAGGGGTGCCTGTTTTTACTGCGGAGGATCTGATCACCGGGTACGACTATGCCCTAAGATTCCTCTCGCCAGGAGATCCTCAGGCCTGAAGATCAGAAGGATAAGGTATTCCCAGAGGTTATTAAAGAAAATATATTGTTGCCGGTGGTTATTTCTTTGGGCTCATGTAAGGGTTCAGGGAAGGCGTTCATTGATTCAGGGTCCGCCTCTAATTTTATTTACCCTAATTTTGCCGTGTCATTAGGAATACCCATTTTGTCTCTTTCTAACCCTATACACATGGGCGGTACTGTGGAATATTGTACGCCAAAGGTAACTTTGTCTGTGGGGATTAGTCATACGGAGAGTTGTTCATTTTTGATATTAAAGAATTTACCTGTGGAAGTAGTTTTAGGTATGCCCTTGCTCCAAATGCATAACCCTATCATCAATTGGTCCACAGGTGAATTAGAAAAATGGGGACTAAAATGTAATTCGTGTTGTTTACCAGTTATTTGGGCTGGAATTGCTACCAAGTCGAAAAACCTGCCCCCTTATATCAGTGACTTTGGTGATGTGTTTTCCATGGCTGATACCGACTTCCTTCCCCCTCATAGACCATATAATTGTGCTATCGATCTTATTCCAGGATCCAAATTCCCCAAAGGTTGTATTTATAATTTGTCTGGTCCTGAACGAGGGTCTATGAGGGATTACTTGAAGGAAAGTTTATAGAAAGGTCATATTAGACCCTCGGTGTCCCCTATGGGTGCAAGATTTTTCATTGTTGAGAAAAAAGATGGTGAGTTAAGACTTTGTATTGATTATCAAGAGCTAAACAAAATTACTGTCAAAAATCAATACTCTTCTCCGTTGATTCCGGACCTGTTTAATCAGGTTCTTGGAGCAAGATGGTTCACTAAACTCGATCTCAGGGGAGGCCTATAATCTCATTCGAATTAAGGAGGAGGACGAATGGAAAACGGCCTTTAATACCCCTGAGGGTCATTACGAATATTCAGTGATGCCATTTGGTTTGAGCAATGCCCTGCTCTTTTCAAAGATTTTGTTAATGATATCTTCAGGCAATTTATTAGGAAATTCTTGATCGTCTATTTGGATGATATTTTGATTTACTCACCTGACTGGGATTCCCATATTAGCCACACTAGGCAGGTACTGGAGGTCCTTCGAGAGAACCAACTATTCGCTAAAGGTGAAAAATGTATCTTTGGGGTACAGGAAATTTTGTTTTTGGGGTATATTCTCACACCCCAATCCTTTAAAATGGATCCAGGGAAGGTACAGGCGATTCTGGAATGGGTCAGACCCTCCTCTCTAAAGGTGTTTTTGGGGGTTTTCTAATTACTACTGGGAAATTTATTGTCGTTAAGCCTCTCACTGACCTAACCAGAAAGGGAGTTTAGTGAATTGGTCTCCCGAAACCACTAAGGCTTTTGAAACACTCAAGAGGTGTTTTGTTAACGCCCCTATTTTTGTCCAACCTGACCAAGAGAAGCCTTTTGTGGTCGACATCGACGCCTCAGAGGATGGGGTAGGAGCGGTACTCTCCCAGGAGTCATCAACTTTTACAAACCTGAAACTGTGCGCAATCTTCTCTCATAAGTTCTCTCCTACCGAGAGAAATTATGATGTTCGAAACAGAGAATTACTTGCTATTAAGTGGGCCTTTGAGGAGTGGCATCATTTTTTGGAGGGGGCCCTATATCGGGTTACTGTTCTTACTGACCATAAAAATCTCATGTTTTTGCAGTCTGCTAAACATTTAAATCCCAGACAGGCTAGATGGGCATTGTTCTTCACACGTTTTAACTTCTGTATTACTTTCAGGCCAGGAATTAAAAATATTAAAGCTGATGCCCTGTCCCGAAGTTTCTGTGCTTTCCAACCTCCTGACAACCCACCTGAACCTATATTGCCGGCAGGAGTTATTGTGGCTTCGGTCTCCGCTGATTTGACAACCGAAATTTCTGCAGGACAACACCTGGCTCCGGTGCAATCTCCCAGTGATAAATTATTTGTCCCTGGTCATTTATGTCTCCGACTGTTGGGTGACTGTCACAACTCTGTTTTTAGTGGACATCCGGATATTAATGCCACCAAGGAACTTATTTCCAGGTTTTATTGGTGGCCCACCTTGTCTAGACATGTCCACTCATATGTTTCCGCATGTGAGGTTTGTGCCAGGTCCAAGACCCCTAGGTCCCGTCCTGTGGGTGAGTTACAACCACTGCCCATTCCGAATAGGCTGTGGTCCCAAATTTCTATGGATTTCATCATCGACTTACCGGTTTCTGAGGGTAAGTCAGTTGTGTGGGTGGTGGTGGACAGATTTAGCTGATGTAATGGCTAGAGAACTGTGCACAGTCTGGGACCAAGTTCAGTCGAACCTGAGAAAAGCCCAGGAGGTTCAAAAAAGTAACGCAGACAAAAAGCTCTCTCTCGAGGGCTAGATTTTCAGTTAGGTGATAAAGTGTGGCTGTCCACCAAGAATTTGTCTTTGAAGGTACCCTCGAATAAGTTTGCACCACGGTTTATTGGGCCTAATGAGATTGTGGGCATTATCAATCCTGTATCTTTTAAGTTAAGATTACCCAACTCCTTTCGTATCCATAATGCTTTTCACAAGTCTTTACTTAAAAAGTATGTGTCATCTGTATCCCCTTCACAGGAATCTCGACCACCAGTGTAGGTGGCCGGTCAACCTGAATTCGAATCGAGATCTTAGGGATTATTGATGTGAGAAAGGTCCGGAACTCTCTGCAATATTTGATCCATTGGAAGGGCTTTAGTCCTGAAGAGAGATCTTCTGTGCCGGCTAGTAAGATGCATGCTGCGAGGCTAGTGAGAAGATTTCATCTAACTCACCCGGAAAAACCTGCTCCAGTAATTATGGGCAGGGCCGTCTTTAATATTGATTGGACCCTGGGCAAGAATTTACTTGGGCCCCCTGGTTCCCGCCTTTCCACACTTTAGCATGCAATGCGCTGAGACGCGAAAAGGCCGTCTCCACGATCCTTGTTGCCTGCGCTATGCCAACTCCGCCCCATGTCTGCAACAAGAATGTTTGATGTCTGCAATAATGATGTCTGAATAAAGAAGCTACTTTTTTGGCTAGTGCCGCCCACATTTGTTTTCTCCTTCGTGACATAAGTTGTTATGATTTGGAGGCAGAGCACCATCTGCAGTGAGGAAAACCCGGCATCGGAGGTTTTTTGTGTCTTGGGAGAAAGTTTTGGGCAGTGCCATCCCGTTGTGCTCTTTAGAAAATTTCACTTTCTGAATTCAGACATTACTGCCCGCTGCACCACAGATCATACAACGCCAAACAAATCCATCTCCAAATCATATCATTCTATATATCAGAGAGCTCAGCTTCTCTCCCTCTTTCATACCCAGCTCTCACAGGTTCACTCTAAGGTCCAAACCACATGTGTTATTAAAATAGAAAAACAGTTGCAGAAAACTTTTTGAGGTCCAAAGTCAGATCACACCAAAGATGGCTGCTGGCTTTTATTGAAACCATCCGTGCCGCTATAGGTCTAAAGGAGGCTACCCACTACCACACCATTACTTACCTGACATTGCACCAGTCATGTATATGATGCCCCAGAACCTTCAAGGATGTCTGTCACCACTACATCAGTAACCAGCTTTACAAACACCTCGACCAACCACAGCTGCATGTGAGTAGGGTAAATGGTGATAACCCTTGGGTCTTTTCTAGACTGTGGTCCATTAAACGCAGCTCAAGTTTAACAGTTCACACAGTTCATACGGGTTTAGCAACTTGAGAGCAGTGGGTCAAGGTAAGAAGGAAGACATAAATGAAGGATGTCAAGGTAAGGAGGAAGACTTAAGTGGAGTCGATCACGGTCCGAAGAAAGACATGAATGCAAGGGGTCAAGGTAATGAGAAAGACAAGTGGAGGATGTTAAGGTAAAAAAGAAGACATGACTGATGGGGGTCAAGCTAAGGAGGAAGACTTACCGTACATCAGAGAGGAATACATAAGTGCAGGTGGTTAAGGTAAGAAGAAATACTGTATATAAGCGGAGGATATAAAGGTAAGGAGGAAGAAATAAGTAGAAGGGATCAAGGTAAGGAGGCAGAAGTAATCAGAGGGGTTGAAGGTAAGAAGGAAGACATCAGTGCAGGGGGTAACAGTAAGGAGAATGACAAGAGAAGAGGAGGTCAAATTAATGAAGACATAAGTAGATGGTGGATGAATACATGAGTGGGTTAAAAAACCTACTACCAACTACCTCTAACTACTTCTTCCACCCCGTACTTGCGGGCTGCCCAGGCATGAGTTCGTTGCGCAATCCCGTCGGCACGTGCTACCACGAGACCCGCCACGAGAGTTCACGGGTCTTGCGGGATTGCGCAACGAACTCACACCTGGGCAGCCCGCAAGTACAGAGCAGATGAAATAGTTAGAGGTAGTTAAGTAGGTTTGCCGACATTGAGTGCAGCGCAGCCGCACTTAACATATAGGGAGGGCCCGCCACCACACTTAAAAAAAAAGCACTTGCAGGGCCAGTGGGGCTCAAGAGGCAGCTGCCTTGGGTCCCCCAGGAGCAACTGGGCCCGGGGCAGCTGCCCCTTTTGCCCCGCGTTAAAGACGGCCCTGATTATGGGTTCGGTGGCCCCTTGTGGAAGGGAGGGTACTGTAACGGGGAGCCGGCGACGCGCTTCCTCCTTGCAGCACTGCCGGCATCCCGCCTGCGTGCAGGAGCGAGGACGTGGCTGGCGTCCTCCTCTTCATAGGGACCAGGGGGCGGGCATAACCCAGCCGTGCACGCCTCCTCAGCGCGGCCAGCGTTCCCCTAGAAACAATCAGCAGAGGAATTGAGCGCTGATAATGATCAATCGGCGCTCGGCTATGTTGGGCTATGTAATGTGAGTCACATGATGCTGGTCATGTCATGTGACTAACCACTCAGGGCTATTTAAACAGGCAGCCTGCTGGCCACAGGTTGCCTGTGATTGGTCTTTTGTTACCCTCACCAGCGTTCTTTTGGATTGTTTATCCCGTGTGTGCTTTGACCTTGGCTCTATTTGTGACCTCGACCTTGCTAGCTCCTTTTGGTATTTACTCTTCCTCCTTGCTTGACCCTTGCTTTGTCTACGGTATTTGTATTTGTCTTTAGGTCCCTGCACTTATCTAAGAAAGGGACCGTCGCCAAGTTGTACGCCGTCAGTTAGGATGGGCCCTGCAAATAGGTAGGGATAGAGGTGCGGGTGGATATCAGAGCTGCACTTATCCCTCCCTACTGTGACAGTAGAGTAAAAAATATACATAAACCTCTTAATTGTTTGTATACCAATGCCAGAAGCCTGACTAATAAAACGCATGAACTGGAATTAGTGATGTGTGAGGAGGACTATGACGTAGTGGGAATAACTGAGACATGGCTGGATGCAAGCTATGACTGGGCAGTTAATGTACAGGGTTACAATCTGTTAAGAAAGGATCGCAAAAACCGGAGAGAGGGGGGGGGTCTGCCTTTAGGTAAAGTCCTGTCTAAAGCCCACACTTCGGGAAGATATAAGTGAGTGACATGAACATGTGGAGTCACTGTGGGTAGAAATACATGGAAGCAAAAACATTAATAAAATACTAATAGGAGTTTATTATAAAGCACTTAATATACCAGAGTCCACAGAAAATCTGCTACTAAACAAGATAGATGAGGCGGCAGATCATAATGAGGTCATTATTATGGGGGACTTCAACTACCCAGATATAGACTGGGAAACTGAAACCTGTATATCTTATAAAGGAATCAGGTTCTTGGCAATAACCAAAGACAATTACCTTTCTTAACTGGTTCAGGACCCAACTAGAGGGACAGCCATACTGGACTTAGTGTACTTTCACACTTGCTTTATTCTTTTCTGGCATAGAGTTCCGTCAAAAGGGCTCTATGCCGGAAAAGAACTGATTAGGCATATACCCATGCAATCTGAATGGATAGAAATCCATTCAGTTTGCATCAGTATGCCTTCCGTTTAGTCACTGTCAGGCGTTTTGGCCGGACATAATACCGCAGTATGACTGATCAGTCGCCGGAATGCCGGATCCGGCATTAATTTACATTGACTTGTATTAGTGCCGGATCCGGCATTGCAAAACAACTTAAGGATGGAATTCGTCCATCCGCATGACAAGCGGAGAGACGGATCCGTTCTTGCAATGCATTTGTAGACGGATCCGCACCCGGATCCGTCTACAAATGCTATCAGTTGTCACACTGAATGACGGATCCAGCTGGCAGCTCCGACAACGGAACTGCCTGCCGAATCTGTGTGAAAGTACCCTTAGTATTAACCAACAGACCTGACAGAACAACAGATGTGCAGGTTGGGGAACACCTGGGAAATTGTGACCATAAAGTAATAACCTTCCAATTGTCATTCAAAAGAGTGTGTCTTCAGGGAGGAACAAAAATACCAAACTTCAAAAAAGCTAAATTCAGCCAACTAAGAGAGGCCATAGGCCTAACTGACTGGGACAAAGTCCTCAAAAATAAACTATATACACTATCTCACAACATTGAGTACACACCTCACATCTTTGTAAATATTTTATTCTATCTTTTGTTTGGACAGCACTGAAGATTTGACACTTTGATACAATGATACAATGTAAAGTAGTCAGTGTACAGCTTGTATAACAGTGTACATTTGGCGTGCCCCCAAAATAACTCAACACAAAGCCATTAATGTCTGAACTGCTGGCAACAAAAGTGAGTACACCCCTAAGTGAAAATGGCCAAATTGTGCCCAGTTAGCCATTTTCCATCCACAGTGTCATGTGACTCGATAGTGTTACAAGGTCTCAGGTGTAACACTATCAGGTGGAAGTTCAACATGGCACCTCATGGCAAAGAACTCTCTTTGAAAAACAAAATTGTTGCTCTACATAAAGATGGCCTAGGCTATAAGAAAATTGCAAACACCCCAAAAGCACTGAGCTGCAGCACAGTGGCCAAGACCATTCAGTGGTTTAACAAGACAGGTTCTACTCAGAACAGGCCTCGCCATGGTCAACCAAAGAAGTTGAGTGCACGTTCTTAGCGTCATATCTAGAAGTTGTCTTTTCAAAATAGACGTATGAGTGCTGCCAGCATTGCTGCAGATATTAAAGGGATGGGGGTCAGCCTGTCAGTGCTCAGACCATATGCCGCGCACTGCATCCAATTGGTCTGCATAGCTGTAATCCCAGAAGGAAGCCTCTTCTAAAGATGATGGTGAAGACAAGCAGACTAAGGACATGGACTACTAGAACCATGTCCTGTGGTCCGATAAGACCAAGAGAAACGTATTTGGTTCAGACGGTGTCAAGTGTGTGTGGCGACAACCAGGTGAGGAGTACAAAGACAAGTGTGTCTTTCCTACAGTCAAGCATGAGGGTGGGTGTGTCATGGTTTGCGGTTGCATGGTGGCTGTGGGGAGCTACAGTTTATTGAGGGAACCATGAACGCCAGCATGTACTGTGATATAAGCAGAGCATGATCCCCTCCCTTCGGAAACTGGGCCGCAGGGTAGTACTCCAACATGATAGCGACCCCATACACATCTCCAAGACAACCACTGCCTTGCTAAAGAAACTGAGGGTAAAGGTGCTGAGAGAGCATCTGTGGGGCATCCGCAAATGGCAGGTGGAGGAGTGCAAGGTCTCTAACATCCAGCAGCTCCGTGTTGTCATTATGGAGGAGTGGAAGAGAATTCCAGTAGCAAACTGTGAAGCTCTAGTGAACTCCATGGCCAAGAGAGTTAAGGCAGTGCTGCAAAATAATGGTGACCACACAAAATATTAACACTTTGGACTTAAAGAAACGGAATTTAAGACAAAGAGCAAGAAACTAAGGTTTGATAGATTTTCCTTGTGTGTTGGCTTTATTCTATATAGTCCTCCAACTGCAGCAGACAGGGTCTTAATCTTAACTCCTATTTACTGTTTTCCATCTTTTACTGTTCATCCCCATTTAAACATGTGCTCCATGGACTATGCTACTAAGTGTGTGCCTTTCGAGGGTGAATATATTTGCACTATATGCAATCATGTTGCATATTTGGAAGCCCAGATCTAGGATTTAAATAAGCAGCTTGAAATACTTAGGGGCATTGCAAAACTGGAGAGAGGCTTAGACCTCACTGTGCATCACTGACTGGGGTCAGTGAAATGGAGCTGGGAGGAGGAGGGCAAGATCAGGACTATCAGGTCAGCAGTTGGGTTAATGTAAGAAGAAGGGGTAGAGGGAAAAGTTCCAGGGAAGCCCTAGAAAATATGCTTGTTTGGCTGATATTAGGGATGAAAGCCGTGCGCCAGCAACTCTGCAGCAGGGCGTTTCTCCTAGCAACCAGGAGGATGACCACTGCAGGAAGGATGGGAAAAGGAGTGCAGCAAAGGTTAGACAGATGCTAGTGGTGGGGGACTCTATTATTAGGAGGACAGACAGGGTCATCTGCCTCCGAGACCGTGAATGCCGAACAGTGTGTTGTCTGCCGGGTGATCGGGTTTGGCATATTGCGGATCGGGTTGACAGATTGCTGGGTGGGGCTGGCAAAGACCCGGCGGTCATGGTACACATTGGCACCAATGACAAAGTCAGAAAAGATGGAAGGTCCTTAAAAATGATTTTAGGGAACTAGGAGAGAAGAGCAAGTCCAGGACCTCCAAGGTAGTGCTTTTAGAAATACTACCAGTGCCACAAGCGTCATCAGAGAGACAATAGGAGCTTAGGGGGTTAAATAAGTGGCTCAGAAGCTGGTGCAGGAATGAATCCCTGAATTGGATTCATGGAGAACTGGGCCAACTTCCCTGCCGGTTACATTCTCTACAGTAGGGAAGAGCTGCATCTTAATGGGAAGGGTTCAATTGCCAAAGGGGAGAAAATTCCTCAACTTGCTGCAGGACCACATTATGGGCCAGTTTGTAGAAGTTCCCACTAGGGGCAATGCTCTGTTGGATCTGGTAATTTCTAATGATGCAGAGATTGTTGGAAATGGTACTGTTTGTGAAGCACTAGGTAACAGTGACCACAATATAATTATATTTCCCCTAAACTATAAGAAGCATACTCTGACAGGCAGAGCAAAGACACTACATTTCAAAAAGGCTAATTTCCCTGGGTTGAGGGCAGCATTTTAGGGCATCGACTGGGAGCAGCTACTGTCACATAATAATACTGAGGTTACATAGGAAAGCTTTAAATCCACATTTAGTAATTGCACTTAAAAAATTATTCCTTTAGGTAGCAAGTATAAACGGCTAAAATTAAACTCCCCCATGGTTTATAGCTACACTAAAAAGGGCAATAAAAGACAAAAAAAGGCATTTAAAAAATACATATCTGAGGGGTCAGCTGTAGCGTTTGAAGATTACAAAGGGCTTAACAAAATCTGTAAAAAGGAAATAAAATTAGCAAAAATACAAAATGAACAGAAGGTAGCAAAAGAAAGCAAAACGAATCCCAAAAAATTCTTTAAATATATAAATGCTAAAAAACCTAGGTCTCAGCAGGTAGGTCCACTAAATAATGGTAAAGGGGATGTAGTCACTGAAGATAAGGAAAAGGCCGAGTTGCTAGGTTTTTTTAGCTCTGTATATACAAAAGAAGAGAAAGGAGCTGATATCTGTGGTGCTAGGGCTGTTAGTACATCCAGTAATATACTCAATTGGCTAACTGTAGATATGGTCCAAGACAAGCTAAATAGGGTAAATGTGAACAAGGCTCCGGGTCCAGATGGATTACACCCAAGAGTGATGAGAGAGCTCAGTTCAATCATTGATGTGCCCCTGTTAATAATTTTTAAAGATTCTCTAGGCACTGGTACAGTGCCAAGTGATTGGCGCAAGGCAAACGTGGTGCCCATATTTAAAAAAGGATCAAGGTCTTCCACAGGTAATTATAGACCAGTTAGTTTAACTTCTGTTGTGGGAAAAATGTTTGAAGGACTCTTAAGGGACTGGACTATATACAGGAGTATGTGACTGTATATTAATATTATGTGACTTATAATAATATTATAAGTGATAATCAACATGGGTTTACCAAGGACAGAAGTTGTCAGACTAACCTAATTTGTTTTTATGAGGATGTGAGTAGTAGCCTGGACAGAAGGGCGGCTGTAGATGTAGTGTTTCTGAATTTTGCAAAGGTTTTTGATACTGTCCCTCATAGACGTTTAATAGGTAAAGTAAGGTCTATAGGCTTGGAAAGTATAGTTTGTAATCGGAATGAAAACTGGCTGAAGGACTGTGTCCAGAGAGTTGTGGTCAATGATTCCTATTCAGAATGGTCCCAGGTTTTAGGTGGTGTACCCCAGGTGTGCTGGGCCCTTTATTATTTAATTTATTTATTAATAATATATAGGACGAGATTAATAGCACCATTTCTATTTTTGCAGCTAATACTAAGCTATGTAGAACTCTTCAGTCTATGGAATATGTCCATATACTACAAGCTGACTTGAACAATCTGAGTGATTGGGCATCAACTTGGCAAATGAGGTTTAGTGTGGATAAATGTAAAGTTATGCATCTTGGTAGTAATAATCTCTAATATGCAAAATAAATGTGGAGCCCCAGTTATGGGTCTACAACACAATGAAAGCCAGATATCTCTTAAAGGAAGGAAAACCGAGCAAAGGGGTGTCTCCATTACAGAGATCACCAAATCCACCATATTAAGTGTCCCCTATGACAAGATCCTGCTTTTTTAGAAGCTTTAAGGATGTGACGGGGAAATCCTAAGCCAGTTATCCATCCACAGACAGCTGTTTCGGGGTGTTGCCCCTCATCAGTGCGGAGTAGGATTCTGGCTAACCGGGAGCAATGCCGCGGAGACTACTAAAACACACAAATAGCTGATCTCAGGGAGACCAGCTACAAAAAACACCGCGGAGCCTCACTTAAGAGTCTCAACACAGCAATCCGAAGTGCAAAGCTCCCTGGGAAACAGTAATATGCAAAATAAATCTCTGTTCTTCATATGTCCTAAGTCAGTGATGGGCAAAGTGTGGCTCTCCAGCTTTTGCTAAACTACAACTCCCACCATGCTCTGCAGTAGGCTGATAGCTATAGACAGGCTTTGCATGCTGGGAGTTGTAGTTCTGCAACAGCTGGAGAGCCGCACTTTGCCCATCACTGTCCTAGGTGATGTAACTCTGGGAGAGTCACTTATAGAGAAAGATTTAGGTGTCCTTGTAGATGGTAGAATAAATAACAGCATACTATGTCAATCAGCTGCTTCTAAGGCCACCAGGATATTGTCATGCATTAAACGAGGCATGGACATGTAGGGCTGGAATTTGATATTACCACTTTAACAAAGCGTTGGTGCGGCCTCATCTGGAATATGCAGTTCAGTTCTGGGCACCAGTCCATAGAAAGGACGCACTACAGCTGGAAAAATTACAGAGGAGAGCGACTAAAATGATAAGGGGCATGGAGGGTCTTAGTTATAAAAAAAGATTAAAATAATTGAATTTATTTAGTCTTGAGAAGAGACATCTAAGGGGGGACATGATTAACCTATACAAAGAAGAAGGGGTAGAGGGAACAGTGTACAGTGAAAAACTGTTCCATGTAAAATACACTCAAAAGACAAGGGGGCACTGCCTCCGATTGGAGAGGAAAAAGTTCACTCTCCGGAAGCGTCAAAGCTTCTTAATTGTAAGAAATGTGAAGCTGTGGAATAGACTTCCTCAGGACGTGGTCACAGAAGGAACAGTGCACAGTTTTAAAAAGGGTTTAGATGAATTAAAAGTTAACAACATTAATGCTTATGAAAACGTGTAGAAATCTGAGTCTTAATTCCTCCTCGGATTCGCGTCCCCACCTATCCCTTGGTTGAACTTGATGGACTTATGTCTTTTTTCAACCGTATTAACTATGTAACTATATGTAACAATTTGACCGTTTTGTACTCACTTTTGTTGCCAGCGGTTTAAACATGAATGGCTGTGTGTTGAGTTTTTTTGAGGGCACACCATATTTGCACTGTTATACAAGCTGTACTCTGACTACTTTACATTGTTTTAAAGTGTCATATCTTCAGTGCTGTCCCATAAAAAGATATAATAAAATATTGACAAAAATGTGAGTGGTGTACTCATTTTTGTGAGATACTGTAAAATGAGAATGCTTGGACTGGGAGAAAATGTTTGTATGTGGGTAAGTAACTGGCTCAGTAATAGAAAACAGAGGGTGGTTATTAATGGTACACACTCAGATTGGGTCACTGTCACTAGTGGGGTACCTCAGGGGTCAGTACTGGGCCCTATTATTTTCAATATATTTATTAATGATCTGGTAGAAGGCTTGCATAGTAAAATATAATTTTTTGCACATGACAATAAACTGTGTAAAGAAGACAGTATAATGCTACAAAGGGATCTGGATAAATTGGAGGCTTGGGCAGATAAGTGGCAGATGAGGTTTAACACTGACAAATGTAAGGTTATACACATGGAAAGGAATAATGCAAGTCACCCGTACATACTAAATGGTAAAACACTGGGTAACACTGACATGGAAAAGGACCTAGGAATTTTAGTGAACAGCAAACTAAGCTGTAGAAACAAGTGTCAGGAAGCTCCTGCCAAGGCCAATAAGATAATGGGTTGCATCAAAAGGGACATAGATGCCCATGATGAGAACATAGTCCTGCCACTTTACAAATCACTAGTCAGACCACACATGGAGTACTATGTACAGTTCTGGGCTCCTGTGAACAAGGCAGACATAGCAGAGCTGGAAAGGGTTCAGAGGAGGGCAACTAAAGTAATAACTGGAATGGGGGACTACAGTACCCTGAAAGATTATCAAATTTAGGGTTATTCACTTTAGAAAAAAGACAACTGAGGAGAGATCTAATAACTATGTATAAATATATCAGGGGTCAGTACAGAGATCTCTCCTATCATCTATTTATCCCCAGGACTGTGACGAGGGGACATCCTCTGCGTCTGGAGGAAAGAAGGTTTGTACACAAACATTAAAGAGGATTCTTTATGGTAAGAGCAATGAGACTATGGAACTCTCTGCCTGAGGAGGTGGTCATGGTGAGTTCACTAAAAAAGGGAGTGGAGTGTAATAATATTACAAGCTATAGCTACTAGAGATGGGTCGTTGATCCAGGGAGTTATTCTGATCAGGAAGGAATTTTAAGTGGGGAAAATTGGCTTCTACCTCACAGGTCTTTTTTTGCCTTCCTCTGGATCAACTAGCAGGATTACAGGCCAAACTGGATGGACAGATGTCTTTTTTCGGCCTTATAAACTATGTTAGGGTGGGTTCACACTAGCGTTATGGTTTCCGTTATGGCTTTCCGTTATAACATGATTATAACGGAAAATAACGGAATCCCTAAGTCTATGCGCTCCAGAACGGATCCGTCCTTCGTTTTATGGTTTCCGTTATTTTCCGTTATAGCCATGTTATAATGGAAAGCCATAACAGAAACCATGACACTAGTGTGAACCCACCCTTACTATGTTATGTTACTAGCCATCCAGCCAGTAGTAGCAGGCCACAGTTGTTCTTCAATGGCATATTATTGCAGAGGAATTGGATGACATTGTGGAGTGGATGACTTACTCATCATCACAATGATCATCTTATTTTTCAGTGCATTCTTCCTGCTCCTTTCTCCAAAACAGGTTGAGGTGTGATAGAAGCATTTCTTTTCAGTCAACTCTTTCTTCATTAACCCTTTCTAGTGGAACTACTTTTTTCTCCTAAGAAACAACACCCCGGGTGCCAAGGAAGATATTCCAGATAGTGTTCCCATTGATCATTTGTATGAGAACTGTCAGCATGTGCCATGAGGAGGAGGTTCAGTCAGAGGAGGACCTGAAGAGTGAATTACATATTTGTTTTGGTGGTGGTAGTAGTAGCACTTGTAGCCAGTGGTGTATCTTGGTTTTGTGCTGCCCTAGGCGAGACTAAACTCGGGCACCCCCTGTGGCGAAACCAACCGCGCCACTGGGTTTTGGAGGGGACAGATTGCTCGCCTCCTGCCCTGCGACTATGGCCCCATGTATGCTTGTCCGGTTTGAGCGGTGATGCCCCAGATAGCTCTGCTATGGAGCCCATTCGTATAATGAAAGACTATGGGAAAGACTTTAGCTCCATGGCAATTGAACTGGATGTGTGTGGTCTGAGCGCCATTCAATAATGTGCGCTCAGACCTAAGCTATCTGGGGATATGTTGCATGTATATGTTTTATGTAGTAATTGTAACATTGTGTAATTTTATGTCCTTTTGCAACCATGTGCTCAATGGAGTCTGCCTCTATCCTTGGATATATTGAGCGCTCAGATCCAAGCCATCTGGGGATATGTTAAATGTCTGTGTGTACTGTAAAGGGTGGGACATTGTATATTGAATAGTGATGTCTGTCCTATTGTCCCCACGTGTGTATTGGAGATTTCCCTTTGTCCTGAGAGATAATTGAATGACTCCTCAATTGTCTCCAGGACAGAAGACATTGTGTATTCTCCTGCCTGTGATGATTACATTAACCTGTGTAGGGTGATTGTATCACAGGCAGAGGAGAGGGATATGCTGGGGGTGTCTGTATTGTCCCATTGTGTGTGATTGGCTGCTGTATCCCGTGTCGCAGTCTTCCTTCTGGTCCCCTAGGGGAGTGTCCACCAGGTGGGAGACCTGCATAAATACCGGGCAGGTAGCCCTCAATAAAGTGAGAATTCCTGTTTAACCATTAATACGGAGCCTCGTCTCGTACTTGGGGGGAATTGCTACGTCAGAACGTTCTCTTGCCTGTTCCAGGAGAGGAGGACTTCGTATGGTTCCAGTTCGGTGGATTCCAGCGGTTGTGGGTTGCTGTGCTCTTCTCCAGGGGAATCGCCCGAACGGTATTAACCCTCACTATACTGGGTTATACCGTAACACCCCCCTAATATAAATTTGAACCGCCCCTTCCTTTCAAGGCCAAACCCCTTCCTCTGTAAACCCCGCTCTTCCTTTTAGTCTCCACCCTTTCCTGTATTTAAAAGTGAATAACGACAGCCAAACACCCTTCCAGGACCTCACACCCCTCCCTAGATCCCACTAAGTGTCATCCACAGATCCACTCCCCCCTTAAGTGCGATCCACAAACCCCCCTTAAGTGCCATCCACAGATCCCCCCTTAAGTGCCATCCACAGACCCCCCCCTTAAGTGCCATCCACAGATCCCTCCCCCTTAAGTGCCATCCACAGATCCCCCCCCTAAAGTGCCATCCACAGATCCCTCCCCCTTAAGTGCCATCCACAGACCCCCTTAAGTGCCATCCACAGATCCCTCCCTTAAGTGCCATCCACAGACCCCCCCCTTAAGTGCCATCCACAGATCCCCCCCTTAAGTACCATCCACAGATTTCTATCACTGAGGCAAACAGGGCATTTTGCCGCCCCATTGAAAGTGCCGCCCTAGGCAAATGCCTTGTTTGCCTCGTGATAGATACGCCACTGCTTGTAGCTGAGGTAAACAAAAAAATGCAACAGCACTCTGCAACCAGAGCTCTGCCCAAGATAGAAGCTATAAGAGGACATTAGTGTACTAATCCACCATATCGCATGTAAATAGTGGAGACATTAGTTTACATTTTGATCAAAAGGTATTAAGCCCACTCACCCCGTCACGGTTGTCTCCTAGAGTGGGTACTAACGCTAAATCTGACCTGTAATGGGCCATGACAGCCACATAAAATCCTCCTAACGCTAAATCTTACCTGTTATGGGCCACGACAGCCACATAAAATCCAGGGAGTGTGGGCCAGCATGCATGCTGGGGCAAACCATACTTATTAACCCCTTCTGGTGCTGTAACAGCCTCCATTAGATCCAGGGATGCAGGTACCAACATGCATGCTGAGCCCACTATGCACTCCTCCTGGAGCCAGATGGTTACTAGCAGGTAATGTGAGTACACATTCAGCTTTATACTCACTCTGATTAAAACCAGCATCTAGAGCAGAAAAACTAGTTAGGTGTGCACGACTGAAGTGGAGGCTGCCACACCTCCAACACATACTAAACAGAAACACCAAAGGGGGGCTTACTACCTTTTGATCAAAATGTAAACTAATGTCTCCACTATTTACATGCGATATGGTGGATTAGTACACTAATGTCCTCTTATAGCTTCTATCTTGGGCAGAGCTCTGGTTGCAGAGTGCTGTTGCATTTTTTTGTTTGTATGTATAATTGCCATAGCTACGTGCACCTGCATACAGGGAGTGCTGACTGACCCCCTTTTGTGTTTCTGTTGCAGAGTGCTGTTGCATTTTTTTAAGCCCCCCTTTGGTGTTTCTGTTTAGTACGTGTTGGAGGTGTGGCAGCCTCCACTTCAGTCGTGCACACCTAACTAGTTTTTCTGCCCTAGATGCTGGTTTTAATCAGAGTGAGTATAAAGCTGAATGTGTACTCACATTACCTGCTAGTAACCATCTGGCTCCAGGAGGAGTGCATAGTGGGCTCAGCATGCATGTTGGTACCTGCATCCCTGGATCTAATGGAGGCTGTTACAGCACCAGAAGGGGTTAATAAGTATGGTTTGCCCCAGCATGCATGCTGGCCCACACTCCCTGGATTTTATGTGGCTGTCGTGGCCCATAACAGGTAAGATTTAGCGTTAGGAGGATTTTATGTGGCTGTCATGGCCCATTACAGGTCAGATTAAGCGTTAGTACCCACTCTAGGAGACAACCGTGACGGGGTGAGTGGGCTTACTACCTTCTGATCAAAATGTAAACTAATGTCTCCACTATTTACATGCGATATGGTGGATTAGTACACTAATGTCCTCATATAGCTTCTATCTTGGGCAGAGCTCTGGTTGCAGAGTGCTGTTGCATTTTTTTGTTTGTATGTATAATTGCCATAGCTACGTGCACCTGCATACAGGGAGTGCTGACTGACCCCCTTTTGTGTTTCTGTTGCAGAGTGCTGTTGCATTTTTTTGTTTGTATGTATAATTGCCATAGCTACGTGCACCTGCATACAGGGAGTGCTGACTGACCCCCTTTTGTGTACTTGTAGCTGAGGTAGTAATGGTGATAGGAGCACTGGAAGCCATGGTGGTAGTGGCACTCACAGCACATAAAGAAGTGGGAATCAAGAGGTCAGGTAAAGATCCCATGACTTATCACAGCCTGAAAAAAGTTTCCGGGATGATCAAGGGCAGACTGGGAACTTAAAGTGGTCCTGGCAAATAAATACTAAAAGTGGCCCCAAGTTGTAGGCAGATCTAAACTGACAGAAAGTGTGGCCAACACAAGTAGGTAGGGCTAGCAATACTACATACCAAACACAACAGAGCAGTACAAAATACTGCCCCAGGTGCACAAATTACCTCCCCAGAAGCTGCCCCTATGTGCTGGCTCCAGCTGCCATGTTCTGTCCTCCTCCAGTTGTCTCTAATTAAGATATGAAGGAGGGGGCTGAGGAGGTGAACCACAGCAGAGAGCCAGCACTACCAACAGCATACTGTTGGTCATACAGGAGAATACACCACTACATACCTCTTACATCCAGTGATATCTCCTCTGATGTAGACACTCTTTTTTTCTTATCTTCTCCATTTGATCAAGACCGCCATGATGACTTCTTTTAGCCACATCTTGTCTCTGCAGAATTTGCATCACGCCACGGACATCTTAAGGGCCCTTTACACAGGCCGAGAATCCTAAAGATAATCACTAGTGAACTTTTATAGGAACTCTTTATACCGCCGATTACCTCATGGAGGAGTCAACCGCTCGTTCATTGAGTAATCCGATCGTTTGTGCACACACAAAAATCGTTGTTTGCCGGCAGTAGATCATGCTGTGTAGACATGATCTGCTCACGGAAAACAACAGGTCAGTATGGGGAGGAGCGATGGCATTAGTGATACTCTGAAGCATATCTCTGCATGTAAATGCAGCAGTCTACTCCACCAGTGAGCAGCAGATTGTCGGGAAGGAACGCTTCCTTCCCGACAATTTCCTGCTCTGTCATCCCATATAAGGGGATTTCTAGATTCCTCACTTTTCTATCATCCTCCACACCTCCTTAACACAAACTGCCCATCCTAGTGCCCCAACAGTCTCATCCTGCTGCCATCTCCAATACTGTCCCTGTTGTGTTTCCTAATGCCCCAATGTACTGCTAAAAAAATTGTGCCCCTAGTAGTAATAATGCCTCCTAAAATACCCCAGTAATAATAATGCCCTCATTGTGCCCCAGTAATATTAATGCACCTAACATGCCCACTGTTATGTTGCCCCTATAATGGCCTCAGTGTGCAAGGCAGAGAATAAGATGTGGCTGTTGAAGCAGAAATATAGGAACTATGGCTTTCCTTCAGCACATGAATCAGCTTCAAGGGATCATGTAGGAAAACTGAGCAGACCAGCAATGTGAGCAAAAACTTCCCTCCCCCCATTAGTCTAATAGCCAGGCCACATCCACAAGCAGTACATGGTTGTTCTAATCAGAACTGTCAACATCATCAGCTACTGCTTCTTCTGCTCCAACTCCACCACCAGGAAACAGCAATCAACAATGCACACTCAGTAATGCACTTGTGTACCAGCTAACTCTCGACTGGCCATTTTGCTGGCGGTGCAGTCTCTGCCATACCACTTAGTGGATTCTACTGCCTTAAGGCTACCTTGCCACCCTTAGTTTTCAAAGAAAGCTATCCCTGCCTTGTACCCTCACATGGCAGAGAACATGGGCCGAGCATCAGAATTGTCTCTGTGCAGCAAGGTCCACACCACAATCGACTTGTGGAGCAGCAATTAGGGCCAGGGACATGTACTACATGGCCCACTGGGTCAATATTTCGAATGCAGTGGCGACAATGCACCACCACAATGTGGCCATGTGCCTCTGACACTTCCATGGTTGTGCCATTCTGGTTTCCACATAAGGTGCTTATCTGCCTCATCCACATCCTCCTCAATGGACATCGGTCCTGAATAGAAACAGGGGAGAGTATTGTTTTACCCCTCGCTCCATTTATAATGTATATGTAAGGATGTGGGGCAAGGGACCTTAAGTGTAGTTCTCTGCATGTGTAAATTGTATAATTACTGCAATGTTTCACTCTGGTCAGTAGATGACAGCAAAGGATAACATGCTAAAGTCTACATGAGCTGCATATAGGAGTAATATAAATACCTGTTTTTGTTTGCAAAGTTGGTAATTACCTAATTTATGGCTGTTTGTGTACCCCTACAAGTGTGATAGCAGGCTGTATGTGCAGGTTTGACACTGCACTTTAAAAATTACTTATTGCATTCCACTCTCCTTGTGAAAGGGAAGAGCAGGAAGTGCCCAGGCGGAGGCTGTGTTTGGTGCTGCTGGAGACCAGAAGAGATCTTCTCTGCAGATTCTGGAAGGGAATGGACCTGCTCACAGGGGAGACTGGCGACAGCATGAAGTGGAGGTTTGCAGTGACGACTACAGGAGTATCGTGTCTATAGGATCCAGTCCTGGAATGGACCAGGAAATAAGATAAAGCAGCAAAAACCTGCTCAAGGAACTGTAAGTACCTTATAAAAGGTTGGTATATAAAATGAGGATGTTCGGACTGAGACAAAATGTCTGTAAGTGGGTAAGTGAGTGACAGTGAATGAAAATAAGCAGATAACGCTGTCACTCAGCCAGTTACTTACCCACTTACAGACATTTTGTCTCAGTCCGAACATCCTCATTTTATATACCAACCTTTTATAAGGTACTTACAGTTCCTTGAACTGACCGGCCTATAATTTAAAAGCTCTGTTTTTGGACCCTTTTTGAATATTGGCACCACATTTGCTATGCGCCGAATTTACATATGTGTGTAAATTCTGCCACATGTATGTTTGTGCATTTTGCTGTGAATGTCTGCCATCATACTTCATCTTTAATATTTTAGTTATCACTGTAAGTGCTCATGAAAAAGGGTCCAAAAACAGAGCTTGGAAATTATAGGCCGGTAAGTTGAACATCTGTTGTTAGTAAACTGTTTGAAGGGTTTCTAAGAGATGCTATCTTGGAGTATCTCAATGAAAATAAGCAGATAACGCCATATCAGCATAGCTTCATGAGGGATCGGTCAAGCCAAACGAATTTAATCAGTTTCTATGAGGAGGTAAGCTCTAGACTTGACAGCAGCGAATCAAGGGATGTCGTATATCTGGACTTCTCCAAAGCATTTGACACTGTACCTCATAAAAGGTTGGTATATAAAATGAGGATGTTTGGACTGAGACAAAATGTCTGTAAGTGGGTAAGTAACTGGCTGATTGACAGAAAACAGAGGGTGGTTATTACTGGTACACATTCAGATTGGGTCACTGTCACTAGTCAGTATACTGCTACAGAGGGATCTGGATAGATTGGAGGCTTGGGCAGAGAAATGGCAGATGAGGTTTAACACTGACAAATGTAAAGTTATGCACATGGGAAGGAATAATGCAAGTCACCCGTACATACTAAATGGTAAAACACTCGGTAACATTGACATGGAAAAGGATCTAGGAATTTTAATAAACAGCAAACTAAGCTGTAAAAAACAGTGTCAGGCAGCTACTGCCAAGGCCAATAAGATAATGGGTTGCCTCAAAAGGGGCATAGATGCCCGTGATGAGAACATAGTCCTACCACTTTACAAAACTCTAGTCAAACCACACATGGAGTACTGTGTACAGTTCTGGGCTCCTGTGAACAAGGCAGACATAGCAGTGCTGGAGAGGGTTCAGAGGAGGGCAACTAAAGTAATAACTGGAATGGGGCAACTACAGTACCCTGAAAGACTATCAAAATTAGGGTTATTCACTTTAGAAAAAAGAGGACTGAGGGAAGATCTAATAAATATGTATAAATATATCAGGGGTCAGTACAGAGATCTCTCCCATCATTTATTTATCCCCAGGACTGTGACTGTGACGAGGGGACATCCTCTGCGTCTGGAGGAAAGAAGGTTTGTACACAAACATAGAAAAGGATTCTTTACGGTTAGAGCAGTAAGACTATGGAACTCTCTGAGGAGGTGGTGATGGTGAGTACAATAAAGGAATTCAAGAGGGGCCTGGATGTATTTCTAGAGTATATATTTTTAACTGGGGGGGGGGTTAACTGGGGGGGGGGTAAAATCTGGTGACAGAATCCCTTTAAGTTAGTCAGAAACAAGACACATGCAGCGCACAGCAGTCACTCATTGGACAGATGTGGGACACAAGACACTTATACATGGGTCACATGCCACTGATGCATATGTCACATACTGCACATACACCAATCACACATAGGAAACAAGAAATGCACACACTAAGACATTTATGCCTAACCCTATTAAGTGTAGCACACTTAAAGGGGTTAAAGGGGTTGTCTCACTTCAGCAATTGGCATTTATCATGTAGAGAAAGTTAATACAAGGCACTTACTACAATGTATTGTGATTGTCCATATTGCCTCCTTTCCATCACATTATACACTGCCCGTATCCATGGTTTTGACCACTCTGTAATCCAGCAGCTGTGGCCGTGCTTGCACACTATAGGTAAAGTTGTTGGCCTATGCACACTTCCAGCCTTTCCCTATAGTGTGTAAGCACGGCCACCACTGCTGGATTACACGGTGGTAATAACCACTGATATGTGCTGTGTATAATGTGATGAAAAGGAGGCAATATGGACAATCACAATACATTAGTAAGTGCCTTGTATTAACTGCATGATAAATGCCATTTACTGAAGTGAGAGAAACCCTTTAACCCCTTTAAGCATAAATATCTGGCATGACATTTACCAAATCGTAACCTCCTCAGATTGCACAGAGTACAGCTGTGGCTATTTCCAGTGGTCCCAAAGAGAATAAATAGAGTAGCAGGGCATATGTGTGGCCTGCCACACCATCAAAAAGGGGGAACAGGACCCGTTACTGGGATCAGTGGGGGTCGCAGAATCGGACACCACTAATCATATAGTTATGCCCTATGATGTGGAGAGGATAACTTGAAAACCTGGACAACTCCTTTAAATCCTCCACCACTCCACCAGTATCTCTTTACATGGCAGCAATGATGCCGGTAAATATGGAATATCATCACTACCACCATGTGAACCATTCGTGTGAATACTGGAGAATGTAAAGCACTGCAGAGTTTTTCAGGCATAATTCCAACCCCCTTTGCAGGTTATAACAAAGCCCAAGCAAAGGTGTTAGAAGAGCAACGTGAGCAAAGGGCACAAACGGAGGGTCATAACTGAAACAGAGGCATTAGGGTCACCTGAGGCAGGGTGGTAGTGTGGATCTTGGAGCAGGGGTAACTGGAGAAGAGGCAAAATTAGCGGTGCATTTAGAGTGGGGGCATCTGGAGCTGGGGCACTAATAGGAAGCACCAAAAGCAGAGGCATTAGGGTCGCCTGAGGCAGGGTAATAGTGGTGATCCTGGAGCAGAGGTATTAGGGAGCAACTGAAAAAGATGCAATATTAGGGGTGCATTTAGAGTGGGGGCATCTGGAGCTGGGGCACTTAAAGCAGAGGCATTGGGGGAACCTAGGACAGAGTCCCCTCAATGCCACTCATATATTTGTGTCTGCTATAAACAAATCCCCTATTTCTCCCTTATAGTCTCCTAGAGCTCACTACTGTCACAGTAGCCCAGCACCGCAATGGAGTCCTTCTCTCCAGCAACCACAGTTTTCTGACAGCAGGGTGGGCAGGAGGATTGCCAGACATGTTCTCTCCTCCTTCACTGCCAGCAGTTGGGAAGTTTAGAAGATACTGTGGGGCCTTCTGTACAATTTACACCAGTAGGTGGTTGCATCGCTGTGCGATACTGCCACCTAGTGGATGCAATAATTATCTCTCCTGAGAAACGAGAGAAATAATTACACCTCCTTCTTATCTCCGGGCGCTGGAGACCGTGGTCCCACGGAGGAATCCCCTGCCTCTCCGGTGGGCCAGTCCGAGACTGATCACCTGCTATCCTTCATCAAACAGCACATTCCCACTGGATATCTTCTCTCCAACTACAACTGGGCAACATAGTCAGCGACAATGGCAGGAACATTTGCTGCATTTGGGGGAAAAAACATAATACCTGCATGGTACACTTCATAATTGATTTCAATTTAGTGGTGCATCCTTTTTTTATTATTATAAAGAAGAACAGTAGTGGAAGAAGAACAGTTTCCATATCTTGCTTGTCGCCATGGGATTGTTGTGAAACTGCACATGCAGGAGACAGTGGAGGAGGATAAGAAGATATGACTTGAGGAGGAGTTGGTGATGGATGGGGTGTCATGCTTTCAGCAAGTTTATTGTTAATTTATTCATAGTTTTTCATGCATACTCGATTTGCTTTCTGTATAATTCTCTGTTGATTGTGTAACAGCACCCTCTAGTGGCCGTTTTACATACAATTTCAGCTAGTCATACTAAAAGTTTGGTCTTCCTTAGCTTCCATACCTCAGTGACATCATCATCCCTGCACATAGCAGCCATCTTCCTCATTTACAGCCATTTTTCCAGAGGTTAGCACATGGTCTGGAAATCTCCGGAGTCATCCTCCACATCTAAGCTCACGGTAGCATCGCTGGTATGTCACATAGTCACATTACAGCCTGTTTGCATATATATTTTGCATATCTTTTTCCTCTCTTTTATAACAGCTTACAGTTAGCAGCTAGGGACCATACATGTTATGCAGATAGGATTTCATTCTCCTGTTTATATCTGTATACCCTTTGAAACTGTGTTTGTATGTGCATTGCTATGCACAGTTATGTATTATATGCATTGCTATATATCCGACCCCATTAGTAAGTGCATTGTTTTTCTGTTCCCCAGTTTCACCACTTATATATCCTTGCAATAAAGACAAGTTGGATGTTGCTCCATTGTCAATCCATTGCTGGGAAAGGTTTAGCTCTCTGTCAAGCTATATACCTTCACACATAAGGAGGACAGAACAGGAGGACAGGGAGTTTTCACAGGCATAGGGGATTAGGCTAATACTCATTGTGGCATACATGATCTCTATGTTGATGCTGAACAAACATTGCAGTGCAGAGAGGAGACTAAAACAACTCGGTGCTCAGGCACATGGGTGAGTATGTCAAGCTGAGTATGTCATATCAGCAAAGGGATACACACTGCCTGAACAGGCAAGTTCAGTCACACATGGACTGTGCCCTTTTTCAACAAATACCATGATCCATAATCTGGTTCAACAGACTGGACGAGTGGCAGGAACTGGCCCAGTTTGAGACTTGTGTACTGTCTTGTACAGCGGCCATTGTACTGTCAGAGAGGGTATTCAGAGCAGCAGGTGGCAATGTCACACCAAAGCAGGTAAAATTATCTTCAAGTGTGGAAAACATTACATAATTTGTAAACATTAATCAGGCATGCCTCCATGAGGATTTTCACACAATTCCAGCTGTGGAGACTGGCTAGTTATCGCCTGTCCAATAATGCCACTGTCTGCCTGTCCCGTTCCAAACTTTTCTGCTGCTACAGGTGTGGCTACTGCTACCCCTGCAAAGCCTCACATTTTCTGCTTTGTCCACCATGTTCCATACTGTCCACCCCGTCAGAGCAGCACATCTCCTGCCTTGTCCATCATGTTCCATAATGTACTGCCGCTGCAGGGAACCCTACACTGCACAGTATGAAAAAAAAAAACTGAAATCGAAATTACTTCTAAAAAGGGATCATTTTGTTATAGCTTTTGGAAAAGACTTCTTCACTTTCAAGGATGATATATTTTCCAAACCTAATTGGGTATGTTTTGTTTATGATTGTGGATGTACCCAATCTGGGTCTCTGTATACTTTTGCACATGAATCTGTGTTATCTTTGTTTCTGCATAAATGCTAAAGAAAATCAATAAAAAATGTTTTGATAAAAAAAAAATAATACCAAACCTATTGTTACTCCCCAAAAAGTGATAACTTTTGGATTCATTGTTAAAAACAAGCTATTGATTCTTCCCATAACAAGTATAAACACTTGCAGCCTTCTGCGACCATAAAGAGATGATCTTTGGAGGGTTTATTTTAATTTTAAAAGCATAAAACAAACCGACACTGCAGGTTGTTTGTTAGCACCTGCTACCCCAATATTTAAACCCACCCTAGAGTAGTTGAGGTGCTTCTTTCCTGAATGTCACATGTAATTTTTTCTAATTTTTATGTGAGCATATTGTGATGTTATTTTTTATTGTGGGTTGACTTGTGCTTTTCTTATTTTAATATGATGGATAACAGGAGAGGTTATTCATACTAGTTTACTGCTATGACTAAGGGCTCTATTTGGCCAGAAATATGTAAACCGGACCTATGTTTTCAGTGTCCAGTGAAATTAAGTAAATTGACCTTTTGGATGTGCTGCTGCCTGGGAGCCAGCCCTGATTGAATCCTGAGAGGTGCAGGTGAACTGAACTATCATGTATTGTTCTCTGTACGTGGGTGGACATTGAAAGGGATAGCTCATTAGTGTCTTTACCTGCAAAAACAATTTGACCCCTTCCCAAAATCTGCCTGAATGGAGATGGACACTAGTGTGTGGAGAGGGCCCAGGTTGTAAGCTGCTTCATATGGAGAGGATGCTGGTTTTTCCTGGGTTTCAGACTATAGCATATTTTTCAGACTATAAGATGCAAAAAGTGGGGGGAAATGACTTATAATCTTATAGTCTGAATGCTATAGTTATAGAAGTGGTCATTGGCATGCAGGAGGCGTGGGGAACGGTGAGGGAAGCGATGTACCGGCAGTACTCGATTTCCCTCATTTCCTGGGCACCGCTCTGCACTTGGATTTATCATCCAGCTTGAGCCACTGCAATAAATCCGGTGCAGTTCACCCCATCTACAGGCTCAGTAAACAGGGACATTATATTGTACATTGAATGGTATCATTAAGAAATAAAACTTGTTAAACAAAAAAAATTGCTTCCCCTAAAACTGTCTGCAATGGTGTAGTGACCCCTGTTGGACGCTGGACATCAGAACTCGACTTTACCAATAGTAGCCGCCTTTTCCAGGTACTAAGAGTGTCTGCCAGTACTCGGATACCCATAGGGCAAATTACAGTAGGGCAGAATGGCGTAACAGTCAGACAGTCGCAATAATAATAATATGAAGCACATTGCAACACTAGCAGTTAACAGAAATGTAAGAAAATTGGAACTCACCAGTAGATGACATGAACCATATGGTGATGGTAAATGGATGATGGTGATGGCAATCAGATCATGCAGTAGAGGGATGATGATAACCAGAGATGAACAGACAGACAACTGACCCCAGCTAACTCTCCCTGAATCTTTCCCTATATGTACCTATCCCTGTACACTGATCCTAATACCAAACACCACTGACCCTTACTGTTTCTAAAGATATCTCTACTGAAAACGCTAATCTGCAATACGGACCCTAACACAACAGCAGGATGGAACTAGAACCCAAAGACAAGAAACCTAAACTGAGCAGAGCTGAACTAGGTGCAAGGTAAAATATTCAAAAAACGGGAGAAAACTAACCACAAACTACAAGACTCAGAAACAAGGATTGGACTAGATTAGCTACAAGAATTAAAATAAACTGACATGAGGTAAACTAGGCAAGGACCAACATACTAGAAGTATATAAGGATTTAAAGGCGCATAGCTTATGCTATAAGCAGCAAACCACTGCAGAAGCCAGAAGCCACCTGTAAGACGACCTAGGCAACCGCCTAGGGCGCAATGTAGCAGGGGGCACCGTCGGAACCCAAACCTGGTTGGAAGGGAACTTACACTGGCGGCCGGAGAGGCGCCCCGCACTCATGCTGCGCCGCCAGAGCGCTCTAAGAATCCCGCCCGGCGGCCGGCTGCTGCGCTTGCGTGTGTGCGCATGCGCCTGGCGGACGTTCACTACCCCAGCAACACGGCCGGACCCGGACGGTCACATGATGGGCTGGGGCCTGGGGGCGTGACTGCACAGCGGCAGTAACTGGGAAGAGCAGGGGCAGCTAGCCTAGAGCTGAGGCGATGCGATCTCACTCTCTGACACTCACCAGCAGTCAGCCAGAGAGAGAAGAAGTAGAAGCTAGTAGCTGCCCAGCAGCAACTCAGGACAAGACCAGGACAGCTGGTAGGAACTACTTAGTTGTTCAACTAGAGTCTGTCTGATGGATCATTATATATCAACATACATGACAGGCTCAACAACAGATTATAAGAGAATGCTGAGGATTGTAGTATCACGGGGATATAGGAGCAGTAAACATGGTAGATGGAGCAGTCACAGATATTATATGAGGTCATTCTGGCCATTTGGGGCCACTGGGCAGGCCATATCCCTGTGATATTACAATCCTTAGCATTCTCTTATAATCTGTTGCTGTTAGGGCATGCTGAGGGTTAGGCCGCAGATGCACACGGATGTGAGCGGTTCGTGGTATTCCGGCCTGGAATCCTGCAGAGAGCAGGAGCGCACAGCGTCATTGGTTGCTATGACGCCGTGCGCTTCGTGCCGCCGCTACAGTACTGTAATACACTGGTATGATCTATACTATTGTATTACAGTACAGTAGCGACGGCACGAAGCGCACAGCGTCATAGCAACCGATGACACCGTGCGCTCCTGCTCTCTGCAGGATTCCAGGCCTGGATACCACGGACCGCTCACGGCTGTGTGCATCTGCGGCCTAACCCTCAGCATGCCCTGACAGCAACAGATTATAAGAGAATGCTGAGGATTGTAGTATCACAGGGATATAGCCTGCCCAGTGGCCCCAAATGGCCAGAATGACCTCATATAAGATCTGTGACTGCTCCATCTACCATGTTTACTGCTCCTATATCCCTGTGATACTACAATCCTCAGCATTCTCTTATAATCTGTTGCTGTCAGGGCATGCTGAGAGTTATAGCTTTGCAACTTAGGCTGGCTACATATGCTGCAACTTGTGTTGTATTAAACTGCGCAAGCATTCTGGATGATGTTTTCAGTGCTGTAACTTGTACAGTTTTTGATTTTTTTTTATTAACCGCGTATACATACATCACCTCTGGTGTAATGTCTGCCAGCTCCTGGAGTGCGGCTGTTGTGGCAGTCTATGGGCAATGGCGGCGTTCATTCTGTGTAGTGATATGTATGTGATTTGTGTATGTGTAAATAATGTAGTGTTGTATATACGTATAAGATTTGAGTATGTGGCATAAGTATGCACTTTTTGCCTGTCGGCTACTTGCCTGCGTCTCGTTGAGTTCCATCCTAGGGGGCTCTATACCGGAAAAGGACTGATCAGTTTTATCCTAATGCATTCTGAATGGAGAGAAATCCGTTCAGGATGCATCAGGATGTCTTCAGTTCAGTCTTTTTGACATTTCAGGACGAAGATAATACCGCATTATTTTCTCCGTCCAAAATTCCGGAACACTGGCGGATGCTGGTGTTAGGGGAAGTTTGGGGGGGGGGGGGGTTAACACTTGCCCTGAGGGAAATTTTACCTAGAAACTGCACTGTGCTCTGCCACTTACCTTCAGAGCAAACCCCCCCCCCCTTGAGCACGTGACGCAAAGAGAGGGGGAGAGGGGTGGAGCTAAGAACTAGAAGGAAGGGAAGGTCGCACACTGAGCAGCGAGCCACCACCATGTAGATCATTGTTTTACAAATCAGTAATTTTGTTTGCACTTGTTTGCACTAAAGAACTTAATTTGGGTAAGAAACCAAGAAGTTGCCAAATTTACGAGTATATGAACAATCTAATACACAGGCTTGTTTCTTTAGCTATGGCTAAAGTTATGGTAGTTATTCTCCACCATTCTTAATAGGGGGCTTTATTGCAACATATAACTCTCTTTTAATTTAAATGCTGAGAAAAGGGTGGAACATAGGTGATGTCATGATATGGGCAGATCATTTGATAAGGGGGGGGGGCGGAAATTTTTATCTTGCCTAGGGCGGCAAAAATCCTTGCACCGGCCCTGACTCTGCATTAGAAAGATCAGCTGACCCACACTAGTGGCAGTCCAAACCCACCAGCATCTCCCTGCCCCCTGCCAGAATGCTTAGCAGACTCCTTGCTTGGGTGACTCTGTGGTCCAGGCCAGCCAGGGTCTCTCTGCTCCTTTACAGCGGGCACAGCCGCCAGAGTAGCACTACTCTATCCACTCCATACTAGACTGAGGCCTTTTCCTGATCTGCAGTGCCTGTCTGTCCAACGGAAGCTCCCTCTTGCTCTTAAAGAGCCAGCACTCATTTCCTAGTCTATCAGCCTAAGGCTAGTCTCCCCTGGATATTTTAACCACTTTCCCTTGTAGGAGGGTGCATGAGCAATAGGTACTCTAGCTTGCCGGTGCCTGCAAAGGTGTACTATTGTCTATTCTGATTTTCATGCCAAACCTCTACCTTTTTCCTAGATTTGACCATCTGCTGCCTCACCTGACCTCTGCCTGACTCTCCTACTCACCCTGTGCTGTCTGTTTGACCTTTGGCCTGTTAACCAGACGGAATCAACTCTGTCTGCCCTGAACACAATTTTGTCTGTCCCCTTTGATGCCACGCACCAGTGTCTCTTGACCTGCTTGTGTTAGCAGTCACTGAACTGAGACTACTCCAAGAGGTAGTTGGTCGCCCTGCAGAGGATTCTCAATCCCTGTATAGGAATGAAAGGGTGAAAACCAAGGGGGCTTACTTATATAACACTCTTAGGCCAAATCCATTCAGTGACATACTGGGTCCACACCCGCTTCACAACACTGTGTCTGTCATTTAGGGGTGTGGAGGGGATGGACTGAAGGGGGAGCAGTTAGAGGAAGGAGTTCTAAGGAGTAGGTGGCAGTTGGCTAACTGCCTTTTTGAATGAACCCCTGAGATAAACTGTCTTTTATAGGACAGCACCATTGATATCTGACTGCCTGTACTTTTTGGGAATACCTGAAGCTGGAGTGACATGCTCACAGCATCCAGGTGGGACTCTTGCAAGGTTTAGTTCCCTGACATCAGTTGACTACCTCTTCTTCAGTTAAAGTGGAAGTGGGTAAATGTTGACACCATCTTGTGTATCCATATTATACATAGATATCCAGACATTCTTAGCATTATTAGTACAAGGTGGAATACAAACTACTTAGCATACATAAAGATATCACAGATTGAGAACAGTATCTTGGTACTCTGGTACAATAAAACGTATGTTAAAACACAATTTAGGACATGTCAGAAAGCCCAGAAAGATGGTTTTAACTAAAAATATGAATATAATACCATATGACACCTTTAATCAAGATGTGGTCTGGTTAGGAGATTTACATTTGAGATGAATATCTGGTAATTAAAGCAACATTTTTGTATTAATTAGTTCAGATTAAGTAATCTGGCAAAACATTTGATGATAAAATGGCACGGCCTGAACAGCAATGTAACACATTTTTAGTAGACCAAGGAAAGCTGACCTTGAAGCATCAACATGACAGATATATGTTAGCAAAGGGATCAGCATTAGCAATTCCTCAGACTTTGTCTAAATTGTTGCAGAGGACAGGATTCTAGAACCTTAATCTGACAAATGATCTCTATTCCTTTTGGTGACAATGCTATTCTGGCTCAGTAAACCATGACAGAGTAATTCTGCCGAATATAAATATCGTAAAATGCATAGTCTATATCTAAAGGAAGCATCTACAACATTATCTGTGAGTTATCACTGTTATCTAGGGTGTTACATAGGACTGCAGGTGACATCTACCACATTATCTGTACTCAGAGAGATATCACAGTGTTATCTGTGATGTTACATAGGACTGCAAGTGACATATACATTATCTGTACTCAGAGAGATGTCAAAGTGTTATCTGTGGTGTTACATAGAACTGCAAGTGATATTTACTACATTATCTGTACTCAGTTATCACTGTGTTATCTGTGGTGTTACTTAGGACTGCAAGTAACATCTGTAACACCCCGCACCACACCACTCGGCATTCCACTAAAACTGGGACGCGATAGGGGCGATGCGTTGCAAAATTGCTGTCACAAACAGGATATACTTTTGTGCCTTTTTGCTGCCATAGGCTTACAGTATTCGCTAAACCCCCGAAAAAATGGTGTTTATTCTGCATTAACAGGTGTCAGAGAGGGGTTAATCTGCCATCTTTGCCAGTGATGGAAGCAGTAGCAACCAGAGGAAAGTGTTCTTCAGTTGCCAGGAGATATAGCAGCCTGAGGATATTGTTCTTCGGCTGGAGCAGGAGCCACCAAAGTGAAGTAGCTTGTAGAGCACCTGGACTCCATGCTAATATACTTTACTGAGTCTCAGAAGGGGGAATAACAGTAGAAGGCACCCCAATCCAAGGATACCAGAACCGACCAAAAGTCCAGTAACGAGACCCAAGCAGAGTTTAGCACAGAAGAGAGAAAGAAAGCAGAGTTATTAAGCAAGCCTGTCAGCCCAGCAGAGAAAGAGAGACAGTAACCAAGTTTGCTTGCCAGTTTATGCCAAAGCCTGCTGTAACCAAGAGAAAGCCTGAATATTGTCTGGAATCAAGTTAACCCAAGTAAAGATGCTGTTAAAGTTTATCAAGTTCTGGACAAAAGTCATACTTCATCCCCTAACTCAAATATTTCCCTTTATTTGCTAAAGCCTGGGGTCCTGCTGTATCCAGGTGGGAGCACTATGACACATATAGGCCGTGTCCTAACCACTACTATGTGCAAGAGGTTTCTACGGCACAGGTAGGTTGAGTGGTAGGGCCTCGGGCTACTTGAGAGACCTTGCCGTGGTGTCCGAGCTTAAGACATGTCCTCCTAGTAGGATGTGTCGAACTAACCTTTCAATTTTATCAGTGTGAGGGTTTAGTATTGCCGCAGAGTGCACCTGCCTTTGCAAGAGGTTCCTTGCCCAAATATTCTAAAAACATCAGAAAGCAGCTTAAATCCCAAGGAGTCAGCTGCAAAAGAATGTTCCTGGACAGAAGGGCAGCTTGTAAAAAGGCCTTCAGGATTTCAATTGGAGCCCTTTGTAAGCCCTTCCCAGCTTTGCAGTCCTCACACAGTTTATCATAATGAATCCTATATCTTCACTGACAACAAGCATTCTGATTCATGTAGTTTAATTCTGTAAAGGAAGTATCTTCTGAACGTTCTATAAAGGAGGTTCCTTCAACAGAGGAAGAGTTAATTTCAGATACTTTGCAAGAACCTTCAGTTCCATCTGCAGTTGTTGATTGCACCCAAGAGGATCACAATTCTTCCCAGTCTTCAACGGATGAGCACCTTCATATTGCTCAGCCTTTTCTGGAAACCACAGGGAAAAGTTCACCGCCAATGTCCATGACAAATACTGCATGTCACCAACCCAAGTCCGTACGTACAAAGACAGATGCCATTTCAGAAGTGAAAAGCAGACATTTACATTTACGTTTACAATTCATAGACAGAAAGCAATCTACATCGAAATCAGCCTCACAAAATAAGCGCTCTCGCTCTAAATTGCGCTCATCTCGCCAGTGGAAAAAGTGGAGAAGAAAGTTCCTCTGCCTCTTGCAAGAACGTAGAAGGTGGTAAGAACCAAGGCCTAATTTAAAGGGAGGAGATTTTGTTCTGTTAAGAGACAAACAAGTTGATCGTCTCAACTGGCCTGCTGGACTTATTACTAAAGTCGTTTCCAGTTCGGATGGAAAGAACTTCCATGTTGAGATTCCTTCTACCAAAGATACTCATCATCTTCTAAGACTGTTTCCAGTACCAGCTCTATGGTCTGAACTGAAGACCTATCCTTTTTTGGTTTGAAAAAATGTTCATTGCATGTCCTCTATTAGTGAACTCTAGATAAAATGACAATCTTTTAATTCATGTAAACAGCGTTGTCAGGAACAACCAATGAGCATGTTTCCTACATAACTATTCATCATCATGAAGGCCAATGCATGCTTGTATTATAAACTATCTGACGAGAAGTTTACAAGCAAGGACCTGAGCATGGCAATAGTGGCAGGGAACCGAAGAAGCTGGAACCCAGCAGCGAACCTAAAGGTGACTTGGAAAAGGCTGGCAGAAAGGCCCCCGCAGGCCGTATAATCCGTTTAAATAGGTTTTCCAGTAGTTCAGTAATGATGGCCTGGGTCATCAATATCTGATTGGTCGGGGTTCAACAACTCCTGGCATCCCCAATAATCAACAGTTTAAAAAGGCTTCATAGGTCAGTGCCATAGCGTTCATCAGTCACATAGTCTATTTGCATCTCAGTCCCATTCAAGTGAATTGGTCTGGAGTGCGATACCAAGTACAGTCACTATCAAATGTTTGTTACTGTGTTTGGTATCCTGTGGGGAAGCCCAGTGCTCATTGGAGCACCACGCCCTCTTCAACCAGCTGATCAGTGGGATCCAGAGATTTAGACCCCCACCAATCAGGTATCAGGATAGGATATCAGTACTGAACTCCCTTTAAACTCCTTTTATTAAAAATAACATACTCTGTAATCAGACTCTCTGCTCAGACCCCTCTCCTGACCTTACAGGTTACATTTCCTCACTATCTAAGCTTTTTTTCTGTTTTATTGCATCTCATGCCACCAGAAATGTAGTTTTTTCTAAAAAAAAAAATTCTAAAAGATTTAGATTATTTTTAAATTATGTAATTTACTATATGTTCTCCCATGCACTTGGTAAGTTGCAGTAACCAGAAATTCCTAGAATAAGGGCATATATACTTCTTATTGATTTCAGCCACATAAGTGGTTGAACTGTCCAGCTCCAAGGTTAATTAAGATCTTCTTTTAGAATTTCCTGACATACACAGTCCAGTGAATGTTCACTGTGGTGCAATGAAGTGAAGAGAATAAGAAGCGGCATTTTCCAAATTCATCATCTGCAGCGCAGAGCTGATTGCACAGTATCTTTCATACCAGCAGCACATTTTCACACAAAAGGACTTTATTTTCATTTTCCAAATAACTGATCAAAAATTTCTTATGGAAACAAAATATTAACATATCAAATGGGACAAAGATTCCCAAATCAAAGCCAAAGGTACCTCAGTTTAAAGTTTGATGTGATTAAGCATATTAGAATACTTAAAAGAGTTGTCCAATCTGGACATTTATGGCATATCCACCTCTTGTACCGTCACTGGACACATGAGGAGGGATTCTCTAACGCCAGTTTGCCATGCAGGAACCCCTTGGACTTGTCCAACTGTTTCATGGTCCATGCTCATCAACATCCAATACTAGACACTTTATTTCATTCTTTCTGTTCTTTTAATAAATATGTACAAAATATAATGTGTTACATGAGACTGACAGGGCCAGGCAGGATGACTATGTAGGAACCTGGCCCTGTCAATCACGAATGAGAGTGAGGGTCTGGCAGAGGAAGCAGGAGGAGCAAGGGTGCACAGAGTGGCTTAGACCTGCCCTCAGCAGTGCACTTAACTGCTCATTTGTATGTGAATTAAAAGTTCTTTTTCTTCATAATAAAAGGGAACCTGTTTTGCATAGGAAAGAAACCTGTCACTCTTCGTCCAGAGCCGGTGGGGGTGGCGGGGGCAGCAAGCCTCATCGGACTCTTCTCCCTCGCAGCGCTGGCATGTGCTATGGGCTTCAGCAAGTCAGTGCTCTAAAGGTACTGACTGTCTTCACAGAAGTGACAGACCACTGAAGTCAGCAGATGTTTTTTTTTTTATTTAAAAAAAATGTCAGGTGGCAAACTACCCTAAATAAGTGATTGGTTAATACAATCCTCTATTTGGTGCAAGGTATTTTTTCCATTATCGTCTCCTTTACATAAAACATAAAGGTCAGGAAGGTTACACTTCATGATTTGCTTGCAACAGAAATGTTGAAGACAATTCAAGCTTAGCTTCCTCATATAGTACTGGGTGATAATCAGACTATCAGATGTGGTATCTTCCTTGATCAGCACTTTTAAAGCACTTTTGCTTTAATCTTGAGTATTTCACCTATAGAGAGAGTGGATGAGCTGATAAAGAAAACATTTACCATGTTTGGAAAAAAAACATACAATATATCTGTGGAGAGCAATAATTAGTTGAAAACATATTGTACACAGCATTGTCCCAAGGCACTGTATATGTAATGAGTGAATGTGCTGTATAACAGAGCCCCAACCTGCTTTCTTACATATCACAGGTTGTGTTCAAAATTAGCATTAAAGAAAGTATTAAAGAGTGGCATTTAGTTTTTTCCTACATCATTTTCCTTTCCGTACACTTCCCAGAATAAAATCACATTGGCTGTAAACTCAACTTTTTAGAAAACTTTATAGATCATAAGCTTTAAACATGCATCTGAAATTACATTAAAATATTTGTTAAAATGATTAGCTATTTACCACCAACTATTAATGAGAACAAGATTCAAGTAGTCATCAGCAGTGGTAGTAACTGTGTGCACCAAGATTCATAGTTAATCCTTTCTGTTAAACAAAAAGAAGTGCATACAGCACCCTTCAATAAAGCAAAAAAAAAAGTGTGCATCCCTGCAGGTGCTGTGTCCAAATGGCTCCTTAGTGGAACAAAATAAAGAAATAGAGGTAGCGCTAATAAACTAGTGGTGAAAAAGAAGGTTATGTTCATCCAAGTTGTGGCAGTCCAAACACATGCTTTTTAATCCCTTCTGTTAGCTGTTTAATTACTGTGCATCAGTATTACAGGTCAATGTCACCATCAGGTTTAATTTATCACCCTGTACATAACTGTGCAGTGCACCAAGATTCAAGTAGTGGCCCCATGACAGAGTGGGGAGGGTGGCAGCAGTGGCAGTAACAGGCACAGTAGTGGCCCCATAACAGAGTGAGGAGGGTGTCAGCAGCAGCAGTGGCAGTTAGGCCTCAAGCACATGGCCATGGCCATATTGGGGACCGCAAACAGCTGGTCCGCAATATGCGGGCACTGGCCGCGTGGTCCCCGCATCACGGTTACGAACCCATTCAGTTGAATGGGTCTGCAATCCGGAGCTGTGGTGCAGAACGGAGGCATGAAACCCCACGGAAGCACTACGGAGTGCTTCCGTGGTGTTTCTGTCCATGCCACTGCACAGCAAAAAAATAGAACATGTTCTATTTTTTTTGCGGTGTGGACAGACCACGGACTTATTCAATTTGAATGGGTCTCGATCCGTCTCAGCCGCCGCACGGACGTTGCCCGTACGTTGGGGACCACAAATTGCGTTCTCCAATGCACAGAATAGCTGCACAATGGCCGTGTGCATGAGGCCTAACAATGACAATAATGGTCCCATAACAGAGTGGGTACAGTGGCAGCAGAAAAAGTATTAGTAAGGCTGTGTTCACATCACCATTTATTTTTCCGTTCTTCTGATCCGCCAGAAGAACGAAAAAATAAATAAAAAGGATCCTGAATAAGGTCAGTATTTGGTGAGTCTTTTGCATCAGTATTTGATCAGTAATTGTAGGTCAAAACCAGGAGTGGGTTGAAAACAGAGATTAAACATAACGGAAATATTTGCATCTCATCTGTGTTTTGGACCCACATCTGCTTTTGGCCTCATGCATACGAACATATTTTCTTTCCATGTCCGTTCCGTTTTTTTGCGGACCATATGCCGAACCATTCATTTCAATGGGTCCGCAAAAAAAATGGTACTCCATGTGCATTCCGTTTCCGTATGTCCGTTTTTCCGTTCCGCAAAAAAATAGAGCATGTCCTATTTTTTTCTAGTTTTCGGACAAGGATAGGCATTATTACAATGTATCCGCAAAAATACCAGATCCGCAAAAAAAAACGGATGCCATACGGAACGTAATCCGTTTTTTTTGCGGATCCGCCCGGGCGCAGCAAGAGGAGAGGAGCTGACAGGGGGGAAGCGCTGAGCGCTCCCTCCTGTCACTCCATTGTAGCGCGGCCGAGCTCTTTAAGGTCCGCGGGTACAGGAGCATCTGTCTCCTGTACCCGGCCAGACTGACATAAAGTGCGCACACAGTGTGCGCTTCCTGTCAGTCCGCCCGGGTACAGGAAACGAAAGCTCCTGTACCCGTGGAGCATAAGAAGCTCGGCCGCGCTACACTAGCGGTAGCGGAGGGGGAGAAAGAGACTGACAAGGGGAGGGGGAATGAAAAGAGGGGAAAGAGAATGACAAAGGAGGGGGGGGCAGAGAATGACAAGGGGAGAAAGAGAATGACAAGGGGGGTTCGGGGGAGAATGACAAGAGGGGGAAAGGGAATGACAAGAGGGGGAAAGGGAATGACAAGGGGGGGGGAGTGTGAAGAATGACAAGGGGGGGTGTGAAGAATGACAAGAGGGGGGAGAGAATGACAAGGGGGGGGAGTGTGAAGAATGACAAGAGGGGGGAGAGAATAACAAGGGGGGGGGAGAGAACTGGCGTTAGTTAAAGGGGTTCTGCAGTTTGTTACAACTGATGATCACCCCGGACCCTCGTTGATCAGCTGTTTGAGAAGGCGCAGTGACGTCACGTCTTGTATCACTGGTCTTGGCGGGGTTAAGCTCTGTTCACTTGAATGAAGCTTAGCCCCGTCCAGGCCAATGATATTAATCGTGACATCATTGCGAGAAGGCTGAGGCGCTACTGCCAGCGCTGCTGCCTTCTCAAACAGCTGATTGGCGGGGGTCCCGGGTGTCGGACCCCTGCCGATCAGTTTAAATAAACTGCAGAACCCCTTTAATATGGCAGATCATATGGGTGGGGCATTGTGATGTCACATGGGGGGGCGGGGCGGCAAACTTTTCTTTTGCCTATGGCGGCAAAAATCCTTGCACCGGCCCTGAATGTGATAGCAAGGGCCGGTGACATATCAGTAGGCCAAGAAGCCCCTTTGTAGGAATGGCAGTAGAGGCAGCAGACTGTGGCATCAGGCAGCTGGCAGGATCAGAATGGTGGCAGTAGCACGTGGCCAGAAGTAATGGCCCATTTTGCACAATATTCTAGCGCACCAGCACACTACAGTATGATCATTAGTGGTAGAATTGGATTAGGCACCCGTGTCTGGAAATCCTGGTTGATCCATGCCTGATTCATCTATAGAAAGGTTAGTCTCTGAACATTTTGGAAGGAAAGGGAAGTTCTCTTAGGGATAACTATGCCTCCCCCAACCCCCCACCATACTAAACATACACTCTGATGCCACACTACTGGCTGGGAAGGAAAGCATGGGATCTCTCCAGAAATATAATAACTATAACCTGTAATATTATTACACTCCAGAAATACATCCAGTCCCCTCTTGAATTCCTTTATTGTACTCACCATCACCACCTCCTCAGGCAGAGAGTTCCATAGTCTCACTGCTTTTACTATAAAGAATCCTCTCCTATGTTTGTGTACAAATCTTTTTTCCTCCAGACGCAGAGGATGTCCCCTCATCACAGTCCTGGGATAAATAGATGATGGGAGAGATCTCTGTACTGACCCCTGATATATTTATACATAGTTATTAGATCTCCCCTCATTCGTCTTTTTTCTAAAGTGAAGAACCACTGATGAAGGGGTCATTTTCTTAAACCCCGAAACGCGTATGGTATTATCCCCCAGCATTGGAATACTGACAAGCGAACATTTATTTACCTGAGGAGGAGTGGAATCTGACGCTTTCTAAGATCTATTCGCGCGAACAATGTCTGTTGCTCAGAGAAGATCTCTACCTACTGCAGGTCCACGTGCATCACTATCGTTGGCGCGATTTTCTGGCAAGCAACAACCCTTGAGACCGGAGCGTATGATTACATAAGAGGTACACCGTGTCAACGGCAAGAACTTCCACTGTTGTCCCCCTGGTAAGATCGTGTCAGTTTTATAATAAATTGCGATCGCATATCCGAACAATACAGCGGGACGCCGCTGTCTCAGATTAGTGAGCGGCACGCCACTCCAAATACTATCAGCACATGATTGCATTTTAGACTGAAAAAGGCTGAAAATACCTGGCATATTTTATTTGAATCTTAGGAAATATCTGCGCATTTTTTATCACATTGAAACATCCTTTCAGAGAACGTTGAACTGTAACTTTTCACATTGGTACGCAATATAACTTTTTACTTCTTCGCATTGGCACATCCTCTGACATTGTGCATCATTTTGACCACTGGATCTGGATTATTAGTACCCCATCCAGCAATAGGGAATTTTTTGAGGTTATATACTGATGGTATATTGATTGACTCATTTTTATATTGTTATTGCTGCTATATACACGTTCTATTTAACTTAACTTTATAAATAAATTCTGCTGTTTTCAATACTATTGAGATTGCCCCACTATCTTTAATTTCAATTACCACGTTCTGTCAGATTGGGTGTTATCTGCCAGTGGGTGCACCTCAGGTTGATTCCTTGTCACTCTTGTGCGACATAATTTTAGTTTTACCATGTCCTGTACTTGTCAGTGAAAATCGGGAATTGGCCCCTTTGAAGTCTATGGATCTGCAAAAATGCGGAATGCAATCGTTTTTTTTGTGGACATGCTGAACTGACAGCAAAAAACATACAGCTGTCTGAATGAGCCCTTAAACTACATAGAGACTTCTAAAATCATTTAAAAGGTCTAGAAGGCAATATTTTCTGCACTCTAGAATGTGCTAGTCTTGTGCCAAATGCCAGCAGCTTAAGGGCTCTTTCACACGACCATAGTTGTTGCAGGCACCGACCGTGGGGCAGCCGCAGCGGATCCGCGAATGGGTCCGCGATCTGCCCGTTCCGAAAAAAGATAGGACATGTTCTATCTTTTTGCGGGATGGAAGCACGGAACACCACGGAAGCACTCCGTAGTGCTTCCATAGTGTTCCGTTCCGCATCTCTGGATTTGCGGACCCATTGAAATGAATGGGTCCGCATCCATGATGCGGAATGGCCACGGAACGGTGCCTGTGTATTGTGGATCCGCAAATGCGGCCCGCAATACGGGCACATGACACCTACGGCTGTGTGAAAGAGGCCTAATTCTGATATATTCTCCAATTTTGGTGACTGTCCTCATGCGCTGGTACTTTGGAATATGGTCAAAATTCATATTAATACATTTTGCACACCTTTTAAAATTACACCTGAGGAGTCAGTGTTCAACATCCTGTTAAACTGTGTCAATACTATGCTCAGAAGATATCTTCTGGAGCAGTGTTACCAGGAAAAGTATTCTCCAATTTAAGCTCTACCCCAGTAACCATGTTCTTAAAAGAAGTCTGCCACCAACCTGACTGGTTTTAAACCAATCGCATCGTTCAATGGGACACAAAGACAACCACAGATGTTACCTGTGTTTTGGTTTTCAGATCCTACAAAAAGCAGTTTTTATGATATGCTAATGAGTCATTGCAAGTGCCCAGGGTCGGAGTGTTTGCCTCAAGTGCCCGGGCCCCTCTGCCTTAGGCCTCATGCACACCACCGTTGTTCTTGTCTGCATCTGAGCCGCAGTTTTTGCAGGTCGGGTGCGGACCCATTCAATTCAATGGGGCCGCAAAAGATGTGGACAGCACTCCGTGTGCTCTCCGCATCCGTTGCTCCGTTCCGTTGGCAGGTAAAAAAATAAAACATGTCCTATTCTTGTCCGTTTTGCCGACAAGAATAGACATCTCTATAATAGGCCACCCGGTCCGTTCTGCAAATTGCGGAACGCCCACGAACGCCATGCGTGTTTTGCGAACCGCAAAACACACAATGGTCATGTGCATGTAGCCTTACTCGCGCCTAACTCCTCCACTCAGTGTTCTCCAGGCCAGCCCTGTGTCTGTGTGACATCATTTTCTCTGAAGCCCAAATCCCATGCCTTCAAGAATCAACGCGGGGCATGCAAAGTGCTCTGCTCACTGTGGACAGAGGCACAGAGATATTCAGTGCGCATGCGCTGGTTATTGCTCTCTCCTTGTTCTGCACCATTTCCGTCATGATGATTTCATACCAGTAACCGGCGCATGCGCCTTGCACATCTCTGGGCCCGGCAGTGATGCATGAAAGTGTGGAATTTGAGCTGCAGGAAAAAATTATATCACACAGGGCTGGCTGGAGAACACTGAGGGGAGGAGTTAGGCTACTTTCACACTAGTGGTTTTTGCGGATCCATCATGGATCTTCCGTTACAATAATACAACCGCATGCATCCGTCATGAACGAATCCGGTTGTATTATGTCTTCTATGGCCATGACAGATCCGTCTTGAACACCATAGAAAGTCAACAGGGGACGGATCCGTTTTCTATTGTGCCAGATTGTGTCAGAGAAAACGGATCTGTCCCCATTGACTTACTTTGTGTGCCAAGACGGATCCGTCATGAACTCCATTGGCTTACATTGTGTGCCAGGACGGATCCGTTTGGCTCCGTTTTGTCAGGTAGACAGCAAAACGCTGCAGGCAGCATTTTGGTGTTCGCCTCCAGAGCGGAATGGTGACTGAACGGAGGAAAACTGATGCATTCTGAGCGGATCCTTTTCCATTCAGAATTCAATAGGTCAAAAACGGATCCGTTTTGGACCGCTTTTGAGAGCCCAGAACGGATCTCACAAACGAAAAGCCAAAACTCTAGTGTGAAAGTAGCCTTAGGCGCAAGCAAAGCAGTGGAAACCGGGCACTTGCAGCAAACACTCCGCCCCTGGACACTTGAGATGGCTCATCAGTATATCATAAAACTACTTTTTTTGCGATTTGTAGGATCTGAAAAACTAAACACAGGTAACATCTGTCATGTCTTTGTGTCCCACTGAACGATGCAATTGGTTTAAAACTGGTCAGGTTGGCAACAGACTCCCTTTAATATTTTCAAGGTTAAGTACCTCTTCCGGATGGACTTGTTGGCATCATGTTAAAGAAAGAAAATAACCAGATTCTGCTTTTCAGTTTAATAATCTATTATTATCCCTTTGTCATTAGAAACTCAGCACAAGGTAGCTTTAACTATGCAGCTGGTTATTCCATGGAATGGTAGAATGGATTGTAATTATAGTGAAACAGGTGGGGTGGGGAAGGAGGGTAGGATGTGACGTCTGTTGCTGTCATTGAGAATACCTGAAGTCATGTGTGCTATATTATCTGCATTGTTGTCTGTAACATTTGAAAACTCTATAAAAAAGATCTAGTTCTTTGAAGAGATATTTTGCATTCAGAGACTTCCTCACCAAAGTTTCTGATTGGAGAGTCCAATAGCAGCAGGGATTCCCCTATATATCTGTATTCTAATCTTTACTAACATTGTTTGGGGCATCTGCTGTGTACCTAATCTCTGGTCAGAAGGTCACCTTGCGCAGCTTGGTTAATTTGTAGGAAAGCATTCTCGAGTGGTTAGCCTTCTTTTAAATGTTCATGCTTTATGTTCTTTAATTGCCTGGTATAGTGTAAGCTCTGCACATTTGTATGCCTATGATTCCTTGCATTCTACTTGTAGCCTAGATTTCTGTTGTGTCTGTGCGTACCGATAGTCCTCTGTAGCCCCTACATTGCTGCTATTATTGAGCGACTCATTCAAAAGTTCAATTCGGCTGTTTCACCGAATCTTACAAAAAAAATTTGCTTTGTGATGAATTACTTCTTTGTAAGTAGTGGGTGCAATGACAGGGAGCGGCGATTGCGCCGCTCCCTGTCACTGTATCCCTCAGATGCTGCATTCATATGTGATCGCAGCATCTGATAAAAATAACAAATGTCAAATTTTTGAAAAAAATCATACTTACCTGATCCATTTGCTTTTCATGATCCAGCCTCCGCCATCTTGATTGAAGATCTGGCGCAAAATCTCACACGGTCCATTGACTGGCGTGGTGATGTCATATGTCACTGCGCACAGGATTTCATGCGAGATCTTCATGCAAGATGGTGGCGGCCAGCCTGTCGCGAGCAAATTGATCAGTTAAGTATGATTCTTTTAGTTTTTTACACAATTTCAGAATGAATCAATTCGCTACCATGAAGCACTATGAAATTCAGCTTCGCGGTGAATCAAATTTATCCTGGACTTCGATTCTCTCAACACTAGCTGCTATCATTGACGTTTGTTGTCTGTTGTTTTCCTGTGGATTCTGTTGATTGCTGGTATGCTAAGTTTGGTTTTTGATTTGTCTCTGGGTCTTAGATCCTTCTTGTTGTCTTGTTGGAGTAGTATTTCAGATTAGGGCCAGTTTCTGACAGTGTCATTTATTTCTATTCACAGCCAAAAACTTTCTGTATACCATCAAAATTTCCTTCATTCATTTGTGCTGTCATTCTCAAATCATAACAGGAATGAGATCATCACTAAGTTGGTTCCTGTCATGTATTGGTGAGTTGGTGTTCATCTGTAACCTGCCAGTGTTGATATCTGCTTTATAATATTATTCTTGCGACCGTCCAGTTCATCCTTACTGTAAGTCCTTGGGGCATCTGAGTACCGGTATACATTCCTTATAGTCTCTAGGTTCTGGGGGAGTTTATGTAATCTTTTAAGCACATTTCTGAATTTCTCTTCAAGTTATCATCTCTAGAACATTAGGTAGACAGGATGGACCAACAAGGTCTTGAAACAATTTCTGCTCTCCTATATTAATGTACAATGATGGACCGACATCCTGTCATGGAAAGAATTTGACCAGAATAACCACATCTCCTGATCTTTAGGCAAGAATCCTTGAGGTAGTTCTCAGCTCTAACCTGGTCTTCCTCTCTCTTTTTTTCAGTCAATACCCCTTGGAAGATTTAACCCCTTCCTGGCTGCCCAACATAAAGGTGCCCCGCTTGCAGCAGAGCGGGCACTATAGACGCCAGGTGCCTGCTGTTTAAAAATCGGGACTAATGCATGCGATCGACGATAACATTGATCACATACATTTAACACCTCAGATGCCGTGGTCAAGTGTTAAAGACCAGTAACGCTCGTTCCCGACCATGTTCCGCGAATATTCTCATAGCCAATTTTTTTAGCGAATATCGGCACTTCACTAATTCGCTTTGCTATTTTGAATATTCGTTTTTTTTTTTTTTTTTTATTTGTTAATCCTTTTTGCTCTCTGGTTGTCTTCCCACTTCCCAAAAGCTGGTCTTACCTATCCGGAGGATTCCTGGCTCCCTGCCCGCTCCAGTCAATGCCCGTTGCCGCTTCTGCCGACTTCCCGTGTGCATGGAAACGCCTCCATGCTAAAATGTACTGTCAGATGTGAGAATCACGATCTCACAAATTTGACTAAGTTGTAATCGCAATGCGATTAATATAACCTGTATTACTCGCATTGCAAATTTAACTTAGAGATGGGTTACTAATGGTTGTATTGCTAGAATATAACGAATATCACGAATATAGCACTATATTCTCAATCTTCGTTATATTCTAGCAAGCCAACCATTAGGAACCCAGCTCTAAGTTTAATTCGCAATGCGAGTATATGTTCGCATTGCGAATTTAACTTAGAGTTGAGTTCCTAATGCTTGTTGATAGAATATAACTAAGATTGAGAATATAGTGCTATATTCGTGATATTCGTTATATTCTAGCAATACAACCATTAGGAACCCAGCTTTAAGTTGAATTCGCAATGCGAGTAATACAGGTTATATTAATCGCATGGTGAATTAAACTTAGAGCTGAGTTCCTAATGGTTGTATTGCCAGAATATAACGAAGATTGAGAATATAGTGCTATATTCGTGATATTCGTTATCTTCGGCACTTCTAGCAATACAACCATTAGGAACTCAGCTCTAAGTTTAATTCGCAATGCGATTATAAATTCGCATAACATTTGTAATATATAGAATAATGACGAATATTCGATTTCGGCAGCCCCTTTACTGAGGAGTGATACAGGGCTGCCACACCCTAGTTCCTTTGAAGAGCCTACTTGTGGAATTTAGTGTAATTCTGATAGACTTTAAAACTAATGCATTGGAGTCTATGAATAAAAGTAATCTAGCAATTACTTGCCATAGTTCCCTAGGGGAACTATTAAAAAGTGTAAAAAAAAAAATTAAAAAAAATGTAATCATCCCCTGTTCCCCAAATTTAAAATTAAAATACATAAATGATGTAAAAAATTAACATCATGGACTTTACCACATGCGAAAATGTCCGTACTATTAAAATATAAAAATATTAATTCCATACGGCAAATGACAAAACAGATAAAAAGTCAAAATGGACAATTCGACATTTTTAAGTGATCAAAAAAGTTATACACTCCCCAGAGTGTTATATGGTATCAATGAAAATTACAGATGGTCCTGCAAAAAAATGAGCCTTCACACAGCTCCGTACACATACAAATAAAAAAGTTATGGGGGTCAGAATATAGCAATGCAAAGGAAAAATTATTATTGCCTGATTGAAGTCGGGAAGGATTTTTTACCCCTAAAATTATGACAATTCTACCTCACAAGGGTTTTTTCTTTCATCTGGATCAACTTTGCAGGATAATAGGCTGAACTGTATGGACGTATGTCTTTTTTCAGCCTTACAAACCATATTACTATGTTGCTATATTACAGTCTCCAGTTACCTTCTAATCTCTGCATTCTGAACAGTTTCCATATCTCTCTACCATGAACTCTGGCTTTGAATTGGTTTTCCAAAATAATTTCAGTTCACCATATACATCTAAGTTTGGGGTTAATCAGATCATTGACTCCAATTTAGTTTGGACAAACTATACTGCCAGGGGCGTAGCTAAAGGCTCATGGGCACTGGTGCAAGGGTTCAGCTTGGGCCCCTCTTTCCTCAGTGCCTTGTGGAGAAGGGTAGGGAAGCAAATAGTCTTCATGATGCCTTAGGCAAAAATTTAAATGGCACAGCCATCCCCCCAATGCTAAATTCTTGATCTAACCCCTTCCCTCTAGCCAGAGGTGTAACTTGACCAGCATGTACTTTCTATATTACCAGTGTCTTCCAATGCGGCACAAGGGTCTTTGGGCCCCCTCAGGCTGCTGGGCCCAGTAGCGACTGCTACCTCTGCGCTGCGCCCCCTATAGCTATGCCCATGTCTACTACCAAATTGATTTAAAGGGGTATGGTCCTAAGAGGGGTGGTGGGTACCAGAGAAAAACATCCTTTCTCCTTGCCCGACTACATCAGGATACGCAAAGGATGTACTAGGAGGGGCCCAAATTGTAAAGCTACATGCCTCTCTCCACTTCTGTGGTGCTGCTCACCAATGTGTGCGTCGTTTGTTCAGTAATTGATGTGACAATTCTGAGCATTTGGTGGCAAATCAATTCTGGTAGACTATTTAACACTGGACCAACAGGAGGAATAATGCCCAAGGAAGTGTGACAAACTACAGGCCAAGTCAAAATTAGGCTATATCCGGAACATATTCGCCATATTGCAATCCACCATGTTAGATCAAGTTCTAAATTTCAAAGTTCTGTGTTGAGCACCAGGGGCAACACGTTGAACAAATAGCTGTGCATTACAAGGGAATGTTCCAGATTGTTGTTGCAACTTTCTGTGTTGATAACATTTGAACCACAAGAGATATTGCAAATCTGATTGTGCCAATCGATTTCGGAGAAAATTCTGGTCTTCTTTGATATGCTATATGAGCCCTTTACCACTGTAAAAAAATACTCTCGATTACATATGGTGGATTTCAAGATGGCAGCCATGTTTCAGAGATAGCCTAAAAGATAGGCCCCTCACCAATTATTTGCTGGGGTATTTAGAAATTTCATTTTCCCCTTCGTATTTGAAATACAAGGGTATCCTGAGACTTTTGACTGACACATGAGGCCTAAAAACTGAACATTACTCCTGGATAAGGGAGATCCAGCTTGGGGTTAGTACAATGTATGGTATATGGATTGTTACTGCACATGGACTGTAAATAGAGTACTGATATGCTTAATGTGCCTCTGGACTACAAATGTATAACCACTAAGAGTATGTGCCCTCAGTGTGAGGCTGCAACTAATAAGTGTACTGTACTTTAAGAGACTGTAACTATGAAGAGTGCTATACCCTCATGCTGAGTGACATAAACTGCCAAGTGTATGGATTAAAGGGGTTGTCTCATCTGAGACAATAGGGATATATCATTAGGATATGCCCCCATTGTCTGATAGGTGTGGGTCCCACTGCTGGGAGAACGGAGCATGGCAAAGTGGTGGCTGGAGGACTCCGGTCCGGCCACCGCCAAGCACTCTTCCTATAGAATTGACTGGGAGCACACCGCGCATGACTGGCCACTGCTTCCATTCACTTCTATGGGCCCAACACAAATAGCCAAGCCAGTGAATGGAGGACGGCTGCGCATGTGCAGTGTGCTCTCCACCACTTTTGAGGCTTCATTTAGAAGATAGTTGCAGGTCCCAGCGGTGGTACCTGCACCTATCAGATAATGGCGGCATATCACTAGGATATGCCTCCATTGTCTCAGATGAGACATCCCCTTTAAGTAAATGTGTGTCTACACAAGTGTGACAGCCCTTCTGTGGAGTGACCATGTGTAGTTTATTGTATAATAACATTTGTTTTGTTGTAAAGAATTTACACGCCTCTGTCTGCCTTATTTCCATGCCATCCGAAGAATATGTAAGGTTTACCCCCCTTCATACGCACACTTTACAAAGCTGTCACAAAGTAGGAATAGCAACCAACAAAAAAAGCGATTTAGGAATACATGGATAATAAACACTGTGAAATACAGCGTGATGTCATAATATGGAATAATACAAACAGTAATGTCACAGTACATGGATAATGTCACTGAGGATAATAAACATAACAAATCCCCCATGAACAATGAAATCAGAAACAGCAGAGATTTAAATGTATAACTTACAAGTGTGGCTGGATCTTTTCCCACAAAACTATATATCAATCTGCTCACCTTCTGCTCTATAACATGCTTCCTGTAGATTGCATTGCATTTCATGGTGATAGGTCCTCTTTTAAGGAGTTGTTCCATTAATAACATTTATCATGTAACTAAAGGCTAATTGATCAATTATTGCTGGGATAATAAACACAGCATAGTACATGGATAATACACACAATGATGTAACAACACATGGATTCAGGCCTGATTCACATGACCGCACCTGGTCCCGGAAACATGGTCTGTCTGTAGGCTGCATCTCCTGACCTGGCAGTGGCTCCAATTAGCCTAACTGACTGCATTATAGTGATTTATGATGAGTCAGCGCCTATCTGATCGTGGATCTAAAAGGGAGTCGTCATTGTCTTCTTCTGTTAACCACGGTTACCTCCAAGGAAAACCATGCAATCGTCTCACCTAAATCATTTCACCTAAATCAACCATTTATTGGATCATCAAGAACTTCAAGCAGAGAGATTCAATTTCTGTGAAAAAAGCTTCAGGGCACACAAGAAAGTCCAAGAAGTGCCAGAACCATCTTCTAAAGAGCATTCAGCTACTGGATCGAGTTGCCACCAGTGCAGGGCAGGTGTGAGTGCACCTGCACACACATTGAGGCAAATGATGGCCTGGTGTCAAGAAGGACATCAAAGAAACCACTTCTCTTTCAATAAAACATCACGGAAAGACTGACATTTTGTAAGAAGTACAGGGATTGGACTGCAGAGGACGGGGGTAAAGATATTTTGTCTGATGAAGCCCCTTTCAGACCGTTTGGGAAAAAAGAGTCTGGTATCATGCCAACAGTAAAGCATCCTGAGACCATTCACGTGTAGGAAGGTTGCTTCTCATTCAAGGGAGTGGGCTCACTCACAATTTTGAAGAACACTGTCATGAATAAAGAATAGCATCAAAGCATCCTCCAAGAACAACTTCTTCCAAACATCCAGGAAAAACTTGGTGATGAACCATGCTTTTTCCAGCATGAGGTAGCACCATGTCACAAAGCAAAAGTGATAAATAAGTGGCTGGTTGACCATTGACATTTGGGGTCCATGGCCAGGAAAGTCTCCAGATCTTAATCCCATAAAGAACTTGCAGTCAATCCTCAAAAAGCGGGTGGACATTAAAAAAACACAGAAATTATGATAAATTCCAAGGACTGATTAGGTAAAAATGATTCCCATCAGTCAGGATTTGGTCTAGAAGCTGACATTCAGTATACCAGGGTGAATTGCAGAAGTCTTAAAAAAAAAAAGGGTCAACACTGTTAATATTGAGGGGGGTCATTTACTTTCAGATATATACCGCAATCTGCGACTTTTCCATGCTCAAGCCAGGTCTAAAAGGGGGTGTGGTATGGGCAGGGAAGGGGGCGGCCCAGCAGATGCGTCTCATTTATCATTTTCTATGCTTGTTTTAGGCGTAGAAAATGGTCTAAATGTAAGCCAGCAAGGAAGCTGTCTTACATTTTGGCTGGCAGTGGATGTGCCAAAGTTATGTACAAGCCGGCACCTCTTCATAACTTCGGTGGATCCACTGCTAGCGCACCGGGTTATTCACATAATAAAAGACCTCCTCTGTCTTTGCATAAAACTGATGCATTTGTCAATAACAGTTTAAAAACTTATGAAATGCTTATAACTACACTTCAGTACACCATAGAAACATCTGAGAAAACGATCTAAAAACACTGAAACAGCAGTGAAAAACTAAATTTGTGTCACTCTCAAAACTTTTGGCCATGACTATATGTCCACTGGCTAACAGTCTGTGCTGGAAGGAAGCTTATTCTAAATTAGTACTCCCATTTTCCTTAGTTTTACAGGTAAACTCATATTTGCGTCTGCCTCTCCCTTTCAGGGAAGACCTTGTGTTGAACTCAAAGATTACTACATTGAAGCGATAAATAGCGGTCTTCCTGGAAAAATACTACATTCGCTCATCTACATTCGCTCATCTACTGTGTTTAGTGCCTCTGATCGGATGTCTGTACCTCACTCCAGCATTGTGTGTTATTTGGCTTACCAAAATACAATTTGTTAGTGCATTTGTATGGATTAAAGTAATAATGTCTAAATTATAAACTAAACAATTAAAGTAGGTGACCTTGTTAATACTTAACTTTTACTAATATTTACATTAAAATATAGCCCTAAATATACATAATCACATAAAAAAGTGGCACACAAAAAGTACGTTACTACCAGTGCACATAGAAAACAAAAGGAGCAGTCTTACCAGATTGGCGTCCTAAAACCTAAAATGTAATGTATATGTTATAAATAATTAGGACAGCCAACTAAGGTGCAATTACGGTCCTGGGGATCCTCTAACTGGGTCTATTCCCCTACAAAGCCCTGTTATACCTATATTCAAGACCTGGTGCTCAGGGAGCAATAGCGCTCACCCTCACAAGGGTGACTCCTCTGAGCCACACTCCCTTCCAATCTAGGTGTACCTGTCCTTCCTTATAGAGCATTGGTTGCCTAACTTCGGCAGGGAGCGCAACAGCGAGACCCTATTATTGTTCAAACAAGACGTCCCAAATCTGGCTCATTGGCAGAACATTTCATAAGGGAATAATGTGTATAGATAGATAGATATTAGATGGAAGATAGATAGATAGATAGATAGATAGATAAATAGATAGATATGAGCTTCTGCTCTGAACACCTAAGGAAGGCTCTGTTCACATCATGCTATGTGAACATGTTTGGTGTTTCCGATGCATATGCCCAATATTTACCTTGTGGAGACCAAAAGAGGGTCCTTTTGGCCTCTGTCAGTGGCACAATGGAGGCATAAGTGAGAGAATACTCCCTCTGTATACCTCCGTATTACAACCCTAGCGTGATGAGAGCAGAGCTTAATTGCCAAAGTCTGCTACCTCCTGTTCTGGCAGTTTGTCAAGATCGCTGCTCTGTTTACAAGGCTTACTCTTATAATGTGGAATAGAATTATCGGAACACAATTACTGACTGCAAGATTACTCCGTGATTTATCGCTTACAGACGTCTGGTGACTAAAGGACTTTCCAGTTTCATGTTAATAAAGCTTGATTATACTATCATGAAATTATCTTTAATTTCCTAACTCTGTGATTGCTGTCAGTGAATGAGAAAAATTTTGTTTACATGTGTAACCGCTAGTAGAGGGCTCAGGAGGAGGAGCTTTGCATAGAACAGGAACTAGGCGGCAGATCTGAGTTAGGGTACTTTCACACTTGTGTTGCTGGATTCAAATGCATTGCAATGTCGGATCTGTCTCTCCGGTTGTCATCCGGAAAAACGGATCCGGTATTTATCTTTTTCACATTTTTAAAGGTCTGCGCATGCAGGAAGAATGGATCCGTCAATGCGGTAATTTTAATGCCAGATGCGGCACTAATACATTTTAATGGAAATTAATGCTGGATCCGGAATTCCGGCAAGTTTTCGGAATTTTGGACGGAGAAAATACCTCCAGCCAAAAAACTTAAGAGGGACTGAACTGATGCATCCTGAATGGATTGTTCTCCATTCAGAATGCATTAGAATTAAACTGATCATTTTTTTTCCGGTATTGAGCCCCTAGGACGGAACTCAATACCGGAAAAGAATAACGCTAGTGTGAAAGTACCCTTAGCACGTCCCTGGGATTCAGAGGAAGAGTTATGCAGGGCACCAGATAAAACTGTCAAGTGCAAGGAGTGGTTTTGATTAAATCGGTCACGTGGGAAGGTGGTGGAGGCCTACCATTCTAATTTACAACATACACCAGAGCAGTAGAACCTATGCACTGTTGCATCAATCCAGGTTAGGGGGTGCCCCATTAGGAGTCCCTTTGTCTATCTCTTTCAGTTACCTCAAGTGCCCGTTCTTCAGCTACGCGAGTTGTCGGGTTGTTCACTGCTGCTATAGATTCGGTCACTTGGGCAAAGACTCTCATTCACAACTTCGAGAGTTTGTATCGTTGGAGTTCCATTGAAGTTCTATTGAACTTCACTGATATTTCTGCTATATACGGAAAAGACTGCTGAAGCAATTGGTTGGAGGGGGCATTTGATCAGTATAATAACCCTCTATACTGAATAGTTGTTTGTTAGAGACAAATTGGTTCAAAAGAAAGAGGAAAAAAATGTAGAAGCTCGTCTGGGCTTTGATTAATTTTAGTGGCGCACTTTATCTCGTCCAGACGTTTAGAGACCGAGGACTAAAAGGCCTTGGAAAGGAGTCATGGTGCCAGCACAGAGTGATGGGAGTAGGTGGGTGATTATTTTCGCTAGGTATAACATGCAGCGGGGGCTTTTTAAAAAAGGCTATAAGGCCATGTAGGACTAGATTCTTGTAGGCCTGTATGTAGAACTTGTTACTCATGTGTCCAGGATCCAAGACAGCTCTTCTACTAATGCTTTCTCAAGAGTCCTGTCAGGCTCTAATACACTGAGATGCCAGGTTGCTAAGGCATCCTGCACTCAAACATGATGATGCTGCCCATGACATAATCTGGCTGACTTGGCTACCTGGCATCAAAGTGTATTAGACCTGGCACTGTGTTTGATGCAAGCAGGAGTTGTAGAAGAGCTGTCCTGGATCTTGGATGGATAAGTAATAGGCTCTACATTCAGGACTACAAGGGACTAGCACTTCTCAAAGCAGATGAGTGTGATTTTTTTTTTTTTCACTAGGTACACTCTAGGGGCTAGTTAAAAAAGGTCATAAGGCTGGAAAACACCTTTAACCCTTTCTACCCTGGGCCAGTTTTCACCTTCCTGCCCAGGCCATTTTTTGAAAATCCGACGTGTCACTTTATGTGGTAACTTTGAAACACTTTTACTTATCCAGGCCATTCTAAGATTGTTTTTTCGACACATATTGTACTTCATGACAGTGGTAAAATTGAGTCAAAAAAATTTCATTTTTATTTATAAAAAAAATACCAAATTTACCCAAAATTTGAAAAATGATTGCTAACAAAGCAAGGGTTAACAGCCAAACAAAACTCAATATTTATTGCCCTGATTCTGTAGTTTACAGAAACACCGCATAAGTGGTCATAAACTGCTGTGCGGGCACACGGCAGGGCGCAGAAGAAAAGGAACGTCATATGGTTTTTGGAACTGATTAAAATGGAAAATCTGCCAAAAAAGTGAAATTCTGAAATTTCATCTCCATTTTCCATTAATTCTTGTGGAACCCCTAGAGTAGAAACTCCCAAAAAATTACCCAATTTTGGAAACTACGGGAAAAGGTGGCAGTTTTGTTGGTACTATTTTAGGGTACATATGATTTTTGGTTGCTCTGTATTACACTTTTTGTGAGGCAAGGTAACAAAAAATAGCTGTTTTGGCACGTTTTTATTTTTTCTTATTTACAATGTTCATCTGACAGGTTAGACCATGTGGTATTTTTATAGCGAAGGTTGTTACGGATGGGACAATTCCAAATATGACTACTTTTTTGGTGGTTTGTTTCAGTTTTACATAATAAAGAATATTTTTTTTTTTAAATATATTTTTTAGCGTCTCCATATTCTGAAAGCTATAGTTTTTTAAAATTTTGGGTGACTGTCTTATGTAGGGGCTAATTTTTTTTTGTATGAGATGACGGTTTGATTGTTACAAATTTAGGGTGCATATGACTTTTTGATCGCTTGATATCACACTTTTTGTGATGTAAGGGCACAAAAAATTGCTTTTTTGACACAACTTTTATTTTTTACGGAGTTCATCTGAGTGGTTAGTTCATGTGATATTTTTATAGAGCAGGTTGTTACGAACGCGGCAATACATAATATCTACTTTTTTTTAAATTTATTTCACTTTAGCACAATAATAGCAGTTTTGAAGCAAAAAAAATCATATTTTAGTGTCTTCATTGTCTGAGAGTGATAGCTTTTTTATTTTTTAACAGATTGTCTTAAGTAAGATCTCATTTTTTTGTGGGATGAGGTGACTGTTTCATTGGTACTATTTTGGGGGGCATATGCCTTTTTGATCGCTTGGTGTTGCAATTTTTGTGATGTAAGGTGACAAAAAATGGCTTTTTTGGCACTGTTTTTATTTTATTTTTTTAAGTTGTCCACCTGAGGGGTTAGGTCATATGATATTTTTATACAGCAGGTTCTTACGGACATGGCAATACCTAATATGTATACTTTTTTTATTTATTTAAGTTTTACACAATAACTAAACAAAAAAAATCATGTTTTAGTGTCTCCATAGTCTGAGAGACATAGTTTTTTTTTATTTCTTGGGCGATTGTCTTAGGTAAGGTCTTATTTTTTGTGGTATGATATGACAGTTTGATTGGTATAATTTTGGGTGCGTATGACTTTTTCATCACTTGGTAATACACTTTTTGTAATGTAAGATGACAAAAAATAGCTTTTTTTACACTGTTTTTATTTTTTACGGTGTTCATCTGAGGGTTTAGTTCATGTGATATTTTTATACAGCAGGTTCTTATGGCAGCGTGATACCTAATATATGTACTTTTTTATTTTAGTTTTACACAATAATAGTATTTTTGAAACAAAAAAAAATCATGTTTTAGTGTCTCCACTAAAGAGAGCCACTAATGAGATGCATAGTTTTTTTTATTTTTTGGGCGATTGTCTTAGGAAGGGGCTCATTTTTTGCGGGATGAGGTGACTGTTAGATTGGTACTATTTTGGGGGGCTTACACCTTTTTGATCGCTTGGTGTTGCACTATTAGGCCCCTTTCACACGGGCGTGATTTCCGTGCGGGTGCAATGCGTGAGGAGGACACATTGCACCCGCACTGAATCCTGACCCATTAATTTCTATGGAGCTGTGCACATGAGCGGTGATTTTCACGCATCACTTCTGCGTTGCGTGAAAATCGCAGCATGTTCTATATTCTGCGTTTTTCACGCAACGCAGGCCCATAAAAGTAAATGGGGCTGCGGGAAAATCGCAAGCATCCGCAAGCAAGTGCGGATGCAGTGCGATTTACCCGCATGGTTGCTAAGAGACGGGACCCGATCTTTATTATTTTCCCTTATAACATGGTTATAAGGGGAAATAATAGCATTCTCAATAAAGAATACTTTGTAAAATGTGGATTAAGGGGTTAACAATAAAAAACTTAATTCTCCTTAGCCACTTGATCGCGTAGTTGCGATCTGTCCTCACTTTCCCTGCATCAGCTAAGATCTAAAGGACCTGTGATGACGTCACATCACATGGTCCAATCACATGGTCCATCACGGACCGCAAAATACATACGGTCGTGTGAATGTAGCCTTATTCACACGTCAATGTTTTGGTCAGTGATTCCCATCAGTGATTGTAAGCCAAAACCAAAAGTGAAGCCTCCACAGACATAAGATATAAGGGAAAGATCTGCTCCTGTTCCGTGTTTAGATCTGCACCTGGTTTTGGCTCAAAATCACTGATGAAAATCAGTGACCGAATACTGACGTGTGAATACTGAATAAGGCATTACATAGATGTCTATCTACAGTGGCCCACTTCAAAAGAATGCATGCATTATTTAATTAATCTTCTTTGTGCCGCTATGTCTAATTAAAAGATAATAATAAATAAATAATCTAATAAATAATAAATCTAATTAAATAAAAGGTTACATATTGCCAAAGTTATGCATGTTATTGAGTTAAAGGGTTTCTGTCACCAGATTTAACCCTATTAAGCTAGCTGACATTAGCGATGTGCTAATGTCAGCTAAACTTAAGTAGCCTATTCCTACTTTTATCAGTGCCCCTGTTACGCCAAAAATCTAACTTTTATAATATGCTAATGAGACTCTAGGAGCAGGGGGGGCGTTGTTATTGCTCCTAGAGCCTCCGTTCTTCCACCTTGGTCTCCTCCCTCCAAGTCCTGATTGACAGGGCCAGGCAGCGCTTGCGTCCGTCTGCCAGAAACCCTTTAAATGTTGTGATTTATTATGTTTAGTAGAAAATAATAAGACAATCAAACGGTTAACAAACTGTTTGTTACCAAAGTGATGGAACTGGTCTGCCCCTAACTAGTTGGTAGAGTGAGTGTGAGTCTACCAGAGCAGAGGAGAAGACCTACATGTACAAGCTCCAGGAAAAGTTGACTTTTGCAGTATGATGGACTGTAAGGATCCATTCACACGTCCGTGTATGTTTTGCGGATCCACGGATCCGCAAAACACGGACATCGGCGATGTCCGATGACCGCACATCACCGGCACTCTCATAGAAAATGCCTTTTTTGCGGACAAGAATAGGACATGTTCTATTTTTTTCGGGAACGCGATTGCGGACCCGGCCGGGACATCGTCTGTCCCCATTGAAATTAATGGGTCCGCAATTCCGTTCCGCAAATGCGGAACAGAATTGCGGACGTGTGAATGGACCCTAAGACAGATGACAGATAGAACACTTGGTCTTGGTCTGATAAGTACATCATATGCCTAAGTTCAGAGAACCTGTGTCTCTGAGACCTCAGCTGCCAAAGAATTAACTATTCTCTTACCAGAGGACCCCTTAGAGAAAGAGTCCAGTCTCTTAGAAGGTCCAGAACCATCCAGGCAGTGCAAGCTTCAGACAGTATTTGCTAATTTATGGCAAAAAGGCTTTGCTGCTGTGGAAAGGATTATTGCCTCCAGCACCTACCACACTTTGAGATGGACTGACCCTCCGTATCTAAAATTTCTACACCCTTCATCCCGGAACCCGGCAGAAACAGTTAATAGAGACAGTATAGTGCGCCTGTGGCTATCCTGGAAAATAGTAAATTGTATACAGTCAGACTCAGGGAGTATTACAACTAACATAATTTTCATTGCCTCTAAACTGTTATTGGAAGAATATACTAGGAAGGGTGCTTTTTCTGCTATATGTACTACTACTACTCCTACCATCAACTCAGTAAAGAGACTGTTATTTATTGCTACTTGCAGCCTGATTATTGACTCCACAGTCCACTAGCCACTGCATTCGTGCCTTGCACCCAGCCTAACATCCTCCATCAAGGGCCCCCTAGCTACCACCAGGCAGGAGCCCCTACACCAGAGTGTGCCCCGAGGGAAGAAAGGGTGTGCCCTCCATCTACTGCATAGACCCTGGGAGCACCAGAGAGAGGACTGCCGAAGTGAACTGTGAGTAGTACTACCTCTCTTAGGGCTACAACCACCACTCCCATCCTCTCCGCCCCCAGGCCTCCGGATTGCTTCAAATGCAGCATGGGACAGCAAAGTTTAGCAAAGGAGAGAAGGGAACCAGAAGAGGGGAAACTCTTCTCTTGTCTTCACTGGCACATAAACCCCCCAGCTCACATACCATATCACAAAAAAATAGTGGTATGCAATGTCTGCTGCAGCAAATTTTTTTCATTTGGTTATGGCTCCAACCAATCCATTAATATTTTAAACCACAACATTAACACACACAAGAAGGAAAATAAAAGAAGAGCACAGAAATACCTATTTAGAGAGGACAGCAAATAAGGGGCGCCTTCACAAGCGGCAAATTTTGTTTCAAAACATTTCTGCGACTGAAAATCTGTTCCATTCACCTTTATGCGGCTTGGAGAAATCCATATGCTTGCTGCCAAAACAACCCTATTCAGATAAATGGAAGTGATTTTAAGTAGCAAAAAAATTCTGCAGCAAAATCTGCCACATGTGAACACCCCCTAAAAGACCATTTTTTTCTGTGATTCTGGGTGGTTGCCTTATTGAGGGGTTTTGCTGTATTTTGAACTCCATCATTAAATAGAAGGCAGTAAGCTCCCAGGCTCCCCCTAGTGGAGGCAGCAATAACTGTATAATTCAATTCTGTGAATGCAAGATAATGGGCAATAAAAATTTCCTTTTCAATCCCTAAAAACATTCAAGGATATTTAGCATTCTGCCCATTAGATATAACAGAAGTCTGGAGGAACTGACAGATATCAGTACAGTAAAATAACCTAGGCCGAACTGGATGGACAAATGTCTTTTTTCGGTCTTATATACTATGTTACTATGTTACTATCATCAGCTGTAGGAATTCTAACCTAAATGTTTAAAAAATTGAAAGTTGTTCCATTAAAAGTGTGCTTGTAGATCTGTAAGATCAATTCTGCAATCATTCCGACTTCTTCAGAGATAGGAGCGGATCCACATACTGGATGTACAGCTGGTTCTCCTCTGAGAATTGGCATTTATAATTCACTGCAGGATTTCAATTATACACTCGCTCTAATTAGCTAAACCACCAAGAGCTCTAAATGCACCACTGAGGTGAGAAAGATAAGAGGAGCTCGCTCTGCTCACTTATAGGAAATCATCTTAAATTGTATTTCTCCTCTGATATTATTGTTTCATATTTCTGGTCATGTAATAATGAAGCAATTTTCGTCATCATATGGGAAAGCCAAAAATATGTATATCACTGCAATATAGGTATAGTAAAAGTATAGCTTAGTATCACATGGGTCAGTTCATCTTGTCACCAATCTGTGGTGAATCTGTGTTGATCCCCCAGCAAAATCTGCACGTTAAATTCAAAACCTCATGTAAATGAGGCGATCTCCGCACTGACTCGTGGTCCTGAGACCATGCCACCGATCTGATATTTATGACCTATCCTGAGGACCTATCATCAATACTGACTCCAAGGTGGAACTTCACTTTCACCCTGCAAAGCAAGTTTTTAAGTACAACGGACCACGTAATTTTATGTTTTATTATAATTCAGCATTTTTCGTGGTGTATAAAACATTAAAACTGATAAAAAAAAATTACAAATGTGACACACAGAAAATAAATAATTATATGATGCAGATTATGAACACACTGGTTTATATCTAAAGCTTGCAAATATTCAATTGAAGATTTCTGGATCCCTGGATAATCATTTTAGTCCTGCACAAAAAAAAAGAAAGATGCATTAGTAACTTTAAAATGAAATCATTGGGGTCTGTTCACACCACACTTTTGCATCCTGTTGAAAAATGATTGCCAAAATGACTGTTAAACAAGAGGCAGCTGGCTGGACCGGGCACAATGGGGGAGATTTATCAAACTGTGGTGTAAAGTAGATCTGACTTAGTTGCCCTTAGCAACCAATCTGATTCCACCTTTCATTTTCCAAAGTAGCTGTGAAAAATAAAAGGTGGAATCTGATTGGTTGCTGTGGACAACAAAGCCAGTTCTACTTTACACCAGTTTGATAATTCTCACCCAATGTCTTGTAGGGATAGCTCAACTGAATATAATGATGCCTTTCACTAAGCGATCCGATGCTTCATTTTGTGGAAATGTATTTTTAATCCATGTGCAAATGAGCAGCTAAGTGCACTGAGGGCGGGCCCAAGTCACTCTGCGCATCCTTACTCCTCCTGCTTCCTCTTACAGCCCATGCCTGTCCTTGTTCAACCGGGCCAGACAAGATGGCTATGCAGAAAAATTACCCTGTCAATCAAGAAGGAGGGAAAGGGGCTGGCAGAGAAAGCAAAAAATGGTGTGAACCATGCCTGGACAAGAAAAAAATCACTTTAGATGGAAAACAGCACTTCTGAGACTACATAATGCACACTGTGAATCAGTAATTCAAGGCACTTCCTACTGTCATCGGATTGGCCAGCATTGCTCACATGTGCCTCGTTGGCCAAACCGAGAGTTGGACAAGCAGGATGTGTCTTGGACTACCAAATGCACCGCCTGCATTGGGTGATCCTTGGAAGTGGTGCAGCCTCATGGCCAGAATAGGGGTTATCAGCAGAACTGCAGCTCAAAAGATGAAAAGGAGAGCACAATGTAAGTGTTCTGTGCATTTTCTAATTAACATGAATTTTTTGAGGGTCACTTTAATGACATTGCAGCTATTTGCTAGAAACCAGGGCACAGCCAGTACCTAGTTACAATTTGATGGTTTGAACATAATGGGTTAAAGGTATTGTGCTAAGTTTTGAAGTTATCCCATATCCACTGGATAAGTAATAGATGATTGCTGGGGGCCCAACCGCTGGGATCCCCACCAATCATGAGAATGCGGTTTCCTGTTTCCCCATTCTAAAGGTCCTGCATGTGCCCTGCTGCTCCATTTATTCTCTATAGGGGCTCCGGAGATAGCAGAGTGAAGAGCTTGTGACCCCCTTTCTTGTGATCGGTGGGGGTCCAAACAGACCCAGCAATGAGCTAGTTATCCCCTATCCTGTAAATGAGCCACTAGAAGCAATGAGGGTGTTGCTTTTACTCCTAGAGGCTCTGCTCTCTCTGCAACTGCTGTGCCCTCTGCACCTTGATTGACAGGGCCAGGCAGTGTAAACATTATCACGACTGGTCCTGTCAATCAAATTACAGAGGGTGTAGCAGTTGGGGAGAGAGCAGAGCCTCTAGGTGTAACGGTAACGCCCCTGTTGCTCCTAGAGGCTCATTTGCATATATTAAAACATCATTTTCCTCAACAATGTGGGCACATATGAAGATGGGTCCAACAAAGATGCCTTCAGCTGCCAAAAGCACATGTAACAGGTCAGCCAGTTTCATAGGAACAAATCTGCTGACAGATGCCCTTTAAAAACTTGGGATAACCCCTTTAACATAGTATGTTCAATCAAAATGTAACTAGGTGCCCTGGTTTCAACAAAAAAAACTTGGCACAACCCCTTGGCTCTAGTTTTCATGAAAATGACATACAATTTATATTCTTTAAAAACCGTTTCTCTTCCAAGCTGCTGTTCAGTGATCTCCGTGAGGATCTCTCCAGAATGCGATCCACTTCACTCCTGGATATATCCTAAAAATACAGGAAAAACTGAGTATAGTAAAAGAGGAAACATTCAGTGGCTTATGAACCTGCATTACCAGCTCACACACTCTCTTTATATGGATTTTACAGAAATGCGTGGGTGATATTAGACCCAATACAACTGTATGTAGGTGGTTTTGCTGAGCACAAAACTGACTGAGGGTACATTTTTACTGTCTCATATAATAATTCACATGAATGTTAAAGTGTGCACCATTTAAAATGCAATAAAATGAAAATAAAATACAGAAATCATACACTTTTACTATGTGGAGCAACTGCCGGAAACTAGGAGCCTCCATGGCAGATTCTGTGGCAAAACAGTGCAGCACTGGAGGTATGTGTATGTCCGAATTATAGCACCCTACAGGCATACATTAGCATAGGCATCCATATTATAAAAAATATTAAATATTAAAAAATGTGGTATTTTTTTGTGGGACACCACTGCATAGAAAAGAGTATCTCTACTCAGTAACAATAATAGTATACTGATGTATACAGACCTACGAGGGTCGACAGAATCAAGGAAACGGTGGGAAGGGTGTCATGATCGGGGGGGGGGGTCCATTTTTTATTTTAGCTTTATTGTCCAATCTTTCTTAATAGGCTACTCGTTATGCACAGTGGTACATGCTTTATACTCACTAAGGAAAGTCTTTTCTTGGCACTATGGGTGGATAACAGATTACGCACTCGATTATGTATGGATTCCCAGGTGTTATTCTCAGATCTCAACCTAAAAAATGAAACACACTGAACACATGACACACAGCACTGCCATCATTTATGCATCAGTAGTGAGAAGCATGGCTTCATGTACAGGACCGTATCTGTATTTCAGTTCGCAAATCACAGATCCACAAAATATGGGTACCTTCCATGTGCATTCCACATTTTTCTAACTGCCATCAATAGAAATAACTATTCTCAAACACAACGTGGACCAGAATAGGACATATTTTATAACAGGAATTCACATAAAATGTGGATGTGTGCATGGTCCCATAGAAATATATGGATCGGTGTGCTATCCACAAAAAATGTGCATAGAACACGCATAAAAAATAGTCTATAGAGTTGAACCGCAGCTATTAGATCATTTTATATTAGTGACCTTTGTGCAATGTGAATACAGACCTTTCTCTTATAGACCCCCTGAGGATTGGACTGGCTCTTAAATCCTGCAAGGAATAGTCACTGGATGTAAAGGGGGCATCCAGAGAAGCTTCTGTCTTAAGGTCATCTATGTCCAGACAGTCCTGTACAACACATTAAGTATTCATATATTATTCAGTAACCACAGAGAATAACACTTCTTACATTTTGTTGCATAATAAATGTGACTATTATTAATTTGCTTGATCAAAAAAAGGTACCGAAAGAAGTCTGACATTTGGTTAACCACTTCCTTCCCGCCAGATGTAAATACAGTGGCATGCAAAAGTTTGGGCACCCCTAGTCAAATTTACTGGTACTGTGAACAGTTAAGCAAGTGGACAATGAAATGATCTCCAAATAGCATTTTAAGCAATTTCAGTTTATTATTTTGGTTTTGTACAATTTTAGAGTAAAAAAACGAAAGGAGTACCTTGCAAAAGTGTGGGGACCCAAGGAGATTTGAGCACTCAGATAACGTTGACCGAGGTCTCAGACCTAAAAAACTCTGTTAGGCCTTTTTCACACGGCCGTTAAAGGTCCGCTGCGAGCAAACATTGCGAGTGCGTTGCGGGAAAATATGCTATTTTTCTGCGCGAGTGCAAAGCGTTTTATTGCGTTTTGCACGCGCGTGGGAAAAATCGGCATGTTTGGTACCCAGACCCGAACTTGGGTTGAGTATTCTGTAGATTTTATTATTTTCCCTTATAACGTGGTTATAAGGGAAAATAATAACATTCTCAATACAGAATGCTTAGTAAAATGTGGGTGGAGGGGTTAAAAAAAAAGAATTAACTCAGCCTATCCACTTGATCGTGTAGTTGCGATCTCTTCTTTCTTCTTTAATCATGTGAGCTGCCGGCTAAAGGACCTGTGGTGATGTCACTGCGCTCATCACATGGTCCATCACCATGTGATTGGACCATGTGATGTAACGTCACCACAGGTCCTTTAGGGGGCAGCTCACATGATTAAAGAAGAAAGAAGAGATCGCAACTACGCGATCAAGTGGATAAGGTGAGTTAATTCTTTTTTTTTTAACCCCTCCATACACATGCATCTGTATTGAGAATGCTATTATTTTCTTTATTTATTTTAACATTTATTTATTTTAACATGGTTATAAGGGAAAATAAAGATCGGGTCCCCATCCCGATCGTCTCCTAGCAACCATGCGTGAAAATCGCACTGCATCGGCACTTGCTTGTGGATGCCTGCGATTTTCATGCAGCCCCATTCACTTCTATGGGGCTTGCGTTGGGTGAAAAAACGCACAATATAGAGTTTGCTGCGATTTTCACGCAACGCACAAGTGATGCGTGAAAATCACCGCTCATGTACACAGCCCCATAGAAATGAATGGGTCCGGATATAGTGCAGATGCAATGCGTTTACATCACACCTTGCACTCGTGCGGAAAACTTGCCCATGTGAAAGGGGCCCTAGGGTTAAGGCTTGTTCACAATCATTGTTAGGAAAATCTGAGTGATGCAAATTTCAACGCTTTACAAATACCCAGACTCTTCTAATCTTGTCCAAAATACAGCAGCAAAGGGTTCTTCTGAACAGGTGCCTAACATTCTGAAAATGAAAATGGTTGAGGCCTACAAAGCAGCAGAAGGCTATAAGAAGATTTTCAGATCTTCAGGTTCCCACATTCTCAGTTGGAAAAGTAATTAAGAAATGTCAGTTAACAGGCACTGTGGAGGTCAAGAGAAGGGTTGGAAAGCAGCTGCTTGTAGGATTTCTAGAAAGGCACTCCCACTTGACTGCAAAAGACCTTCGGGAAGATTTAGCAGACTCTGGAGTTGTGGTACATTGTTCTACTGTTCAGCGACACCTGCACAAATATGGCCTTCATAGAAGAGTCATCAGAAGAAACCTCTCCTGCATCCTCACCACAAAATTCAACACCAGATGTTTGCAAAAGAACATCTAAACAAGCCTGATGCATTTTGGAAACAAGTCCTGTGGACCGATTAAGTTAAAATAGAACTCTTTTGCAACAGTGGAAAATATAAAAAATGAATATAGAAAATTGTTTTTGCTTAAAATACAAAGGGAATGTTTCGTCTTTAACTTTATGCCTTTTGGAGATTATTTCATCTTTAAATTGCCTTACAGTTCAACAGTAATTTTGACCAGGAGTGCCCAAAGCTTTGCATGCCACTGTATATGCCAACATATATGCACAGTACAAATGTGTAGGCCTCGTGCACAAGATATGAGGTTGGGGTCTGCATCCAAGCCACATTTTTTGCGGGTCGATACAGACCCTTACACTTAAATGGGGCCGCAAAAGATGCAGACAGCACTCCGTGTGCTGTCCGCATCCGCATGTCCGTTCCGCGGCCCTGCAAAAAAAAATAGAACATGTCCTATTCTGGTCCGCATTACGGACAAGGATAGGACTGTCTACTGAGGGCCAGACATTCCATTCTGTTTAGAAAGGTTATCTCATGGAAATTATTACTATGCAATGAATAGGGTATATTAATTAAATTATTACTGCAATATACATGTAACAAAAATGTTGTTTATGTACATTATATTTTCTTCTCTGGTAGGGCCTACTGGTATCTATCCTTCTGATCCTCCTTCTCCTCTATTGAAAAGCTGATTAACATGTTCTGTAGCTGCCCTTCCCCTCTCCTCAGTGTTGATGGAGTGATCTCATTGACATGCAAGTGAAGAGGTCGAGACACCTTTCATTCATCCCTACTTCTAAAGTCACAGAAATGTTATAATGCTATATCTCTGTCCAGACAAGGGAGAAGGAACTGTGGGCCATTACATAGCATATATATCTCTGATAGACTATGTATATGTGAGCGATTTTCTATACAGAAGAGAAAAGGGTTAAAGAGAGATGCTGCTGCCTACCCACAGAAGGGAAAGAAAGTTCTCAGGATAAGAAGTTAAGTGAGTAAAAAAAATTAGTTTTAAATTAATCGGATAACCCCTTTAAAAAACTCACCTTTCCAATAAATTCATCAGAATGCAGGCTGTCAAATGTTAGTGCTGTAAAAAATACACAGAAAACAGGTAAGAAATTCTCATTGTATTCCTCAAAGTTTGCAAAGTTTTAAACATGAATTACATGAATAGAAAGTTCAATAAATGTCACAAAAATCATATGATCTGAGAATAATGCTATCAATAAGATGCCATCCTATATGGACTGTCGTTACCTCTTCTTGGAGAATTTTTACTAGTTAGATGGCGTCTGGACTTGGGAGAAGGAAGCTGTGATGATGTTTTCTCACCTACAGGCTTTGAATAATCAATCTAAAAATAACGGATCAGTGTTAGAGGCATGCACTTTTTGTATTGCATTTGTGAAACAGACTCTACCTTTCTTAAAGACATGCCCTCTTAAATCTTTGGTTACAACCTGGAAGCGATGGCTGCATGATTGGTGAGGAGGTGAGGTGTGTACTGGGTGTTTTTTTTATTTTGCTACATTTGCTACTATTTACTAACCTTTATAATAGAAATGTGTCCCTTCCACAACAGTAAGGCCCCTTTCACAAATGGATAAGAGGCGGGTGCGTTGCGGGAATATGCGCGTTTTTCCCGTGCGGGTGCAAACGTTTGTAGCGCGTTTTGCACGCGCGTGAGAAAAATCGCCATGTTTGGTACCCAACCCGAAGCCGAACTTCATCACTGAAGTCTGGTTTCGGGTCTTCTGGAGAATTGATTATTTTCCCTTATAACATGGTTATAAGGGGAAATAATAGCATTCTTAATAAAGAATGCATAGTAAATGAAGTGGAAGGGGTTAAAAATAATAAAATTTAACTTACCTTAGCCACTTGATCGCGTAGTTGCGATCTGTCCTCTCTTTCCCAGCATCAGCTAAGAACTAAAGGACCTGTGATGACGTCACATCACATGGTCCATCTTACCATGGTGATGGACCATGTGATTGGACCATGTGATGTGACGTCATCACAGGTCCTTTAGTTCTTAGCTGATGCAGGGAAAGAGAGGAGAGATCGCAACTACGCGATCAAGTGGCTAAGGTAAGTTAACTTTTATTATGTTTAACCCCTTCCTCTTCATTTTACTCTGCATTCTTTATTAAGAATGCTATTATTTCCCCTTATAACCATGCTATAAGGGAAAATAATAAAGATCGGGTCCAGTTGCTAATCAACCATGCGGGAAAATCGCAACGCATCCGCACTTGCTTGCGGATGCTCGCGATTTTCCCGCAGCCCTGTTCACTTCTATGGGGCCTGCGTTGCGTGAAAAACGCACAATATAGAGCATGCTGCGATTTTCACCCAACACAGAAGTGATGCGTGAAAATCACCGCTCATGTGCACAGCCCCATAGAAATGAATGGGTCCGGATTCAGTGCGGGTGCAATGCGTCCTCCTCACGCATTGCACCCGCGCGGAAAACTCGCCCGTGTGAAAGGGGCCTAATAGTAACACATAGTTACACAATTAAACCACCTCCTTGCAGCCTCTGCTCAATATGTAGTATTATGCAGAGGCATACATAACGCCAGTGCACCTGAATCAGCCGCACAGGGGCTCAAAGGAGAGGGGTGCCCAAAAAAATTATTTTGACATTATGTCACTTTCCCAATTGAGCAACTTGCTCCTCTGACTGATTGAAACGCTCAAGAAGCAATCGGCAATTCCATCATTGTGAGTGGAGACAGAAGTGCTCATCGGTACAAGACGCATGAGGCAAAGGGAGTATGGCTACTAGATTAACTCCTCTTCTGCTCTGGGAGCCATTGCACTCGATGCAGTGGGAATCACAAAACATCCTGGTGCTAGCTGGTGTGAGGTCTCACCTGGAACAAAAGAGAACCAGGGAGTATATGAAGGCATCTAATGTGGGGTCTGAATATTTTTTTCTGTATATATAAAATATGGCAGAAATATTTCCTTGAAGCAACCTCCATTATCACACACACCATTATACTATACTATAATAATATATCCCACCTAGTGACCTGATAAAGATAAGGGGGGAATGTATCAATCTTGTATGTCACAAAACTGGCTTAGAAAAGTTCCACAAGTCCTCTCTTGTATGAAAATGTTGAACTTTTTGCCTTTTCATGCCACTCTTGAAAAGTGAGTGGGGAAGTGGGCATGGATATTTTCACTCCAGATTTTAGATTTGGGCTTTTCTAAAAAAAAGTTGCAAAATCACTCTAGTAGGGGATTAGCGTAAAAAAAAAACTAAAGTAGCATTTCTATACAAAGTGTTCCATTTAAAGATGCACCACATTTATCAAATGTGCCCGATTTGATGAATTTTCTGCAACTTTCCCCAATATAAACTTAAAGCAAAAAGTCCCTTCAACAGGAAGTCAGAAGTGAACAAACATGGATTCGGCTACATTCTCTACGTTTGCACATAAAAATATTGATGTGGATGGACATAGTCTGGTATGAATGACCTTCTGTAACCTGTTGAAGACATACATGTCTTACTATAAATGGAGGCCTTGACTCAGCATCAGACTTGAATTCACAATTGCCCAGGTGTAAATGAGCGAGCCGCTGCTCATTGTCTTTGTTTAGTTCACACATTCGCCTTCGTGCATAGGGTGATGGAGAGCGGGAATGCGACGATCTAGTAGGGCTGTTGTAAGCCTTCTCTGGACTGGAGTGACCTTTAGATGGACTCTTTGACCTTCTATTGGGAGAGCTCTGCAAAGATCTCCGGGATTGTGTCTTCATGGACTAGATAAAAATGAGTGCAAAATGATATGCACATGTATAGAACTGATTAGGTGGCAACGATAAAGGATTCAGTGGTGAAAACGAAATACTAAAATGCAACAACGTACTAATCAATTTGCAGAATTTAAACCTTACATCACATCGTTTCCGGGAACCATTTGCCGTTTCTTTGATTGTCGTCGTAGTGGAAAACTCAATTTTAGGTGCAATTCCCTTTAAGAAAAAGAAATAGAATGATGAAAACACTAGATATGGCCATTACATTACTTTTTATCTGGCATTTTTCAACAGTCTGGAGGAGTGAGCATATGGCCAGATTTGCGGTGGGTGGAGGAAGGTGAGCTTGGGGAGATGGGGGAACAAGCATGTGACCAGATTGGGTTTGACGGGGCAGGATTGTGAGCTTAGGGAGATGGGGGAATGAGCACTGTGACGAGACTGAGGGAGGGGGAGGTTGGTGAGCCTGAACAAGATTGTGTGGGGGGGATAGGCGAGGCTGGTTATGAAAGGAAACCAGCTTTCTGACTACTTTGGGGGATGGGGGGAAGGAGTGATGAGGAGGAAAAATGATTTCTGTGGGGGATGGGGAACAAGCTAACTGACTACTTTGGGAGGTGCGGCGGGGATGGTCGAAATGTGTGATTGGTGTAGCTCTGTGGGGGTCAGCAGTATATGGGGTACCAATGTATGTCAGACGATGGTGGGGGAGGGCAGCCCTCAGTCACTTAAAATGAGTGAGGGCTGCTCTTTCCCACTGTTGCCCCAATGTATGGTTGGTGGGAGTGGGTCCCCCAGATACTGATCCACCATATATTGGTCCCTTAGGAGGATTCCGAGGAGCAGTGACAATCTTTACTATCTATTTTCGCTATCTATGACTTCCCCCGGTCACGCCAGGTCTAAAATTATCTTACATTTAGAACTGGCACTGGCTGTAGAGGCCGGTGCTTCTTCATACCTCCACCAGGTATAGGGCTTATTAAGACCGGCGTCTTAATTTTTCATTACCCCAGCCAACTGTTTCTTAATTCTATGAAATGCCTGTTGAGTCAAAGTGCTCACTACACACCTTAACAAATTCCATGGGGCTGTAGTTTCCAGAATAGGGTCACTCTTTGGGGGTTTCCACTGAATGGTACCTCAGGGTCCCTTCAAATGCAACATGGTACCCAAAAACCATTCCAGCAAAATCTGCCCTCCAAACACCATCTGGCGCTCTTTCCTTTCTATGCTTTCTTTGCTCTGTCTATACGGCAGTTTACAACTAGAGATGAGCGAACTTTAAAAAAAAGTTCGGCGTTCGGGTTGTGGTAATCGCCGCATCCCAATATGGATTCCACTAACGCGGACTATCGCAGCATATGGAATCCATAAGGGGCGGCTTCCACCAACCCGAACTGTTGAACAGCCGAAAGAACCTGGGGTGACGTCACCGTCATGTCATCAGTGCAGGGGGCGTGGCTCAGCACTGGATTTGATAGTCCGCGGTAGTGGAATCCATAACGGGATGCGGCGATTACCACAACCCGAACGCCGAACTTTTTTTTAAAGTTCGCTCATCTCTATTTACAACCACATATGGGGTGTTGCCATATTCTGGAGAAAATTGGTAACAGATGATTTTCTCCTGTTATCTGTTGTAAAAATGAAAAATTTGGGCCTACAGCTACATACATGCACAAATACACAGTCGGGTCACATTATTATGACCACTAGCTAATAACTTTGGGTTCAACTCTGGGGAATTAGGAGGCCAAGGTAGCACTTGGAAGTCTTGGTCATGCTATACCAATCAATGTCAGACATTTCTAGCCATGTGACAAGTCGCATTGTCTTGCTGGAAGATCCCATCTGCCCCAGGAAAGAAAATCAGCATATGTATGTGAGCTGCAAGAATGGATCATTACCCAAATCAGCTGAGAGTGCCTTCCACATTGATGAGTGGGTCCAGAGAATGCCACAAAAACATTCCTCAGACCATAACAATGCCACCACTGGCTTGTGTTCTTCCAACACTGGTTGCAGGTTGTTTGTTCTCTGATGTTTCTTGCCTGGCATGCCAACATCCATCAGTTTTTTAAGAAGAGAAAGTGATTCATCTGAGAAGGCAACCCTTTGCCAATCAGCGGAAGAACAATTTCGATACTGCGGCAAAAATGTAAACCTTTTCTGCTGATGCCACTTTGTTAGCAAAGGTGCAGTGATCATCCATGAAGTGTTGTTTTAGGCACACGTCTGGTAGCCCCCTGGTTCATTTTGGTGGTGGGCTGCTCCACTGTAGCGTGTCAGTCCGTCATTATGGACCTTCATAACCAACGTTCACCTCTCACATTAATGATGTGTAGTGCTCCGCAGGTTCCATGTCTCTTATTCTTAATGGTACCATTTGTCCTCTCACAATACCCTTTCACCACAGCAGCATGTGAACAGTTCACAAACTGCGCAGTTTTAGAAATACTGCCACCCTTGGTCTGAAAGCCAATAATCGTCCCTTTTTGCAACTCTGACAAATAGCCCCTTATAACCATGACATCAATGAGGGATATGTGTGCAGACACGCTATAGTACACCTTATATATCCACCAAGCCAGCTCACCCCACGTGACTTCCGTTATTAGATACGTGTCTAAAGCAGGAAGTGGTCATAATAATGTGGCTCGACTGAGTATGTATATATGTATGCACACTGCAAGTAATAATACTCCAAATCATATTGTAATGTATCTTTAAAAAATTGATTTCTTAAAAGGAAGGTAGCAGCTGACATTGCAGTTGGCAAGCAATGTAACTTGCTAATTATCAGAGAAACATCTCGGTGTGATACTCAAGGACAGGGCACTACAATGCAATCATAAAACATGCACCATTCTAAGACCTGAGAACCTTTACAACAGTGTTCTCCAACCTGTGCCCTTCTAGCCATGGGCATAGCTATAGGGGGTGCAGAGGTAGCAGTCGCTACCAGGCCCAGGAGCCTGAGGGGGCCCAAAGACCCTTGTTCCACATAAGAAGACATACAAAGCACTGAGGAAAAGGGGGCCCAAGCTGAACTCTTGCACCAGGGCCCATGAGCCGTTAGCTACGCCCCTGCTTCTAGCTGTTACAAAACCACAACTTTTATCATGCCCTGGCAGCCTGTTGCTCAAATCATGATGGAAGTTCTACTTTTGCAACAGCTGAAGAAGAGTCACAGGTTAGAGATCTCTGCTCTAGATCAGTGTTCCCCAACTCCAGTCCTCAGGACCCACCTACCGGCCATGATTTGAGAATATCCCACCGAATGAATACCTGTGGTAAGTCCTGATGCATTGAAACTAACAATATCACCTACTGAATACTAAGGAAATCCTGAAAACCTGACCAGTAGGTGGGCCCTTAGGACTAGAGTTGAGGAACCCTGCTCTAGATGATGAAAACTTCAATCTAGTATTTAAACTTCAGAAAACTTTCAAAACTGTAGAAAATTATTAAATTTCACTTCAATAATTCATCCTCAGATTTAAAGGGGGAGGACTGACGATTGTCAGTATTAAAGGAGTCTGCATTGCCATACAATGTTTGATAAATGTAATGTCTAACACTTGTCTTTGAGATGACATTCCATTACTGAAATGAGACTGTGATTTTTGAGAATGTTACTAACCACACACTTTTCTACCCATGCATTACTGAGGTCAGTGATTTAAAAATACAAAATGTCAGAAAATATTTGTGCATATAAGCCCAAAAAGTCACCAAGCCCTATTTTTTACTTTTTGAAGTCAGAATTCTGGAGTGCAGGGCTTGATAAATTCCCCTGGAATTTTGTTTTAAGCCAACACCGCAAAAATGATGGCATTTTTAAAAGACATATGTCCTTGAATAACATTCAATTTGAATATGAAAGTTAGTAATCAAGTCAGAAACGGGCAAATAAAATGTGCTGTCTCTCATTAATTTGCAACTAATTTTATGTTTAGAGGTTTTGTTTTTTTGCCATTTTTCTATTCCATTGTCATGGAGATTCTAACAGAAGTGACAACAGGGCCCAAACCATGTTAAATTTTTGAAGAACTCTTCACATTTGGAGTATGCTAACAATGTAAGCTTTCTATCTACGCTGCTACGTCTTAGAAATTAAGGCACAAAAACGGTTTAGACAGATAAATGTCACACAGAGCACTGTGCTTATCTCTTCAGTTCTCAGATGGAACGGTACAATGATTTAACATCTCATTAAATAAGCCACCAAACCATGATATCCAACTGTGGCATGACTGAGGTCAAGCAAGCTGGCAGTAAATTAAGTTGTAAGCACTCCTTGGAAGAGAAAAATTACAGCAGTAAATAATGTGACACATCTGTTCAGTCAAGGACATACAATCTTCTGAATCTCTCAAAAGGCGACTTAAAAGGGTTGTGCCAACAATAAATGTTATTTTAATATAATTAAGCATGAAAAAATACCGTACTCACGATACTTTTGTAATTAGTTTTCTACTAAAAATGTTCCAGATGCAAGATATTCCCTTTACTCTAATAAAATGGGACCTCTGGTGGCTTATCTGTATAGCAATGTGCATGTCCACCTACTGAGCTGGAGGAGCATGGTCGCACACGATCCAAGACAACACAGGACTGACTTAGAGAAACCTCTGTGAATGTCCTTGAGTGGCCCAGCCATCCTTCAACTGCCACCAGCCATAACTACTGTTACAGTGAGAGAGCTGCAGCAGAAGGTATACACACCTTAGAAAGAACATGCCACTGAGCGGCAACAGAAAAGACACACTCCCTGAGCTGCAACAAAAAGGACACACCCCCTTCTTTGCATGAACTGAACCCCTATGGACCGGGCTCATTTTCACCTTAAAGGGCTTCTGTTACGCCCCAAAAGTCATTTTTCATTTTTGGGCTTACTAAAATCCTTATAGTGTGATTATTCAATATATAGTGTTCTTACCTTTTTCTCTGGCTTATTTTCCTTAAAAATCGCACTTTTACAATATGTTAATTACCTCGCTACAAGCAAGTAGGGCGTTTACTTGCTGGTAGCCGCCGCATCCTCCTTTCAAAAAAATGCCCCCTCCTCCTGTTGATTGACAGGGCCAGCGAGCGCTCTCCTCGTCCGGCTGGCCCTGTCTGCATTTCAAATCCCGCGCCTGTGCCTTACGTGTCTTCATTCGGCGCAGGGACTCTGAGGGACGCTCGCTTCATCTGTACTTCCACAGTGCGCCTGCGCCAACGACGTCTTCTCTTTCGGGTGCAGAGGTGACGCCATCGGTGAAGGCGCACTGTGGAAGGAGCGGCCGAGTGAGCATCCTCCTCTCAGTGCGCCTGCGCCGACTGAAGACCGGTACGGCGCAGGCACGAGATTTGGAACGGAGACATATTGTAAAAGTGCGATTTTTAAGGAAAATAAGCCACAGAAAAAGGTAAGAACACTATATATTGAATAATAGTACTATAAGGATTTTAGTAAGCCCAAAAATGAAAAATTACTTTTGGGGGGTGACAGAAGCCTTTTAAGGACTAGGCCATTTTTATGCAGATCTGACCAGTGTCCCATTATGTGTGAATAACTTTAACGCTTTTACTTATCCTGGCCATTCTGAAATTGTTTTTTCATCACATATTGTACTTCATGACACTGGTAAAATGGAGTCAAAAAAATTCATTTTTATTTATAAAAAAAAATACCAAATTTACCAAAAAAATACCAAATTTTTACAAAAAAGTTTCAATTTCTCTACTTCTATAACACATAGTAATACCTTCAAAAATAGTTATTACTTTACATTCCCCATATATCTACTTCATGTTTGGATCATTTTGGGAATGGCATTTTATTTTTTGGGGACGTTGCAAGGCTTAGGGTACTTTCACACTAGCGTCAAAGTTTTCCGTCATTGAGTTCCGTCCTCGGGGCTCAATAACGGGAAAAAACTGATCAGTTTTATCCTAATGCATTCTGAATAGAGAGAAATCCGTTCAGTTTGCATCAGTTTGTCTTCAGTTCAGTCCTTTCACGTTTTTTGGACGCAGAAAAAAGCGCAGAATGTTGTATTTTTATCTCCGTCCAAAAAAGCAGAAATACTTGACGGAATGACGGATCCGTCATTCATTTCCATTGAAATGTATTAAGGATGGATCCGACATTGAAAATTGACACATTAATAGATCCGTTCCTCCTGCACATGCGCAGACCTTTAAAAATGGTAAAATAATAAATAACGGATCCGTTTTTACAGATGACAACGTTAGCAAATTAAATCCGTTTCCAAACGTTTTAACGAATCCGTTGGGCAGTTCCGTTCACGGAACTGCCTCACGGAATCCTTCAGCACAAGTGTGAAAGTACCCTTAGAAGTTTAGAAGCAAATCTTAAAAATTTTCAGAAATTTTCCAAAACCCACTTTTTAAGGACCAGTTCAAATCTGAAGTCTCTTTGTGAGGCTTACATAGTAGAAACCACCCAAAAATTACCCCATTCTAGAAACTACACCCCTCAAGGTATTAAAAACTGATTTTACAAACTTTGTTAACCCTTTAGGTGTTCCTATAGTTAATGGCAAATGTAGATAAAATTTCAGAATTTCGATATATTTTTTTTGGGCAAATTTTCCATTTGAATCCATTTTTCCAAACAAAACTCAATATTTATTGCCCTGATTCTGTAGTTTACAGAAACACCCCATATGCGGTAGTAAACTGCTGTACGGGTACACGGCAGGGCACAGAAGGAAGGGAACGCCATATGGTTTTTGGAAGGCAGATTTTGCTGGACTGGTTTATTTACACCATGTCCTATTTGAAGCCATCCTGATGTATCCCTAGAGGAGAAACTCCCAAAAAGTGACCCCATTTTGAAGTTTCTGATCCCCGCGAAAAAGCTGAATTAACCTGCAGTTTGCTGCGATCGCCGATTCTGGGGGGGTCAGAGGACCCCCCTCGGCATTGTCACAGAGTTTTTTTAAACCCACCGATGTGAATACATACATAGGGCTGGATAGTTGCCATCATGAGGTATGGTTAAAAAATGTCCAGAAAAGCCAGTTCCAGCGAGTATATAAAAATTGTATAGAAGTGGAGAAATATAAGGAACAGAGTGAAGTTATTAAAGAGAGGTTTTTAGAAAAAGCATATGATTAAATTTTTTTGGGAGAAATGTGAAATGGAGATAGGCAACAAGAAGAACAAGGAAAAAGAAAAAGATGTACCAAAGAAAGATTTTAGATATACTTTTTTTTTTTTTACACAATACAACACAAAATTGGGTACTATAATAAAAAATATGATACAGAAAAATTTGAAAATTCTTAAACATGATCCAATTATAGGAAAAGAGATACCAAATAAACCTTCCATTGTTTTTAAAAATGCACCAAGTTTGTCCAACAGCCTTGTGCATAGTGGGAACAAGTTCTTTGCAACAAAGAAACAACAAAAAAATTTGCAGAGAAAGGGTAAATTCACATGGTGCCGTTTTTGCACACCTTGCAGGAACCGCAATCAAATAGACCGGCAAAAAATGATGGAGACTATACAAATAAAAGGTAAAAAGGAAACCTTAAAAATAAGAGGGCAACTTTTATGTAATAGTGTGGGGGTGATCTATATGCTGGAGTGCCCATGTGTCCTCCAGTATATAGGGAGGACCACCCGTAGTTTAGAGACCAGAGTACAAGAGCATATTTACAACCTTAAAAAAGGCTTAGAAGCACATAGTGTTTCTTTGCACTACAAATTGTGCCACCAAAAAGAGCCCAAAGGGTTAAAATTCATGGGAATCGAATTGGTGGATAAGTCAGCACGAGGTAGAGATTATATAACTAAAATCAACAAAAGAGAAGTGAATTGGATGTATTGTCTGAACACTATCCAACCGAGAGGCCTTAATGTTGAATGTGATGTTCATTCTTGTATAGTCTGAGGTGAAAAATGACGATGTTTGTTTCAGGTCTTAACATCTACAGAGATGTCGGTGCAGTTTTTATATAACTCTGCAACCCTATGAATCGAATAACAACTGTTATATATACTTTTAGTAAGTTTTATGGAGTATGCTTACATTTTATTTATCTATTTGTTTTATATGGGGAGTGAAGATTTGTTATGGGGGTGCGGTTAGTTTGCTGATAAAGAACAGCAGTTATCGGCTTTGCAATCAGAGCTCCTGAAGAAGCGTTGTGGCGAAACCCGGGTCGGGCATCTGTGCAGGCTGAATTGAATGCTTGTTATATTTTTTATCTTGTGAGTATAATAAATGAATTTTGATAATCGCACACCTGAGGTGCTTCACTATCTTCCACATTTCTCTGGCTTATGAGCAAACAGGGATCTATGAGAAAATCAAAGGATACCGGAGAAGGTGTTTTTTGAAGTCTACGAAGTTGCGGGGACGCAAGTGGTATTGAATACGCACACTGTGAATGGAATCTTGTGAGTATATTATCTCCCTGCGGCTGTAAAACACGGTGGCAGTACTTCACCATATAGGCCCCTTTCACACTGGTGAGTTTTCCGCGCGGGTGCAATGCGTGAGGAGGACGCATTGCACCCGCACTGAATCCGGACCCATTCATTTCTATGGGGCTGTGCACATGAGCGGTGATTTTCCCGCATCACTTCTGCGTTGCGTGAAAATCGCAGCATGCTCTATTTTGTGCGTTTTGCACGCAACGCAGGCCCCATAGAAGTAAATGGGGCTGCGGGAAAATCGCAAGCATCCTCAAGCAAGTGCGGATGCGGTGCGATTTTCCCACATGGTTGCTAGGAGACGATCGGGATGGGGACCCGATCTTTATTATTTTCCCTTATAACATAGTTATAAAGGAAAATAATTGCATTCTCAATAGAGAATGCAAAGTAAAAAGGGCAAGAGAGGGTTAAAAATAATAAAAAAAACGAACTCACCCCCTCCATTTGATCGCGTAGCTGCCGGTTACCGGGCTCCTGTTCTGTGTTCAGCCGGGAAGGGGGTGAAGGACCTTCAGTAACATCACTGGGTCACATGGTCCAATCACCTGCAGTGGCGTCACTGAAGGTCCTTCACCCCCTTCCCGGCTGAACACAGAACAGGAGCCCGGTAACCGGCAGCTACACGATCAAATGGAGGGGGCGAGTTAGCTTTTTTTAATTATTTTTAACCCTCTCTTGCCCTTTTTACTTTGCATTCTATTGAGAATGCTATTATTTTCCTTTATAACTATGTTATAAGGGAAAATAATAAAATATACAGAATACTCAACCCGAAACCGGACTTCAGTGATGAAGTCCGGCTTCGGGTCTGGGTACCAAACATGCCGATTTTTCAAATCGCGCATTTTCCCGCAACGCACCGGCCTCTTATCCGGGCGTCAAACGTGACGCTCGTGTGAAAGAGGCCATAGTGTTTCTACTTGCACTCTGTAGGCACTTGTAGATCCTGAGGAGGATTCTGCTACACCTTAAGAACCTGGTGAAAATCCAGGTTTTCCTTTGAGTTTGTGAAAGAAAGAAAAATAAATATTCTTTTGGCAGCGCAGTCTCTTTTATTTGAATGAACGTTTGATAGTGACAGAAACCCACGTCACTCATTGAGGCTTGCAGCGCCGAGGATTTACCGTAAGATAACCAGAGACATTTTCCTTTGTATTGTTACAGAGTGCCTGCTGAATGCGGTGGTGATTGGAAATACTATTTATTGTTGGTTCTCCCACTATGCTTTGCGGTTTATAGCTTCTGTTGGACTTGTGGTTAGCTTGTGTTTGGTTCTCGGCTGAGTTCCTGGTGCGACCAAAGCTTCATTGAAGATAAGTGTTTCCTTTCCCTTTTGTATTTTGTTTATTTATATGCGTGTGTTGCCTTTCCCTGTTGTTTGTCATTAGGCCTAAGAGAGACTCCTTTTCATCCTTCCCTTTGGAGGAACAGGTAGACTCAGTCCTGACATTAGTTCCAGGGTCCTATAGGCTGAGATAGGATTCTAGGTATCCGGTGTATGAACTTGCCCACCTTTGGGGCCTGTTCATACTGGTAATCTGTCAGGACTGGAGTTAGGGTTTTCTCTATGAGGTGTCCATCTTCCCTCTCTACTTTCCAGGCCTTATTCCGGTATCCCCTTTTCCTCCTACGTTCGGTGTGGTGTCTTCCTCCCACACACGAGCGTGACAACTATAGACAGTCAGAAAACAGGGTTCCCCAAAACAGATATATCAAGCATGGAATGATGGACATCAGCTTTAATAAAGCCTAATTTATCAAAAGTGTCCTACATAAAAACTGTTGTTGCCCAAAGCAGAAGTGTAAGAAATTAAAGCTGAGCTCTGATTGGTTCCCATGAGCAAAAAGGTCAGATTTTATGTTAGACAGGATTTTTAAATAAGGTCCAAAGTACACTTGGGGAGTTCTCAATGTAGAGTGTCACCCATTGTAAATATTGCTTTGAGGCCCTGTACTTTTGGTACATATATGGGACCTCCTGACAGTCCCCAAGACAACAAAAAATTGTTGTGAAGCTTGTCAGATGATCAGTCCTGACTGATTTGTATACAGATCACTCTTCTTTTCACGCAACTCAAGGAGGTAAATGTTATATTAATGCATCTAAAGAAGCAATCGATGAGCACAGAAATCTAATTTATTTTACTCTGATAATTAGCAATAAAATGGAATTAAAACAGAATCACTCACTGGGAAGCCAGGTACAGTTTTCATCAGCACCTCCCGGTCTACTCCTGGATATGGAGGAGTCAGCTTTGGTTCGGGGAATAAGAAGTCTCGATGGTTCTCTTTGTATGTGGCTAAAACATCCTCACCTGTAGCACCAGAACAAGAGTATAAGCAGCTAGAAAGTGATCTGAGCTCAAAACTGAGGTTATTTCATAACTACAGTATATTAAACAATACAAATCCATTTATTTTTACCATTAAAGCAGAAACTTAAAAAGAATGTGTTCTTATAAAATGATCTATTGTATAAATCAAGTTTTTATTTTAAAGGGGTTCTCCGGTTATTATTTCCAATGGCCTCCAGCAACCTGTCCTAGAATGGGAGCAGGACTGGTTGTCACCACTTGCAGAGATGAGTAGGGGGGTGAGGGCCATGCCCCTCACCCCTGAGTCAGCTCTGCAAATGAAGGCAACCAGTCCTGCTTGAATTCTAGGACAGGTTCCTGGAGGCCATTTTGAATCATGCCACTATCTATATTTTAAAAAAGATCCTAAAATCCTGCAGTTCTCACAATGGCCACTTAGCCACTGAAATCACAGAAAAATTCAGAGCAAATCTAGCCAGTGGATTGATCACAAATGCGCCACAGATCCGTGTGTAACAGGAGATTTCGCCTCTCTACATTTCCGGAACGTGTGGAAGAGATGATTTCTCATGTAATCCACTATACTTCACTGCAGATTTCATCCGTCCTGTAGAATCAGTCCTGCCACGGAGTGCCCATCACAAGGCACAGGCAGACTTTTATCCATTAGACGTGAACAGCAAAGGGTCCCGCTGAATGACAGCGACCAGAGATACTGAAAAGAGCGAGGCATTGATACAGAACATATACAAAAAACTGTCTTACCTTTTTGTATACAATCACTTTTTAGAAAACCCCTTTAAAGAGTCCCGTCAACTCTCTAGACTGGTCTGTTTTAGTAAATACTTGAATTCCAAAGAAACCAACAATCCTGAATTACCGTTTCGTCATTGTGCTGTTCCTCTGTCATTCCTCCTATAAATTATTAAATTGACAACTGGGTGTTACCCCTTGTCAAATGGGTGTGTCAGCACTGCCAGCACTAATGGGACAGTGTCAGTCTGTGCACAGGCACACCTAACTGTCAATGTAGTCATACATTTCTAGGAGGAATAACAAAGCAAAGATACAATGTATATAGTTTATCCAGAATAGATATTTCATGTGAAATCAAGTATTTTACTACAGCAGGCATGCGAGCAATGGTGACAAATCTTTAGGTCAAAATTTATTTGCCAGAATTGATGGCTGTAGGTGTTTGAATCAATGAGGAACGTGAATATTCAATGTCTGCAAGTGATTGCACCTCCAGAGAAGGGAGAAGCCTTGACTATTCATTCATTATTATAAGGCTGCTTACAAATCAGCATGTGAGTTACAATGAGGCCCCGGCCTCATCCGGGTTATCAGAATGTTACTGTCTCAGGGGTAATTGCAAGTATTACCTAATTCCCAGGAGAAAAGGCTTCTTAAAGGAAAGAAAAGAATGAAATGTACATGAACACAACGAAGCCTTCTCATGAGAAATGAATCATTTCCCGTATTTTTTTTTCTTGTACAACCTATTATGTTCCCTCTGAGAAAAGTGAGCTATTACTTAGATGACGGCGCTTTTAGCAGTAAAATGCTATACAATTCTGCTTTTGTATGTAGAGTTGACATCTGTAATGTGAAGCAAAAGGAAAAAAATTACAGTCGCTTTAAAAACTAGCTTTGGAATATATTTGTACTGTTGTAAAGGCTATTACTGGAGAATGCAGAAGGGGTTGTTCAAGTGTTTAATACTGATGACCTATCCTTAGGCTGGGTTTGACTTCCAGCTACCCTTCTGACCAGCTGTCTGAAGAGACCATGGCGCTCCGTCAAGCTCATTGGTCACATGGTCCTCAGACCTCCCCCGATCAGATACTGGTGACCTACCCTGAGGATAGGTATTGTAAAAACCGCAGTACCCCTCCTCAGGTGTTAATAACTCCGTTTATTGACCAAACAATACAATGTTTCAACTATACGAAGTCTCTAGGCCATCAGAATAAACACTCAGACAACCCCTTCAGGGGCCAATCGGTCATAGACCCCACAGGGAAACTTTCTGGAGGGCCTGAGCCCTCCTCACAGCCCCCATTCAGGTAAGGAATGACCTGACACTACCAGTGTTCTGAGCTTGGAGCGAGCACTTATATACCTGGCTGGTGCCTTCTTCATTCCTGAATTCAACTGTAGTGCCACCCTGAGGCAACCACAGTAGGGGGACAGAACTAGGGCAGCTATCGACTATTTTTGTAATCGAGTATTCTATCGATTAATCCAGCGATCAATCGAGTAGACTAATAAGAAAAAACTAATTAAAAGAACTTTTTTTTTTTTTTTAAACTTATCATACCCCCGTGCCATCAGCTGCCCCCTAAGTGCCATCAGCTGCCCCCCAGTACCATGATCTGCCCGCTCAGTGCCATCAGCTGCTCCCTTAATGCTACCAGCTCCCCCCCCCCAGTGCCACCAGCTTCCCCCCAGTGCCATCAGCTCCCCCCCAGTGCCATCAGCTTCCCCCCAGTGCCACCAGCTTCCCCCCAGTGCCATCAGCTTCCCCCCAGTGCCATCAGCTGTCTCCAGTGTAATCAGCTGTCCCCAGTATACTATATACATTGTAACAATCCCAAAATATTTAGAAGTGATAATTGTCTAAGGCCTGTATTACACCAACAGATTATCTGACCAATGATTGGTCAGATGGCCGTTTACACACAGATGTTTTGTTATACACACCAACTATTGGTCTGATTAGACAGATATTGGTGAGATAATCTGTTGGTGTAATACAATCCTAAACCATGTACACGTTAACAAGAATGATATCAATACGTCATCATCTCAAGTTTGTCATCTAGAAAGTAAAAATGTAGCTGACAACTGAATAGAAAGCTGAGGAGAACGTTACATTAGACAAGGCTACTCTGCCACCTTGTGTCTGGATGCGACATGGTCAGTGTAAGCTCGAACAGCATTTATTGTACACTGAAGGGACTCTTAGTGGGAATTCAGAGGGTTATAAGGTGCACATTACATCATTGACTTAACCAGAAAATATGTCTTCTTAAATGCTTAAAATATGCTTGAAACTAAAGAGCTCAAAAACAAATGTTCCGCATACTAATAGTCCATAGATGTGGCTCTGGTGTATTCAGAAAATCATAGAATTTTGCCAAGGCCAAAATTTAGGAACTTGGCGCACAGTCCTATTTAAATGGTGATTTTTTAACATCATAATTATTTATTGCATGTCTTAGCAATGTATTATTTCCATATTATAAGTCGACTTGACGTTCAGCCAGAAGTCATTGGGCGAGATTTATCATCTCCCCGCGCCAGAAAAAGTGGGGTTAAAAAGTTGTGTTTGAAACTTTTTATTTGTGACTTTTTTTTAAAAAGAAGCAAGTGCCTTTTCTAAGTTGCCCTCGCCAATTTTCCAAAAGGGGGCTTGGCGGGTAGAGGGCCGTAAATGAAGCCAGATATCTAGGGTAGTGGACGAGCCCTGCGCCTCGTCATAAATTAGGAGCATCCTCTGGCAGTGCATGCGATATCAAGACCAGAGCAGAAAGCATTGGTCTTGATAAATCTCCCCCATTGACTACATTTCTTTCCACGTCTGCATGGAAGTCTACAAAACTAAGGAATATCACATTCAGGCAGGATCAGGACGAGGGTTAGCATACACACACTGAATAATTTACAAAGCTGTATTTATGGTTTCTGACCTTGAAATATATTGATTAGGGCCCATTTACACTACCGTATGGCCGCAGAGCGTGTGTTGCGGACTGCAAATAGTCTGAAAAACATGGGCCGTGAGAACTCCGTACTGTGGTGCAGACCTATTGACTTGAATGAGTCCGTGATCCGCAAGATACGGCAAAAGATAGGACATGCCCTGTCTTTTGTGGTGCAGCGGCACAGACCCAAAAACCCACAGAATGGCTGTGCCTCCTATCTTTTGCCATATCTTGCGGATTGTGGACCCATTCAAGTCAACACACAGTACAGAGTAATGCACCACAGTACAGAGTTCACATGGCTAACGCCTGTGTTTTGCGGACCTGCAGTCTGCAACATGGGCATGGTGGCCATACGGTTATGTGAATGGGCCCTAACAGTGCCCCCATATTTACCAGCTACAATGCATCATATAACACAGGGATGCTCCACCCGCAGCCCCCCAGTTGTTGTAAAACTACAACTCCCACAATGCCCTGCTGTAGACTGATAGCTATAGACTGTCCAGGCATGCTGGGAGTTGTAGTTTTGCAACATCTGGAGGGCCGCAGGTTGGGCATCCCTGATATAACACATCAACAATCCCTCCATACATGACAGCTGAGACACCCCAATATTTCCAGCAGTAGAATGTAATCCCTATCTCTATAGGAGTTTATCTCTTTGTGCTGACTGGTACAGAAGGATAATATTTCGTACTTATTTTCAGTGGCTTAGTATTTAAACATACCCCTTACTGAAGAAAGTGTCCTTTTTAACTCAAAAATTAGGAATGGTGGTCACACACACTTCGTCATGTACATTTGCCCAAGTCAAGTGTGCATTCTGGAGGACATAGGCCCTGAGTTATCAAGGCTGGCGTGTGCTACACCGGCCTTGATAGGGCGTGCACCGCCAGAGTAGGCTTGTAATATATGACGTGGCGTAGGCATTATCCTAAAGTACCTGCCTCCTCCGGCTCTACGTGGGCCGGAGTGAAATCTATGGCAGCTCGGAGCTGCTTTAGAGCTCAGTCATTATTTATGCCAGTTTCTACTGCAAATAATGATGAATTAGCTGGGGGCTGATGGCCTCACTCTGCCCTCGCCATGCCCGTTTTTTTGTAGACTTGGCAAAAGCAGTGTAAAATGTAGCTTGCGACTAGAAATGTTGCAAATGCGTTGTGAAGTCATGACTTTTCTACGATAAAAAGTGTCTGATCAGCGGGGGCCCCTTCGCCAGAATGGAGGAGGCAATCACGCAAGCCCACCACGCAAGTTTCTGTGAGACTGCTGAGGCTGCAGCAGTCCACAGTATATGGGATAAGTTGTTTCAATGGTACAACCTCTTCAAGATTTGTAGGGATTTATATCTTACAACACTTAGATAGACATGAATGAGTTTTTTAAGCTAGTTAGAAAAGTGGCAAGTCCACATAAAGACGGGCCAATTATGAAAATCTTATGGTCATTATGACAGCTCTTTTCTGGACGAAACCTTCTAGTGCCAGGTATGCAAATGATCAAATGATCATATGCAATGCATAACCAAAAACAGCAAACAAAACTTATATATATATATATATATATATATATCTTCTCTTCTAAGAATGAGTTTCTGTCTGTCTGTCCCAAAGTCTGTCTGTCTGTCTGTCTGTTCTTCATGCGCAACCAAATGACTTAAATTTGGCACACAGGTACATCAGGTGTCCGGGAAGGTTTTAGACCGGGTCTCAGCTCTCTAGGACGTACCGTTCCTGAGATATTCCCAAAATATGACCTGCATTAGCCAATACAAGCCTGCAAATCTTTCTCTTAATATCCCAACTGCCATACACACGGTCACATGTCCCTTATTAGCCAACAGAAGCTCGCATGGCACGTAGTCTCCACATAAACACAGTTTTACTCCAGGTTTCTGTAACAACCCAGCCATTTTTCTTAGGCACCATATCCTATCATTAAAAAATTGTTGAGACAAAATGTTGCGCAACACATGTCGTCGTGTAGCCCTAGCATTAAAGGGGCAGGGCACTGTGGAGGTCACTGTTAAAGGGGCGGGCACTGTGGTGGTCACTGTTAAAGGGGTGGGCACTGTGGTGGTCACTGTTAAAGGGGCGGGCACTGTGGTGATCACTTTTAAAGAAGTGGCCACTGTGGAGGTCACTGTTAAAGGGGCAGGGCGCTTTGGAGGTCACTGTTAAAGGGGCGGGCGCTGTGGAGGTCACTGTTAAAGGGGCGGGCACTGTGGATGTCACTGTTATAGGGGCGGGCACTGTGGAGGTCACTGTTAAAGAAGCATTCACTGTGGATGTTACTGTTAAGGGGGCAGGCCACTGTGGAGGTCACTGTTAAAGGGGCGGACACTGTGGAGGTCAGTTAAGGTGGCTGGGGCCACTATTAAAGGGGCAACTGCTGTGGAGGTCACTGTTAAGGCAGCAGGGTACTGTGAGGTCACTGTTAAGGCAGCGGGGAACTGAGGAGGTCACTGTAAAGGGAGTAGGGTGCTGTGAAACTCACTGTTAAAGGGGCAGGCTGCTGTGAAGGTCAAAGTTAAGAGGATGGGCTGCTGTGGAGGTCCCATTTTAAAGTGGCGGGACACTATGGCAGTGGTCAGTGTTAAGGGGTGGGGGACTATGGAGTTCACTGTTAAAGGGGCGGGGTGCTGTAGAGGTCACTGTTATGGGGATACTGTCGATATCTTTTAACAACACACGCAAACATTAAATGAAATAGATTAAATATACCTGTGCGAAGCTGGGTCCTTCTGCTAGTGTATATATATATATATATATATATATTTTAAATTTTTTTTTACACTGCTACAACAGAATACATGTGTTTTCTGATAAGTAAAACAAGCCTCCCGGCATGCTCATGAATGTGTAAATCTAAAAATGATTCCCAGATGCCACATCACGAAGAAACATTATTAGTGTCTCTCTCTGGCTTTTGAACATACGAAAAAAATTAAAGAGGTGTCTCTTTCAAGGTTGCTTTGAAGTAGGTTCAGATAAGCCTCGAGCAGTAGATGAACTAGCATTTCGTACAAAATGGCTTCCTTTAATCCTTTTGATGAAAGACGCTTCCACCAGTCAGCTGTAGACATGCTTTAAGAAAACCTACAAATAACCTTTTGTGAGCACCTACAGATTGATTACACAAATCAAACACACATGAAAAAAGAAGAGAAAAATCCCAACCTACATATGCACCGAGAAAGGTTAATTTGTTTCAAAGCCCATAAGACGCTTTAAATTCATCAATGCAGTTGTGTCTGTGTTGGTAAGACATATAGGAATATAGGAGTCATAGAGGAGCCACAGTACTAATCTTTTGGGGGGCTCTGCATGACCAAGTATTACATGGATGTTGATTTCTGTAACAATACACTTTGCTTACAAGAAACCTGGGCTCGGATAGACCTGTCTATCAAGCCAAACCGGACATGGAGAAGCCATTGGGGGAGCCACCATCGTGACTCTTCACCTTGTTCTTACGCTCCCGGCTTGTTCGTAAGCTATGTTTCTCATCTGGCAGTGCTTCAGAATTGAACACCGCTGTTTGTAACCAGAGAGCCTTTTGGTATTCCATGGCTCCTGTGCTTCATGAGGAATGACTCTTCCGACTGGTTCCCTTTAAGGCAGTTGTCCCTTTTACACTGTAAGGTTCCCCAGCTAGGAGATGAGAATCTTGTGTGAATCACGTATTGTGGTGGGTTACGACTGACTTGTAATCATTTGCGGAATAGTATGTCATTTATTATGATGTATCTACTTTGTAGTATGAATTAAAGGGGTTTTTCAGCATGTAGATACTGAGGACTTATCCTCAGGATAGGTCATCCATATCAGATCAGCAAGGGTCTGACACCCCCACCGATCATCTGTTTTCAGCAGCTACTGGCACCAAACAAAAAAAAAAAACGTGTACAGAGCCAGAAGCAGAAGACTCTGCCCACTGTGTAGTGGCTGCGTCGGGTTACCAATCACCTGAATAGAGGTTGAGCTGCAGTACGCTGACTTGGCCACTTCACGGTGGACACTGGTGGACTGGCCATAGACTCTACAAGGAGGGCCGATGCCTAGGGAGCCACTTCTCCCCACAGCTCCCTGCTTAGTACAAAATAAACTGATGCTCTCAGCATTAATTAACGCTAGAAACATCAGGTACTTATGCACCTTGCTGGAGGCCATAAGTCTTCTTCTGAATTCAACCATATCGCCATCCTCAGGAAAGTGATACTGTTGAATACTGCAGGGGGCAGCAGTGTTTTGTGCTGCACTGTGGTATTTCGTTCTGTTGGAGTGGTACTTTGTGCCTTGCTAAGGTATTTCCGGCCCTGCCTACTTATTTTTCCCTGCCGTCTATCAATTGGGACCCACCTACCACATAAGGGCCACTTTGAGTTTTTTACAGGGCCACTTTAAGTTTCCAGTCTGCCCCTGACAGTGGACGGGGGCTTCTAAATCTGGCTCCATCTACTGCTTTGCTTATGGCACTGGTGGCTGCCAAAAATAACTCATTGCTGGCGGTGCCTGGTGTCAGTGTCAGCCAGAAAATTGGTCATCAATATCTACTGGATGGAAAAACCCTTTAAGGTATGATTATGATTAGAGATGAGCAAAGCAAGCTTTGGAGGTTACATCCGAAGTTGCTTCGTTCATAACTTTGGATTACTACTGTAGGGAGATCCATCTCCATACAGTATTAGAATGTATGGGCCCCGATGAGCCGAAGTTAGTTATTCGCGATGTCGCGCATGACTTCATAAAATAGCTTCAGTGATTGATTTTTAAAGTGGAAAAACACTTTAAAATTTGAAACAGACCTCAGCTTCAGTTCCGACTGGTACCACTAGTGCTCAGTGAACTTCTCTTCAGTGCTGCTAGAGTTAATCCTTCCTTCTTGCTCTCTGCCCAGCTGCTGGCTAAGATGCTGATAAGCCTCCCTATTTAGCTGGGCTGGTTGCTCGACCTCTTTGCCTGAGCTTTGGGTATTCTAGTGTTTGGTAGTCATAGTGAAGGTGTGCTTTTTCTGTCTGTCAGCCCATCTACAAACCCTGCCTGCTTCTCAACTATGATTTTTCGCTGCCTGCCATGACTTCGGATTGCCATGACTTCGGATCTGTTCTGGGACCCATATTGTTTAATATCTTTATCAGCGAAATTGCAGAAGGCCTCAATGGTAAGGTGTGTCTTTTTGCTGATGACACAAAGATTTGTAACAGGGTTGATGTTCCTGGAGGGATACACCAAATGGAAAAGGATTTAGGAAAACTAGAGGAATGGTCAAAAATCTGGCAACTAAAATTTAATGTTGATAAGTGCAAGATAATGCACCTGGGGCGTAAAAACCCAAGATCAGAATATAAAATCAGTGATACAGTACTAACCTCAGTATCTGAGGAAAGGGATTTAGGGGTCATTATATCAGACAACCTAAAGGTGGGCAGACAATGTCATAGAGCAGCAGGTAATGCCAGCAGAATGCTTGGGTGTATAGGGAGAGGCATTAACAGTAGAAAGAGGGAGGTGTTCGTGCCGCTCTACAGAGCACTAGTGAGACCTCATTTGTAGTATTGTGTGCAGTACTGGAGACCATATCTGCAGAAGGATATTGAAACTTTGGAGAGAGTTCAGAGAAGAGCTACTAAACTAGTACATGGATTGCAGGACAAAACTTACCAGGAAAGGTTAAAGGACCTTAACATGTATAGCTTGGAAGTAAGAAGAGACAGAGGGGATATGATAGAAACTTTTAAATACATAAAGGGAAGCATCACGGGAAAAGAGGAGAGAATATTTAAAAGAAGAAAAACTGCTACAAGAGGACATAGTTTTAAATTAGAGGGGCAAAGGTCTAAAAGTAACATCAGGAAGAATTACTTTACTGAGAGAGTAGTGGACGCATGGAATAGCCTTCCTGCAGAAGCTGCAAATAAAGTGAAGGAGTTTAAGCATGCATGGGATAGGCATAAGGCCATCCTTCATATAAGATAGGGCCTGGGGCTATTCACAGTATTCAGCATATTGGGCAGACTAGATGGGCTAGATGGTTCTTATCTGCCGACACATTCTATGTTTCTAGTGTACGCTAGTATGCTGCCTGCCCCAACCTTAGCCTGTCTCCTGACTACACATATTGCCTGACTACTTGGTGCCTCTGATCCCTGTGGGTCAGCTGCCAACTACACCAGGACTACTCCAGGAGGTATCGGCCTGGTTGGTTCCCTGCAGCAAAGTCCAGATACCTGAATAAGGTTTAAAGGGTGAAAACAATGGGACTGTAAGGATAATAGGCTTAGTTTAAAGCCAAAATGGTTAGTTGGCACAAAGAAAGGAAGGAAAGAAGGAATGTGTTGTACTAGTCCTACATAGGCAGTCTAAGGGTACTTTTACTCTTGCGGCAGGACGGATCCGGCAGGCTATTCAGCCTGCCGCATCCGTCCTGCCGCAAGTGGCCGTGCACTGCCGTGCTGCCGCTCTGTCCCCATTGACTATAATGGGGCGGGGGAAGAGCTACGGCGCAGCATGGCACTGCACGGCCGATGATCGCCGGACTAAAAGTCCTGCATGTCCGACTTTTAGTCCGGCGATCTCCGGCCGTGCAGTGCCATGCTGCGCCGTAGCTCTGCCCCCGCCCCATTATAGTCAATGGGGATGAAGCGGCAGCACGGCAGTGCACGGCCACTTGCAGCAGGACGGATGCGGCAGGCTGAATAGCCTGCCGGATCCGTCCTGCCGCAAGCGTAAAAGTACCCTAAAACAGTGAAAGTTTCGACTGTAAAGTTACATAACTGTCCTATAAACCTCCTGCCAGCCTTTGTGACATGTCATAATCTACTCAGAATATAATAATTTAAGGCAGTTGGTGAGTACTGAAAGCTAGGTCTAATGCTGATGGGGACAAGTTCTGTACTAAAAGAACTGAAATAATGACACAGAGCAAGAATATAAGTGGAGAGAAGGACTGCAATTTGTCATCCAGTCCAACAATATACCTGACGCTGTACAGGGAACAGCACATCGCTAGATGCATGCACTCTTATTACCACAGGTAGACGGAAATAAGTAGTCTACAGTTTTTATGTGAGCTGCGCATTACCAAAATTACAGTAACTTGACTCTTGCAATGCATAATTACCACACACAGAAAAATTCACCTATGACAAAATATGTTTTGTGTACTTATAACTTTTATTGTATATACTATGCATATAAAGCCAGCATTACCCTATGTACATCCTCACATAATGCCACCAGGAGAATTCTAGGGTAAAATCTTACCTAATGCATTGAGTTGTATTAATTCAAAACCAGCAGTGCACTCTGGAAAATAAGAGAAAGTTTCAGTGGTAAAATACTCCAGGAAAGTTGAAATATATATATATCAACAACCAAAAGACAACAAATTATAACGGGTACAGTAACTAAGGTTGCCTATAAATAAAACTTTCAATAATATCCAATATTAAAATCTACACACATAAATCCTGGGTTCTCACAGCTTGCGGCGGACCGCAAAAACGGAGGCCTTACAATGATACATTTAGAGGTTAAATGTACGGCACATATGGCAGATGTCCTGAGGGGTAGTCCCTATTTTATTACTTCTGTTATTAGGGTCTAGTATGGGCACGTTAGTCCAGGGCATAGAAGGTCAACCATATGCTATTCATTCTGATGCATCTTGATTCAAGTCTGGCAGCTCCAGAAACGGATGAGGTTAAAATAGTGAAACCCCATTTTCCCCCTCGTTTTGATACATGCCATGTGCATGTTGTAGGGCTGCAGCTATCGATTATTTTAGTAATCAAGTATTCTATCGATTAATCAAGTACTAAAAAAAACTAACTAAAAGAACATTTTCCTTTATAAAAACTCACACGCCCCCCCCCCTCGTGCCATCAGTCCTTAGCGCTATTAGCTCCCCCCCAGTGCCATCAGTCCTGTGCCATCAGCCCCCATGATGTCAGTCCTCTGTGCCATCAGCTCAGCCCCAGTGCCATCAGTCCTCTCTGCCATCAGCCCCCCATGTCTTCAGTCCTCTGTGCCATCAGCCCCTCCATGCCATCATGTCCCTCACTCCCCCAGTGCCATCAGCCCCTCCATGCCATCATGTCCCTCACTCCCCCAGTGTCATCAGCCCCTCCATGCCATCATGTCCCCCACTCCCCCAGTGGCATCAGTCCTGTGCCATCAGCCCCCATGTCTTCAGTCCTCTGTGCCATCAGCTCAGCCCCAGTGCCATCAGTCCTCTCTGCCATCAGCCCCCCATGTCTTCAGTCCTCTGTGCCATCAGCCACTCTATGCCATCATGTCCCTCACTCCCCCAGTGCAAAACAAGGAACGCACATGGCCGGCACTCTTATAGAAAATGCCTATTCTTGTCCGCAATTACGGACAAGAATAGGACATGTTCTATTTTTTGCGGAAGTCCGGAACGGAAGTGCTGATGTGGACCTTAAAAATTAATGGATTCTGTGCCCCCCCCCTCATTCTTTGTCATTGTATGAGTGAATGCTAACAGAAGTATGTTCACGGATGGCAGATTTTTGTGGCAGAACACTTTGCGACAGAGCCCATTGAACAGATTGAGTTTCAGTCACAAAGTTTGTCTTACTATTTTTTATGACAATTAATATTGATGATTTAAAAGTATATCGATTGACAGTAATAAAAGTACTGAATTTTCATAACACCACTGGCATCATCAACATCATAATGTGGCAAAGCATCACCAGCACCAGCCAACTGATGTGCAAGAGAAGATACTCAGCCGTCTCTAGCATTAGGATAACCCTTGACAGATCAGCTGGTTGTATAAGCTCTTCGATTTTCTCAGTTGAGCTCCCAGTCAATGAAGTCCATATCCCCTAATAAGTCATATAGGAAGGGGCAGTGTAGTTGAAGTAACCCTGGTATAGGTACATACAGGTGTGTGTTGTGAACAAAGTAACCCTACTATATGGTTTAGTTTAAATGTACATGTTCTATTTTGAGGGATTTTTGTCTTCCACATAAGTATCGCTAGAGAAAATGGAGTGGAAATGCAAAATAATAATTATCGATTTATTCACAACTCTAGCAGTTAATGCCACTCACTTTCTAGTAATTCGACTACAGTTGCTGGATCCACTGCCTTTTGAAAAACCTAAAAGTTGAGGAGAATATAAACAAATGAGTTTTAAACAATCTGTGATTAAAGACAAAAAACAGTACAATAAAGTATAATGAATTATTTATTCAAAAAGGGTCACAAATCTGCAAAGGATTCTAGACATACTGCGAATTTTAAAGCGTACCTGAGTTTTCAAAAAAGGTTTGCATAATGATTGTGCTGCTTTGCACAATTATAACTGTGAAGAAGCAGGTGTTCTTGGGCTTTCCTAGTGTCTTTCTCAACCTAATTATTCCCTTCTTCAGCTGCACAGCTAGATGCATGTCACTCAGAATCATGGAGTGTATCCATTCTGTGAAATCTGCCTGCACTGTTCTGCTGTTACGTCTTTTCTCTTACTTCCCAATGTGTTTGTTTTCAGCTCCAGAGCTCACAGAATAGATAAGGAGGGGGAAATCACACTTACAGATGGCTCCTATAATCTTCAAAAGCTGTGGAGAAGCTGTTCTTTTATCAGGCTCAGAATCTTAGCTAGGGCTGACAAGCCCACATTTCTTGTATGCCGTCTTCTGAGTCTCTGTTACTAAAGACGAATCTTGCCTGGCAACAGGCAGTGGACTGAAACTTAGGTGGAAGTGAGACCTCTAGTGGCCATGACTTTACAACTTTTTTTAAATGAATGCAGGCAGTGTCAGACTGGGGTTCCCAGGGCCCCCCATTAAAATTTATTCTGGGGGCCCACTGGACAGCTACATGTAAATATTACCCAGGTCTCTGGGGAAGGGATGCTGACCAGCTTGTCTCTATACCTAGAAGTCATCTCACCCACCTGATGCAGCTATAATGATAAACTGGATAGTATGATAAATAATCTGCGCAGTTTTATATGAATATAGGCTGGTTAAGGTACTGTATGCAGTATATATACCTACTGTGTTATGAGCCACTTGTGCAGGGGATGAAGGACTAGGGGCCCACCTTGCTCAGGGGCCCACTGGGGGATTCACTTGTTCCCCCGTGGGCCAGTCCGAGCCTGGATGTAGGCATATTTTTTAAATTCTATGATTTAGAAATTCACTAGTTACACCATGCTCTATTAATTAAATGAAATTGTGTGAAAGCACATTGACTCTTTAAAATCCTTAACATACCCTCAGGGCTCCAGACTAAAAAAATTACCTAAGAGACATTGGCTCCTAAACTGAAAAATTTTTAGTTGCCAAATTGAAATACATATATAATTATGATATAAAAAAATTGCCTCATTCACACGTCAGTAAGTGGTCAGTGATTTCCAACAGTGATTCTAAGCCAAAACCAGGATTGGAGCCTCCACAGAGATAAAGTATAGGGGAAAGACCTGCTCGTGTTCTGTGTTTCGAGACGGACCTGGTTTTGGCTCAAAATCACTGATGAAAATCACTGACCGAACACTGAGGTGTGAATAAGGCATAAGGCTGGTTTCACACGGGCGTCCCGGAAGCATTGTGGGAAACCCGTGCGAGTGCGCATACAATTTCAGTCAGTTTTGTCTGTGATTGTATTGCTACGTTATTTTGCACGAGCGTGATAAAAAACTGAATGTGGTACCCAGACCCGAACACGGACTTCTTCACTGAAGTTTGAGTTTGGGTTGGTGTTCTGTAAATATTATTTTCCCTAGAATTATAGGTATTATAGATGTAATCACTGTTCATATGGACAGATCTTTCTGTGGAACTACAAGTCCCAGCACAACTCTTATAACTGGTTAGACATGTAGACATCCTATTCTTTATAATTATACCCCCACTTCTGCAGGTAGTCACAGCCCCTCCCCAGCATATGTACCGTGTAGGGCAGCTCCCGGTTGTCGGTCCCATTACCGGTGGTACGTGCAGCAGTAACAGAAGGCCCAACAGCCCGGACAGCTCCATTTCAGCTGTCTTTCAGGACAGTCAGCCAGACAAGAATGGCTGCTTTTTGGGCTCTTCACTTCCTGCCGGCCAGAGGAAACAGAAGGAGCCTGCTACTTTCTGATCCCACTCACAACACAGCTCTGCCCGGGGCAAGGAAAGCGCACTTACTGGAGGTGTCAGACCAATCCCCGCAGACCTTCCTGCTGTGCTTCCCGGCACAGGCGGCGTGCGCACAGCAGTGCGGTGTGTAGCATAGGTGATTGGCGGCAGGGCAAGAAATTATTGGCTCCCATGCCCCGCCGCCATATTCAACTACAGCGTGGCAGCCCTGTCGCAAATGGCGACAAGACTAAAAAGTCTTGTCGCCATCTGCAAATTTTAAGGCGCATTGGCGATCGCTTTGGTCGCCATCTGGAGCCCTGACCCTACAGTCTTTACAACCTAATTTCACACCTTGCATTTATGACGTGGATTTTCAGATTACCTCTACAATATCTATACTTTGGGCCACATGTAATGCATCTCAGAAATTTCTGGGTGGCTCTAGGTTCACGTACATCTCTGATTCTCAGAATGGTAGTGGCTAGTTCTTTTAGAGCAGTGTTTCCCAACCAGTGTGCCTCCAGCTGTTGCAAAACTACAACTCCCAGCATGCCCGCACAGCCAAAGGCTGTCCGGGCATGCTGGGAGTTGTAGTTTTGCAACAGCTGGAGGCACACTGGTTGGGAAACACTGTTTTAGAGAACACTACGGAGCTACATTAGTGGTCTACACAACACAAACTTCAAATAGACCTGTGACGGCTAACCTCCGGCACTCCAGCTGTGGTAAAACTACGACTCCCACTTACTTGGCTGTTCTCAGAACTCCATAGAAATGACTGGAGCATGCTGGGAGTCGTAGTTTCTCCACATCTGGAGTGCTGGAGGTTAGCTATCACTGCAATAGATGATGGTAGACACAAGCCCCCATCAAGGCACATAGCTATGGGGAGCAGCTGGTGATAGAGGACGCCAGCAAATGTAGAAAAATGATGTCCTACTCACCTTCTCAAACCTCATTTTTTCATGAAACAAGAGTGGAAAAACAGCAGGAAGGCACCTTGTCTCTTTAGACTGGGACAAAATACTGACACTGAGAAATATGTCGTCTTTATCCGGCAAGAAGACTCCGGGGCATGTGACCTAAGAGGGAAAGAAATTAGATGCATGATGGCTGGGATATTAACTGGAATCTTTGAGGACAACAATACAGCGACACTTACAGCATGGATCTGGAGCTCCACCACGACTTTCAGGGGCATCTTTCTGTTAAATAGCAGCGAATAATGTTTCAAACTATCAGGCGGGATGTATTGTGCATTGATATTAATGAGCCATTACCAGTAAGGGGCCACACCTCGTATCTGAAAAAAATGACACAAACAATAGGATAATACTCTGTGTGTATATATATATTCTTTCATTTATGAATACAAATGAGTTAAAGTATGAATGAATAAAGTTTGATGATCAGTCCATGAGAGATTATGATAGATAGATAGATAGATAGAAGATAGATAGATAGACAGATAGATAGATAACTATAATATGATACATACCGTACTAGTGTATCTATCCTGTCGCTTTCCAGTATGATAGAAGCGTCGCGTCTCCATGGAAACCCAAACAGGCTGATCTTCACGCAGCCGCTCAGACGTCATCATCAGGCGCAGCCCAACGTGCTTTCGTCGCGCTTGCAGTGACGTACGCCTTGAGGAAGCCATCTTAGTTGAGGCACGCGTGTCTGAAAGCTGGAGGCATCATTGGCTGGCTCTGGCTCTGCCGGAAGGGCATTGTGGTACACGTCCGGTTGTATGTGCCTTTTCATGTTGCTTTCTGCTAGCAGGTAAGTGAGTGATTTTTATCAGGTGTTAGTTTATCTGCACGGGTCTGCCAGGTGTGGCGATCTGTAGGGTTAGGTAACCATTTAATACTTTGTATATAACCTGTGTGCTTATTTTCAGTACACACTGATGGTCCCACCACTTGTCACATGTGTACTTATGTATGGTGACACCTAATGTGAGCAGATCTCGATGCTGATGGTAAAGTCTATCCCATTACAGGGTGTGAAGCGTTAATATTAGCTCTGACACTTTACTAGGTAATCAGGTAGCATAAACCAGCAGTAGTGGTTCCCTCTGTTACCATAGTAACATAGGATGCTCCCATATTGCTGGTAGGAGTTGTAATCATGAGTAGGGATGAGTGAACTTCTGTTTTCAAGTTCGGCGTACAAGGTTCGGGTTATCTAAGAATTATGGTCCGTGGAATTCTTCGATAAACCGAACCCTGTACGCCGAACTTGAAAACAGAAGTTGGCTGAACCCTATTCATGAGTCTCCGCTCTTAGCGTCTGTTGGCTATCCGTACTGGATGTCTGTAGTGTTCAGTTCAGGAAAGGTGGAGGGGGTCATACAAAGGAGTTTGATCTTTACAATTACACTGCTGGCTGTAAACACATAGAGACCCGAGATCCATGGCGTCCAAGATAAGAAAAACAATATCTCCTTTTTTCCCCAGACACAACGCCACTCTTATCCATGGGCTGCGTCTGGTATTGCATCCTAGCTAGGGATGAGCGAATCGACTTTGGATGAAACATCCGAAGCCGATTTGCATAAAATTTCATTCCAATACTGTACGGAGCAGGAGCCCCGTACAGTATTAGAATGTATTGGCTCCGTAGAGCCAAAGTTATTTCTTTGTGAAGTCTCGTGGATTCTTTGGATGATCTTATTGGCAGACATCCATTGTTGTATTGTGCCATATCATTTTGTGCCCATTTTGAAAATTAAGCCTCATTCACGCGTCAGTGTTCCACGGACGTGTGCTCTACGTGTTCTCCTCGGACAGCACACGTCCCCAATTCATTTTAATGTGTGTATTCAGACATCAGTGTTTTAGCACAGCTCATGGGTAAAAAAATTTTTTGCACGGATCCATGCTCTATTTTGTCTGTGTTCACGGATCCATCACATCTATTATAGTCTATGGGTCGGTCGGATGGAACATGGATGCCATACGTGTTGTATCCGTGTTTAACGGATCATTAGGAAGAGATGCTTTGAAATAGGGGTGGGCGATATGGCCTAAAATTGATATTGCGATATAATATGAAGTATGTGCGATATATATTTTCTATATTTGGGGGGGGGGGAGGGGGGGGGGGTTGTTAAACTTTTTTTTTTCAACTTTTTATTTACAAACTTTCAGGCCCTATTTCAGAGATCTATCAGGGTGAATGGGACCTCACGCTGTCCCTGCTGCCCTGTGCTCTGGGCACACAGCAGCAGGGAGCTGACTATAGCAGCCAGGACATCAGTAGCGTCCTGGCTGCCATGGTAACCGATCAGAGCCCCAGTATTACACTGCTGGGGCTCCGATCACTGCCACCAATGATCGGGGGGCAGTCGTATAGGAACTTTATTGCTTAAGTAGCGGCACATAGGGCATATATGGGGCACTTACTATTATATCTGTGCGGGGCTCTGTTCGCCCGCTCTGGCCCCCGTTACATGGTGGGAACAGCAGGGAGGAGACATCAGCCTCTCTCCCTGGGCGTTCCTTCTCCCTGCCTGTGACGTTCTGCGCTGTGATTGGACAGCGCTACAGCCAGGGAGAAGGAGCGTCCAGTGAGAGAGGCTGATGTCTCCTCCCTGCTGTTCCCACCATGTGACGGGGGCCAGAGCCGGCGAACGGAAGCCCCGCACAGATATAATAGTAAGTGCCCCATATATGCCCCTATGTGCTGCTACTTAAGTAATAAAGTTCAAACTAATGAAAGGTTCTATATGCCTGCATGTGCCGGGCCATATCCCGTACTGGGCCTCTATGACTGGTTGCTGCGATCCGCCGCAATTAACCCCTCAGAACCTGAGGGGTTAAATGCGGTGGATCGCAGCGTGCAGTCATAGAGGCCGGTTATGGGATATGGCCGACACATGCAGGGTACGTTGCTATACAGTCATTCATTGGTGGCAGTGGCCACAGTCCCGCCCCTCCTCCGCTCTCATTGGTGGCAGTGGCCACAGTCCCGCCCCTCCTCCGCTCTCATTGGTGGCAGTGGCCACAGTCCCACCCCTCCTCCGCTCTCATTGGTGGCAGTGGCCACAGGAGGGACTTCCTCCTTCTCCACTGTGTCGGCTCGGGAGAACATGGTGTGCGCTGAGAGCGGCGCATACCATGTTCTACCGCGATATAGATGAAATTGATATCGTGGCACAAATTCATATCGCATATTGCCCATATCGCCCACCCCTACTTTGAAAGTTATTTTTCAGCTGTTCAGTGTCAGTGAAATACGGACCCAACATGGATCCTTCACGGATGCATCACTGACCACCTTCTCATGGATTTGGACACGGACGTGTGAATGAGGCTTTAGTCTGTGCCACACCTTTGGTGCACAGTGTGTATGACTATAGACCACAATGTCCCAGGAGATCTTAGTTTAGTTCCTGGTAAATACATGGATAAATACAATATCATTGCTTTGCCTTTAACACTATGAATATATCTGCATTTCTTTCCCTTGCTAAAATAGGTGGCATGGATTATCCTTGCCAGGAGCTGTATGAGGGTGACAGAAGTTCCCTGGCATGCATGTGGAGCTTGGCAGAGGCTCAACAAAAATTGAATAGTTTGGCACTTCATAATTCAGAGTCCATAGATCAAGAACATGCCAAGGCCCGAGCCGAGATGTCAGAACTGCAGCGTAGCGAGGAAGAATGGAGACGGAAAGAAGCCGCTTTGCCACTGGGTGAGAACTGGGGAATGTCTACTTCGGATGCCTTTAGTCAAGATGTTTTTAATAAGGTACTGTAACCTGTTACTATGTCTTAAGTACGCCGGCTTAAGAAGCCTACTTAGAAAGAACAAATATACAATGCAGCAGCACTCTGCAGACACAAATAAAGTACAATAATGCCATAATTATAGAAAACATTCTGGTGCTAATGCTACACTTACTTTGCAAATTTGAGATTTTTGGCAAATACATTTTGTACAAAATTATTTGGGCCTGTCTGCCAAACGTTAAGGCGATCTCTATAAGACGGGAACCTAATACTAAATACTACCTGTAATGTGCCATAATGGCCACCATAAAATTCAGGGAGTGCAGGTTCTACATGTGTGCTGGGTCCACTCTGCTGAGAAAGAAATCACAGGCTTAAAGGGATTCTCTCACTTCAGCAAATAGCATTTATCATGTAGAGAAATTTAATACAAGGCACTTACTAATGTATTGTGATTCTCCATATTTCCTCCTTTGCTGGCTTCATTTTTACATTATACACTACTCGTTTCCATGGTTACAACCACCCTGTAATCCAGCAGGGGTGACCACTCTTGCACACTAAAAGAAAAAGTGCCGGGACCATGGGAGCGTGCATAGGCTGGTACTTTTCCCCATAGTGTGCAAGCACAACCACCGCTAATGGATTGCAGGGTGGTCGTAACCATGGAAACAAGCTGTGTATAATATGATGGAAAAATTAATGAAGCCAGCAAAGGAAGCAATATGGACAATGACAATACATTAGTAAGAGCCTTGTATTAACTCTCTCTACATGATAAATGCCACTTGCTGTAGTGAGAAAACCCCTTTAAAGAGGACCTGTTACCTCTCCTGACATTTCTGTACTTGCATCCCCTGTTTAATACCAGTTCTGGAGCATCTGTTCTTATGACTATACTGTTATTTTAATATTCCTGCTAGAGGTTATGAATTGGTAGCAGTTTGCAATGAAAGCCCAGATGGGGTGTGTCCCTGCACAGTCTGATACTGACAGCACTAATATGGATGATAGCAGACTGCAGGAAAACCCCTCCCCCCTCCTTTTACTGGTATCGCCCATCTGGACCTTCATTGCATACTGCTAGCAGGAATAATACATGAATACAGAGTCATAAGAATAGATGCTCCAGAATTATTACATGTGAATTGCATGAAGCGAAAAAAACAGACATGTCAGGAGCGGAGAAAGGTCCTTAACTGTGTCCTAGTCAGAATTTACTTACTGTGGGACAAAATCTTAAACCTTTCTGTAATATCCCCTGATAAATCTAGGCATGTAGCTCATTCTTGGGCCTGGCTGTGTCCTGCAGCACATTCATGTAGTTCTTTAGCATATATGCCCTTAAAGAGCACCTTTCACGGGATTTTTTTATATCGCTCTGACGGCCCGCTGTGCGCCCCCTGTATTATGCTAATACTGAGCATCGGTACAGGGAGAGGGGGACGCCAGGGTTTCTCAATGGGCGTCTCCTTCTCCCTGACTGTGCTGCGGTCCAATCACAGCGGAGCGCGTCACAGCCAGGGAGAAGGTGATATTTTTTTCTCCCTGCCTGCAACGCTCTGCTGTAATTAGACTATGGTACAGTCAGGGAGAAGGAAACGCCCATTGAGAAACCCTGGCGTCTCCTCCTCCCTGTACTGATTCTCAGTATTAGCATACTGAACGGGGCGCACAGTGCGCCGTAGGAGCGATATTTAAAAAAAAATTATACAGGGTAGCAGCATCAGCACTCCGCAAGTAAAAAATCCCGTGAAATCCTCTTTAAAGTGATATATGCAGTGCAAATTGTACCAAATTAAGGGAGATGGCAGTATACGCTTCACTCAAGTGTTTTTTTTTTTTGTTTTTTTTTTTCTCAGAAGGGTAATTTTCAAGCAATGTGTTTTGAGCCCCGGATATTTTAGGCTGACTGATATTAACATGCTCATGCTGTCTTATTGCATTGCCATGTTGAGACACATATTTAATACACTTCTGTTTCCCTCTGTGCAGAGCTTTATCAATCAGGGAAAAAGCAGAGAGCAGAAAGATGAACCATTGTCTTTTATACAGAGATACGAAGGAAAAATTCGACATTTTGGTATGTAGAACTATCCCCGCATTTTTTGTGCTTTACCGTAGTCCATGTAATTTTCCATTTCATCCACCATGATGGCTCCAGATGAGATTGACCCCTTGACCTGTGTAGGGGCAGGATTAAACAGCGATAGAGAGTTTAAAAGCCCCCACCCACTCTCTCCCTTCAGTGGTTCCTGTCCCTACAGGGGCATTACACAGAGAGGCCTCCAAGGAGGGAGGTGAAGAGTTTGTTTTATAATTTTTTATTTTATTTTTTTATTATTATTTTTCTTTAAATATAACTGGAGGTTATCTTACCAATCTTCTCCTCTGCCCTCCCGCAGCTGCTGCTAAAGCTGGGCAGAGGAAATTAGGGTGATTCTCGTCCCTGAGATCGGGGGGCCTGTTCTCACCTCTTGCTGCATGGTCTCTCTTCCCTCTTGGTGAGGAAGCAGACCTGTGAGAGTGGGATGCTGCATGCCGAAGGGGGGGGGGGCTCCTGGTCAGGAAGCAGACCTGTGAGAGCGGGATGCTGCATGCCGAAGGGGGGCTCCTGGTCAGGAAGCAGACCTGTGAGAGCGGGATGCTGCATGCCGAAGGGGGCTCCTGGTCAGAAGCAGACCTGTGAGGCGGGATGTTGCATGCCGAAGGGGGGCTCCTGGTCAGGAAGCAGACCTGTGAGAGCGGGATGTTGCATGCCGAAGGGGGCTCCTGGTCAGGAAGCAGACCTGTGAGAGCGGGATGCTGCATGCCGAAGGGGGGGGGGCTCCTGGTCAGGAAGCAGACCTGTGAGAGCGGGATGTTGCATGCCGAAGGGGGCTCCTGGTCAGGAAGCAGACCTGTGAGAGCGGGATGTTGCATGCCGAAGGGGCTCCTGGTCAGGAAGCAGACCTGTGAGAGCGGGATGCTGCATGCCGAAGGGGAGCTCCTGGTCAGGAAGCAGACCTGTGAGAGCGGGATGTTGCATGCCGAAGGGGGCTCCTGGTCAGGAAGCAGACCTGTGAGAGTGGGATGCCATACGCCGAATGGGGGGGTAAAGACCAGATCTAGCTCTCGGATTCCCGGCGAGGTCCAGAGGGCGCGGAGCTTCCCCTTAGTGACGGGCCTGTTGTGCACCTTGGTGAGCTAGCAATTTTTTTTATTTATTTTTTCATCAATATAGCCCTTGTTTTTTGTGGGACAAGTATTTTTTATTTATTTTTTCATATATTTTTTTTATTGAAGATATACACATTTATACGGACCAAATAATAGTAACAGTTTTATACAGTATAAAAGTAAGAGACACGTGGGTGTCCAGTAATTGCGTTCCAAAGATTGTTAGGAAAACAGAACAAAAATAGGCACCAAATAATAACCTGGTGGACTTGTAATAGTTTGGCAGAAAAAATTAATGTGGGCATGGAAGAGTGTGCCAGTATATCAGGAAGGGCCGCATGCATAGGGTTGAAACTAGTGGGTTTCCAAAGTGCGATATGTTCCGGAGTCAAAATAATAGAGGAAGAGTAGTAGGTCCAAAAGAGGAACAAACCCTGACCATAATGTCCATAATCCAGGATGGCACAATAGCGGCCCTTAGTCATCGATCAAGTGAATATAGTGGTCTAAGAAGTCTGTCCTGGGACCTGGACACATGTCCCAATCAATTACAACATAGAAAAGGGGAGTAAAAAGACATACTTGAATTTAAAGTCAAGGCGGTTCTATGATTGAATATGCAGTCACAAGCTCTCCTGGCATCACCTCCACTTGGAGACTTTAACCTGCCCTATGCCTAAAAATCCAAGTCCAGACTCCAGATATATTACATGGGTGGACCTCTGAAATACTTGTATACATTAGGATTGCCTACTTGGGCATTTAAAGCACTGTTCATCCTGCATTACTTGTTGTCTATACTGTGTGGGCAGAGTGCATTTACAACATGTACAGCATAGGTTGCCGCACCTGAAAAAACAGAGAAATGTAACCAGTGAGTAGTTGTTGTTTTTTTTGTTTTTTTTTAAAGCTGCAACTAAACTAGTAGAAAACAATGAAGCCAAGGTACAGGTTCTCTGGGTTAAAAAGGATAAAACCTCACCCCCCGAATGGGATTACATGCACTGCTGCAGCCAGTGACTGGCCTCAGCGGTGATGTGTCCCTAAGCGGTATGTCATAGCTGGGTTACGTTCCATTTGGGAACATGTCATTGGCTGTCGCAGTGCCTGCAGCCTTGTCCGTATGGAACTTGACAGACCGGAAGTCCAGTAAAGACAGCCCAGGAACCGGAACGTAGCGGCAGGGGAATACCCCCAGGTACGAAGCAAAAAAATAACAAACCTGGACAACCACTTTAAGAGAGAACATTTTTCACAATACTAATTCAATGCATTTTTGTGCAGACACAAAGGTATAGGACACATCTGTGTATGCACAGATGCATTGCCCTAGTACAAGTGCTATAGGTTACTGACCGCTGTTTTCCGTCTTTTCAGGTATGCTCAGCAGATGGAACGACAGCCAGTGTTTCCTTTCTGAATACCCTGACCTTGTCTGTGAAGAAACTGCTAGATATCTACAACTGTGGTGTTACCATCTAGAAAGTGAGCAGGTATTATCGCCACCACTTTGGATTACCCCTTTGTCTGATCGCTGTAACATTTTCTGCTTCATTGCACATCGACACTTTTTTTATTCCTATGCATTTTATTGGAGTGAAAGCATGTGATGCACATCTGTGTATGGGCGCATTTATTATACCCAGCCTTCTCGGCGTATATTAGCCAAGACTCAAATGATTCAATCAAAACTGATCAGCCCATCATGGGTCATGTGGTGTTGGAAGACCATTCCTCTTGGGCTTTGCCTAAACCAAAGCAAGTCAGACCCCGATGTAAGTGGGTTTTAATTGATCAAGAATCTAGTATTGGAAGATCCGAACGTATTAAACCTTTGATTTGTAAAATGGGCTCCATTTAAGGTAGGTATGCATGTTATAACACCAGAATACTATAAGATGCTGCACTTTGCATAGGCGCACACATATGGGATACTAGACGTTTTGTCATGATGATAATAATGAGGTAGACGTCTTTCATCAGCTGAAAAACAAAGGGCAAGAGCAGCACACAATAGGCCTCGCTGTCTTTCATATACGCCCTAATAGGGTATGTAGAGGGAGTGTGGATCCCATATACTTCCTATGGATCTGTACTCCACTTGCTTGGACAGCCGAGCAGAGGAATTGAAAGTCAAAGGTACAGAGTGCTCTTAAACGTGTTTTGTGGGGAAAAAAAAAAAGATTTAGATACCCTTTAAAAAAAAAAAAAACATTTCCCTCTAACATTATGGCTAGCAGTATGTACTGAATGCAATGTATGCAGCTTGTTCTGCTGGCTATATACCAGTATATGGAAACTGCAGATTCCAGGCACTGTGCTGTAACGCAGCAGCTGTCTCTATATTAAATATATAAACTGTGGTCATGTGCTATTTAGTATACGTGATCGGTACATATAAATGCCAAAAAACACTAGGACCACATACTGCTTCCAAGTAGATCAAGAAAAACAAAATGTTAATAAAGCCCTACATTCCCTTTTCAAGTGGGCCAGCAATAACTCTAGAGAATGTAGAGTTAGGCTAGGGCGACGCCTATTGCACCCAGGGTAATCCCATAGAAATGAACGGGATGGCCGCGGCAGTCGCAAGAAATCCAGCCGTGTTGGATTTCTTGCGACTTCCGCGGCGATCCCATTAATTTCTATAGGATTACCGATGCTCAGCGACCCTGGCAGCAACAGGTGTCGTGTGACCATTGTAGCCCAAGCCTTAGGCTGCTTCCAGACGAGCGTATTGAAATCCGACAGTATTCTGGCTCAGGATCCTGATGATGAACAGTACCTACAATATTGTCATCAGGATTTACATGCATAGTTCTTCCGTCATAATTTATGCACTGCACACTGTAATGTGCGTATTTGGAAACAAATCCGCACAAAACTCGGACATGCTGCGGATTTCAAATACTGACGGTGTGCATAGCTCCATTCATTAACATTAGGAGCGGATTCTGGTAGATTAAATCCGGACTATATACGTATTGCAGACACGCTCGTCTGAAAGGCTTTGGGGTAGGTTCAGACAGAGTTTTTTGGAGGAGATTTTGAGGCAGATTTCCGTTCTGGTTTTTCAGCCAAAGCCGGCAGGAAGGAGAAGTATAAGTCCGTTCTTGATATGTCCAATTCCTTTCAAATCCATTTCCCCTCACCCATGACGGCACCCCATGCGACCAGGGACCTCCCATCCGGGACAGGAAACCTGAGAAGATAAAAGGTTCACACCCCCACCAAGCACCAGTTCAGGTTTCCTGTCCTCCGGATAGGAGATCTCTGGGAAGACGTCGGTTCTCACCTGCAGCTGGTAGAAGGCCCGGGTTGATCCGGTGAGGGGGCCTTCTCCAGGTAGCCTAATCCCCTGGGTGTCCGGCGCCTGAAGTCTGGTCTCCCCCCTGCTTTCCGGCGCAATTTCCGAGGGAGCCGCTGTGGCAGTGTTCAGGCGGCTCCCTCACGCTTCCGGCCTCTGCCCCCTTCCAAGATGGCGGCCGCGAGCGGGATCGCCTCTGCGCACGCGCAGCGGCCCGGACGGACGTGACGTGCGTCACGTGGGGGGGCGGGGCTTAACCCGGAAGTGGGGAGAAAGCGCCGGGAATGGCCGAGGCGCGTCCTTAAAGAATAAAAGACCGGCCGCAGAGGAACCAGCCGGCTGATCTGGCACACAGTGCTGTGCTGAAGAGGCTCTCCCCTTGCAGACATGACAGAGCCAACAGATGGACGCGCTGATCCCCTGGAGACCTCGAGGCCCGCAAGTCCGGTACCGGTCCTGAGGAATGGGAACAGAAGGATTTGGTGAGATTGATCCTGTTTTTTATTAATGGGGTGTTGTTTGGCTTGTTGTAGGTTTCAAAGACCCCCAAAAAAGCGGCCTCTAAGACAAAGCATAAAGAGTGTGCGGGATGTAGAGTGACCTTGGCTTCCTCCTATTCCAAGCCGTTGTGTGCGCCTTGCATTGATAAATTGGTGTCGGAAGAGTCCCACAACCTCTCCAGAAGTATGAGGTCCTTAATTCGCTCAGAGGTCAGGGCTTCCTTAAAGTCTTTTAGTAAGGGTCGCCCTGGGTCGCCTGAGAGATCGCCGGTTAGAGACCCTGAACCGGATTATTCAGACATTGAGGAAAGAGAAGCGGGTCAGTTATTGTCTGAGGACGCTTCATCTTCAGATAACGACGAGTCAGGAAATTGTCTGTTTCCGCCCGAGGACACTCAACATCTCCTTAAGGCAGTCAGGGCCACGATGCAGCTAGAGGACGTGAAACAGCCCAGGTCGGTTGCAGACCAGGCCTTTCAGGGGTTAGGACCCAGAAAACACAGGGTCTTTACTCTCCACGAAAATCTTCAAGCTTTAATCCAAAAAGAATGGAAGAACCCAGATAGGAAATTCTTTGTTCCTGGTTCAGTTAAAAGGAAGTACCCCTTTGACGAGAAAGTGGTTGCGGTTTGGGATAAGGCTCCTACTGTAGATGCCCCAGTAGCCAAGATTGCTAAAAAATCCGCCTTACCCTTTGATGACTTGGGTAGCCTGTCGGACCCACTAGATAAGAAAGCGGAAATTTCGGATGGAGACCCTGAAGTCGACTATAGAGCTCCTGTCAAAAGATTGCTGGATGGCAACTCTAGACTTAGAGGACGCGTATTACCACGTGCCTATACATACCTCCTCCCAAAAATATCTGCGCACAGCGGTTTGGGTTCAGGGACAGTGCCTCCATCTCCAGTACAAAGCCCTGCCGTTTGGGGTTTCACAAGCCCCCAGGATTTTCACAAAAGTTGTCGCGGAAGTGGCCTCCTTCCTAAGATTATCAGGAGTCTCAATTCTACCCTATCTGGACGACTTCCTGTTTATTTCTCCAGCGAGGGAAAGATTAGTCCAGGACATCAGTGGAGCCTGTTCCCTGTTAAAGAGCCTGGGTTGGAAGGTAAATTGGGGAAAGTCCTGCCTGACGCCATCACAGACCTGTGTCTTTCTAGGCATCCTCCTAGATTCCCAAGCAGAGAAGACTTTCCTGCCATCTGCCAAAATAATCTCCATCAGGGAGCATGTATTGGATCTCTTCAGGTCTTACCAGTCTTCTTTCCGGAGAGCAATGGCAGTCTTGGGTCACTTGACAGCGACGATTCCAGCTGTCCCGTATGCACAGTCCCACTCGAGGGAACTTCAGTCCTGCATTCTTCATCATTGGGACGGCCGCAAACAGTCTCTGGATCAGTCTCTTCATCTATCCTCAGTGGCAAGAATGTCCCTCCTTTGGTGGACAATTTCGGAAAATCTTTCGGTAGGAGTACCCTGGTCCTTTCAGGATCCAATCTTGATAACCACGGACGCCAGTCCTTGGGGGTGGGGAGCCCACTCCAGGGGCAAATACTGGCAGGGGAGATGGGACTTGAAATCCAGAAAGACAACATCAAACTTCAAAGAGTTAAAGGCAGTAGAGATGGCATTAAAGGCAATTCCGGACATTGCGCACAAGAAAGTAGTCGTTTACTCGGACAACTCAACGACAGTCGCATATATAAACCGTCAGGGGGGAACAAGAGTATACTTACTGGCAAGGCTTTGTCAGCAGATCTTTCAGATGGCAGAACAACAAAACCTGTTTCTATCAGCAGTCCACATAAAAGGGGAGGAAAATATTGTAGCCGATTATCTGAGCAGAGTACAGTTAAAGCAGGGGAGTGGTGCCTAAATCAGGAAGTCTTCTCCCAATTAGTCCAAAAGTTTGGTCTTCCCTCAGTAGACCTTTTTGCATCAAGGAAAAACCGGAAAGTGAAGAGATTTTTTTCACTCAACCGCTGGGACACTCCAACAGCCTTAGACGGACTGGCGCAGGACTGGTCAATGGAGAGGGGGTACGCCTTCCCTCCGTTTTCCCTAATCCCACAAGTCCTAAAGAAAGTCCAGAGGGAAAAAGCCAGTGTCACTCTGATTGCGCCAGCATGGCCAAAGAGGTCCTGGTACTCCATCCTACTACGGCTAGCAACAGCACCCCCATGGATGCTGCCTCCCGGAAAGACCTGTTATTCCAAGGCCCGATTCTGCATCCCAATCCAGAAATCTTACACCTGGCAGTATGGAGGTTGAGAGGGAGATCTGGTTAGGTCGTGGCCTTTCCCAAACTGTAGTTTCCACCATGTTGGGTAGTAGAAAGACCACTACAGCCAGGAAGTATAATAAAGTTTGGGAGATCTTCTCATCCTTTTTAGGTACCAGTCCTGACCCTTTTTCTCCTCCTGAAATCCCTAGAGTTCTTGATTTCTTACAGGCAGGGTTGGACAAGGGACTCAAGGCATCCACCTTAAGAGTCCAGGTGGCAGCCTTGAGTTACTTCTTTGATTTCCAGCTTGCCCTTCATCCTTGGGTGAAAAGGTTTCTGTCGGCGGCTTCTAGAATCCGGCCCTCATTAAGACCTTTGTCCCCTCCTTGGGACTTAAATACGGTTCTCACGTCTCTGTCACAGAAACCTTTTGAACCCTTGTCAGAGTTACCCTTAGAGGTTCTTTCCTGTAAAATGGCCTTCTTACTAGCTATCACGTCGGCCAGGAGAATCTCGGAAATCCAGGCCTTCTCAGCCTTTCCTCCCTATACACAAATCCTAGATGATAAGGTCATCATTAGACCTCTCCCTTCCTTCCAGCCTAAGGTGGTTTCTGATTTCCATAGGAGTCAGGACATTATTTTGCCATCGTTACAAATCCTTCCAATGACCTAGAGAGAGAATATCATTGTCTTGATGTAAGGAGATGCCTTTTGAATTACTTGGATTCCACCTCTGTCTGGAGATTAGATGAAAACTTACTGGTCCAGTTTTGGGGAAAGAACAAAGGGCGGAAAGTGTCCACTGCAGTCATTGCTAGGTGGGTTAAGAAAGCCATCTCCAAAGCTTATCTGGCGCAGGGGCTCCCTCCCCCTTCGGGTTTTGGGGCCCACTCCACCCGGTCAGTGGCCACATCCTGGGCTGAGAAGGCGGACGCCTCTCTGGCGCAGATTTGTAGAGCAGCTACATGGAGTTCCCCACATACTTTTCTGAGACATTATAGACTCCAACTTCATGCAGACACAGCTTTTGGTAGGAAAGTTCTTCAGGCTGTAGTCCCTCCCTAGGATTCCATTTATAGTCTATCTCGCATGGGGTGCCGTCATGGGTGAGGGGAAAACAACATTGCTTACCGGTAATTGTTTTCTCGAAACCCATGACGGCACCCCTAGTTTTCCCTCCCTTAAAAAAAAAAAAAAAAAAAAAAAAAAAGATATATATAGATGTATACATTAAGACAGTATATTCCAGGTCTATTGTAGAGATATAATTTACCAGATTGGATCTCTCTTTTCTTATATGTTTCACCTCCGGAGTACTGTTTATTACTATCACTGGTGCTTGGTGGGGGTGTGAACCTTTTATCTTCTCAGGTTTCCTGTCCCGGATGGGAGGTCCCTGGTCGCATGGGGTGCCGTCATGGGTTTCGAGAAAAACAATTACCGGTAAGCAATGTTGTTTTCTGGCTGTGGCTGAAAACCCTGCAGAAAACTTAGTGTGAACCTACCCATACACAACATCTTTTGGGTTTCCTCCTAATGCAATTCAGAGGATGAGGGCAGCCTGGGACTATTATTCCTCGGGCTCACCAGAGAAAATGATCCTCAAAATGATTATCAAAAGAATGTGGGCCCTTTTAATCTTACAGCTTGTATGTTTAGAGTCAGGTACTCAAAAATATATATAAAATAAATACCAGCAGTCAACTTCACTGCATTACATAAGTCAGATGAAGTTCTCAGTGCATTTTGACTCCTCTAGTGTAATTGCCATTTGTGACAAGCGCCCTGTGTGCAAGACTCGCGGGGAGTGTCTGTAGCATCAGGTCTCTGCCTCTCCTTCTCCTCCCAGCTCGAACGTCATAGATCCAAGCCTGCTTGAAGACCTGCTAGAAAAACCCCACCCTAAGACAAGGCATCGTTGCTGACATGTCTACAGGCCAGGGTCCAGGAGAATGAGCATAATACCCCTTTAACATTAAGCTCCCTTCTAGCAAGTGGTTTAAAGGGAATCTGTCACCTGCATATTACCTAAATTTTTTTCTCATTAATCCAGGTGTAATAAATTACCGTATTTCCATATGTCTTCTTCTTTTAATTGTGTGCCTTGTCTTTTCTTCAAAAAAACGCGTTATCCGATATGCTAATTAGGCTGTAAGGAGCCCAGAGGGGTGTTATTCCTTTTCCAAGGTGCCCAGGAACGCCCCCCTGATGTGCCCGAAGAACGCCTCCAGCATGTAAAATCGCCTTCCAGAGGCAAGGCTAAGTGCTCCAACCCTTGCCCTCCCTGGTCCGCTCTCTGCTAGAAACATCCCCGATCCTCCTCTCGCACGGCAGCCCGAAATCCCGCTCAGGCGCAGTGACGCTGTTGAGGCTGTTGCCCTCAGTTGCCGTACCATCACGCAGGCAACCGGCGGCACTTCGCCTGCACGGGATTTCGGGCTGCCGTGCGAGAGGAGGATCGGGGATGTTTCTAGCAGAGAGCAGACCTGGGGGGGCGGGGGTTGGAGCACTTAGCCTTGCCTCTGGAAGGCGATTTTACATGCTGGAGGCGTTCTTCTTTTTTCAAATTTAGGCGGGCCGGGCACATCAGGGGGGCGTTCCTGGGCACCTTGGAAAAGGAAAAACGCCCCTCTGGGCTCCTTACAGCCTAATTAGCATATCGGATAAAGCGTTTTTTTGAAGAAAAGACAAGGCACACAATTAAAAGAAGAAGACATATGGAAATAAGGTAATTTATTACACCTGGATTAATGAAAAAAAATTTTTTAGGTAATATGCAGGTGACAGATTCCCTTGAATGATGTACCAACTTCTTTTGTGGATTTTACTCCACCAGTAACGGCTATGATAATAGTAAAACTGTCCTTTACATGCAATGAAGTAGACAATAGGATGCATTGGGGTTGTCTCGGTAGGGTGGTGGTGGACCACTACTGCTGCTGGGCCTGCAGCACATATAGCATGTCCACCCTTGATCTCATTCCATGTTCAGCTTCAAATGAAATTGTCTTCTGCTAGACGGCAAATGTTCTGTTTAATTGGGGGTTCTTTATTGTGTTGTAGCCTGGGCTCAGTGGACTTGCTGAGAGACTGAAATATTGTTCAGCCCTAGACAGACATTGGTTGTGCCACTCTTCAAGACACCCTTTAGTACATCTATACTCCCTAATAGGGTATCTAGACGGGTACTGTTACTCCATTTACGCCATTGTAGTCTGAGTATGAGAGAGTGACATATTCTGTGATTGCTCTTCTTTAGCTATGAATTTAATATTACATTTGTGTGACGTTACAGAAAAGGGCCCTTATGGAACAAGTAGCTCATCAAGCAGTTGTCATGCAGTTTATTATTGAAATGGCAAAGAGCAGTAATGTGGATCCTAGAGGATGTTTTCGGTTATTTTTTCAAAAGGCCAAAGTAAGTTGTTCTTTTTGTTAGTTTTTTTAAACTATTTATTTTTAATAGAATGTGATTAAATTGAGGCTTGTATCTATTGAATGGAAGGTGAAGTATTGCTACTGTCTTCATGAACAGATAACAAGTATGTGTGTGTATATATATATATATATATATATATATATATATATATATATATATATATATATATTATATATACACAAAATAGATCAGCAGCACAGCTAAATGAATAGGGGTGCTTGATAATGTAACAGTTGAAAAGTTGCAATGGGAAAATAAAGCGGGTCTGTTATTTGCACTGAACATTGGAGTGCTGCCTCGTCTTTGAAGGAATATATATAATCATCTATAGATAAGGTATTAGAAAACGTGGTGTGGTGTTTAACAAGCAGGATGCGCTCATACCCATATGCAGTTGTGCATGTATATAGGGGAGCACATCCTGCACTTGTAGTCCGTTGCTAGGGGCAATCAACAGCAAAAAATGCATACAATGGAAGATGCCAGCAACGGACTACAAGTACCACAATAACCATCCTACATACGATAATGTGGATGTGGAGAACAATCAAAAACATAACCATAGCAAAGGCAGGTGCCCTCTGCGGCAATACTAAACCCTCACACTGATAAAATTGAGAGGTTAGTTCGACATATCCTACTAGGAGGACATGTCTTAAGCTCGGCGGCAAGGTCTCTCAAGTAGCACGGGGCCCTACCACTCTGCTTTTCATCTACAGGCTACATTCAGGTGCACCTGGGAGGCTCTGGGCCATGTCAGCCGGTCTCGGGTGGGTCTCACAGGCACCTCCCATTGCAAGCATGGTTACATGCTGGAGGTCACTGGTGAGCTGTCTGTGAGTCAGGCCTTACGCTCCCGTAATGCCCAACGGCCCCTGGTATCGCCCATACGGCACAGGTAGGTTGAGTGGTAGGGCCTCGGGCTACTTGAGAGACCTTGTCGTGGTGTCCGAGCTTAAGACATGTCCTCCTAGTAGGATATGTCGAACTAACCTCTCAATTTTATCAGTGTGGGGGTTTAGTATTGCCGCAGAGGGCACCTGCCTTTGCTATGGTTATGTCATCTATAGATAAGGCAAAGATAAGAAATATGTAAATAGAGTCCAAGTTGTAATTGGACTATGACAAAAAGGAACACAGTAGATCTGCATCAATTTGAGTGGAAAAATAAGGCTGGCTTTCAGCATGGCACTGTAACATGCGGGACTGAAGGAGACATGTCACTATATTAACTAGAATGGGGGGCCAAGCTGCTGTAATCTGGCACAGCAACGCAGTGTATGGAGCTGTCTTCTTCTGTACTTCCAGCTCTGTACATTTCTAATATTGATGACCTATACAATATCCCAGTCCTGGAAACCTCTTTAATGTCTATCCATGAAAATATATATACACACATTCCAAAGTAGGGCAGCACTCCTCCCAATTTGTAATACTGGTGCCCAATATTCAAAGAAAGTCCGCAGCACTCCTTGGTGGACAAAAACGTCGCTGCTGTGACTAATGACTAAAGAACATTTTTTTACCTTTCCAGAGAGGAGTGCTGCAGACTTTTCTTTTGTGTGTGTGTGTGTATATATATATATATAATATAATCTGAAAAATAAGGCAGCGCTCCATATATAAAAGTAATATCCTACTTTATTCACCCATATTGGCAGTGCGACGTTTCTCAAGCAATGTACAGTGCTTAAAGTAGGATATTACTTTTATATATGGAGCGCTGCCTTATTTTTCTGATTTATATTTGGGACTAGCTGGTCCCTGAAAGGCCTTGCACCCGACTTTAGACATTATTACGGTGCTGCCATTTTTCTATATATATATATATATATATATATATATATATATATATATATATATATATATTGCAAAGTGCCAATGCATTTTGTTTTATATATATATATATATATATATATATATATTGAAGAAGATGGACAGCACTCAACGAAAATTCCAAGTGTTCTTTATTCACACAGGTGGAGAGCGGCGTTTGGCTCGACAATAGAGCCTTTTCCGCTTGAAAAAGGCTCTATTGTCGAGCCGAAACGTCGTCTCTCCACCTGTGTGAATAAAGAACACTTGGAATTTTCGTTGGAGTGCTGTCCATCTTCTTCAATATACTATTGGTTTGCTCGCACCTTTGGGCTTAGCACCCACATCCACTCGGAGTTACCCAGTGCTGCCAGGTTTTTTTTCATTTTATATATATATATATATATATATATATATATATATATATATATATATATATGCACATGTGTATATATGTGTGTGTGTATATATAATCTTAATTTCGTATAGCTTGATAGTAGTTGGAGGTCTGTTTTCTTTCTGACACATTCTTCCAAATACACTGCACGCACATACATTTTAAGCATAGCATGTTGTATACCTGCAACTGCCACCAGGGGGAGTTTAGCTGTCAAAGGGGTGGTTCCATTACAATAACTTAGCCCTTCTCTATAGCATATGCCAGTGTTTCCCAACCAGTGTGCCTCCAGCTGTTGCAAAACTACAACTCCCAGCATGCCTGCACAGCCAAAGGCTGTCCGGGCATGCTGGGAGTTGTAGTTTTGCAACAGCTGGAGGCACACTGGTTGGGAAACACTGGCATATGCAATATGTGTCTGATCTAAGGAGGTCCGACTGCTGGGAACCTGTGTTCTCTCGTTTAAATGAAGCTGCAAACTCTGGGGACAGCAGAGTACAAGATATTGGCTATCTGCAGCAATCCCATAGAGTTGAATGGAGCAGCAGCGCACATGTGTGTCTGCCACTCCATTTAAACAGGGGAACTCAGGCCTACGTTCTCGTGATCGGTGGTGACCCCAGTGGTCAGACACCTGACCTGAAGAGGTTGTAAGGAAACAACCCCAATAACTGGATACTGGTGTTCTTTACTATCTTAGGCTGCTTTCACATCAGCGTTTGCCTTTCACGTTCTTCTGCTCTGTTATAGGACAGATTCGGCACATAACTGAGCCGAACTGCATGCAGGACTTTTGTCTCAGTTTCAAAAATATTTCCCTGGACATAAACCTAACGGTTCCCAATATAGTCTATGGGGTCCGTAGGCGCCATTCGGCTCAGTTATGTGCTGAATCTGTCCTTTCTGTTCTTGTGCTCCTATAACTGAGCAGAAGAACATTAAGGGTACTTTCGCACTTGCGTTATTCTTTTCCGGCATAGAGTTCCGTCAAAAGGGCTCTATGCCGGAAAAGAACTGATCAGGCATATTCCCATGCAATCTGAATGGAAAGAAATCCATTCAGTTTGCATCAGTATGCCTTCCATTCAGTCACTGTCAGGCATTTTGGCCGTCCGAAAATGCCTGATCAGTCGCCGGAATGCCGGATCCGGCATTAATTTACATTGACTTGTATTAGTGCTGGATCCGGCATTGCGAAGCAACTGAAGGGCGGATCCGAATGCGCAGACCGGGAAAACTGTGAAAAAGACTGCAGGACGGATCCGTCCATCTGCATGACAAGCGTTCTTGCAAAGCATTTGTAGACGGATCCGCATCCAGATCCGTCTACAAATGCTGTCAGTTGTGACACTAAACGGCGGATCCGGCAGGCATCTCCGACGACGGAACTGCCTCACATGAACACATGAACGCAAGTGTGAAAGTACCCTAAGGAGAATGCTGATGTGAAACCAGCCTTATTATTGATTTCATTATATAAGCTCCTGTGCTCCCTCTAGTGGCAGTTGCAGGTAGTCGGCATGCTATGTTTTACAGTATAACCGTCATTTCATTTTTAAAGTGTAGGTACAGTGTTTTAGAGTGGTTTTAAAATTACTTTATTAGGTATTTATGTATACTGTGTATACTGAGTGTTCCGAGGGCATTCTGCTGAAGGCAGGTATCTGTAAGTTGCAGGGGTAGGTTTCTCAGCATATTTCATCTGCTACCAGCACTGATCACTGGCAACAATGCTCCCCTCTTTCTTCCCAGGCTGTCCCGGGTTAGTGTTGCGAGATATGGAGAGAAGCAGCAGCAGTCAACGCTGACAGTATATGTACAGCTTTGCCCCTTACTTTCTTGCCACAAACCAGAGACACACTGCGAAGATAGAGTATGGTGCTTCTGCCAGTAATCGGTGCTGAGAGATATGCAGGGAAGCTTAACCTTGTATAGTTTTTTTTCTTTTTCTTCGTAAAATATGTTAGACATGTAAGGTTGGGGCAGGGAGAACAGAGGCCGGCTGAGATCCATTTTAAAGAGGACCTGTCACCTCTCCTGACATGTCTTTCTTAGTAACTACTTGCATTGGCCATGTAATAACAATTCTGGAGCATCCGTTCTAATGACTGTTTTGTCACTATTGTATTATTGCTGCTAGAAGTTTACAAATTGCCAGCAGTCTGCAGTAAAGGAACTGCTGGGTGTTACCAGTAGTGGCTGTGGCAACACCCATCTGTACCTTTACTGCAAACTACTGGTAATTAATTCATAAACTTTTAGTAGAAATAACAGAGGAATGGCACAACATAGCGTTATAAGAATAAATGCTCCAGAATTGTTATTACATGGGGAGTGCAAGTAGTCTCTAAAACAGTCATGTCTGGAACAATGACAGGTCCTTTTTAAAGTAGAAGAATTTAATTAATATTTATAAACATTTCTATATATGATATTGGATATCTGTAGATGTATGAATTTATAGAGTGTGTTGAATAAGCAGGTTCATTTTTTCCATATTTCCGTATATTCATATTTCTATCATTTCTAGGCAGAGGAACAAGGGTATTTTGAAGCTTTCAAAACTGAACTTGAAGCGTTTAAATTAAGAGTTCGAATGCACACAGAATCTTCTAGATGTTCGGCAACAATGGGGCAGAATGTATCTTTTTTATCAGACTATGGAACTATAAGAACACAGTGTTTTAGCCAACAGGTATGTATGTAGATGTTTGTAGTTGCAGTACATTGTGTGGATTTTTTATATACAGGACTTCCCCACATACGGCACTAATGATTTAGCAATCAGTAATTGCCACAGAATATATTTAAAGGGGTTGGCCCATGTCGCAGATTGGGGGATTATATGTATCGTTTTATTTGTTTCTTACTACCTTAGCACAATGTTGGCATGTCTCATGCAAGAACAATTGTTTATCCCATCGCATTCCAAGTGTCAGAATTGTATTCATTTTTCTGCCGGTGTAGCCATATACAGGCACTTTTTTTTTTTTTTTTTTTTTTGTTAGACAAGATATGGTTTTATTGGTACCATTTTAGGATACATGGGACTTACTAATTACCCTGTTAAAAAAAAAGATTTTTATATATTTTATTTTTATTTATAAATAAACTTTAATAACCTTAATTTTTTTTATTCTCACTAGTGGTCATGGCATTTAGGCATTTATAATGCACTGGTTTGCCTTGTATACCACTGCATTATAGCCTATCACTGTTACATGATAACAAATTAATACCTTGCAAAAAAAAAAAAAAAAAGCACAAAAATATAAAGTCCATCTTACACCTGCAACCTCCTTGATCTTGACTGTCTCCCCTAAGCCTTCTCAGCTCCTGTTCTTTCTACCGGCTCCACTGAAAAAGCTGTGCAGCCATGACACACCCACCATATTAAAGATCCAAGACGCACATGCACACACCATAGTGAACATCCAGCGTAGCCTGTGGAGGGTCTCTTCAGACCCAGCAGCCAGTGGCAGGATTAATGGTGCGGTTGGGAGGGGTTGAACAGACTACACAGGCTGTGCCCATACGGCGCTCCAGATAAAAAAAAATAATTTGATTTCTATAAACCATATTGCCAGCACTAAAAGGGCAAATTAATTGAATTAGATTAATCGGCCAGCCCTACTGTATGTAAGGCATCATGTGAATACAGTACAATTAGGGATGTCCCGATACCATTTTTTTAAGACCGAGTACGAGTACCGATACTTTTATTTAAGTACTCGCCGATACCAATTACCGATACCTCGTATAAATAGCGGCGCAGTTGCCGATAGCAATGAAAAAAATTAATTTGGTTGCTATGGACAACGGCTTTTCTTTTCCTTTGTACAAGTGTTAATAAATTGATAAATGGGAATATAATAGTGTTTTACAACCAATGTGCATCCAGGGGGATCTGTTATGGGGGATCTGTGGATGACGCTGTTATGGGGGATCTGTGGATGACACTGTTATGGGGGATCTGTGGATGACGCTGTTATGGGGGATCTGTGGATGACGCTGTTATGGGGGATCTGTGGATGACACTGTTATGGGGGATCTGTGGGTGGCGCTGTTATGGGGGATCTGTAGATGACGCTGTTATGGGGGATCTGTGGATGACGCTGTTATGGGGGATCTGTGGATGACACTGTTATGGGGGATCTGTGGGTGGCGCTGTTATGGGGATCTGTGGGTAGCGCTGTTATGGGGGATCTGTGGGTGACGCTGTTATGGGGATCTGTGGGTGGCAGCTGTTATGGGGGATCTGTGGGTGGCGCTGTTATGGGGGATCTGTGGGTGGCAGCTTATATGGGGATCTGTGGGTGACGCTGTTATGGGGGAGATCTGTGGATGACACTGTGGGGATCTCTGGATGACACTGTGGGGGATCTCTGGATGACACTGTGGGGATCTCTGGATGACACTGTGGGGATCTCTGGATGACACTGTGGGGATCTCTGGATGACACTGTGGGGGATCTCTGGATGACACTGTGGGGGATCTCTGGATGACACTGTGGGGATCTCTGGATGACACTGTGGGGATCTCTGGATGACACTGTCAGGGGCTATGTGGATAACACATATATAGCATATTATGCTATATACGTGTCATCCAGAGATCCCCATTAGTGTCATCCAGAGATCCCCATTAGTGTCATCCAGAGATCCCCATTAGTGTCATCCAGAGATCCCCATTAGTGTCATCCAGAGATCCCCACAGTGTCATCCAGAGATCCCCACAGTGTCATCCAGAGATCCCCACAGTGTCATCCAGAGATCCCCATACACAAGTGCCTGGAATGACTAACTTTTGATGCGGTCTCCCTCCGGTCAGGCGCTCAGTCTCTCCATGCTCCTCCTGCCCAGCGCGCCTTCTACATTCATAAAGTGGGCGGAGCACGCAGGAGGGACGTGAGGTGCTTGGAGGAATCGGGCAGCTTGAGCTCTCAGTTCCTCCATGCGCCTCATGTCCCGCCTGCTTGCTCCGCCCACTTTTATGAATGAAGAAGGCAGGCGGGGCTGGAGGAGCATGGAGGGACTGAGCGCCTGACCTGAGGGGGACTGGGCAGGTTAGGTTTAAGCTGCCGGACCGGAACTTCCGGTATCGGCAGCGGTATCGGCAGCATTTTCACGAGTACAAGTACTCGTGAAAATGCCGGTATCGGTCCCGATACCGATACTGGTATCGGTATCGGGACATCCCTAAGTACAATAGACCCCACCAGCCGATAGGAACTGACTGGATCATAAAACACTATGGGCCAGATTTATCATTACACTTACATCTTACTCCACTTTTACATCTGCCCAAAGTCACTTTTAGTTAGTCAGATTTATTAATGGTCCTTTAATACTGTGATAAATGTGGATTGACGGTAGCAGTTTATCCTTCAGTAAGCAGCTATACAAAAGTCGCACGTCTTTACAAAAAAGTCGCATGTTCTATTAAAAAGTCGCATAAGATAAGTATGGTCCCCCCTGGAGTGAAATTGCGCATTTTTTTGCGACTTTTTTGCGACTTTTTAAATGGTTGCAATAGTAAATCTGTCTAGAGATTCATTTACATAAGACAACACGCCCACTTTCACAAAACTGGAGAGCTTAGTGCAGAGCTTGAAAAAGTCGCAAAAAAATGCGCAATTTTACCGATTGCGCATTTTTTTGCGACTTTTTCACTCCATTAAAGTGACTTTAGCTAATGATAAATCTGGCCCTATGTTGCAGTCAGTTCAGGTCATGGGTGCCGCGGTTGGTTCGGGATATGTTGCAGACACATAGGCCATGTTTCCTGGACCTAACATGGCCATGTAAATCAGCCCTTAGGCTTCTCTGAGGAATTTGAATTAAAGGGGTTGTTCAGCCATTAATATTAATAACCTATCGTCAGGATAGGTCATCAATATCTGAGCGAAGGGGGGTCCTGACCTATAACGATCAGCTGTTTGAAGAGAAGACGGAGCTCCATGTGACCACCGCTTCCTCTTTATTACACTGCATTTCATCTCGGAAGTGGCTTGTAATACAAGTACTCGCTCTATCAATTGAACTTGTAATTACATTATACCACCGTTCCACGAGACGAGGTGTAGTGTAAAGACCAGAAAGCTGTACTCACATGGAGCGCTACCTCCTCTTCAAACAGCTGATCGGCAGGGGTTCCGGGCGTTGGGCCCTCGCCAATCGGATATTGATAACCTATCCAGACCATCGGTCATCAATATTAACGGCAGGACAACCCTTTTAAATACTATTGTTATCAAGCAGGATGAGTCTGTGTAATGACACACTTTGACTATTCTTTTACACAGGATATTCCACAGTGTCATCTGAATACTGGTACGGATCATGTAAACCTTATGGAGCAGGTCGGAGAAGAGGACACAAAGATGATGGATATGCTATAATATCTTCTTTGGACAATATTGCTACATGGACTCGTGTTCTTATCAGTGACAGTTATAATACACAATGCTGCACTTTATTTATTGATTTTTTTTTTCATTTTACTTCCAATGGGCAAAATCCTGAGAACAGATTGTGGTGTCTCCGCGTAAACATAATGCTGCTATTTTACCATGTCCGGCAAAAGAATGGATTTGAATGCAGTGCTTCTGCCAATAGTAGATTTGCCTTCAAGCTCCCCCATGGATTTTATGAGGACAAGTATTGACTTGAATAAAGAGCTAATTAGCTATTGACAGTATTCTGTGCATATCTGGAATGCTTATTTTGATTCAATCATGAACATGATAGTTTTTTACGACTAGATCCATAACTTTACAAAGGCAGGGGACAAGAAAAAATACATATTTTCTTATCCGTATCATTGGGGGACACAGGCTTGACCATGGGTATAGCTGTTGCGACTAGGAGGTGGACACTAAGCACAAAAGTGTGAGCTCCTCCCTTTAGCTATACCTATCCTACAGGGACTAAGCTAAATCAGTTTGTCTGTAGGAGGCAGACCTCCTTGCTTTGCAGGTCTCCTAATTTTCATCCATTTTTTTTAATTTTTATTTTTTATTTTTCTTCTAGTGGGATTTAAGGGAGTCCTCGCTGCCTGCACTCCCACCCAGGAGACCAGGGGGTCCCCAAGCCCACTGCTCCTTCCTGGTCTCCAGAAGTCAAGGAGGACCAGAGGTTCCTAAAGCCTCTGCATCCCGCCAGCCTTTGGATTACCACAGCCGCCCACTACAAGTCCCCTCTGTTCCGGTGTAGCAGCCCTCCCCAAGTATTTCTGGCCCCCAGAGGGCTTTCCTCCTCCCTCCCCTTCTCAGATTACCTTGAGCGATTTTCCCACAGAGGCCTTGTTCACTCCATGTGCCTTTTTCCTGTCGGGAGAAGCCTCCGGTGCGCAATGCCCCCTCTCCTCAGGGTCCTTCCTCCTTCTCGGCGTTTCTGGTCCTGTGCTCCGCTGGGGCCGCTGCTAATTGAGGCCCCCGGCTTCTCTACGGCCTACTCCGCATCGGCTCCCCACGGGTTCTTCTCTTCCAGCCGGCATCTCCGATCGGCCAGTGCTTTAGCGACATCTCTATTATCCCGCAAGTGGGGGGGGGGCCTCTTTAGCAGGGTCGGCGGGGACCGACGCCATTTTGAGGGCCGGGCATGAAGTTCTTCCCCGCTCCCCCTCCTTCAGCTGTATCCTGGGGCGAATCTTGGCGCCTTTTCTGCCTCCGCCCACATCCTGTTTCAAATGCACCTCGGCTGGACTCTGGCTCAAGGCACCTCCGGACAAGCTGCATTGAGGGACACAGGCTGGGTAAGCTCTCTCCCCTTCCTACAGGCTTTAGCCTACCCCCGCAGGGGTCTGGAATTCCTATCGCCCGACGCCTGGGACATGCAGTTCCAGGCGCTTCGCAGGTAGTTTGTGCAGGTAGCTTAGCCCTCATGTGGGCAAGTAGCAGGGCTAGGGTGGCGGCGGGTTTTCCTCATACACAGCCCGGCAGCACATTGGGACTGTTTGCCCTACTGTGATCAGCGCTCATGTGCAGGCCGGAAGTCGGGATCAGAGGAGTGAGCAGCGGGAGGGAAGTCTGCTCCCAGCAGAAGCGCGAGTCAGCCCCAGTATGGCGTGGCTGCCCCCATACAGTATAATGTCTTCTTGTGGCTACCCCCATACAGTATAACGTCTCCTTGTGGCCCCCATCCCCATACAGTATAAGTTCAGGACATGTAAGAAACAATAGATATTTTCTCATCCGTATCATTGGGGAACACAGGCTTGACCATGGGTATAGCTGTTGCCACTAGGAGGTGGACACTAAGCACAAAAACCCTTCCTACAGAGACTAAGCTAAATCAGTTTGTTTTTCCAGCCACAAGCGGCCAACCAACAAGTCTGCCCCGGATCAGAAGCGCACGCCTTCCATTAAACCTCGCCCTTCCTGGCGTCTCAGTGAACAGGGCTCCAAGTCGTATAACCCCAAGACACCCTCTGCATGACATGCAGCTTCCAGCGCCCTCTGATTGGGTGGGTGGCCGGCTTCATCTGTTTTGCCATGTTTGGCTGGCTCACGTCTCGGATGCCTGGGTGAGAGAGGTCATCACAGAGGGTTACAAGCTGGAATTCAGGTCCTTCCCCTCCGTCCCGATTTTTTTTCGCTCATCTACTCCGACCACTCCCTCTGCCGCAAATTCTATTTTTCAGGCTATTCACATACTTATGCAACAGGGAGTGATTGTCCCGGTTCCTGCGCAATACCGTTTTCGTGGGTTCTACTCCAATCTCAATGTGGTCCCCAAAAAGGAGGGGACGTTTCTTCCCGTTCTGGACCCGAAGACACTCAACCGCTTTCTTCGGGTCCGCCGCTTCCAGGTGGAGTCCCTGAGATCGGTCATTGCGTCCATGGGACCGGGGGAGTACCTGTCCTTGATAGACATCAAGTACGCTTATCTTCATGTTCCCATCTGCCTTAGTCACCAAAAATATCTTCAGTTCGCAAGTGGGTTCCTTTCACTACCAGTTTGTGGCCCTCCCGTTCGGCCTGGCCACAGCTTCCAGAGTCTTTACGAATGTATAGGTGGCGGTCATGGCCCTGCTATATGCTAGGGGTATAGTGGCGATCCCTTACTTAGACGATATCCTGATAAAGGGTCCGTCATTCTGGGCAACGGCAGACAGCCTGCACATAGTCTTGGACATCCTGGAACGCTTCGGATGGATCCTGAACCAGCAGGAGTCATGTCTTTATCCATCTCAGCGGCTAACCTTTCTGGGCATGTTACTCGACACCTTTCAGGTCAAGGTACTCTTGCCCCCGGAGAAGCTATCCACTCTCCGTCTTTAGATTCTCCCCTTGTTGCGGCCCCGTCCTCTTCCCTTTCGGCACTGCATGCCATTATAACCCATTGGGACCGTTCGCCAGCCTCCCTGGATCATTCCATACGTCTCTCTGCCCCGACCCGCCGGGCCCTCACCTTGTGGTTGGTTTCCCCAATGCTGACATCAGGCCGCTCTTTCCTTCCTCTCCATTCGATCGTGCTGACAATGAACACAAGCCTCTGGGGTTGGGGGGGCGGTTTAAGGTTGGGAAAATCTTTCTGTTTAAGGCAGGGGTCTCAAACTCGCGGCCCGCAGGCCATTTGCGGCCCTCGGTGCAATATTTTGTGGCCCGCACCAACGGCCGGCCTGCGCAAAAATGAATGAATGAAAAAAAATCATCTGACTTATTGTAGTACTGCTGCAGCGCCACGCCGCCCGCCCAGCCTGCGAGTACTGTCATGGCAACACACGGTCACATGGGCTCAGGGCAGGCCACAGGGGTGTGACAGGGTGAGTGAGCAGTGCCGCGGCGGCGGGAAGCAGCCAGAGCAGAGGGACTATCAGAGGCGAGCAGTCTGACACAGCCACAGCGGTCAGAAAAAGATTGAATTGAAGAGTCACAGGCAGCCGGCAGGAGAGTCAGGACAGGTCAGGTTGTGTTATGTAAGGGTAGCGAGTGTGGTGTGAGTGACAACATAACATGGATGGGGGGGGAATGTGACAACATGGAGGGAGCCAGAGGGGGAGAAATGTGACAACATGGAGGGAGCCAGAGGGGGAGAAATGTGACAACATGGAGAGAGCCAGAGGGGGAGAAATGTGACAACATGGAGGAAGCCAGAGGGGGAGAAATGTGACAACATGGAGGGAGCCAGAGGGGGAGAAATGTGACAACATGGAGAGAGCCAGAGGGGGAGAAATGTGACAACATGGAGAGAGCCAGAGGGGGAGAAATGTGACAACATGGAGGGAGCCAGAGGGGTAGAAATGTGACAACATGGAGGGAGCCAGAGGGGTAGGAATGTGACAACATGGAGAGAGCCAGAGGGGGAGAAATGTGACAACATGGAGGGAGCCAGAGGGGGAGAAATGTGACAACATGGAGGGAGCCAGAGGGGGAACTTCACTCAATGTTCTATTCATGTTCAGGACACTTCATGTTCAGAAGAAATAATTAAAACTGTTAATAATGACATTTGAGGACTTTTTTTTGTGAAATCCCTTATGCGGCCCAGCCTCACCCAGACTTTGCCTCCTGCGGCCCCCAGGTAAATTGAGTTTGAGACCCCTGGTTTAACCGCTTCAACCCCCCTAGCTTAAACACCCTTAAAGGGCTTCTGTCATCACGTTTTGACATTATAAGCTGTCTGACATTAGCTATGTGCTAATGTCAGAGCAGCTTGATAATGTCTTTTTTTACAAAAATCTGAGTTATATTCGGGCTAAAAAGCGTACTTTTATAATATGTAAATTAGCCTCTAGGAGCGGGGGGGGCGTTGCCCTGCTCCTAGAAGCTCCGTGCGGCAACCTGCTGGCACGCCCCTTCTTACTTTGAGTGACAGTGCCGGGCAGCGATCCTCCGGCACTGTCTCCTTGTGAAATCCAGCGCCTGCACGGCCGCTCTGTATTCGGCGCAGGCGCGGTGAGCAGAGGACAGCAGGCACCAGCAATTGCGGACAAGAAAAGGCATTTTCTATATGGTTCTGGCAATGTGCGGATCCGCAAAATGCGGAAAGCACATTGCTGGTGTCCGTGTTTTGCAGATCCGTGGATCCGCAAAACACATGCGGACATCTGAATGAGCCTCATAGGGGTGATCAGTGACGGGGGGTGATCAGGGGGGGTGACATGGGAGATCAGGGGTTAATCAGTGACACGGGGCGGTGGGGGGGGGGGGGGTTGTGTGGTGATTGGTGCACACTTAGATATTTTTCCTCTGGTGGTCCCAAGCAAATGGACCATCAGAGGAGCGGCCAGCAAGCAGATCAGACGCTGTTCACAGAACAGCGTCTGATCTGCGATTTGTTCTGCGATATACAGCCGGCCAGCGCGCGATCGGCGCTGGCAGGCTGTAGTATAACTACATGCGAGCGCGCCAACGGCGCACATTGCGCATGTGCGGGCGCATCATCGCGCCATCTCGCGAGATGACGCATACATGCGTCCGATCAGAGCTACAGGGCCGCCGCCAGGACGCATCCCTGCGTCTGGCGGTCCTGTAGCGGTTAAGGTGTGTGGTCACGCGAGGAGCGCTCCCTCCGAATCAACATTATGGAATTGAGAGCGATTCGTCTCTCTCTGCTGCATTGGACCGGCCATGTCTGGTTCGCGTTCAGTCCGACAATTCCATGGCTGTGGCGTACCTCAATCACCAGGAAGGCACCCGGAGCCTGGCAGCCACGGTGGAAACTACTCTGATTCTTAGCTGGGCGGAGAGCCATGTTCCAGCTCTGTCGGCAGTTCACATCCCCGGCGTCGACAATTGGATTGCAGCCGACTTCCTCAGCTGGGAGCATCTCGATCCCGGCAAATGGGCTCTTCACCCGCAAGTTTTTGTAGCCATCTGCAAGCGATGGGGTCGGCCGGTCGTGCATCTCATGGCCTCCCGCTTTAGCCACAAGGTCGAGAACTTCGTCGCACAGTCCAGGGAACCCATAGCCCTGGCGTGCGACGCCCTAGTGATTCCGTGGAGTCAGTTCACATTTCCTTACGTGTTCCCTCCTCTTCCTCTGATTCTGCATCTCCTCCGGAAGATCAGGTCCGAAGGTCTGCCCGTCATTCTCGTGGCCCCCGATTGGCCACGCCGAGTGTGGCACACATCTCTAGTCACCCTCCTCGCTGACTAACCCTGGCGTCTTCCTCTTTGGGAGGACCTTTTGTCACAGGGACCGATCTTCCACCCGAATTTAGGGTCTCTACATTTAACGGCATGGCTATTGATGCCGCCGTACTAAGGGCTCGGGGTTTCTTGGATGCTGTTGTCCAGACCATGATTTGTGCCAGAAAGCCGTCATCTTCCCGAATCTACCACCGGACCTGGAAGTCCTACTTTAGTTGGTGCAAGCGTCACCAGCTGTCTCCTATTCGTTTCTCGTTGCCGCGACTCTTGTCTTTCCTGCAGTCGGGCATGGACTTGGCTCTCAGCTCCCTCAGAAGGCACATTTCGGCTCTTTCCATTCTTTTTCAGCGGAACCTGGCTTTGCTTTCTGCGGTTCGGACTTTTCTGTGCCCCCTTTCCCTACTCCGTTGAATCCTTGGAATCTTAATCTAGTGCTCAGTGCTCTCCAGTCTTTATCATTTGAGCCTTTGCAGCAGGTGTTGCTTCGCTTCCTGTCCTACAAGGTGGGCTTTTTGGTGGCAATCACTTTCATCCGTAGGGTGTCGGAACTCGCGGCTCTTTCCTGTCAGTCACCCTTCCTGATCCTCCATCAGGACAAAGTAGTCCTTCGCCCTGTTCAGTCCTTCCTTCCAAAGGTTGTGTCAGCATTCCATCTCAATGAAGAGATCATTCTCCCTTCATTTTGTCCAGACCTGTCTCATCCTCACTCTGGATTTGGTACGAGCCATTTGCATCTATCTGTCCCAGACGTCATGTTTTCGTCATTCCAGAGGAGTCAAAACAAGGGGTGGCTGCGTCTAAAACTTAAATTTCCTGATGGATTAATTTGGCCATTGTGGAAGCGTACCGCGTCAGTGACCGGGCCTCACCCTTATGGGTTACTGCTCATTCTTCTCGGGCAAACAAATTCAGAAAGAAGGTGGAAAATTGGAGACCACCTAGTAATTCCCAAATGTATGCACAAAATCAGAAGACTGGGACAAACCCAATCGGGGAATAATTACTTAAGTACTTAAAACGTAACCTTTAATAATTGTATACTAAAAGTGCACTAGGCCACATAGCAATAGATAAAGATAAAAAATTGAACCATCTCACCAAGTTCTAGACGTCCGGGTACGGTATACTGATAATGTTTCAGGAGGGGGACCACAATGTAGATCCGCCACGGAGGTCCGTGTGGCTGGAGTAATCCAAACTGGCCAATGATGATACTGGTAGACTTAAAAATTGAAAATTACAGGGATAAGGACGGGGGCAGAGCAGGTGTAAGTAAACCCTAAAATGCCCTACACAGACAGGGGAGGGGGCTAGTGTGTCCCTACCTGTCTATACAGAGAACCCGCCCCGACAGGGGCGACCCTGTCCGGATACCTGTCCCTATCTTTGGGCAAATCCCTAGTCTAACCTAGGCCAAAAAATGCAAAAAAGAGGGACCCCTAAAGGGAAAAGTTTGTCTCAGATCCCGACGTGACACGTTTCTAAGCAATGTTTCATCAGGGGAGCTCGGAGAAGGAACATGATGATAGATAATCAAATTGCAGAACGTCAAAAAAAGCGAGACCACCAAAGAGGGGGAGAAAAAAGTGTATCTTTCTCATATACACCCCGATATGGTCGCGTATACAGGGCAGATATAGGAGTGGGAGACAATAAATAAATGCCCCCTAGACAGCCACCTGTATAAATCAGAAAGAGTGCCTGGCTAACAAACAGGTATACTAATGCCAGTGGGCGATATACATATAATATCAATGGGCCAGGTGCAGGGCACGCCATGTGTGCACTAATATATAGGCTCCTTACCTATTGTAACTAAGCCGCATGAGAACGCCACACGTGGGGCGGGAGACGCGATCCGCCGGAAGTGGGTGTGGCCACGTGACCCGCACGTCACGTGTGCGGAAGCGGGGAGCATAACCGGGCAACCAGGAAAGCGCCGCATCCGCGCGTGCGCCCACCGACCACGGTCCGGAAACTATGCCGTCAGAGAAAACCCAGCCGCCCGGACATAAGCAGGGATCAATAGCGATACCCCGATGAAGCCATCATCCAAAAGGATGCAATAAAAAACATTGGAGACAAGTAAATGCAGGATTCTTGAAACGCACTGACCTAAGTACCGTTTTGAGATATGTAGGGGTAATGGTTGGTAAATCTTTAAGTTATCCTAATGGGGGCACCGGACACAAGTAGAGTAATGGTCAGGGAGGGTATAGGAGACTACATAGGGCACACCTTTGCGTCTTCTGATGCTTCTCTGGGGCGTAGAGTTTTGCATACGGTGGTTCTCTGATTGGCCAGAGGGTTCTTGTTTATGCCCACTCTTGGGTCTGCTCTGTAACGTCCCATGGTTAAGCCTGTGTCCCCCAATGATACGGATGAGAGAATTAGATTTTTGTACTTACCATAAGATCTGTTTCTCTTCCGTTCATTGGGGGACACAGCTCCCACCCATTCTCTCTTTTACGGGCCTTTTCTGGCCTGCGTGGTTCTGGGTTTGTACATAGTTTGGTTTTCCTGTTTTTGTCTTACTTCTACTGCTTTTGCACTAACTCAGGGAAGGGCAAACTTCGGCTCTCCAACTGTTCTAAAACTACAATTCCCAATATGCCCTGCTGTAGGCTGATAGCTGTAAGCAGTCTTTGCATGCTAGGAGTTGTAGTTTTGCAACAGCTGGAGAGCCGCAGTTTGCCCATCCCTGCACTAACTGATTTAGCTTAGTCCCTGTAGGAAGGGTATAACTGATAGGAGGAGCTCACACTTTTGTGCTTAGTGTCCGCCTCCTAGTGGCAACAGCTATACCCATGGTCCAGCCTGTGTCCTCCAATGAATGGAAAAGAAACAGATTTTACGGTAAATACAAAAATCTAGTTATTTCTGTGAGATAATGAAAATAAGATCTGGCGACAATTATACCAATGTAGGAATCTCTTCCCGTAAATCGTAAATGGTTACTTCTTGAATTTTTTTACATTTTATTATTATAAATCAGTACTTTATTTGAATGAAAGTTTATTTTTTCTCCTTTTTAAGCATTATTAACTGTTTTTAAATCAATATAATCTATACAAATTTTGGCCCAGATTTACTAATCCTAAAGTTGGCATAGACCTGCACCAGATTTATCACGGGCTCAGACTGGATGACAAATCTGGTGCAGGGATAGACAGTTTTTTCTGACTCTATACCAGGGATCAGCAACTTTTGGCACTCCAGCTGCTGTGAAAATACAACTCCCAGCATGCACACTTACATGGCTGTTCTTGTTACTCCCATAAAAGTGAAAAGAGGATTCTGGAGGTTGTAGTGAACAGCTGGAGTGCTGGAGGTTGCTGATCCCTGCTCTATACCAACTGTTGGTTGGCTTACTCTGAGAGAGATATTTACGCCACAATTATGGTGCAATTTTGGTTCAAAATAAAGCATTTTAGGTGCACACCTTTCAAGCGAAGCCTTGCCTCCTTGTCGAGCATTTCAAAGAAAAAGCGTAGGAACCCAATATATGCCAAACTGAGTCAATTTGCTTCACTTTTCAGAGAGATTTTTTGGCACAGACACATTAGTAAATCTGGACCATTGTCTTTGTTTATACATATGTTTTACAGCCTGTATATTAGTCCAAAATGCAGTTTTAAAAAACGCATTTCCCAGGATGCCATTAACCAGTGATTGAGCAAGCAATATTAGAAAATTTGATGTTTGAAGTCTGCAGCATTGAAAATGCAGAGAGCCATGTACAAGCGTGCTGGAGACCCTCGTTCTGGAGGTCCAATGTAATGTGTTTCTTCGGACTACAGCAAGGCCTTATTCACACATCAGTGTTTTGCATAACTAGAAACCCAAAGCAGGACCAAAACACAGAACCTGTGCAAATATTAACAATATATACCTTATCTTGGTTGAGGATCCACCCCTGGCAAACACTGATGTGTGAATAGGGCCCAAGAGTTTGAGCCCACTGTGTATCAGGAAGTCAAGGGTCCCACACCACACACATGAAATCTGGCCTGGCCTTAAAACTGTGTCATGAAGCAGCAATTCTGTTGATGAGGAAAATTAAATAGGCAGTGTAATCTACATTGGTAAGTCACATACAGTACAGTATGCATTGGTAGAAACAAACTTTTAGCAGCTCCCACCTGTGTTCATTTGCAATGAGCCCGGACACAGCACTTGGGTCGTGCTGGCAATAGCAAATCCAACAAACTTGAAAAATCCGGCTCCAGTTAGCAAAATAAAAATCGTATCCCTATTTCAGCGGTTCCCAAAAAATCTCCAGCACAAGAAATAATTAGGTTGTCATGAAGAAGGACCCACACTAAAATGGTCCGAAACGCGTAACTTTTTCTTGTGCTGGAGATTTTTTGGGAACCGCTGAAATAGGGATACTATTTTTATTTCGCTAACTGGAGCCGGATTTTTCAAGTTTGTTGAGTATGCATTGGCAGGAGCCAATGTTAGGAGGTGCACTTTAGTGTGTAATGGAAAAAAAAGTGTTCAGCAAAAACTCAAATCAAGGGTAAAATAAATTCCACTACACAACGAAAAAAAAAAAACACGTGTGTCATGCATTTAGTACTTTACATAGACTTCAATGTAACATCTGGAGATGGCTTTTTTGACTAAACACACCAAAACTGCAAAACACCTGAAATAATCTGCCTAAGCCTTAGGGCTTGTTCACACAACCGTATGTTCCATTTTTTTGTACCCGTAGCGTTTCCGTTCTATATTTCCGCAAAAAATCTCCGTATGGTTTTTGTATGCGATCGGTTTTTTTGCGGATTGCAAACGGAAACAGAAAATTTGTAATCATTACTGTAATGTTTGTAAACAGTAAACACGTGGGCAAAGTGGGCGGGGATCCGCAAAATACGGATGACATACGGATGTGCTCTGTATTTTTTGCGGACCCATTGACTTGAAAGGAGCCACAGAACGTGATTTGCGGACAATAATAGGACAAGACTCAAAATGTTGCGGAACGGAAATACGGAAACGGAATGCACACGGGAGTACCTTCCGTTTTTTTTTGCAGAATGTGGAATCATTCATTTCAGTGGGTCCGCAAAAAAACGGAAGGTACTCCCGTGTGCATTCCGCATGAATGGTTCCACATACGGTCTGCTAAAAAAATGGAAGGAAAATACGTTTGTGAGCATGGGCCCTTATTCACACATCTGTGATAAGAAAGTCAGTGTTTCATCTGTGACCATGCCCATAAAGCTTCAGTGTTTGGGCTGTGCGTCCTTGTTTTGCCCTCCATGTGTCATCTGTATTCCACCTGCGGTGCTAGGCTTAAAAAGGGATTTTCAGCACATCTTCTACCTGTGGTCATTGAAAACTACTGACAAAAAAAACTGATTTGTTCAACCAGTCCCTCAGGAGATGTTCCAGAAGATTGGAGAATGGCCAGTTTTGTACCTGTCCACAAGAACGGTAGCCGAGAAGAACCTGGGCACTACAGACCAGTGAACTTGACATGCACAGCACTAAAAAAAAAGAAGATAGCTAACCACCTAAGAACCAGCAATTTATTGGACCCCAAAAAGCATGGCTTTACACATGAAAGTCAAATGGATTCACGTCAACGAGGTCTAATGCTGTTTTTTTTTCCTTAATTCACATCCAGGCTTTCTGTTTTTATGGAGTTCTTTTAAACCGTGTGAACCACGTTTTCCCCGATAGAGAAAGGAATTTCAGAAAAATGCCAAAAGCTTCAGCATGTTGTGTTTTTGAAACAAAAATGCCAAAGACCCCAAAAAACACCACCTAATTAACAAAAACACCAGTCACAAAAAACCCTGTGCGCCCTGCCTTTCATACTAACCATAAACTTTCAGCCAAGTCTACTTTCACACCAGCGTTTTTGCTGGATCCGGCGTGGATCAGCAAAAACGCTTCCGTCATGATAATACAACCGTCTGCATCTGTTATTAACGGATCCAGTTGTATTATCGCTAAAATATCCATGACGTTGACTTACATTGTGAGTCATGACGGATCTATCTTGCTCCGCATCCCAGGACGCACTCAAAAACGCTGCTTGCTGCGTTTTTGTGTGCATCATGGGAACACAACCAAACGGAACGGAATACATTCTGGTGCACTCCGTTGCTTTCAGTTCAGTTTAATTGACAATGAATGGGGACAAAACTGAAGTTTTTTCCTCCGCTATTGAGATCCTATGACGGATTTCAATAGCGGAAATTGAAAACGCTGGTGTGAAAGTAGCTTAACAAACAAAACAAAAAAAAAAAAAAACTAAGCTTGAAGGGTGGTGTCACACACAGCTTTTTGTGACAGGTTTTGATGCGGTTTTTTGAGCCAAAGCCAGAAGTGGGTTGGAACGAAATTAGAAATATACAGGAAGCACTTAGACTTTTTTCTTCTGGATCCACTTTTGACGTTGGCTCAAAAGACTGCTACAAAGTGAATGACCACAATCAGAGAGCTTGAAAAACCTTGAATTCGTATATAAAATTCGTATATTCTATTATGCAATGTATAACAACTATTTGCGGATACCGGAATATCCCATGAACTAAACACTCAGGCCCCAACCACATTAGACTATTGTCATCAGAACCCAGTATTTTTACAGGACCAGCTGACTAATGTGTATGAAGACCCTGACTCTTCATCAACACATGAGGTCGGGTGAGACCTCATCTGAATTTCAATGGCTGATCCTTTTGTTCTTCTGGGAGATAAGCCACCACCAGAAGTGATTGGCAGCATCTGTCTCCTCTCTCCCATTTAACTAAACATACATCCTTAGGCCTCATGCACACGACCGTTTTTTTATGCTGTCCGCAAAAAGGGGTTCCGTTGTTCAGTGATCCGTGTCCGTTTTTGCCTTCCGTTGTGCTTCCGTGTGTCTTCCGTTTTTTTAGCGGACATGACCCAAAAGATTTTACCAAAAGACAGGCTGACAATGTTTCCCAAGTGCCTGCCAAGGGATCCGCAAAAAAAACGGACACGGAACACGGATGACACACGGATGGCCATCCGCATTTTTCACGGACCCATTGACTTGAATGGGTCCGTGAACCGTTTTTCACGGACAAGAATAGGACAGGTTATATTTTTTTGACGGACTGGAATCACGGACACGGAGGACAAACGGTGCATTTGCCGAGGTTTCCACGGACCCATTGAAAACCAATGGGTCCGCAGAAAATCACGAAAAACGGAGCAACGGACACGGAAACAATCAACGGTCGTGTGCATGAGGCCTTAAGCGGATGAAGCGTGTGTGGGATGGTCGGGAGAGACAACTGTTGAGTATGTTCACACATGGTATAAACACTGCAGATCTGCATGTATTTTACAGCACTCACTGAAAATTCAACTGCATTAAATTAATATATTTCTGTAAAATCGGACACAAAATTAGTACATTCAGATAAAGCCACAGACAGGCTTAGGCCCCTTTCACACGAGCGAGTTTTCCGCACGGGTGAAATGTGTGACGTGAACGTATTGCACCCGCACTGAATCTGGACCCATTCGTTTCAATGGGTCTGTGTACATGAGCATAGTTTTTCACGCATCACTTCTGACTTATTTTTCAAGCAAAATCACAAAATGACTATAATAGGATCCGAGCAGTTTTCAGCTTTAGTGCCGGGTTTTGGCCAGGAAAAAAATCGTTGCTGTAGATATTCACCATGAATTTTAGCTTTCTCAATGCATAGGAATTTTCACTGTGGAATATCTGCAACATAGGTCCATACTCTCGGGCTACTTAGCTGCTCCTAGGGTGTCCCTAAATATGATGACACTGTCAGCACTGACTAAACAAAGTCAAATTGTTTAGGGACATGCCCATAGACTAGCTGTTGCAAAACTACAACTCCCAGCATGGCCACCTTTTTTGGTGCAGAGGCACAGCGAGAAACCCCACAGAAACACTTCCTTAGGGTTCCGTGCTTCCATTCCGCACCTTCTGGATTGTGTACCTATTCATGTGAATGGGTCTGCATCCGTGATGCGGTGCACAAACAGCCGGAGCTCGTATATTGTGGTCCCACTGTCTGGGAGTTGGTGTAGATTTAAGCATGGTGTACACAAGCTGATCATACGCCTCTAAATAAGCCCTATTTCACACGTCCGTTGTGTTTATGGATCCATAAACACACCCGGCCGGCAGCCCCATAGAAATGTCTATTCTTGTCCGCAATTGCGGGCAAGAATAGGATATGCTCTACTTTTTTGCGGAGCTGCGGCCGTAAGATCGGCGGCGCACTCCACAAAAACTGATGCAGAGAGCACAGTGTTTGCTCTCCGCATCGTTCCGTGCCCCATTCATAGTCAATGGGTCCGCATGTATTCCGCAGAATTGCGGAATACATGCGGACGTGTGAATAAGGCCTAACTTCAGCACATCCAGTGCAGGGGTATTAAAAGTAGTTTCCAGTCCAGGCACACAGACTGCCAGAGGTGCACCTGATTTATGACGAGGCACACTGTGAATCCTCCTCCGAGGGGAATCAAAGACTAGCGTAAAAGGTCAGTCTTTGTAAATGAACCTATTTGTTTCTGGACAGCAGATCTTCCTGTGTAAACAGCGATCTGCAGCCCAGGAACTATAATTCTTTATGTGGACGAGCAATCTTTTGTCCCCATACAGCAGTGGTGATTGCTGCATTTAAATGCAGCTCTCATCTCTGCTGACCAGGAGGCAATTATCAGGAATAGAGATGAGGGAATCGATTCATACAAGTAGATTCGGCTCTTTAAGAAGAGTTCTCCACCTGCAAGGGGCTGTCCCCGCTGCTGAAGAAGTGTCCCCCTTGCCACTTGATTCACAGGGCCAGACATTTCGCTTGGCGCTGACAATCTTGTGCCTGTGCCGCTACTCCAAGTACAGACTCACTGTTTCCACTTCCAGAGAAGCAACTGCTCAAGAACCATTACCTGGAAGTAGCAGAAGTAGATTCTCTACCCTTGTGCCATAATACTCCTAGCAGCAGCGCAGGTGAGATTGTCGGGACTGGAGAAATATCCAGTCCTGGCAATGAGGCATCAGGGGAAAGGGGGAGTTGGATTCCTCAGCAGCGGGGCCAGCATCTTGCAGATGAAGAATTTTTGTCGGCGAAACAAATTGATTCATGCGAATCAATTCACTCATCTCTAATAGTGTTGAGCGAACTTGTTTTTTATGTTCTGCTTCCAAAGTTCGGGTTATCGAAGAATCCCGTTTATGGATTCCAAATTCCGTTATGGTCCGTGGTAGCGGAATCCATAACGGGATTCTTTGATAACCCAAACCCGAACTTTGGACGCCGAACTTAAAACACAAGTTCGCTCAACCCTACTCTCTAATCGTGAACATTTTGTTTGTTCCCAATAATTGTCTTGATATTGGTTTGTGTAAAAGGGCCTTTAGGCTAGATGCAGACGTCCGTTAAACCCAGACGTGAGCAGTCCGTGGTAATGCGGGCTGGATTTGTTCTCTACAGCCGGAGCGCACGGCGTCATAGCAACCAATGAGGCCATGCGCTCCGGCTGTAAAGAACAAATCCAGGCCGCATTGCCACGGACTGCTCACGTCCGGGTTTAAGGGACGTCTGCATCTAGCCTTAGTTAACATCATTGATGGCAGCAAATCCTGTTTGCTTGAGCCGATGTGATACAAACAAAAATTTTTACGTCTGCATAAAAAATGTGATCAACAAGAATCAGGTGTTTTCTTAATATATGATCAAACATCATGTATACCTGGGGCAATTATCCGGAAGGAATAAGCCTATTAACTACAGTATGGTTCAGGTGGTCATCGCCTTATGTAAAAGACATCTTACTGGCATTTTTCTGGGAGATAACTGGATCCATAAGTTTGCTATGCCTACTATTTTTCCATCAGCTTTCACTGTATGTAGGTCTTATTTTTTTCACTTCTTGCATGCGATTCTCTGAAAAGTAATCCATCATGCCTCTACTCCTTTAATTTACCCCTGTTTAATTAGCCCCCTTAGCATGTGGTACCTAATGAAAGAATGATACTCACCTGCTCCCTGCTGCTCTGTCCAGCGATTGTCTGTTCCATGTCCTGTTTACTTCCAGCCGGGGTATGATCGGGGTCACCTGCACCGCTCCACCCACTGACTGGTCTCAGTGGTGACGTGTCCCCAAACAGCACATGGCTGGAGACTGGTGGAATGCCAAATAGAGCCAGGGTGGTGGAACACAGTAGTGGGGAATGGGATTCTTTTATTAGGCACAAAAGGGCCAAAATCCTGGAATACCCCTTTAATATAATCTCATCAGGTTTGTTCTTTATTAATTGTGGTTGGCAAATGAAATAAAATCTGATCTGATTGGTAAACTCGTCCACTTTTTTTTGCTTGAGGCTCAGCCTTATGTAGTCATTGCTTTCATTCCTTCTAGCACTAGGGATGTGGTTTGCATAATCAGTGATGGGCAACGTGCGGCTCTCCAGCTGTTGCTAAACTACAACTCCCACCATGCCCTGCAGTAGGCTGATAGCTATAGACAGGCTTTGCATGCTGGGAGTTGTAGTTCTGCAACAGCTGGAGAGCCGCACGTTGCCCATCACTGGCATAGATTGTGCCTGAATAAGCCCAATGCAAATGATTCACATTTAGCATATGAAACGAGATGTCCCTCGAAGCCTCCCTGCTTGTAAATTCAGAGCATCAATATGAGACTGAGACACAAGATGGCGGTCAACACTGTTTTATTGACAGCTTCACATCTGAAAAGTGACCACTGATTACAGACATCTAAACGTTAAGGCACACACATTTCATAAAACATTCTTCAGAGTCGGAAAAAAGTGACGGATATAATTTCATACCTCATTTCTTACATAGCAGCTGTTCTGAATACATTTCACATGTAGTTCTAAAAAGGAACCATCTAATATTAGGCACGGTATAGCAGCATGCATCCAGCACACTGAGAACTCATTTACGGTTCATGTCTTCAGTGCTGACAGTGGTTACTAGCATTGCTTTACCATCACGTTTTGTCAGTGTCATAGTCAACCTTTAACATTTCTTTTACAATACAATATGGAAATTGCTTGCAAATGTTATTTAGAGGGAATGTGTCATCAGAAAGTTATTGTTTAAATCACGTTTTTATGTTAAAGGGGTTATCCAGGAATTAATATTGATGACCTATCCTCAGGATATCAATATCAGATCGGAGGGGGTCCCGGGTGATCATCTGTTAGAAGAGGTCGGGCGCTCCGTGAGCATTGCGACCTCTTCCTAGACCGTGAACTCTGACAACCGCCAATGTGATAATAAGTATAAGTCATCATTATAATTTCTTGCATAACAACTTTAAATTTTGGGAGGAATTTTATTTTTTTGTCACTGTCTATATTTGTAAAAATGTAAATAATCCTGCAGTTTTCACACTGGCCACTAGGTCTAATAATAGGTAATGATTTCCTGTTCTGTACAGGTAACTTTTTAGTAGTTCAGTACAGGCAGAATTACAATGACAAGTAACACCTCTGGATAGATCACACAGGATGCACTATTCACAATAGGTGAAGTCACAGCTGATCAGCTCCCTCCTGACCTCGGCACACTGCACAGAGCATAGTTTATAAGGCTGAAAAACCACATCTGTCCATCCAGTTCAGCCTCTTATCCTGCAAGCAAACCTAGAAAACTATACCATAGAAGTCAATAGGGGCCTCCTGTCCATTGTGTCTATAGCCCATGTAGCTGCTCCCAAAAGACAAAGCTAATGGCCAGTGTGAAAATTGCAGGATTATATATATTATTTTTATAGAGATAGAGAATAAAAAAAAAAAAAAGTTTAACACAAAAACGTGATTTTAATAATAGGTCATTTTCTGGTGACACATTCCCTTTAAAGACGAGCTGTCACCTCTCCTAACATTTCTGGCATAGTAAATAATTGTATTACCCATAAAATTACAATTTTGCAGCCTCTTTTCACACGCTGGGTCTTACCAGTTTGGGTGGGGGGGGGGGGGGCACATCCCTGCACACTCTATTACTGACAAAATTGGACAAGAAGACACACCTCTTTTTACAAAGAAAATTGTAACACCCAGCTGTCAATTTAGTCATAAATTTATAGCAGGAATAATAGAAGGACGGCAAAATGTACAGTTTCTAAGAAAAGATGCTCCAGACTTGTTACCTCATGGAGAATACAGGTAGTTATTTAAAGAGACAGGTCAGGAGTGGTGACCGTTCCTCTTTAAATGCATTTTTCTGGATTGCTATAGCTGCACTTGAATGCTACTGGGGAAATACTAATTAATATTGGTATTACAAAAAAAGAAAAAAAGATTACTGACATCAAAAGAGGATAGGTCATCAATATGTAAGTCCCTCAGAATGTCTTTACTGAAGAACTCTGCACTTCAAAAGACATCAAAAGAGGACAACATAATGAGCACGCCAAGTTTTTAGTAGGCACCAATAAGGGAAAGTAGCAGATGTCAGACTCCTCTTCAGCCCAGTGCTTACTAAGATTTCACAGGTAAGGCAAGCGAGATTGGTAGCAATTAAATCATACGCGCATCTCTTACTACCATATTAATTATATCGTTATGAAAACATTAAGGCTACCTGCACACACAAAATGCAGCATAATACAGAACCAGCAGTAAATAAATGAGATTTGACGAGCCTCATGTACACTTTGGACTTTCTGTGCGGAGAGTGACCTACCGCGTGGATTTAGAAATCCACAAGATGTCAATTCTTTGTGTGGAGTTCACTCTTTGCAACACAAAGGTTGAGATCGGGGAGAAAAAACGAATCAAAATCCGCAAGTAACATGTATGAATTTTGGCACGGAAACGTAGAGAAATCTGCACAAAAATCAGTGTAGAATTTCTGTTTTGAAACCCAAACCTGTGTGCAGGTAGCCTAAGGTGGAAAGCTGTAAGACATTTTGGTCCCCAATGCATAGCCTCAAAGAACATCCAACCACGTTATAACCTTGAAACAGTACCAAGTATGACAAACTAGCAATACTAAAACAAATAGGTACATATTGTATGAGATTCTATCATACTATACATACTACCGTGCTTGTGTTATCTATGAGAACCCGCAAAGTAGAGAGGCCAGAGCAACAAAACAGATCAAATTATCAGTCCACACAATGTATAAATGCTGAAGACAGGCAACGAATGAGGTAGTCTGTGTATGATCTGGTCTACTGGCTGGTATGTTCATCCGGTAATGGCACTGGCATAGCACACCGGGGGAGATCTATCAAAAGTGGTGCAGGGGAAAACCGGCTTAAAGCTGCCCATAGTAACCAGATTCCACCAGTTTCCAAGTTCTTCCAAAAACAGCCCCACATCTGTTCACAGGTGCAGTGTTGTACTGCAATTCAGCCTCACTCCAAAGTAGCTGAGCTGCAGTACAATCCACAGGTATGGCGCTGTTTTACGCTTTTTTTGTTTTTGACGTTTTCATGGCAGTTTTTGAGATTAACACAGAAATGCATACAAGAGACAGGAGAAGCATCAATCTTTCCTTTATACTTTCCCACCTTGTTGGATCCTTTCCTAACTTTGGCACAAAAAATCTGCATGTAGAGTTTAAAGGGGTTTTCCGGTTTTTATCACCATCCTTTAAAAATAATAATTTATGAAGGCTGTGATTTTGTAATGTATTTCTTTTACTTTTATTGCACTTCTCTTTCTTTTCTGGGCTGTGGTCACATGATCATGTCCATGTAGCTCTCTCATTTCCTGTGATGTTATGTCCATGGATATGTCAAAGCAGCAACAGAAACAGTGATGGGGGAGTGTCTATGTAACTAGTTGGTGGGAGGGGCTATAAACTAGCTGGTGTTAGGGGCGGGGCTGGAGCTACGGCAGAGAACGGAGAAATGCATCATGGGTTTGGTTGGATACAACAGGAAGTGCTACATACAGGATGAAAATAATCCACAGTGATTTGTTTACATGGTGAAAATAGGTCAGGAAGGTCCAAATAAAAAAAAAAAACAAGCATGGGAAAGATTTACACGAGGTAAGAAACTACATGAGCATGTATGTTGATAATCAATAAATTGCTTGATGTGCTACCATTAGAGGAGTGTGCCCCCCTAATCTATATTATTAGCAGCCAATCCTTCTCTCGGAGCTTTATAGGGTAAAGCTAAAAGGGGTGAGCACCCCGTATCCTTTGTGCAAAGTCAGGTGTAGCCGCTGATCACCTCAGTACATGTTAAACATCATAGTCATTCTGGAAAATCCCTTTAAGGACCATGTAGTCCAGGGGCGGATTGGGAATTTAAAGTGGCCCTGGAAAATAATATGCAAATGGCCCCATGTTGTAGGCAGGGCCAAACTAGTAGAAGGCACGGTCAGACCAAGTAGGCGAGGTCAGCAAATCGTTAGGCATGGTCATAATGCAATGCTCGTTGGTGGGTCCAATACAAACAATGATCCTTTTCATTAGGCAGGTATAATTTAGAAGTAAGGTTCTCCTAACAGATCAGTAGAATGGAAAACAAAACATGATGTGAACTTAGGCGATGTAAACACCCCAGTAGGGAGTGTGATTTCACTTCCTTGTCATTGCCGGCCCCCATCAACAATGCCCCCCCGCCCCCCACACTTGTCCGTGGATTGTGCCTAGCACTGCAGCTCAGATGACCAAATGGATATGAGATGCACTATGACGCATAACCTGTGGACAGGTGTGGCACTGTTTTTCGAATCAATCAGATAGGTTTTTCTAACCCCGGGCAACCCCTGTCTAGCTTCAGCCACCACTAGGGGGAGCTTAGGAGTTTTGCTGCATACTGTTATATCATGAACTCAAAAATAAAATGCCTATGTTCCCTCAGTGGCAAGAAGGCAGCCAGAATGGCTTAATTTTACTTTACAGATGCATAAAATTTAGAACTTTCTATCAGAACAACAGAGTCTTGGCCTCTAATTAGCACATTGGGCTTAAAAAACAAAGGTGTTAAAAGATCGACAATCACTTTAAAATAAGGAATCTTGTAAATGCCAATTTAAGTCTACCCTTCATATACCTATCAGGCAATAGGAAGCCAGTCTATGCATCACAAGTAATGGGAGTCTGTAAGTCATGTATCTTCACTTGGACAGTAGCTTCAACCTAGACTCTGAAAACCTTCTACCTACAGCCATCAGTTGTCAATGATGGCTGTAGCATAACATTCAATGTGTCTATATAAATATATGACAGGAAACAAAACAAAACCACCATTCAATTCATCTTTTCAGAACTATGTAATAGAAGTCACGTCATTAAAACTGTAGAGTGTACGCCCAGTTGGAAATGGGTCTGCTGAAGATGACCATGTTCCAAGCAGTACAAACAACGTGCCAGCACAGCATGGTCCTCACAACAGAAGACATGCCAGTAACTGGCCGGTAAATGCCTCAAGAACAATCTTATTACTAGTGTAGAGCTGCTAAACTTCACAATGCAATATTGATGGTGCCGGCTTGACTTAGGCTAGTTTCACTTTTGCGGCAGGACGGATCAGACAGGCTGTTCACCCGGTCGGATCCGTCCTGCTGCTATTTCGCAGTGCCGCCGCTCCGTCCCCCTTGACTATAATGGGGGCGGGGCGGAGTTCCAGCGCAGCACGGCAGTGCATAGCAGAGGCCGCCGGACTAAAAAGTCGGACATGTCATAGTTTTAGTTCAGCATCTTTTCTCCGTGCACTGCTGTGCTGCGCTGGAACTCCACCCCTGCCCCCATTATAGTCAATGGGGACGGAGCGGCAGTCTGGCGGCATGGCGAATTAGCACCAGGACAGATCCGACAGGGTGAACAGCCTGTCGGATCTGTCCTGCCGCAAGTGTGAAACTAGCCTTAGTTGACTACCCATGGGACGTGATGTGTGGACAATACTTTGGGGGCCGCTCCATCGAAGTCTGTTGGAGATACAGAAGTAGCCTATAGATAGATCAGCGATCAATAGAATCTGTAAGGAAAACCCTGAACTGAAAATGTGACATACCGAGTCATTTCTCACATAAAGGAGTACAAATATAAAAGCAAATATCTCTCTCTTTAGACTACATTATGTTAATAAAAATATATTAGGCTGATTCAACCACAATCAACAGCCTTCACATTGTGCAAGCACCAACTTCTTAGAAATTCAAGAATCACTTACTTCTGGAGCAATCACTTTAGGCAGCAAGAAGAATAAATGAATAAAAAAAGTATACAGAAGCAAAAGCTGCTTTGGCTAAATGAGGTCAAGACATTTAAAATCATATTTTTTAAATCACTATTTACATTTTGTTTTTTTACACCTTTTCTTCCAAATTTTACCTGTTACATCAGTATAAAAACTGAAAACATGAATCTACATGTCAGTTATTAAAATACTACTACTCTCAGAAAAAATAGTTAAGAAGGCAGTAAAATAGCAGGCACATAAAATGAGTAGCATGAAGTTAAAAATGAAAAGCGTTGGATTAAACGATTAAAAATATTCATGTTCAGCAGTTGGCAACTCATAGTCCGGGTCTCAGTGCATGTCCCTTCCTGTCTCCATTTACTCTTTAATCGCGTCAGGAAGCTTTGTTTGCAAGAAGGAATGAACATGGGGCCAGATCTTGTTGGTCTCGGTTCCAGAAAACGTTTCCAAGACACCCTTGTTTCTAGACAGACCACAAAGAAAGAGTATTCAAGAATTGTTCATGTAGAATGGAAAGACCGCACATCGTGGGAGATGTATGAAGCTAGTGTATGTCCTCATGCACCCGGAGGTGTCCAGATTTCAGACCCAAAAACAAACAAAAAACAGATCCATAAAATACGGACAGCTTCCGTGTGTGTGCATTCTATATTTTCCTCACTATGATCAATGGAAATGACTATTCCTCATCCACAAATGCAGACAATAGAAGACTTGCGCTGAGAATGTGGTTTGCGGACTGCAATATGGACACGGTCGTGAGCATAAAGCATAATACAGATAGGAAAGCCAAACAATCCATCTGAAACTGCTGGCACAGGCTGCAAGTCTGTATCCACCAAGGGGCATGGTTGACAAATGGTCGTAAATTTACGTAAGAAAAAGAAACAACGACCGTGATTCTGGACTGGTTTTGCACTGCACTATCTATATAGCGATGATAATACATGTGTGCTGGCAATGTTGCCCCCTGGCTCGACCAGTCGATGGCACGATCCAGTTTCTTAGGATGTTTCCTCTGGACAGAATATTAGGCAATGACGTCACAGTTGACCTGGATGTAATCAAACCATTCAATCTTTACAACATGGGCAAACTGATCATTAATCTGTATGTTGGGTAATAAGCCCAAGGAAATATCCTCTAAATGATATACAGTATAGTATACCCTATACAAAGTGCAAAGAACATAGGCCTTACATCCACCCAGAACACATTTATCTGAAGTAATACTTACTTGTAATATTCTAAGACAGGTTTTGTAAGAGCCTCATAAGCATTTAGTCTCTTGGTGACAGTTTCTGGCTTGTCATCTTCACGCTGAACTAGTGGTTCTCCAGTAAGATCATCGATGCCCTATTGCCAATATTAATCCATGAAATATCAATCCTCTTGTGAATACAGTAAACAGGTGCATCTCAATACATTACAATATCATCAAAAAGTTACTTTATTTTATAAATTCAATTAAAAAGGTTGAACTGATATATTATATAGATTCATTACACACAGAGTGATTTATTTCAGAGCGTTTATTTATTTCTATGTTGATGATTATGACTTTCAGCAAATGAAAACTCAAAAGTTAGAATCTCAGAAAGTTAGAATATTTTATGAGACCAATTAAAGAATGATTTTTAATATCGTGCTCTACAATTTCCTGGTAGATGGCTTCACTGACTTTGGACTCACAGTGGACCAACACCAGCAGATGACATGGCTCCCCAAACCATCACTGACTGTGGAAACTTCACACTAGACTTGGATTGTGTGCCTCTCCATTCTTCCTCCAAACGCTGGGACCTTGATTTCCAAATGAAATGCAAAATTTACTTTCATCTAAAAACAGGACTTTGGACCAATGAGCAACTGTCCGGTCATTTTTCTCCTTAACCCAGGAAAGATGCTACTGACATCTCCGGGTCATGAGTAGCTAGACACAAGGAACGCAACAGTTGTAGTGCATGTCCTGGATACGTCTGTGTGTGTTGGCTCTTGAAGCACTGACTCCAGCCGCAGTTCACTCTTCCCCAAATTCTTGAATGGCCTTTTCTTGACAAGCCATTTAACTTTCCATTAATATGTTTGGATACACCACTCTGTGAACAGCCAGCTTCTTTAGCAATGAACTTTTGTGGCTTACCCTCCTTGTGGAGAGTGTCAATGACTGTCTTCTGGACAACTATCAAGTCAGCAGACTTATCCATGATTGTGTAGACTACTGAACCAGACTGAAGGACCATTTAAACGCTTAGCAAACCTTTGCAGGTCTTTTGTGTTGATTAGCCGATTAGAGTGTGGCACCATGAGTCTACAATATTGAACTTTTCACAATATTCTAGTTTTTTGAGATACTAACTTTCAGGACTTCATTAGCTGTAAGCCATGATCATCAACATTAAAGGAAATAAATGCTTAAAATATATCACTCTGTGTGGGATGAATCCATATATGAGCTTTGTATGTAAAGAAAATTTAAAGGTGTATTTCAGTCTACAACATTTATCAGCTATTCACAGGATAAGTAGTAAGAGCTTATTCACAAGTTGCAGCATTGAGGCTGTTTTTGCTAAGATTTTGAGAAAAATGTAGTAAAAAGACATTATCATAATGCGTGAGTAAGCCCTAAATGGTTGTCCAACTGCTGGGACCATTACTAATCACTAGAAAGGGGGACCTTTTTTTATTGTCATTTTACAATTAGGTCAATGGTACATAACATACAAAACAACGAATCCCCTAAAACCCCCTCCCTTTCCCTCCCTCCTCCGTGCAGTGTCCAACCTTCCCTCAGCAGTATATGTTCTACAATCCTTGCAGAATGTACCTACTCCACTTTCACCCACTGCATCTAATGGTCAGCTATTGTCTTCCTTCCAATCCGAGCAGAGCTAGCTATCCCCATACTATCTACCAGCCACGCTCTCAGCAGATCCTGAGAGGCCAAGCCAGAATGTATCCCCTTTGTGTTTAAATTTCCACGTGTTTAATACTGATGACCTATCATGAAGATAGGTCATCAACATCTGATTGGTGGGGGGTCTGACTCCCATAACCCCCACCAATCAGCACCCCTGTGCCAATTCTTGAGGGCATCAACGTGAAATACATAGATTATATACTTGATAAAGACAGTCTATTGCCAGATGTATAGGCTAAATATTGAGTGTTACAACATCAGTTTTGTTTAAAGAGTCACAAAGTTTTCAAAAAACTTCTGATTTAACATAGAGACATATCTAAACTTTTGATCAGTAGGTGTCTGATTGCAGAAACCCCCACTGATCACTAGAACGAGGAGAGAGAAGTGCTTGCATATCACATTTTCCTTGCTGCAGAAGATGGGCCCATAGACTTTTATTTAAAGCGTTTAATAGAACATATAGAAAGCATCTAATTTAAGTACACATACAGCATACCATACAGCTACGGCTATAAGAGAAAATAAAGTCCTTACTGAAACTTTTGGTGGATTGAATTCTGTGTTATATACTCTTCCACTACCAGGGTGGATCCACCGAGCAGTGAGACGATCCTTAATAGTCTGAAACGGAACATTCAAGTCAATGACAGTGTTTATTTGATGGGCCTTATCTAGGGCTTGTGCTTGAGGAACAGTTCTTGGGAAGCCTAAATGAAATGAAAGAAAAAATAAATAAATAAATAAATAAATAAATAAACAAAAAATCATAGCATCATTGCTACAAAAAATAAGATTTTTTTTTTTTCTGCAGATATTTGAAAGTGATCTTTGAAGCTACTCCTTGAATGGAAAGCAATTTTGTAGCAATTTTTGTAGTGTGACAAAGAAAAGTCTAGGTACAGCCTCAGCCTAAGGCCTCATGCACACGGACGTTGCCCTGCCTTGGCTGCCTTGTGCTCACTTGAATGGGTCCACAATCTGGATGTGCGGTGCGGAATGAAGGCCTCCGTACCACAAAAAAATAGAACTTGTTCTATTTTTTTGCGGTGCGGATGGATCACGGACCCATTCAAGTTGATCAAACACTCACCATGTACAGCCATACAAAAAGGGGCAATAAGCAAAGTAAAAAACCTGCCAGATCGCTCCCATTTGATTGTAGTCAAAAGTTCACCCTATCGTTGCTCTAACCCAGGGATGCCCAACCTGCGGCCTGCATGCGGCCCCCAGAGCCAAGGTTTGCGGCTCCCGTCCTTGTTTCTTCCTGGAGTGCCGCACAAGGAAGGATGACAGCTCCTGCCCCTGTACTGTAGCAGGAGTCTGGAGCAGGACGGGTCCCTGGCTATTTGTGAGAGTGGGGGAGCCGAGGAGAAGGCAGGCGCAGTTTATCAGCGCTTATAGAAACATAGAATGTGTCGGCAGATAAGAACCATTTGGCCCATCTAGTCTGCCCAATATACTGAATACTGTGAATAGCCCCTGGCCCTATCCTATATGAAGGATGGCCTTATGCCTATCCCATGCATGCTTAAACTACTTCACTGTATTTGCAGCTACCACTTCTGCAGGAAGGCTATTCCATGCGTCCACTACTCTCTCAGTAAAGTAATTCTTCCTGATATTACTTTTAAACCTTTGCCCCTCTAATTTAAAACTATGTCCTCTTGTAGCAGTTTTTCTTCTTTTAAATATTCTCTCCTCTTTTACCGTGATGATTTCCTTTATGTATTTAAAAGTTTCTATCATTTCCCCTCTGTCTCTTCTTACTTCCAAGCTATACATGTTAAGGTCCTTTAACCTTTCCTGGTAAGTTTTGTCCTGCAATCCATGTACTAGTTTAGTAGCTCTTCTCTGAACTCTCTCCAAAGTTTCAATATCCTTCTGCAGATATGGTCTCCAGTACTGCACACAATACTCCAAATGAGGTCTCACTAGTGCTCTGTAGACCTGGACGAGCACCTCCCTCTTTCTACTGTTAATGCCTCTCCCTATACACCCAAGCATTCTGCTGGCATTACCTGCTGCTCTATGACATTGTCTGCCCACCTTTAGGTCGTCTGATATAATGACCCCTAAATCCCTTTCCTCAGATACTGAGGTTAGTACTGTATCACCGATTTTATATTGTGCTCTTGGGTTTTTACGCCCCAGGTGCATTATCTTGCACTTATCGACATTAAATTTTAGTTGCCAGATTTTTGACCATTCCTCTAGTTTTCCTAAATTCTTTTCCATTTGGTGTATCCCTCCAGGAACATCAACCCTGTTACAAATCTTTGTGTCATCAGCAAAAAGACACACCTTACCATTGAGGCCTTCTGCAGTTTCGCTGATAAAGATATTAAACAATATGGGTCCCAGAACAGATCCCTGAGGTACCCCACTGGTAACAATACCATGGTCTGAATATACTCCATTGACTACAACCCTCTGTTTTCTGTCCTTCAGCCACTGCCTAATCCATTCAACAATATGTGAGCCCAAGCTCAGAGACTGCAGTTTATTGATAAGCCTTCTATGTGGGACAGTATCAAAAGCCTTACTAAAGTCCAGATAGGCGATGTCTACTGCACCTCCGCCATCTATTATTTTAGTCACCCAATCAAAAAAGTCAATAAGATTAGTTTGACATGATCTCCCTGAAGTAAACCCATGCTGTTTTTTATCAATCAACCCATGGGTTTTTAGATGTTCCACAATCCTCTCCTTGAGTATGGTTTCCATTAATTTCCCCACTATTGATGTCAGGCTTACTGGCCTATAGTTGCCTGATTCCTCTCTACTACCTTTCTTGTGAATTGGCACAACGTTTGCCAATTTCCAATCTTCTGGGACGACACCTGTTACCAGTGATTGGTTAAGGGTTTTGCTAGTACACCTCTAAGCTCTTTTAATAGCTTTGGGTGTATCCCATCAGGTCCTGTGATTTATTTGTATTAATTTTAGACAGCTGACTTAGAACCTCTTCCTCTGTAAAGACACATGCATCAAAGGATTCATTAGTCTTCCTCCCTAACTGAGGTCCTTCTCCTTCATTTTCCTTTGTAAAAACTGAACAGAAGTATTTATTGAGGCAGTCAGCTAGTTCTTTATCCTCTTCCATATACCTTCCTTCTTTTGTTTTTAATTTGGTAATTCCTTGTTTTAATTTCCTTTTTTCATTTATGTATCTGAAGAATGTCTTATCACCTTTTTTCACTGACTGAGCTAATTTCTCTTCTGCCTTCTCCTCAAGGAGTGCTCTGCTGCAGTGCCATACTAAAGGGGGCGGTCTGCCCCGGGTGCCGACTCTCTCTTTTTTGTTTTTTGGGGGGTTTTTTTAACACAGAGGGGGCACAATGCGCATTTCTACTCTGGAGGGGGCACAATGGCCATTTCTACTCTGGAGGTGGCACAATGGGCATTTCTTCTCTGGAGGGGGCACAATGGGCATTGCTAATGTGAAGGGGACACAGTGGGCATTTATACTATGGAGAGGGCACAATGGGCATTTCCACTCTGGAGGGGGCACAATAGGCATTTTTTCTCTGGAGGGGGCACAATGGGCATTTCTACTATGGAGGGGGCACAGAGGGCATTGCTAATGTGAAGGGGGCACAATGGGCATTTCTACTCTGAAGGGGGCACAGAGGGCATTGCTAATGTGAAGGGGACACAATGCGCATTTCTACTATGGCGGGGGCACAGTGCACAGAGGGCATTACTACTCTGAAGGGGGCACAATGGGCATTACTAGCACAGAGGGCATTACTACTATTAAGGGGGCACCATGGGGATTTCTACTATGGAGGGGACACAGAGGGCATTATTACTGTGAAGGGGCACAATGGGCATTATTACTGTGAAGGGGGACAATGGGCATTACTAGTATTAAGGAGCATTATTACTGTGAAGGAGGCATAATGAGGATTACTACTGTGAAAGGGGCACAGAGAGGGCATAAACACTGTGAGAGGGGCACAATGAGGGCATAGCTACTATGAAGGGGGCACAATGAGCGCATAGCTACTATGAAGTGGGCACAATGAAGGGTTAAATACTTTAAGGGGGCACAAAGTGGGCATAACTACTGTTAGGGGGCACACATCTGTACAAAACTACTGTGAAGGTTGAACAACGAGGGCGATTACAATTATTGTCAGCACATCTCCCTGTGTAATCAGTGTGCTGACAATAATCGATAGAACTGAATGAGGAGGCAGTGACTGTGGTAGCGATCATTCCTCCCCATTCACTTTGCATTGGCCTGTGTGATAGTCTGATGCAAACAATCGCTGATTAACTTTTTTTTCGCGGCCACTTGAAATAGAGCAATGTGACAATGCGGCCCCGAGACCAAAAAAGGTTGTGCACCCCTGCTCTAACCAGAGGTTTTGGGAAGCTGAACTCTAATGTGTATGTTTCTTTTAGTTAAAATGATGTTGCCCCTTTTCTTCAAAAGACCATAAAGGGTGTGAGACCAGAAAGATCCAGCAGAGTAAAGCTTACCATCTAGCAGCCAGTTATGTTCACCAAAGTTGTTCAGCTCTTGTATGATTAGCCGGGTGATCACATCGTCTGGAACTAGCTGACCTTGTTCGATGTAAGATTTTGCCAGTATACCGACTTCTGCAGACAAAATGGAGAAGACATCGGCATCATTTATATACCACATTTCATGCAAGATTTTTGAGCAAATTTAAAGGGAATCTGTCACCTAGTTTTACCCTATAGAGCTGCTAGCATGTCCGCAATATACCTGTCCCATAGCTCTGTGTGGTTTTATTTAGTTTAAAAAATGATTTTATAGATATCTATCCGTGCATGTCCGCAGCTCTATAGGGAAAAACTAGGTGTCAGATTCCCTTTAATCAAAATATGCATGAATTCTGGCTCAAATATGCCCTGCGCCACACTTTAGTCTTTGCTCCATGTTCGACAAGGACACATGGCTTAGTGGGAATTTTGTTTTTTGTAAAAGGCCCTCTACACGGGCCGACAATCGAACCGATCATCGCTGACCAGCATTACTAGTAACGCTAGCGATAATCTTGCAGTGCAAATGCACCGCTGATTACCCAATTTTTGCAACACAAAAGATCATTGTTTCCCAGTTGGCAGATCGTGCTGTGTAAACACTATCTGCTGCCAGCAAACCACGAGTCCGTATAGGGAAGAATGATGACATTAGCGATCGCTCCTCCCCATACTCTGGAGGAGATCATCGTTCTCCTCTGCTAGCGATCAGCAGATTGTCGAAAAGGAAGGCTTCCTACCTGACAATCTACTAGATCGTCGTTCTGTTTAAAGGGACCAAAGTAAGCCAACCACCGTGAGAAGAAGAGAAAACTACTGTAATCAAAGCATTTCCACATAATTTAGTTGCTCAGAAACTCAACAAATTTAACCATGTTTTGTTGAGTCAGACTATGACATCTGCTTAGCTGGAGACCATTAGCATTTATTATCGTAGACAAGGTTCATCTGCTGTCTGTTGGTAGTCATATTAATCCTATTGTTGAAGAACAGCCTGAAGTCTTGCTGAGGACACAAAACTCACAAGGCAACTTTCCACGGGCCAATTATTCGGAACAAGCGTTCGTACGCCCCAAATAATAAGCCCAAACATTGGGCAGTGTAAACCCACCTTTAATCTTCCAATATGCAAAGCAGTATATTCACTTAGGGTCCTTTCACACTGGCGTTTTTCTTTTCCGGCATAGAGTTCCGTCCTCGGCGCTCTATGCCAGAAAAATCCTGATCAGGATCATCCCCCTGCATTCTGAATGGATAGAAATCCGTTCAGGATGCATCAGGATGTCTTCAGTTCAGGACTGGAACGTTTTTTTGACGCAGCAAATACCACAGCATGCTGCGCTTTTTGTTCTGTCCAAAAATCCTGAACACTTGCCGCAAGGCCGGATCCGGAATTAATGCCCATTGAAAGGCATTAATCCGGATCCGGCCTTAAGCTAAACGTCGTTTCGGCGCATCGCCGGATCCGACGTTTAGCTTTTTCTCAATGGTTACCATGGCAGCCAGGACGCTAAAGTCCTGATTGCCATAGTAAAATGTAGTGGGGAGCGGGGGAGCAGTATACTTACCATCTTTGCGGCTCTCGGGGAGCTCCAGAGTGACGTCAGGGCGCCCTACACGCATGGATCACGTGATCGCATGGATCACGAGATCCATGCGCATGGGGCGCTCTGACGTCATTCTGGAGCGCCCCGGGAGCCGCACGGACTATAAGTATACCGCTCCCCCGCTCCCCACTACTACTATGGCAACCAGGACTTGAATAGCGTCCTGGCTGCCATAGTAACCTGAAAGCATTTCGGAGACTGATCAGGATCCTGATCAGTCTTCTAATGCTTTCAGGCGACTTGCGTTCTGACGGATCCGGCAGGACGGAAGTGCTTGCCGGATCCTCAGAACACAAGTGTGAAAGAGGCCTTAGTCAGTAGGAACTGCTAAAAGATAGAAAGGCAGCTACTTGTAAGAACACTCATTCTCAATGTAAACGTGCTGGTGATCACCCCACAAACAAGCAGATGTACACTGTTACCTGATCTTATTGCTAATACAATGCAAAATATCATTTTTTTGGCAGCACCTCGCCCTTTGCAAACAGGGGATGTGCTGCTAACAAACAGTAAAACCGCAGAGGGGAACGAACAATCAGAATGAATGGATCCTTTATCCCCATATGGCAGCCATTATTGTCGCATAAATCCACAGTGAATTGGGAGAAGTGGTTGATGGAATATAAACTGTAATGTAACTAATATTCCATAAAAATATTTAAAAAAAAAACTTTTTAAAAAATCTCATCCATGCTCTGATCAATGTTCACTCAGCATGGGTAAGAAGCCCTAACTGAGGATCAGCAGAAGGTAAGTGAAGTCCTAGCAAAGGTGAAAGTCTCTTTCCCACACGTATTGCAGCTTGCTATATCTAAGCACCTCCATCAGCTACATACGTGGCAATGTACGTCCTCAGCTATGTGCTTTCCAGAGTGTGACTACCCATCACATGCCCAGTTAATGATCAAACAAAGACGGAAAGCTGTCTAGAGGTCATTGAACAGTCTTCATGAAATGAAGGGAGAGGTGAGAAAACCACACAAATTCCCAGCTGTTCTATTCTATACATCAGGCAGGCAACTCCACCAAGTAAGGGCTCCTGCATACGACCAAATTACGGATCCGCAAAACACGGACACTGGCCATGTGCGTTCCACATTTTGCAGACCGAACATGGCCGGCACTATAATAGAAATGACTTTTATTGTCCGTGTCTGTGGACAAGAATAGGACATGTTATATTTTATTGCGGGGCCGCGGAACGGAAGTGCAGATGTGGACAGCACACAGTGCAGTTGTCCGCATCTTTTGCTGCCCCATTGAAAATGAATAGGTCCGCACTCGTTCTGGAAAATTGCGGACCCATTTTGTGGACGTTTGAATGGACCCTTACTGGAAGTACTCCATGGTATGGAGACTTATTGGCAAGCTACATGGGAAACGAATATACAAAGAGGTATCTCCCAAGAAAAAGAACCATCTCACCAGGGTCACCTATTGGAAGTGGCCCCATATAAGTCAAGATCTGACTTTCCAACAACCCTTGGGATTTTGTCTGTATTTCATTACTTTATTAACTTTTCAGTTGATTTATGTTTGCACTTGCGATTTATTTATATATTGTTTCTTCTACACCCTTTGATATGCGGTTATTCTTACCTGAATATGGCACTCACCTCGTGGATTGTGTATCTTACAAGCTATATGTATTGTATCATTAGTTTTTTTTAAAAGATGTAACAATTTTTTATAAATTGGTTGCAGTGTGCGAATAGTTTTTGGTATTGGTACTTTTAGCCTTTGGCTCGCACCTGCAAATGATAGTAGGCTTATTATGCCCACAGTGAATAGTAGTAACTAGTGGTTGGGAGAACAACAATGAAATGGCTGCAAGGGGGGACACAGAGGAGAACCTCTGCATGGACAGATCGCCTGACTAGGAGAATGGTGCCTAGTAGGGTTGCACCGGGTGTTGGCCATACCCGGCAGCCTACGTTTGTATTCAGGCATAAATTATATTCATCGGTGGCGCAGTGGCCACAGTCCCTCCCCTGCTACTCCCCCTCTTCTCATTATTATATTAATTGCGGTCCCCGCACCGACCCCCCCCCCCCCCATCCACGGTACTATAGTCATTGGTGGCGCAGTGCGCCCCCCCAGTATTATAGTCATTGGTGGTGCCACTCTCCCCATGTCTATAACTCTATATATAAAGACGGGCATATATGTGTGTGTGTATGTATGTATGTATGTTCCGCGATCAATCAAAATGCAACCATCGATTTCAACGAAACTTGGTATACACATCCCTTGCTACCTGGAAAGAAATCTTGTGCGGGTCATACGCCCCTACAAAGCAGCTGCATGGAGTTTGTATGCTCCAACTGTTTTTGCTACAAACATATTGCTCTGTAACTCAAAAACTCATCAATCAATTTCTACTAAACTTGGTACACATATCACTTACTATCTGGGAACGAATACTGTGGAGGTAACATGCCGATACACAATGAGTTTCTGTCTGTCCCGACATCTGTCGGTTCTTTATGCGCGACCAAACAACTGGACCAATCTTCACCAAATTTGGAACACAGGTACATCAGGTGTCCGGGAAGATTTTAGACCAGCTCTCAGCTCTCTAGGACTTACCATTCCTTAGATATTCCAAAAAAATGACCTGCATTAACCAATACAAGCCTGCAAGTCTTTTTCTTCATATCCCACACACGGTCACATGTCCCTTATCAGCCATTAGAAGCTCGCAGGTCCTTAGGCCTCTTTCACACGGGCGTCATGTTTGACGCCCGGATAAGAGGCGGGTGCGTTGCGGGAATATGTGCGTTTTTCCCACACGGGTGCAAACGTTTGCAACACGTTTTGCACGCGCGTGAGAAAAAACGCCATGTTTGGTACCCAACCCGAAGCCGGACTTCATCACTGAAGTCCGGTTTTGGGTCTACTGGAGAATGGATTATTTCCCCTTATAACATGGTTATAAGGGGAAATAATAGCATTCTTAATAAAGAATGCATTGTTAAATGAAGAGGAAGGGGTTAAACATAATAAAAGTTAACTTACCTTAGCCACTTGATCGCGTAGTCGCGATCTGTCCTCTCTTTCCCTGCAGCATCTATGATCTAAAGGACCTGTGATGACGTCACATCACATGGTCCAATCACATGGTCCATCACCATGGTAAGATGGACCATGTGATTGGACCATGTGATGTGACGTCATCACAGGTCCTTTTAGATCATAGATGCTGCAGGAAAGAGAGGACAGATCGCGACTACGCGATCAAGTGGCTAAGGTAAGTTAACTTTGTTATGTTTAACCCTTCCTCTTCATTTAACAATGCATTCTTTATTAAGAATGCTATTATTTCCCTTATAACCATGTTATAAGGGAAATAATAGAGATTGGGTCCCGTTGCTAAGCAGCAATGCGGGAAAATGCAACGCATCCGCACTTTGTTGCGGATGCTTGCGATTTTCCCGCAGCCCCATTCACTTCTATGGGGCCTGCGTTGCGTGAAAAACGCTGAATATAGAACATGCTGCGATTTTCACGCAACGCAGAAGTAATGCGTGAAAATCACCGCTCATGTGCACAGCCCCATAGAAATGAATGGGTCCGGATTCAGTGCGGGTGGAATGCGTCCTCCTCACGCATTGCACCCGCGCGGAAAACTCGCCCGTGTGAAAGGGGCCTTAGTCTCCACATACACACAGTTTTACTCCAGGTTTCCATAACACCCCAGCCATTTTTCTTCACAGCCAAACAAAACTCAATATTTATTGCCCTGATTCTGTAGTTTACAGAAACACGCCATATGTGGTTGTAAACTGCTGTACGGGCACACGGCAGGGCGCAGAAGGAAAGGAGCGCCACGTGGTTTTTGGAAGGAAGATTTTGCTGGACTGTTTTTTTAACACCATGTCACATTTGAAGATGCACCCCTAGAGTAGAAACTCCAAAAAAGTGACCCCATTTTGGAAACTACGGGATAAGATAGCAGTTTTGTTGGTACAATTTTAGGATACATATGATTTTTGGTTGCTCTATATTACACTTTTTGAGAGGCAAGGAAACAAAAAGTAGCTTTTTTTATTACTGTTTTTATTTTTTTGGTATTTACAATGTTCATCTGATAGGTTACATTATGTGCTATTTTTATAGAGCAGGTTGTTACGGATGCGACCATACCAAATATGACTACTTTTTTTGGTTGTTTGTTTCAGTTTTAATAAAGAATTTTTGGAAAAAAAATGTAATGTCGGGGCTCATTTTATTTGGTATGAGATGATAGTTTGATTGGTACTATTTTAGGGTGCATATGACTTTTTGATCGCTTGGTATTACACTTTTTGTGATGTAAGATGACAAAAAATTGCTTTTTTTACACACTTTTTATTTTTTATTGTGTTCACCTGAAACAAAAAATATAATTTTAGTGTCTCCATAGTCTGAGAGCCATACTTTTTTTATTTTCTGAGCGATTGTCTTAGGTAGGGTATCATTTTTGCGAGATGCGATGACGGTTTGATTGGTACTATTTTGGGGTGCATATAACTTTTTCATCGCTTGCTATTACACTTTTTGTGATGTAATGTGACAAAAAATGGCTTTTTTGACACCGTTTTTATTTTTTACGGTGTTCACCTGAGAGGTTAAGTCATGTGATATTTTCATAGAGCAGGTTCTTACGGACGTGGCGATACGGAATATATATACTTTTTTATTTACTTAAGGGTACTTTCACACTAGCGTTTTGGATTCCGTTTGTGAGATCCGTTTCAGGGCTCTCACAAACGGTCCAAAACGGATTAGTTAAGCACCAATGCATTCTGACTGGATAAGGATCTGTTCAGAATGCATCAGTTCGGCTCCGTTCCGCTTCTATTCTGTTTTTGAGGTGAACACCAAAACGCAGCTTTCAGCATTTTGGTGTCCGTCTGAAGAGGCGGAGCCTAACGGATCCATTTTGAATTACAATGTAAGTCAATGGGGACGGATCCGTTTTAAATAACACAATATGGTGCATTTGAAAACGGATCCGTTCCCCATTGACTTTGGCCTCATGCACACGAACGTATTTTCTTTCCGTGTCTGTTCCGTTTTTTTTTGCAGACCATATGCGGAACCATTCATTTCAATGGGTCCGCAAAAAAAACGGATGGTACTCCGTGTGCATTCCGTTTCCGTGTGTCCGTTTTTCCTTTCCCGCAAAAAAATAGAGCATGTCCTATTTTTTCCAGTTTGCGGACAAGGATAGGCATTATTACAATGGATCTGCAAAAATAACGGATCCGCAAAAAAACGGATGCCATACGGAACTTCATTCGTTTTTTTTGCGGACCGCAAAACCCACACGGTCGTGTACATGACGCCTTTCAATGTAATTAAAAACTGATCTGTTTTGGACTTTGTTATTTTTCTGAACGGATACAAGCGTTTGCATTATAGGTGTGGATCCGTCTGTGCAAATAAACAGACGGATCCGCACCAACGCAAGTGTGAAAGTACCCTAAAACTGCATTCATTTTTTTAATTTTTTTTAATAGTTTTGTTTGTTTATGGGGCATTTTTTACTTCACACATGTGAATTGTGCTCTTTTCTAAGCGTTTTTTCCTATAATGAAGGCTATGGAAAAACATCTGCTACAACATGCTGCGATTAAAAATGATGGACACAAAAAAAAAACGCCACTGAAAAAAATGCAATGCATACTTCCCATAGACTTTCTGGTAACATCCTAAAAAAAAAAAAATCTGAATATGTGGCAAAAACATTAATTAAATATAAACCCAGCCTAAGAGGAGTTGAACTCCAAAATGAACAGTAGATTTGGGATTTAGCAGACATAGGCCTCATGCACACGGCCGTTGTTGTGGTCCGCGTCCGAGCCGCATATTTTGCGGCTCTGGCGCGGACCCATTCACTTCAATGGGGCCGTAAAAGATGCGGACAGCACTCCGTGCCCCCCGCAAAAAAATAGAGCATGTCCTATTCTTGTCCGTGCCGCGTTCCGTTCCGCAAATTGCGGAATGGAACGCGGAGCAGCTTCCGTGTTTTGCGGATCCGCGGTTTGCGGACCGCAAAACACCAACGGTCGTGTGCATGAGGCCATAAATTCAGGACACTGTCAGGGGGGAGGAGGGGTGGAATTATGTAGTCAAGGAGTAGAAGTTTATTCACACATGAGATTTGTTGCAGAAGCTTTCACTTTTATTGTCCTATGGATCTGAATGGAATTTGTATAAATTACGCACACAAGCTGCACAAACAACCCCACTCACAGGCAGGTTTTCTACATCCATTCTTCATGTTTAAATGAATCCAAAATGTGAACGACCACTCTTGTCTCGCATAATAAACCTAGTTGAAGCACTTTCCCTTCTCCTATACTTGCATTTCATTCCATGCATTTCACAGGCCACTTGTTTGAGAGATATGCATAACACACAACTGGCGCAGCTTATTTTCCACTGCAATTTGTCAGTCACACTGAAACCAGGACAAATATTTACATGGATATCTGATTACAGCCACTTTCAATAGGCATCAGAGCACGCAAAGCGCGGAAGAAGCAGTGAGCACTCAGGCCATGTACTAAATGATAATCATGTTATTAGAAAGAACAAAAAGTACAAGCACAAAATACCAAGCCACCAGATACAAAACTGCAATTATTGACAAAAAACAAACAAACAACGCAGCGAGAAGGAATTGTTGGAATTGAATGAAATTTTCTGTGCGAGTGTAATGATATATATAGGTGAGTAAAATATTAGAGCAAAAGGATATATTTTGTTGGGGAAAACTGTACAATTGAAAGGAGGCTCTATGACTCTGTTAGGCCATCTCTAGCCTGAATACAAGAGGAGATACGGTTGGGCATGGAGACATACAGGTTCCACATGGCATCACACCTAGGTTTCCAAAGCTGACCTCCCAGCTGGTCCCATAAATGCCCGACTGGCAATAAATCTGACAACGAAGCAGACCAAGGAAGTGGTGCATCTGGTGGTACATATTCCTGGGAAACCCTGAGTGTGTGTGGGTGAGCATTATCCTGATGAAAAATGCCAGTTGAAAGCCCAGACATGAGAGGAGGAAACACCTTGCCACAAGATGTCCTGCTCGTATCACTGAGTAGGTAATGTCCTGCTCGTATCACTAACAGGGGTGACCTAAAGTCATATGAGATGGCTCCCCAGATCATCACACCAGCAGTTGGGGCGGTGTGTCGCTTCACAGCAAAGACATGATTGATACGTTCACCACTAGGCCCCCATACTGGAACCTGACTGTCGTGGGATCCCAAACTGAACCTGAATTTGTTGCTTAAGATGATACTGTCCCAGTCCGTAGCAGTCCAGGTTTCTCGTTCATGACAACACTGCAAATGAAGGCAGAAGTAGCAGGCTGTCTTCTGCTAAGCACCTGGAAATGGTCCGGGCAGAGACAGGGGTGTGTAATGAAGGTGCCATCTGTTTCTGGATGGTGGACAACAAAACTGTTGGATCTGCTCGTGCTTGCCAGTGAATCAAAGGATCCTCTCAACTGGTGGTCTGTCTGGGCCGCCCTCATGTAACCTCTGTTCCCAAGACCTTCTAACAGCTAGGTCAGAACAGCCTAGATGGCGTGCAATGTGTCAAAATGTCCATAATGCTTCTCTCAGTCCAATGATGTGTCTTCCCTCAAGGTGGGTTAATTGGGCAAAACGTCTTCTAGTGCACCCTAGAGGCATGTCTAGCACTTAAAAGGTACGCTACCCAAAATTAGCCCCTGAGAACCTTTCTATAGTGGAAAGTAGGGGTCGACCGATATTGATTTTTTAGAGCCGATACCGATACCGATATTCTGTGAACTATCAGGCTGATAGCCGATATTTTATACCGATATTTTGCGCATTTTAATTTTTGGATTTTTTTTTTCTGTTACAGCGTCCAACGCTTTAAAAAAATAAATATTTTAACCTCTTAAGGACGCAGGGCGTACATGTACGCCCTAGCGTCCTGGTACATGTACGCCCTGAGAAGTTCCGATCACCGCTGCGCACGTGGCGGTGATCGGAACAGGATGCCTGCTGAAATCGCACTGGCCACCAATGAGAGAAGAGGAGGCGGGGCTGAGAAGTCCCTCCTTCCCCCTGTGCGGCACCTGAGGGGTTAATTGCCGCGGATCGCAGCTCTCTATCAGAGGCAGGGTCTGGGCAATGTGCTTGTAATATCTTAAACCTTATTATCATTGGTGGCCAGTGCGCCCTCAGCCCCGCCTCCTCTTCTCTCATTGGTGGGCAGTGCGCTCTCAGCCCCGCCTCCTCTTCTCTTATTGGTGGCCAGTGCGCCCTCAGCCCCTCCTCCTCTTCTCTCCATTGGCAGCGCAGCACAGGGGGAAGGAGGGACTGCCTCCTTCTCCCCTGTGCTGCTGAGGGAACATGGCCGCGCTGAGAGCAGCGGTTAGGGGCCGATACCGATAACTGATAATATCGGCCAAACCGATAATCGGTCGACCCCTAGTGGAAAGCACTTTTACACCCTCTTGTGGCAACACCCAGTGTCTAATCAGACTAATCAAACAGTAATGACAAGTACAGCCGGCCACTGACTGAATGTACAGTTAAAACAGCATTCACCATAGGTATCAACTAGGCCTGCACAAAATATCGCGAAAGCAATCGTAATCGCAATTAATCGCCATATCGCAATCGCAATTTGCTGACCCAAAAATGCTGCAATTATATTACCGTATTTTTCGCTTTATAAGACTTTTTTCCCCAAAAAAGTGGGGGGGGGGGGAATGTGCGTCTTATAAAGAGATGGTTGACTTTCTACGTGACACTAAGACTGTATCTCCGGCCGCTTTGCTGCACAGCGCGGCCGGCGATACATCAGTTACAGTGCGGGGAGGGAGGAGGGGGCTGGTGGAAAGTCGTTATTTTATCTGTTCTGTGCAGCGCTATTAAGAAAATGGCAAGTTTTGTATTTTGTACTTTTGCAGTAATGCAAATATGTATTTTATTTTGAAAAACACTGCGCATTTCAGTTCTTGAGTTCAGCATAACTACATTTCACATTATCAGTCATCTGTGGGTGCTTTTACCTTGAAAATCCAAGCAGATAGACCTCTAGCGCAATTCCCTTAAAATATCGCATCGCATATCGTTATCGCAATTTTTAGGGCCCTAATCGCAATCGCACAAAATTCCCATATCGTGCAGCCCTAGTATCAACACTAGTGTGGCTTCATCAGTGGTGGTACCATACCACTACCATATCACAGTTCCCCAGTACGCTCAGTTCAGACTTTGCATTTTAAAAAGAATACAATCGTACACTACAACTGCAGCAGTTAATCAGCCAGCCCAAAATTGTTTAATTAGTCCATTCAGCCACAATATTACTGTGTCCTCTGGCACTGATGTGGAATGATTTGATTGGGACTGAGCTGCAACTAGGCCACGTGACCAATGTACGGAGAGGTCACTGGCCTAGGAAGAGGTCATGGCACTTACAGAGTTCCCAGCCTCCTCCAACAGCTGATTGGCGAGGGTCCTGGGTGTCGAACTCCCGCTGATCTGATATTGATGACCTATCCATTCCTGAGGACAGGTCATCAACATCTTTCCCCAGATAACCCCTTTAATCTCGGAATTGTAAGCTAGCTCAGCCAGAGGTAGTCTCACCGAGGAGAACCCCCTCTATGATGTCCATATGGTCTTCATGAGACAAACCCTTTAATATCCTTTAACATGGAAACATTCAGGTTATGTTGAAATCTTATGAAAATCCTCCTGTCTAATCACAGATTTCAGGTTTTTGGTATTGGCAAAAAAGTTTCCCAGGCGTGTGCCAAAACGCACAAAGCAGCTGCATGGATGTATGAGCATTTGGTAGAAATACTCCATAAAACCTGAACATTCGCACTGTGGGGCACATTTGCTAATGGATTTGCAACTATTTTAGGCTTGAGATAGTCACAAGCCTCTTTTTTTAACCGTCTGTGCGACAATATTTAGTTGTGCGGCCTGTTTTACACTCTGTCCGCGAGTTGGGCATGGCGGGGCTGGGGTTTGTTGGGGGTCATGGCGGGACTCCAGTCCTGGTAGAGTTACGCCTGGAAACAGGTGCAAATGTTAGGGTACTTTCACACTTATGGCAGAGGAATCCGGCAAGCAGTTCCGTCGCCGGAACTGCCTGCCGGATCCGGCAATTTGTATTGAAACGGACAGCATTTAAAGGCGGATCCGTATCACAAATGCATTGCAATAACGGATCCGTCTCTCCGGTTGTCAGACGGGAGAACGGATCCATCAATGTGGTAATGTGGCGAGTTCTCTTCTCGTGAGAACTTGAGCTCCTTCTCCTTGGCTGAGAGCTGAGCGCTGCGATTAGCTGCGCTCTCAGCCTGGGAGAAGCGCTGCCACGCCCGAGGCAAAACCTTTGTCACCGTCCCATACAACAGTCCGCCTCATTTGCATATCAGGCGGCAGAAGAAACGGGTAATCGTAAAGCGGGGGTTGATTTAAAAAAAATAAAAAAGGAGGGCACATCAGTGGAAGGCGCCCAGCTAGGTAGGACATTTATTTCAATGCGGCAATATTGATGAAAGGTCCTCTTTAACTCAAGAACTGAAATGCACAGTGTTTTAAAAAAAAAAATAATATTAAAAAACATATTTGCATTACTGCAAAAGTACAAAATACAAAACTTGCCATTTTCTTAATAGCGCTGCACAGAACAGATAAATAGAATAGATAAAAGAACATGTGTTCATTACAATAACGACTTGCCTCCAGACCCTCCTCCCTCCCCGCACTGTAACTGATGTATTGCAGCAAAGCGGCCGGCGATACATCAGTGTCAGCAATGTAAAAAGTCAACCATCACTTTATAAGACACACTGCCATTTCCCCCCCACTTTTGGGGGCAAAAAAGTGCGTCTTATGAAGCGAAACATACGGTAATATAAATGCAGCATTTTTGGGTCGGCCAATTGGTGATTGCGATTTATCCGAAAAACTTAGGTCAGGACTGCCACAGAAGTGTCTAATTTACGACGTGCACTTGCCCCGTCATAGATAGGACAAATCTTACGGTAGGTAGCACAGGGGGAAAAAGCCGGTCTTGGTAAATGTGCCCCTGTGAGTCTGGCCCGACCTGCTGTAGGCTGCCCAATGCTTGGGCATGGGAATGTTACAAGCACATTAGCAACAAATCAGACCAAATCCTGCACTAAAAACTATCAGACCGGAGGAAAACACAGAAACAGTGAGCTGATCACAATACCTGATACACAGACGGTTTGTATGAACGAGGTGCCTCTAATCCACACGTTTGTAAAACGCGACGGAGGAGAATATAGCGCCTCGGGCTATGCTTACAAGATTAGGTTAATGTTAGACAATCCAGTAAATTATAGAGGGATATACTGTGCATTGGGGCATTAGAAAGTCTTTAGATCAGGGATCAGCAATCTCCAAAACTCCAGCAGTTCTAAAACTACAACTCCCAGAATGCTCCATTCACTTCCGTAGGAGTTATAAGAACAGCCAAGCATGTTAGCATGCTGGGAGTTGTAGTTTCACAGCAGCTGGAGTGCCGAAGGTTGCTGATCCCTGCCTTAGATAACTCTGGGAGCAGCTTATCCCCCGATTCTTTTAAAATAGACAATAATGACGTATAAATAATTCTTAGGCCTCTTTCACACAAGTGATATGGAATGTGTCAGGGTCTGTTCAGTGAAAGACAGATGGTTTTCAGTTTTGTCTGCCATTGGGTTCAGCGTTTCAGTCTTTATGTCAGGATTACATAAGTTTTTCACACAACTGCAGAATAGGGTCTCATGCACACGACCACTGTTTTTGTCCGCATCCGATGCGCATTTTTTGTGGGTCGGATGTGGACCCATTAACTTCAATGAGGCTGCAAAAGATGTGGACAGCAGAATTAGTGCTCTCCGCATCCATATGCCCGTTCTGTAGCATCCGCAAAAATATAGAACATGTCCTTTTCTTGTCTGTATTACGGACAAGGATAGGATTGTTCTTTTATGGCACGGAAATCCCGTTCTGCACAATGCGGAACGCACACGGCCAGTATCCGTATTTTGCTACAGTTGTGTGCATGAGCCCTAACACAGCGTCAGCGACCATCAGTGAAAAACAGACTGCATTCTAATGGCATGCGTGTGCTGTCAGTTTTTTTTCACTGACCCACTGACTGGAATGGAACAGTCTAGCGCGAAAATCAAATGAAGATAGAACAGGCACCTTCAAGGATGAACCACTGACCATCTGATCACGAATGTCATCACGGATGTATGAAAGAGGCTTTAGACCGTGTTCACATCAGGTTTTGTCCCACGTTTAACATGTGCACATGATGTATACGGAAAATGGATGCCTCAGACGGATTCCATACAGTGGCATGTGTCCCCAAAGGGTTCCATTGTAAATAAAACGTATCCTTAAGTATGGAAAAGCGGTGTGTACTACACTTTTGCATCTTTTTTTTCCAGCGTATATGTTAAATGTGGGAGAAACATGTGATTTGAACACAGCCTTAGGGCTCATGCACACAAATGTGTGCGTCTTGTGCTCGTATTGTGGCCCACAAACAGCGAGTGCATTCACTTCAAGTCGTTTAGGTTCGCCCTTAGGTTCGTGGGCATGAGCCCTTAACAATCCTACATTTTACCGAATGGGTGACCTACAAGCGCCCGTACAGTTCTTTTTACAGTAGGTTAGTTCCTTAGAGCCACCTTTATAACACATAACAGCACCGCCATTCATTGACTTTTATGAAGCAAGGCCACGCGGTGAAAACTACGAGCAAAGGGCTCCTGTCCTTCAAGACTGCTAGGACAGCTTCAGACACAGGTTTTTGGAAGAGGTTTTGAGGAAGATTTTCCTTCAGGTTTTTCAGCCAAAACCAGAAGTGGATTTGAAAAGAATCAGAAATATAAAGGAAGGACTTAGGGTACTTTCACTCTAGTGTTAAATTTTTCCAGCATTGAGTTCGGTCCTCGGTGCTCAATCCTGGGAAAAAAATGCTTCAGTTATATCCTAATGCGTTCTGAATGGAGAGAAATCCGTTCAGGATGCATCAGGATGTCTTCCGTTCAGTCACTGAATGGCGTTTTGGCTGGAGATAATACCGCAGCATGCCGGAGATAATACCGAACACATACCGGAATCCCGGAGACAGCATTATCTCCATTGCAATGCATTAGTGCCACATCCGGCATTAAAAATACCGCAATGACCAATCCGGCATTCCGGTCTGCGCATGCGCAGACCTTTAAATATGTGGGGGGGGGAAATACCGGATCCGTTTTGCTGGATGATACCGAAAAAACTGATCCGGTATTGCAATGCATTTTTCTGACTGATCAGCCATTTTTCAGTCCTGCCGGAATCAAACAACGCAAGTGTAAAAGGGGCCTAATACTTCTCCTTTCTGCTGGATCCACTTCTGGCTTTGACTGCAAATCCTGCAGGCAGATCTGTCTCAAAACCTCCTATAAAGAAAACTGTGTGAACCTACCCCAAGGGTCCCTGAAGTCAGACCCTCCAAGAAGCCATGGCCTATCTAATCAATGGTTATGATCAGGGATGAGCGAACTTGTGTTTAAAGTTCGCCGTACAAGGTTCGGGTTATCTAATAATTCTGTTATGGATTCCGCTACCACAGACCATAACTTATGGTCCGTGGTAGCGGAATCCATAACGGAATTCTTAGATGACCCGAACCTTGTACGGCGAACTTTAAACACAAGTTCACTCATCCCTGGTTAGGATGTGAAACATGTCCTAAGGTGACTATTCGAGATACCACCATGGCAGCCATTTACAAGGAGGCCGCTGTCCCACAAGGTCATTGTTATGACAGAACTGGTATGCTTTGTAAATCCCCCCACAGGGACCCACATAAAAAAGATGTGGTTGCCCATAGCGACCACATTCCACCAGTCACAGCAGGAGAAAATGAAAGTAGTAATGTGATTGGGCGACGCAGACGACTCCTCCAGATCTAGAACATTCAAGGATCTGATTCCAGCTGTTAGGTGGTGCAGCTTGACCTGACATAAGCATACACATGGCTGTCTCTAATCAGCACGGTCATAAATCATTCATATTATAGCAGAGGGACTACCGCAACTTATAAGGCCGCATTCATACCATCAGTGATTGTGAGCCAAAGCCAGCCAACTCTCTATAGGCTCCACTCCTGGTTTTGGCTCACAATCACTGATGGAAATCACTGATCAAACACTGACACTGAAGCTGGCCTAAGAGTTGACTTGCTGTCACCCAGTGACAGCAGCCTCCTATGATGGCAGTGGTGACCTCAGTGACAGTTGAGGAGGAGATGCTGAGGTTCTCCACTGCAGTACTGACAGTCTCCTATATGACTGTGAGATCCAACAAGTCTATGCTCCCCCAACTATGGGTGGTCGTCTCCCCCTGTCACTCAGCTGTACCTGTCTTCTTCTGGATGTTCAGCCTAAGCAAGTCCCCGCTGGACAAGTGCTTGAGGGCGAAGTGCTTCACAATCCTGTCCGAGATCGTCCCCTTCCCCGATCCTGGGGGCCCCATGATCACTGCCCGGAACAGCATGCGAGCCACCATTGTGCCGATAATATTGGGGTTGCAGCTCCACAGATCTTAGTCCTAAAACTTAACGGTAGTTATCAAACACAGTGGCCTGTGCGATCAGTGCGCAGATGCCGTGCGATCAGTAGGGCAGTGTGCACAGATCCAAAAGCTAAATAAAAACAATTACAAAAAAAAAAACTTAGAAAAGAAAGTGCAGCTGCAGCAGCTTCATGTGGAAGCCCGGGCTGCGATCCTCCTCCAGCATGGACTTGGTGATTCCTCCCCCTGTGATCTGCCCTCCCCCCCGTGTCTCCGCGGATGGCGCTGCTGCTGCTGGAGAAGGAGGAGGAGATCTGCAGGCAGGGCTCTAGAGAAGCAGGAAGTGTCCTCCTCAGTGGCAGCAGTCAGCCCCCTCCCCTCTGTGCCCAGTCACAGGGACCACAACTGATGCGGTGTATGTGGCTGAGGTGAAAACGGCACCTACTGGGGTTAACATGGCCGCCTGGAGGTTCATAGCTGCATTAGAGGCTCCTTCAAAGTGGGGGAGATTTATCAAGCTGGTGCAAGGCTAGGGCTGCACAGCAAGGCAAAGCCGCCCAACATTTTTTATAATGATAGTCAATGGTGTTGCACACGACAGTCTGTCGGATTTTTCTGCTACTGTCGCAGTCGCCACATGTCGCAGTGCAACACCATTGTCTATCATTACAAAAAATGTTGCGTGACATGTCGCAGTGTAATTGTTCGCCGTGTCGCCCTAGCCTAAAGGAAAAGTGGCTTAGTTGCCCATAGCAACCAATCAGGTTCCACCTTTCATTTTCCATAGGTGCTGTGCAAAATGAAAGGAGGAAGCTGATTGGTTGCTATGGGCAACTAAGCGTCCTTTCACACTTGCGTTCTGAGGATCCAGCAGGCACTTCCGTCCCGCCGGATCCGTCAGAACGCAAGTCGCCTGAAGCATTAGAAGACTGATCAGGATCCTGATCAGTCTTCGAAATGCTTTCAGGTTACTATGGCAGCCGGGACGCTATTAAAGTCCTGGTTGCCATAGTAGGAGCAGGGGAGCAGTATATTTACAGTCCGTGCGGCTCCCGGGGCGCTCCAGAATGATGTCAGAGCGCCCCATGCCCATGGATCACGTGATCCATGCGATCACGTGATCCATGCGTGTAGGGCGCCCTGACGTCACTCTGGAGCTCCCCGGGAGCCGCACGGATGGTAAGTATACTGCTCCCCCGCTCCCCACTACATTTTACCATGGCAACCAGGACTTTAGCGTCCTGGCTGCCATGGTAACAATTGAGAAAAAGCTAAACGTCGGATCCGGCGATGCGCCGAAACGACGTTTAGCTTAAGGCCGGATCCGGATTAATGCCGACGACGGATCTCTATGCCGGAAAACAAAAACGCCAGTGTGAAAGGACCCTAAGCCACTCTTCTTTTACAGCAGCTTGATAAGTCTCCCCCGATAGCTATTTTTTAGGATGCTGAAGTTGGTTTCTTATTCACATTAGGTCACGCTCATGTTGTTCCTTTACCTTATAGGAGCAGAACAATGAAAGTAATGGATTTGGCGCATAGCTGAAGTCAACGGAGATGAACAGACCCCTTTGACTATAATGGGGTGTGCATACTTGCCAACATTTAAAGGGTAACTGTCATGTCTTCTTCGAACAATACATTTTAGCATATGTTACTGCTGTAGCATCATTATGCATAAATCAATCTTTAGTTTCTTCACATACCACTGTTTCCTTCAGTTTTTCCCTTAGTTACGGCTGTTTAAACATTTACAATATGAGGACCTTCTCAAGATGGTCCTCAAGTTCTCTGAGGCCAAAACTGCTTTCCCTCACTTCCCAACACACTTGCTGTAGCCAGCAGCTCCCTGCCAGCCAATCAGATTGGATTACAGAGAGACACGCCTCCTCACTCTGAAGCCTAATGCAGCTGCAGTGGGAAGGACCGCCCCTCCGTCTTCCTGTCTTCTTAGCCAGAGACAGACAAGCCCTAGCAACTGTCCTTTAAGGGAGCAGTGCAAAGGGACAGGGGACATTAATGAAAGTTGTTATTATAAGGTATTTACAGTCCGCAGTGCACGGGCACTGACCTCGGGGCAGCCGCATGCGGATCGCGGACCCATTTACTTGAATAGGGTCCGCGATTCGCATCCGATGGTCCGCACCGCAAAAAAGTAGTGCATGCGCTACTTTTTTGCAGTGCAGAGGCATGACCAGAAACACAACGGAAGCACTCTGTAGTGCTTCCTTGGGATTCCGATCCGTGCTTCCGCACCGCATCTCCGGGTTTGCGGACCCATTCAAGTGAATGGGTCCTCATCCATAATGCGGGGTGCACACGGCCGTTGCCCCGTGTATGCAGGCCGCAATACGGCGGGGCAACGGATGTGTGCACGAGCCCTAACTCAGGTATACATGCCTAGCTCTAATAAACTAGCAAATTTAAAAAAAATGACAATTACCCTTTAAATTTGGGGCTTCCAGACCCTGCCCCCTGGGAATGCCTGAACTCTGCACAGGAACTCCCACTTATGGGCAGGGTTATCATTAGCCCCACCCATTGTTGGCCTGGGACAGCCTGAATTTGCCGGGACTGTCTGTAAAAGTCAGGAACAGTCCCTGCAAATTTAGGACACATGGCCACTAGAGATGAGCGAACTTTAAAAAAAAGTTCGGCGTTCGGGTTGTGGTAAGTCGCGCATCCCGTTATGGATTCCACTTTAGCGGCATATGGAATCCATAAGGGGCGGCTGCCACCAACCCGAACTGTTGAACAGCCGAAGGACCTGGGGTGACGTCACCGTCATGTGATCAGTGCAGGGGGCGTGGCTCAGTACTGGATTTGATCCCGTGCTGAGCCACGCCCCCTGCACTGATCACATGACAGTGACGTCACCTCAGGTCCTTCGGCTGTTCAACAGTTCGGGTTGGTGGCAGCCGCCCCCTATGGATTCCATATGGCGCGATAGTGGAATCCATAACGGGATGCGCGACTTACCACAACCCGAACGCCGAATTTTTTTTTAAAGTTCGCTCATCTCTAATGGCCACTATTTGGTCCTTTTTTGGCGGAGGCCCCAAAAGCAGTTTCCAAAGCAGATCCGAACAAGCACTTGTATGTATTTTTTTTTTTTAATAATGAATTATGAGGAGATCTTATCTCAGTAATAACATCTGTCACACTGAGCTGTCCCGAGGGGAAATTAGCTGATAGCAGCATGAAAAATCGAAATAACTGGTACAAAATGGACATCAAAGTTAAATGACTTTGGGCCACTGGTCTAACACTGCCAACATACCCAGAGTGATGCCATGTATAAAATTCAGTTTAGCCTGGTCCGAACAGGTTCTGGGCACAAGAACTAGCATCCAATTAGGCAGACAACACTTTAAACGGATACAATAAGTGGTGTTTTTAATGGGTTTAACCAGTTCATGACAAGGTCATTGACCCCCCCTCCCCTTCCTGCTTGATCAGGCTCATTATCCGGATCATTTACCCCTCCCCCCCCCCCCCCCCCACTTCCTGATCAGGCAAATTTTCTTTTTTTTTTTTTTTCTTTTCTTAATAGCGCGAACGTCTTATAAAGCCATAACGTTTTTTTCTGTTCGGGTACATGGGGCTTTCATTTTTTTAACAATTTTTTTGTTTATTGTTATTTTAAAAAAATAGCACAACATACAACCAAAATATATATATTTTTAATTATGTCCCTATTCCATAACGGTCGTTATGTATATGGGATGTATGGGTTATGGTGGGTGGGGCTAGAAGCTCGGGTGTGGTGGGTTTTTTATTTATTTATGTTACATTTTGTGCCTTTATACAAGACCTTTGAAGGCCATTTAACATTAAAAAATGTTATTGATGATTTCTCTTGTAACTAGAGCCCCATTTACAGGGAGAATACAGCCACCAGAGAGCTGATCGGGGTCTGCTAAGACCCAGCAGCTCGCATAGACTCACTACTGCTGGCGGTCACATGACTGCTGGCACACAGAGCTCAAAAACCAACCCTCTATGAGGAGCCCTGCTGTCACTGACTGGGCTCCCCGCTCCTGCAGCTGCATGATTAGCCTGCAGCTGCGATCTCTGCACGGACCTTTTAAAACATCCAAAAAGAGATAAAGGTCGACCACCTGGATGTATTTAGTTAACTGGCGGTTGGCAAGGGGTTAAATGACTTTAAACACTGGCAGTGCGAGATCTGTGGCCCAGAGAGTGGTACTGTGGTACTGCATATCAAATTCGGGTTCTGGGAGCAAGAACTGGCATCAAAGTAGGCAGATTTACTAATTTGAAAAAGTAACAGATGATTTTAAAGGGTTAAATGACCTTGGACCACTGATCTCACGCTGCCAGCACACAGAGGTGAATGTCCTCTGGAGGTCATCCTGGCCAACGTGGTATTAGGCATATACCTGTAAGTGGGCAGTCACTCTTTGTGTGCCAGCAGTGAACAGTGAAAGGCTGTGTTCACATCACATTTGTTTACCACATTTAACCCCTTAATGACCGGGCAAATCGTTTTTTACTCCCAGCCTTCCCAAAGCCATAACTTTTTTATTTTTCTATCCAGTTAGCCGTATGAGGGCTTGTTTTTTGCAGGACAAGTTGTTCTTTCTAATGGCACAATGTAGTGGAAAGCAGAATAAATGGGGTGGAATTCTAAGAAAAACACAATTCTTCAATAGTTTTATGGGATTCGTTTTTACAGGGTTTCCTATGCAGTAAAACTGACCTGTTACTTTCATCCATTCATTCTTTCTGGGTCAGTACAATTACAAAAACTGTAGAAATTAGGCCTCTTACACATGACCGTATGGCTTTTTCTGTGTTTTACGGTCCGTTTTTCACGGATCCGTTGTTCCCTTTCTTGTTTACGTTGTGATTCCGTTCCGTAGTTCCATAGAAAATCTCTATATGGTTTCGGTATGTGATCCGTTTTTTGTGGATCGCAAACAGAAACATAACATTTTTAATCATTAATGTAATGTGTTTTAACAGTAAACACATGGGCAAAGTGGGCATGGATCCGCAAAAAACAGAAGACATATGGATGTGTTCCCTATGCATTCTGTATTTTTTGCGAACCCATTAACTTGAATGGAGACACAGATCGTTATTTGCTGGCTATAATAGGACAAATTCTATCTTTTAGTGGAACGAATATACAGAAATACGGAAACGGAATGCATACGAAGTATATTCAGGTTTTTTTTTCGGAACCATTGAAATGAATGGTTCCACATACAGACCGCAAACGGAATCCGCAAGAAAGGAAACGTGTGCAAGAGGCCTTAATAGGAGATTCCAGGGGAAGACTGGGGATTTAAAGTGGCCCTGGAAAAAAAAAAAAAAAGTCGCCCCATGTTGTAGGCGGCCCAAACTAATAGAAGATGAGGCCAACAAAACTAAATCTGACCCTCTGTGGTGGCCAGGGCTATCTGCTACGTTCTACCTTTTTCTGCCAGTTGTCTCTAATTAAGATATGCAAACATACAGGAGAATACAGCACTACATACCTATTACATCCCATTCTATTTCCTCATCTTCTCCATTTGGTCAAGACCACCATGATGACTTCTTTCAGCCACATCTTGTCTCTGGAAAGTATTACAGTCATTGGTGGCAGTGGCCACAGGGTCCCCTCACCTCCTACTCGTTGGTTGCAGTGATCAGAGCCCCAGTAGTGTAATGCTGGGGCTACGATCGGTTACCATGGCAACCAGGATGCTACTGAAGCCCTGGCTGCCATGGTCAGCTCCCTGCTGCTGTGTGTACTGTGCAGGGAGACTGTGAAGCCCTATTCACCCTGATAGAGCTCTATTAGGGTGAATAGGATGAAAATGATCCCAGGTTCTAGCCCCTAAGGGGGGAAAAGTTAATAAATAAACTGTAAAGAAAAAAAAAAAGTTTAGAAAAAAAAGTACACCAAAATATTAAGTATAAATCACCCCCTTTCCCAATTTTACATATAAAATATATAAACAATAAATAAATAAAATATTACATATCGTCCCATCCGAAAAGTCCAAACTATCAAAAAAATCCTCTTTTATGTGGTGAACGCCCGCACCGTTAAGTTAAAGAAAAAAAAAATTAAAATAATTTTTTTTTTAGTTTTTGTCGTTTTTTTTTTTCACTTGGTATCGAGTATCGCATTACTTTTTTTATGGTATCGATACCGAATCAAAATTTTGGTATCGAAACAACTCTAATCCAGGCCATTCTGAGATTGTTTTCTCATCACATATTGTACTTCATGACAGTGGTAAAATTAAATCAAAAAATTTCACTTTTATATATTAAAAAAATTCCAAATTTACGCAAAATTTAGAAAAATTTGCAAATTTCCAAATTTCAATTTCTCTTCTCTACTTTTATAATAGCTAGTAATACCTCCAAAAATAGTTATTACTTTACATTCCCAATATGTCTACTTCATGTTTGGATCATTTTGTGAATGCCATTTTATTTTTTGGGGACGTTAGAAGGCTTAGAAGTTTAGAAGCAAATCTTGAAATTTTTCTGAAAATTTCCAAAGCCCACTTTTTAAGGATCCGTTCAGGTCTGAAGTCACTTTGTGAGGCTTACATAATAGAAACCACCCAAAAATTACCCTATTTTAGAAAGACACCCTTCAAGGTATTCAAAACTGATTTTCCAAACTTTGTTAACCCTTTAGGTGTTCCACAAGAATTAATGGAAAATGGAGATGAAATTTCAGAATTTCACTTTTTTGGCAGATATTCCATTTTGATCCATTTTTTCCAGTAACCAAGAAAGGGTTAGCAGCCAAACAAAAATGAATATTTATTGCCCTGATTCTGTAGTTTAGAGAAACACCCCATATGTGGTCGTAAACTGCTGTATGGGCACACGGCAGGGCACAGAAGGAAAGGAACGCCATATGGTTTTTGGAAGGCAGATTTTGCTGGACTGTTTTTTTTACACCATGTCCAATTTGAAGCCCCCCTGATGCACCCCTAGAGTAGAAACTCCAAACAATTGACCCATTTTGGCAACTACAGGATAAGGTGGCAGTTTTGTTGGTACTATTTTAGGGTAGATATGATTTTTGGTTGCTCCATATTACACTTTTTGTGAGGCAAGATAACAAAACTATCTGTTTTGGCACCGTTTTTATTTTTTGTTATTTACAATGTTCATCTGGCAGGTTAGATCATGTGGTATTTTTATAGAGCAGGTTGTTACGGACGCGACAATATCAAATATGTATACTTTTTTTGGTTGTTTATTTCAATTTTACGTAATAAAGCATTTTTGAAAAAAAAATATTTTTTGGTGTCTCCATATTCTGAAAGTCATAGTTTTTTTTTATTGTTTGGCCGACTGTCTTATGTAGGGGCTCATTTTTTTCGGTATGATATAATGGTTTGATTGGTACTATTTTAGCGTACATATGACTTTTTGATTGCTTGATATTACACTTTTTGTCATGTCGGGTGAAACACTTTTAATTTTTTATTTTTTACGGTCTTAGGTTATGTGATATTTTTATACAGCTAGTTCTTACAGACGTGGCGATACCTAATATGTATACTTTTTTTTATTTATTTAAGTTTTACATAATAATATCATTTTAGCACTGAAGTCCGGTTTCGGGTTGAGTATTCTGGAGATTTTATTATTTTCCCTTATAACATGGTTAGGGAAAATAATAGCATTCCACATAAAGAATGCTTTGTAGAATGAGGATTAAGGGGTTAAAAATAAAAAACTTAACTTACCTTAGCCACTTGATCGCGTAGTTGGCGATCTCTCTTCTGTCTTCAAGCATTAGCTGTAGTCTAAAGGACCTGTGATTGGACCATGTGATGTGACGTCATCACAGGTCCTTTAGACTACAGCTAATGCTTGAAGTATACGGTATAATAATTATACCGTGTATTACATGTAGCCTGCAATATATCGTATATTACATATAGCCTGCAATATACCATATATTACATGTAGCCTGCAATACAGCGTATATTATGCATATATATATATATATCTATATATATATATATATATATATATAGTAATACACTGTAATATATACATATATATATATAATGTAATACATTGTAGATTATATAGATTATATAGGGCACTATATATCTACTATATCTACAGCAGGGAGCTACGGAGCCATCAGATCTCAGGCACGGTACATGCACAGAACAGCCTATACCGTCCCATTCTTGTGTACAGGGAGGAGGAGCCTATGTTCATCCTCGGCCTCTCCAGAACCAATAGACCCAATCAGCGCCGTTAAAGTGCTGTCACTACAGTGAACGCGTGGCGTACCCCCAGCACAACACCTACCAGCCCGTCCTGCACCAGTCCTGGGAACACACAGCTACAGCAGCAGGACGCAGGTGACGCTGTCACACGGCCAACTAGGGGTTAACCACGGTTGGTCAAGGTCAGATGACTAATACACACCCCCTTTCACAGTCAGGGTCGTGCTGATGATACTGCAGCACATCTAGAGGAGCCCCGCAGCGGCGATCATTGCTGCAGAGCGGCTCCTGATGTGAAAGATCCTGTCTGACCCATGATGGAACTGCAGAGTTGCAGCGGTGGGTCTAGTAGTCGCAGACAGCGACAAGACTAAAAAGTCCTGTCGCCATTTGTAAATTCTAAGTCGCATTGGTCGCCATCTGGAGCACTGTTTTGGGTGCTCTTAGTGTTATGTTGTATGTGTGCAAGGCAGGCGATGTAGATGCAGCGGCCAGCTTATGGTGCTAGAGTCAGTAACTAGGCCAGTTGTAGAAGTTAAACAATCTCTCTTTAATAAAGGGAAAAATGTGAGTTGTAGTATCAAAACACGGTTCCAAACAAATGACATTGCAAATCTTCCCAGATAGCAATGTATGGATATAGGCCAGGATGGGCATTATAGTATTCCTTCCCTCTATCTCTCCAAAGTCTCTCTTTGCAGAATCTAAGGCCGACAATATTACTCTTATAATGGTGGCTGTAAGTCCCAGCTGAGGGGTACAGGATTAAGATACGACTGGCCAGGTCGTATCCAAGAGTGAAATATGTTTTAGCAATGTCCCTTTCACTGCAGTAAAGTCTAAGTCCAAAATCAGCTTTGATCAGCAAATACCTTACTGACTGACTCTTATGTAGATTTCTCTATCTCTAAATTTCTGTGGGATGAAGGCCTAGTTCTATAAGTGAGCACATGTAGCTTCCTCTCACTTCCTCCACTGGCACCCAACTGATCTAGGATCCGATCCATCTCCTAACTTCCCACAGGGGCAGAGTCAGGATCATTAACCCTGACTGAACCATACAGAGATATGTTTTTCTTTATTACAAGATATTAACATATTAAATAACTTTATGCAAAAAAAAACAATACGCATGTATCCTACTCTGGGGTACTGCAATTTTACCTTCGGTAATGTGGAAGTAGACATCTTTTTTTTTATCAACTTTTTGCTTTTTACTGCCAACATTTTTTGAGAAAGGGATTACTCCATAAATAAAAAATAATAAAATATTTGGAGTAATGCAAACCATCATTTTAATAATTGCAATGCAAACAAATATGGGTAGGCAGCAGCACGTCAAGTGAAACTGTATCTCCCAGGAGTGCATTGCAATCTATTTGTATAGAAAGATAGAAAATAGTCCCTCACACACAGTCCCAGCAATTCCAATAGTACATAGCACTATACTATCCAATGCTCTCTCCCAATTTTCTTCTCCAATGACCATAGAGACATATAGCATACACTAATGGAAAATGAAAAAAAGATTCTTAATGGGGGAGAGATGATGAAGCTGGCCAAGGGAGCTGCTGGATGCCTGAAGAACATGTTGTGGTGGTAGGCATTATCTGTTGAAACATCAAGTTTTCTAAGTAAAAAAAGGCAGTAGGACTGGTTCCACAATGTCCTTGACATACCAAAGACTGGTCAATGTTAAACTATAGTGTGCAGTGATGAAAGCGAGTTCTGCTTTGGTGCTAATGATATACGCATCAGAGTTCTCAGGAGGCCTGGAGAGCGCCTTCTGCCATCATACATACTGCACAGGCACACAGATCCAACACCAGGAGCAATGATGTGTGGCACCATTAGTATCCATAGATGTTACCATCTGGTATTCATGGAAGGAACATTGACCGACCTTTGTCATATAGTATGCCCAGGAGGTTGTAGAACCAGTCCTACTGCCTTTTTTGGCTCTGTTAGGAGAGATTATATTCCAATGAGATGACCAATGGCGGATTATAATAGGGGCGTTTGGGTCGGCAGCCCCGGGCCCGTCGGTAGTGAGGGGTCCATTGCCGCCCCGAATCTCCAGATGCCATTACATATTCATATTTCTCGTGCATAGCATTGGGGGACACAGCACCATGGGTATATGCCCAGCTGCCACTAGTAGGCTGACACTAGAAACAAAAAAAGGGTGTTGGCTCCACCCAGATGGGCTATACCCTCTGCACAGAGCCGAGACACACCAGTCTTGTTCTAATGTCCGTAGGAGGCAGACATGTCCTGCGCTCTTTTTTTGCGCAGGTCATCCTGCTCTTTTTTTCTAATTTTTTTCTTTTTCCTTTCTTTGCAGGTTCCAGCCTGCGGCAGGGGTGGCTCCATGGTGTTCCACTTTTGTTGCCCCCCTGTGGGCGCGTACCTTCGGTACCTAAGCACCCACCCGGTCCCCAGTTCTGCATCCACAGTGGATTTCCGGCAGTCCCACAGTTCCCGTGTAGAGTCCGCCGAAGGGGTGGTAGCTGCAGCGCCTGAAGACGTCTGATGGTGAGTATGGTCCCCAAGCTTCGGACTGCGGCCCCTCTCTCCCACTACGGCGGATGCCAGCCTCACGGGCTGGGGGGCAGTTTTCGAATCCTTCACTGCCCAAGGCCTGTGGTCTCTTCAGGAATCCTCCCTGCAGATAAACGTCCTGGAACTCAGGGCGATTTTTCTGGCACTGTCCCACTGGACCTCCCTTCTCCGCGGTCTCCCGATTCGGGTCCAGACGGACAATTCCACCGCAGTGGCCTATCTGAACCACCAAGGGGGCACCAGGAGTGCGATGGCTCTTCGGGAGGTCTCCCTTATCCTACGGTGGGCGGAGGACAATGTTCCGGTCCTCTCCGCCGTTCACATCCCTGGGGTCGACAATTGGGCGGCAGACTTTCTCAGTCGTCCACGGATCGACCCGGGCGAATGGTCTCTACATCCGGATGTATTCCTCCAACTGTGTCACCGTTGGGGAACAGCGGACGTGGATCTGTTCGCCTCTCGCCTCAACCACCGACTTCCGCGCTATGCCGCGTGGTCCCGGGATCCTCAGGCCATCGCGGCCGACGCTCTTGTCCTTCCTTGGTCCCAGTTCGACCTTCTGTATCTTTTTCCCCCCATTCCTCTTCTCCCCCGAATGCTCAAGCGCCTCAAGACGGACCGGGTCCCGGCAATCCTGGTGTCTTCGGATTGGCCTCGCAGGGCGTGGTACGCGGATCTGGTGTTTCTGCTCGCCGACGTCCCGTGGCGGCTTCCCCTGCGGCCCGATCTCCTTTCTCAGGGCCCTCTGTTTCACCCGAATTTACCTCAGCTTCGTTTGACGGCGTGGCTGTTGAAACCGCGATCCTAAGGGCCCGCGGTCTCTCGGACTCGGTCATTCGGACCATGCTCCACGCTCGCAAACCCCAATCGGCCCGTATTTACTACCGCACTTGGAAGGCTTTCTTCGCTTGGTGCGAATCTGCCCGGCTTAGTCCTCTCCGGTTTTCTGTCCCTCACGTCCTTGCCTTCCTTCAGGCCGGATTCGATAAGGGTCTTGGGTTGGCTTCCCTCAAGGGTCAGATCTCGGCCCTCTCAGTCCTTTTTCAGCGACCTTTGGCTTCGCGGTCTCAGGTCAAAACTTTTCTCCAGGGGGTTGCTCGCCGGGTCCCTCCTTTTCGTGCTCCGGTAGAGCCGTGGGACCTGAATATCGTCCTCGACGCCCTTCCGGCTTCGCCTTTTGAGCCATTGGCGGAGATTTCTCTGTCCTTTGTGTGGTTCAAGGTGGCCTTCCTCGTGGCCATCACCTCCATCCGCAGAGTCTCCGAGCTTGCGGCCCTGTCTTGCCGTTCGCCCTTCCTGGTGTTTCATCAGGACAAGGTGGTCCTTTATCCCGTTCAGTCTTTTCTCCCGAAGGTGGTTTCCTCCTTTCATATTAACGAGGAGATCGTCCTTCCTTCGTTCTGTCCCAATCCTGCCCACCCTAGGGAGAGGTCTCTCCATCGCCTGGACGTTGTCCGGGCCCTTCGCCTTTATCTTCGCCTCACGGAACCCTTCCATCGTTCTGACGCTCTCTTTGTGGTTCCTGCAGGCCCTCGTAAGGGTCTGCCTGCTTCCAAGGCCACTATCTCGCGCTGGGTTCGGTCGGCCGTCAAGGAGGCTTATGTGGCGAAGGGTCTTGTTCCTCCTTCCAGAGTGACTGCCCACTCGACTAGGGCAGTTGGGGCTTCTTGGGCGGTACGTCATCAGGCCACGGCTTCCCAGGTCTGCCGGGCTGCCACCTGGGCTTCTGTTCACACTTTCTCAAAATTCTACCATATCCTTTCTCTGGCCTCTGCCGATGCCAGTCTGGGGCGCAAGGTTCTGCAAGCGGCTGTGCTTTAGATTGTTTGCATGGCAGCTTTTTTCCCTCCCTCAGGGGACTGCTTTGGGACGTCCCATGGTGCTGTGTCCCCCAATGCTATGCACGAGAAAATTGGATTTTTTGTGCTCACCGTAAAATCCTTTTCTCGTAGTATGCATTGGGGGACACAGATCCCTCCCTATTTGGATCAGTCTTTTTTACAGTTCCGGTTGTTCTCCGGGTTCGGTTGTTGGTTCCTCCGTGGAAGACTTGTTAGCTTTCAGTTTTTTCTTGGTTTGATGTGGTGTTCCTACTGCTTTTGTACCGACTGGTGTGTCTCGGCTCTGTGCAGAGGGTATAGCCCATCTGGGTGGAGCCAACACCCTTTTTTTGTTTCTAGTGTCAGCCTCCTAGTGGCAGCTGGGCATATACCCATGGTGCTGTGTCCCCCAATGCATACTACGAGAAAAGGATTTTACGGTGAGTACAAAAAAATCCAATTTTTTTGCTCGTCAGCACAGCGATAGTGCAACAAGCCAGGCTCTGAATGGAAGCAGAGAGGGGAAGGGACTCACTTCACTGCATCTCCTCCAGTCACATTGCAGCTGAGTCCCTGCCATACCCACTCCTCTCTGACGTCCTCAGTGGAAGTTTTCATCCTAGCCAGGGTTACCACCACCAGCTTAGCCGGTATTTTTTATCAAGGTCCGTGATGAAAGGCCCTCGCTAACTGCTCAACCACTCCTGGGCACGCTGCCCGGCTCACACACAGCCAGTGACTGTAGATGACCTGGCTTCACCAATCCAGAGCTGGGGACGTGTCTGAGAGCCTCCCGCTCAGCCTTCAATAATGGCATCCAGCTGTGCATGGCAGCATCTGGCTGGTGCACACCTTGTGATTTATACTTTCTCCACAGTTTCTTCTAAGCAGAGTTCGGGCTTATGAGGTTGTTACTGAAAGGGGTCAGTGAGTCTGAACTCTTTAGCTGAGAAGGAGCTGCTCAGTGACATGTCAGTGCCCTGGTGTCTCTTCATAGGAGACATGAGAGTGCATCAGGTGTAAATCCTAATGCACACTGCTCTCTGTGGCCAGCAGCGCCCCTACTTATCTGCGGCAGATATAGAAGTTGTAGTTCTATGTCCTGGGGGGTCACAGTTTGATTTGTGTCGTGACAATGATATCATTTACTCCCCTATATCTGTGGGGTGATACACTTTATATCGCATACTGTTGTATACTATATATGGTATACTGAGTGGTGTTATAGTATATAATGTATCCTGTGGAGTTTTATACTATATACTGCATACTATGGGGTGTTGTATACTATGCACTATGAGAGGCTGGCGGTGTTATACTATACACCAGGCATGCTCAACCTGCGGCCCTCCAGCTGTTGTAAAACTACAACTCCCACAATGCCCTGCTGTAGGCTGATACCTGTAGGCTGTTCGGGCATGCTGGGAGTTGTAGTTTTGCAACAGTTGGAGGGCCTCAGGTTGAGCATGCCTGCTATACACGGTATACTTGAGGGTTATACTATATACTGTGGGGTGTTATATACTGCAGACTATAGGTGTTATACTGTATAATGTGTACTGTGGAGTGTTGTATACCATACATTCTTAGGGGCTGGGGGTGTTACACTCTAAATGTGACATAGTTATATAAAACAAAGTAATAATATGGGGCGGAACGTGAATGGGGAATGGGGGGTGGGCTTAATAGAGGGAGGGGGCCCAGGATGGGTATACAGCCTCGGGCCTTTAATCAACAAATGAAGAAAACGAGAATAGCGGCACTTACCATGAAATAATATTTGCAGCTTTATTCTGGTTAAAAACTGGAAAGTGCGGGCACCGCACAGATGAAACAGGCAACAGCCGTTTGGCGCTACCTGCGCTTTGTCAAGCCTCCCATGTGATATTTGTCACACTCAGCAGTGCTGACCCTTTTTCTTGTATGGACATCTAGATTCGGGCCTTTGATACACTTAATCCGCCCCTGGAGATAACGCCCACCCACACACTGCCTGTGCTACACAACTAGATCTCTCCCGCATCAAGAATGTCTGGGACTGGATGGGGCAATGGATCTACCATGCACAGCAGCCATCAACCACCTTGGCTGACCTACAAGTCCAAATTGAAAGAGCTTGGAATGACATACCACAGGAGGATATTCAGCATCTGTATGACTGTTACCATGTCAGAGTTGCAGCCTGTATCGCAACAAGAGGAGATGTCACTTAGTATTCATGTGACCCTGCCACATTATATACCCTGCTGCAGAACCCAAAATAAAGGGTGCACCACCTTGGTTGTGTGGTCATTGACAAAGCACCACTAGCAGTTTATACTTTGTCAATCATGTTAAAGGAAACCTAACACGTTGAACGTGGTGTTTGAGCTGTAAGCATGTTATAGAGCAGGAGGAGCTGAGCAGATTGATATATAGTTTATGGGAAAAGATTCAGTAAAACTTGTAATTTATTAATATAAATTTCTGCATATTCTGGGCTCTGAAGTCAGTGATTGACAGCCTTCCCTCTATGACTATGTATACAGAGATAGCTGTCAATCACTGATAGGACTGGCTCCTTGACTTCAAAGCCCAGAATGAGCAAACATTTAAATGTATAAAATCCAATCTTTTCCCATAAAACTATAATCAATCTGCTCAGCTCCTCTTGCTCTATAACATGCTGCCTATAGCTTACTTTTTTTTTTTTTTTTTTCATTTTCCAGTAGTGTATTTCTATTTATTTCTATTCTGTTTAGAAGTAGGAATGAATGAATGAATGAATAAAAGGTGTCTGGGCCTCTTCACTTTAAGATCACTAATTCAGCACTGAGAAGAGGGATGGAACAGGGAAGCTATTGAACATGCTAGTCCACCACTAAATGCAGGAGAAGGTAGTTCAGAATTTCAGCCATAGGAGAAACAGAAGTCATATTATTATCAGTGTCACCCCGCAGTGAAAATTGTAGATATTTTGCTAGAAATTGCACCCGTCTGATGGATTGGGATATGAAGTACTGTTTATTTGAAAGCACATCTCTGCAGGGAGCTCCTGGAGATAACCCACTAATTCAGCCCTAGAACCTGCTGAAATGTTATTGGAACTTTTTACGACCTGTGCCTTCACCTTGTGGAAGATTGCATGAATATTTGCACTCCAGCAATGACTTTGTGTTTATTCTTGAATCACATCTCTGCAACACCAAGGGTGCCCCATCTTCCATACCGACCAGGGTGTGCCCCGGGGGAAAACAAAAAGGTGCACCCCTTCTTCACTGTAATGGCCCTGAGAGTGAGGAAGAGGGAACAAGCCACCATGAGGCCAGTGAGTACCAATACTACGCCTAACCCCTTAACAGGTTTTTACGGTAGTGAGCTACCGATATCTTCTAAACAAGACCTTCCCATCAATTTTACAGATTATTGTATAGGGCGAATATGATAACTTTTCCTAATGGATTCCTAATGGAGTATTCAGAGGGCATTCTTACTGTATTATCAACGTTATCAGTTTTAAGACTTAATAAAGTGGGAATTATATTAAAATATTTAGGAATAGGTAATTTATGAATAGTTGAAAAAATACCAAAAACTTGGCCCCTGTACCATCAATTCTCAAGCAACCCTTAGGCCCCTTTCACACGGGCTAGTTTTCCGCGCGGGTGCAATGCGTGAGGAGGACGCATTGCACCCGCACTGAATCCGGACCCATTCATTTCTATGGGGCTGTGCACATGAGCGGTGATTTTAATGCATCACTTCTTCGTTGCGTCAAAATCGCAGCATGCTCTATATTGTGTGTTTTTCACGCAACGCAGGCCCCATAGAAGTGAATGGAGCTGCGTGAAAATCGCAAGCATCCGCAACCAAGTGCGGATGCAGTGCGATTTTCCCGCAAGGTTGCTAAGAGACGATCGGGATGGGGACCCGATATTTATTATTTTCCCTTATAACATGGTTATAAGGGAAAAAAAAATAATAGCATTCTCACTACAGAATGCTTAGTAAAATGTGGATTAAGGGGTTAAAAATAAAAAAAATTAACTCACCTTATCCACTTTTTACTAAGCATTCTGCAGTGAGAATGCTATTATTTTCCCTTATAAGGGTGGGTTCACACTAGCGTTAGGGATTCCGTTATTGCTACGTAATAACGGAATGCCCAGACAGAATGCAAAACGGAAGCCTTTAACCCCTTTGGGACACATGACGTACCGGTACGGCATGTTTCCCGAGTCCTTAAGGACACATGACGTACCGGTACGTCATGAGTTGTTCCGATCACTGCTGCTCAGCTGGCAGTGATCGGAACAAGGTACCTGCTGAAATCATTCAGCAGGTACCTTGTTACAATGCCCAGGGGGGTCCTGTGACCCCCCCATATGGACGATTGCTGCAAACCGCAGGTCAATTCAGACCTGCGGTTTGCAGCGCTTCTTTGCGATCTCCGCGGGGATCAGAGAGTTAATGCCCCCAAACAGTTTTTTTTAACCCCCCCTGCAGCCCCCAATCATACTGTGGCTGCGGGGGTGCAGGGGGGGGGTGGTTGCGGGAGGCGGGCGGGATCGCGATTGCGATCCCCGCCCGCCTCCCTGTAATCTATCCCTGGTGTCTAGTGGTTCTATCAGAGTGTCAGCACATTGCTGACACTCTGATAGAAACGGCTGGCATCTGTGCTGCAGATGCCAGCCGCTTAACCCTTTCAGTACCGCGGTCCGTACGGACCGCGGTATGGAAGGGTTAACAGGAGGGAGCGCTCCTCCCTCTCCCATCGGGGGCTGCTGTGCCTTTGCAGCCCCCCAACAGGATGGGATCGAAGAGGAGGGTGCTCCACTCCTCCCTATCCATCACCCCTGCCCAGTTATGGCAGGGGTGATGGCTGCCATGGAGATAGGACGCTTTCAGAAGCGTCCTGCTCTCCATGGTGCTGAAAGTCTGAATAGACCTGCTAAAGGTCTATTCAGACTTTCTAAAGTATAAAATACAGTACAGTGCACTATATAGTGTACTGTACTGTATTATACAGACACCAGATCCACTGGATCTTTCAGAACCAAGTGGGTCTGGGTCAAAAAATGTAAAAAGTGAAAAAAAGTAAAAATGAAAAAAACACATAACACTGAATAAAAACTAAAAAAATAAAATACACTACACATATTAGGTATCGCGCGTCCGTAAAAACCTGCTCTATAAAAATATCACATGACTGAACTCCTCAGGTGAACGCCATAAAAAAAAACCAAAAAATGGTGTAAATAAGCCATTTTTGGCACATTACATCACTAAAAGTGTAATACAAAGCGATCAAAAAGGCGTTTGCCTCCCAAAATAGTACCAATCAAACCGCCATCTCATCCCGCAAAAACGAGCCCCTACCTAAAACAATTGGCCAAAAATAAAAAAACTATGCCTCTCAGACTAAAACATGATTTTTTTGTTTCAAAAATGCTTTTAGTGTTAAATGTAAAAAATAAATAAAAGTAGACATATTTGGTATCTACACGTCCGTAAGAATCTGCTCTATAAAAATATCACATGACCTAACCCCTCAAGTAAACACTGTAAAAAAAATAATAAAACTTTGTCAAAAGCCATTTTTTTGCCACCTTACATCACAAAAAGTGTAATAGCAAGCGATCAAAAAGTCATATGACCCCCAAATAGTGCCAATCTAACCGTCACCTCCTCCCGCAAAAATGATACCCAACCTGAGACAATTGCCTAAAAACTGAAAAATATATGGCTCTCAGACTATGGAGATACTAAAACATGTTTTTTTTCATTCAAAAAGGATATTATTGTGTAAAACCAAAATAAATAAAAAAAGTATACATATTATGTATCGCCGCGTCCGTAAGGACCTGCTCTATAAAAATATAACATGACCTAACCCCTCAGATGAACGCCGTAAACATAAAAAATAAAAACGTTGTCAAACAAGCCATTTTTTTGTCACCTTACATCACAAAAAGTGTAATAGTAAGCGATCAAAAGTCATATGCACCCCAAGATGGTGCCAATCAAACCGCCATCTCATCCCGCAAAAAATGAGCCCCTACATAGGACAATCGCCCAAAAAAAAAATATATATGGCTCTCAAACTATGGAGACACTAAAACATGATTTTTTTTGTTTTAAAAATTATATTATTGTGTAAAACTTATATAAATAAATAAAAAGTATACATATTATGTATCGCGCGTCCGTCACAACCTGATCTATATAAATAACACATGACCTAACCCCTCAGCTGAACACAGCAAAAAAAAAATAAATACGGTGTCAAGAGCCATTTTTGTCACCTTACATCACAAAAGTGTCATAGCAAGCGACCAAAATGTCATATGCACCCCAAGATGGTGCCAATCAAACCGCCATCTCATCCCGCAAAAAATGAGCCCCTACATAACACAGTCGCCCAAAAAATAAAATAAAACTATGGCTTTCAGAATGTGGAGACACTAAAAAAATTATTTTCAAAAAGGCTTTATTATGTAAAACTGAAACAAAAACCCCAAAAGTAGTCATATTTGGTATTGTCGCGTCCGTAACAACCTGCTCTATAGAAATAGCACACAATCTAACCTGTCAGTTCAACTATGTAAATAACAAAAAATAAAAACAGTCCCAAAACAGCTATTTTTTTGCAAATTTTCCATTTTAATCCATTTTTGCAGTAACAAAGCAAGGGTTAACAGCCAAGCAAAACTCAATATTTATTGCCCTGATTCTCTTGTTTGCAAAAACACCCCATATGTGGTCGTAAACTACTGTATGGCCAAACGGCAGGGCACAGAAGGAAGGGAACGCCATATGGTTTTTGGAAGGCAGATTTTGCTGGACTGGTTTTTTGACACTATGTCCCATTTGAAGCACCCCTGATGCACCCCTACAGTAGAAACTCCAAAAAGTGACCCCATTTTGGAAACTACGGGATAAGGTGTCAGTTTTGTTGGTACTATTCTAGGGTAAACATGATTTTTGGTTGCTCTATATTACACTTTTTTGAGACAAGGTAACAAAAATAGAAATTCGGAAATTTCATCTCCATTTGCCAATAACTCTTGTGGAACACCTAAAGGGTTAACAAAGTTTGTAAAACTGGTTTTGAATACCTTGAGGGGCGTAGTTTCTTAGATGGAGTCACTTTTATGGAGTTTCTACTCTAGGGGTGCATCGGGGGCTTCAAATGGGACATGGTGTCAAAAATCCAGTCCAGCAAAATCTGCCTTCCAAAAACCATATGGCGCTCCTTTCCTTCTGCGCCCTGCAGTTTGGCCATACAGCAGTTTACGACCACATATAGGGTGTTTCTGAAAACTACAGAATCGGGGCAATAAAAATTGAGTTTTGTTTGGCTGTTAACCCTTGCTTTGTTACTGGAAAAATGGATTCAAACGGAAAATTTTTCAAAAATCGAAATTCTGAAATTTTATCTTTATTTGCCATTAACTCTTGTGGAAAACCTAAAGGGTTAATGACGTTTGTAAAATCAGTTTTGAATACCTTGAGGGTGTAGTTTCTAGAATGGGGTAATTTTTGGGTGGTTTCTATTATGTAAGCCTCACAAAGTGACTTCAGACCTGAACTGGTCCCTAAAAAGTGGGTTTTTGAAAATTTCTGAAAAATTTCAAGATTTGCTTCTAAACTTCTAAGCCTTGTAACGTCCCCAAAAATGAAATAGCATTCCCAAAATGATCGATACATGAAGTAGACATATGGGGAATGTAAATCAATAACTTTTTTGGCAGTATTACTATGTATTATAGAAGTAGAGTAATTGAAACTTGGAAAATTGCAAATTTTTCAAAATTTTTGGTAAATTTGGTATTTTTTTATAAATAAAAATGAAATTTTTCGACTTCATTTTACCACTGTCATGAAGTACAATATGTGACGAAAAAACAATCTCAGAATGGACTGGATAAGAAAAAGCGTTTTAAAGTTATCACCACATAAAGTGACAATGGTCAGATTTTGAAAAAATGGCCTGGTCCTTAAGGTGAAATAGGGCCGTGTCCTTAAGGGGTTAAAAGGCATTCCGTTTGCTTTCTGTCATAATACAAGTCTATGAAAAGCATAACGGATCCGCCTGGGTCCCGTTATGCAAAACGGAAAACAAAGTCCTGTGGACTTTGTTTTCCGTCTTGCATAACGGGAACCAGACGGATCTGTTATGCTTTCCCATAGACTTGTATTATGACCGAAAGCAAACGGAATGCCTTTTAAAGGCTTCCATTTTGCATTACGTTATAATAGAACTCTATGGGCAAAAGAACGGATCCGTCCTTCCGTCTTATGGATTCTGTTATGTTCCGTTATAACCACATTATAACGGAAACCATAATGCTAGTGTGAACCCACCCTAACCATGTTATAAGGGTAAATAATAAAATCTACAGAATACTCAACCCAAACCTGAACGTCAGTGAAGAAGTCCGGGTTCGGGTCTGGGTACCAAACATGCCGATTTTTCTCATGCGCATGCAAAACGCATCAAAATGCTTTGCACTCTAGCGGGAAAATCGCGCATTTTCCTGCAACGTACCTGCATCTTATCTGGGCGTCAAACTTGACGCCCATGTAAAAAAGGCCTTACTGATCCACCAGCCAAATTGTGAGGAGAAGAGACTAGACCAAAATCTGGGTTTCAGAATATCAGGCTGCTGGTTTATGGGCTAAATTCTGAGGGCAACCTATCCCATGAAGAGGGAGAATGGGAGAGAGCAGGGCATACGATGGTTGGCCTTTTCCTAGAGGGAAATCCAATAGAAAATTTGGGAAGGCAGTGGTTATACATAAACCCAACGAAGGACTTGAGATCTTAAGTGGACCTGCGATTCTGAGCTAGCCTGGTAACAATTCATAACGCAGGCTTGAAGTCTCCATGCATATAGTATAACAACTCAACTCACCTCACCTTTAAACCCCATACAAAACACAAAAGATGCATTTCAATCTGTTTCTAAGTGGCAATGGTAACATTTAGAGGTAGTGTACGGAAGGCCTACGACAAGCAGGATAACACATTCATTTTAACAGAGGCAATTTTCTGTAACCATGAGACAGAGAGACTACACCAACTCTGGAGGTCCCATTGGATTGTTCTTAGTAATAGCACTGAGAAGATATTTAGGGATTCAATTCCTAAATAAAGTAAGGTAGCTTAATACCATTTGACATTGAAATTCAAATAAAGTAATAGCTGTTTGATTGGAAAGATTAATATTGAAGGCCTCTGATTTTATAGAGTGTAACTCTAAGCCAGAGAATTAGGAATCATCAGCAAATAAAGCACATTTGTGTTCTCTAGAATCTATTGAGAAGCCTTTAATGTTGACATCTAAAATAAGCAGCACCATGACGAGGATAAAAATAATATACATGAAAATGGACAGCCTTGCCTAGTACCTCTATTGTGGCTGATTCACAGACCCTGATGTTTACCCTGACCGCAGGGTCCCTTAAATAGCACACGTGGGGAGAGGAAATTTGAGAAAATCTCCATAACAACAGGAAGAGAAATTCCTGAAATGCTTTCCATACCCCTAAGGAAAGTAGCATTCCCTTGCCTTGAGAGTTTTGACCAGCTTAACCTGATTGGATTAAGGAAACCTTCATTACTCTCTGTTTTTGTTTAAGCATGTGTATCACTGGTATAAACCGGACCTTGTCCAGATGGATACATGTTGCCAAAAAAGTATTCATTCTCATGGCTAATATTGTATTGTATTGAATTTCCACAATACTATAATAGTAGCCAGTAAATACTTTGCACCTAATTAACCCTTTCATGACTAAGGGTCATTGAAGCCCCCCCCCGTGACCACGTCTAATTTTGATATTCTGACGTGTCACTTTATGTGGTAATAACTTTGAAACGCTTTTACTTATCCAAACCATTCTGTGATTGTTTTCTCGTGACACATTGTACTTCATGAAAGTCATAAATTTGAGTCAATATATTTCACCTTTTATTTATGAAAAAATCCCAAATTTACCAAAAATTAGGAAAAATTCGCAATTTTCAAAATTTTAATTTCTCTGCCTTTAAAACAGAAAGTGATACCTCATAAAATATTTAATACTTAACATTCCCCATATGTCTACTTTATGTTGGCATCATTTTGCAAATGTCATTTTATTTTTTAGGACGTTAGAATGCTTAGAATTTTAGAAGCAATTCCTAAAATTTTTAAGAAAATTTCCAAAACCCACTTTTTAAGGACCAGTTCAGTTCTGAAGTCACTTTGTGGGGCTTACATAGTGTAAATCCCCCATAAATGACCCCATTGCAGAAACGACACCCCTCAAGTTACTCAAAGCTGATTTTACAAACTTTGTTAACCCTTTAGGTGTTCCACAAGAATTAAAGAAAAATGGAGATAAAATTTAACTTTTTGGCAGATTTTCGATTTTAATCAATTTTTTTCTTTAACACATCAAGGGTTAACAGCCAAACAACACTCAATATTTATTACCCTGATTCTGCGGTTTACAGCAACACCCCACGTGTGGTCGTAAACTTATGTAAGGGCACACAGCAGGGCGCAGAACAAAAGGAGCGCCATATGCTTTTTGGAAGGCAGATTGGACTGGTTTTTAGATGCCATGTCCCATTTGAAGCCCCCCTGATGCGCCCTACAGTAGAAACTCCCAAAAACTGACCCCATTTTGAAAATTGTGTATTTTATTATTTTTCCTTTTTTTTTTGTTTCCAAACAAAATCAAAGCATAAGCACAGTGTAATATTGACTCAGAGTACATTTCCTAAATAACAGTCACGAGGCATGAAACATACTAGGTGGACAATGATTACTGCAAGTACATAGGTAAAAGAAAAAAAACAATAGTTGGCATAATAAGTTCAACCAATGGCTATACATAGAAGTACACAGTAGAACAAAAGTGCACTTAAGCCACCACAGAAGATGATAGTCTACAACAATTCAATAAATCACAAAGAAATAAGAAAAAAGACATTTGGGGTAGAGACGTGAGACATGACACATAAGGGAGAAGGCTATATTAAGTTTTTTTTGTGAGGAAAGGTAACAAAAAAATGGCTGTTTTATTTATCTGACAGGTTTGATCATGTGCTATTTTTATAGAGCAGGTTGTTATGGACGCAATGATATCAAACATGTCTACTTTCTTTGTTTGTTTCAGTTTTACATAATTTTTTTTTCAAAAATGTTTTATTATGTTTTTGTGTCTCCATTTTCAGAACGCCTTATTTATTTATTTATTTTTTCTGCCAATCGTCTTGTGCAGGGCTAATTTTTTGCAGAAAGCGTTGACATTTTTATTGATATCATTTTTGGGTACATATGATTTTTTTGATCATTCATTATTACACTTTATGGGGCAAGGTGACCAAAAAATTGGTTGTTTTGGAACAGTTTTTAATTATTTATTTTTACAGCGTTCATCTGCAGAGTTAGGTCATGTGACATTTTTATAGAGCAGATCGTTACGGATGTGGAAATACTTAATATGTATACTTTTTCTTATTTATTTAAGTTTTACACAATAATAGCATTTTTGAAACAAAAAAAAAGTCTCCTTTTTTGCGGGATGAGGTGACGGCTTGATTGGTACTATTTTGGGGGGCATACGCCTTTTTGATCATTTGGTGTTGGAAATTTTGTGATGTAAGGTGACAAAAAATGGCTTTTTTTGGCACTGTTTTAATTTTATTTTTTTGAGGGTGTTCACCTGAGGGGTTAGGTCCTGTGGTATTTTTATAGAGCAGGTTGTTATGGACGCGGGAATACCTAATATGTATACTTTTTCTTATTTATTTAGGTTTTACACAATAATGGCATTTTTTTAAGCAAAAAAAATCCTATTTTAGTGTCTCCATTGTCTGAGAGTGATAGCTTTTATTTTTTTTTTTGACCGATTATCTTAGGTAGGGTCTCATTTTTTGCGGGATGAGGTGACGGTTTGATTGGTACTATTTTGTGGGACATACGCCTTTTTGATCGCTTGGTGTTGCACTTTTTGTGATCTAATGTGACAAAAATGGCTTCTTTTTTTTTTACACAGTTTTTATTTTATTTTTTTATGGTGTTTATCGGATGAGGTGGATCATGTGATATATTTATAGAGCCGGTTGTTACAGACATGGTGATACCTAATATGTGTATTTATTTTTATTTTTTTATGACATAAATGAATGGATATGAGAAAAGACAATTTTTATTTTATTTTTATTTAAATTTATTTATTTATTTTTAAATAATTCCACTTTTTTAACACTTTTTTATTTATTTATCAAGACCCATCTGGATCTTGAAGATCCAGTGGGCCTGATCACTATACAGACCCAGATACATGGCAGCCTGGACACCTTTGTAAGGCGTCCGGCTGCCATGGCAACTATCTGGCCGCTGCTGACCGCGGCATCTATGGGGTTAGACTGCCTAGATCGGTGCCAGCACCGATTTCGCCCATTGCAGCAGAGTATTAGCTGTAAGTTACAGCTAACACTCTCTGCTGATGGCAGCGGCTCCGTTCCTGAGCCGCTGCCATCAATGCCGGCACAGAGGAGCAGGGGGAAATAGCGGCATCTTGGGGCACTGGGGGAGGGCACTAAAATTCACTGGGGACACGGAAATCATCAGGGGCATGGCGGCACACGAGGTCTTACCCGATTTCAGGCTGTGATCTCGTGAGTGGAGATGACAGCCTGAAACCAGCATTTTTACATTTCCGCACTCCAATTGGTTAGTCTGCATAGACTGTATGCTGTCCTGGACTGTATGCTGTCAGTGACAGCAGCAGTGCAGGGACAGAAGCTTTAATCCAAGCGTTTTGCAGCGCTTGGATTAAAGAGCTGCCATGACGTTTATACATGTGCTAGCTGCCCCGGGTATGTGCAGATAGCATGTATATAGCCGTATGGTAGTCGTGAAGGGGTTAATGGTGGGGGGAAAGAATTTGAAGAAGTATTTTCTGACTATATCCGGACTAGGTGTACTTGCAGATTTTGCAAATTTTATGGCCAGTGATACTTCTTTAGGAGAAATTTCCTTCTCAAAGAAATCAAGGTGGGAAGGAATGAGCATTAATAGCAGATGTTCTGACAGAAGAAGAGTCCACTTTTGGGTGGTTCGGCCCTGCTGAAGCAGATTAAAGATTTTTGTAAAAGTGAAAAAGCTCTGTCATGATTTCCTCAAGATTTTGTGAAAAGCACTTAGTTTAGGGATTGTTCCCAATGAATGCTTGGGGTGAGTTTTCTTGTGAGAGGAGCCCTAGTTTGTCCCCCTTTAGAGTAAAATTTGGAACCAGACCAACTTTAGCTTTTTTCCACTGTGTTAGAGCCATATTTATTAATTTATTTTAAAGTTGTTTCCTCACAAATATTTTCACTAGATGGTGCTCAACAACCAGGAATTGAAAAAGAAAAAATTTGCAAGCTCAATTCGGAGAGGATTTTGATTTTTACAGCAGATGGGGCTAATGCACTAGTAAGCGAGGCAATCCAAGTCCTCTCTGGACTCCTACACTTAGGGCTGGTGAGGAGGGCTGGGGGCCACAAGGCTGTGAGAAAACCAGGAGGCTACTGTATCTCAAGGCTGAGGAAAGCCGTATCTAATCCTGTGTGAACTGCGCTCTATAGGTGAGGTAGAGATGACCTATGTATTAGGTAGTGCCTAGACGGGCAGGTATTTATTTTGCTTTGTTTATGTTCGTGCTGCTTCTGAAGAGCCAAAATAAAGCTCTGTATGGACTTTAAACACCCTGTTTGATGCAGAATCTGTCATCGCCGCCCTGCTTGAGAGAGCAATCCCTTACAATATATATATATAATTTACCAATTTTCACACTCTTCAACTCCAAAACTTTAACTTTATTCTTCTTTAACTATTCTTTGGTAGAACAACTGGTGTGCTTAATGTTGTTGTTTTACTGCATGACCCACATTCTCTTGAGATTCAACTAGCGGACAGATGTACTGACATTTTTTGGTATAATTCAGAATTCATTGTTCCTTCAATGATGGCATGCCATCCTGACCCAACAAAACAGACCCAAACCATGATACTACCACCACCACCATGTTTCACCGATGGGATGAGATTGTAATTCTGGAATGCAGTGTTTTCCTTTCTCCAAACATAATGCTTCTCATTTCAACTAAAAAATTCTGTTTTGGTCTTATCCATCCACAAAACTTTGTTCCAATATCCTTCTGATCTTTAGCAAACTATAGACGGATCATACACACTAATGTTGTTCAGTATCCTCCTGGTGGTGGACTCATGACCATTAACGTTAGCTGATGTGAGAAAGGCCTTTAGTTGCTTACAGGTTACCTTGGTTCCTTTGTGACCTCCTGAATTATTACATGCCTTAATATGGTCTTGAATTTCTTTTATTTGTTCATAGTCTGTCTGACTGTGGATTGGTGGAGTCCAAACTCTTTAAAGATGTTTTGAAACCTTTACCAGCCTGTTGAGCATCAACAACTCTTCTTCTTAGGTCCTTTTCTTTGTGCCATGATATACTTCCACAAATGTGTTGCGAAGATCCGATTTCGATAGTTGCCTGTTCTTTAAATAAAACAGATTCCATACTCACACCTGATTTGTCATCCCATTGATTGAAAACATCTGACTCTAATTTTGCCTTTAAATTATCTGCTAATTCTAAAGGTTCACATACTTCACTCACAGACACGTGATATTGGACCCTTTTCCTCAATAAATAAATAAGTCTCATTTTTTAATTCATTTAATTTGATTTGGTTATCTTTATTTACTTTAACCGCCTCCCGACCGCTGTACGCACCGATGCGTCCAGGAGGCGGCTGGTTTACTCCTCCTGGACTCATCGGCGCATCATCTCGCGAGACTTCCTGTGAACGTGCGCGCGTCTCACAACTTGAACTGCAGCCTGCCAGCGATGATCAATCGCTGGCAGGCTGTAGATGCGAAATAATTCGCATCAAAGATGTATATCAGACGCTGTTTTGCTAACAGCGTCTGATATACCTGCTACCTGGTCCTCTGGTGGTCCCATTTGCTGGGATCGACCACCAGAGGACCAGGTAGCTATGTAAATTTGCACCAAACACTACACTAACCCCCCCCCCCTCACTTATTAACCCCTTGTTAACCCCTTGATCACCCCATCTAGATTCCCTGATCACCCCGCTGTCATTGATCACACCCCTTGTAAGGCTCCTTTCAGACGTCCGGCAATGTGCTTTCCGCATTTTGCAGATCCGCACATTGCCAGAACTATATAGAAAATGCTTTTTCTTGTCCGCAATTGCGGACAAGAATAGGACATGTTCTATATTTTTTTGGCGGAACGGAAGTGCGGATCCGCAATTCCGGATCAGAGCGGGACATAGTCTGTCCCCATAGAAATGAATGGGTCCGCAATTCCGTTCCGCAAACAGAATTGCGGACGTTGCGGATGGGGCATAAGGGTCCCTTATCACCACCAGTTAGTTAGCTACTTGTTAGGTAGTTAGCGCCCAGCCCACCGCACCGCAGTCACTGACATTGATCGATGCGAATGAAAAAATCTGTGCCGTTCATTTTATTTTATTTTTTCGGCCCAGAGGCTGAACGGAAAAAAAAAAATCTCATTACCAGTATGCCCAATATAAGGAGAATCGCAGAAACTCCTAATGCTGGCCATACGTGTAATGATTGCGGAGACCCTCAAATGCCAGGGCAGTACAAACACCTCACATGTGACCCCATTTTAGAAAGAAGACACTCCAAGGTATTCCGTGAGGGGTATGGTGAGTTCATGTAAAATTTTATTTTTTCTCACAAGTTAGTGGAATATGAGACTTATATATATATATATATGAAAAATATATATATCAATTTCCGCTAACTTGTGCCAAATGTTTTTTTTCTGTGAATTCGCCATGCCCCTCACGGAATACCTTGGGGTGTCTTCTTTCCAAAATGGGGTCACTTGTGGGGTATTTATACTGCCCTGGCATTTTAGGGGTCCTAAAGCGTGAGAATCCAAATGCGTAAAAATGCCCTGTGAAATCCTAAAGGTACTCATGGGAATTTGGGCCCCTTTGCGCATCTTGGCTGCAAAAAAGTGTACACACATGTGGTATCGCCGTACTCAGGAGAAATAGGGCAATGAGTTTTGGGGTGTATTTTTATATATACCCATACTGTGTGTGAGAAATGACAACTTTTTTAAAAAAAATTGTCAATTTACAGAGATATTTCTCTCACCCAACATGGGTATATGTAAAAATACACCCCAAAACACATTGCCCTACTTCTCCTGAGTACGGCGATACCACATGTGTGCCACTTTTCTGCAGCCTGGGTGCGCAAAGGGGCCCTAATTCCAATGAATACCTTTAGGTTTTACACGGCTGCTCACAATTTAGCTCCACCCAAAATGCCAGAACAGTATAAACACCCCACAAATGACCCCATTTTGGAAAGAAGACACCCCAAGGTATTCGCTGAGGGGCATAGAGAGTCCATGAAAAATTTAACTTTTTGTCAAAAGTTAGCGGAAAGGGAGACTTTGTGAGAAAAAACAATAAAAAATCCATTTCCGCTAACTTGTGCCAAAAAAAAATCTTTTATGAACTCGCCATGCCCCTCACGGAATACCTTGTGTGTCTTCTTTCCAAAATAGGGTCACTTGTGGGGTATTTATACTGCCCTGGCATTTAGGGGTCCTAAAGCGTGAGAATCCAAATGCGTAAAAATGCCCTGAAATCCTAAAGGTACTCATTGGTATTTGGGCCCTTTGCATCTTGGCTGCAAAAGTGTCACACATGTGTATCGCCGTACTCAGGAGAAATAGGGCAATGAGTTTGGGGTGTATTTTTATATATACCCATACTGTGTGTGAGAAATGACAACTTTTTAAAAAAATTGTCAATTTACAGAGATATTTCTCTCACCCAACATGGGTATATGTAAAAATACACCCCAAAACACATTGCCCTACTTCTGCTGAGTACGGCGATACCACATGTGTGCCACTTTTCTGCAGCCTGGATGCGCAAAGGGCCCTAATTCCAATGAATACCTTTAGGTTTTACACGGCATGCTCACAATTTAGTCTCCACCCTAAAATGCCAGAACAGTATAAACACCTCACAAATGACCCCATTTTGGAAAGAAGACACCCCAAGGTATTCGCTGAGGGGCATAGCGAGTCCATGAAAAATTTAACTTTTTGTCAAAAGTTAGCGGAAAGGGAGACTTTGTGAGAAAAAACAATAAAAAATCCATTTCCGCTAACTTGTGCCAAAAAAAAATCTTTTATGAACTCGCCATGCCCCTCACGGAATACCTTTGTGTGTCTTCTTTCCAAAATAGGGTCACTTGTGGGGTATTTATACTGCCCTGGCATTTTAGGGGCCCTAAAGCGTGAGAAGAAAAATGCATAAAAATGCCCTCCTAAAAGGTACTCATTGGTATTTGGGCCCCTTTGCGCATCTTGGCTGCAAAAAAGTGTCACTCATTTGGTATCGCCGTACTCAGGAGAAGTAGGGCAATGTGTTTTGGGGTGTATTTTTACATATACCCATGCTGGGTGAGAGAAATATCTCTGTAAATTGACAACTTTGTACAAAAAGTTTTAAAAAGTTGTCGTTTACAGCGATATTTCTCACACAAAGTATGGGTATATATAAAAATACACCCCAAATCACATTGCCCTACTTCTGCTGAGTACGGCGATACCACATGTGTGACACTTTTTTGCAGCCAAGATGCGCAAAGGGGCCCTAAAACCAATGAGTACCTTTAGGATTTCACAGGGCATTTTTACGCATTTGGATTCTCACGCTTTAGGACCCCTAAAATGCCAGGGCAGTATAAAAACCCCACAAGTGACCCCATTGTGGAAAGAAGACACCCCAAGGTATTCCGTGAGGGGCATGGCGAGTTCACAGAAAAAAAAAAATTTGGCACAAGCGGAAATTGATTATTTCTTTTTTTTTTCTTTTTTTACAGTCTTATATTTTACTAACTTGTGACAAAAAATAAAATTTTGCATGAACTCACCATACCCCTCACGGAATACCTTGGGGTGTCTTCTTTCAAAAATGGGGTCACATGTGGGGTATTTATACTGTCCTGGCATTTGAGGGTCTCCGCAATCATTACACGTATGGCCAGCATTAGGTGTTTCTGCGATTCTCCTTATATTGAGCATACGGGTAATGAGATTTTTTTTTTTCCGTTTAGCCTCTGCGCTGAAAAAAAAAAAAAAAATGAACGGCACAGATTTTTTCATTCGCATCGATCAATGTGGATGAAAAAATCTCTGCCAAAATCAGTGACTGCGGTGCGGTGGGCTGGGCGCTAGCTACCTAACAAGTAGCTAACTAACTGGCGGTGATAAGGGACCCTTATGCCCCATTCACACGTCCGCAATTCTGTCTGCGGAACGGAATTGTGGACCCATTCATTTCTATGGGGACAGACTTTGTCCCTTCGGATCCGGAATTACGGATTCGCGCTTCCGGGTCTGCACTTCCGTTCCGCAAGAATATAGAACATGTCCTATTCTTGTCCGCAATTGTGGACAAGAAAAAGCATTTTCTATATAGTTCTGGCAATGTGCGGATCTGCAAAATGCGGAAAGCACATTGCCGGTGTCCGTGTTTTGAGGATCTGCGGATCCGCGGATTCATTTTTCTTCTCACGCTTTAGGGCCCCTAAAATGCCAGGGCAGTATAAATACCCCACATGTGACCCCATTTTGGAAAGAAGACACCCCAAAGTATTCGCTGAGGGGCATAATGAGTCCATGAAAAATTAAACTTTTTGTCAAAAGTTAGCGGAAAGGGAGACTTTGTGAGAAAAAACAATAAAAAATCAATTTCCACTAACTTGTGCCAAAAAAACTTCTATGAACTCGCCATGCCCTCATGGAATACCTTAGGGTGTCTTCTTTCCAAAATGGGGTCACATGGGGTATTTATACTGCCCTGGCATTTTAGGGGCCCTAAAGCGTGAGAAGAAAAATGCGTAAAAATGCCCTCCTAAAAGGTACTCATTGGAATTTGGGCCTCTTTGCGCATCTTGGCTGCAAAAAAGTGTCACACATGTGGTATCGCCGTACTCAGGAGAAGTAGGGCAATGTGTTTTGGGGTGTATCTTTACATATACCTATGCTGGGTGAGAGAAATATCTCTGTAAATTGATAACTTTGAATAAAAAAATGTAAAAAGTTGTCGTTTACAGCGACTCCTGAGTACGGCGATACCACATGAGTGACACTTTTTTGCAGCCAAGATGCGCAAAGGGGCCCTAAAACCAATGAGTACCTTTAGGATTTCACAGGGCATTTTTACGCATTTGGATTCTCACGCTTTAGGGCCCCTAAAATGCCAGGGCAGTATAAATACCCCACATGTGACCCCATTTTGGAAAGAAGACACCCCAAGGTATTCTGTGAGGGGCATGTCGAGTTCACAGAACTTTTTTTTTTTGGCACAAGTTAGCGGAAATTGATATTTTTTATTTTTTTATTTTGTTTTTTACAAAGTCTCATATTCCACTAACTTGTGACAAAAAATAAAATTTTACATGAACTCACCATACCCCTCACGGAATACCTTGGGGTGTCTTCTTTCCAAAATGGGGTCACATGTGGGGTATTTATGTTGTCCTGGCATTTTAGGGGCCCCTAAAGCGTGAGAAGAAGTCTGGAATCCAAATGCGTAAAAATGCCCTGTGAAATCCTAAAGGTACTCATTGGTTTTAGGGCCCCTTTGCGCACTAGGGCTGCACGATATGGGAATTTTGTGCGATTGCGATTAGGGCCCTAAAAATTGCGATAACGATATGCGATGCGATATTTTAAGGGAGTTGTGCTAGAGGTCTATCTGCTTGGATTTTCAAGGCAAAAGTACACACAGATGACTGATAATGTGAAATGTAGTTATGCTGAACTCAAGAACTGAAATGTGCAGTGTTTTTCAAAATAAAATACATATTTGCATTACTGCAAAAGTACAAAATACAAAACTTGCCATTTTCCTAATACACTGCACAGAACAGATAAATAAAATAGATAGAAGAACATGTGTTCATTAAAAAACCGACTTTCCTCCAGCCCCTCCTCCCTCCCCGCACAGTAACTGATGTATCGCCGGTCGCGCTGTGCAGCATAGTGGCCGGTGTCACGTAGAAAGTCAACAATCGCTTTATAAGACGCACTGCCATATCCCCCCCCCACTTTTGGGGGAAAAAAGTGTGTCTTATAAAGCAGAAAAAAAAACAGTAATATAATTGCAGCATTTTTGGGTTGGCAAATTGCGATTGCGATATGGCGGTTAATTGCGATTGCTTTCGCGATATATTGTGCAGGCCTATTGCGCACCCAGGCTGCAAAAAAGTGGCACACATGTGGTATCGCCGTACTCAGGAGAAGTAGGGCAATAAGTTTTGGGGTGTATTTTTATATATACCCATACTTTGTGTGAGAAATATCTCTGTAAACGACAACTTTTAAAAAATTTTATACAAAGTTGACAATTTACAGAGATATTTCTCTCACCCAACATGGGTATATGTAAAAATACACCCCAAAACACATTGCCCTACTTCTCCTGAGTACGGCCATACCACATGAGTGACACTTTTTTGCAGCCTGGGTGCGCAAAGGGGCCCAAATTCCAACGAGTACCTTTAGGTTTTACATGGCTGCTCACAATTTAGCCCCGCCCAAAATGCCAGAACAGTAAACACACCGCACAAGTGACCCCATTTCGGAAAGTAGACACCCCAAGGTATTCACTGAGGGGCATAGTGAGTCCGTCTGAGATTTTTTTTTTTTTTTTGCCAGAAGTTAGCAGAAATGGAAACTTTATTATAATTTTTTTTTTCCTCAGAAAGTGTCATTTTCCTCTAACTTGTGAAAAAAAATGAAATGATACATGAACTCACCTTGGGGTGTCTTCTTTCCAAAATGGGGTCACATGTGGGGTATTTATACTGTCCTGGCATTTTAGGGGCCCCTAAAGCGTGAGAAGAAGTCTGGAATCCAAATGCGTAAAAAGGCCCTGTGAAATCCTAAAGGTACTCATTGGTTTTAGGGCCCCTTTGCGCACCCAGGCTGCAAAAAAGTGGCACACATGTGGTATCGCCGTACTCAGGAGAAGTAGGGCAATAAGTTTTGGGGTGTATTTTTATATATACCCATACTTTGTGTGAGAAATATCTCTGTAAACGACAACTTTTAAAAATTTTTATACAAAGTTGACAATTTACAGAGATATTTCTCTCACCCAACATGGGTATATGTAAAAATACACCACAAAACACATTGCCCTACTTCTCCTGAGTACGGCGATACCACATAAGTGACACTTTTTTGCAAGCCTGGGTGCGCAAAGGGGCCCAAATTCCAACAAGTACCTTTAGGTTTTAGGCTACGTTCACACGACGACAATTGTCGCGCGACAAAAAGTCGCACTATTGTCGCGCGACAATTTTTATAATGGGAGTCTATGGTGTCGCAGTGCGACATGCGACATGCTGCGACTGCGACACGAAAGTCGGAGAAAATCCATTCAAGATGGGTTTTTCTGCGACTGTCGCGTCGCAGTCGCAGCATGTCGCATGTCGCACTGCGACACCATAGACTCCCATTATAAAAATTGTCGCGCGACAATAGTGCGACAAAATGCTCAGCGACAAATGTTGCAGTGAAGTTGTGCCCCATTTGTCGCGCGACTTTTTGTCGCTACGACAATTGTCGTCGTGTGAACGTACCCTTACATGGCGGCTCACAATTTAGCCCCGCCCAAAATGCCAGAACAGTAAACACACCCCACAAATGACCCCATTTCGGAAAGTAGACACCCCAAGGTGTTCACTGAGGGGCATAGTGAGTCCGTCTGAGATTTTTTTTTTGCCAGAAGTTAGCAGAAATTGAAACTTTTTTTTTTTTTTTTTCTCAGAAAGTGTCATTTTCCGCTAACTTGTGAAAAAAAATGAAATGATACATGAACTCACCATGCCCCTCCGTGAATACTTTGGGGTGTCTTCTTTCTAAAATGGTGTCATTTGGGGGGTATTTATACTATCCTGACATTCTAGCACCTGAAGAAACATGACAGGTGCTCAGAAAGTCAAAGCTGCTTTAAAATGCGGAAATTCACTTTTTTGCACCATAGTTTGTAAACGCTATAACTTTTACCCAAACCAATAAATATACACTTATTGGACTTTTTTTTCATCAAAGACATGTAGAACAATAAATTTAGAGAAAAATTTATATAGAAATGTAGTTTTTTTAAAAAAAAAAAATTACAACAGAAAGTGAAAAAATGTCATTTTTTTTGCAAAAATGTCGTTAAATTTGTATTAATGGCAAAAAATTTAAAAATGTCAGCAACAATGAAATACCACCAAATGAAAGCTCTATTAGTGAGAAGAAAAGGAGGCAAAATTCATTTGGGTGGTAAGTTGCATGACGGAGCAATAAACGGGTAAAGTAGTGTAGTGCAGAATTGTAAAAAAGGGCCTGGTCATTAAGGGTGTTTAAGCTAGGGGGGCTGAAGTGGTTAAACACCCTTAATGACCAGGCCACTTTTTACAATTCTGCACTACACTACTTTCACCGTTTATTGCTCCGTCATGCAACTTACCACCCAAATGAATTTTACCTCCTTTTCTTCTCACTAATAGAGCTTTCATTTGGTGGTATTTCATTGTTGCTGACATTTTTACTTTTTTGCTATTAATAAAAATTAACGACATTTTGCAAAAAAATGACATTTTCACTTTCTGTTGTAAATTTTTTTAAAAACTACATTTCTATATAAATTTTCTCTAAATTTATTGTTCTACATGTCTTTGATAAAAAAATCCAATAAGTGTATATTTATTGGTTTGGGTAAAAGTTATAGCGTTTACAAACTATGGTGCAAAAAGTGAATTTCGGCATTTTGAAGCAGCTCTGACTTTCTGAGCACCTGTCATGTTTCTTCAGGTGCTAGAATGTCAGGAAAGTATAAATACCCCCCAAATCACACCATTTTAGAAAGAAGACACCCCAAAATATTCGCGGAGGGGCATGGTGAGTTCATGTATCATTTCATTTTTTTTCACAAGTTAGAGGAAAATGACACTTTCTGAGGAAAAAAAAAATTATAATAAAGTTTCCATTACTGCTAACTTCTGGCAAAAAAAAAAAAAAAATCTCAGACGGACTCACTATGCCCCTCAGTGAATACCTTGGGGTGTCTACTTTCCGAAATGGGTTCACTTGTGGGGTGTGTTTACTGTTCTGGCATTTTGGGCGGGGCTAAATTGTGAGCAGCCATGTAAAACCTAAAGGTACTCGTTGGAATTTGGGCCCCTTTGCGTACCCAGGCTGCAAAAAAGTGTCACTCATGTGGTATCGCCATACTCAGGAGAAGTAGGGCAATGTGTTTTGTGGTGTATTTTTACATATACCCATGTTGAGTGAGAGAAATATCTCTGTAAATTGTCAACTTTGAATAAAAAAATGTAAAAAGTTGTCGTTTACAGAGATATTTCTCACACAAAATATGGGTATATATAAAAATACTTTTTTGCAGCCTGGGTGCGCAAAGGGGCCCTAATTCCAATGAGTACCTTTAGGATTTCACAGGGCATTTTTACGCATTTGGATTCCAGACTTCCAGACTCACGCTTTAGGGGCCCCTAAAATGCCAGGTTAGTGGAATATGAGACTTTGTAAAGAAAAAAAATAAATAAAAAAAAAATATCAATTTCCGCTAACTTGTGCCAAAAAAAAAGTTCTGTGAACTCGACATGCCCCTCATGAAATACCTTGGGGTGTCTTCTTTCCAAAATTTATACTGCCCTGGCATTTTAGGGGCCCTAAAGCGTGAGAATCCAAATGCGTAAAAATGCCCTGTGAAATCCTAAAGGTACTCATTAGTTTTAGGGCCCCTTTGCACATCTTGGCTGCAAAAAAGTGTCACTCATGTGAATCCACGGATCCGCAAAACACATATGGACGTCTGAATGGAGCCTTACAAGGGGTGTGATCAATGACAGGGGGGTGATCAGGGGGTCTAGATGGGGTGATCAAGGGGTTAACAAGGGGTTAATAGGTGGGGGGGGGTTAGTGTAGTGTTTGGTGCAACTTTACATAGTTACCTGGTCCTCTGGTGGTTGATCCCAGCAAATGGAACCACCAGAGGACCAGGTAGCAGGTATTTCAGACGATGTTAACAAAACAGCGTCTGATATACATGTTTGATGCGATTTATTTCGCATCTACAGCCTGCCCGCGATTGATCATCGCTGGCAGGCTGTAGTACAATTTGCGAGACGTGCGGCACCGCCTGCAGGACGCACACTACAGGACCGCCTGCAGGACGCATCCCTGCGTTAGGCGGTCCTGTAGTGGTTAAGCTAGGGGGGCGGAAGTGTTTAAAGGGGTTCTGCAGTTTATTTAAACTGATGATCTATCCTCTGGATAGATCATCAGCATCTGAACGGCGGGGGTCTGACACCCGGGATCCCCACCGATCGGCTGTTTGAGAAGGCCTCGGCCTTCTCGCTGTTTACCGCAGGCCCAGTGACGTCACGACTAATATCACTGGCCTGGGTGGGGCTAAGCTTCATTCAAGTGAACAGAGCTTAACCCCACCAAGGCCAGTGATACTAGTCGTGACGTCACTGCGTCTGCGGTAAACAGCGAGAAGGCCGAGGTGCTACTGCCAGCGTCGCTGCCTTCTCAAACAGCTGATCGGTGGGGGTCCCGGGTGTCGAGCCCTAGCCGATCATATGCTGATGACCTATCCAGAGGATAGGTCATAAGTTTAAATAATCTGCAGAACCCCTTTAACTAACGCCAGTTCTCTCTCTCCCCCTCTTGTCATTCTCTTCACCCCCATGTCATTCTCTTTCCCCCTCTTGTCATTCTCTCTCCCTTCTTGTCATTCTCCCCCCCCCCATGTCATTCTCTTTGCCCCTCTTGTCATTCTCTCCCCCCTTGTCATTCTCTTTCCCAACACCCCCCTCTCTTACCTCTATGGTCCGCGGGTAAAGGCGCTTTTGTTTCCTGTACTTGAGCGGACTGACAGGAAGTGCACACTGTGTGCGCACTTCATGTCAGTCTGGCCAGGTACAGGAGACAGATGATCCCTGTACCCGCCGACCATACAGGGCTCGGCCACACTACAATGAGGGAGTGACAGAAGGGAGCGCTGAGCGCTTCCCTCCTGTCAGCCCCTCTCCTCTTGCTGCGCCCGGGCGGTGCGCCCTCATGGATGCGCCAGCCAGGACAGTGCTGCAGCCGCCAGAGGCTCAATATAGAGCGCTCGGGCGGCTGCAGGATGAGGGGGGGGTCGGCGCTCTTGGCGGCTCCCCTTCCCAAGGGGCGCTCTACGCGGCTGCTTAGCTGGCTTATAGGACGCGTCGGCCCTGTGTCCGATAGGTGTGTTTCTCACCTCTGGGACCCGCTTCTGTCCCCAGAAAGAGACCCTGTCACGCCTGCTGAAAATAGGAGGTGGCTGCACACGTGCAGCTGTCTCCATTTACTTTAGTAGCACTTCCGAAAATAGTTGAGTGCGCTAAATACCCTATTTTCAGAAGGGCTGTTGAACAGAATGTAGAGAGCCGCACATGCGTGACCACTTCTCTGTTCCCAGCCGACATGACATGGTCCCATTCATGAGACAGCAGTGGGTCTCAGAGATGGGACAAGCTCTTTAAATAAATTATTGATGGTTGAATAGGCAAAATCAATGTAAAATTGTAAGTGCCTACAGTACCTACAGTATCTCACTAGACCAGAATGATCTGTGATGGCTTTTTAGTCCCCTAACGTCTATGTATGTTGGCCTCTTTGAGAGAGAATCCTTCTAGAAGACCATTTGAATTGTCTTTATCTCCTTGTTTGTATCTGAGATGGCCTGAACTAAACTGTAACTACTATTGCTCAACTGAAACACTGATTTACAGAGTAATGTGTAATGACAATGTTTGGCAACACTATGCTGCTCATCCACAAATGATATCTATCTCATGTAAAATTAAATCAGTTACCCTTTTAGAAAAGTCACTGATGAATTTGCAGTATGCTTTCAGTTATGACAGAAGCCAAATACATATTTAGTATAAACAGGTTGAGCTATGGAAACAGTCACTTGCTGGCACACAGTATAATATTGTTATAGTAAAGTATCAGCAGAGTACTTAATTTAGACTCTCTAAAGGTCACTGGTAAAATATACCACACCACTGCTTGCTAATCTATTGGAAAGCTATAGTTGCAAACATGAGCTATATTCGTAGATTTGGGTTATAGTATTAGGGCTGCACGATATGGGAATTTTGTGCGATTGCGATTAGGGCCCTAAAAATTGCGATAACGATATGCGATGCGATATTTTAAGGGAATTGTGCTAGAGGTCTATCTGCTTGGATTTTCAAGGTAAAAGCACACACAAATTACTGATAATGTGAAATGTAGTTATGCTGAACTCAAGAACTGAAATGCATAGTGTTTTTTAAAATAAAAAACATATTTGCATTACTGCAAAAGTACAAAATACAAAACTTGCCATTTTCTTAATAGCGCTGCACAGAACAGATAAATAAAATAGATAGAAGAACATGTGTTCATTAAAATACCGACTTTCCACCTTGGGGGGGGGGGGGGGAAAGTGTGTCTTATAAAGCGAAAAATACGGTAATATAATTGCAGCATTTTTGGGTTAGCAAATTGCGATATGGCGATTAATTGCGATTGCGATTGCTTTCGCGATATATTGTGCAGGCCTATATAGTACCAATAAATATTATTCAAAACGTATAATATTGCTGAAGGAACAGGATTAGGTCAAGGTTTGAAGAAGCCCCTGGGCAAAAAATCTGGTGGGGGCCCACAATTATTAGGATTTTATTAAAGGCTAGAGTAGCTCACAAATAGCTCACTATTGTAGGAGACCACAAACGAATTTGAATGCAAAACTTAATGCAGACCCATAGGCTCTGTTCTAAGCCTCTAATAATGGATGATGACTATTACTTTTTACATTACATTCTGCACTACCAAATATGCAGCACCACATACCTCTTACATCCAGTGATGTCTCTCGTGTGATGTAGACACTCTCTGCTCTGTCCTCATCTTCCCCATCCGGACCAGACCGCCATGATGACTTCTTTTAGCCATCTCTTCTCTCTGCAGAGTTTGCCACACAGACATCTTAGGTTCCTATTTTTCCACCATCCTCCCACTTTCTGAACACACTATCCTGCCAGCGCAATACTGTGCCATCCTTGCTCTCCAATACTATACCCCTGAAAATACCAGCTCCACACAGATAATGTCCCTTCAATAATTAGTGCCTTTTGGGGGGGGGGGGGGGGGCATGGCCTGCGCGTTGATAACGGCGGACGCATAATCCATCTGCTCCGCTACCTACCGTCCTAAGTGGCTCAAATAACCCACTTGAGGGTGGCTGACCTGAGCTGGAAAGCTCCCTTAGAGCCTTCAGAGATGGGCAAGCTATGAAAGAGACAGTCACCGAAGAAACTCACAGAGTTCTTTCCGTTGACGGCTCCAACAAGCCCGGGCTCCTCTGCATCGGTGCAGCAGATCATCGCCTCACCGGCCTACACAGCAGAGACGCAAAGATCCCCGGCGGACCCCTTGGCCGATGATAAGCCAGCGCACACTATCACTGAAGGTACCATGCAGGCCTTACTGGAATCCCTGAGATCCTCTTTCAAAGCAGACGTTTCGGCCATGCTGAGAGACATTAAGCGTGAAATTCAGGGCCTGGGAGAGCGTACCGCCCAAGTGGAGGGCAAAATGGCGGAGTTTGCCGCTTCGCATAACTCCCTAATAGATGCCCATGAAGCTTTGGAGGAAGAAGTGGCGGCTATAAGAGCTAAAATGCAGGACCTTGAAGATCGCAACTGGCGGAATAATGTGCGATTAAGGGGGATACCTGAATCGGTCGACCCCACTGCTCTTGAGCTACTACTACAAGGGCTACTAAAAGAGGTCAATCCGTCACTATCCGATCACAATGTGTTTATTGATAGTATTCACCGCATAACTAAGCCTAAAGGCTTGGATCCATCTTTGCCGCGTGTTGTGATAGCGCGAATTCAATTCTTCCACGTCAAGGAGCAGTTTTTGAGAGCTCTACGCCAGGATCCAACCCCATCCGCCTCATTTAACGGTATATCGGTCTACCCTGACCTGTCTGCAGCAATGCTGACCAAAAGGAGGGAGTTCGCATCAATTACTAAGGCTCTCCGGGAGCAAAATGTTTGTTACCGCTGGGGTTTCCTGGTAAAGCTGGTAATATCAGCGAATGGCCAGCAATTTGTGTGCTCTTCTCCGCAGGCAGCTACAGATCTTCTATGCAAATAGGGCATGAGCCTCGATCACTTGCAGGTGGAAAAGGAGAAGGGGAATAAGCCTGACAAGGTCTTTCCTGAGTGGGAACCTGCGTGAGTAACCAGCCTCAACCTCAAGCTCTACACATGCTGAACAGAAGACGGTGGGTGCGAGAACGGACATAACATCAGTCTAACAGCAATATTATACGTTTTGAATAATATTTATTGGTACTATAACCCAAATCTACGAATAATGTAAGGGGGCTTAACTCGCCATTTAGACGCTCCCAACTATGGCGAGATCTCATTCAGTCCAAATGCGATGTGGCTTACATACAGGAATCTCATTTACTATCTTCTGATCTGCACAGATGCACGCATCGCATGTTCCCTCATATATTCCATTCTCCGGCTATTCAGAGAAGGAAGGGCGACACTTCAATGTATAGCCAACACTGCGGGTCGTTATGTAATTTTGATCTGTTCGCTGGAGGGCGCTCCATATACTCTGGTATCAGCATATTCACCTAATGTAAGGCAGAGAGCATTCTAGCAAGTTACATAAGAAAGTGCAGAAGGTAGCAGTCGGGGCTGTTGTGATGGGAGGAGATTTTAATATTCCAGTCGATGCTGAGATGGATTGCTCCGCTCACGGTAGTACCCATAGAGAGGACCTTAGGCAAGACTCTCTGATCTCCACGATATCTGGAGATATCAGCATGGGTCGCCCTTCCTCAATGTGGAGATTGAATTCATACCTGCTTAAATGTACAGATCGTATTGAGTGCTTCCGCACCCACTTATGTGATTTTTTCAGCCTCAAGACACTCCAGACATATCGCCTTCAACTCTTTGGTTGGCTCATAAAGCGTACATGAGGGTCATTTTCCTGCAGTCTGCAGCCCGTCTAAAAAAACATAGGGAACGGCAGTTGAAGGACGCTTTATTGAGGCTGGAAATGGCAGACCAATGTTATAAGGCAGATCCATTGCCCGCAAATCTTCGGGCTCTTCAGCAAGAGCAACTCCATCTTAGATCCCTGCTATTGTATAAGCACGAAAGGAATCTGCGCAGACTACGATCTTCTTATTATCATATGGGAGATCGGGCAGGAGCTTTGTTAGTTAACAGGCTCAGGAAAAAAGCCCTGAACTCTAGAATAGAGAACCTGTATTTTGACGGCTCTGTGATTATGCATCTCCAAGAGATCACTAACGCAATAGCTACTTACTATTCCTGTTTATACAACCTCAAAAATGACCCTTCTACGACCCAACCTGATGAGGAAGGCATTGAGTCTTTCTTAGGCTCCATTCAACTCCCTACCCTAACGAGCTCTCAACTAGCTATTCTCAATAGACCAATTACATCAGAGTAAGTCATCGCAGCAATTAAACGTATACCGGGGGGGGCAAGGCTCCAGGGCCAGATGGCTTTATAGCTGGGTATTATAAATCCTTTCTGACCCAACTGTCACCTTATTTAGCCAATCTCTAAAACAGCTTTTTCATGACGGGAGAGATTCCGTCGGAAATGCTATTCGCCACTGTAATAACTCTCCCAAAGCCAAGCAAACCGCCAAATACCCCTTCTAATTTGCGCCCCATATCTCTGTTAAACGGGGCTTTAAAGCTATATGCAAAAATCCTTGCATCCCGCATTAAACAAATTCCTACCCACGTTAGTAGACCCGGATCAGGTGGGTTTTGTGCCTGGGTGCCAGTGTCGAGATGGCACTAGACGCATGCTTGATCTGGTACATCTGACGGGAAGATCCAGGAACCCCACAATGCTGGTCTCTCTCGACGCTGAAAAGGCTTTTGATAGAGTGCATTGGGGGTTTCTGGATCGGACGCTCCGTAGATTTGGGTTCACAGGACACATACTTACGGCTATAATGGGCTTATACACTAAACCGTCAGCGCAGGTCTCCGCTTCAGGCTATATATCCATGCCGTTCCAGATCACAAACGGAACGCGACAAGGGTGTCCGTTTCTCACCGCTACTGTTCTCATTAGTTATGGAGCCCTTGGCATCTAAAGTTAGGTCATGTGATCAGGTAAAAGGAATAAAGGTGGGTGATACTACACATGTAATTGGCCTTTACGCCGATGATGTGGTGTTGACGCTGTCAGATCCTGAAAACTCCCTTGCGCGGGTAGTTCAAATCCTGAAGCAGTTTTCAGACTGCTCCTATTACAAACTGAATGAGACTATAACTAAGGTGCTCGACTTATATATTACAGACGAGCTATCAACGAAGTTAAAGACCTTGTACCCCTTTCAATGGGTGGAGAGATCTATAACATATTTAGGGGTGAAGATTGCCCATACTGTGAAGGACATAGTCTCCATTAATTTTGATATGTTACGAGAGGAGCTGCAGAAGGATTATGAGCGTATGTCACAGATACATTTGACCTGGATAACACAAATCAACGCTGCTAAAATGTTGTCGCTCCCAAAAAATTTCTATTATTTTGGGTGCCTACCGCTACAATTACCGAGGAAGCTAATTGATCAACTCCAAATGGGACTCCTGAGGTTTATATGGCAAAATAAGTGTCCTAGAATATCGAGAGCGGCTCTGCATCCCCTGATAAGGCTGGGCGGTCTGGGGGTACCCGATATTTACAAATACTATCAGGCTAATTTAGCCGAGCAGGCGCTGGAATGGTGGGCTCCTAAGGCCCCTCATAGGTGGCTTCAGATCGAAGAATCTTATGTTAAAAATAAATCATTACCTGCTTTGCTGGCCGCCCAAAGTCTTACAAAGTGTGTGTATGGTGTGCCGCTACCCACCATGCAAGCTACTCTGTTTATATGGTCGCATCTTATTGATTCGGTGAAACTTTTTAAGATTCCTCGGGACAAAACTCCCCTGATAGCGTTAGAGTATTTAATTCCCAACCCTACTCTGGCTGACTGGATCTCCAGAGGAATCCTCACATTGGGATGTCTGTTTGTAGAGTCAATTATAGCAGATTACTCACACTTGCATGCATCATACCATTTACCGACGAATAGGTTTTACCAGTATCTACAGATACGTCATTTGCTAAGGTCCTTGCCTACACAGCATCCGCAACAGGTTGGCAATGTCTGTCAGTATTACTTTACTGCCTCCGAGTCGGCTAGGCCTAAGATGTCCACTATGTACAACTGCCTCTCACTGGGAACTTTGGGATCTAAACAACAGTTCATGCTGAGATGGGAACCGGAGATGAATGAGACGTTCACATTAGAGCAATGGAAAGAGGCAATGTATTGGTCGTTCAAGAGTACCACATGCATAAACCATGTAGAACAAGCCCGGAGGATACAGTTAAGGTGGTACCTGACGCCCAATAGATTGGCTCATATAGTGGCTGACTATTCCCTGCTATCTTGGAGAGGGTGTAGAAGTGTGGGGATACCTATACACATGTGGTGGTTTTGCCCTCTGATTTGTGCATTTTGGGTGGCAGTGGAGTCTCTTATTAGAGACGTGTCACAGGTGCATCTTTCCCTAACTCCTGCGCTCTCTATCTTGGGAATGGAATTGGGAAAGATCCCCTCTAGGTTTAGGTGGGTGACTGCCCACATTTTGAGCGCGGCACAAAATATTATTGCACGACGGTGGAAAGTACAAAATACTCCGCCACTGTCTGAAGTGATTCAGTCGGTTAATCAGCACATGCACTGCGAGCTGGTGTATGCTAATGGTGCTGGGGATAGGGCAAGGGCACAAAAAAGATGGGAGACTTGGGCCATGAGCAAAGCCGCTATTCTGCTGCTGGATTGTCTGTGGTGAGCCCTCTCTTCTTGGCTGCGTACAGGATGGATATTTCTGTCGATGCAGGAATTGGAGCATGGACTGCGGATTTCAAGAACCAACTCTGTTCTCTATTAATATTAATGAACACCTTTTTCTGTGTTTATTTGTTATGTATTTACTTCAAAAAATTACTGATGACTATGTTATTCTATATGATAATTCTATTATAATCAATAAAAAAAATTATTTAATACCAATAATTAGTGCCCTCAAAAATAACCACTCGGCATTACAAACTCAAATACCACATTTTTCGTCATATAAGACGCACCTAGGGCCTAGCATGTTATAGAGCAGGAGGAGCGGAGCAGACTGATGTACAGTTTTATGGGAAATGATTGACTTGTAAATTATTTATTTTAACCTCTGCTCTTTGTGTGCCTAGCAGTCATGTGGCAATCTCTGTACGCTTAGTCATGCAGAGTTAGCTGACTGCACACATGACTCAGCACAGAAAAAGCACCATTTTAAATGAATACATAAAAAGGTTTACTGAATATTTTCCCAGAAAATTATATATCAATCTGCTCAGCTCCTCCTGCTCTATAACATACTATAATATACTGCCTGCAGATTTTACTGCATCTCATAGTGACAGGTTCCCTTTAATGAATAATGAAAAACATATGAGATGCCAGAATCTTTCTTTGGCTCCTTGTCCCCTGTGAGCACACACCCTTCGTATGCACTGTTCATGCAGTGTCTTTTCCCAGACTGCTGAGAAAAAAAAAATTGATGGATGGTTGGCAATTAACCTCACTCCTGCACCAAACACCTGACAAAAAGTTTGTTATAATGTTGAAAAATATAAAATAAAATTTTAAAAATTCCTTTTTGCACATATACATTGCTCGTACAAGTGCCACATTCTTTTCAAACAGCTAATAGGCAGGCAGCCCCCGCCGATATGATATTGATGACCTATCCTGAGGATAGGTCTTCAATATAGCAAAAATTGAGAACCCCTTTAATTGGTATTGCAGGTCTTCAATATAGCAAAAATTGAGAACCCCTTTAATTGGTATGGCAATATCAGTAATATTCCAAAATAGTTTGACATTATTTAAAAGGCCACGAAACCAAGAATCCAAACAAAGTAAAATGAACAACAATAATCCTTATGTGTCTTTGTTACTTGCTCTTTTTTTGTCAGATATCACAATTGCAGACCATGCAAAATAAACTGGAAAAGCAGAGCATTGTTCTCTCAACCTGCAGCCCTGTCCCTGTGCTGAACTTGCCGTTCAGAGTCCTGGAAAAGCTGGGTAACAAGACTTTAGAGCTGCATTGGTGACAACAAATTATATTGCTCTGGTAAAATTTGATAAATTCACACAATATATAACGGGGCAGCATCAGGATTTACTAATCATGTAGATGGCATACACTAAGAGGGACGGTCTAGCCCTGCACCTTATTTATTACAAGGGCTCAGGCTGGATGATAAATCTGGTGCAGGGATAGACACTTTTCTCTGACTCTATACCAACTATTGGCTGGTTAGGATTGAGCGAACGTGTATTTTAAGTTCGGCGTCCAAAGTTCGGGTTATCGAAGAATCCCGTTATGGATTCCGTTACCACGGACCATAACAGAATTTGGAATCCATAAGGAGATTCTTTAATGAACCCGAACCTTGGATGCCGAACTTAAAAAACTAGTTCGATCAACCCTACTGGTATACAGTTCTTTGCGAGACTTTAGTGACAGAATAATGGCATTTTATACTGGTGATACAATAGTTTTTATATTCAATGTATAAGCTGTGTTCTAGTTTGATGATGTCACAAAGATGTCTACATCAATGAAAAGTGCTTCACTCTAAGTAATAATGCTAATTTCAAAACTTTATTAGGCAATCCCAATATATGACGTTTTGGCACAAGGGACATTTATCAATGCCTTTATGCCACAATTGTGGCGTAAAAAAGTCAGACATTATGGCAAACGGCATGTGTGCACCATAATTTGCAACTTTTTTTTAAAGAGACGTGGCCTAGTTATTTCATGCTGCTGCCTCATTTACTGTGAGTTTCCCCAGAAAGAGGTAGAAGTTATAGCTGAAGTTTACGCCAGCCAGTAGCTGGCCTAGCCTTCACTTTCTGGCGCACAGTAGGGAATAGATGTGCCTGATTTACTAAGAGGCTTCTTTCTTAACAAATCAATTGCATCTCATGCCGGGTACCTCTACTGAAGAAGCAGGCGTTCCTGCATATCCCCACATGCCCGTCACCGCAACATTCCACCCAGCGGCACTAGTCTGATGAAGGCCCGATTGTGGCGAAACGTCACGTGTATGACACAGCCGCATTTCAAATAAATAATCCTTTTTGCAACGCATATGCTGGAGTTCCTTCTTTGGTAACAAGACGGGGTGGGAACCCAACTTCCTGCAGCTATAAAGCAGCAGAGTGCCACGAAGTTTTATCTTCATCATGACTACCAGTACGAACAGACCCCAAAGGTAGGTGAGTTCATATGCAGGAATACCTAGAGTCCTATCTAGCCCTATAGGACCCTGGTACTAATGGCAGGGACGAGACTACCTGTTCCTCCAAGAGGAAGGACGAACAGGAGTCTACTTTAGGCCTAATACAAACAATAGGGAAATGCAACACACAGAACCCAAACAAAATACAAAAGGGAGGAAAGACTTAACTTCAAAGGAGAAATGGAATTACCAGGAACTCAGCCAAGATCCAACCACAAACAATCCACAGGCACAGAAGCTATAAACCGCACAGCATAGTGGGAGAAGCAACTATAAATAAGAAATGGTTAAATGACCACATAAGCAACACCTGGAGGCAAGGGATGTGGCCATTACCAGAAACAACACAGACACCTATTGATCCACAAGGAAAACCTGTCAGATTAAACCACGTGTTGCCAGTCTCACAGATCTCCTGCCACTCACTGTCGTTGGGACGTCCGTATGTCTTAGTACGTCCGTGACACTGAGTCTTTGTTCATAAACTCTGTTCTGTTGTGATGATGTCACAGTAGTCTGAGTCTTTGTTCATAAACTTTGTTCCGATGATGTTACAGTAGTCTGAGTCTTTGTTCATAAACTTTGTTCTGTTGTGATGATGTCACAGTAGTCTGAGTCTTTGTTCAAAAACCCTGTTCTGTTGGGATGATGTCACAATAGTCTGAGTCTTTGTTCATAAACTTTGTTCCGATGATGTTACAGTAGTCTGAGTCTTTGTTCATAAACTTTGTTCTGTTGTGATGATCACAGTAGTCCAAGTTTTTGTTAATAAACCCTGTTCTGTTTCGATGACGTCACAGTAGTCTGAGTCTTTGTTCATCAACTCTGTTCTGTTGTGATGATGTCACTGTAGTCCAAGTTTTTGTTCATAAACCCTGTTCTGTTGTGATGATGTCACAGTAGTCTGAGTCTTTGTTCATCAACTCTGTTCTGTTGTGATTATGTCACTGTAGTCCAAGTTTTTGTTCATAAACCCTGTTCTGTTGTGATGATGTCACAGTAGTCTGAGTCTTTGTTCATAAACCCTGTTCTGTTGGGATGATGTCACAGTAGTCTGAGTCTTTGTTCATAAACTTTGTTCCGATGATGTTACAGTAGTCTGACTCTTTGTTCATAAACTTTGTTCTGTTGTGATGATGTCACATCTGTTTTGATGATGTCACAGTAGTCTGAGTCTTTGTGATGTTATCATAATGGTGATTAGCTTTATTCCTTGGAGTGCTTTATTATGCTGATGTAACTATAAAGACTTTTGGATGTGTAATATACTGATCATGTCATGTGTTTAATTCTAGGCTGTGCTCTGTTGTAGTGATGTTGCATAGTGACTGGGGTTCATTTACCAAAGACTGGCGGCTATTTAAAGAGGACCTTTCATCAGGGAAAAAAATATTAACTAAGTATGCTGACATGGAGAGCGGCACCCAGGGATCTCCCTGCACTTACTATTATCCGTGGGCGCCGCTCCGTTCTCCCGGTATTGGCTCCGGTATCTTCGCTCACTTGGTTCTACTAGGCGGAGCGTGCCCTTGTTCTCCTGGGCGTCTCCATTTCCTAGGCTGTAGTGCTGGCCAATCACAGTGCAGAGCTCATAACCTGGGAGAAACAAACTAAGATACCGGAGCCAATACTGTGAGAACGGTGCGGCTCTCCATGTCAGCATACTTAGTTCATATATTTTTCCCTGATGAAAGGTCCTCTTTAAGAAAAAACCCCACTGGAGTAAGATGGCATTAATTCATTAACACCGGGCATATTTTCCTTTTTTATTTTTCTTCCCCATGTTCCAATATCCATATTTTTTGCCGCCACTTAATTTACCATGTCATGTATTCGAAAACAGGAAAAAAAATCTTTGTGGGGTAAAACTGAAAAAAAACAACACAATTCTGCCAAGGTTTTGGGAGTTTTAACTTCACAGGGTTTACTGTGCACTTAAAATGACATGACCTCCTTCTTCTACAGGTCAATACAATTGCAGTGATGCCAAACCTGTATAGTTTTTATTTTGTTTAATTACTTAGGCCCCTTTCACACGGGCGTAATTTCCGCGTGGGTGCAATGCGTGAGGTAAACGCATTGCACCTGCACTGAATCTGGACCCATTCATTTCTATGGGGCTGTGCAGATGAGCGGTGATATTCACGCATCACTTATGCGTTGCGTGAAAATCGCAGCATGCGCTATATTGTGCGTTTTTCACGCAACGCAGGCCCCATAGAAGAGAATGGGGCTGCGGGAAAATCGCAAGCATCCACAAGCAAGTGCGGATGCAGTGCGATTTTCCCGCATGGTTGCTAGAAGACGGGGACCCAATCTTTATTATTTTCCCCTATAACATGGTTATAAGGGACAATAATAGCATTCTCAATACAGAATTCTTTGTAAAATGTGGATTAAGGGGTTAAAAATAAAAAAATTAACTCACCTTATCCACTTGATCGCGTAGTTGCCGATCTCTTCTGTATTCTTCAAGCATTAGCTGCAGTCTAAAGGACCTGTGGTGACGTCACATCACATGGTGATGGACCATGAGATTGGACCATGTGATGAGCTCGGTGACGTCATCACAGGTCCTTTAGCCGACAGCTAATGAATGAAGAAGAGATTGCAACTACGCGATCAAGTGGATATGCTGAGTTAATTTTTTTATTTTTAACCCCTCCATCCACATTTTACTAAGCATTCTGTAGTGAAAATGCTATTATTTTCCCTTATAACCATGTTATAAGGAAAAATAATAAAATCTACAGAATACTCAACCCAAACTCGAACTTCAGTGATGAAGTCCGGGTTCGGGTCTGGGTACCAAACATGGCGATTTTTCCCACGCGCATGCAAAACGCATAAAAATCGCGCATTTTCCCGCAACGCACCCGCCTCTTATCCGGGCGTCAAACGTGACGCCCGTGTGAAAGGGCCTTAAACAATTATATAAAAATTAACACCTTTGAAAAAAAAAAAAAATAATTTTCTTTGCATTACCATATTCAGACGGCCTTAACTTTTTTATATTTCAGTCTACAGACATATACTGTATAAGTTTGTTTTTTTTGCTGACGAACTGTAGTTTTTATTGGTACTATTTATACAACTTTTTGATCGCTATTATTCAATTTTTTGGGGGGGACAAGATGACAAAAAAAAATGGTGAATCACGTGTTTTTCCTTTTTTTCCATTACGGCGTTCAGCACACTGAATTGTTTTTCTAATTTTAATAACTCAGACATTTTCAGATGTGCGATACCTAATATGATTATTATTTTTTGTTTATATATTTTTATATGTAAAATTGAAAAAGTGGAGATGATTTAAAATTTTAATATTTTGGTGTTTATTATTGTTATAATTTTTTTTTACTTTTTATTTATTAATTATTAGCCCATCAGGGTGCTAGAACCTCAGATCTTTTGATCCCATGTTCTATTCACCCTAATAGAGATCTATAGGGGTGAATATGATTTTTTTTCACTGTCCCTGCTGCACTATGCCTTATGCACAGGTCGTGGCATCTGAAGAGTTAAATGACGTAGTTCGGCGGATTCACCGTTCCCCATCATTGCAGCCGGGTGCTTGCTGTATGATAACACAGCAAACAGGCTCCATACAATTATTAGCAGCAGTGGACAGGAAGAGAGAAGGGAGACGGCACATGCACACTGTGTGCGCCGTCTCCTCATACAGCTGATCAGGTGTCGGACCCCCCAATCTGATATTGAAAAGTCCGGACAACCCCTTTAAAAGTTTTTTTTTTTTTTTTTTTATTAACACACTGCTGTCTGCCATTTGCTTTTTAATTTTGTTGGACAACCTCTTTCGGGAGTTAAAACCACCACAGCTAAAACATACTGTATTTTGGAAAAAAAGGTGAAACAGGCCATAAAAAGAACACACACAGATACGATGCTATATGTGTAGAAATATTCACATTTTCTATAGACCATAAAAACCAGAATGTACTTATAGTAGACAAAGGCAGGGCTGTCAAAGAGCAGGACATTGTGGATACATTTGAGCGCCCCCTGGTGGCTGCTTACAGTAGCTTCTATGTCAAAGAGAAAAAGAGTGATGCATAGAACAGGGACAGGGACATTTTTCCTAAAAAAAAATCTGTGTGTAAAACCACTCCTCCCTGTATCCCCATTTGAAATATTTAGGGGTGTTCCAGTGTTTGTATGTGGGAGTTGTAAATTGTTCATCTAAATACAGAACTCCCGCAGACTACAATAGAGAGTTTATCTTCTATTTATATCTGATCTGCGGGACTCTGACACCCCTGCTGTTCAGTTGTTCTGCACTACCTCCAACACAGGAAGTTGTCAGCAGAACTGCAATTATTGCTGCACTGCCCCCATTGAAGTCAATGGTAACCAGTTCCACCCACTACACATAGAGGATGGAGCTGTAGTTCTGGCGCTGGGGCTAAGGCTGTTCAGCAGGGATGAGAGGTGTCAGACTCCCACCAATATAATAAAAAGGTATAATAATCCTGGACAAGTGGGTAAATATAGACAGTGTGGTCTTTGGACTAGAAAGGTTGTGCACACACACACCTAAATGCTGCATGTGAATGCATCTGAAGAGTGTATTGCGGGGGTCAGCCAACTCCTGCTGTTACAACACCCAGTAGGAATAATGCCCCACATTAGTTCCCCCCAAGGAAGAATAATGCCCTATTAGTGCCCCCTAGGAAGAATAATGCCCCCATTAGTGCCCCCCAGGAAGAATAATGCCACCTATTAGTGCCTCCTTCTCTGCTTCTGCCAAAAAACAAAACAATGAAAGTATAGAAGTCCACTGATGAAGAGAACAGGACATACCCCGAAACGCGTTTGGTAGAGGACACAGACATATCCGCACCCCCATTTTGGTCCTGACTTGGGCTGTCTACCAATACCCTAGGAATTGGGAAGCGCTCCCCATTATCACAATCTTCTCCTATCCGATCTGCGGAATACACCTTCCTGCTGACACACACTGCACGGGGAGCTATCTCCGGTGACGTCCCAACCACGTGGGACGCCAAGCCCCGAAGTGGATGAACTAGCCCATGCAACACGCCAGGCATCCTGAACCGGACGGACAAACCTTCGTGCCACTCCAAGCGGGACGGAGACACCGTCTACACTGCAGATAAGGTACCAGCAGTCGGGGTATTGCTACTGCAGTGTGGGACGCCACAATAAGCACAATATCCCCACTGCATCTATTATACCTAGCTTACGCTCTCGATCTATATCTGAAGATATAGCTAAGAATCGCTGATTGAATATATCCGTAATACGATTGAATACATTCGAATATACCTGACATTCAGTCACCATTCTTTTTAATCTGCACTGATGGAGTATTGAATATATCTACTACCAGCCTATCCACCTAAATCCTCTAGGACCACCTGTATACGAATTAAGAGAGACTACCTTATAATCACCCAATCTTAAACTATTCAACATATAAGAAGTATACAACAGAGGACATAACAGCAATATGGTGAACTCATCTTTCTCCAACTAGGACTATGATTTGTTTTATTTTTTGAAATATAGGACCTTTATATCAATAAATTAGATAGATATACACTCTGATTCCTGCATATTTTTAGATGCCGAGTGCCTGTCTTCTCTACTTTCATTGTCTTCCTTTATCTCTGATTTGGGTGTATCAGTCAGGCAAGAGCATCTTATCTGTGCAAATCAGCTGGGTGAGCCACTAGTTAACTCCTTTTGCCAAAAAACAAAACACTCACCTCCTCCATTTGCTCGCACCACTGTGAACCCTCACTGCTGACTGGAAGCTCAGGAGAGGACCTGCGCTCCAGCTTGATGACGTTCCGCAGGTCCTGTCCTCCAGTCAGCAGCGAGTGTTCCCCACAACTCGAGCAAATGGAGGAGGTGAGTGTTCTTAAAAAAAATATTAACACAAGTGGGGGGGGTAAAGGCTGCACTAATGAGTGCTCCAGTGCTCCACAATGGAAGCGTTCATTAGTAGCAGTCCTTGTTGGAAAATATAAATTGGCAATAGGAAAAAATTACTGGCACCGGTAGGGCCACTAAAATACCGGCCTTGCTGGTGAGATACCGGCCGGGTGGCAACCCTAGAAGTTAGAGTGCCAGAGGTTGTAGGCCCCCATGGATACAGAAAGTAGCCACTGTGTGGCCATTTCACTGGTGTGGCTTGTAGTAGATCTGCACTGCAGTAACCAGTAGACCGAGCTGTATGTTCCTGCAACTAAGCTACTACAGAACAGCAGGCGTTCTGAAACTACAACTCCCAGGGTGCTCCATTCACTTCTATGGGAGTTAGAAGCACAGCCAAGCATATTTGCATGCTGGGAGTTAAAGGGGTTCTGTAGCTTTTTCTTACTCATGATCTTTCCTCTGGATAGATCATCACCATCTGATCGGAAGGGGTCCAACACTTGGGACCCCGCCGATAAGCTGTTCGAGAAGGCAGCGGTGCTGGCAGTACTGTCGTGGACTTCTCGCTGTTTCCCGCAGGCCCAGTGAAATCATGACTATTATCACTGGCATCGGACCCCCGCCAATCAGATGGATAGATCATCAGTGAGAAAAAGCTACAGAACCCTTTTAAAGGGGTATTCCCATCTCAGACAATAGGGGCATATCGCTAGGATATGCCTTCATTGTCCGATAGGTGCTGGTCCCACTGCTGGGACCCGCACCTACAACGAGAATGAAGCGAGGAGAGCTGTGGCTGGAGGACCCCGGATTTCCCAGGGTCTGTCCACCACCAAGCGCTGCTCCCATAGAAGTGAATGGGAGCGCACCACGCACGCGCAGCCCATGCTCCCGTTCATTTCTATGGGGCAGACGGAAATAGCCAAGCCAGCGCGCCCTCCGTTAATTTCCCTGCTCCATTCTCACCTATCCTAGCGATATGCCCCCATTGTCTGAGATGGAAAAACCCCTTCAATACTTACCATCTCAGCTGGTAAAATCGGGAGATATCAGCCCCACCCCATAACCAACAGACCCACCCACTTATGGGGGTTGTGTTAGCACCCTCCACTTTTGACCTGAAACAGTTGCGAATTTGCCAGGACTATCTCTGAAAATCATGGTCAGTCCTGGCAAATTCTAGACAGTTAGGAACTATGGGAGTTGTAGTTTCACAGCAGCTGGAGTGCACTGCCAAAGCTTGCTGATCCCTGCCCTAGTGTGCGGTGGAGTCTGTTGGTAACACCCCTCCAACCTGGATTTCTTCATACGCAAAAAATGAATCATGGGGGATTATATAGAAAATGTAATACTGCCATTATACTGAGTGTGTGTGCGTTCTCTGCTGTTAACACTCAAATGTTTTCTCCTGCTACGCACTGGCGACAGGATAACTGTCTGTTGTTTCGAATACTTGTTAATAAAGTTTTTCGAGAACCGAAAAAAAGAAAAAAAAAAGCTCGTGCTTGTGTAGTGTTTTCACTCCACCCTTTTCACATGACCCCTGACCTCAGTGTGAGCGTTCCTTCTGACTTCCCGTTCCAAACCACGTGTGCATGCTGTACGCAGCTGGCTTCTCGTCCAGGCGGAGGTTCTGAAGTGGCGGCATGGCGAGCCAGGGGCACTGCCTCCGCTTCGAGGGCTGCAACTTCTTCAGGCAGCGGCTGGTTCTGTCTACCTTAAGCGGGAGGCCGGTGAAGATCCAGAACATCAGGGTGAAAGATGAGAGCCCCGGAATAAGGGGTAAGGTGCCTCCCCCTGCCATGTGGTAGCTGCTTTCTGTCACTATGTGCTTTATGGTAGATGGTTGTAATCTGTTATCAGCCAGCTCAGGCTGGGCAGGGGATGACTGGAGTGCTCCTCAGTGAGGGAAGGGCACAGCCCCCACACCTCTGCCACTGCCCAGTCCAACTATATGGCGCTCTTACCTCTAGAGCAGGGATCAGCAACCTTCAGCACTCCAGCTGCTGTGAAACTACAATTCCCAGCATGCTCTATTCATTTCTATGGGAGTTCGGAGAAGAGCAGAGTAAGTATGCATGCTGGGAGTTGTAGTTTCACAACAGCTGGAGTGCCGGAGGTTGCCTACCCCTGCTCTAGAAAATTTGCCATGCCTGTTGTAATGGGGTATTATTTTCTTGATGTTAGTCCTACATGAGAGCATCATCATCATTTCTATGATGTATAATATAGGTCCAATTTAGAGCTGGCATGGATGCAGGTGTGAAGTATGAAATCTACTCTATAGTCTAGAAATGGGGCTGTCACCCCTGTGGACAGTTCTGTTGTAATAAAGGCTTGTATAACACAAGAAATGACCATTGTGGAGCCTTTACAGGCTTGATATTGCACCGTTCCTCTATTATACCTACTAGAAGCTTATCAGTGTATGACTGGGTGTTACCAACTGGGTATGCGTCTCTGCAAAATCTGGCAACTTTCCAATCAAACTGTGCAGGGACACACCCCCAGCTTGTAAAACCCAGTTGGACCTTCTAACCGGTGTAATAGCAGAACATAGAACTATATTAAAGGGAATCTGTCACCAGGAGACTCGCTGATAAACCAGGCACAGGGCTTTCTCTGCTGCATGTAATGATGGCATGGACCAGGCTAGGACATGTTCTATAATTTGGGAAATTGAAAAACTGGTCCAAAAAAGTAAAAAAATTAAATACAGATGTGGGCGTTTTAAAATGAGCGGGTCAGTACATGGATTGATGTGGTGTACATGAGGCCTTACAGTCCTAGGTACCTTTAACCTCTAGGGGATGCGGCCTATGTCGGACTTCAGGAAGTAGTTTTTTTTTCCCCATCACCATTTATTTTTCTGTTGGCCTTTTGTTTTATTTTAAAATTGCACAAATTTTGGGGGCACCTAACTTTGATTCTGGCAGCATGAAAAAATACAGCAAATTTTGCTATTGTTTTTTGCACTTTTCCACCAGCGTTCACCATGCAGTATAAGTGGTAACTTTACTCTGTCAATCGGCACAACAATACTAAGTGCATATAGTTTTTTTTTTCTATTTTTGTATGTGAATAAAAACTTTAAAAAAAAAATTGTAATCACTCAGTTCCCCTTTCGTTTTCCATGTACAGAGCTGTGTGAGGGCTTATTTTTTGCTGGACGAGGGTTATTGGTGCTGTTGTGGGGTACATATGACTTTTGGATGCCTATCCGATGGGGTGATAGAGGGAGCACTCTCTCTAACCACTTAGATGCCACATTCAGCACTAGAGTGGGATTCCAGCTGTGTAATACAGTCGCCATCTGCAGAACACAGGAGTCCGCATCACTTCTCCATTACATGGCTTGTCCGGTGCTTGACTTCCCCGAGCGCTTACTCTAGTTAGGATATGTATTATTCTCCATATTCACAGGAGACGCCTGTTCAGCTGTCATGTCCAGAATAACGAATCTCAACATTTTCTTCATTGCAGACTTTGAAGCAAGTTTCATCAGGCTGTTGGATAAAATAACCAATGGGTCCAGAATCGAGATCAATGAAACTGGTGAGTGTTTGGTAACGTGTACTAAGGGTCACGTATGCGTTATTGAGGAGGCTACCTACGTTGTTTGCAGCATGTGTACACGTTCAGATGAGGAGGCAGCTACCTACACTGCTTACAGCACATGTACACGTTCAGATGAGGAGGCTACCTACGTTGTTTGCAGCATGTGTACACGTTCAGATGAGGAGGCAGCTACCTACACTGCTTACAGCACATGTACACGTTCAGATGAGGAGGCTACCTGCGCTGCTTGCAGCATGTCTACACGTTCAGATGAGGAGGCTACCTGCGCTGCTTGCAGCATGTCTACACGTTCAGATGAGGAGGCTACCGGCGCTGCTTATAGCACATGTACACGTTCAGATGAGGCTACCTACGCTGCTGACAGCACGTGTACACGTTCAGATGAGGAGGCTACCTGCACTGCTTACAGCACGTGTACACGTTCAGATGAGGCAGCTACCTGCACTGCTTACAGCATGTGTACACGTTCAGATGAGGCAGCTACCTGCACTGCTTACAGCATGTGTACACGTTCAGATGAGGCAGCTACCTGCACTGCTTACAGCATGTGTACTTGTTCAGATGAGGAGGCTACCTGCACTGCTTACAGCATGTGTACACGTTCAGAGGAGGAGTCTACCTGCGCTGCTTACAGCACATGTACACGTTCAGATGAGGAGGCTATCTACACTGCTTGCAGCATGTCTACACGTTCAGATGAGGCTACCTGCGCTGCTTACAGCATGTATACACTTTCAGATAAGGAGTCTACCTGCGCTGCTTGCAGCATGTGTACACGTTCAGATGAGTCTACCTGCGCTGCTTACAGCACGTGTACACATTCAGATGAGGCAGCTACCTGCACCGCTTACAGCATGTGTACACGTTCAGATGAGGCAGCTACCTGTGCTGCTTACAGCATGTGTACACGTTCATATGAGGAGTCTACCTGCGCTGCTTGCAGCATGTCTACACGTTCAGATGAGGAGTCTACCTGCACTGCTTACAGCATGTGTACACGTTTAGATGAGAAGGCGGCTACCTGCGCTGTTTACAGCACGTGTACACGTTCAGATGAGTGGGCTACCTGCGCTGCTTGCAGCATGTGTACACGTTCAGATGAGGAGGCTACCTGCGCTGCTTGCAGCATGTCTACACGTTCAGATGAGGAGGCTACCTGCGCTGCTTGCAGCATGTCTACACGTTCAGATGAGGAGGCTACCTGCGCTGCTTGCAGCATGTCTACACGTTCAGATGAGGAGGCTACCGGCGCTGCTTACAGCACATGTACACGTTTAGATGAGAAGGCGGCTACCTGCGCTGCTTGCAGCATGTCTACACGTTCAGATGAGGAGTCTACCTGCACTGCTTACAGCACATGTACACGTTCAGATGAGGAGGCGGCTACCTGCGTTGCTTACAGCTTGTGTACATGTTCAGATGAGGAGGCTACCTGCTTTGCTTACAGCATGTGTACACGTTCAGATGAGGAGGCTACCTGCGCTGTTTGCAGCATGTGTACACGTTCAGATGAGGCAGCTACCTGCACTGCTTACAGCACGTGTACATGTTCAGATGAGGAGGCTACCTGCGCTGTTTGCAGCATGTGTACACGTTCAGATGAGGCAGCTACCTGCACTGCTTACAGCACGTGTACATGTTCAGATGAGGCTACCTACGCTGCTTACAGCATGTGTACACGTTCAGATGAGGCAGCTACCTGCGCTGCTTACAGCGTATGTACAGGTTCAGATGAGGAGGCGGCTACCTGCGCTGCTTGCAGCATGTGTACACGTTCAAAAGGGGAGTCTACTTGCAGGTGCACATGTTCAGATGAGGAGGAGGCTACCTGCTCCTCTTACAGTATGTGTACAGGTTCAGATGATGAGTCTACCTGCGCTGCTTGCAGCATGTGTACACGTTCAGATGAGGAGGCTACCTGCGCTGCTTGCAGCATGTCTACACGTTCAGATGAGGAGGCTACCTGCGCTGCTTGCAGCATGTCTACACGTTCAGATGAGGCGGCTACCGGCGCTGCTTACAGCACATGTACACGTTTAGATGAGAAGGCGGCTTCCTGCGCTGCTTGCAGCATGTCTACACGTTCAGATGAGGAGTCTACCTGCGCTGCTTACAGCACATGTACACGTTCAGATGAGGAGGCGGCTACCTGCGTTGCTTACAGCTTGTGTACACGTTCAGATGAGGAGGCTACCTGCTTTGCTTACAGCATGTGTACACGTTCAGATGAGGAGGCTACCTGCGCTGCTTACAGCATGTGTACACGTTCAGATGAGGCAGCTACCTGCACTGCTTACAGCACGTGTACATGTTCAGATGAGGAGGCTACCTGCGCTGTTTGCAGCATGTGTACACGTTCAGATGAGGCAGCTACCTGCACTGCTTACAGCACGTGTACATGTTCAGATGAGGAGGCTACCTGCGCTGTTTGCAGCATGTGTACACGTTCAGATGAGGCAGCTACCTGCACTGCTTACAGCACGTGTACATGTTCAGATGAGGAGGCTACCTGCGCTGTTTGCAGCATGTGTACACGTTCAGATGAGGCAGCTACCTGCACTGCTTACAGCACGTGTACATGTTCAGATGAGGCTACCTACGCTGCTTACAGCATGTGTACACGTTCAGATGAGGCAGCTACCTGCGCTGCTTACAGCGTATGTACTGGTTCAGATGAGGAGGCGGCTACCTGCGCTGCTTGCAGCATGTGTACACGTTCAAAAGGGGAGTCTACTTGCAGGTGCACATGTTCAGATGAGGAGGAGGCTACCTGCTCCTCTTACAGTATGTGTACAGGTTCAGATGATGAGTCTACCTGCGCTGCTTGCAGCATGTGTACACGTTCAGATAATGAGGCTACCTGCTCTCCTTACAGTATGTGTACACGTTCAGATGAGTCTACCTGCACTGCTTGCAGCACGTGTATTATGCAGTTTGTTCTTTTAGCGTTTTGTTCAGTTGTTTTCTTTTATGCTGTTGTAAACTCTGGCCTTGAACCAGGAACACCAGTATGTTTCTGCAGCCTTTCCCCACCCCAATTTGTCCTTCCAAATGGCTTATACTGGAGCTGCTAACCACACCCAGAATTCCTCCGTCTCGGTGCTTGTTACAGAGCCAATGGGAAGACTCTGTGAATTTGGCTTGATGTATGTGTTTCCTTTGTATGACTGATGAAGCTGGAAACATTGCGGAGTACATGGGATTAGCATGATTAAATAGACCATATACAGTACTGTGCAATAGGTGGAGGAAAGTCTCTAGATTTGACCCGCCGTGGGCATTTCATTGGACTGTGTACATGTGATAGCATATTTCAATGGCCTTGGTCAACGTCTGGCCACTAGGGCTCATGACCAAGACAAAAGAGTCTCTTCCCATATCGCAGTTTAAAAATGTTGAGCTCAGGGTAACACAGGCAGGTTTTCTCTTAAAGGGGACCTAAGGCTTTGCTGAAACCACAAAGGTGCAGCGATGCTTCTCGGAGTGCTCTGCACCTTCGGCATTCATTGGCTCCAGCATGTGGAGTATGGATGCATAGAAATGATACGGGATCTGTACTCTGCGAGCTGGAAAAGACTCGGCGGAGCCGACGAAACCGGTAGGTGCTCTGAAAAGCGCTACAGCAAAGGTTGAGGTCCCCTTTAAATAGCTTTGATAAATGTGGCTCATTATTTGCAGTGTAGGGTAATCGGGGCAGGGTTTTTAGTTATGTTTTTACTTCCAGCACAAAACCCTTTGGCAGCACTTTAAATTCGTATATTGCTCTTCGGCATGTGATCCTCGCCTGGCTACAACCTGAGCATGCTCACAGGCATCCTTGGGCACTGTGATCAATTGCAGTGGTAACTGGGTTAGGATCGCATGCCAAATGTACGGCATGTGGTCCCAGAAGTGCCTGCATCCTATGTAGATCGAGGGGCACAGCACTGTCCGGGTAAGGAAATTCTCGTAATCTATAATGGCATTACACATATCAATCCGAGCGAAATTTAAAAAACAAAACATGGATAACCCCTTTAAGATTCCAGTATATGAGCTGCCTGCATCACAGCTAATGGGGTGACCAGGACGCTACCGCTATACGACAGCTGCAAGCCTCACAGATGCGGCAACTTGGGGGTCAAAGCGCAACCTCATTCACTTCCGGTAGTTTCAAAGCAGGCAGCGCCATCTCTCCCAGCCTAAATATATTGCTGTTACTTGATGAAGAAGTAAATTACAGACATACTGGGGCAGATTTACTAATCCTGTTCTATACATTCTAAAAATGCACCATATTTATGACAGTGGCTGATGGCGGATGATGAATCTGGTGCAGGGCTAGATTGTCTGGTCTCAGTTTCTACCACCTATTAGTTGGCTTCCTTCACGACGCGGATCTTAGGCCACAACCTTCCCCGTGAAGTCATTCTCCTCACACAGCAGATTATTCTTCTTGGCTCACTTTCACTTTAGCTCTAAAATGAGAGGTTACGCCAACATTTGGGCACAGCTGGTTTTAAAGGAAATGTATCGCCAAAAATGTTAAAACCAGATACTAGCACATCTCCTTTTTTAATCTGTACTTATTTTCTGATTACAGATTTTTTTTATTTTAATTCCTTAACATGATTATGGGGGCGGCCATCTTGCCTGAGCTGTTCTTAACAGCAGTTAGAAAGCATTAAGAAAATTGCTTTATGGCGGCCCCATGGCCCATAGACACAATGGTCAGGAGGGGATCTCATTGACTTCTATGGGAGAGTTTTCTAGGCCTGACCTATGCAGAGGTCATTGTACAAAGAAAGAATAGATAAGATGTGACAATCACCTATTGAGAATGGTGGATCCTGCCTTATCTGTACTCAGAGGTGATGTCATTACAGGCAGGATTAGAATGATAGATAAGCAGGTAACTGCAGTAAAGGGATCTCTACAGACAAGAAGTGGTGCCACTTATCAGACATGGTGGCAGTGCAAAAACAGCACGATTATTGGTTTTAGTTTAAATATAAAAAGGGACATGGAAAATTAAAACATTATCAAAAATTATTTAAAAAATGTTAAATATATAGTGATGTAAACAGCAGGTCATTTCCTGATGACACATTCCTTTTAAATGTGGATCGTTAAATTTCATGTCATCAGAAAGGGGCTTTTTTTTTTTTTTTTTTTTTTTTTTAAACTTACTGAGGGTCATTTCTTATGACCCCCCCTATGCCAGAAACTGGTGTAAATGAAGTGCACATAGCGCTTGTACTCCACCCTCGCCCCTTTCTGTAAAGGGGGCATGGTGTGGCTCATGTCAGCGCATTTACTGTCATTTACGCCACTTACTGGCATAAATGTTGACTGAAATGAGCAAGTAGGTGTACTATGTATCACGATATCGCTGTTCAGGCAGGGCTAGATGTGAGTGTTTATGGAGAGAACTACTACATGTATAGTATCAGCCCACATCCACCTGGGTACTGTTTATTACTAGCCCCGGGGTAATAGTAAGGACGCTTCCACTGGAGGTATCGCAACACTTTGGGCCATAGTGCAACTCGACAAATATTTGTTTTACTGTAATTGGGGATCTTTAACTTAGTTGACCACTCACTCCCTGCCCTTAAACCTTATACACCCTAATTATGGTGGGAACATTATTATTTTAATGACCTTCTCAGTAAATAGTGTTTTTAGGTCATTCTACACAGGTTTATTTTCTTTTAATTTAAGGTGGGTGCTGGACTAGATTTCAGTCTAGGTGCACATACTGCCAAAGGAAGCTCCTAATTAGTGACTAGGCCTGAGCCTAATCATAAATTAAGCACATCCTTGGGCACCAGTGGGATACCAGAGAAACCCTGGTCTTTGATAAATGACCCCTAATATGTTTTTCATTTTGGTAGTACTATGTCATTCCTTCTGTAGTGGTCAACACAAATGAGAACTTATGATAATAGTATATGTAGAATTTGGGTGACAATATGACCTAGATAAAGATGTCTCCAATATCGGAAAAGTGCAGTTGCATGGGGCGCTAAAGACATCAGTAGTATATTAAAATGGTTAGAGAAATACAGGTGAAGTCGTGAAGCACTTTTTGAAAGTATTCGGCTTTCTTCCTGAAAGCTGAACACTTCTGAAACGCGTTGCGTAACCTGATCTGTATGTTTGAGCCATTTTAATAAACTGTTGTTAGTGCTGAATCTGCGTTTTTCCAATATTGTGTTCATGAAACTGAACCAAGCCTGGCATCCTAAAATAGGAGCGAGCAGCTTCTGAACAGTGTCGGAGAACATCCAGCATTCACCAGAGTTGTGCCACATGCTAGCACATCATCCAGTAAGCAGCCTTCAAATATTTCATTTGGGTGTACTGCGCTTTTATTCTTCTGTTTGTCCTTCTAGTTAGTGCATTCACACGACCGTAAGTGTTTTGCGGATACCGGCCGTTTGTGTTCCACAATTTGCGGACTGCACATGACCAGCGCTATATAGAGTGCCTATTCTTCTCCGTGGTTGCGGACAAGAATAGAGCATGCTCTATCTTTTTTGCTGGGCCGCAGAACGGAACAACAGATGCGGACAGCACACGGTGTGCTCTCCGCATCATTTGCGGCCCCATTGAGATGAATGGGTCCGCACCTGTCCCGCAAAATTGCGGAACGAATGCGGATCCATTTATATGGTCGTGTGAATGCACCCTTAGGTAAAGATTCCGCAGCAGAGCATTGCACTTATCAGTCACACATCCCCTTCCCTCTCTCATTGGAGTGAATGGCCTTAGCGAGAAGGTAAAGCTGGCTAGCTGCCGTGCTAAAAGTCCAGACAAAGGAGGACTATAAAGAGCCATCATCAACCTTTTAAGAAAAAAATATTCACATATAGGCTGTTAATGTAATAAAAGTAATTAGAAGTAATAGAATTGTAAAGTGTGACTAAAGTGTGTCAGGAAGAATTGTCATGTGGCTTGCGACTATCTTGCGAGGGGTTGATTTACTCCACCCACTCAATCTTGCACTCCCCTTCACTCGGGCCACCGATTGAGCACAAGTGCACCCCAGAACGCACTGCCACCATCTATTGAATTCTACAGGCCAGGAGATACCCCAACAACTCCTTGCTTGGAAGCAGACAGAGTAACACAAGACGCATTCTCTCTAAAACCGAGCTTATGTATGTTTAGGGCAGCAAGGCAAACCATTACTATATTAGGCTTTTATGTGCAAAAAGTACAGTATTTGGTTACAAAAAGTACAGTCGTACCTACATGTGCAAAAATAGTTATTGAAATAAAAAGGAGAAAATACAGAACGTCTGATACTTGGCGTGTTGCTTGGTGAAGGTCCTTTGCCTTTCCTGGGGACAGGGAGAGATTGGATCCTCAACTTGTACCAACCAGAATGTCCCCGGTCACTTATTTTTATGCCACCCTCAGCAGAAGGGGCAGGTTGAGAGGGAACCCCCGCTATTCTGGCCCAGCCCTCATGGAAGCACGTCATTTTTCTTGCTCATTCCACCTCCCCATCCAGCTGGCCAATATGATTTCAAGCCCGTACCACAAGCAGTTCAGGTGCAGACAGACTTTCATAATACATGTCTAATCCAAATATGTAGGTTTCCCAGACCGGGTCCTTATTACATAGGAATGCATGCAGTCAGGTATGGGGTGTTTGGGCTCCCTGTAATATCCACAATGTACTGATGACTATGAAAGTTATTAACATGTAGATCTTAACAGGAATGCCTTACAGCTTATGATATATTCATATCCCTGTATGTAGTCTAACACAGGGCTCGACAAATCCCAGGTCGCCATGGTGATCAGGAATTTGGTCCTGGCGCTTGGGTATTTGTCAGCCCATTTTCAAAGGTGCCTGGGCGACGGGTGCAGAGCGTCAGAGGGGGGCCCGTTCTGTCCGGAGGCTTCCATTGTGGAAGCGCTCATCTTCATATTCATCTGTATTGCCGCCTCAGGACAGCGATGTGGAGGAGCAGGGGCGAGGCGTCTCCCTTGCCCGTTCCTCTGATAGGCAACAGGCACTTGGCCTGTAGCCTATGAGAGGCCGGTGCAGGCGGTGCGATGACGTCATCGAGCCGTACAGTGCGGGACACGGGTCGGAAGAGGCCTGCATCGCATCACTGACAGCAGCATAAGGTAAGTATATGTTTGTTTTTATTATTTATAGTATACTGTAGCAAGAAGGGGGGTGAGGGCCCTATATACTGGCACAATATGGGGGGGGGGCGAGCACTATGGAGAAGAGGGGAAGCACTATGGGGCCCTATATACTGGCACAATATCCGGGGTACTATGGAGAAGAGGGGAAGCACTATGGGGGCCCTATAGACTGGCACATTATGGGGGGGCACTATGGTGGCCCTATATACTGGCACAACATGGCGGGCACTGTGGAGAAGAGGGGAAGCACTATGGTGGCCCCATATACTGGCACAACATGAGGGGGCACTATGGAGAAGAGGGGAAGCATTATGGGGGCCCTATATACTGGCACATTATGGGGGCCCTATATACTGGCACATTATGGAGGGCACTATGGAGAAGAGGGGAAGTAGCGCTATGGGGGCATCTACTGGGGGCCCTATGTACTGGCATGCATTAGTGGGCGCTCTATGGAGAAGTGGGGGGGAGCACTATGGGGGCATCTATTGGGAGCTTTATGACACGGCTCCGCCTGGCTCCTAACTTTTTTAGCTGGCTCCTAGATTCCAAGGAAACTTGTCAAGCCCTGGTCTAACAGCCCCTAGACCACATGATGCAAAGGGGCCGTAGTGGCGGGAGCTTCATTAACCCTTATGAAAAGCTAGTTTGATTCACCACCAGATGCTAATTGGATAACAGAACGTATATCCTGCTGCAAACCGTAAGGTCTCCATTATCTTTACTATTATACAGTGCTACATATGACCTACTCATAACAGATAATATATGCTATAAGGCAGACCGTCTGTTATTATTAAATAAATTCCAATTTATCATTTGAGAACAAAAGCTCCATTTTAAAAAAGTGTTCCACACCTGTGTCCTGCGGGGTAAACTGTAGCCGTGTGATGGGAAGCTTCAGAGCTGTAATCCATTATTGACACGGCAGATCAAGTGACTTCTGACTAAGCTGCCAGCAGCATGAGATGGCTGTGAGTTAACGCTTCTGAGTATACTCCAGAGATTCACCCAGAAAGCCATTATAACATGTTGTCAGATGTTACCTAGAGACATTGTGATAATGTAAGAACGGATTTCATAACTTGGTCAGTGAGTGATGAGTTTTGTAAAAACATTATCTGAAGGTTGCTTGGATTTGGCAGAATTACAGTGCAAAGTACAAGCTCAGGGCCAGCCTGTTAGTGTTCAGTTTTATAGAGCGTTGCTTTTTTTTCAGTCTCGTCAGTGTGGTGTTTGCAGTATATTTAACGTTTCCTAGTGTCCGCCCACCCATGCCGCCAAAACTGCTTTGCCCATGAAAGCATGGACTTTGCAAGATCTCTGAAGGTGTGGTATCTAGCACCAAGATGTTC